>OX422208.1:462740141-464024307 GCA_949130495.1 Sambucus nigra | reverse complement strand
GCAAAACGATAAAGGCTATTAGAAGTGATAGAGGAGGTGAATATGAATATCCATTTGAAGAATTTTGTTTTGAAAATGGGATTATTCATCAAACAACCGCTCCTTATTCTCCTCAATCGAATGGTGTTGCTGAACGCAAAAATCGTACTTTGAAAGAAATGATGAACTCAATGTTATTAAGTTCAGGAGCTCCACAAAATTTGTGGGGGGAAGCCTTACTTTCTGCTAATTACATTCTCAATAAAGTACCTCACAAAAGACTCACAAGAAACCTTATGAATTATGGAAAGGTCGAAGACCTTCCTATAAATATTTACGAGTGTGGGGGTGCTTAGCCAAAGTAATGGTTCCTAAACCTAAAAAGGTAAGAATAGGGCAAAAAACCGTGGATTGTGTATTCATCGGTTATGCTACTAATAGCAGTGCATATCGATTTCTAGTTTGTAAATCTGAGATTTCGGACATTCATGTAAATACGGTTATTGAATCGAGGGATGCTTCATTTTTTGAAAATGAATTTTCGTATAACATGACCCGAGAATCTGGTCCTTCTAAAAGGACAAATCAAGCTACTACAAGTGGTACTCATCAACCTATTGATTCAATAGAGGATGAACCAAGACGTAGTAAAAGAGCAAAAACCTCGACTTCTTTTGGTCCAGATTTTCTAACATATTTGTTAGAAATTGAACCTCAATCGTATAAAGAAGCTATATCCTTACCCGATGCTTCCAATTGGAAATAAGCAATTAATAGTAAAATTGAATCCATATTACAAAATCATACATGGGAACTAGTGGATCTTCCACCAGGTTCAAAACCGTTAGGTTATAAATGGATCTTCAAAAATAAATTGAAGGCCAATGGATCAATTGATAAATATAAAGCTAGACTTGTAGCTAAAGGCTATAGGCAAAAGGAAGGGTTGGATTACTTCGACACATACTCACCGGTAACAAGAATAACGTCCATTCGGATGTTAATAGCAATAGTTGCTATTAATGGACTTGAAATACATCAAATGGATGTAAAAACTGCATTCTTAAACGGTGAACTAGATGAGGAAATTTATATGGAGCAACCTGAAGGGTTCAAAGCTCCCGGACAAGAAGGAAAAGTATGTAAGCTTGTTAAATCACTATATGGATTAAAACAAGCACCTAAACAATGGCATGAAAAATTTGATAATGCAATGTTATCAAATGGTTTCAAAATTAATGAATGCGATAAATGTGTTTACTTTAAATACATTCATAATGGATATGTCATTGTATGCCTCTATGTTGATGATATGCTTATCATGGGTAGTAACTTGGAAATTGTCAAAACTACAAAACAAATGTTGAGTAGTAGATTTGACATGAAAGATATGGGAATCGCCGATGTTATATTAGGAATTAAAATTTCTAGAACATCGGATGGACTTATATTATCTCAATCTCATTACATTGAGAAAGTACTTGAAAAATTCAAGAAGTATGATATTAGTCCTACCAAGACACCTATAGATGCAAATTTACATCTAGCAAGAAATAATGGTGAAAGCATATCTCAACTAGAATATTCTCGTATTATCGGCAGTTTAATGTATATCATGAACTGTACGCGACCAGACATAGCATACTCAATAAGTAAGCTAAGTCGATTTACGAGTAATCCAGGAAGAGATCACTGGAAAGCAATATTGAGAGTTTTGGGTTATTTAAAATATACTCAAAACTATGGATTGCATTACTCAAAATATCCAGCTGTTCTTGAAGGACATTGCGATGCAAATTGGATATCTGATACAAAAGACTCTAAGTCTACGAGTGGGTATGTGTTTACCCTCGGAGGTGCAGCTGTATCTTGGAAATCCTCAAAACAAACGTGCATTGCTAGATCGACAATGGAATCTGAATTCATTGCACTAGACAAAGCTGGAGAAGAAGCTGAATGGCTTCGAAATTTCTTAGAGGATGTTCCAAAGTGGTCTAAACCTGTGCCTACAATATGTATACATTGCGATAGCCAATCAGCGATTGGAAGGGCACAAAATCACATGTATAACGGAAAGTCACGACATATTCGTCGTAGACACAATACCGTTAGACAACTTCTCTCAAACGGAATTATCACAATCGACTATGTAAAGTCAAAAGATAATATATCGAATCCACTAACGAAAGGTTTAAACCGAGAGCAAGTTGAAAGATCATCGAGAGGAATGGGTCTAAAGCCTATAAATAAATAAGAATCAATATAGTGGCAACCCAACCTAGCTGACTGGAGATCCCAAGATCTAGGTTCAATGGGCAAATCGAACTACGTTGTATTCAGTAAGCACTGGAGGATATATATTCCTATCCATTCCAAAGATGAGACAGTGCATATCTGCCGCGAAATTAGGATAAGTTTTTAATGACATCTATATCTTAGTACGTCTAAGTGGGGTATTGCAGAATACTCTTTATGGAAGTCACCTACGTAAGTAAGAAGGGGGCCACTTCTATGAGAATAATGAAAGGCATATTCTCTAAAATACTTGCGGAACCAAGTGGTGTTTACGGCCAAAATGAACACAAACGTGAGAACCAACTGTGTTGAAGAATTGTTGTGTGAATACTGTTGTCTAGGTTTACAAAAACGGTTGACGGTTCAAGGACGTATAGTCTATTGATTAACCAAGTAAATCCGATAGTATATCACTAAGGAAAGTTCAAGGCCACTAGGCTACTTTTCCCGATGCAATAAGTCTTCAGTTTTACTCAACCTGTGTCTGCATCTGCATCAGCATTTGTTTTGTTTTATTTATAGCGATATATCATTCATGTGGGGGATTGTTGGAAAATTGGAACTTAAATGGGTATTATAAAGCTGTCCAGATTTTTCTGGACAGATTTTTGAGCAACTTTGAGCTCAAATTTAGGTGGGACCCACACTACGGAAATTGTGGGACCATATACGAACGCGTTCACCTCCGCAAGGAGATTAACGTAGTATATTCATATGTCCAATTTCAATAAGTTATGAATGATAATTATGTCCCCAAAGTGACTCATAAAGCAATGAAAGTTAATGTATTGGGTATGTTTTAACTCTTGTCCCACATTGGAAGAGTAGTGGAAAAATGATGAGTTAATAAAACCCAATTGATGGACTAAGGCTTGGATGCCTTTGGGGTATCCCAACTCTTTGAAGGGGAGATGACCTAAGCTATGCTTGGGTTGACTTTCGGTCAAAGGTCCACGCGCGCGCGCGTCCGGCCGGCCGGCTCGGTTCGGTTCGGGCGCTTGGGTTGACTTTCGGTCAAAGGTCCGCGCGCGCGCGCGCGCGTCCGGCCGGCCGGCTCGGTTTGGGCTTAGGCTTAGGCTTAGCTAAGCTTATAAAAATCTCCTACTTTTTTGGGCCGAATTTATTTAACTTTCTGGGCTTTAATTATTAATTAATTACGAAATTAATTAATTAATAAACTGTTGGCAGTTATTGCCAACAGTCAACAGTTAATTTCGTTTAACTGATTAACTGTTTTTGACAGTTAATTTCGGTTGACTGTTCCAACAGTGAACACAAAAGCTATAAATTAAACAGTCCCCCTACAGAATTGATTACTGAAAATTTGCCCTCCCATAATTCCGAATTTATGCTGCCACTTTTTCCAGAAAAATAAATCATTTTTCTATTGCTACTGCATACATTCCTGCATATCATCTCTTTGGTCTGGTTGAGTATAAACACAGAATTGTGTTCGAAGAAATTAATCATTGTTGTGGTACTTGATTAATTTGGAAATCCGTTCTATCTTGGGAGACAATTATTCATTACCTTTGGCACTTTGTGGAGGGAATAAATTTGTCTTAAGGACACTGTTCTAAACAGGGCTCGGATTATTTCTTCTATTCTAATATTATTTCTGCAAATTCTAGTAAGTATTTCATTTCTATAATTCTGTTTTAATTCTGTCATTATATTAATTATTCAAAATTCTGTACAATTGTTATTTATAAATAGTAGACATAACAAATTAATCTGAAAACTCCTTTGATGCTTAGATCAGAGTATCTTTAATGGTATTTTTTGTAACATATTTCATTTAACAAATTGCAATGTTTGCAATGTTCTAATATTCATTATATAAATATTTATTTCAAAGCAGTATGCAATGCATATGCCTTTTCTGAGAAAGTGGGTAAAACAAAGGAAACATTGGTTCATTCTCAATTCTAATGTGTACTGCTGTTTTTCAAGTTGTTGACAATATATACAGAATCATAGATATTCTTTCATATGAGCGTGTTTATGTGTTTATTCAAATTCCAAACTTTTTTTGTTTCATTCTTCATTTATATCTACCTGAACTTGTATGACTAGTGTTTTGTAGTTTTATTCTACAAACATTGTGGAACAAATTTGATTTTTAATGTATTTGAAGGTGTACATTACAGGAGCTATTTCTACAAAATTCACCATTAATATATAGTCAATAGAGGTATGAGTTTTGCCCTTGGTTAGAGGAGAGTGTCAGTAGATAGATGTTTATGATAGTTGTAACAAGATGGAATTCTCATTTGCCTTGCCAAGTAATTTATGCATTTTTATTTTGGATACTCTTAGATTTTAAGTCTTATTTCAGAAAGATTGTGCCTTTTTGGACGTTTTAGTGAAAGCATAATTGATAAAGTTGAATATCATTTGATGACTAATAGACGCATTTTATATCAACGCTAATTTATAATTGTATTGCATATGAGACGTTAACATTATGTATTTTTTTTCCCTTTTTTATACAGCATATGAACGAAAATGTGTAAATTTGATTTTTTTGGGGAGTGGCTATTAGCACTCCCCAAAGTCTTCTCACACTCCATCTTTTTTATAAATGTCAATCATACCCTTATATTTATAAATTATATATTTTCACTTTTTTGCTTTCAATTAAAATAAATATATTTGAAAAATAATTAAAAAATTATATTTTAGTAAAAATCTGTTGTAAATTTTTTTTTTTTTTACTTTTCATAACTATTTTAAAAAATATTTCAATTGTTTAAAAAAATTGTTATCTAAATTTTTTTCTTATTGAAAACTGTTTATAAAGCATAAAAAATTATTTTATATATAAAAAAAATATTTTTACAAAATACACCGCTTTTTATGAATCTTTTATTTTTTAAGTAACATGACTAGGACTAAAAAAAACGCGACGTGACATGGAGTCGTATTTTTTTCATTTCGTCGACACGCACCATTTTTTATTATTTTAAAAATAATCTTATTACTATTTAAAAAAAATGGTTCACGGCAACGGTATGTATAGACGGTTCGACCAACTATACATACCGCTGACGCAGAGCATTTTTTCTAATATGTTGGTCCGTGCCCACTGTATGTTTTCTAATAAAACAGTTGAAATATTTTTTTTAACAAAAATAGATGAAGTGTTTAAAAATAGCAGTCATGTTTCCTTAAAAAAAAGCATTTCATCTATTTTAGTTGAAAAAAACACTTCATCTTTAAAACAAAATTGGAATCGATTATAATAGAATAAGGGAGTGGCTATTAGCACTCCCCTAAAATAGATGAAATGCTTTTTTTTATCGTACTTTAATTATCATACTTTGTATATATTGTTCGATATACAAAGTAATATTCAAAAAAAGTTGAAAAATTCCACTCCCATATGGAGAATAATCCAGTGGGCATGCCACTTTTAAAACTAACCAACCCAACATTTACTAAACAAAATAATCCAACAGCAATTTCAACAACAAATGTGTAACCCGTACTCCTTCTAATTCATCTACTCAATTAATTCATTTCATCAATTAAACTAACAATTAAAGTATACAATTATTAATTTACTAATTTAAAATGAGGGGCAATCCTACTTTCATATGAAATTGGCACTAATTATTAATTTACTTTCATCTAAAACTATACAATTAAAATTACAATTAAAACTATACAATTTCTTAATTAAAGCTATACAATTGTAAAAATTGCCCCACCACACACACACCCCCCCCCAACCACCCCCACCACACCCCTTGCCCCCCTCCCCCCGCCACACACGCACACCTACGCACACACATACCCCCCCCCCCCCCACCCCCACTACCCCCTTCCCCCCCCCCCCCACACACACACACCACCACACACATATACACATACCCTCCCCCCTCCCCCCAAAACACCCCACCCCCACCACACCTGCACCACCCTACCCCCATTACCCCCTTCCCCCCTCCCCCACCACACACCACCACACACATACACACATACATATATATACATACACATATATAAATGAAAGAGAAAGAGAGGGAAAAAAATATACCTCAGAGAGAGAGAGCAGAAATCGCTTAGAGAGAGAGAGAGGGGGAAAACCAAAAAAGGGCGGAAAAAAAGAAGCGTAGGGCTTAAACATTTATAAAAATAGATGAAGTGTTTTTTTCAACTAAAATAGATGAAATGCTTTTTTTTTAAGGAAACATGACTGCTATTTTTAAACACTTCATCTATTTTTGTTAAAAAAAATATTTCAACTGTTTTATTAGAAAATATACAGTGGGCACGGACCAACATATTAGAAAAAATGCTCCGCGCCAGCAGTATGTATAGTTGGTCGAACCGTCTATACATACCGTTGTCGTGAACCATTTTTTCTAAATAGTAATAAGATTATTTTTAAAATAATAAAAAATGGTGCGTGTTAACGAAATGAAAAAAATAGGACTCCATGCCACGTCGCGTTTTTTTTAGTCATAGTCATGTTACTTAAAAAATAAAAGATTCATAAAAAGCGGTGTATTTTGTAAAAATATTTTTTTATATATAAAATAATTTTTTATGCTTTATAAACAGTTTTCAATAAGAAAAAAATTTAGATAACAATTTTTTTAAACAATTGAAATGTTTTTTAAAATAGTTATGAAAAGTAAAAAAAAATATTTTTACAACAGATTTCTACTAAAATATAATTTTTTAATTATTTTTCAAATATATTTATTTTAATTGAAAGCAAAAAAGTGAAAATATATAATTTATAAATATAAGGGTATGATTGACATTTATAAAAAAGATGGAGTGTGAAAAGACTTTGGGGAGTGCTAATAGCCACTCCCTTTTTTTTTTCTTTTGCTTGTGTTAATATATGGGTCGGGTTTTGTACCCGGATCCATAATCCGCCCACCGTGATATGGATTATCCAATTTAGTGTTGGATAAATCATTATTATAATAATTAAGTATTTATTATAATAGAGGAGTCTTAAATATAACAGATAAGAAGAGTCCAACTAACTCCTTGGTTTTTGGAACTCTTATCTGTTATATATAGATATCTAATCACGGCACACCAGAAAATATACGATACATATTTTTCGGTATCTCTCTCTCTCTAGAAATCCTCCTACACAAATCATCTCTCTCTCTTGATCCATCATCAACGGATCTTGGATTTGTGAGCGTGACATTCAAAGGGGCAACTCTTGTAGCCAACCCGGACTTTCACGAGACGCGAAGCGTACACGGAGGAAGAACTCGCAGATTCGGTGTCGGCTCGTATCAAACAACGTGCATCGATCATCGGGTTACATTCCGCCTTTGAGGTAATCCGAAAACCCGTATGTGCTATGTGTATATACTGTTTTATTACAGCTTGAAACATTCAATATTTTTTTCCTTTTTTATATAGCATATGAACGAAAATGTGTCGATACTGATTTTTTTATATGCTTGAAATATTTTGTATTTTTTCCCTTTTTTATACAGCATAAGAACGAAAATGTGTAGATACTAATTTCTTATATGCATGAAACATTCTATATTTTTTCCTTTTTTATAACGCATATGAACAAAAATGTCTAAATACCGCTCTTTTTATATGATTTAAATATTCTGCATTTCCTTTTTTATAGATCATATGAACTTTCTCTTAGGAAGACCACTCATTATAGGAACAAGGAGCAGGTTGCTCCTTCAAATTTTTTAGTTTCTCTTCACCTCTTTTGTAAACCACTATGAAGCTTTCATTATGTTATAATGCGTATTGTGTGTTTATGTACAGGACGAAATCAGGATTTAATTTTGGGGGACCAAAAGTTTACAAAATAAAAAATTTAATATATATATATATATATCAACAAAAAAACTATAAACGTTGTGAAAAACAAAGCAAATCTTTATTAAAAGGAATATCAAAACTTTATCAGAATTGCACTTCGTGTGTTTCAAATCATGAAATCCATCTATAATAATGTAACAATTTTTTTGTTTTTTACAAAACGGTTTTTTGGTAACATTTTTTAGGAAACGTTTTATTTTTTATTTTTTTCAAACAAGTATTTTATAAAGTCATTTTGTATTAAGTGTTACAAAAAACATGTATTTTTTATTTAAAAAAAGTCCACTTTTTTTAAATAACGAAATAATCTTTTTTACAAAACAAGTGTTTTAAAATAAGTTATATCCAACTATTTTGTAATAAAAAATAATGTATTGGGAAACTGTTTTTTGGATACTTTTTACAACAAAAGTTTATAAAAAAATATAGATTGTTATCAAATTAGATGGTAATAATATTTTAAAGGGGCAAAAAAGTCATTTACTTTCCCTTCTAATTAGTGTCAAATGTGTTATTAACGGATTTCATTACAAATGGTCCTCAAATATTAATATAAGAAACAATGAGGCACAATTACGAATAAGGAAGGATAAGTGCACTCCAAATTACAAATAACTTTACAAAGTTTCTAGAATGTATTAATTAAATAAAGTAACTTGTGTGTGACAGAGGGAAAAAAAACTTACAAATGGCTTGCTTTATAGGAGGCTGTTTTTATTTTATTTAAGGAGACAATTTATTAAATAAATAAGATGTAGGAGAAGTGGTTGAGAAAAAAAAGGACTATAGGTGGATGGATTTAGTTATAAACGGAAGACGTGTTGTAGAATAAAAGATAGATAAATAACTATTCCATATTTTTAGGCTTATATTTTCCAAAGTACTCGTACTCATAATACACACATATATCATAAAGCAGCAATAGAAAAATCCAAATCCAGATCTTTGGCGGGGGGGGGGGGGGGGGGGGGGGGGGGGGGGATGACCCCCTTTGGCCCTTACGTGGCTTCGTCTCTGTTTATGTATATCTATAAGGCATTATATCAGTAGAACTATAATGCATTCGTGACTTTCTTTTCCTCAATATAATTTGAGAAATTCATGATTTCACCTTGCAAAGTATGTATAAATATAAAAAAAAAAAGGTGATGGTGTTGAATATGGATTCGGTTTTGTGTGGGGCATGAGAACTCGATGGAGGCTCTCTTATTTCATTTTCTTCTTTGTCTCGCGTACTAAAAAATGCAGTAGCTAGATTTTCATGTGATCAGCTTGCGTATATTGTTGTCATGGTTTTTTTAAAGTGGCATTTTTGGGGGAATTGCAATATTTTATACTGCTACAAATTGGATGACACGTAGTAAACAATTTAACATGTAAAATTGTTATCACAATATCCTAGTGCGCGCATCGCACATGTTTAACCTAGTAATATTTACTTTTTATATTGACATGATGACATGGATACTAATATTTACTTCTGGATACGTAATTAATGCAATTATATGCGTATTATTGCCACTAGCATGGAGTAAATATTATTTTGAAAAATAAATTAGACTAAGGGTGTGTTTGATAATAAAGTTGGAAAATAAGTCAAAATTAGTTGAGTTTCACATGGTGTTCAAAAATGAGTGGAAAAAGATAAGAGCGAAATGTCTTATTTTTGAAGTTTTTCATAGAAATCAATTATTTGGGATTTGAATAAGAAATATTTTTCATAAAAAATAATAAAAGTATGAAATAATTTTTCGTGTTTATGATCATTGTTTTTATAAAATGAATTTGAAATTAAGCATTATAAAAGTAAATTGAGAACTTAAGTTACTATTTTTTATAAAAATATAATTTATGTCAATCAAATAGATACTGAAAATTAAATCATGAATATATTTTCAAGTGTTATTTTTTTAAATTACCTTACTAAATACACAGAATATAGACCCTAATGTACAGGACGGATGTCTGAGTTTAATTTTTTTTTAGTAATATACTATAAGGTGCCCAAGGTATCTTAAACGCACCTCACTAATTTCCATTACAATTCATAATTTTCATTGATAATTATTATTTTAACAGCATCAAAAATTAAATTAAAAATTAAATCTAATCCACTCTTAAAAATGTCTCAAGTCACAGCCTTCTACAACTTATCCAAGAGCTCTGATAATCCACTGATTTTGTCAACAGTGAAGTAGAATGTATTACGCAAACGAGTTCTGACGCAACCAGCTTTGGGCATAAGCAACCGACGGTGACAAGCAATCTCTCGATGCCTTTTCGCCACAATCAAAGCATCTTCGGGGTTGCCATTTTCAGCTACTCACGCGTCCACCCACCAAATGGTACACTAAACTTTAATGGGCATGAAAACAAAAGGCCCACCAAGCAATTATTATTTTGTCTCAAGGAAGATGTAACACTTAAAAATCAATTCTATAAACTTACGCCACATCGTAAGCTTCACACCGGCTTATTCATCTCTATGGAGTATACATCATGTGAATGTGTGAAACATGTTCTTTTCTTCTAACAACCTTTTGTACTATTTTAATACAATGGGTTCTTAACCAAAAAAAATTGAGAATGTAAATGTAAATATGAATATAAGTGAGTTTTTGAGGATTTTAAACAAAAAAAACTCATGATATATTATTTATGTAAGTTATAGTTCAAGATATTTTTAAAAATAAATTTTATTCTTTGAATAAAAATTATTTTAAAAATATATTGGACTAAACATTAAATATATATTTTTTAGATACTAAAACTAACCTTATTATCAAATCTACAATATAAATTACGTTTATTTTTAAAAATAAAATAAAGTTGAGCATGTTTTGCTATAATCACACAAGCTCCTAGCATAATAATTTTGTGCAATCTCCTAACCTAAGAAAAAATGAATTAATTTTGTGTCATTTGCGAAACTCGTTTACAAATCGTCTTTAATTTAGAAGTGGTGGGACCCATCAACAAATTACAATTTGTCAACTTGAAGACAAGTTTCTAAAAAGCGTGAGGCAGACATGAAATGGTGTATAGGTCTAGGCGTACCTAGGTGGGCATAGGCCTTTTTTTGTGTTTTTTTAATATAAAATACTTTGAATATTAAGTTACTAATAATTAATATTGATTAGCTTCTAACATTACTAATATTTTTTAAAACTCTCATACATAAATAAAAGACATTTCCAATCAAAATTAATTATAATATATAAAATACTAATAAATTAATGATTCGTATGTACCATATAATATCCAAATTGATTTACATGTGTATATTAGTAACAATGCTTAAAAGTCTTATACTTTTAACATTATTAATATTTTTTTGAAGTGCCATGCGTAAATAAAAGATTGTCAACTCTAAGACAAATAATGAAAATATTGCACGCAAAATATTTTGTGCAAAAGATATATGATTCCTAAAACAAATAGTATATATATTACACAAAAAAGTAATGTTATTGTAGATGTAAAACTAAGTAACATTTAAACATATTACACAATAACTATAACTATATATATATATATATATATATATATATATATATATATATATATATATATATATATACACAGAGAGAGAGAGAAAGAGAGGATCACAAATGGACCTAGAAAACAGACTTTATAATGAACCTTAACAAAAAAATACCTAACAACCCATTAATTTTAATTCCTATAGTGTAATTGGTCCGCGGCAACGAACACGCGTGTGACCCGAGACTCCCTTACCCCCTACCCCACTACCACCCCCACCCCCACCCCCACCCCCACTACCACCATGGTTGACCGCTGGTGCGGACCAATTACACTATAAGAATTAAAATTGATGGGTTAGATATTTTTTGTTAAGATCCATTAAAAAATCTACTTTTTAAATCCATTTGTGATCCTTTCTCTCTCTCTGAGAGAGAGAGAAGAGAGAGATTCAAGTTCTTAAACATACCCCAAACAACATACTTATAAACACACTCTATTTTGAAAAATAAAAAATATATATATATTTTTTGTCCAAATTTTGTATACATGATCTTCATAATGAGAAGATCATGTACAAAAAAATTACATCCAAAAATTCAACTTAGAAGAGGATGAGATGATGACAACAAGTTTCAACCACTAAAAACTCACATATTCATTCAATTTTCAAATCACCCACTTTCAAGTTGTATTTTTGGATGAATTTTTTTTTTTTTGTAAATTATCTTCTCATTATGAAGATTATGTGTACCAAATTTGTTTGAAAAATACATTTTTTTCTTATTTTTAAGAAATTAATATGATCATGGATATATTGTTAGGAGGTATGTTGGAGAGTCTCTCTCTCTCTCTCTCTCTCTCTCTCTCTCTCTCTCTATATATATATATATATATATATATATATATATATATATATATATATATATATATATATATATATATATATCGCTATTGTAGTATACTGTACTTTCAATACGCGACTGCATATTTTTTTAAACGACGATTTTTTCACATGGTTCTCTTTCTTGCCACCGAACCCCTAGATGAGGTGTGTACCTCGTATTAGGCGCATCTTTTAGAACAATATTCATTGATAACTTGTATATCATTTACAACTACTCATTAACAAAATAACTCTAATTTGTAAGTTTTAAGTCACAAATCTAAAACTACCAATTGTGTTGACCAATCTCATTCGAGCCATGTAATATTGTGGAAAAATGTTATGTACGCAAAGTACACAAAAATCACATTTTTAATGTGACATTGTAATAATGTGTTATACATAAAATATTATTTTATTGGACTAAACATATTTTAACCATCTTTTTATTTAATTTATTTTTGTACATGACATTACTCTATGTTGTATCATCTTTGGATCATGTATGAATTTATAGCTCTCACATATAATTAGTTAAAAATATTTAAAAAAAATGATAATGGGTAATCCTTATTAGGGATTATTTGTGTTTTGGGTATAGCTATTCACACTTCAAATAATCTTCTAACACTCCACTTTATTTTCAAATAAAAGTTAGAAGACTCTTATACCCTTATGATTAATCCATTCCATTTCCTCTCACTCACAAAAAGAAATAAACCTCTTATTTACTCCAAAAATTATACACATAATTTTAAAAAATGAACTATAAAAAAAAAAAGCAAGGCCTGTAAAAAAATATTATATAATTTTAAAAAATGAACTAAAAAAAAGAAAAAATCTCTTCTTTACCCCCGAAATTATTTTTTTAAAACAAACAAGAACATAACTCAATTAAAAAGAGACACGACACATGACATAAATCATTTTTCTCCACCTAAAATGAACACCACCCAAATAAAAATAATATAACGCAAAATCATTTTTTTTACCGAATACGAAAAACGATCAACTAAAAATGCGGTCCGACACGAAATCTCATTTTTATTTAGCTAATACAAATACGTCACAAGTAAAAGTGACGACACAATACGACATGCCACAAAATATTTTTATAAAAATAAGATACGAACATGACCTAGTTAAAACGCGGCATGTCATAAAATATTATTTTTTCACCTAACACGAACATGACTCAAATAAAAAATATAAAATAAACTAAAAAAAACTTTAATAATTAGATTATGTTAAAAAGGCAGCATAAATAGAAAAAATGTAATATACGGTTCTTGAATTTTAAAACACAAAAAAAGATCAATATTTTTTTTATCTAACACGAACACGATCTAATAAAAATGAACACGGTAAGACATGGAATCTCATTTGTTTACCTAACACGACCCAAATAAATGTGACACGATACTAAATCTTATTTTTGTAATTACATGTTAGATTTAGTATCGTGTCACATTTATTTGGGTCGTGTTAGGTAAACAAATGAGATTCCATGTCTTATCGTGTTGCATTTTAATTAGACCGTGTTCGTGTTAGATAAAAAAAAATATATTGACATTTTTTTGTTTTAAAATTCAAGAACCATATATTCCATTTTTTCTATTTATGGTGCCTTTTTAACATAATCTAATTATCAAAGTTTTTTTTAGTTTATTTTACATTTTTTATTTGAGTCATGTTCGTGTTAGGTGAAAAAATAATATTTTATGGATGTCGTGTTTTAACTAGTTCGTGTTCGTATATTATTTTAAAAAAAATATTTTGTGGCATGTCATATTGTGTCGTGTCACTTTTATTTTTGTTGTATTTGTGTTAGCTAAATAAAAATGAGATTTCATGTCGGACCGCATTTTTAGTTGATCGTTTTCGTGTTCGGTAAAAAAAAAGATTTTGTGTCGTATTGTTTTTATTTGGGGGTGATCATTTTAAGAATTTATGTCATGTGACGTGTCTGTTTTTAATTGAGTTATGTTCTTATTTGTTTAAAAAAAAATAATTTCAGGGGTAAAGAAGAGGTTTTTACTTTTTTTATTAGTTCATTTTTAAAATTATATAATATTTTTTTACTGTCCTTGCATTTTTTTAAATTATGTCTATAATTTTTTAGATGAAGAGATTTTTTTTTGTGTGAGAGTGAGAGGGACTGAAATGAATTAATCATAAGGGTATAAGAGTCTTTAACTTTTATTTGAAAACAAAGTAGTGTGTTAGAAGATTCTTGGAGCGTGCTATGCCCATGTGTTTTTTATGACATTTGTTATTACTCTCTCTCTCTCTCTCTCTCTCTCTCTCTCTCTCTCTATATATATATATATATATATATATATATAAAAGAATACTTTGTAACATTTTGAAAATTTTAAAATATCACAAAATTCTTGAAAAATAAAAAAAGTAAAAACATAATATTTTGAAAATTAAAAAAATGTAATATTTGGAATAAAGTTTTTTTTTCCTAAAAAGGTTGTAGAAATTGTTTTATAAAAAATGTTTTATAGAATGTTACGATTTTATTATAAAAAATTTATGGCATGTGACTTTTTTTTTCCAATTGTTATCAAATGTAAACAATACAGATTTACAATTTTTAAAGATGTAATCAGATTTACAATTTTTATGGCTTGTGTATGTTCTTTATACAGGTTTACAGTTATTTGGTTTATATATGTTCTCAATCTTTATCACAGGTATTTTTTTGAGGATGGGCTTAGTGGGATTTATGAGGAACTACATTCAAAATCACAGGTATCTTTTTATTTATTTATTTATTTATGTGTTGTTTTTAATTTAAAAAATGTATAGTTTTTAATTAAAAAAAATGTGTTGTTTTATATGGGTATAGACCGAATAGGACCGAGACCGAACAAGATCCGCTTGAAAACCGAATAGGACCAAAACTGATTATTACGGTCCGGTCTCGGTCCATAATTTTTTAGGACCGATTAATGCGTTCCGGTCCCAAAAACACTCCAAAATCGGACCGGATCGGATCGCGAACACCCCTATACGTGAAGGACCCGTGGGGAGTACCCCTGAGTCCAAGCATATAGAGTTTCTCACGTAAAATCAAAGAGAGTACTTACATGTATAACGCTCTTAAATACGAAACCACACCCAACCTGCCGTAACAAAATGAGGGAGGGAGTCGAATGCTCAGTGAAAAATATACAAATGCAATATAGAATCGAACAGCAGAAAGAAGACTCTAACACATTATACCTACATACACATGCAACTAACTTATATATATATATATATATATACATATACTTAATGCATGAAAATATTTTACTTCCGAAAATATTATTTACCTCGATTAATTCACCTTAATCTTGCAAAAAACTTCATCTTCCTTATTTTGACATTTATCCCTTTATTTAACACACACAGTTAAATACTTAAAACAATTACACTTGGTTTGACCGAAAATCATTTCTTTACCAAAATTACCCTTTTCATTTTAACCAATCCACTTTAGTATTTTTTTTTATTGAAAATCACCATTTCAACAGACACGAACACCGTGTTAGAAAATATTTATTTAGATTTTAAACACATTTCACCATACACTCTTGTGTTAATCATGGTTTAAATCACTTAGGTTACTTAACCACCCATTTACTCACTTACTTTACCTTTTCTTCACCTTATGGACATTAATCAAATTACACACTTACTTGTCCTTTTTATCTTTTACCGGATTATTTATTAATTCATTCAAATTAGGTTGTCTTAACACATTTTATCACACAATCCATTTCTTGACATGTTCCTTTTAATCCTTTATTTTTTTTCTCGGAATTTTTCCAATAACCGTATACTTTAACGGGTCCACACCGTCCGCTATGTACACCATATGCTCTGGCTAATGATTTCGGATCTTTCACCCCAGGGCTCCAGGTCTTCCTTAATTTTTCCTGTGTCATTTGAGTTCCTTTTTAATATGTTTTAATATTTTACAAATGCTCACATTATTCCACCTTTTTTCTTTTACCCGGTAGAAGCCAAATCCGGGGCCCCACCTCAACTTGTGTTACACTTTGAAAATCATCATTTCATGTCCTTTACACTTTAGCCTTGATTTTATTCCAAAAATCATGTTCATTAGGACTATCATGTGTAACACCCTTTTCCATATTTTTATTTCATAAAAATGTTCCACTTTATGTAAAATTACCATTTTACCCATTTGTTTCTAAACCCATCTTTTACTCCATGTCATAAGCGTTAATTTTTAAAAACACCATTAAATTATCCACACTAACTTCTTAAGTGTTTTTAATACCTTAACACATTTTTAACCTTTTGGAGTAATATTTTTCTCAATTGAAAATATCTTTATTTCATTACTTTCATTTCCAAAAATCATTGAGCATATGAGACTACTTCATAAGAAAAACACCTTTTCTTTTATTAATACATATATTCTTCCAACCTTACCCTTCTCACACCTATAACCTTTTTTTCTCGCACTTTGAAGACTAGAATTTTTACTTTTCTTATTTCACGTTTAAACCCAACAAGCCTTCCTTGAACTTATTTTTATGTCCAATATCAAAATACTACAAGTTTATATGCATAAGAAGATAGATTTTAAATCATAAAATCCTATTAAATAGCTTAAACATACATTTCATTCTAGAAATTCATAATACTTTGTGAAAATGCACTTTCAAGACACAAAAGACATTTTATTTCTTCAAACTCAACAAATATCCCACTTTCATAAAATCTTCATTTGCAAAGAGACTTTGGGACATTATTTCACCAAACATTTTTAGTAAAATCAACATCATTTTTTAAAATATTTTATTTCAAAAAATGTTTAACTTCAAACTTCTAAAAATGTTATTTTCACAAAAGGTCCAAACTTAGTTTCTTTTCAAGAAAACTTTGAAATATTTCTCTTCCTTTATTTCTAACAAAGCAATATTTTTTATTTCGTAAAAATGTTTAATACAAATCTATTAGAAACCCATCATTTTATCATATTCACCCTACTCTTAAATTCTAACGACAAGACTACTAATACACAAATGTAACAACCCGCGTAATTTTGGGCTATTTTAATTAATTTCTGGAAAATGGAGGAAAATAAAGTTTTTGATAAAATTATTTTTATTGCTCAAATATGTTGGTTATTATTTTTAAAGGCGAGAATTTCAAACGGTTTCGAAAACGGAGTTAAAACGGATTTTAAAATGATTTTTTAATATTTTTAACTCTTGGAATTCTTAGTCGGCGAACTGCCAAAATTCCTGAAGGATCGATCGATCGATCCTGGAAGTCGATCGATCGACCTCCCCTGATTTCGTGAACAACAAGTAATTTTCAAGAGTGATTTTGACTTCCAATTCTTCATTTCTTAGCCTTATTTAAAAGAGTCTTTTGGATTCCAACTCTTCATTTCTTTGCATTATAAAAGGAAGTCGTGGGCAACCCTTTTAACCTACTTTTGGAACAAATTTTGGCAGAAAATATATTTTATATTCCTCTTCTTTTTATATACACATTGACGCTTGAGATTTGTGAATTCCAACCTTAGATTAGAGGTGTTCTTGGGGCTATTTTGTTGGAGGTTCTTGGAGGAGCTTTTGTAGATCTTTTGAGTTGATCTTGAGGACGTGATCGTTGGTTTCTCATCATGGTTTGAGATATGAGGTTTTACACAATATGCTCCTTAAATCTCGCGAGTGCCATTCTCTTTGAATTCTTGTTAATTGAACTCATATTTGAATTGATAAATTCATTGAAATCTAGAAAATAATTGTTGGAATTATTTTGATTCATGTGGTATTATTCATGTTGTTATTGAACACGTTGTCATGAGATTTTAATATGGCACGGATGTTGTGAACCCGCCAAAATAGTTATTTTTGGCTATGGCTTGATAAAGCATATGCGAATGGGGTGAGGCCTGGTAACCCATTGATGTGTTGTTGAAAAATTTATTGATAAATGCTTATGAGATTTGCATTTGATTTGAATATTTGTACTCGTGTTGTTACACTTTATTCATTGCTAATATAAATTTGTTGAGCATATTTCCTGTCGTATTGTGTACTTTCCCATATTTTCTTTTAGTTGGCAGGTTAGCGTGGATTGGGACGCTATGGACCAATTGGGATTATTTTAGCGTGGGTTATTTTGGGAAGCATATTTTTGGAAGATTTGTATTATTTATTTTGTTGTATAGAGCATTGGAGATTTGTATTTTATTTTCGAGTTAGTTGTTGTATGTAATTCGAGAGACTTGGTATTTATTTGAAGAAATTGAGATTCGTAGTTTCTCTTTTGTTGTTGTGGGATTTAGATGCTCTATACCTTGTTATATGGTGGATTTAGTTTAGTTTTATCGCATTAGCGCTCCGTTCGCTCTCTCCGGGCGGACGGGGTGTTACAAATGGTATCAGAGCTTAGGTATACGACAACCCTCAGGGCTTGGATTTTGGGTTCATTGCTTAGTTAGCAATTTTTGGAGATACCAAATTTTAGGTGATATTCGTGATAAGTTTCGAGATTAGAGGTGAGGAATTTATTTTTGGGAGACGTGATTTATTTTTGGAGTTAGTGTAATGGCCTGATTTTTGAGAGTTAAGCATTCGGCGAATTTCGAGGGCGAAATTCCATTGTTAGTGGGGAAGTGTAACAACCCGCGTAATTTTGGTCTATTTTAATTAATTTCTGGAAAATGGAGAAAAATAAAGTTTTTGATAAAATTATTTTTATAGCTCAAATATGTTGGTTATTATTTTTAAAGGCGAGAATTTCAAACGGTTTCGAAAACGGAGTTAAAACGGATTTTAAAATGATTTTTTAATATTTTTAACTCTTGGAATTCTTAGTCGGCGAACTGTCAAAATTCTTGAAGGATCGATCGATCGATCCTCGAAGTCGATCGATCGACCTTCCCTGATTTCATGAACAACAAGTAATTTTCAAGAGTTGTTTTGACTTCCAACTCTTCATTTCTTTGCCTTATTTAAAGGAGTCTTTTGGATTTCAACTCTTCATTTCTTTGCATTATAAAAGGAAGTCGTGGGCAACCCTTTTAACCTACTTTTGGCACAAATTTCGGCAGCAAATATATTTTATATTCCTCTTCTTTTTATATACACATTGGCGCTTGAGATTTGTGAGTTCCAACCTTAGATTAGAGGTGTTCTTGGGGCTATTTTGTTGGAGGTTCTTGGAGAAGCTTTTGTAGATCTTTTGAGTTGATCTTGAGGATGTGATCGTTGGTTTCTCATCATGGTTTGAGGTATGGGATTTTATACAATATGCTCCTTAAATCTCGCGAGTGTCATTCTCTTTGAATTCTTGTTAATTGAACTCATATTTGAATTGATAAATTCATTGAAATCTGGAAAATAATTGTTGGTAGGGGTGGACACGGTCCGGTCCGGGTTTTACCTATTTTTTGGATCGGATCGAATATTCGGTCCTCAATTTTTTTGGACCGAGACCGGACCGATTAATTCGGTTAACCTACTAATTCGGTCCAAGCTTTTTTCGGTTCCGTCCGGGTTAAAATTCGGTCCTGACCCTATTTTATATATATGTACTTTTTATGAATGTGTTTATTTATTTTTCTCACAAATATATATACAAAAAAGTAATACTCGAAACTCCAAGTGATATTTACATGTTTTTTTTTAACCCAAATGAAAAAATGTCTATACATATATTTAATGTTCCAAATTAAATTCATAAGTTATATACTTTAATTCAAAAACTATATATAAGAAACACAATAACATTATTTTTATTATATATACATGGGAATTAGTCCGGTCCAAATCGATCTTTTAATATAGTGGACCGCGGACCGGACCGATTTAATCGGTTTTTAGTTTTTGTGAACCGATTTTTGAACCGGTTTCAAAATAGCCTTAATTTTCGGTTCGGTCTAATCGGTCCATTCGGGGCGGTCTTTTTTTTGTCCACCCCTAATTGTTGGAATTATTTTGATTCATGTGGTATTATTCATGTTGTTATTGAGCACGTTGTCATGAGATTTTAATATGGCACGGATATTGTGAACCCGCCAAAATACCTATTCCCGGCTATGGCTTGATAAAGCATATGCGAATGGGGTGAGGCCTGGTAACCCATTGATGTGTTGTTGAAAAATTTATTGATAAATGTTTATGAGATTTTCATTTGATTTGAATATTCGTACTCGTGTTGTTACGCTTTATTCATTGCTAATATAAATTTGTTGAGTATCTTTCCTTTCGCATTGTGTACTTCCCCATATTTTCTTTCAGTTGGCAGGTTAGCGTGGATTGGGACGCTATGGACCAATTGGGATTATTTTAGCGTGGATTATTTTGGAAAGAATATTTTTGGAAGATTTGTATTATTTATTTTGTTGTATAGAGCATTGGAGATTTGTATTTTATTTTCGAGTTAGTTGTTGTATGTAATTCGAGAGACTTGGTATTTATTTGAAGAAATTGAGATTTGTAGTTTCTCTTTTGTTGTTGTGGGATTTAGATGCTCTATACCTTGTTATATGGTAGATTTGGTTTAGTTTTATCGCATTAGCGCTCCGTTCGCTCTCTCCGGGCGGGCGGGGTGTTACAACAAAATAAAGTCTTAAACTAAGAGTAGATTTTTCCACCTCAAATTAGGCTCCAATAAAGGAAGGCTTGAAATATCTAAAATTATGGCAACCTCCTACCTCCTAAGGTGGCCTGAAGGAGGTTACCTAGATCCACCAAACTTGTATCCTTGAAAGCTCCATAAAAAACCTTCTCCAAGCTCCATGAAACTCCCATATCCATATTCTCCAAACCCCTAACAACATCTCTAAAATTCGTAGCTATACCCAACCATAGTGAAAATGGGTATCCAAAGCTTTGATATGATGAAGACTAGAAGAATATGATAGTTTAAGGTGGATATTTGGTGGTGGAATGGTGGTTTGAGGTGGAGGACATGCTCAATAATGGTAGAAGATCACCCTTCTCTCTCTCTCTCTCTCTCTCTCTCTCTCTCTCTCTCTCTCTTCTTCCAACTCTAAATGACCAAAATGAACCAAACAACCCTTATAAGAACACCCTAAAGCCTTAAAATCCATTTTTTTCCCAATCCGGGCTCATCCAAACTCGACAGCTCATCCATCCAACAACCCAGAATAAGACAACGCACAAGGGCAACTCGATTTAAAAATCTGAATGACCTCGTTCGAATGAGATTCGCCCCTCGTTCGAACGAGAAAGGCATCTCATTCGAACCTAGTTCGATCCAACACTTTAAATGACCTTCGAACGACATGGACCTATTATTCAGTGGGATCTCGTTCGAAGCTCGTTTGATCCCCTGCTTCGAACAACCTTTGTTTCTCGTTCAAACAACCTCCACTTCGTTCGAACGACCCTTTTTCTAATTTCTTTATTTTCTCCAAACAATCAAATCATAGTATAACTCTGGTTATAATGACTCAAATCTCAGGTTCTTTATATTGTTACAACTTATGTAGGGAATAAATAAAAATATTAAGCGGGGTATTACAAACTTCCCTCCTTGGGGAATTTCATCCCAGAACTTCTCGAGACGTTAATTCTTCAAATTCATTGGTTTTACCAATTCTCATTATAGGTCACAAGAACCCTCTAAGACAAAATCATCGAAGTCCTCAATGGTTAAAATCACATCGCCTACCCTTGCACTGGTATCATCACTAAAAGCTCAACATACGACGTGCTCTAATGTTCACCTATATGCTAACCATCAACGTCGCATAACCGACCCCGACTCTCTACTCACTTAATGATCATGCTCAATTGAGTCCTAGGAATATCCTTGTTGTTAACGCAAAAATTCTCCATCTACGAGGACCAATCAGAAAAGGACACATGTCATCCTACGTGGAAATATTCGACACCCGAGGAGAGTTGGTCGGCATCCGAGGAGAGTTGGTTGGCACCTGAGGAGTGTTAGTCAGCACCCGAGGAGAGTTGGTCAGTACCCGAGGAGAATTAGTCGGCACCCGAGGAGAGTTGGTCGGCACCCGAAGAGTGTTAGTCGGCACCTGAGGAGAGTTGGTCGGCATATCAACCAGGAAGATCAAAGGATAACTATGCATTTAATGTGCATTAATGAAGATGGCAGCGCATTTAATGAGCCTTAATGTACATTTATACTGTATTAATAGATGACAACACATAGCATACCAAGCAATTCAACAATTAGATTCGTTGAATGTAGACATAAATGTCTACATACAATGAATATATCTTTATCTCCCATCACTATAAATACATGTATCCCCTTAGACAAAAGGGAGGAGATCCGGGAGAATCGAGAGACACCATACACAAGATCCACACCTTTTTCTCTCTCTACACCACATTGTGCAATTGTAAACCCCTGGGAATAAAATAACAGTGGCCGTAGGCTTTTTCCTATAGCCGAACCACTTTAAAAATCTTTGTTTCTCATGTGCTTGATTGGATTGCTTTCATCTATTTATCTGTGATCATAAAAATGGGATTCGGTCCAGTTTTTTGCATCAATAGATTGGCGCCGTCTGTGGGAACGTGTTACAAGCATTGTTCTCCATCAAAAGCTAAGTTTTTATTTTCTCTACGTATAATCAATTATACATACATTTTTTGATTCAATCATGATTTTTATGTTTATATACATAAATTAATTGTCCAATTTTTATCTGCAAAATGTTGCATATCATGATTTTTAAATCATAACTGTTAGATTCATTCTTATTTAGAAATCTGAAAAATAGTGGATTTCATAAATCATAACTTTTTTCTTGATTCCCAAGTTTCAATTTTATATCATGGAATAAATATTTTAAATGATTACATATACCAATATATACGATGATGATAAGATTTGATAATTTTCATTGTTGATTTTGAAATAATTTTTGAAAGATCTTTGATGACTATCCAAATTCCCATTATATTTTTAATCAGAGAATTGGAAAAGGTAAAAGACAATAAAAAAATTTCTCATGAAAATCATGACCCATATCTACTTTCTCTCTCTTCAAGTTTGAGTCTCTTTGCATTCATTTTTATGAACTATATACTTAATTTGGTTCATCTTCCATCTATGTCAATAAAGTCTCATTGATTGATTTTTTATATAAATTTGGTAATAACTTCGATCATTCAACATATTTTTATCTCTCCAAATAGGGAATAGGAAGGGATCAATATAAAAAATAATTTTCTCTCACTAGAAAAATCATTACCCACCTCTTGTAAAAGATGATCAGTAAAACAATCACGACCATATCAAGACTCTGGGCACAAATTTGATATGTTGGCCCCTCGTTCATCACATCACAGGGTTTCTTTGTCGAAACCACACTATCTAGTGGATTAGATAATTATTCATTTAATTAATATTCTTAATGCTTAAATTTTACATCGAATGTTATTTTTCTGATCTAAGGATTCGAGATATTCTGGTCAGCCATCTATATTGTTGGTCGGCATCATCTTGGGCCATCTTTTATTAAAGGGAAGCTTAACCAGACCATTTTTGTTAATCGGAGATAAGATGTGAAGATCCATCAGCAACGTTGAAATAATTTTATCCAAATATGAGGTATCTTATTGTTGGTCGGAGACTCATATTGTAGCTCGGTGGAACCAATTGTAGGTCGACGATCATCTACTTCTTAATCGACGACATCTCAGTCTGGTTCGGAGGGTTCAATTTACTAGTCGGCAACTATCCAACCATCCATTTCTTGGTCGGCGACATCTGATATTGTTCGGTGACCATCCAACAGTTGGTCTGCAATATCAATGCACCATTTTTGTTGATCGGCGAAATCGCTCTGCTGGTCGGGGACCATTTGCTTCTTGGTCAGCACTATATATTCTACAACCTGAGATATCCCCAAATGTTGGTTGGCAACACCCATGCCGTAGGTCGGCAACAGTAGAATCTTGGGGTATTAAAAAATGCGGAGCACCCCAGATATTTCTTTAAACACGAGTTCAACTTGGGGGTAAACTGGGGGCTTAAGTTTTTTTTTAAAACTTGTGATCACCCCAAAAAATATTTTTAAAGCCAAGTGATAAATAATTTTCAAACATCAACTTATAATTGATTAGTTGTTGGAGATTAAATAACTTTACAAAAACTCTACGTCTTATTTATGATGCATATCTAATAAAAATTTGTCCATCTCACACACATTTGGCACAAAAATATTATTTCATATTTTGAAATTTTTATTATTTTATGCTGATACACATCACATATTGTTTGGCTGAATAATTATTCTCATGATAATAATTATTTTCTCTAGTCTCGACAGGTGCTCGGGCAGCCTATTAAAATTTCATAGGGACGAGATTCAATCCCGATGAAAGCTCTCGTAAATCTTTGGAAAAGTAGTATTGCTCGACATCAGACAATTTTGCCTCGACATATCAGCCAACATATATTATTTCATTTTTTGAAATTAATATTTTTATTTCTCAAACATATACCTATCATATATTTATTGGATGATTAATTATTCTCACGACTAATCAATTCAGCCTACACAAATGGTAGAGCAAGATATTAATTTTTACAGGTACAAGACTCAACGCCGACGAATGCTCGGAAACAATCTGGAAACTATTATCATTTCACCTCAGCGAGGCATTATATATTTTATTATTACTCGGAGATATCGGCTCAAGCACAAATTATTCTATATCCCTTGGGATTCATATTGTATATTCATCTCAACATGGAACTCGGCGAGATACTTATTATCATATTCAGCTCCGAGGAGAACTATAACATTTATTATATGTCACCCCCAACGGATAGTTGGTCGGGGTAATTCTTATTTATATGCAGGCCCAGCAAAGTTCTCGGCCATATTCTGATGTTCTGGAAAATACTATTCTTATTCGGCATTATGCAATTATGCCTCGACAAGATACTTATTCAGCTTTAAGGAGAATTACAACATTCGTTGTATTTCACCCCCAACGGATAGTTGGTCGGATAATTCTTATTTATATTCAGGCCTGACAACGTTCTCGGCCATATTCTTATGTTCTGGAAGATCTTATTCTTGTTCGGCATTATATAATTCTACCTCGACAGATCAACGAGGCACTTTATTATTATTCTTTATATCTATTTGGATGCATATTCTAGTCTTATTTCAGCACGGAGTTCGACAAATATTTATAATCATATATTCAGCTCCAAGGAGATCTCCAGCATTTATTATATCTTATTCTATTCCCAACAATCTGTTGGTCAGCTCCGAGGAAGTCTCTATCATTTATTATCAAAAATGTATTCCTAAAAATGCCAACTTATGTTGGTTAGGAAGTAAATGTATTCCTACGGGAAGTAAAACTATGTATTCCTAAAAATGCCAACTTATGTTGGTTAGGAAGTAAATGTATTCCTACGGGAAGTAAAACTAGGTATTCCTAAAAATGCCAACTTATGTTGGTTAGGAAGTAAATGTATTCCTACGGGAAGTAAAACTATGTATTCCTAAAAATGCCAACTAAGGTTGGTTAGGAAGTAAATGTATTCCTACGGGAAGTAAAACTATGTATTCCTAAAAATGCCAACTTATGTTGGTTAGGAAGTAAATGTATTCCTACGGGAAGTAAAACTATGTATTCCTAAAAATGCCAACTTATGTTGGTTAGGAAGTAAATGTATTCCTACGGGAAGTAAAACTAGGTATTCCTAAAAATGCCAACTTATGTTGGTTAGGAAGTAAATGTATTCCTATGGGAAGTAAAACTATGTATTCCTAAAAATGCCAACTTATGTTGGTTAGGAAGTAAATGTATTCCTACGGGAAGTAAAACTAAGTATTCCTAAAAATGCCAACTTATGTTGGTAAATGCCAACTAAGGTTGGATAGGAAGAAAAATATTTTCCAAAAAGTGTCAAACTTGGTCGGGAATCAATCTCCATCAACTCCGGTTGGTTGAACAGCAAACAGCAGGTGGAGCAAATGTTATTGTCTATGCAAAATAAGAAAATTTATCAAATAACATAGTTCAAGGCCGAGAAAGCATTCAAAGATTATATTCCACACTTGGGGGCTCTATTAAAAATCCAGTTGTTCATTCGGTGGCACATTTTCATAACATCATGCAGTCGAGCATCAGATTCAGCCCCAACTAATTATCATTCAGAAGTTATTTTTCTTGCTCAGGAGCTAATTTTGCTTATGAAGTTCAGGAGGCATATTCAGGAGTTATTATGCACATGCTATTGAAGTTCAGGAGGCATATTGAAGTTCAGGAGGCATATTCAAGAGTTATTATGCACATACTATTGAAGTTCAGAAGTCAAATTCAACATCTACAGCACTGAGATCTTTACTACTACTGCCCGACCAACATTGAAGAAGAAGTTGTATGAAAATGTTTCGAAATCCACCACTAGCTTGGTACTAATCAGATTGAAGAGTTGGTTTCAAAAGCTAGTATATTACTCGACAAAGTATTCAGAGGAGCATAAATCAGAAGAATCAAGCACGTGAAGTTAGCACTCAGTTGCTCGGCACAGGAGGCAGTTGGTCGGCTAGCAAACCAATCAACATACTTGAAGATTATGACAAGCTACAAGCTGCATACTATAGCATGGTTGCATCCAAATTCCCAGGGGTGATACATAGCACACGGAGTTCCTCTAAAGAAAGATTAGCAACCATCGATCAACCTGCATCATATGTCATCCAGGAGATAATGCACTTTATGTTGAACAAATCAAGAAGGTAGATTAAGAATTTCACGAGCACCGAGCAACACTGCAGAATAAATACTCTATCCTTTCAAGTAAACCATCAAGCATGGAGCATTGGAGGCTTCTGTTAACGCAAACATTCTCCATCTACGAGGACCAATCAGAAAAGGACAAATGTCATCCTACGTGGCAATATTCGACACCCGAGGAGAGTTGGACGGCATCCGAGGAGAGTTGGTCGGCACCCGAGGAGAATTAGTCGGCACTCGAGGAGAGTTGGTCGGCACCCGAGGAGTGTTAGTCGGCACCCGAGGAAAGTTGGTCGGCATATCAACCAGGAAGATCAAAGGATAACTATGTATTTAATGTGCATTAATGAAGATGACAGCGCATTTAATGAGCCTTAATGTACATTTATACTGTATTAATAGATGACAACACATAGCATACCAAGCAATTCAACAATTAGATTCGTTGAATGTAGACATAAATGTCTACATACAATGTATCTCTTTATCTCCCATCACCATAAATACATGTATCCCCTTAGCCAAAAGGGAGGAGATCCGGGAGAATTGAGAGACACCATACACAAGATCCACACCTTTTTCTCTCTCTACACCACATTGTGCAATTGTAAACCCCTGGGAATAAAATAACAGTGGACGTAGGATTTTTCTTATAGTCGAACCACTTTAAAAATCTTTGTTTCTCATGTGCTTGATTGGATTGCTTTCATCTATTTATCTGTGATCATAAAAATGGGATTCGGTCCAGTTTTTTGCATCAACACTTGCTAATACCCAAAGCATACCAGAACCTTCACGGACAACCCTCTCTAGTGATCGACATTCACCCAAGAGTGAACCACAATACGACCAATCATCAACTTCATCATCAAGAACCATTTCTAATCTTAGGACTACACATCCCGCGTCCCACGAATTTTTAGGTTATTCTAACTACACAAAATTTTCCTAAGCTTAACATTAGCCGTTCAATTCTCACCACTCATTTCGAGGAGTAATACATCGACCAAATCATCACCGCACACTCGACTAACACCTTTCGCTGCTCACTTTGATGATCGCGGTTCCACACTAGGTGTCTCACCTTTTTGCAATCACTTAGGCCTCGTACCAATCCATTCACCATGGCAAAGAAACACCGTGTGCTAAGTTTACCCGAGTTTTAACACTACAATATCCTCAAGTCATCATCCCGCTCTTTACAACCAGAGCCACTGACTACCATGCCGATCGGTCGAAAGGTCACTAATCCTAACGAAAGAAAACATTACGAGCAATCCGTGCGGCCAAAAGCGCAACCACCCATACACTAACCTTTGTGTAAAAATAGGACTACCTCAGATAGAGTGCACCCAGTTACCGAGTTGCATCGACCATACTAAGTCCAATGCGTTCTACCAAGCCTAATCGCGCCGTACCAAGACATGGTACCAATTTGAGCTACCCATACGTGAGAATACTGATCCTTGATTACCAAAATCGAAAGGAACACACAAGGACTAGAAGGAATACACAACCGTTCTGAGAAAATCCCGCCCATACGTGTCAGACCATGATTTACGAAAAGTGAACCTACGCTATATGCTTAAATTCTTTTCACTCATCCCAAATTTTCCCATAGGGTACTAACCTAACCACATACCCTGGCTTGAGTTACCAACTGTAACGAATCGACTCACAACCATTCATCCTCGCAAGACGAATGCAACATATGAACCTGTCGTTCCCTAGAAAGTCAAATGCCCGACTTCCTTCCTTAGGAGTAAGCCCCCCCCCCCCCTCTTACGTCCTTGGAACACATAAACCACTTTAGTTAGCGAATGCCTAACACCCTTGTCTACATTGACCTTGTCTATTTACCAGTGATGACGTCACCATCCTACTACACCTAGGTTACTGTCTGCCTTATCATATCGTGATTGCGACCTCAAATCCCCGTAGGCAACATTCCGTTCAAGATAGACATTCATCTTATTGTATCCTTTAACTATACGAGCTTGTCATTAGGCTTACTTCCAGGTTATACCCAAATTGAATTCACATAATGGCTACACCGGTCGCCATTGGCATTCTAAGGGTAATAAGTACCACACAGGGCTACATCTTCTAATTCGTACAGGCTTGGCAGGACGTGCCAAGAACTAATCCTTACCTTGCTAAAGATATCCTAGTATATATTGTCGACACATGCCAATATTCTAATCATGCTTCGATATTACCCCACCTTGGTTGCCATCTACAAGTCTACATATGGCATCATCAACCTAAGTCTCGAACACATTTCCTGATACTCCTCAAGATCAAGCGTCACACGTCTACTACTAGTCATTCAATGACTCCTGGGCATCATTCCCCATAAACGACATAAGCTTCTAATTCCTCCTTGGAGTTTACACCGCCCATCTATGATGATTCGAGAAATCGCACTAAGCACATACGCTATTCGACTATTTTAAGCCTTGACCAGCAATCTAATATCTCCACCTGACCCTTAACACAATCATTACTAAGATGCTAACACTTCTTCATACCGGACTTAATTGGTCTCATAAGGGCACCAAACACATTTAATGTAAAAGCTCTTAAGACCTGACAAGATTTCATCATCCATACATTTATCATTGTAGGTGCGCTCTATAAACCTTTCAATATCCACATCGTGATTACTAGGTGCTCGCAAAGACATTAGTCTATGAGTTTCTACATATGACGCACCTTAATCATTGAATACCCTAACACGGCACAATAAGTCAATTTTTATCCCCGATGACGCCACATGCAATTTATTCTGCGGGCACCCCAAGAACCATACTCACAATGGGATTACCTCGCATATTGTCATTACCTCGGTCGCTACAACGAGCCTCGACACTTAGATAATAATCTTATCTCTCCCCCAAACGACTGTGACCGTAAGCCATGTACCAACACCATAACTAACACCACTAAGGATTCTGGCAGCATACAGGACGTCGCTTACAACCTATAACCTCTAGGTTTACATCATCTACATCACTAAAGATCATATTCCTTTCAATCACATCATATATTCTAAAACTCCGATATAGACTATCTAAAAATTTCTCCTAAGTCTCCTCAACCATCATCATTGCCTACGTAACATACATACCACAATTTGCTCGTAACTCTCATCATACTTTATGAGGTACAACTTCCAACTAAGAGTCACCAGGACACTTATAACGACATTATTTTACTGACTAAGATCGAGTACACATACCAAGTGTTAATCAACATAGTTCATCATGCCCACTAAATCATCAATTGCCTTACGAAGCGATACTATCCCAAGGATCGAATTCGCCTAACCACATCATTGGTATTAACTACTCGAAAGTACCTAGTTAGAGAACCAAACGCATTCTCATCACAAATCTATACTTCTTAAGTATGCTGCACTAGCCACCTAATCTCCACAGTTGACTTTACACGATTCATATTTGTAATTCAATATATGTCATTTACCATTCTTTAAATCTCACTTGGCTTCTCACAACATCACGTATTGGCACATAAGTACCGCACACTAAAAAACTGCGGTGTTGCCACCACTGGCTTGTACAAACACCCGCAACTTATTATCATATGTAAAACAAAAACGTGAAAGCGATTAACGACAACTAACTTGGTCACCTGCCACTTGGCAAAAAATTCACCCATCTTGCTAACCTCTTTGACTTCACCGTCGAGGACACGAACTAAACTTGTAAGGACATTTTTCACATGTCCGAAACGTTTCATTTATTTATGTCGTACGCCGCTACATTTGGCACGTCTCCTCACGATCTCACATGACGGCCTCTATCCGAATTCCGGGAATCAAGCATGCATTATCTCCACTAATATGTCCCACATCTGCCTCAATGACTTCACGTTCCAAGATTTTAGGGACTTAATGCAAGTGGTACGCAAGGGAAGTCAAAACAGTGAAAAAAAGGCACAATAGGAGAGTTCAAGGGCATTTTCGTAATTTCACATCCATAGTTCAGAGGTCTGGTCAACTAGAAAGTTGAATATCTCGCCGCAACAAAGATACTGGAAAAAACGGCACCTCAATCCGAGCTACGGTGAAAGAGTTATGACCTTTTGAAGATAGAAAAAATTCCTTAAAGAATGCTGTTTTTTTTTGTACGCTGGATAGAATTTTAGAGTTTTAAGAACGTGGGACTCTTCATATTTTTTCCTATAAATACCAACTTCGGGGGAGTTGTTTTTCAAGACTTTAGGAGACGAATTTGAGAGTCCAAATACATCTAGTCTTCATATTTTTGAGTCCCAAGACTCATGTTTTGATTCACACATCATTGCCAAACCTTTGTGAATCCTTTTGCAACCCAAGAACACAACTTTGGTTTGTTCAACCCTTGTGGAGGAGACCGTTCTTCTTCTTCTTCTTCATTGCAGCCCTACTGGAAAGGGATAATTCCAGCCGCGACTACAGAATCCGATACCCGAGGGTAATTCTTAGTCAACTTGTATTTTCATTGTAATCCGATTGTAAGCCGTTTTCTTACAAATTATAGTGAAAATAAATGGTTTTGCCCCTGAGGGGGATTTTTCCTTAATTGCATGTGTTTGAATGTTCTTGCGTAGATTATCTATTTATTCAATCACATACTGCTGCATGTTTAGGGTTTGTTTGTGTTAAAAGGGTTTTATATATGGTTTGATCATTTGAACGCGAGCACACACGTTTCTCAAATTGGTATCAGAGCAGGTTACGCTAATTTATCGCGTATTCCTTTTTCCGCAATTTTTTTTTTCTAAGAAATCAATTTTCTAAAAAAATTGATTTTTGAAAAAGTGCGTGTTAAAATGAAAAAGTTTCCAAAAATCCTTCTCTGAAAGAAAGTGAGAGATGTTTTGAGTGTGATGGTAGGGGTCATAGAGCTTTTGAGTGTGCCAATCGTCTGAATAGAGAGAAAGGGAAAGCTGTCCTTAATGCTACCCTTAGTGACGACAGTGAGGTCGAGACGGTGGATTCTGGAGATGAGTCACCGCATGAGTGTAACTTCACCGCATTCATGGCCATCCAAGTGAGCACTCCTAGTTCTCCTCACGACGATGAGGATGATGCTTCACAGGGACACCTCGACAGTGAGATCGATGTGAGTGAGGGGGAGGATGACACAAGTGAGAGCGAGAGTGATATACAACGCGCCTACGCTGAGTTATATTCTGAGTCTTTTAAAACTAAAAAGCGTAACAAAGCGTTAGTTCTTAAGATCACTTGCCTAGAGGAAGATTTAAGGAAAGCGAGAGAAAGAGAGTTCTCCACCTGCACCGCCCTGAGAGAGAGAGAATCTACCTGTGTCGAGAATGAGAATTTGTTTAGAGAGAGAGAGAGTACTCTAGAGAAAGAGAGAGGGGACTTGATCAAGCAAGTGGCTAGTCTTACGAGTCAGCTCCATTCCTCCGTGGAGACTCGGAAGAAACTTGAAGCCCTTGTTGCCCAGCTGACTCATGATCTTGAGAAAGCACGGGAAGTCAAGGTACAAATCGAGGACAGATCTGGGAAGATGGGAAAGATGCTCCTCAGCCCCGCTTTAGGTTTTGGTGATCGTCAAGGAATTGGATATGATGGTGCCTCCACGTCGCAAATTGCACCTGGACCAGTTCCTGAGTTTACTACAACTCCTTATGGTCACCGTAAAAAACCTCGAAGGAGAGTTCGACCAAGAAAAGCAAACCAAGGTCCGCCTTTGACTGAGCTCTTTTGTACTTATTGCAAAAGAAAATGCCACCTTAGGGAAACTTGCTATAGCATGGGTCGGACACGACGTACTACTGCTCCACCACGACATACTGATGAGTTTTATAGTCTGAGAGAGCGAGTTGAGTTCTTAGCTGCCACGACTCAGAGTTTGATGAAAGAATTCCGACGGATGTCTTCGTCGTTAGTGAATGCTTCTTACATTCCAGCTAAAACCAACAAAGGCAAGCAAAAGGTCATCTCTGCTTGGGTGCCTAAGAAAGATAAAAAGTCCTTTGTTGTTCATGTTGCTCTCAAAGCACATAATACCTCACAGTGGTATTTTGATAGTGGGTGCTCCAGACACATGACAGGTGATGCCTCATTTTTTACTACTCTTGAGGATTATCAAGATGGCAGAGTCACCTTTGGAGATGGGAGTAAGTCTAGCATTATAGGACGAGGTACTATCGAGTTACCTGGTTTTCCTAAGCTAGAAAATGTTTTGTACGTCAAAGGTTTGAAAGCAAACCTTCTCAGCATTAGCCAGCTGTGCGACACTAACTTTACAGTAAAGTTTGATCGGGACGCGTGTAAAGTCTACAATCAAGCCGGTAAACTTTTGATGCAAGGGGTGAGGACCGAGGATAATTGCTATGGGACTGAGCCCACATCCTCACTTGTCTGCAACAGCGCCACGATCACTCCTATGGATCTGTGGCACCAACGTCTAGGTCACGTGAACGTTAGAGATCTCAATCGTTTATCTAAAAAGGACCTAGTACGTGGCTTACCATCTCTTGGAAAGTCAACTTCGACCGTTTGTGGACTCTGTCAGTTGGGAAAACAAATTCGTAGTCCTCATAGGAAGTTACATTCCATTACCACCTCTCGTGTTCTGGAGTTGATTCACATGGATCTTATGGGTCCCACTCGTACTGAGAGTTTAGGTGGTAAGAGGTACATCCTCGTGATGGTAGATGATTTCTCCAGATACTCCATTGTAGGTTTTCTAAGAGAGAAATCCGATGCTGTAGATTTCTTAACGACCAAGTGCCGTGTCCTGCAAAATCAACACGGTGTCACTATTAACAGAATAAGTAGTGACAACGGCACTGAATTCAAGGAAGCAAAGGTTGATTTGTACTGTGATAGCCTTGGGATCAAACATGAGTTTTCTGCTGTGAGAACTCCTCAGCAAAATGGGATTGTTGAGAGAAAGAATAGAATGATCCAAGAGATGGCTAGATCTATACTTCTAGGTCGTAAAGTTTCTAGGAGATTTTGGGCAGAGGCAGTGTCTACTGCATGCCACACGGTGAATAGGGTGTATCTGCGTCCACACATACTTCACACTCCTTATGAGTTGTGGACTGGCAAGAAGCCCAACCTGGCATATTTCCGTGTCTTTGGGAGTAAATGCTACATCCTACGGGATAAAGAGCAATTAGGAAAGTTTGACTCCCGAAGCGACGAGGGAATATTTCTAGGATATTCATCGAATAGCAGAGCGTACCGGGTTTTTAACCTGAAGAGCTCTAAGATTATGGAATCAATAAACGTCACCGTGCAAGATGACGAACCTCCGACGGTTATTGATCCTAACCTTCAGTGTGAGGATGAGGATTGTTCTGACAGTGATTTACCTATTCCTCTCTCACACTCTGTGGACCCTACTCCTGTGTTAGGGGACACACTTGCTTGGGTTCGCAAGAGTCATGACCCTTCTGCCATTGTTGGTGATCCCACTCTAGGGGTCAAGACTCGTGCTCAGCTAGAGAACGTTGTTAGCCATCTTTGCTACACGTCCAAAGTCGAGCCCAAGAACCATAAAGAAGCACTCAAGGATGAACACTGGATATCTGCTATGCAGGATGAGTTGCTTCAGTTTAAAAAGAATGATGTCTGGGAACTTGTCTCCCGACCTAGTGAGATTAATGTGATAGGTACCCGATGGATTTTTAAGAACAAAATGGATGAAAATGGTACCATAATCCGAAATAAGGCTAGGTTGGTCGCTCAAGGCTACACACAGATAGAGGGTGTAGACTTTGGGGAGACATTTGCTCCTGTTGTGAGGCTTGAGTCCGTCCGTCTTCTGCTCGCCATCGCATGTCATCTGCGCTTCAAGGTGTATCAGATGGATATCAAGAGTGCCTTTTTGAATGGCATTCTACAGGAGGAGGTTTATGTGGAACAACCAAAAGGGTTTGAAGACCCTCAGCACCCTGAGCACGTTTACTATATGAGGAAAGCCTTGTATGGTTTGAAGCAAGCACCCCGTGCTTGGTACGAGAGGCTTACTTCTTATCTCTTAGCTCGTGGCTTCAAGAGAGGGGGAGTAGATATGACGTTGTTTGTCAGGAGAGATGACGGTGCTATTTTGGTTGCCCAGGTCTATGTGGACGACATAGTCTTTGGATCCACATGCTCCCAGCATGCTCACCACTTTGAGGAGGAGATGAAAAGTGAGTTTGAGATGAGCATGGTTGGTGAGCTTACATTCTTCCTTGGTCTCCAGGTTCGTCAGCTAGAGGATGGGATGTTCATCTCCCAATCCAAGTATGCTAGAGACCTAGTGAAGAAATTTGGTTTAGACTCCGCTAAGCATGCACGTACACCTATGAGTACCACTACCAAGCTTAGTAAGGACACTTCAGGCAAGGACGTAGATCAAACCTTATATCGGAGTATGATAGGTAGTCTCCTCTACTTGACTGCCAGTCGTCCCAACATCGCCTTTAGTGTTGGAGTCTGTGCGCGTTATCAGGCATCCCCAAAAGAGTCACATTTACTTGCTCTAAAAAGTATTATTAAATACGTAAGTGGGACTCTCTCATACGGGATTCGGTATTCCTTTGATACCGATGACCGTCTGTCCGCCTACTCGGATGCCGATTGGGCTGGGGATGTAGATGGATGTAGGAGCACTTCTGGTGGGTGTTTCTATTTTGGTTCTTCTCTTGTCTCCTGGCTGAGCAAGAAGCAAAATTCCATCTCTTTGTCCACTACGGAGGCTGAGTACATAGCCGCCGGGAGTTGTTGCACACAACTCTTGTGGATGAAGCAAATGCTGGAGGATTATGGGATATCACAGGACACCATGACCATTTCCTGTGATAACATGAACGCGATACACATATCCCGCAATCCAGTTCAGCATTCGCGCACAAAACACATCAGGATACGTGAGCACTTTATTCGTCAGTTAGTTGAAGAGAAAGTCGTATCCCTGAGTTTTGTTCCTACCGACCGTCAGTTAGCCGATATATTCATGAAACCTTTAGATGCCCTTAGATTTGAGAGTCTTAGGAAATCTTTAGGGATTTGCACAGTTGACTGAGGGGTTGGTCTATGTCTAGAATAGGATGCTTCTTCATGTTCATATCATATGCTTCCTATTGCTAGTCTGTTTTATATGTACCATTACTTTGTTGTACATCTTTGTTTTATTCTTTTTGCTTTTTATATTTCTTTTGAAAAAAATACAAAAAGATTTTCCTTTAAGAAAAATTTTGAGAAAAGCACAAAAAGATTTTATTTCTCCAAATTTTTTAAAAAAATCCAAAAAGATTTTTGTATTTTTCTTCTTTTATGGATGAGCATGTAAGATAGCCAAGTCACAACTTCATTCCATTTATCCATGTGACTGTTTGATAGAGATTTGAGAGGCTACATCATTTCATCCATGTGCTTTACATTGATTGGAGTCTTTGAGATGTAATTAGTGATATCTTCCTACATGTTTGACTCCTATATCCTTTATTGCACACATGCACGGCTATATTTGATTATTGCACTTGTCTATCTCATGTTGGCTTGCGTGTTTTCATCTCAATCCTGTCTATACAATGTACAATATGCGATAAAACTTGACAAGATTGGAATGCATGTAAAAACCGTTTTGGTGAGACTGTGGGTTTTTGTATAACGGGGAGGGGCTGCGAAAGGTAATCATCTATCATTTGCGCAAAAGCCACCGTTAAAAAGGACCTAAAAAATGGAGGAATTTTAATATCCGAAGTCCAAAGAGGTTAAAAGAGCCCGAAAAAATTTAAAGGCAATAAAAAACAATTCATGCCAAATATGGGCCACTTAGGTTTCACCATCAATTCTCCAAAGTTTGAGAATTTAGAATGCCACTATTCAATACAATATCTGAGGGAGTTTGGTTGGAGAATCTAAACGGGTTTGCACTTCCTTGAAAGTCCTGAAAAAGCATAAAATCATTTTGGACGTTATTGGTGTGAAAATCATTTTGAGCTTTGATTTGTTGATTTGATTGAGTCAATATCTTATACTGTCACTCTTTTACACCAAAGGAAGCATTTGAGTTCATTCGCTAGGAATATCCAATATTCATCGTGCACATATGTCATGTTTGTATGCATTGATTTTCCTATCGAATTTGATCACACCACTTCATTTACGCTATCATTGACTTGGTTGCTTTCTGTTTATTCATGGTGTGTTTTTATCCTAGTGACACCCCGCACTTGCTTATTTGATTTTTTTCTCTAATTTGTCCATTTGGGGACATCATAAAAAGGGGGAGAAAGAATTATCATATTATGGGGGAGTTTGAATTCTGGGGGAGTTTTTGAGATGTTGCTTATATTTTTATCATATATTGATATCCATGTTATCTCATTTCAAACTCGATATATCACGTGGTATTTGCTTTGTCTCATGTGTGTAGGTATGAAGATTGCAGATCTATATGTTGCACACCCTGATGAGAAAAGTTTTGAGATTCCTGAAGAATTAAAGAACAAACGATGAAGACTATTCATTTGTACCTTTTCCAGTTTTGGGTTCATGGGAGGGTAGATTTGTATAGGCAATTTCATATTTGATAATTCGGATTTTTTATGTATGTACCGGCATAGACATAGGGGGAGATTTGTAAGGACATTTTTCACATGTCCGAAACGTTTCATTTATTTATGTCGTACGCCGCTACATTTGGCACGTCTCCTCACGATCTCACATGACGGCCTCTATCCGAATTCCGGGAATCAAGCATGCATTATCTCCACTAATATGTCCCACATCTGCCTCAATGACTTCACGTTCCAAGATTTTAGGGACTTAATGCAAGTGGTACGCAAGAGAAGTCAAAACAGTGAAAAAAGGCACAATAGGAGAGTTCAAGGGCATTTTCGTAATTTCACATCCATAGTTCGGAGGTCTGGTCAACTAGAAAGTTGAAGATCTCGCCGCAACGAAGATACTGGAAAAAACGGCACCTCAATCCGAGCTACGGTGAAGGAGTTATGACCTTTTGAAGATAGAAAAAATTCCTTAAAGAATGCTGTTTTTTTTGTACGCTGGATAGAATTTTAGAGTTTTAAGAATGTGGGACTCTTCATATTTTTTCCTATAAATACCAACTTCGGGGGAGTTGTTTTGCAAGACTTTAGGAGACGAATTTGAGAGTCCAAATACATCTAGTCTTCATATTTTTGAGTCCCAAGACTCATGTTTTGATTCACACATCATTGCCAAACCTTTGTGAATCCTTTTGCAACCCAAGAACACAACTTTGGTTTGTTCAACCCTTGTGGAGGAGACCGTTCTTCTTCTTCTTCTTCATTGCAACCCTACTGGAAAGGGATAATTCCAGCCGCGACTACAGAATCCGATACCCGAGGGTAATTCTTAGTCAACTTGTATTTTCATTGTAATCCGATTGTAAGCCGTTTTCTTACAAATTATAGTGAAAATAAATGGTTTTGCCCCTGAGGGGGATTTTTCCTTAATTGCATGTGTTTGAATGTTCTTGCGTAGATTATCTATTTATTCAATCACATACTGCTGCATGTTTAGGGTTTGTTTGTGTTAAAAGGGTTTTATATATGGTTTGATCATTTGAACGCGAGCACACACGTTTCTCAAAACTGTCATCAAAACTACCGTGACTGACCTAAATCAACACCGATGTCGAAGGATCCACTACCGACCTCACCACGTAACTCCCGAAAGGAACCTTAAACCTAGAGCTCTGATATAATTTGTAACTACCTGATCCGAATTTATGGGTTATCCATGGTCAACCCTGTCCGGTCCTAGCGTTAGGTATGAAGTCCAATTAAACAACCTATAACGATCTCAACGATGTCGGCTACGTGCACCTCGACCATCTACGGCTATGGTTAATGAAGATTCTGAGTTAACAAAGAGCTGTTCAACGCTATCACTTGTAAAGGCTGATCACGATCAATGAACTCTTAGGTATAGTTGTTAGTGGGGCTTAGGACTCTCCTAAGTTGCCTTATAAATATAAACTTGTCGCATATGAGCGGGACATGCATCATTATAAATAATAATAAAATCGATATTATTTTTTTAATATTCAAAATATTTTTTTTATTTTCAAAATATTTTGTTTTTTTCCTTCAGAGTTTATGATCTTTTAAGGTTTTCAAAATGATATAAATTAATATAGTATTGAAACTATTATGATATTTATTAGAAGTGACACCCAATCAAAAATATTGAAAATTATGACACTTAATTAAAAATAAATTTAAACAAAAATACCCAAAAATATAAAACGCTTATTAATATTTTAATTAATAATATCTTAAACTTTAAAATTATAATTATAGCATAATCACTCTTAAGCGTTGCCAACCGTTCATGTTTATTCCTTAGAAAATGACGTTGATTAATTGCATAAAAAATGAGATTCATTGTAGGGTAACGTAAGGGTTGAAAACGTATTTGAGCATGTTTTATTAAATTATATATTTAGTAGAAAAAACGGCTGGGTTTGATGTTGTTCACGTGCAGACGGAACTAAAACAAAATTAAACTGAGTTAATAGAGGAAAGTGTCTACCCTCGAAATAAATATAAAAGCTGCAAAGGGGGAATGAACAGGAATGTTTGAAATTTGGTGAGACAAGTTGAAAGGGTAAAGCGAGATCCGGCGTTGTTCGTCGGGTTTCGTCCATTTATTCAACAAAATCTTATCTGGTCCTCATCGTTTAATCGGAATGATGAAAGGCTCTTGCACTCTCGTTGCTTATGTACTCGCCGCATCTACCGTAGCTCTCTCATCCTCATCCTCATCCTCACCCTCACCCACCCGTGATTTTGATGTCGCCTACAACCCTTGTTCCAACGAGGTAAATATTTTAAACCTCCTTTTATGTGTGCATCTTATTTTATTTGGGTTGCCTGATTTGATTGGAATTAACGGCATTATGGTAAACCCTCATTAACAACAATTGATTTAATTTGTGATTTTGTTATGTTTAGAAGGGGATCTCTTCGTCTTATTCGCGTAAGCAGGGAGAGAGTAGTGCGCGTGTGTCTTCTTCAGGGAAGGAGAAATTCGAGCCAAGATTCGACGGCCTGAGGTTCATTGAAACTTTGATTACAGCCCACAGGTGAAGACAGAAATTTGTCGCCGTTTTCGTTGTTGACTAAAGAAAGCATTGTTTTTGTGAAAGACAGTAATAGGTATTCTTCATTTGTTAGCTTGTCATGCTCTTGTCTTGTGTGATGGGTTCGGTTCGGTTGGGTTGTTTTCGTAATTTGTGGACTAATTGGTGGCTGGAACCCTTTGGGGGGTTTTAAGAACCTGTTTTTGAGCTGGAAATTCTTGGCATGTTTATGATATAATATAAAAATATATGAACGATTTAATTAGGAATGGATGTTCTCAATGTATCCCCGTGATTCCATTACAACTGTATCCTTTTTATTTTAGAAAATTATGCATCTAAACTTATTAATTTGATTCAATTTAATCCTACCATTCAAATCCGTCAAATTTTTAAACGGAATTTAAGGATATTTTAGACAAATCCTTGAAAAAAATCTAATCCAATAATCAAACACACAACACTCGCACCTTGAATACACTATTCTCATAACCAAATATTTTTTTATTAAACTTAAACCCTCTTCTCTATCTCTCTTCCCCAACCGCAAACCTAACCCACATTGCAGCAACAGCCAATCTCCCTTCATGTCAATTACAATTGGTGTGTGTGACAATTGTTGACATGGGAGACCAATGATATTGAGTACTTTGTCATCCATTAATGTTTGCGATTGTGACTTAAATGCTTGAATACAGGCAAGGTTTCAAAAGGCGCGCGGAGTGATCTAGACGTATATGTCAAATCTTAAGCCTTAGGAATCTAGATGTAAAAAGACATTTTATTTATTTATTTTTTACTATTTTAATTATTCTAAGGTTAGTAATATAATAAAATATTACATACTTAGAATTTTGAAAATATATCTGTGTGTTTAGTAGCCATCTTTCTCGTATACATGCGCCATAATCAATAGACAAAATATATTTCTCAAACATTTAATAAAGAACATACAAAATGTATTTTTCTAATTCAATAATCAATAACAATATTCATTTAACAATCGATAATCAATAATTAATACAAAATGATTTAATATAAAAAAATATATTTTTCACCTTTGAAATGAAATAATTAGATTTCTGGTCAAAAGTTGGTCGACAATGGTAGTATTTTTTGAACGAAAGGTAAAGAGGTTGTGAATATTGTTTGTTTTTTTAATTATTTTAAACGAGAAAAGTTTAAAGCATTTTTTTTTCAAAAAAAAAAGTAAGCTTTAAGCCTTTAAGTAAGAATAAGGCATAGACTGTGTGTTTTTCTTAAGCTTCAAGCATAGGCGCACCTAAGCGGAGCAGGGGGTATTTTAGAACACCGAATCCAAGTGGTCCCTGAAATGAATAGGAAATGGGGAGAGAGATGAAATGGGTTATATGAGTTATAGTAAATGAGCATGCTAGGTAGATTTACATCAAGTTCTATTATTTTTAGTAGAATTAGCATGTAACTCGCGCTATGCGCGGACGAATATAAGGGGACTTGCAAATTCGAAATTATTATAATTGCCTTTAACATGAGATATGTAAAAGTAAGGGGCTAATAAAAAAAACAAAAAACTAACCTCATAATTCTTTTAATGTATGGCCCTATTTAATACTAGACACATAAAAAATAAAAGCAACAAAAATATACTTAAAACACGTGGATCTTTGGTTTCATACTTGCATACAAATAGTGACTTGGACAACTGCTTACATTGGAAAAAAATGAGAAGGATATTTTTGGCACTGATGAAGGCAGAAAGTGCCTTGAACCTTAGCTCCAGTGAGTGAAATACTATACTAATAAAATGAAAATTAATTTTTTAGAACCTATACTTTTGTGTGTTTATGAATTTCACAAACATAATGATATCAGTAGGGCTCATGTTCTTATCCTTTTCCTCATGCCCATCTTGCAACATGACAAAAATCTCAACACAAAAAATCACCAGAACAAAAGAAATGGCAGTAATCACATAACACAAGAATATACGTGGATCGGCTAATTGTCTACGTCCACGGGTCCGTTCAGTTTTTTGTGTTTATACTTATTGGTGTGCGTTTGGTAAACTTGTATTTAAATACAGTTTTTTTAAAATTTGACAAAATTGACATATATATATATATATATATATATATATATAATGATATTGTATGTATTATTCACTATAAAATTATATACATACATTAATAATACACATATAAAATTATATATAAGTATTATGTATCTATTAATAATGTTATTTTACTTTATATTATTCCATACGTAATTTTGTGTACATGTACATATATATTTTTATTCATAAGAATTACACATTTTGATGTATTATGTATGTATATTATATATTAAGGTATAAATGCATTAAATTATTAAGAATAAATAATTCTGAGTTGAAAAATAAAAAAACAGAAGTTATAAAACACCCTCAACCTGTTTTGTGAAAAACTTGATTATAACACAAAAATATTATAATTCAGTGTTTAAAAACAGATTGTCAAATGCAGATTTTTATCAGAATTGTATTCAAACACAGAAAACAAAATTATAGTTGCAAACCAAACAGGCCCTTAGTATCTCTCGAACTGATTTTTTCACATGCCTTATGCCCCCGTCCAGGAGTACAATATATATGCAGTTAAACGAATACGTTGGTTACTAACACTTTGGTCTCATATCCCTTGAATATCTCTATGAGATTTTGGGGATAAATTTGGCCATATCTTTTATTCCGACTGTTATTCAAGGCTCATAATTTGGGCCGGGCGCCTCACTTGTTGGCTGGGATTAACCGACTATTTTTATGGGCTTGGTCGACAGTAGGTACCCACAATTGCCCCTAAAATTTTTGGGGCCACAATTTGGGCTCACAAATTTTAAATAACATCTTCCGGTCCACTTCTAATGGCACTGTTGTAGTTTATAAAAATGACAGGGGCGTGAATTATCGTTTGGTAGGAAGTTTGGGCGACAAATCTTCCTCGATCAGAGTGCTCTATCATTGAGGAGTTTAAACTAAAGTGTTGGACGAATTTTAGCGTCACTTCAACTTCTTGCTTCTCTCACTCTCAAGCCATCTCTTGTCCTCCAAGCTTTCTCTTGTTCTCAAGCTTATTCTTCATTACTTCCAAGCTATTTTTCGCCTCAATCATCTTCATTTGCCCGTGGTTTTCCATCGTTTCAAGCTTCATTCTTTTTCCTGTAAGTTCTCAGTCTTCCTTCTTTGTGTATTTCCTTTCGTCGTTTTTAATTCTATAGTAGCTAGGATTTTTCTTATGGCAAGGATAAATAATAAATCCCTGGTAGAGTTTAGGAAATGTTACAATATCCCTAATTGGGTGGATATTGAGTGTGCCCTTGTTCCTCTTAATGTTTGCGACGTTGAGGATGGCCACTGGATTCATGTTCTTTTGTTGTCCCAAGGGGGTTTAACTTTCCCCCCAAATCGCCTCTTCTTAAATTTTTTCCAATATTTCGATATAGTCTCAGCCCAATGTTCTCCAAACGTTTGGAAGATTGTTAATGGCGTCCGTAGAATAAACCAATTCTATGGCACTAATTTGGGTTTGGTTGAAATCTGTTTTTGTTACTCCTTTTCACGTACCAGTTCTGGTCTTCTTTACTTGAAAGCAAGGAGTCCAGATAGGGTGTTGGTAATTAATCTACCTGATTCCCATAAGGAATATTGGTTTGAAGGATTCATAGCTAGGAACTGACACTTCCCTCCTCAGGTAGGGGGTGCAAGGTGCACAAATTCCTACTTATGGGGAGGAATATATAGGTCGTTGTTCAATCTCTTTGTCTTTTTATTGCTGCTATAATGTGTGGTTGCTGCTATAATGTGTTCTTCCTTTAATGTTTTCCTTTTCCTTCTCAGCAAAGTCCAAGAACTAGGAGCCTGCTCTCCACGAGATCCGTGCTGCTTTTGTTACTCTATTAGAGAAGGTGAACATCCTAGGTTGGCTTCTTTCTTATTGGAATATAAGAACACTACCTCCAGCTTCATAGCCCGTCCAGTTGACTCCATTCCTCATCTTGATATCTTAGAGGAAGAAGAGGAGGAAGAAGCTCTCCAACCTGTCGACCTAGAGGAAGAGGAGGACAACCCTAGCCCAAAACCCGTTGTTGATGAAGCCTCAACTGTGAGCTAGCCTGCTGCTCCTTCCTCTGATGTTCCTGTTACTCCTGCTGTCGATGCCCCAGCACTTGGGGCAGAGCCGAGTGAGGTCACTGCTAGTAAGGGGAAAGAGCCAGCTGCCACAGAGCAGGTCGAGGTCGACCAATAGATTCTTAGGACTGTTTTTGTATTTTCTCCTTTTTCGTTCTCTTTCCTTGCCATTTCATGTATCTATACCTGACTGGTGCTAATTTTTAATGAAGGGAGTTTTTGCTTTTGCTGATACATTTTTGTTATTCTCGCTCTATGTCTCGTAGTTTGTTGACCTTGATGATTATATTCCTGCCTCTTCTCGTCTAGGACAAATCCTTAGTTCCAATGCAAGCGACCAAGTTCGTCGAGCATTCTTCAAGATCTGCAAATCCCTTAGGACAAGGAACCAATATTATAAGGATCAATCCGAGGTAGTAGTCAGGTTGAAGGATAGACTTACAGAGATGGAGGAGGTCGGTGCCTCTGTTCAAGAAGAGATGGATGCTCTGAAGGCTAAGCTCTTGGATGCCTCTGAGATCAATCAGGTTGGAGAAGTTCTGCAACAGGAGAACGATGCCTTAAGGAGGGAAGTCGTGCGCCTCAGGGATAATGCACCAAGAGTTGTCCTTCCAGTCATACAGGGTGCTTCTTCGTTAACTAGGCAGTGAGTTAGGCGTAATAATAGTGGTTAAGCTAGGGAGATTGCCGAACTGCGGGGAGATGTTCATAGGGCGTACGTGATAGCTGCTGGGCTTCAATGGGATGCCACCCGACTGAGGCACTTATTCAAGAAAGGTCCTCGACAAGTGTGGGCAGATGGGTACTACTAGGGCTGGACAGACACTCCCACGAGGTTAAAGGAGGTCGAGGAGCTGTCCTTTATTAGAGGGTGGATGATTGCTCTCAGGGTGTTAAAGGTGCCCAGGAACTCTGCCCTTTGGTATAGACATGAGATCACTCCCTCGTCTTTGGAGCCGAATCCATTCCGAAGGGACGATCACTGGATCCCAATAGACGCGATTCTGAGGCAGCTATTAGAGTCGAGTTCGAGAGAGGTCGAGGAGGACTTTGCCCCTTGTCTAGACGATGGTCGAAGGCGCGAGTGGCTGATTACCTCGCTCAGCGACCTAGTCCCTCTTAGGATCTGATTTATTTCTTTTTCGTTTTTCTATTTTATCACTATTGTATGTGTAACTGTGTAACGTTTAGCAATAAAATTTCTATATTTTGGGCAGTTACCGACTAAACATATTTTTGATTGATAATCTCTAGTGACTTTGGGCTTCTCAGCCGACTAAGCATGAGCTTATTTTGAATGAGTATTCCCCCAGTCCAGTATGCCGTAGACATACTATTCCGCCTTGCTTTACCTTTTAGGTCGTGTCGTCACACTTCCTAAGGCCTAAGTAAGACGATGGCGAGGATACACTTGACTAGTGGGCATTCCACCCGAGCAGGATTTTGAAACCAAACTATGTTGGCAACCAACCTGGGTTGGCCATATTGCCTAAGGATCCCATGCAGGTCTTTACTTGTTGTCGAAGCAACCTCGGAGGCCAGTTGTGTTACGAACAAAGGCCTGAGGAGGGTGATTATATATTAACCCTGCTTGCTTCGCTATGGCGAAGTCGAGCTGGTATAAACCCAGCTACTATGATGTAACCACAAGAGGCTATTTGTGTTAAAACAGTGAAACCTTTAACTTGGAAAAGGTGTACATAATAGCATACAATTGAGACTACTAATATATATAGAATGCCAAGGCCAACCAAGCTTTATTGATAACAGTCAGAAATAAATAACAACATTAATTTGTAAATGAAAATTTGCCTAAACTAATGGTGCATGAAGAAATTAAGAAGTAGAATTTCTTTTGGTTGGCTGCATTTTAGGCAAATTTAGAAGTAAAATTTCTTTAGGTTGGCTGCATTCCAGGCTCTCGGTATCTCCCTGCCCCCCAACATTTCCAAGTGGTAGGCTCCTTGTAGGTCGTCCCTTATGACCTTGAATGGTCCCTCCAAGTTAGGTCCAAGCTTGCCATCTGATGGTTTCACCGGACTGCCAAGAACTTTCCTTAGGACGTAGTCTTCGACCTGAAATTTTCGTAGGTTGACTTTCTGATTGTATTGTTTGGCTAGCTGTTGCTGGTAAGATGCCAGCTTAGCTAGAGCCAACTTTCATCGTTCGTCTGCTAAGTCAAGCTCGGTGAGTAACGCTTCATCGTTATGACCTTGATCGACCAGTGTCGACTTCATGGTAGGAAGACCAGCTTCTAAGGGGATGATTGCTTCCATTCCATATGTGAGTGCAAAAGGTGTCTCTCCAGTTGCTCGTCTTGGGGTGGTGCGATAAGCCCAGAGGATATGGGGTAGCTCGTTTGCCCATGCTCCTTTGGCTCGCTCAAGGCGCTTCCTCAGTCTATCGGTCACAGTCTTGTTGAAGGCCTCGGCTTGACCGTTGCTTTGAGGGTACACCGCAGAGCTGAAGTAGTGCCTGATTCCATAATCATTGCAAAAGCTTTAGAAGGGTCCACTCTCGAACTGGGTCCCGCTATCGGTAATGATCGTCTTGGGTAGGCCGAAGCGCGTGATAATATTCCTCCATATGAACCTTATCATGTAAGTGTCGCTGATGTTCGCTAGTGGCTCTGCCTTTATCCATTTCGCGAAGTAGTCCGTGGCCACCAACAGATACTTCCTATTTCTAGTTGCAGTAGGCAAAGGGCCCACGATGTCTAGGCCCCACTTGGTAAAGGACCAGGGGCTAGTTAAGGACTTTAGGTCGCTGGCAGGTTGGTGGACTAAGGGCGAGTGCTTTTGGCATTTCTCGCATATTCGGACATAGATTTCATCATCCTTCTACTTGTATGACCACTAGTATCATTCCTTCATTGCTCGGAACGCTATCGATCTTCCTCCTGCAAGACTTCCACAAATCCCTTCATGGAGCTCGTGCATGACTTGCTCGACGTCCTACGAATGAACGAATTGGAGATAGGGGCCATTGAAAGATCTTTTATACAGTTTTCCCTCATGAGATAAGTGAAAGAGAGCAACCTTGACTCTTACCTGATGGGCTGTCTTCCTGTCACTGGGTAACTTATCGTTTTGCAAATAATCTATGATGGGATCCATCTAGCTCGGAGCTTTTTCAATATGGAGGATCTACTCGGGGTTCTGTAACTCAGCGTCCTTACGAATACTGGATTGCGCAAGGAAATCAATTTGGATTGTTCTTCTCATGTTTGAGTCTATTGCTGAGCTTAGGGTTGCTAGGGAATCTGCATGGCTATTTTGTCCACTGGGGAATTGTTGAACGTCGACTTGATCAAAATTGTCCATCCCTTTACAATGGTGAGATAAGCTGCCATCCTTTCGTCTTTTGCGTTGAAGTCACCACTGATCTGGTTGGAAACTAGCTGTGAATCGCCGAAGACTTGGAGATGCCTTGCCCCTAGTAGCTTTGCTTTGCGTAGTCCGGCGATCAGTGTCTCGTACTCCGCCTCGTTGTTGGAGGCTTCAAATCCAAGTCTAATTCCCTATTTGAGCACCGTGTTCTTAGGAATCAGTATCATTATACCCACTCCCGTCCCCCTTGAGTTGGAGGCTCCATCAACATATAATATCCAAACACCTAAACGTTCATTTGGACAATTGGTTTTGGGTTGATCGCAAGGCTGCTCCCCTGTAAATTCAACAATGAAGTCCGCCAATACTTGCGCTTTGATGGTTGTTCTTTGTTGAAAGTGGATATCAAACCTTCCGAGCTCGACTGACCACTTGGATAGTCGGCCAGAGAGATATGCTTTCCTTAGAATGGCCTTAAGGGGGGTGTGAAGTAACTACGACGATGGAATGAACTGTAATACCCCATATTTAATTATGGGATTAATTAAATTAAATTGGAATCAATTAATTTAATATTAATCCGGATTTGAAAATAAATATTTACTAGCGTGATGAGAGTTAGTAATTATTGGTAAGAATAATGTTGAATATTACTAGATGAGTATAGTAATATATGAGAAATTTTCAAGAGTGAATAATATGACAATTATGAAAATTAAGTCGGGACGCGCATGTGTCGCGTCGGGACTAAATTATTATTATAAAAAGTGAATAAATTATAAGTCGCCCACCCCTATGGTCATTTCGAGTGCGCCAATGTGTCCGGTAGGGTCGAGATAGTCAGAAAAGTGTACCCGGGAGTTTAGTTTGGGTCTTGGGACTTTTTAGGCCTAACCGGTAACCCGAGAGGGCATTTTGGTAATTTCTATTTTTGGGATTTAATTACCTACGAAAATTAGAGAAGTATATCGGGTGTTAGAGGTTGTCTTCTAGGGTTAGAACCTGATTATTTCACAGATGCCATTAAAGGAGGAAGGTGAGGAACTTCCCAAGGCTAGAGCCACCATAGTTGCACCATTTTCACCACAAATACCGCCTGAGTGTAGATCGGAGGAAGGAGAACACAATCACATCATCAAATCTCAGAAATTCAGACTCATATTCCCTGGCAAGTATTTATCTTGCTGTTCTTGAAGTTGAAATTCCATCCATGTTAGAATAGGAAATTAAACTATAAGTTTTATGGAGATAAATTGTGAATTAGAAGACTAGAACATTTATCATGAATTTGAATGAGGATGAGAGGAAGAAATCTGGAAATATTATATAGTTTTTGAAAGAATATGGATAAGTAGGGTTTGAGATAAATTCATGTAGCCACCCATTTAATGATGATTCCTTAATGAATTTCCCTAGATTTTACTTTAGAAATTGTTCATACCTACTGCTATAACGTTTATGATGTTTGGTTGGGAGTTTGGGACACTTTAATGGAGGTTTTGATAATTAAAATGGAAGAAACCCGTAGGTTTGAGATGCAGATTTTCTGGGCAAATAACTGCTCGATCGATCGATCGATCAACTCCTCCTGGATTTTTGACTTTTGTTCCTCCTATCGATTAATCCAACCCTAATCTATGAGAAACTTTGGGCATAACTTAAATAACATAATGGGACTTAGGAAGAACTAGTAGGATTGTGGGAAAGGTCCGGGTGACATGATATTTTTATATACGAGATGTAACCGTGGGGGTCACGAGGGTATAAAATGGGATAAGATCGTGTGTATGATAAATTAGGTCTTGTGAGAATTAAAGAAGACTTAGACCCGTAGAGTAGTGAGGGTGCACCTACGGATTTTATGTTTATCGAGAGGATACACTTCGAGAGTCGAAAAGTACTTAAGGACTTGGAATAATTGAGAGAATAAAAAGAGTGATTTACTTATACGTCGAACGCGAGCGTTATATGTTATGCACGGCTAGGAAATGTTATAGGTCGTGGGCGTACCTAGCTGATTAATGTATATATATATATATATATATATATATATATATATATATATATATATATATATATATATATATATATATATATATATACACATATATATAGGAGAATGCTCACCTACATCATGCTATATACATCATCCATACATCACACCTAGTTGTACGCCCTAAAAAAATATTTTTTGCATTTTTTTATTTTTCTCTTGTAATTAACCTTCTAATAAATACATGTTCAAAAAATTAGGTCAAAATATATTTTGTAGCTATTTTTAAAAGATTGCTAAAAATACCTTATTTATAAGGGTCTGCGCCAGCAGTTTTTTGTGGATTTTTTAAAAATAGCTACAAAGTGTATTTTGACATAATTTTTTTAATATGGATTGATTAGAAGATTAATTTCAAGAGAAAAATAAAAAATTTGGAAAAAAGGTTTCTTAGGACCTTGAACTAGGTGCGATGTATGGTGTGATGTATACATCACGATGTAGGTGAGCCTTCCTCTCTCTCTATATATATATAAGAGTGCATGTATGTATATTATTTGAATATCTGTGTTTAATCATACCCGTGCTACTTGCTATCACGGAGGTTTTCGCGTCGGGATTGTCTTATTCTGATGTGACCTTTATGGGGGGATATTGACTCGTTCCCTAGAATATAAGATCCTTGGTACAGGCTATCTGAGAATCATAGTTAAACGGTCTAAAGAGACGTGAGGGTATGTGCTGACCTCTTAGTGACTTGGAACTATGCTTCACCTCCAATATGTGCATTTTGTGTTAATACCGTTCGGGAGTGAATCCGAACTAGTATTTCCCTCATTTGTACGAGAGGTATAGGGACTTGATAGTAGAGTATGCCAACACCATAGATTTTATGTGGGGTGCCGATTAGTATATATATTGTATGAGTGATTAATATATATACGCATATACCGAGAATTCTTCTACTGTATGTGTAAGTAGATACATATTGAATAAATGCTCCTAAACATAGTAAATGTTTGAGATTTCATAGCAGTATTGAGATATACATAATTGACTTAAATAATCCTTAATAAAATGACATTTTTTAAATGAATCATAGACATACGGTCTCGTGAATCAGAATTTATAGGAGGAGAACTGGGTTAGACTTATGAGTCATTATAGTAGTACGATAGGCGTCCACACTAGATGAGAGGTGAGAATCCTCAAGAGAGTGTCGAGTACTAACGTGTATGTAATATCAACCGGTAAGCATTTTAAATACTTGCAAAACTATTTTAAAACTGTTTTACACTTGGACTTTGACCCGTTTCCTGTCATCTTTTCTCTCTTTTGTATATATATATATATATATATATATATATATTACAGGTGCCCAGCCATAGGGGCATCCGGCTCGGATCTTTTGATTGTTGACGTATATATATATATATATATATATATTACAGGTGCCCAGCCATAGGGGCATCCGGCTCGGATCTTTTGATTGTTGACGTGCTGCAGCTAGTGTGGGAGTTGAAGGGCTTTGCAGTAGACGACTTTATCTTTATCTTCTCAATCTTTCATTTAGTCCTCCTTAGATAGGGCATGTGTCGCCCATTTCCAGTTTATTCTAGTTCAGAGAGATTTGTACTTTGGATTTATTTCAGTCACTACACCAAAATGGCCAAAATGTCACATTTTAGCCGGCCACCCTTGTCACGGTCATTGACCGTGACACAAATCTCGCGTTTTGTGTCACGGTTATTGACCTTGGCACGCCCGTGACAAAGTGTTGTCACGGTCAATGACCGTGACAATTCTTTAAATATTTGTCACGGTCAATGACTTTGACACGTCCGTGACAACTTCTTCAGCAAAAACCCTTTTCCCTTCTTCCCCCCCCCCCCTGCCGTTCCCTCCTTTTTACATCTCTCTCTCTCTCTCTCTCTCTCTCTCTCTCTCTATTTTCATGTTAATTTCTCTCTCTCTCTCTCTTCCATTTATATATATGTTTGTGTGTATATATATGTGTGTGTGTGTATGTATGTGGTGGGTGAGTATGTGGAAAATAGGGGTTGTTATATTAGAGGCAAAACATTGATGATTATGTATATAAAATTAGCCTTGTATGGGTATAAGCTAATTTAGATTAATATTGATGATTATGTATATAAAGATTAACTCATTTTAATTCGAATTAGACAATTCACATGTTAATATGTTGTTGCTTAACCTATACTTTTGTCTTAGGTTAGATATCGTTCATTAACTTTAGAATATTAGTGTTATCGACTTAATTCCACATTGAAGATATTTGTACTTGTATATTTGTGTCTAATTTTAATTTCAAAGGGAAGATTACGATATTTTGACTATGGTTAAAGATTAAAAATAATTCGTTGTGATTTTATTTCTAAGTGATTCTAGAATTTTTATTCTTGGAGTTAAAGAAATCAATGCATTCTTTCTGTTGAAAGATATTTATTTTTTAATAATGTAGGTTATTTTGAACTTTCCTTCACCATTAAAACATTAAATTGGTAGCATTTTTCTCCTACCAATTTTTTTCATCGTGGATGTCGCCAAATTCTTAGTAGATTAGTATTTAACAAACAAAAGTGAAAGAACCATTATTGTTGACTAAATGTTGGCAAAAGTCTTACTGAAAATGTAAACATTTGTATTATATATAAATCGGCTCTCTCATGTATCAAAACATTTGACTCTATCAAGTTAAATAGACTTGGTTTGTTATGAGTGAGACACAATCTATAGTTTAGGTCAGATGAACCTTAAGGACTAAAGATTCCATGCTTTACATCTATTTCGTGCATATATAATATATATAATAATAATTTCATGCTTTACATCTATTCCACGTTAGATGTTTTCAACTAATTTAGACATATTTATGTGTGTATGTGTATATGTGTGTGTATATATGTGTGTGGGGGTATGTGGTGGGGGAGGGGGGCAGGGGGTGTGGTGGGGGGAGGGTGGTGGGGTGTGTGCGTGTGCATGTGCGTGTGCGTGTGTGTGGTGGGGGTGGGGTGAGGGGGGGTGGGGGGTGGAGGGTGGGGGAAGGGGTGTGTGTCTATGTGTACTAATAATTCCATGCTTTACATGCTTTACATCTATTCCGTGCATATATAATATATATAATAATAATTCCATGCTTTACATCTATTCCACATTAGATGTTTTCAACTAATTTAGACATATTTATGTGTGTATGTGTATATGTGTGTGGTTGTGTGTGGTGGGGCAGGGGGTGTGGTGGGGTGAGGGGAGTGGTGGGGTGGGGGGGTGTACGTGTACGTGTGCCTGTGTGTGGTGGGGGTGGGGTGAGGGGGGGAGGGGTGGGGGCAGGGGTGGTGGTGGGGTGTACGTGTACGTGTGCGTGTGTGTGGTGGGGGTGGGGTAGGGGTGTGTGTCTATGTGTACTAATAACATTTTTTTTTATCTGTACTAATAATATTTTTTTACAGCAAATGTCTCCTTCAGGTATTAAGGCGAAGATGATGATGCTGTTTATGATGATGTCGTCTGGGCTCGGTGGTAGCGGAGGCGACGAGGGCTCCTCGGCCCCTAGGCTCCCCAAATATGGAAAATTTGGGATGACCCTCGAGAACAAATCGGAGCTATTAGCGAGATCCCTCATCGGCCCGGGGTTTATGAGTTGGAAGGAGGTACCATATGAGCTCAAGTTAGCTGTTTGGGCGGCACTACAGGTAGTATATTTATATTTATATGAATATTTCAATTTCAATTTCAATTTCAATTTATATTTATATTTATTCGCAACTAACATTGTATTTGTTGGACATGAACAATTCAACTTGGATCCAAAGCTACGCGATTCCGTCTTGGAGCAGTTGAGGGAGCAACACAAGACGTGAAAGAAAAATATGCGAACACGGTACTTTGGAAAAACACGAGAGTCCATTATCCAATGGCGTGGATCCGTCCCGCCCAAGGAGCCGTTCTCATTGGCACAATGGCAAAAGTTCATTGACAATGAGATCGAGGATCGACAATTGGCATCTCGCCAATCGGGGAGGGAAAATTGGGCAAAAAAGACGGACGTGCACTACTCCGTCCTGACGTCTTACGCCGAGGTGGAGCATAGGATGAAGGTAAGATTTAATTTTTCTGTAACTACAGAAATATATTCTTCTTCATTATTTTACTTTGCGAGGCCGATACTAATTTTACTTTATTTTATTTCAGGGGGTAGGGAGTGGCCTAGGGGGTAAGCCACATAGGATCGATACTTATGTGGCTCTTCGGACGAAGAAGGGGAAGGACAAGGAGGTGTCCCCGAGCGTCGCGGCCACGATTGTAAGTAATCCGACAGTTTAATTTTTGTTAATTACGTTATAATTTTTTAGTTATGCCCATTTTACTAATTATGTGCTTTTTGTCGTTTCAAGCAAAGCTTAAGGAAGTGCATGAGTCGCAGTCTGATGCCGACAAGGCGTCTTTGTCCACAGACGCACTCAGCCAAGTGCTTGGCTCTGATCGCAAAGGGAGGACAAGGGGGGTGAGCTCGCGGGTGGCCAAATCTACGATCATCAGATTGGAGACGAGCGACACCGGGTTGGATCGAACGGTGGATTCACATGACGCAAAGCTGTCCCGTTTGGAGGCGACGGTCCAAGATATGTACTCATTCATGAAGCGTACGTTGGGCGGAGACCGTAAGGGGAAAGGAAAGGAGAAGGCGGTGGAGGAGGAGGAGGAGGTGGGGGAGAACGAGGCGCAGGATGACGAGGATGTGGACCTCGCTGCTTCATCACCGACACGTGCGTACTTCGATGATCCACTTCCTTATTTGGCTCCCTTCTCCAGACCGATGTCGACAATTGGTTGGCCGAGCGTATTCATATGTGACGTATTTGATGGCCAGCGGATAGGGCGGGGGTTGAGGGACCCGAATATCGTACAGGATGGAATAGTTCATGGACGTACGCTTCAAGAGATCGAGTCCAAAGTGCTCGTCACGCATGTGATACTTGGGAAGGAGAACTCCCTATTGTGGTTGCGCGAACAATGCGACACGATGTATATTAGTGGGTGTGTCAATTCGTATATCGTGTGGCCTACTCACCTCCTCACATTTACCCCAGACATTTAGTGACATTATTTTTAAGTTTGTACATTTTAATTATATTTGGATTATATCGTCATGTATATTGTTTCTATTTTGAATATATATTTGCATTATCTTTAGTTTGTTTGGATATATGATCTTTGAATAGGTACAACGTTGCTATAACAGGTACAAATATACTGCTAGGCAGTGTCAGTGGCCATACTGCCCAACAGATTTTTTTTAAATTCTGCCCAGAATTATCACGGTCATTGACCGTGATAATGTTTTTAAAAAGGGTCAAGACTTTGTCACGGTTATTAACCGTGACTAAACTTATCACGGTCATGGCCTGTGACACGACCGTGACAATTCTAACGAACTTGTCACGGTCAATGACCGTGACACGTCTGTGACAAAAAAAAGTTGTCTCGCCCCGAATTGTCACGGTCATTGACCTTGATAAGTCCAACTTGTCAAGGTCAATGACCGTGACAATAGTGCAGATTTGGTGTAGTGAGTATTCTGTTGTAGTTAGGTTTTCTTATGATTATTACATTGTCTTGTGATTTGGGACATTTTATTTGGATTTATTTATCTTGCATGTTCTTTATTGGATGGTTTGGTTTTAATACAATCATTTGTATTCGTAAAAATGGTTTCATAGCTTATGATAATAATCAGACTTAATTTATAAGATTAAATATTTTGACACCTTAAATATTTATTAGGTGATTAATAAAGAAAATTATTTTTCGATAGTGATGCTAAGAATGAACCAACCGGACACTTTGAGTTAATTTAATAAAGGACTGATCACCCGGTATTTAATTAGGCGGGGTATCACAGGTGGTATCAGAGCATTAGGTTTTAGTGTCCTTAGGATCTGTGAGGCTTATTATGCTTCCAACGTTGCTTTGTTTGATATAGAGCCCTATGGTTAGGATCCTTGACTTCTATGATGAGATTCCGTTCTCTTGCTATAACGTATGTATATCAAGTGAATCTTATTTGCGTTCGGGCGTGTTCGAGCAATGAAGTACGGCAAGCAAGGTCCATTGAGCGGATAGTAGGAGGCATGGCTTAGTTGAGGTTGTGGAGTATATTCGAGGATGATGACCGTAGTTAAGGTCACCCCTATTATGGCACGAGAATCTAGGACTATAAAGACGGCTAGGGCGCAACCTATGATCTACAAGTGCTGCTATGGTTGAAAGTGGTGCAAAAGTAGACTCACCCAACGTGGTATGACTGGGAAAGAGTCGAACGAAGCTTGTAGGAGAACCGTCGGTGGAAATTCTAGAAACACGGGGATTGTGTGTGTTAGCCAAAGGAGGTAAAATATCCGAATGCTTGGACATATAACGGAGTGTGGCTAACTGAAAGTGAAAATTTGGGGTTGAAATTTTTCTTAGCTCGTCGGAACGAAGTTATAATAGTGGGAGTCAGCCACCACTTTTAAAAGTGGAATGCTATGTCTATAGAAGGATCTTAGGTACAGTTTGACAGCAGGTTCCTTCATCAAATGAACGTTGTTTTGAACCCATCACAGGAAGTCCGGACAGAGGTCCATTTGTGAATATGAATCTAAACTGTTAGCGAATCTTGTATCGAAGGATGTAGATACAAATGGAGGAGAGGATTTCAAGTGGGAGATCGACTCGTAAGAATAGTTAATAACATTTAAAGGGAATTCTGCCGGACGACCGATTTAGAGGATGACAATGTCGTACTTTGTCAATGGAGAAGATAATGCTTCTTTGTGTGGGAAGCTAAAAGAATCGAAGAATTTAGTCGAGAATAAGATCGGATGAAACGGTGGTAGTGAAGAACCACAAGGGGGAGACCCATCAAGGGATCTATTTAAATGATTCGAATAGCTGAAATTCTTACCAAGCGATGGTGAACTCAGTAAGGGCTATTGAAGCCAATAGCATGTTCCTTTAGGCCAACAAAGTTAAGGGAACAATGTGGGTAGCCTTCAGGAATTGAGCCTACCAAAGTCCGAGAGAAGAATAACCCTAAAATGGTCAATATGACCAGTGGTAAGTGGATTATGCATAGAATTATTTTGTGAATAGTGAAACCACATGTGTAAACTTTTCCCGAAGCGAGTAAAGGGAACAAGAATATGGTGCCTAGAAAAGGGCAACGATTAAAGTAGTTTTTGTTTTGGTTTGGACTGGCGTGTTACGTTCGGAAACCATTTGAACAGCCAAGGCGATTGGCAAGGTAGAAGTATGAATTTTATCCTTAGAGGATGAGGCGTTTTTTATGTGACACTAGCGAGACACTATATTTTGTTTATTGCTAGATTCGCATGTGAGACGAGTTTAGTGCGTATAGATAACGTTATTATTATGTGAATATTTTCCCTAGTGTAGCGGGATTATCTTTAGTGTTATCCGCAGAGGATGAATGGGTGTATTAATAGTGTTATATACTTTATTGAGATTATTCATTTTTTTTACGTTACATCGATATGATATTATCCGGATTATGGTTTTATAAGTCATGGTTAAAACGATAGTGGGCAGTGATTGCAAGGCTATCGGGGTTGCTGCCCTAGTACAACATGTTTTGTTTTGGCGAGACCTCACCTGCGGGAGGGTCGGGCTCGCACTTATATTATATATTATAGAGACTTCGGAGGGTATAGTGGTCTCGAGATATTCGATCCCAGTGTGTGTAGGGACTTTGTTGTTATAATTCAATGTGTATTGGGTTTACCGTTGAGCGAAAAGATTTCACTCATTATTATATTTAGCGATCAGGACTTGGTGATAAGAAGAGCACATTGTTATATCTATGTTTTAGAGGGGTGGAAATTAAGACTTGTATTCATATGTTTGGGGCTGGATTTCGAGAGTCCTGATTGTATGCTTACGAGGTTTATGGAATGTGATTACCACCAATGCCGAGCGTTAGTGCAATTGGCGAAAAAATCTTTGTTCATGTGTAATTGCGAATGTCAAGAAACGGGAAAATAGGGGTACATGTTTTGGACGGAGGACTTAACGGATTTTGATAACCGACAATACTAGGTAGTAGTTTATTGGGGGGGTTCCTTATTTGGATTTCGCTTTGCGAGACATCCCACGCATGAAACTTAGCGTAAGGTTGGAAGTAGAAAGATGTTTAGTCATTAGTCCATGAGTCCGTTACCTCGATCGTTATAAGAGCAAGTAGTTATAAGTGTAAAGATGGAAGTTAAAGTAGGATTTAAGGCTAGTGGAGCCGGTTGTGTGGTAAGGAAGCATTGAAAATTTTGTTTTATCACCACGAATTGAAGGGCGAACGATGTTAAGGATGATTTAAAATTTTGATTTCTAGGGTGATTGAGAGTACCCAAGTGTTTTAACCACGTTGTGAGCACAAGGGAAATAAAGAATTGGGTGTTATGTGTGAAGCGTATGTGATGCTTACACTAGTATGCGCGATTTATAGGGTGTGTGGGCAACCTGGTTAGCTGATGCTAGAATCATCCGAGTTGAAGGGACGTGGGAATAGACACGTGTAATATATGTTTGTGAGAGTAACATAATGAAGTCAAAGTGGCAGAGTGGATTAAGCGTCGTGTGAAGGACGATAATCCATATATACGTACGCGATCAGAGTAGCACACCCGAATTTGGTTGGAAGGCTGTGGGAAGTCATTTAAAAAAGGGTTATTCCTTGAGGAGGGTAAAATTTAACTATTATGGAGAACACTCGGAGCAGAGTTGTAACTAGTCAAATGTTGATAGCGAGTTGCGCGTACAAAGAATGATAATGCTAGTAAGGTATAAAAGGTTCAGCAGTGCACATCGTGGAAAAAAGTGCACGGGTCGGAACTTTCGATATACACCGAGGAAAGAAGGGGAGTATTAAGTGTCACTTAATGTGAGACATTACAGGTAGAAGTCGATGTTGAGAGGGACATAACGAGTAGTCTCCGCGGGCACCACTCATAGATAGAAATAGGTTGGAACAAGAGGATCAACAAAAGAATTTTATAGCAAGTCGAAGATCCCTATAGTGGAAGAGGCCAGTAAAGTCGGTAAAGTTTCTTTGATGGGTTGAAAACCTCAAGTTAAGATCAAGGGTTCCTTCGAACGTGTGGAATAAGTTGCCCAAGAAGGAAGTGATTGACATTCCTTTGGGGTGATTTACAATATTAGCTAGTGTGCCCCAGTCTTCCTTTGAAAAGAAGAATCGCGTCGGTACGTGGTCTTACACGGTATTTTTCTGAATTAGGATGAGATTTTTGAATCCCAACTTCAATATGGAATTTCAGGAAGCAGCGGGGATAACGTTTCATTTTGAGTAGGTTGTATCACCCATAGACGGGGAGTAGGCGAACGGTGATTAACGATTAGTGGAGCCGCGTGAAAGTAATTTCAGATTCATGGTGATCATTTCATTTCCACAACGAATGTAACTAGCAAGTGAAGTGTAGTACGGTAGAGTTACGTAGAAGCACTCGTACCTGTTTATTGTGGACAAACTGCTTACTGAAGTTTTGAGTGGAAAAACCTTAATTTTTCTCCCTCGAGTTGTTTAGAGGCGAGCGAATAATCCTAAGTTTGGATTAGTCGAGTTAGATCCGATGACTAAAGTGGAATAACAACAAATTGTCTGAGGTAACCTTTTATCTGTCGTAAGAGTTAGGTCGCCGAAAATCGAGATTCAAAGAACTGACAAGAGTGGTCAGATGTTCGTATGGTTTCTCTCATAATGGAAGTTTTATGTTTAGAAAAATACGAGTAGTTGACACGTAGTGAGTTGCGGCCTCCTAATGATATTGAAATAATGAGAGTCAATGATGTATATGCTCGTTTTATGCGAATGTTGTCGGATAGGAGCACAATGTGAAGTGCCGTTAATGAAGGTGTTAAACAAGCTTGCTGTGAGGCGGGCGCTATAGTGATTGAGCATCTTACTATGAAGATAATTTGTGTACTGATAAGGTATCCAGAATTGTTTTATCAGGTAGGCCTTATTTTCCGAATTTCAGGACGAAATTCCGTTATTAGGGGGGAAGTATGTAATACCCCGTATTTTTATGACATTTAATTATGGAATTAATTAAATTAAATTGGGATAAATTAATTTAATATTAATCCGAATTTGAAAATAAATATTTACTAGCGTGATGAGAGTTAGTAATTATTGGTAAGAATAATGTTGAATAGTACTAGATGAGTATAGTAATATATGAGAAATTGTCAATAGTGAATAATATGACAATTATGAAAATTAAGTCGGGATGCGTGTAACACCCCGTATTTCTGTGCATTTAATATTTAATTAATTCGATTTTTTTAAATTACTTGTGTGTCGTAATTTAATTGAATTAGTTATGTTAATATATATTTAAATATTAATCGGAGAGAAGATGGTTAATATTTACGGAAATTAAATTACTAAGTGAATAGTAACAATTTTACTACGTCATAACGTGTATAAGTGACGTGACATTTATTTATCTCAACTGAAAGTCGGATATAGACTAAGTTGGGTGTGAGACAGGAACTTTTTATAAATTAATTCGGATGTCAATTCTGAGTGCACAGTTGAGTCCGGATGGGCCGAGATAGTCAAAAAAGTCTACCCAGGGGGTGGTAAATGGGTCACAAAATATTTTTGGGTATAACCGAGCCCACTCGAGGGTATTTGGGCCATTTTAATTAGGCCCATATGATTAAAAACGGGATTTGGATAGAAAAACCTAAGTTTTGGAGTTGTGGGCAACTATAACTCATTTGGGAGAAATTTGAAAATATAAGGGATAAAGAGGGAGGACTCTTGAGAGCCAAATAGGAAGAACATGGAAGGCGTTCTTTATCACACAACGATCCCTACACCAAAGGATAATCAGACACTACGAAATTATAAGGCAAGTATTTAAATTGCTTTAATATAAATTGGTGATATTCAATTCATATCATAGTAGGTGTTATACAAAAAAATTTTGGATTGGGTTAATACAAATTGGGTTTTGATTTGGGGAAGTTACAAATCAAGTAATTGGGACTCGTTTTAATTTGCAAGGATTTTAATGGATAATTCTCGGTAAAAATCTTCACAAAAGATGTTAATGGCGATTATGTCCGCGTTATCCTCTAGAAAATGGCATTTTCTAACTTTCGTTCTCTAATACACTTTTTCCAAAACGGTCCCAAAATGGCATTTTAAAAATCTGGGCAGATTGAGTAAATTGAAAACCTGAGATTAATAAGTGTTCAAACTTTATTGAGGAGAATTTTGAATAATTAATTGGTGATATTTTATTATGGACCAAAGGGGTGTCCGGATATTTTGGTTGAGTGATGCCATGACAATAGATTAATTAATGGGGGATTAATTAATTAAAGCTTATAGCTGGAATAATTTATTATAGGATCATATAATAAATTGTTCAATATTATTTAATTAGGAGCGTTCTCTTTATAATGGAATTTTGAGGAGTACGTTCTAAAAGATGGAAATTCGGGCAGGTGAGCGAGTCCGCGTACATTGATTGTGTGACACCAGGGAGATATTAAATTAATTAATGAGTATATTAATTAAATTAGAGTGGAACCATTGACTCGGAGAGATAATAAGTTAATTAATGAGTATATTAATTAAATTAGAGTCGGACCATAGACTCGGAGAGATATTAACTTAATTAATGGGTAAATTAATTAAATTAGAGTCGGACAATAGACTCGAGAATATGTTGGCTAGTGTTACGGACTTTGTACACTGTAAAGCCGGGATTAAATTATATATATATATATATATATATATATATATATATATATATATATATATATATATATATATATTAAATTAATATATGAATATATTAATTAAATTAGAGTCAGACCATATACTCGGGGAGATAATAAGTTAATTAATGAGTATATTAATTAAATTAGAGTCGGACCATAGACCCAGGGAGATGCTAAGTTAATTAATGGACATATTAATTAAATTAGAGTCGGACCATAGACTCAGGGATATATTAACTTAATTAATGGGTAAATTAATTAAATTAGAGTCGAACCATAGACTCGGAAATATGTTGGCTAGTGTTATGGACTTTGTACACGGTAAAGCTGGGATTAAATTATATATATATATATATATATATACGGTAGTGTGATAGTATATATATATATTGTGTGCTCATAAATACCGATGTCTAGGTATTTATTTAGAATTATATGCTCTAGCACTATCGGGGGAGGTTGCGCGATGTGAGTGAATCCCCTAGCTTGAGGAGTAGGGCGAGTATATCCCCAGGTCATAGCGTCCAAATAGAGGTGGGCATTGAGATGATTGTCTTCACACTCGGGGGAATATGACCGCCTCCAATACGTTTATATTTCTATGTTCTGATTCGGCGGTGACTAGCTGTCTCAGAAATCCAGGTGAAACTGAGTAATCCTGGGAAGATAGCACTTTAGAGAATGCATCCGATGCGGTATTACTCGAAAGAATGGTTTTAATGATATTCAACATATGTGTGATTGTGGAATATAGTTCTACATATATAATGGAGTAGATAATTATATACGGGTAATTAAATACATGAAGAGAATTTGTATTACTTTTATAACTAGTGAATGTTATATGGCTTTTAAGAGCGATTTTATTTATATTCAACATATGTATAATTGTGGAATATAGTTCTACATATATAATGGAGTAGATAATTATATACGGGTAATTAAAAAAATGAAGACAATTTGGATTATTTATATAACTAGTGAATGTTATATGACTTTTAAGAAATGATTAATTAAGTTAATGCGATAAATAATTTACAAAGTAAAGATACAAATTACTCGGGTTAGAGTAGAGTTCAAGGAGTTTCATGACAAGGCTAGTTAGACGGGATGGTGTAACTAGGAGGGTCAGGAAGAAAGCGTTAGGTGTGCACACTTTAGAGGAGCGGTGAGATGTATCTCAAGGGAGTGCGACGTTAACTTCAATATAAAGAGCATTCATATATTTTAATTGTTGCATTTTAATTCACTTGAAAAATATTTTCAAAAGGACTTTGGGCTCTGACCCATACTTGGAAAATATTTTCAAAACCTTTTATGTATCCAACCACAGGGATGCCAAACTTGAAGATCTGTTCCAGGGATGCGTAGCTGCAACAGATGTGGATGTTACAGGATTTGGACATAGACGCTTCAGTCATTTTATTCCTAGAGTAGGATGAAGCTTGAAATTTCTTTCGGGCATGATGCCCCAGCTATTTTCATTTCAGTCGGACTTTGTACTGGTTACTATTCTTTATTGGATTATATTAGTGGATGTTGGTTTTCTGCTGATAGTTTATTCGGTTGGTCATTTATTGATTTATTCAGTATTGCTTTAGATTCATAGTTTGTGTGAATGGTTCGTATTGATATTTATATGGTTGTTGTTGTTAAATAAAAAGATTAAAATTTTGACATCAAATTTTGAATACTAGGTGGTTAGTAAGTTTTAAAAAGTTTTCGACACTGATGCTAAGAATGAACCAGATGAGATTCCTGTTTTAATTTGATATATGACTGATCACCCGGTATTTTATTGAGCGGGGTGTAACAATGCGCTTGTATCGCGTCGAGACTAAATTATTATTATAAAAAGTAAATAAATTATAAGTCGCCCATATGGTCATTTCGAGTGCGCCAATGTGTCCGGAAGGATCGAGATAGTAAAAAAAGTGTACCCGAGGATTTAGTTTGGGTCTCGGGACGTTTTTAGGCCTAACTGGTAACACGAGAGGGCATTTTGGTAATTTCTATTTTTGGGATTTAATTACCTACGAATCTTAGAGAAGTATATCAGGTATTAGAGGTTGTCTTCTAGGGTTAGATCCTGATTATTTCACAGTGGCCATTAGAGGGGGAAGATGAGGAACTTCCCAAGGCTAGAGCCACCATAGTTGCACCATTTTCACCACAAATACCACTGGAGTATAGATCGGAGGAAGGAGAACAAAACCACATCATAAAATCTCAGAAATTCAGACTCATATTCCCAGGCAAGTATTTATCTTGCTTTTCTAGAAGTTGAAATTCCATCCACGTTAGAATAGAAAATTAAACTGTAAGTTTTATGGAGATAAATTCTGAATTGGAAGATTAGAACTCAAAAAATGGAAAGAATCATGCTAGACTGATGCCCTCATCACTTGTAGAACATTTATCACGAATTTGAATGAGGATTAGAGGAAGAAATCTGGAAATATTATATAGTTCTTGAAAGAATATGGATAAATAGGGTTTGAGACAAATTCATGTAGCCACCCATTTAATGATGATTCCTTAATGAATTTCCCTAGATTTTACTTTAAAAATTGTTCATACCTACTGCTATAACGTTTATGATGTTTGGTTCGGAGTTTGGGACACTTTAATGGAGGTTTTGATAATTAAAATGGAAGAAACCCGTAGGTTTGAGATGCAGATTTTCTGGGCAAATAACTGCTCGATCGATCGACTCCTCCTGGATTTTTGACTTTTGTTCCTCCTATCGATTAATCCAACCCTAATCTATGAGAAACTTTGGGCATAACTTAAATAACATAATGGGACTTACGAAGAACTAGTAGGATTGTGGGAAAGATCCGAGTTACGTGATATTTTTATATACGAGATGTAACCGTGGGGGTCACGAGGGTATAAAATGGGATAAGATCGTGTGTATGATAAATTAGGTCTTGTGAGAATTAAAGAAGACTTAGACCAATAAAGTAGTGAGGGTGCACCTCTAGAGGATACACTTCGAGAGTCGAAAAGTACTTAAGGACTTGGAATAATTGAGAGAATAAAAAGAGTGATTTACTTATACGTCGAACGCGAGCGTTATATGTTACGCATGGCTAGGAAATGTTATAGGTCATGGGCGTACCTAACTGATTAATGTAAATATATATATAAGAGTGCATATATATATATTTTTTGAATATCTGTGTTTAATCATTCCCGCGCTACTTGCTATCACGGAGGTTTTCGCGCCGGGACAGTCTTATTCTGATGTGACCTTTATGGGGGATATTGACTCTTATCCTAGAACATAGGATCCTTGGTACAGGCTATCTGAGAATGATAGTCAGACGGTCCTAAGAGACGTGATGGTATGTGCTGACCTCTTAGTGACTTGGAACTATGCTTCGCCTCCAATATGTATATTTTGAGTTAGTACCATTCGGGAGTGAATCCGAACTAGTATTTCCCTCATTTGTACGAGAGGTACAAGGACTTGGTAGCAGAGTATTCCAGCATCATAGATTTTATGTGGGGGTGCCGATTAGTATATATATTGTATGAGTGATTAATATATATATGCATATACCGGAAATTCTTCTACTGTATGTGTAAGTAGATACATATTGAATAAACACTCATAAACATAGTAAATGTTTGAGATTTCATAGCAGTATTGAGATATACATAATTGACTTAAATAATCCTTAATGAAATGACATTTTTTAAATGAATCATAGACATACGGTCTCGTGAATCAGAATTTATGGGAGGAGAACTGGGTTAGACTTATGAGTCATTATAGTAGTACGATAGGCGTGCACACTAGATGAGAGGTGAGAATCCTCAAGAGAGTGTCGAGTACCAACGTGTATGTAATATCAACTGGTAAGCATTTTAAATACTTGTAAAACTATTTTAAAACTTTTTTACATTCGGGATCTGACCCGTTTCCTGTCATATTTTCTCTCTCTTATATATACATATATGTATTACAGGTGCCCAACCACAGGGGTGTCAGGCTTGGATCTTTGAACTGTTGACGTGCTGCAGCTAGTGTGGGAGTTGTAGGTCTTTGCAGTAGACGACTTCATCTTTGTCTTCTCAGTCTTTCATTTAGTCCTCCCTAGATAGGGCATGTGTCGCCCATTTTCTGTTTATTCAAGTTCAGAGAGATTTGTACTTTGGATTTATTTCCCTATTCTGTTGTAGTTGGGTTTTGTTGTGATTATTACATTGTCCTGTGATTTGGGATATTTTGTTTGGATTGATTTATCTAGCATGTTCTTTTATTGGATGGTTTGTGTTAAACGAAAATGTATTTAACCCCTAAATCAATCTTTAATTAATATTTAATTAGTTTAGTTGTAATTAAGGTACATTTTAGTTTAAATATAATATATTGATTTTGATGATTCCAAACATATATTTATTTAGTATTTTATAAATATTTTCTAATTCACAATATATATATATTTTTATTTGTAATCTTTTATATTTATATTTATCTTATAATATAATAGATTTTTATTATTAGTATTATTATTAAAATATATGTAGTATAATAGTTCATTAGTCATTACTATTATATGTAAATATTATATCCTGTAAATTATCATTTTTAGCATATATTTTCGCGTCCCACATTTTCTATTTATTTTGGGATAAATATTTTTATATAAGTCAAATACTATATTATTTTATATATATTAAGCATTAGATATGTTATACATCTAATACTATAAGCATAAAGATTTTTTTAACCCAATAGTACCTGCTTGTGTTGGAATTAGGTTGTAAGTTAATTGTAAGATATTATAGGTTCATACTTACTTTACTTTTATTTATTTATTTTGTACAAATACTGTAATACTATAGTTATATATTTTGTTTATATAATTATATATATGTATATTTTTTTTTGTAATCTTCATTTGTACTTTTATTTTATGAGTATATTATTATTAATTTTATAATTTTAAATATAGTTATTATTTTATTCATTTGTACAAATTATTTGTGTCCTACATTACATAGTCCGGATCTGTTTTAATAACACTAGTTGTTCTTAACCCTTAGAAAGTTTATGAGAAGTTCCTACATATTGTGCTGACAATATTTCATCTAATATTTATATTTATGTCATTTGATTTTGTTCCATTCATGTAGTTTATAACTGCCATGCACCTCATATTTTATTATATATAGACATAGGTGTTTAGGAGACATATAATCTTAGGAGTTATGAACCAAACCAAATATTGGTTATGTTTGTTTTTGCTTTATACCTGCTACGTCCTTACATATATGTATTATCCTATATATGCTAAGCCTACTCTTTTGGCCTATATCTGTTGTGTAAGCCTACTTCAAGGGGCCTTACGAAATGTTGTGATGTTATCCATTTTTCTATATATGTTGAATGTATATACATGTTATATATTTACATACTATTATATACTATTCTTTGAGCAGGACTTAAAAGGACGTGTGATATTTTTTTTGGTCGGTTAAGCCTTGAACCCATTATATGCCATGCATGTATTTCTAACAGTTGTTTCTTCAAACATGATACATTGTACACTTGCATATATAAGCTCAAACAAGAAGTTATCTTTTATGATTTTTTTAACTTATTACCACCTGTGCAAACCTCTATTACACGCTCATTTTTTATTTATTTATTAAAAACCAGTATAGAGTACATTTTTCTGGACTAGATTTCGTCCCATACCTCTATACCTAAAGAGTGTTAGGAAATGAATTTTTGTAGACACTTTGCCATATGTATGATCTCAACATATAACAAAAGATCTCAACATATATCAAGGAAGGACAAGACTTGTACAACTTGTAAGTAATCTGTAAGTAAATTTCCGTATCCTCTCAATTGACCTTGTCACGATTGACTTGATGGCATCTTGTCTTGCAGTTTTTGATATATCATATCTGGAGGTTCATGCATCTCTTTTCTTGCACAAGAATAGATTATTTCTTTAAAGTTTTTTTTTTTACTTTATATGCTTACATATACATACATTTTTTATTATAGCTATATACTCTTACACGCCTATATATATATTACATTTATTTGAAACTGTCTCGGACAGTTATGTTTTTTTTTGACGAAAACTCTTTGCTTAATATATATGCACTAACTTATTTTTTTAACGTTTTTTTTTCATCGTAACGCAAGTTTTTTTTAAACATCCTACAACAGTTATGGTTTTTACTGTACGCCAATATATAGTTGTTTTATTTTATCTGAAACCTTTAGGAGTTGGGGTACATACTTTTATATATATAGTGTGATATTTCTTCCCTTGGTCCACACGTGTCAACTGGGTTGACAATTGAGAAGCTTTTGTCACATCTATCCATCTTTGTTTTTTATTATATTTTGTACACGCATAGAAGGGCTTTGAAACATTTGTTCTGACTTGAACAGACTTTTCTTTTATTACCTGATTATATATATCATGCAATCCTCTCTCTATTTATCAACATTGCCATAAAAGATTTTCTTTATATCTCATGGATTTATGCTGACATCGATAATCATTTTATTTATCTATTAAAAATTTTTTTTGGATAGAAACTTATAATCGTTGTCCAAATATTTTACGAAAACAAATATTTACTTAAGATTTCTTTTTTCTTCTAACCCCTCTCTCTCTCTCTCAGTCTATAATAAATGTTTTTGACAGTAAAAGTATGAAGAAGATGATGCGATTTCACTTCAAGGGTTTTGAGCATTTAATGCTCTCTCACATGACTCCAAGTTGTTGAAGAAGACACTCTCCAACGTTCATATTTTTTCAGACATATTTATTCTCAAAGTAAAGGGTGAAGTACATATAATAAGAACATATACAAACATTCATGAAGAGCAATAAAGATTTTTTATTCAGCTCCTCATACACATCAAGAGAGCAACTCATATTTACATTCAGTTCTACTTAGCCAAAAGGTCTACATTCTTCCATTGTTGAAGATCAATAGAATCAAAGTACAACAAATTTATCTCTGCTACGATTCCAAGAGAAGATCAGGAGACCAAAAATTAGATTTATTTTTGGTGTCTCAACCAAGAAGAAACCCGTACTCATTTTGTATTCTAAAAGAGTTTCAAACATTCTACACCAAACTTTTACTACATATGTGTAAAGATTTGAAGCTGGGATTTTAGCTTTGGTTGTACTTGGAGCCGGTATTTGCTTCAAGTGTTTGTAAATGGTGGTTTGATCCTATCATACAAGTGGATCAGGAATAGTGAAGCGCGGGAGACGAAAGCTTGCTCTTGGTGCGTGGACGTAGGCCGGGATTTGGCCGAACCACGTTAAAAATACGGTGTCATTTATTTTCAACACTTATATTTATTTATTTGCTTGTGTGTGATTGGTTATTTTTATTTTAAGAATTTACACTTGCAATTTAATTAATTCTGAAAATTTGATAATTTTATTTGAAGACTGAAATATTTATTTTCGTAATATTTAATTAATTTCAAAATATTAATTTTTATTAATTACGAAAATTGTTTATAAATTTATTTGGATCTTATAATCTTGAAATATAAATGATTTAATTTATTGAGAGTATTTATTTATTCTTGGTTTGAATCATTTAAGATTAATTCAGAATATTAATATAAATTAATTACGAAAATTGATTATTTATTTATTGGATGTTGTTATCTACTTCTTATCTTGTTTAATCAATTGGAAGTATTAATTTGATAATTTATTTATTGGGTGTTATAATCTCTGATTTATATTGTTTAAATTAATTGGTTGCATTTATTTAATCATCATTGGTTTAATCATTTAAGATTTATTAAATCTGAAATTTTGATTAAGAGTTTTAAATGAAATATTTTTGTCTGAAATATTGATTTAACCTAAAAAGTTTGCAAAATCTCAATTCACCCCCCCCTCTTGAGTATTTTTCTGGGCAACAGTTTGGTTTTAATACAATCATTTGTATTCATAAAAATGGTTTCATACCTTATGATAATAATCAGACTTAATTTATAAGATTAAATGTTCTGACATTTATCTTAAATATTTATTAGGTTATTAATAAAGAAAATTATTTTTCGACAGTGATGCTAAGAATGAACCAACCGGACACTTTCAGTTAATTTAATAAAGGATTGATCACCCGGTATTTAATTAGGTGGGGTGTCACAAGAACTTCAAAATAATGCTTTAGTTTCCTTGAGGCTATCAAGAGCGCATAAACGAGCTTCTCCAACGGAAGGTATCGATGTTCGGCTTCCAAGAGAGTTTTGCTCGTATAGTAGACTGGATGCTAGCTTCCCTCCTTTTCACACACCAAGGCGGAGCTTACTACGCGGTCTGACACTACTAGATAGAGGTATAGCGGATCATCCTGCCAAGGAATTACGAGCATAGGGGCCCTACTCAGGTAGACTTTGAGCTCCTCCAGGGCCCTCGTGCAATCTTCGTCCCATGTTACTCCTTTGTTCCTTTTCAATAATTGAAAGAATGGTTGGCATCATTTCGAAGACTTAGAATTAAACCGGTTGAGTGCGGCGAACATCCCTGTTAGCTTCTGTACATCTCTTACTGTTTGGGGTGGCCGGACTTTGATGATGGCATCGATCTGGTTGGGGTTCGCTTCTATTCCTCTTTTACTGACTAAGTATCCAAGGAATTTTCCTTAACTGGAAGCCTAAAGAGCACTTATTTGCGTTAAGTTTCATTCGGTACTTTCTAAGGGTTTCGAAGGTCTTAGCCAGGTCAGAGAGGTGGTCATCCTTGAGTTTGCTCTTGACGAGCATGTCATCAATATAAATTTCCATGGTATTCCCCATCTGGTCTTTGAAAATCTGTGACCAACCGCTGATAAGTTAATCAAACGTTTTTAAGGCCGAAGGGCATAACTTTATAGTAATATAAACCAACAGTGGTTATAAAGGAGGTTTTATCTTGATCTCGCACGTGAAGGGGGATTTGATGGTATCCCGAATATTCATCTAAGAAGCTCATTCTCTCATGTGCAGCCGTGGTATCAACTATTTGATCGATCTTCAGAAGGGGAAAACTGTGTTTGGGACAGGCCCTGTCGAGGTCGGTGAAGTCAGTACAAACCCTCCACTTTCCATTGCTCTTAAGAACCATTACTGGGTTGGATAACCATTTAGGGAACTGAACTTCCTGTATGGAACCTGCGTCGAGAATCTTTTCGACCTCTTTCTCTACTGCCTTAGCCTTCTTCGGGGTTATTCGGCGAGCCTTTTATGCCACTGGCCTGAAAATCGAGTCCACGTGTAGTTGACGACAAGTGATGCTGGGATCAATCCCAGGTAGCTCGTAGGGCTCCCATGCGAAAACATTTCCATTTCTCCAGAGTAAGGTAATTAGTTCTTTTTTCTCGTCATCAGTTAAGGAGGTGCCAATTAAAAACTTCTTTTCGGTCGAGCCACTTCTAGCTGCGACCTCTTCCAGGTCTTCAACGACCCTTTCATAGGGGAGGAGCCTGGTTTCCTCCTTTCCTGGTCGACCATACCTTAGTTGTTATTTGGAGGGCACCAACGCCTCCTGACCTTCTTCCTCGCCTTTTATTTTTTCTACTTTATTATCTTGTTTGGGGAGTATGGCTGTGATGAAACACTTCCTTGCCACAACTTGGTCCCCATGGATCTCAACTACTCCTCGATCAGTCATACACTTCAACTTCTGGTGATAAGTCGATGGAACGAACTTCATTACATGGAGCTACCCCCGTTCGAGGATGGCTTGGTATGGTGATTCGATATGGATAACAAGAATCTCAATCAATTTGGAGATGTTTCCTGCCCTGACTGGCAGGACAACCTTTCCTAGAGGGATTGTGACCTTCCCGACGAAGCTGACCAATGGGACAATGGCTTCCTTCAGATCTGCTATGCTTAATTTTAGCTTTCTGAATAAGTCAAGGTATATTACATCGGATGAGATGCCTTGGTCGATGAGCAGCCTGTCGATGTCCCAATTGGCTATCTTGAGTATAATGACCAGTGCGTCATGATGAGGGGTTATCACTCCCACCAAATCTTCATCTATAAAAACAATATGTTTATTATAATCAACGTCCTCTGGCCACCGTCGTCGCTTCCCTGCCTGAGACTTGGCTGGGTCAATCTGGAAGGCCTGCATCACTGTAGTAAGCTTCTTAACTTCCATTCGAGCTGTGTTCTCTTGAATTTGTTTGAGGTATGATGCCCCATGTATTACTGCAAATTCATGACCAACATCCTCCTCGAGGACATTATTCGGTAGCTGCTTGCCGCCGCTTTATCTGTTTTCTTTTCCACGAACTCATTGAGGTGTCCAGCCTGGGTCAATTCCTTGAGATGAGACTTTAGGGCCTTACAATGTTCAGATTTATGTTCGCCTTCCTTGTGAAACACGCATCTCAATGCATTATTTCTCTTAGAGGGATCTCCTCCCATCTTTCTTGATGAACGGCTCGTCCTTTATCTTCGCTAGGATCTTATAGATCGGCTCTTTGAAGGCTGTGTTTACATCTTGAAATGCCTTTGAGGCATCGTTCCTGTTCACATTCTTGGAGACGTTCTTTCCCCCATTCTTATTACCTTTCTTCTACGGTTCAACCTTCTCGCCCCCCTTTCCTATCTTCACGTGACCATTTTTTCCTGCGTTAAGATGGGTCACATCCTCGACTTTAGCGTATTTCTTAATACGATCCATTAAGTCATCGATGGTTGTGGCCTCATTCTTAGTTAGGGACTGGTGCAAGAGGAAAAAGCTAGGCAATCCTAATTTGTAGGATGCTACGGCGACTTGCTCCGAGCAGTCTTCAACTTCATTAAATAACTCCTAATACCTCTTTGTGTACTCTCTGAGGCTCTCTTGTGGCTTCTTTTTCATACTAAGCAAATCATCCATCCTCTTCTAATGGGAGTTGCTCGTAATGAAGTGAGCTATGAACAACTCAGCCAGGGATTTGAAACTTTTGATGGATCGGTGAGGTAACTTCTCGAACCACTTCTGGGCCACATCGTGCAAGCTCGAGGGGAAGATTCGGCACATGAGTGCATTATTATGACTCCACGGAGTCATTGCTTGTCTGTATTGCCTAACATGGTCGATGAGATCTATTTTCCCATCGTAAATCTTGAACTTGGGAATCGCGAACTTCTTTGGAGCTTCCTTTTCTTCAATCGCCCTTGAAAAAGGGGACTTCATCTGAGTTTTGAGAGATCGTCTTGCTAACTCCCTTGTTGATCTGGCACCACAGTGAGCTGGGTGATGGTCCATCTCTCTCCGGACTAGACTTCAGATATCATCATTCTGCTAATCAGGACTTCTATACCGGTGAGCTGATCGCGAGTGCTCAGAGTGGTGGTCGCCTGACTAAGGTCTTTTCATTATTTTTTAGCCACTTCTTGGGCTTCTTCCTCGACTGCGAGATTTGCTCTCCCGAGGGATATGAGTCCCACTGTGGCGTCGCCTAGTATTTCGATGAAGCTCTCTCTCCAATCTCTCCAATCGCCTTTTGAGGCGGAATTCTCATTTTCCCATTGGCGAGTGGCTTCCTCCTGTTCCTTGAGCCTGGCTTCGTAGGAATCGATTAACCCAGAGATTTATGTGGACCTGGGTGGACCTTGACTTTCCTCAGAGACCTGCCTCTCCTGGCGAAGTCTCTGGTTTGAATGGCATATTTCAGACCTTACCCTTGGGGGGTTCCGCTGTTGTTGAATATCGCGTGCTTGAGGAATGTTACTACTGTGATGTGACATTGATGGATCTTGCTGGTGAGAGTTTTCGCAGGAGAAAGCAATCGTTTCCCACAGACGACACCAATTGTCGTGACAAAAATCTCAACACAAAACAATCTAAGAAAGGAAAATAATCACCACAAACAAAGGAATAGCAGCAATCACACAACACAAGAATATATGTGGTTCGGCTAATTGCCTACGTCCACAGAGAGGTCTACTGTTCTTATTTAGTATCTCTCGAACTAGTTTTTTCACATGCCCTATACCCCAGCCCATGAGTACAATATATATATGCAGTTAAAAGAATGCGTTGGTTACTAACACGTTGGCCTCATATCCCTTGAATATCTCTCTGAGATTTTGGGGATAGATTTGGACATATCTTTTATTTTGACTGTTATTCAAGGCTCAAAATTTGGACCGGGCGCCTCACTTGTTGGCTGGGGTTAACCGTCTACTTTTATGGGCTTGGTCGACAATAGGTACCCCCCATATATATATATATATATATATATATATATATATATATATATAGAGAGAGAGAGAGAGAGAGAGAGAGAGAGAGAGAGAGAGAGAGAGAGAGAGAGATTATGTGATTGGAGTAAAAAATATAATTTTAAAAGTTACAAATCTCCCTTTATCATATTAACACTTAGTTGATTGTCATTGGAATCTCTTGGGCCATCTACAATGAATCTACAAAATAATGGTTAACGGCCATGAAAAATAATCAACTTGAAATTTAAGAAATAATCAAGAACTAACATTGATTAAAAAAAAAAAGATGAACTACAATTTTTCTATTAATAATCAAGACGAACTAAAATAATGGATAAATGCACTAATTTTTATAGAAGAACATATAAGAAACAAAGAAACAATATTTGTCTTTAAAAAGAACATCGAAGAATAAATTTTACTTGAAATTTTTTGGAGAAATGCAAAAGAGAAGGGTTTGGAGGGGGAATAGTCGTTTGGTGAATGGTGATCTCCATTAGAAGAATTGTTGGCCATTGCTTAGATATCTTATAAAACCTCTACACCTGCCACAATAACCCACATTAGTACAATCACCAATATATCTCTACACATCACAAATTCTAATCAGTTTTATTTAAAAGCTAAAATCCATTTCATTACACCAATATATCTCTACACATCACAAATTCTAATCAGTTTTATTTAAAAACTAAAACCCTTTTCATTACATCAAACATACAAACTTCTGAAGGAAAAAATATTTGTTTCACTCACACTTTAAAATCAACCCAAAACCCTGATCAATGGCACGAAACGGAGCACTACCTCACACACACACACACACACACACACACACACACACACACACATATATATATATATATATATATATATATATATATATATATATATATATATATAGTGAGAGTATACATAATATATAATCATAAAAAGGTTGAAATTTTGGCACCAAACTGTGCCGACTGGAATGCAGAGATAGATATTAAAAAAAATACCCAAATGGACGCTTCTAATTCACGAAACGTAAAATTCAATCATGGGTCCTCCACAATCATAACTAAAATTGACAATAGTTTTTCCAAAAAAACTTTTAAGAAAATCGCTAATAATAATAATAATAATAATAATAATAATAATAATAATAATAATAATAATAATAATAATAATAATAATAATAATAAATCAAGTGAGAGAACCAAAAAAAACTGTTGAGAGAACCGTGGGTTCAACTAGTTTAAAGGGGGAGAGAATGGAAAAGGTAAGAAGATGGAAACGTTTAAGAGAGGGGCGTGAAAAGATGGATGGGAAAGAGAGTTGAAGGTCAACAGTTGAAAAATGAAGGATTAATACTATTGTATTAGATGCCTAATATAGATAAAGTATCATATTAATACTTTACCTTATCCATTCATTTTACTTAATGTAAGATAGGCTATTGATGTTCACTTATCATTTATTCCCTTCAATTAAGTACATTCTTTTTTTTTTTTATAAGTAAATGATTCAATAAAATAACCCGCCTAAGGGGGCGGGATCCCGTATACAGGAAGTATACAAAGTAAACAAGTGAAGGACCGAGACCCAACACTAACAACTCAGGCCCCTAGAATTCCTCCAAAAACTCAAACAGGAAAGACAAAGACGAATCATGTTGTTTTCTATACCAAGTAAGAAGAAGGCACAGAAAACTGTACCGAATTCGAGGAGGATCAAGATCGACTCCCTCGAACCCTCTCCTGTTCCTCTCCAACCACATAGTCCAAAAGATACAGTGGGGGACCGACATCCAGACCACCCTCGGTCCTGACCAACCCCTAGGCCTTCGCCACGCCGCTAGCACTTCGCACACCGAACGAAGCATGACCCAAGCAATCTGGCATAAAGAGAAAAATAAATCCCAAAGACCCCTAGTAACCTCACAGTGTAGAAGAAGGTGATTAGTCGTCTCCTCCTCCTTTCTACACAACCAACATCTACTGGCCATCCTCCTACCTCTTTGCTGAAGCCCCTTAATAGTCAAGATGGCCTGTCTGGCCGCGGTCCACACAAAGAAGCACACCTTGGGAGGCGCATGGCACTTCCAAATAGACTTCCACGGGAAAAAATCACCACCGCGACCCCTTAGGACAGTATAGTAACTCCGAACTGAAAACAAGCCATCCTGAGAGTACGACCACCTCAACCCATCTTCCCCCATAGACGGAACCGGTGCCAACCTCAGCCTTTCGAAGAACACATCTACCTCCTCTAGTTCCCAATCACGGAGTCCCCTCCTAAACTTTGGGTCCCACACCTCACTAATCCCCTCCCTCCGCCTATGATTCTCAACTAACCCATCTTTGTCTATCCCAAGCCTAAACATCCCCGGGAAGAGAACCTCCAAAGATCCCCCCTCGCCCCATTTATCCTTCCAAAACCTGATCCTACTCCCACTCCCAAGGTGGAAGGAGGTGACCAAGGAGAACCTCCCCCACCCACTCGCTATAAACCTCCACCACCCCACCCCATGCGCAGCCCGCCCCAAAATAGGATCCCAACCATACGTTCCCGCCCCATGCCTAGCGACCACCACTCTCCTCCACAATCTACCTCCATCCCTATTAAAGCGCCACAACCACTTCCCCAGTAAAGCCATATTGAAATGGGCTAAGCTCTTGACCCTAGCCCCACCCTCAATCAGCGGCCTACACACCTCATCCCAACTCACCAAGCAATATTTAAACTCATCATCATTCCCTCTCCACAGAAAATCCCTCATCAACTTGTCAAGCCTTTTGCCAACAGACCGAGGCAAAGGGAGAACGGACATAAAATATGTCGGAAGGCTAGACAAAACGCTTTTGATCAAAATATGTCGGAAGGCTAGACAAAACGCTTTTTAAACATACAAATTATACTTATAAAAAAATATTTTGTTTAAATCATTTTTAATGGATTTGGTTTTATCAAAAATCTAATTTTATGCTTATTTCCCATCTCTAAGCATAAAAAAATATTATTTTCAAATGTTTTGATTAAATTGTTTTTATACGGTATAAAAATATACCTTTTTCCCTTTTTAAAAATGAAAATTACTATACTTTAAAATAATATTTTGTTTAAACTGTTTTGTAACACTTTTTTTTCATACTTGTTTCTCTTTAAAAGAAGTATTAAAAGAAGAAATTGTTTATATTATTTTTAATGGTTTTTTCATACTTATTTTCCTTTAAATATAAAAATTATTTTTTAAAAGTTAAAAAATTTGTTTTGTTTTAATTTTTTATTAGTTTTTTTACACACTTTTCTTTTTTAAATTTTGAGACAAAAAATAATCGTTAATTTTTTTAATCAAAGCAACTATTTCTATTATTGTTGTAAATAGAGAATTTTCTATTTTTTAATTTATTTCAGACATGGCAACAAATAAAATGATTAAATAAAAAACTATAAAATAATATTTTATACTTATTTATTTTTAGATATAAAATTTATAATTAAATAAAAAATTGTTTTGCTTAAACTATTATTTTTAAAACAAAATCGTTAAAATGTTTAATCAAATAATTCTATGTTTAAAAGGAGAATAAGTATGAGAACATTTTTATCAAAATCAAAACTATTAAAAATAGTTTAAACAACATAATTTCATTTTTTAAATAGTTTTTATATTTAAAGGAAAATAAATATGAAATGAAAATTGTTAAAAATAATTTAAACAAAGTAATTTTTAAAAAAATATTTTTTATATTTCAAGGGAAGTAAGTATGAAAAAATTGTAACACGATAGTTTAAATGTTTAAAAAAAATAAATATATTTTTCATGTTTAAAAAGAAAAAAAAAGTATATATACAGTTTTTAACATGTTTAAACAAAGCATTTAAAAAAATAGTTTTTACCTTTAAAAAGGGAAATAGGTATTAAAATATTTTTTAAAACCAAAATTGGTACGAACATTCAAACAAAATATTTTTTTGAAGTATAGTTTTCACGTTTAAAAATGGAAATAAGTATAAAAAGCATTTTTTATACCAATTAAATACAATTTAATCAAAACATTAAAAAAAATATTTTTTTAATCTATATGTCTACTACATAAAAAGTGGAAAGACCTGTCACCGTAAATGCCACTTATACTCTTAATTAGACATGTAATCACATAGTTAAGATTGGTCACTTAATCGACTCTTTTAATTCCACAGTTTGACAACTAATCACATAGCTGGCCACTTGATCGACTCGTCTAGCCCCATCATCATATCCCACATGACGCCTCTATCTCACCAGCACATCTCCACAAGTCATCCCATCCTAAAGAATGTCGCAGTTGGGTCGGTAATGGAAAACCACGGCTCACACGAAGCCCTTCTTTTCTTCCATGAATTGCTTTCTTTTACAGCTTTTCCACCAAAGATTGTACATTGCCTTTACTAATTAAGGGATTTTCACGTTTACATGCCTTTGATGAAGCAAAACAGATTCATAAGTTGGCGTTGGATATGTTGGAAAATTGGACTTGAATTGGGTTTTAGAAAGCTGTCCAGAATTTTCTGGACTGAGTTTTGAGCAACTTTAAGCTCAAATTTAGGTGGGACCCACACTACGAAAATCGTGGGACCATATACGAACGCGTTCACCTCCGTAAGGAGATTAACGTAGTATATTCATACGTCCAATTTTAATAAGTTATGAATGATAAATATGTCCCCAAAGTGACTCACAAAGCAATGAAAGTTAATGAATTGGGTGTGCTTTAACTCTTGTCCCACATTGGAAGAGTAGTGGAAATTTGATGAGTTAATAACACTCCAGTATGGATTAAGGCTTGGATGCCTTGGGGTATCCCAACTCTTTGAAGGGGAGATGACCTAAGCTATGCACGGGTTGACTTTCGGTCAAAAGTCCACACGCGCGCGCGTCCGTCCGGCTAGGCTCGGCTCGGGCTCGGGCTTATAAAAATCTCCTACATTTTTGGGCCGAATTTATTTAACTTTCTGGGCTTTAATTATTAATTAATTATGCCAACAGTCAACAGTTAATTTCATTTAACTGATTACAGAGAATACAACTTGTCCTTTTGCCCCGGACCTAGGGTTTAATATATACATGTACATGTAGATGAGTGGAGGTGATGGGTTCCTCCATGTTTTCCATTTCCCCTATAACTTCCCTTCATGGGATCGTGGGGGGAGACCGGATCAATTATAAAAGATGAGGGGCCTGAACTTTGGGCCGCCAGGACTGGGCTACTCGTCCAGGCCCATAGTTCTAAATTTCGGGTACCCACAAAATCATAAATGTGAAATTTGTGTGGAATCTAAATTAGCTAGATTACCTTTCCATTCTATTGAAAGGATAACTGAACCTTTAGATTTGATTCACACCGATATTTGTGATTTAAAATTTGTTCAAACTAGAGGTGGAAAAAAGTATTTTATTACTTTTATTGACGATTGCACAAAATATTGCTATGTATATTTGTTACATAGTAAAGATGAGGCTATTAATGCATTTAAAAAATATAAGAATGAAGTTGAGAATCAATTAAGAAAAACGATAAAGGCTATTAGAAGTGATAGAGGAGGTGAATATGAATATCCATTTGAGGAATTTTGTTCTGAAAATGGGATTATTCATCAAACAACCTCTCCTTATTCTCCTCAATCGAATGGTGTTGCTGAACGGAAAAACCGTACTTTGAAAGAAATGATGAACTCAATGTTATTAAGTTCAGGAGCTCCACAAAATTTGTGGGGGGGAGCCTTACTTTCTGCAAATTACATTCTCAATAAAGTACCTCACAAAAAGACTCACAAGACACCTTATGAATTATGGAAAGGTCGAAGACCTTCCTATAAATATTTACGAGTGTGGGGGTGCTTAGCCAAAGTGATGGTTCCTAAACCTAAAAAGGTAAGAATAGGGCCAAAAATCGTGGATTGTGTATTCATCGGTTATGCTACTAATAGCAGTGTATATCGATTTCTAGTTTGTAAATCTGAGATTTCGGACATTCATGTAAATACGGTTATTGAATCGAGGGATGCTTCATTTTTTGAAAATGAATTCCCATATAACATGACCCGAGAATCTGGTCCTTCTAAAAGGACAAATCAAGCTACTACAAGTGGTACTCATCAACCTATTGAATGAATATAGGATGAACCAAGACGTAGTAAAAGAGAAAAAACCTCAACTTCTTTTGGTCCGGATTTTCTAACATATTTGTTAAAAAATGAACCTCAATCGTATAAAGAAGCTATATCCTTACCCGATGCTTCCAATTGGAAAGAAGCAATTAATAGTGAAATTGAATCCATATTACAAAATCATACATGGGAACTAGTGGATCTTCCACCAGGTTCAAAACCGTTAGGTTATAAATGGATCTTCAAAAAGAAATTGAAGGCCAATGGATCAATTGATAAATATAACGCTAGACTTGTATCTAAAGGCTATAGGCAAAAGGAAGGGTTTGATTACTTTGACACATATTCACCGGTAATAAGAATAACGTCCATTCGGATGTTAATAGCAATAGCTGCTATTAATGGACTTGAAATACATCAAATGGATGTAAAAACTTCATTCTTAAACGGTGAACTAGACGAGGAAATTTATATGGAGCAACCTGAAGGGTTCAAAGCTCCCGGACAAGAAGGAAAAGTATGTAAGCTTGTTAAATCACTATATGGATTAAAACAAGCACCTAAGCAATGGCATGAAAAATTTGATAATGCAATGTTATCAAATGGTTTCAAAATTAATGAATGCGATAAATGTGTTTACTTTAAATACATTTATAATGGATATGTCATTGTATGCCTCTATGTTGATGATATGCTTATCATGGGTAGTAACTTGGAAATTGTCGAAACTACAAAACAAATGTTGAGTAGTAGATTTGACATGAAAGATATGGGAATCGCCGATGTTATATTAGGAATTAAAATTTCTAGAACATCAGGTGGACTTATATTATCTCAATCTCATTACATAGAGAAAGTACTTGAAAAATTCAAGAAGTATGATATTAGTCCTACCAAGACACCTGTAGATGTAAATTTACATCTTGCAAGAAATAATGGTGAAAGCATATCTCAATTAGAATATTCTCGTATTAATGGCAGCTTAATGTATATCATGAACTGTACGAGACCGGACATAGCATACTCAATAAGTAAGCTAAGCCGATTTACGAGTAATCCAGGAAGAGATCACTGGAAAGCTATATTGAGAGTTTTGGGTTATTTATAATATACTCAAAACTATGGACTGCATTACTCAAAATATCCAGCTGTTCTTGAAGGACATTGCGATGCAAATTGGATATCTGATACAAAAGACTCGAAGTCTACGAGTGGGTATGTGTTTACCCTCGGAGGTGCAGCCGTATCTTGGAAATCCTCAAAACAAACGTGCATTGCTAGATCGACAATGGAATCTGAATTCATTGCACTAGACAAAGCTGGAGAAGAAGCTGAATGGCTTCGAAATTTCTTAGAGGATGTTCCAAATTGGTCTAAACCTGTGCCCGCAATATGTATACACACCGATAGCCAATCAACGATTGGAAGGGCAAAAAATCACATGTATAACGGAAAGTCACGACATATTCGTCGTCGACACAATACCGTTAGACAACTTCTCTCAAACGGAATTATCTCAATTGACTATGTAAAGTCAAAAGATAATATATCGGATCCACTAACGAAAGGTTTAAACCGAGAGCAAGTTGAAAGATCATCGAGAGGAATGGGTCTAAAGCCTATAAATAAATAAGAATCAATATAGTGGCAACCCAACCTAGGTGACTGGAGATCCCAAGATCTAGGTTCAATGGGCAAACCGAACTACGTTGTATTCAGTAAGCACTGGAGGATATTTAATCCTATCCATTCCAAAGATGAGACAGTGCATATCTGTCGCGAAATTAGGATAAGTTATGATTTTAATGACATTTATATCTTAGTACGTCTAAGTGGGGTATTGCAGAATACTCTTTATGAAAGTCACCTACGTGAGTAAGAAGGGGGCCACTTCTATGAGAATAATGAAAGGCATATTCTTTAAAATACTTGCGGAACCAAGTGGTGTTCACGGCCAAAATGAACACGAACGTGAGAACCAACTGTGTTGAAGAATTATTGTGTGAATACTGTTGTCTAGGTTTACAAAAATGGTTGACGGTTCAAGGACGTGAAGTCTACTGATTAACCAAGTAAATCCGATACTATATCACTAAGGAAAGTTCAAGGCCACTAGGCTACTTCTCCCAATGCAATAAGTCTTCAATTTTACTCAACTTCTGTCTGCATCTGTATTAGCATCTTTTTGGTTTTATTTATAGTGATATATCATTCATGTGGGGGATTGTTGGAAAATTGGACTTGAATTGGGTTTTAGAAAGCTATCCAGAATTTTCTGGATTGAGTTATGAGCAACCTTGAGATCAAATTTAGGTGGGACCCACACTACGAAAATCGTGGGACCATATACGAACGCGTTCACCTCCGCAAGGAGATTAATGTAGTATATTCATACGTCCAATTTTAATAAGTTAAGAATGATAAATATGTCCCCAAAGTGACTCACAAAGCAATGAAAGTTAATGAATTGGGTGTGTTTTAACTCTTGTCCCACATTGGAAGAGTAGTGGAAATTTGATGAGTTAATAACACCCCAAGTATGGACTAAGGGTTGGATGCCTTGGAGTATCCCAACTCTTTGAAGGGGAGATGACCTAAGCTATGCACGAGTTGACTTTCGATCAAAAGTCCCCACGCGCGCGCGGGCGTCCGTCTGGCTGGCTGGGCTCGGCTCGGTTAGGGCTCGGGCTTATAAAAATCTCCTACATTTTTGGTCCCAATTTATTTAACTTTTTGGGCTTTAATTATTAATTAATTACGAAATTAATTAATTAATTAATAAACTGTTGGCAGTTATTGCCAACAGTCAACAGTTAATTTCGTTTAACTGATTAACTATTTTTGACAGTTAATTTCGGTTGACTGTTCCAACAGTCAACACAAAAGCTATAAATTAAACATTTCCCGTACATAATTGACTACTGAAAAAATTGCCCTCCAATAATTTCGAATTTATGCTGCATCTTTTTCCAGAAAAATACAAACTTTTCTACTGCTACTGCATACATTCCTGCATATCATTCTTTGGTATGGTTGAGTATAAACATAGAATTGTGTTCGAAGAAATTAATCATTGTTGTGCTGGTTGATTAATTTGGAAATTCGTTCTATCTTGGGAGACAATTATTCATTACCTTTGGCACCTTGTGGAGGGAATAAATTTGTCTTAAGGAGACTGTTCTAAACAGGGCTCGGATTACTTTTTCTATTCTAATATTATTTCTGCAAATACAAGTAAGCATTTCATTTCTGTAATTTCGTTTTATTTCTGTAATTATATTATAATTAATAATTCTATACTTTTGTATTTATTAAACAATAGACATAACAATATTGGGTATGGACTATATATGTATGCACATAGTAGTTTGGTTAGTGTGTAATCCAAAGGTGAGTGTTATTGAAATATGTGTGATAGGGACGTAGTGTCTTGGAATTCATTAATGAATGGGTATGTGAAACGTGAGAAGAATTAGATTGCAATAGAATCAGAGCTGGTTTTGAGGGGAGGCCAGAGAGGCGGCGGCCTCGGGCCCCGGATTTCCGATACATTTTAGGGGCCCCAAATTTTTTTTTGTGTATATATATTTATAGTGACATTTTCCAATCATTCCAAAAAACAATTTGTTGATAACTGAACGGACAAATATTTAAACTTGTCACAACTATCGAAAAATAAGTTGGCATCCTTTCGGTTAAAAAAAAACTATAATTTATAAATTAATAAAAAAAAATTCTTGTTAAATATTGGGGCTCCAATTCAAGAGTTAGTCTTGCACCCCTAAAATCTCGGGACCGGCCCTGAATATAATTATTTGATCAAATGCGTGAGATGAATGCTTATGCCTAGAATGTTTTAGTTAACAGGTTTTCAAAAGGAGTGTGTGTGTGATGTGAGTAAGGTGTTTGATAGGATATAACACATAATGTATGAAAATTACATGATCAAAACCTTTATGAAGAGATTCTGTAATGTTTGAAAATATTTGCTTATTATATGCAAACACAATATAAAAAGAAGAGTTTCACTTCTGATACAAGCAGAAAATGAAATACCTTACTATATGCTTACTACACATATGTAATATATGATTACTTTTATTTAACCCCTTAACGATTTCTATTATTTTACTCTCTAGGAAATTTATTTTCAATTTTTCTATCTTTTAGGCATAAGAAATATGTGTAAAGCATTTTATTTGTCTAAGAAGAATTTATATCTCGGGCTGGAAGATAAAGGGTTAGTTCGGATTACTCCTCCATTCATTGTATATCAAGTTAATCACGCCTCTAACCTATCTTCCTTGTATCGATCTTTGATCGAGTAAACAATGACATCTTTTTTCACCTTTTGCTAATCTCATCCCTCTCTCCATGAAATCATTTAAATGTTTGGATATATTAAACTTTTATTTTCTATTAATTATACTTTTATAACATAGTAAAGAAAATGCCACCTTAACGTTCAATGTATTCCTTCCTAGATTTTGAATTCATAAACATAGTTTCATTGCTTTTTAAATACGAACATGGTATTCAATTCAATGATATGAATTTTTACATCAATGTCGATACACCGGGGAGAAAAACTTGAATGAAATTTCATCTTCAATGGGTTAAACCAATTAGTAAAACTAAAAGTTTTGATCCTAATTCAAACTGCAATTTAATTCTTAGTAGGTTAAATCAAAATCACAATCGTATACTATTGACATGGGATTATCTTACGTCAACAATTCAATATAGAGTATCGGAGTTTGAAGGAACGTAGTAGGAGATGAATTTGAATTTGTTTATATACTAGGTTCATCCTAAATTCCTTATAATTGATTTCAAACTATTATTGTAAACTTAATAAAGTGGGGGTATAAAAAGAAAAGTAGGGTTTAAAAGAAATTTGTCCTCCTTTGTTTCCTTATGCTAATTATTTTCAATAAATTATTCATATCGCAATTTCATTGAAACACCTCACAGGTGTTCAACTACACAACGGTCACACGTACAATGCCCGTGCCACCAACTAGTGCTTAGAAATGGAAAATAAGTATAAAAATAGTTATTTATAACGCCAAACTATTAAAAATAGTTTAAACAAAACATTGTTTAAAAAGTATAATTTGTATGTTTAAAAAGAATGTAGTTGATTGAAGGGTATAAAAGACAATCGAATATCAATAGTCTATTTTCCGTTATGTAAAATGTGTGGATTTTAACAAAATGTTAAAATTGATACAAAACGGAAGGTGGTGGCTGAAATTGAGACAAATGAAAGGTAAGGGGCAAAATTAAAACTTGGACAAAGGTAAGGGACCAATATGGTAATTTACTCTTTTTAGTATATATATATATACTACTCTTATGCAGACTGTTCCTCATATTAACAACGTGGACTGGACATGTGTTAGTTGGGGACGACCCTAGAAATTATCGGTACTCACTCTCACTTGGACACATGTCCAGTCTGCACTGTTAATATGCGGGACAGTCCGGACAAGATTATATATACATATATATCAAGTTTCTTAAAAAACGTGGGGCGTGACTGAGGCATGGAGCTCAAACCCTTGAGCCTTAGAAGCCTTGGCGAGACTTAGGCTTAAAAAGGCGTTTAGGCCTTTTTAAAAAATATATATATATTTCGATATTTTTAACCATAGCAAGGCTTTAAAAATACTAAAATTGTACATACCTTAAAAATAAGTCTGAATATATGCAAAATAAAATACTATTCAATTGTTTTGGACGAGATATTGGTCTGGTTTGTAAAAAAGTCTTTAAAAGGAGATATCGTTTCACTAAAGTATTTTTGTTTTATAAAAAGTGTGCCTTAAGGGTTTTACTAGTAATAAGGCGTAAAAGGCTTAAGGCGGGACGCTTCTCCCAAACCTCAAGTCTAGGCGTGCCTTTTATAACACTGATATATATATATATATATATATATATATATATCTGTGTGTGTGTGTGTGTGTGTGTGTGTGTGTAAATACATATCTAAATCTTTTGAAATACATATAATCCATTTTGTCACTGTAGAAAACGACTTGATGGGTATTGTTGTTGGAGCCCGAGAAGGAAGCATTGGAGGGTTCTAACAGTGTGTATATATACGAGGGAGAATGTAATGCCAGCGTGGAGAGAGGGAATGAGGCACGAGAAGGGTGGTCGGGAAGTGGTAGAGGGTGGAGTGAGTTGCCGGAGGGGGAGAAGCACAGTCTGATTTTTTTTCGATTTATTTATGAATTGATTTTATTTTTAATATAGATTGGTTTGAAAATTTTAACGGTCTAAATTAAAGGAATGATTAAATTGAATCAAATTAATTAGTTGATGGACTAAATTGAGACAACATGAAGTTTAGGGACTATTTAAAAACTTACCCTAGAGTTTAGGGACTAAATGTGTAATTTACTCTTTTTGTTTCCTCCAATAAAGAAAAATATAAGGACGAATTTCCCATTATAAACGTACCTAATAAACCGAATATTTTGTACTCATAAACCCTTAACTTATACTTTGTTAGATTCATATCATATGTTAAAATAAGTTTATTTTAGTACTTTAGAAGCTTTCCTAAAGTTTGAATTAAAATGGATTTAATATGACAAATTTATGGCATAAAATGGAAAAATAATAATTTCACATGGTTAATACGTTTTGGGACTCAAATTTATGAGAAATATGTTTATTATATCATTTTATAATCCCCCCCCTCTTTGAAATTAGAAGTAAAATGAACACTAAAGTGACAAGATTTAACGTATAGAGCCTAAAAATGATAAAATGGGTATTAAAAATGGCAAAAATATAATTTGATTAAAATTATATTTATTTGTGTTAAAATATGTTTATATTATTTATTTTTTATATTCTGTAGGTGCCTCGCTATTTTAGACGACAAACGAGTTAAAATGACAAAGTTAATTGGATATGTCGCGACACGACACGATCAATACATCTGTACTAAATAGTTTTTTTTTTTATGAGTGTTCGTTGGGGTTGTGCCATAACTTTTCGAAAAGATTTTTAAAATACTCTTAACTTTCTAGTTCGATTGAAATTGAAAATATGGAATTTCGAAGGTGCAAAATCAATTTAAAAAATAGAATTTGAATAGTGACGAAGATTTGAATTAAAAAAACAAAAAGAAAGAAAATTGTGGACGATGAAATGATTTGATCGTGGAAACTAATGGGAAGAATTTTTGGCTGAAAATTTGTTGCTTCCCAAGGCAAGAGACTTCCAAAATCGATACACTTCTTCCAAGACTTCATGTGTTATCAAATGCCAATAAGATTGGTATCACTACTTTTACCCAATCACAAAGACCCCAACAAACCTCAAACTCAATCCTAACACTCCCTATAAAGAAGAAACATCGCAGATGACACCTTAAGATTTTTGGAGGCAAATTTTTGCCTACTTTCTTCCTCTCACCATTCTTTTTATATTTTTACTTTTTTATTTCTTCTCCTACGATTAATTGTTGAATATTATTGAAGTGTTTATTTATTCTTCAATTTATTCAAGTAAGTATTTTGTATTATTTATTTTTGTTATTATTTATAATATGATTGGCTAGATTTTATGTTAGGGCTAGGATGGAATTATATGTGTTAATGTTATATGATTCAATACACCTTAAATTTTTTAAGTGATTTTTAAGTTCAATGGTATCCTTTGTTCACTCGTCCATATTTATTATTAAAAATTAAAATGAGATATTGTTTGTATTTTGTTAGATTCAATGTGTGATTTATTTAACTAAATGAATACACGTTGTGTTTTAACAGATTCAATTAATGATTGAGTTTTGAACATTAGTTTGATGAAAGAAGTGTTACTTTATTGATGCTAATGATATAAAAATTGAACTTTCACGTGAGAGTGCACTTGAAATCAATGAATAAACTTGTTTAATTAAATTTTAACTTTATGCCCAGATTTTAATTAAAACCCTAGCTCATGCATTTAATTGTAATTGACAGGATATACGTAATCAAGCATGCACACAATCACAAACACAGATTTGAGAAAAAATCCCCCAAAGGGGCAAAATCTTTTTATTTCACTATATTATGTAAACCACGACTTACAAATACAGAGAAATACGACTTGTTGTGACACACGAATACCCGCAAGAGCTCCAATGGTCAGCAGTGAAGACAACCTTTGTTCTTCACAAGATGTAGTCCAAGAACGAGTATAATGAGTAATAAGGGTTTAGAGTGATTCACATATATATTTGGGATGTTTTGGTGAATCAAAAGAGGTTTGAAATCTAAAAGATGAAGTCTTAAAAGTGCAGTTGTTCTGCAGAAAATGAAGTTGTAAAGACTTAAAAAACCTAGATGCAGAACCAGGTATTTATAAAAAATTAAGTCGTGGCGGTCGCTCGAACAACATATGGGTGTCGCTCGAACGACAACAAATGTCTCTTGATCCTATATCGTGCGACCTATCAAACGAAGTAAAATAAACCAAAATAGTATGAGTTCGTTTGATGAAAAGCTTTAAGTGAGGTTCACGCGACCTATCTCGCGACATGCAATGTTGCTTGATGAGGGCGTTTGAACCACATATCTTTGTCGTTTGAACGACTGAAGCGTCTAAATCTAAGTTTGCCAACATGTCTTTGAAAATTAATTTTGACTTAGAAAAGCCGACTTATTTTGATAAAACATTTTAGAAAAATTCTCAAATAAATACGAAAATAATAAAAACTCAAAATTAAACATTATACCATTTTGGCGAGTGGAGTTAGTGGGAACTATTAAAGATGCCCGTTGCACGTTGCTCGATGTTGTTGCACTATGCACGCTTGAAGATGATAGGTGTGTGAAGCTCATAATTCGGATTAAGGCCGTCTTGGATGATCGTGTTGATGTGCCGAATGTAGCGGTATACGACATACTTCCTCTGATCTAGGGCACATAGAAAACTCCTAGATTCTAAACGAACATTTATAAAATCATGCCTTTATAAATCTCCCCCTATGTCTATGGCGGTACATACAAAAAAATATCTGAATTATGATATCCAAACTAAAGATAATGACATACAATTTAATATCCCCCAAAACTGGAAATACTAAATAACATGTCTTTAAAATTTTTTCCACGTCTTCAATTCTTCAACTGTTCTTTGTCATCACCAGGGTCAGTAAAAATGATCCTCAATTTAGTCCCTACACATATGAGGCAAGAAACAAATACCCAAGATGTGTAAAAGTTTGAAATATAATTATTGATACAAAAATTAGTCAGCTGACGTGGACCAATTATATGAAGACACGTGTTATCCAACATGGCATAAGTTCAATGTACCGAGCTACTCAGCATACCGAGCAACTTCTTAGGAAGATGAAATGACGAAGACAAATTCAATGTTCATTGTATTTTGATCATTCATTATCATGTACGGATGTATATGCCTATTCGATAAAGGCATATTATCCATTCGCACTGACAGCCCAAGGGCTATAAATACCTTGTAAAACCCTCATGGCAGGGTAAGCAAGCATAAGAAAACATAATCAAGATCAAAGCGAGATACCCAGTAATACAAAATAGTGGACGTAAGCCATTTTCCTTAAGGCTAAACCACTTTAAAAATATCTTATCTTATTTCTTTATTCATATTTATCTGTGATTAGTTAATTAGATCAAATCTAGTTTTTTACATCAAAAGATTGGCACCATCTATGGGAAGCGACTACACATAGCATTTTTCACCAAAAAACTCATCATAAATGGCTGATATCCCAGAATATAGCATTAGGAATAATGAAGGGAATCCTCCTAACCCTTTTATCCCCCCAAATGCAAGTGATATCACAGGAATCTTGGCAGGCTTAGCTAGAGGACAAACAACTATGCAGGACACTATGCGATAGTTCATTCAGACTGTTTAAAATAGACCGTCTGCCCATTCAGGCCAACGAAGCATTCATACAAGCATGCGTCCACCATCTTCGTGATCTAGACGTACTGAAATCCATCATAGAGGGAATTCAAGTGATCCATCCTATCACCCTGGTTAACTTCTCCTATAAGAATTTTGGATTCTCAAGAAAATGTCACTCTAACTGCAGAGCGAACAAGCGCTCTGGAAAGGTTGAGCAGAGTTTATCCTTTCGACTGTTTGGGCCCTAGGAGGAATAGAAATCCTCCTAAGATTGCGTCGAGAAATTCTCAATAACCAAATGATTTAAAGGAAGGATCATCCCAATCACATCCAAATCCCAGGCCTACAGCTCGCATAGAAAGATCCCAAGAGGAGAATTCTGTGCGATCTATTGCTCATGCAAACATAAGTAAATCAGAGGCTGGAAATGATGCATGGAAAGGATTTATTCAGAGATTGGAAGACATGTTAGGGGAGATAGCTAAGGACAAAAACCCTCTCCAAAGAACCTTTATCAAAGGATCTCTATTTGTACAGGAAATTATGGATTTTCCCACACCATCAAAGTTCAAAGCTCATGTGGTCACGTCGAAGTACGATGGAAAAACCGGTCCTGTTCTCCACATAGAACAGTACCAAGCTACAACAGATATTTATACAGTCCTAGATGAAATGAGGTGCAGGACATGCTCAGGAACCATCACCGAATCCTCTCAGATATTGTACAACAACCTTCCTCAGGGGAAGATTGAAACCTTCCATCAACTGGCATATCTCTTTATAAGAAATTTCTATTTTGGTGCAAAGACAATTAAAAGGGTAGCACATCTGTTGAGTGTTAGGAAAAAAGCAGGAGAAAGTACCAGGGACTATATCACTCGTTTTAATAATGAGAAATTAGAGGTCATCGACTACGAGGAGAAGATAACTATTACAACTCTCATAAGTGGTCTTTTACTAGACAAGTTGTACTACACCCTGGCCAAGGACCCCCCCAAATCCATGTCTGAATTGATGGCTAAAGCAGCCAAAATTATAAATGCCGAAGAAGCTATGGCTGCGAAAAAGAATACCTCAAGTTTTTCCACTTGGAACGATCAAGTTAGACGTGTTGATTGGTACCTGGCCCACTTGCAGATCAGAGAAGGTGCGTTTCTTCGTGATGGATAAAAATATCCAATCAGCCTATAATATAATCATGGGGAGAGTAGGCTTGAAAAAGTTTGAAGAAGTTCCATCCACTGTACATTAGTGTTTAAAGTTTCTGACCAACTTTGGGGTTGGAATTATGAAGGGCAATCAAAAAGTAGCTCAGGAATGCTACTACTCATCTGCCGAGCAAGAAGAATTGGAGAATGTTAGGAAGAAAACCACCACTTATCAAGTGGATGAATCTAATGAGTCTGAGATTGAAACCTTAGACCCAAGAGATGCAACGAAACTTATTAAAGTCCAGGTCATGAAGTCAATGGAAAGTATTATTCTGGATGATAAGCAACCTGAAAGAACAACTCAGATTGGTGCTTCACTTGATCCAGTATTGAAGTAAGAGCTGGTGGCATTTTTGAAGCATAGAAAATGGGTATTTGCGTGGAGTAATGAAGATATGCTGGGGATAGACCCAGCCTTCTTATGTCATGAGCTCAATGTCAATAAGGAGATCAAACCAGTGAAGTAAAGAAGAAGAGTCTTTAGTCCGAAGAAGAACCAGGCTATTCAAGAAGAAGTGGAAAAGCTGCAAAAAGCTTCTTTCATCGAAGACGTGAAATATCTTGATTGGCTGGCTAATATGGTGATGGTTAAGAATAATAATAATAAATAGAGAATGTGTGTGGACTTCACAGACCTGAATAAAGCTTGCCCAAACGATCATTTCCCTCTGCCCAGGATAGATCAGGTGGTAGATGCAACTTTGGGGTATGAGCTGCTAAGCTTCATTGATTCCTAATATGGATATAATCAAATTAAAATGAAACCAGAAGACAGGGAAAGTACCTCTTTCATTACCCCACGAGGAACATATTGTTACAATGTTAGGCCTTCTGGTCTTAAAAATGTAGGAGTTACATATGAGCGACTGATGAACAAGGTGTTTGCAGAGCAGATTGGTAAAAATATGGAGGTATACGTCGACGACATGTTGACCAAAATAAAGAAAGCTACTGACCATATAGATAATTTAAGCCCAACATTTGATTAGTTGGAGAAGTACCAAATGAAGCTGAACCTGACTAAGTGCATTTTTGGCGTACAAGAAGGCATGTTCCTCATGTACATTATGAATCAAAGAGGTGTTGAAGCAAATTTGGACAAGATAAAAGCCTTGTTAGAGCTACAATATCCAACCACCAAGAAGGAAGTGCAAAGCCTTACGGGGCGTGTTGCGACTCTCAACAGATTTATCTCCTGAGCAACTGATAGATGTCTTTCATTCTTCAAGGTGCTCAGAAAGACCTTTGAGTGGAACGATGAATGTGAGCAAGAATTTTTAGAGTTGGAGAGATACTTAGGGATGCCTCTTTTATTGTCTAGGCTAGTGGGAGGGAAAAATTATACTTATACTTAGCTATTTCAAAAAATGTGATAAGTTCGGCCTTGATAAGAGTAAAAGGCAAAGTGAGGAAACCAGTTTATTATACTAGCAAGGCATTCAGGGGAGGAGAAGTCAGGTACCCAAAACTAGAGAAGTTGGCATTGGCATTGATTGAAGCGAGCAGGAGAATGAAACTATATTTTTGAGCCCATACAATATTGGTGTATACTAACATGCCACTCAGACAGGCTTTACATAAGCTATAAAATTTTGGAAGATTGATGTATTGGGCAGTGGAGTTAGGGGAGTACGACATTATCTATGAGCCGAGATCCTTTCTCAAAGGATAGATAGTGGAGGATTTCATTGCTGAGGTTACCTACCCAAATGTCTCCGACCAATAGGGGGCTAATGCCGCACAACTAAAGGATGCAAGAGGACCAACATAAACTACCCCCGATTAACTCCCAGCAGTAAATTTCCAGAAGGGGTGGCCGCCGATTAACCAGAATCTTATGGTAAGGGGAAAGAGTTGAAGGAGAGACATGAAGAATGGGAGGATAAGATTTTTCATCAAGGGATTTTCTCAGACCAAGGGTTTGATGAGAATATCCCTATATGGAATTTATATGTTGATAGTTCTTCATGTGCAACACGTTGTGGAGCTGGAATTATTCTCAACAGTCCAAACAGAATAGACATAGAATATGCTCTACATTTTCAATTCCAGGCTTCCAATAATGAAGCTGAGTATGAGGCCATGATCGTGGGCTTCAGTTTAGATAAATCATTGAATGTAGATCAAGTTGTGGTCTTCAGTGATTCGCAACTAGTGGTAAATCAAATGCTAAGTCTCTATGCAGTAAAAGGGGAGTTCATGTCAAGATATTTAACTAAAGCTATGGCGATTGTATCCAATTTATCAGTTGGTCAAGTGATTAGAATACTAAGACTGGAGAATTCAAGGGCAGATGCACTTGCTCGATTAGCTTCATCTACGCGTACTGAGCTACGACGAACAATCCCCATTGAAATACTTACAAGAAGAATTATTAATGAAGATTTGATGGTGAATTTTATCACCTTGGATATGGGACCATCTTGGATGGATCCCATTAGGGCTTATATTGAAGAAGGTACTTTACCAGCCGACCTACTTGCAGCCAAGAGGTTGAAGTATAAGGCTGCCATATATGTTTTGAATAATGGAGTTCTATATAGGAGAGGTGTGATAGCTGGTCTGCAAAGGTGTGTTCATCTAACAGAAGTTAAAGATCTAATAGAAGAAATTCATGAAGGATCTTGTGGAGCTCACGTAGCAGGTCGAACTCTTTTTTAGAGAATAAATAAGCAGGGGTACTACTGGCCAACAATGTGTGCTCATTGTATAGCTTATGCTAAGAAATGCGACAAGTGTCAGCGATTTTCTACTATACGAAGAACTCCTCAAGCGCTGCTAACACCAATCACTTCACCTTGGCCATTCGCTATGTGAGGAATAGATTTAGTCGGACCACTGCTAACTACAAGAGGACGATTCAAATATCTGGTGGTAGCTGTTGATTATTTCATAAAATGGGTGGAAGCTGAACCTCTCATCGATATGGCTTACGAAAGGGTCTATCAATGGGAAGAATATTATTTGCATATATGGTTTGCCCCATGCTTTTATCACTGATCACGGTACCCAATTTAATAATGATGAATTCACAGCATACTGTCTACAGTCCAACATTCAAAAGATCCATTCTGCTCCAGGTCATCCCCAAAGTAATGGGCAAACTGAGGTGACAAACATAACTCTACTGACTGGGTTGAAGAAAAGATTAGATGATGCTAAAGGGAATTGGATCAACGAGTTTCACTCAGTGTTATGGGCTTACCGAATAACTCCCCGAACAGTAACTGGGGAATCTTCTTGTATGTTAGCTTTTGGGAGTGAAGAGGTGATACCTACCGAACTAGGATTACCTACTCACATGGTGCTTAACTTTAATTCTCCCATCAGTGATTTGATGATGCGCTTGGACTTGGACATGCTCGAAGAAGTCAGAGAAGATGCAGCAATTTAAAATGCAGCTTATTCGCAATAGACTGTCGTGTTCTATAACAAAAGGGTCAAGAAATGTGATCTTAAGGAAGACGATTATGTTCTCAAGAAAGTAATTCAAAAGCACAATAATTTGGAGGTCAACTGGCAAGGGCCTTATCGTATCACAACTATTATTCGACCCGGTACTTACAGAATTGAAACTCTTGAAAGGGAAGAATTCAAAAATGCCAGGAATGCAGAGCACCTGCACAAATACTACCAGTAATGTAACCACCCATGTATCAATTATTTCAGTATGAATGAAAATGATGATTTCGCCATTCGATTGTTTTATTTTTTCGGAGTACTAGTGCTACACACTATACTTTGCAGCAACACACAATTTTGTTTTCTTTTTTTCCATCAACTACAAGTTGGTCGGCATCAGCAACCACCAACTAAGAGTTGGTTAGTATTCAACAACCACCAGCTAAAAGTTGGTCGGTATCAGCAACCACCAACTAAGAGTTGGTTGGTATTCAACAACCACTAGCTAAAAGTTGGTCGACATCAATAACCACCAACCAAAAGTTGGTCGGTGTCAATATAAATACCAACAATGTTGGAAAAACAATCGAGCAAGGCAAAGTCTGCTTGATGATAGGTGACCTAAGAGGCATCTAAACTAATCTAGAAGATGGGTAAAATATTCACTGCCTAGGCACCAGGGTAATTATTTATTTAAATAATTGTTACAACTACGCAGGAATATGGAACACGAATTCCATTGCTTAGGAACTTATGGGTGATACGTCACTACAACTGGACAAACACATGGAGCAAAGTTCTATTGTCTAGGTAATCAAATAAATAAAGGGTAAACTTCCCATTCAAGTATATATATTTTTTTTGGTAATACCAGGGTGTCCACTGTACCACAGTGACTAATCCTTTCGCTGATTGTAGGCACCTCTTAGGGTGGGACAGCTGGCCCAGAGATTTAAGGCTGTTCCATGCCCAAGGCGGGAATCGAACCCCCGACACTTGGTTAATGGAGGAGGAGTCCCTACCACTCCACCACACCCCCTGGGTTTCCCATTCAAGTATATATATACTCAATGATTGGAAAGTAAAGTACAACACTACTATAGTTAAATAAAGATTGGCAGAGTAAATATTATGCAATTATTTTATTTCTAAGGAAATAAAACTACAAAACGAGGATCTTTTCTTCAATCACACCAACAATTACTAACGAAATACAAATAGTCTATTTTATTGGTTTCTTTTCTTCAGATTTAGATACAGGATCCATTCCAGCTAGAGGATCATCTAGAGCAAAAGAAGAGTTGATAAAGTTCATATCCTTCAGTATTCTGGTATTGCTCGAACTTGGCCGGTCGAATAAATGTGGAGGTTGGGATATCTTAAACTCTTCGTGAAGACTGTAATCACCAAGGTATTTGGAAATCAAACACTGAGGAATAGAGCTAAATGGAATCCAACTAACATCAAGATGATATAAATCTTCATTATATCCTTCCATCCAAAACTCTCTGGGTTTCTTGTAAAACTGCTAAGTTAATCGTTTAGCATTTTGATGAAGTCTTTTCAGCATATTTTCTTTATTCTACAATGCATAACTCTGATTGGATAGTTGCTCGATAAGAGTTTGAATCTTCTGGGACATCTCAGCCAGAGCTTGATTTTTTACCTTCAGTTGAACAAATTGATTTTCTAAAGCTTGTTGAGTTCTAGTCTCTTTAATGTTACTCCGACTAGCTCTCCTTCTACCGGGGAAGTAGATGCAGTCCTAACTCTTTTTGAAATCTTCTAATTCTTCTCTAAATGAAGAATTTTCAGTCTCCAAAAAGGAAAAAACTTCATCATTAATTGGAACCAGAGCTAGAGAGGAGGAAACAGATTTTAGTTGTCTCAGTTCTTCTCTTAAAGCAATATTTTCTTCTTCCAGCAACTTAACAATGTTTCTATGTTCTTTAATTTTAAGTCTTAGCACGCTCTCTCTTTTATTATGGGTTGAGATAAATTTGTCATAACCCCGATCAGCGCTCAACTATTGGTACTTCTTCTCATAACCTTCATGAAGAAGAGTAGTGGCTTTATTTGTGTTGAAGTTGAAGTTCATCAATCATTCCTTGAAGATCTTTAATCATTTCTTAGTAAGCTATATTATTTTCTACTGCTCGATCAAGTATATATTTTAAATATTGGTAAGCCTCAATTTCTCCTTTAGAAGCATTAGATCCAAGAATATCAATTATTTTAGCTTTAGTGAAATTCGCACGATCAACTTTGAAGTAATCTGTACATTTCTTCATCAACTCTGTATCATGAGCTGACAACAGTTTCATCCTGGCAATAAACTAGCAAGGAAAAGTAAAAATAGATGAACAATAGCATAGCTATATTGAACAGTAAAGGATAAATTTAGAATAAGTAAAAAATTTCATTTTATTGATCATAATAGAGGAGGGTATAACTAAAAGTACAAAAAAAGGGAAAACAGAGGAAAGTAAAAATGACCGAACAACATTATACCTTCTCCTTATTCCCTACAATATCTTTAACTGATTTTGAAGAAGGGATTGGTTGCTCGGAGGGCAGCTGACGTTGGTTGATCTTGAGTAATCCACTGAACTTTCTCGAAGGATTAAGGGATAGTGGCAGCAGGTGTTTGTTATACTATCATCAAAGAAGATTCATCAAATCCAGCTTCATCTCCGCCTTCTTCTTCAATAGCAGGAGGAGGGCTGTGAACATATCTCTGAAATAGTTCAGAGTCCTCAGCAATGTTCAACTCCTTCAACACTATAACCCATCCATCCCTAAAGAACTTCAAACTTGCATACTCCATTTGGGCAGAGGCAGTAGTTACATCTTTATTCCACCCTTTGTTCCAGCCAGAGCTAAAGGACTTCTTTACTGTAGACTTCCTCTTCATCCTTTCCGAGGAAGAATTCTCCCTGAGTTGATTTTCAATAGATTTAACTTTTTGTTTAAGCTCTTTCTTACGCCGTTCAGCCTCTTCAAGATTTCTCTAAGCTTTAAGGTTGTTGGTGATGGCAACCTTTAATTTCTCCTCTGCCTCTTTAGAAACATCCACAACATTTTATCGATCTAGATCAGCTTCCTTTACAGTATGCAGAACTTTTTGTTGAGCTGTCTAAGCAGCCTTGATCTTATTTTCCCAAGCAGTCTTGTCATTTTTATACTTTTACCGGGACTCCTCCAAAGATTTTGATAATCTAGCAAGGGCTTCTATTACTTCACTGGAAGAGGAAGCGACTTTGATAGCTTCATCTTTTTTTAGGATATTATTGAAATACACAAAAAGTTGCAAGAAGAAGAGAAACTCAAGTTAGAATATGAAAATTAAAAACATAACTGAAATGATAAGTATAATGACACTTACTGATGCAAGGTGTTGGGCTTACAAGTCAGTGACTTTCCCCCGAGGAGTAGAAGTCTCAGCAGCTCTATGGTCAGGAAGAGTTCCAGACCAGATCAATTTCTAGGCCAAGCCAGGAGTAATGAATGCTGGAGGACCAACTCTCAAAGAAGGTATATCAACCCTAACAGGTTGAGCAGCAACATCAATGGTCTTCTCATCAATACCCCTTCTCAATCTTTTCAAAGGAGCAGCCTCTTCAATCAAAGGTGATGCCTCTTCTTGAACAATAATAACTCCTTCAATCAAGGCTTCTTACTGACCTCCTTGATAGCTATGACTGCTCCTTTAGACGGAGCAATATCCTTTTTCTTAGTCCCTTCAGCTGGAACATCTTCCTTGCTCTGTTTTGCCCTCCAGCACCAGGGACAATCTTGGCAAAGAGATCAAGCATTCTTCTATTCTTCATCATCAAATCAGCAATAGAGGTAGATAAATCAGAATAAGATTCTTCAATAACTGAAGAAGATGCTGGAGCTTACTCAAGATCAATAACCAAAGGAGGGGCAGTAGGATGAGAAATAAAAGAGGAACTGGTGTTCTTATATTACAATAAATAGGAAGCAGCTCTCACGTCCTCCATAGTAACTGATTGATGCAAACCCTAGATAAATTTCATATCTTTTATATTGATATCACTCTCTCTTGGGGGTTTTCTTTTACTGTCAACTGTAAAACAGAAAGTAAAAGTCAGTGACACATTTTATCAAACAAAAATAGAGCTAGTTTGAAAAACAAACAACCTATCCCATTGCCATAAGGTGGACATCTAGGACCTTGGTATATGTCCTTCCCCTTTAATGGTAGGTCCAATTTTTCATCACAAACCCATGTTCAAAATAATCTCAGTTGGAATCAGGGAGATTACAAAACCTAGTTTTTAAATAAAAGGTGGTGTCGCTAGTGACCCATTTATAACAGTATATAATTTTAGGAATCCCTAAACGAGTTCCATGAATTTGATTCAACCTATGTATGCCATTAACTACCCTCCATGTACTTGAAACTACTTTTGCAGGTACAATATCAAAATATTGGCAAAATTCCAAACAGAGGGGATTAGGCGGGAAAAAACACATTTTGCAACAAAAACAGGGGGAAGCCAATGCCCCTCAACTAGAGAAAATAAATCAGAATGGCAAGGAGGTTCTTCCAAGACAACCCAAGAAGGAATTTCAAAGTCGACTCTAAACTTATCTAACGACTCGATAAGATAAATAATGACGACTAAAACAAAGAAAGAAGGAAAAATTCTTACAGAAAATTAAGAAATCAGCTAAGGCAGAGGATAGAAAGAACGATCGTAAGAAGAAAAGTGAGAAAATAAGGAGTTTGGGAATTTAAATGGCAAAGGTAGAAGACAATCGAATTTTACCACCTTTATATACGCTGCCCTGGAAAACAAGAAAAGCAATGATCACGAGTGACGACGATTGCATTTTCGACGGCTAATCAAGGGAAAAAGACTCAAGTACCCAAGCATTCACGAAAAATTCAAAATATTTACGAATTTTCCGTTTCGCGCTCAAAACTGTTACATAAAGTGTAAAAAATTTCCAAGAATGGAAGGTTTGCAGTTTATCAAAACGTGAGAAATATGGCCGAGCAATTTTTGGTAAAATGTTCCACACTCTCACATCAAACCTCAACTGTGAAATATTGGGGGCTTCTGTTGATACAAAAATTAGTTAGCTGATGTGGACCAATTATATGAAGACATGTGCCATCCAACATGGCATAAGTTCAATGTACCGAGCTACTCAGCATACCGAGAAACTTCTTAGGAAGACCTAACGATCAAGACAGATTCAATATTCATTATATTACGATCATTCCTTATCATGTACGGATGTATATGCCTATTCGATAAAGGCCTATTATCCATTCGCACTGACAGCCCAAGGGATATAAATGCCTTATAAAACCCTCATGGCATGGTAAGAAATCATAATCAAACATTATTGAGATCAAAGCAAGATATCCAGTAATACAAAACAGTGGACGTAGGCCATTTTCCTTAAGGTTGAACCACTTTAAAAATCTCTTGTCTTATTTCTTTATTCATATTTATTTGTGATTAATTAATTAGATCAAAACTAGTTTTTTACATCAACAATAATGATAAGAAAAATATCACTTAAGCTCAAGCAAATAATTATCAAATCAGACAAGCAAGTAAAACTTTCCCCCCATAATACGTTCTCCACCTTTTTATGATGTCCCCAAAAAGATAAATATGAAGAACGCAAAGCAGTGCATATGGATAGTGTCACAAGGTAATAAACTTCTCTTTTTGAATTTTTAATTTTTTTTAACAATCAAAAGAAAAATGTACAACAAAGAATCACACCATGAATGAACACAAAAACAACCAAGTAGGTGATAGCGTAAATGTAGGGATGTGAGGGAATTCGATAGGAAAATCAATGCAAACAAGCATAACATATGTACACGATGAATTTTTAATATTCCTAACGAATGAAATCAATATCCTCCTTAGGTGTAAAAATGGTGGAATTATAAGAAATTGACTCAATCTAATTAACAAATCAAAGCTCAAAGAGATTTCCACACCAATAACGCCCAAAACTATGTAATGTTTTTTTTTCGAGATTTTTAAGAAAGTGCAAACCCGTTGATATACAACCCCAATCAAACTCCCTCAAATGTAATAATGATCATATAATGATATATTTTTACTTGTGAATGATCATATTATCCTAAACTATTTTGGCATTGACTACTTTTTTCAAGGCCACACTTTTTTTTACCCTAATTATACGGTGCCTTAATCGCAAAGGATATTATGATTACCTTCCGTAGACGTGCCCCATTTTTTGCATAACACACATATATTGAAACAAATTCCTCACGGGCAATGAATATTACATGAACTACTATTATTATTCTCATTGATTGCATTTGGTTCGTTGTATAGGCAAAACTAAGATGGAAACACTCAAATCAACATGTGATAGACAAGTACAAAATTCAAATAAAACCATGCTTGTGTGCATTAAAGGAGATAAGGATCGAATCATGTAGAACGATATCACTAATCACATCTTAATGAGTCCATACATTATAAAGCACATGGATAAATTGATGCAACATCTCAAATCACTATCAAACAGTCACATGGAATATGAAAATGAAGTGGTGACTATGGCTATCTTAAAGCTCTTTCTGAGTTTTTTAAAAATTTTATAAAAAGAAAATCTTTTTGTCTTTTTAAAACATTTATCAAAAACAAAGTCTTTTTGGATTTTCAATTTTTCAAAAAAATAGAAAATCTTTTTATTCTTTTCTAAAAATATGATTTTTTTTAAAACAATACTACAAAAATGATACAAATGATATAATCTGGAGATAGGAATCACATGATACGAAAAATGCATCCTATTCTAGACATGGTAACCACCCCCAATCAACTGTGCAAATTCCTAAAGACTTCTTAAAACTCTTGAATCTAAGGGTGTCTAACGGCTTCGCGAAAATATTGGCTAACTGGAGGTCGGTAGACACAAGACTCAAGGACACGACTTTTTCGTCTACTAACTCACGGATAAAGTGCTAGTGTATCCTAATGTGTTTTATGTGCAAATGATGGACTTAATTACGGGATATGTAAATCGCGCTCATGTTATCACAGGAAATAGTCATGGTGTCCTGTGATATCCCATAATCGAACCAGCGTCGGCTTCATCCACAGAAGTTGCGTGCAATAACTACCGGCAGCTATGTACTCAGCCTTTGCAGTAGACAAAGAGATGGAGTCTTCTTCTGCTCAACTAAGGGACAAGAGAAGCGTAACACCCCGCCTAATTAAATACCGGGTGGCTAGTCCCATACCAAATGCTCATTCTTAACATCACTGTAGAAAACATTTACTAATCACACAATACCCAATTAAGTTGGTGTTAAAAAATTTCCAAATTTTAATTCAACAAAATCCATTTTTTTTAGTTTACGAATAACAGTAGACATATTATTCTACAACACTAATAACCGAACAAATACTCAAAAGAATTTAAATGGAATTGGAATAAACATTCCCAAATAATTAACCAGTACAGTAATCCCAACAATAATAAATGTATTAAAATGACACGAGTACAAAACTATTTGACTCCGATGGAAAAGAGACAATTGAGTTCCTTTGGGCGACATGCCCTAACTATAAGAATACTGTGAATCAAATGAAGATAGGCTTCTAAGAAATACTCCCTAGCTCCATAGCTCGTCATAATTCCATAAGGTTGGCATCCCTACTGCTGGACAACTGATATAGAAGGTACAATAGAAAAGAAAATATGCAAGGAAACGGGTCAGAGCCCGATGTGAAAATGATTTTTAAAACATCAAGTATTTAACAAGTGCAATAAAGCATTTATTATGTACATGTTAGTATCCAGACTCTCACTTGATATTCTCACCTCTCATCTGGAGTGCACACTTAACGTTTCCTATTAACCTCCTAGTTAAAGGTTCCACCTCACTAATTTCCATAATATGATTCCATTCCATATCCTAACCCCATATGTCCCATACCATACGTAATATAATCATTCATATACTTTTCTCGTTAACATGATTCGTTTCTCATTAATATGAGTTAAGCTTTTCAAATCTATAAGAATAAATATTCATTAACTTCATTCAATTCTTTTCTCAATTCACCGTTATCTACAATTATCACACAGTAGATCATTTAACCACTATATACACATTCATTTAATCCATGATATATATACATATATTATACGGCACCCCGAGTCACAGCTGCGGTGCATGCATTACTCTGCTATCGTGTCCCAATATTGTTGGTCGACGAATAGGCGACTAAAGGTTCGGTAAGGATTCCTCGAACCACAAACAACAACACACAAATTGGAGGCGAACATAGTTCTCGTATCCATGGGTCACGCACATACCTACGTACCCACAGTCAGCGGACTTATCAACTCCCCGATAAGTCTTTTACAGACCTATGTTCTCGAGCGACAAATCAAAGATCCCATGGATTCATCAGGATATGAATGCCCTCACGCGCAAAACTCCCGTCGATAGCAAGTAAGCTAGGTATGTCATATACATAAATCATCAATCAATCAAATAGGCATTATCATCTACCTATATATAATATCAATAAGGTAATCACGCTACCATAAGATAATTCCCATACGTAGCATTATATCTCTCAAATCCTACGTATTAAAATATTATGACTTTACTTCTTAATTTAATCATTCCAGAGTCTCACTCATTACCCAAGGTTTAAATAGGTTTTTTCTCAACAGTTTATTCGGTAATAAATCACTAATATCCTACTGGTCCATATCATCTTATCTCCCGAATTACCACGAATTAAATCCTCCTTTAATTAGGGTTATAACCTACAGTTTCTAATCTCTTATAAACACATCTTCTATCAACTAGGATTGAATACCATCATCACATGGCTCACAGTCTATAGTGTTTCATTCACACTATATGACTTATCAACAAAATCAACATCCTCTCATCCTATAATATCTCTCCACTCCCGACGTCTTTAAGGTTCATGCGCGGAGCGTCTCGCAAAGCGAAATCCAAACAAGGAACCCCTCCAATACACTACTACTTAACTTTGTCGGTCGTGGAGGTCCATCAATTTAAAATACGCAACCGGGATAACCTCATCCCCTCTTTCAACTAAATGTGGTCTGAACTCCCATCTCTATCCAGGAGCCATACCACTAAGCTCTTGTACTACACTCAGTCCTTGCGTAATCAATAATGAGCTAAAACTCAGTCCTTGATGTTCAAATTGTAACCCTAAGGATACCCAGGTGTTATATTAAATCTCCCCTGCTGGACCTATCCTTAATCCTCATGAATACCAATTAGAATCCAACACATGAATATAGCAACCGAAATTTCTTTCAATTTAATTATCATCATTCTAATCAATTAAATCCCAATCAAATCAATTCAATTCTTAACTAGGGCTTACTGAACCTTCCTAAGCCCTATAATATCCAATTAATAATCACCAAAGATCTACAAAAGGTTCGGAATATGAACAAGCATTAAAAAGAAACAATTTTAAGGATTATGGGGAGCTCGATCGATCAAAGGCAGGGGGTCGATCGATCGATCAGATAACAGCCCACTTTCTACATTTATTCTACAAGGGTTTCATTACTTTGATCATCCAAAACTACATATTAACTACCCAAATTCCTTATAAACCTTACTACATGATATATCAACATATGTGAATGAAATCTAATTCTCTAAACATCCTAGAATCATCAAGAGTTTTAATTAAAAGCATATGTTTAACCTCTTTTTCCTGAAAATTATATACATAATATCTTCAAGAACACACCATTGATTCTCAGAATTTCTTCAACAGATTTATGATTATTTTGTGGATTACTATCTACCTACAACATGAGTTTGATTCCTATAAACTTCCATTTTTCAGAAATCCATTAACAACTCTTCATTATCTTCCAAACATGAAAAAATCTCATCTTTTTATAACTATCCTAACATGGACAATATACAAACTTAGATTGCAATTATCAAACACTTGCCTCTAATGAAGACCTGATCCTTTGGAGTTGAATAACACAGGTGGTTCTCCCTTTCTCCGGCCAACTTCCGGTGGTGATGGGTGGTGGTGACCTTTGACCTTTGGTTCTCCTCCTTTCCAAGCAAGCTTTTCTTCACCCAAGAAACCTTTCGCTCTCTCTAAGAAGATGACTTCTCAATTTTGTGTAGAAGAGATGAAATGAACCTACGTACACTAATCTCCAAACACTTATAATAAGACAAAACCCGAAATCACAATTCACCCCTTGTAAAAATAACCAAAATGCCCTTTTGGGTTGTCTTTTGATTTCCAAATGACCTGAAACCCGAAACCAACGTCCAAATAGACTTTTCTGACTATTTCAACCGTTCTGTACGCAACGACGCAGTTGAAATGACAATAAGGTTGATATAAAAATATGTTCCCTTTTTAATTTAACAAATTAGTCCCGACACATCCCATACCGCGTCCGACTAAAAATTCAAATTACGGAATTAATAACTCACCGCAATGTCAATAACATCACATTCATATATTACCTAAATATCTTTAAGTAATAACCTGAATCGTTCATTTTAATATCCACAATTCGGATAAATCCAAATGAATTAATTCATAATAAAATCCAAATAATCCATAAATTTAAAATATAACCCATTTTGAAAGTCATTAAAAATCATGGGGTATTACACACTTCCCCCCTTATAACAAAATTTCGTCTCGAAATTCGGAAGATAAATCATACTGGTAAGGTCAACTCTGAGTATAAATCTCACATCACAAGTAATATATGTCCATACAGTACATTAACGAAAATCCAACTGATGTTACACCAAGCCTCACCATATAGTTTCAACTGAATCGAATTTAAACTATAACCAATCTTCCCTATACCATCCTCGTGACAAGGTTTGGGAAAAAGTGATCCTTACGTATTAAACAAATAAATCCTGAAGTCACAACTACTTACTGTTTCACAATAATGAAAAATACTACAATCCAACCATTCAGGGCGCCCATACACCCTATCGTATAACTATAATGGATATGGTTACCCGCATAATACTCGGATTTATCGCAAAGGTTATAAACTCATATACTAAAGACCTAACTTATTTCGACTCCCAACGGTTATTAGTTTAATGCGTGGGGTGTCTCGCAAGCAAAATCCAAACAAGGAACCCCCCCAATACACTTCTACCTAAAGTATTCGGTCATCGAAACTCCTCAGGTCCTTAGTTAATAGTTTTTAACCTCCTTACAAGTTTTATCGATTTCAAATAAAGGTCTACTCATGTATTTTCTTGGTGAAGACAAAACGGTAGATATAGTAGTACAAACGCTCTCAAATACCACAAGTAAATCTACACCGATAGTCACATCATGTTCGGACATGCCCAAAGTAACTAATTTTATGATAATAATCCAACCCACGTGATGACATGAAAAATATAGGTGTCCCACAACCCCTCGGTGAGTCTACGGAAATAACAGTGCTATAGGCTAAGTTTAGCAACCCTTTTGCCCATACAATATTAATCGCTACAAAAATCAATATACGCCTCATAATTCCTTAGATAGAAAACATACCCTCATTCGCGGGAGGTGGTTGTTGACTGCCACTATTATAACTTTGCTCCGATGAGTCGAGAAAAATTTTACCCAAATTTTTTCAGTTCTAGTTAACCACACTCCGCTATATGCCCAAGCCTTTGAATATATTGCCTTCGTTAGGTAACACACACTATTCCCGCATTTTTAGAACTTTTACTGATGACTCTCCTCAATTTTCCATAATACCTAGGCTACGGTCATCATACTCGAACATACTTCATAGCCTCCTAATTACGATCTTCGCTATGCGTCCAATGGCCCTCATCTACCATACTTCTTGTACGAACCCGTCCGAACGTAAATAAGATTCACAAATATATACGAAATCTTACCAAAGAAATCAACAATCCTAAACATAGGGCTCTACATTAGAGAATGCTAAGTTGGAAACACAGTAAGCCGTACAGACCCTAAAGGATACTAGAACCTGATGCTCTGATACCACCTGTAACACCCCGCCTAATTAAATACCGGGTGGCCAGTCCCATACCAAATTAAAACAGAATATACAGTTGGATCATTCTTAGCATCACTGTAAAAAACATTTACTAATCACCCAATACCCAATTAAGTTGGTGTTAAAATCTTTCCAAATTTTAATTCAAAAAAATCCATTTTTTTTAGTTTACAAATAACACTAGACATATTATTCTACAACACTAATAACCGAACAAATACTCAAAAGAATTTAAATGCAATCGGAATAAACATTCCCAAATAATTAACCAATACAGTAATCCCAACAATAATAAATGTATTAAAATGACACGAGTACAAAACTATTTGACTCCGATAGAAAAGAGACAATTGAGTTCCTTTGGGCGACATGCCCTAACTATAAGAATACTGTGAATCAAATGAAGATAGGCTTCTAAGAAATACTCCATAGCTCCATAGCTCGTCATAATTCCATAAGATTGGCATCCCTACTGTGGACACCTGATATAGAAGGTACAATAGAAAAGAAAACATGCAAGGAAACGGGTCAGAGCCCGATGTGAAAATAATTTTTAAAATAGCAAGTATTTAGCAAGTGCAATAAAGCATTTATTATGTACATTTTAGTATCCATACTCTCACTTGATATTCTCATCTCTCAGCTAGAGTGCACACTTAACGTTTCCTATTAACCTCCTAGTTAAAGGTTCCTCCCCACTAATTTCCATAATGTGATTTCATTCCATATCCTAACCCCGTATGTCGCATACCATACGTAATATAATCATTCATATACTTTTCTCGTTAACATGATTCGTTTCTCATTAATATGAATTAAGCTTTTCAAATCTATAAGAATAAATATTCATTAACTTCATTCAATTCTTTTCTCAATTCACCGTTATCTACAATTATCACACAGTAGATCATTTAACCACAATATACACATTCATTTAATCCATTATATATATACATATATAATACGTCACCCCGAGTCATAGCTGCGGTGTATGCATTACTCTGCTATCATATCCTAATATCGCTGGTCGCCGAATAGGGGACTAAAGGTTCGGTAAGATTTCCTCGAACCACAAACAACAACACACAAAATGGAGGCGGACATAGTTCTCATATCCATGGGTCACGCACATACCTACGTACCCACAGTCAGCGGACTTATCAACTCCCCGTTAAGTCTTTCATAGACCTATGTTCTCGAGCGACAAATCAAAGATCCCATGGATTCATCAGGATATGACTGCCCTCACGCGCAAACCTCCCGTGGATAGCAAGTAAGCTAGGTATGTCATACACATAAATCATCAATCAATCAAATAGGCATTATCATCTACCTATATATAATATCAATAAGGTAATCACGCTACCATAAGATAATTCCCATACATATCATTATATCTCTAAAATCCTATGTATTAAAATATTATGACTTTACTTCTTAATTTAATCATTCCAGAGTCTCACTCATTACCCAAGGTTTAAATAGGTTATTCCTCAACATTTTATTCGGTAAGAAATCACTAATATCCTACTGGTCCACATCATCTTATCTCCCGAATTACCACGAATTAAACCCTCCTTTAATTAGGGTTATAACCGATAGTTTCTAATCTCTTATAAACACATCTTCTATCAACTAGGATTGAATACCATCATCACATGGCTCATAGTCTATAGTGTTTCATTCACACTATATGACTTATCAACAAAATCAACATCCTCGCATCCTATAATATCTCTCCACTCCCGACGTCGTTAAGGTTCATGCGCGGAGCGTCTCGCAAAGCGAAATCCAAACAAGGAACCCCTCCAATACACTACTACTTAACTTTGTCGGTCGTGGAGGTCCATCAATTTAAAATACGCAACCGGGATAACCTCATCCCCTCTTTCAACTAAATGTGGTCTGAACTCCCATCTCTATCCAGGAGCCATACCACTAAGCTCTTGTACTACACTCAGTCCTTGCGTAATCAATAATGAGCTAAAACTCAGTCCTTGATGTTCAAATTGTAACCCTAAGGATACCCAGGTGTTATATTAAATCTCCCCCGCTGGACCTATCCTTAATCCTCATGAATACCAATTAGAATCCAACACATGAATATAGCAACCGAAATTTCTTTCAATTTAATTATCATCATTCTAATCAATTAAATCCCAATCAAATCAATTCAATTCTTAACAAGGGCATACTGAACCTTCCTATGTCCCATAATATCCAATTAATAATCACCAAAGATCTACAAAAGATTTGGAATACGAATAAGCATTAAAAAGAAATAACTTCAAGGATTATGGGGAGCTCGATCGATCGAAGGCAGGGGGTCGATCGATCGATCAGATAACAGCCCAGTTTGTGCATTTCTTCTACTTCGGGTTTCATCACTTTTGATCATCCAAAACTTCATATTAAATACCCAAATTCCTTATAAACCTTACTACATGATATAGCAACATATGTGAATGAATTCTAATGCTCTAAAAATCCTAGAATCATCAAGAGTTTGAATTAAAAGCATATGTTTAACCTCTTTTTCCAGAAAATTATATACATAATATCTTCAAGACCACACCATTGATTCTCAGCATTTCTTCAACAGATTTATGATTATTTTGTGGATTACTATCTACCTACAACATGAGTTTGATTCCTATAAACTTCCATTTTTCTGAAATCCATTAACAACTCTTCATTATCTTCCAAACATGTAAAAATCTCATCTTTTTGTAACTATCCTAACATGGACAATATACAAACTTAGATTGCAATTATCAAACACTTGCCTCTAATGAAGATCTGATCCTTTGGAGTTGAATAACACAGGTGGTTCTCCCTTTCTCCGGCCAACTTCCGGTGGTGATGGGTGGTGGTGACCTTTGACCTTTGGTTCTCTTCCTTTCCAAGCAAGCTTTTCTTCTCCCAAGCAACCTTTCGCTCTCTCTAAGAAGATGACTTCTCAATTTTGTGTAGAAGAGATGAAATGAACCTACGTACACTAATCTCCAAATACTTATAATAAGACAAAACCCAAAATCACTTTTCATCCCCCTTGTAAAAATAATCGAAATACCCTTTTGGGTTGTATTTTCATTTCCAAATGACCCGAGACCCGAAACCAACGTCCAAATAGAATTCTGACTATTTCAACCCTTTCGGAGGCAACGACGTAGTTGAAACGACTATACGGTTGATATAGAAATAAGTTCCCTTTTTAATTTAACAAATTAGTCCCGACACATCCCATACCGCGTCCGACTAAAAATTCAAATTACGAAATTAATAACTCACCGCAATGTCAATAACATCACATTCATATATTACCTAAATATCTTTAAGTAATAACCATAATCGTTCATTTTAATATCCACAATTCGGATAAACCCAAATGAATTAATTCATAATAAAATCCAAATAATCCATAAATTTAAAATATAACCCATTTTGAAAGTCATTAAAAATCACATGGTATTACATACTTCCCCCCTTATAACAGAATTTCGTCCCGAAATTCGGAAGATAAATCATACTGGTAAGGTCAACTCTGAGTATAAATCTCACATAGCAAGTAATCTACGTCCATACAGTACATTAACGAAAATCCAACTGATGTTACACCAAGCCTCACCATATAGTTTCAACTGAATCGAATTTAAACTATACCCAATCTTCCCTATACCATCCTCGTGACAAGGTTTGGGAAAAAGTGATCCTTACGTATTAAACAAATAAATCCTGAAGTCACAACTACTTACTGTTTCACAATTATGAAAAATACTACAATCCAACCATTCAGGGCGCCCATACACCCTATCGTATAACTATAATGGATATGGTTACCCGCATAATACTCAGATTTATCGCAAAGGTTATAAACTCATATACTAAAGACCTAACTTATTTCGACTCCCAACGGTTATTAGTTTCATGCGTGGGGTGTCTCGCAAGCGAAATCCAAACAAGGAACCCCCCCGATACACTACTACCTAAAGTAGTCGGTCATCGAAACTCCTCGGATTCTTAGTCAATAGTTTATAACCTCCCTACAGGTTTTATCGATTTCAAATAAAAGTCTACTCATGTATTTTCTTAATAAAGACAAAACGGTAGATATAGTAGTACAAACGCTCTCAAATACCACAAGTAAATCTACACCGATAGTCACATCATGTTCGGACATTCCCAAAGTAAGTAATTTTGTGATAATAATCGAACCCACGTGATGACATGAAAAATATAGGTATCCCACAACCCCTCGGTGAGTCTACGGAAATAACTGTGCTATAGGCTAAGTTTAGCATCCCTTTTGCCCATACAATATTAATCGCTACAAAAATCAATATACGCCTCATAATTCCTTAGATAGAAAACATACCCTCAGTCGCGGATGGTGGTTGTTGACTCCCACTATTATAACTTTGCTCCGATGAGTCAAGAAAAATTTTACCCCAAATTTTCAGTTCTAGTTAACGACACTCCACTATATGCCCAAGCCTTTGAGTATATTGCCTTCGTCACTATTCCTGCATTTCTAGAACTTCTACTGATGACTCTCCTCAATTTTCCATAATAGGGGTGACCTAGGCTACGGTCATCATACTCGAACATACTTCATAACCTCCTAAGTACGATCTCCGCTATTCGTCCAATGGCCCTCATCTACCATAATTCTTGTACGAACCCGTCCGAACGAAAATAAGATTCACTAATATATACATAATCTTACCAAAGAAATCAACAATCCTAAACATAGGGCTCTACATCAAAGAACGCTTAGTTGGAAACACAGTAAGCCGTACAGACCCTAAAGGACACTAGAACCTGATGCTCTGATACCACCTGTAACACCCCGCCTAATTAAATACCGGGTGGCCAGTCCCATATCAAATTAAAAGAGAATATACAGTTGACTCATTATTAGCATCACTGCCTAAAACATTTACTAATCACCCAATATCCAATTAAGTTGGTGTTAAAAACTTTCCAAATTTTAATTCAACAAAATCCATTTTTTTTAGTTTACGAATAACACTAGACATATTGTTCTACAACACTAATAATCGAACAAATATTCAAAAGAATTTAAATGCAATTGGAATAAACATTCCCAAATAATTAACCAATACACTAATCCCAACAATAATAAATGTATTAAAATAACACGAGTACAAAACTATTTGACTCCGATAGAAAAGAGACAATTGAGTTCCTTTGGGCGACATTCCCTAACTATAAGAATACTGTAAATTAAATGAAGATAGGCTTCTAAGAAATACTCCCTAGCTCCATAGCTCGTCATAATTCCATAAGGTTGGTATCCCTACTGCTGGACACCTGATATAGAAGGTACAATAGAAAAGAAAATATGCAAGGAAACGGGTCAGAGCCCGATGTGAAAATGATTTTTAAAACAACAAGTATTTAACAAGTGCAATAAAGGATTTGTTATGTACATGTTAGTATCCATACTCTCACTTGATATTCTCACCTCTCAGCTAGAGTGCACACTTAATGTTTCCTATTAACCTCCCAGTTAAAGGTTCCTCCTCACTAATTTCCATAATATGATTCCATTCTATATCCTAACCCCGTATGTCCCAAACCATACGTAATATAATCACTCATATACTTTTCTCGTTAACATGATTCGTTTCTCATTAATATATATTAATCTTTTCAAATCTATAAGAATAAATATTCATTAACTTCATTCCATTCTTTTCTCAATTCACCGTTATCTACAATTATCACACAGTAGATCATTTAACCACTATATACACAGTCATTTAATCCATTATATATATACATATATAATACGGTACCTCGAGTCATAGCTGCGGTGCATGCATTACTCTGCTATCATGTCCCAATATCGCTGGTCGCCGAATAGGGGACTAAACGTTCGGTAAGGATTCCTCGAACCACAAACAACAACACACAAATTGGAGGCGAACATAGTTCTCGTATCCATGGGTCATGCACATACCTACGTACCCACAGTCAATGGACTTTTCAACTCCCCGATAAGTCTTTCATAGACCTATGTTCTCGAGCGAAAAATCAAAGATCCCATGGATTCATCAGGATATTACATCCCTCACGTGCAAACCTCCCGTTGATAGCAAGTAAGCTAGGTATTTCATACACATAAATCATCAATCAATCAAATAGGCATTATCATCTACCTATATATAATATAAATAAGGTAATCATGCTACCATAAGATAATTCCCATACGTAGCATTATATCTCTCAAATCCTACGTATTAAAATATTATGACTTTACTTCTTAATTTAATCATTTCAAAGTCTCACGCATTACCCAAGGTTTAAATAGGTTTTTTCTCAACATTTTATTCGGTAAGAAATCACTAATATCCTACTGGTCCAGATCATCTTATCTCCCGAATTACCACGAATTTAACCCTCCTTTAATTAGGGTTATAACCGATAGTTTCTAATCTCTTATAAACACATCTTCTATCAACTAGGATTGAATACCATCATCACATGGCTCATAGTCTATAGTGTTTCATTCACACTATACGACTTATCAACAAAATCAACATCCTCGCATCCTATAACATCTCTCCACTCCCGACGTCGTTAAGGTTCATGCGCGGAGCGTCTCACAAAGCGAAATCCAAACAAGGAACCCCTCCAATACACTACTACTTAACTTTGTCGGTCGTGGAGGTCCATCAATTTAAAATACGCAACCGGGATAACCTCATCCCCTCTTTCAACCAAATGTGGTCTGAACTCCCATCTCTATCCAGGAGCCATACCACTAAGCGCTTGTACTACACTCAGTCCTTGCGCAATCAATAATGAGCTAAAACTCAGTCCTTGATGTTCAAATTGTACCCCTAAGGCTACCCAGGTGTTATATTAAATCTCCCCTACTAGACCTATCCTTAATCCTCATGAATACCAATTAGAATCCAACACATGAATATAGCAACCGAAATTTCTTTCAATTTAATTATCATCATTTTAATCAATTAAATCCCAATCAAATCAATTCAATTCTTAACTAGGGCTTACTGAACCTTCCTAAGTCCCATAATATCCAAATAATAATCACCAAATATATACAAAAGGTTTGGAATACGAAGAAGCATTAAAAAGAAAAAACTTCAAGGATTCTGGGGAGCTCGATCGATCGAAGGCAGGGGGCCCAGTTTCTGCATTTCTTCTACTACGGGTTTCATCACTTTTGATCATCCAAAACTTCATATTAACTACCCAAATTCCTTATAAACCTTACTACGTGATATAGCAACTTATGTGAATGAATTCTAATGCTCTAAACATCCTAGAATCACCAATAGTTTGAATTAAAAGCATATATTTAACCTCTTTTTCCAGAAAATTATATACATAATATCTTCAAGAACACACCATTGATTCTGAGCTTTTCTTCAACAGATTTATGATTATTTCCTGGATTACTATCTACCTACAACATGAGTTTGATTCCTATAAGCTTCCATTTTTCAGAAATCCATTAACAACTCTTCATTATCTTCCAAACATGTAAAATTCTCATCTTTTTATAACTATCCTAACATAGACAATATACAAACTTAGATTGCAATTATTAAACACTTGCCTCTAATGAAGATCTGATCCTTTAGAGTTGAATAACACAGGTGGTTCTCCCTTTCTCCAGCCAACTTTCGGTGGTGAGGGGTGGTGGTAACCTTTGACCTTTGGTTCTCCTCCTTTCCAAGAAAGCTTTTCTTCTCCTAAGCAACCTTTCGCTCTCTCTAAGAAGATGACTTCTCAATTTTGTGTTGAAGAGATGAAATGAACCTACGTACACTAATCTCCAAATACTTATAATAAGACAAAATCCAAAATCACTATTCATCCCCCTTGTAAAAATAACCAAAATTCTCTTTTGGGTTGTCTTTTCATTTCCAAATGACCCGAGACCCGAAACCAACATCCAAATAGACTTTTCTGATTATTTCAACCCTTCCGGACGCAACGACGCAGTTGAAATGATTATAAGGTTGATATAAAAATAAGTTCCCTTTTTAATTTAATAAATTAGTCCCGACACATCCCATACCGCGTCAGACTAAAAATTCAAATTACGGAATTAATAAACCCAATTAAATTAATTAATAATAAAATCCAATTAATCCATAAATTTAAAATATAAACCATTTTAAAAGTCATTAAAAATCACGGGGTATTACATACTTCCCCCCTTATAACATAATTTCGTCCCAAAATTCGGAAGATAAATCATACTGGTAAGGTCAACTCTGAGTATAAATCTCACATAGCAAGTAATCTATGTCCATACAGTACATTAACGAAAATCCAACTGATGTTACACCAAGCCTCACCATATAGTTTTAACTGAATCCAATTTAAACTATACCCAATCTTCCCTATACCATCCTCGTGATAAGGTTTGGGAAAAAGTGATCCTTACGTATTAAACAAATAAATCGTTAGGTCCTTAGTCAATAGTTTATTACCTCCCTACAGGTTTTATCGATTTCAAATAAAAGTCTACTCATGTATTTTCTTAATAAAGACAAAATGGTAGATATAGTAGTACAAACGCTCTCAAATACCACAAGTAAATCTACACCGATAGTCACATCATGTTCGGACATTCCCAAAGTAAGTAATTTTGTGATAATAATCGAACCCACGTGATGACATGAAAAATATAGGTGTCCCACAACCCCTCGGTGAGTCTACGGAAATAACAGTGCTATAGGCTAAGTTTAGCAACCCTTTTGCCCATACAATATTAATCGCTACAAAAATCAATATACGCCTAATAATTCCTTAGATAGAAAACATACCCTCAGTCGCGGATGGTGGTTGTTGACTCCCACTAGTAAACTTTGCTCCGATGAGTCAAGAAAAATTTTACCCCAAATTTTCAGTTCTAGTTAACGACACTCCACTATATGCCCAAGCCTTTGAATATATTGCCTTCGTTAGGTAACACACACTATTCCTACATTAACGAAAATCCAACTGAATTTACACCAAGCCTCACCATATAGTTTTAACTGAATCGAATTTAAACTATACCCAATCTTCCCTATACCATCCTCGTGATAAGGCTTAGGAAAAAGTGATCATTACGTATTAAACAAATAAATCTTCAGGTCCTTAGTCAATAGTTTATAACCTCCCTACAGGTTTTTATGGATTTCAAATAAAAGTCTACTCATGTATTTTCTTAATAAATACAAAACGGTAGATATAGTAGTACAAACGCTCTCAAATACCACAAGTAAATCTACACCGATAGTCACATCATGTTCGGACATTCCCAAAGAATGTAATTTTGTGATAATAATCGAACCCACGTGATGACATGAAAAATATAGGTGTCCCACAACCCCTCGGTGAGTACGGAAATAACAGTGCTATAGGCTAAGTTTAGCATCCCTTCTGCCCATACAATATTAATCGCTACAAAAATCAATATACGCCTCATAATTCCTTAGATAGAAAACATACCCTCAGTCGCGGATGGTGGTTGTTGACTCCCACTATTATAACTTTGCTCTGATGAGTCAAGAACAATTTTACCCCAAATTTTCAGTTCTAGTTAACGACACTCCACTATATGCCCAAGCCTTTGAATATATTGCCTTCGTTAGGTAACACACACTATTCCTACATTAACGAAAATCCAACTGAATTTACACCAAGCCTCACCATATAGTTTTAACTGAATCTAATTTAAACTATACCCAATCTTCCCTATACCATCCTCGTGATAAGGTTTGGGAAAAAGTGATCCTTACGTATTAAACAAATAAATCCTCAGGTCCTTAGTCAATAGTTTATAACCTCCCTACAGGTTTTATCGATTTCAAATAAAAGTCTACTCATGTATTTTCTTAATAAAGACAAAACGGTAGATATAGTAGTACAAACGCTCTCAAATACCACAAGTAAATCTACACCGATAGTCACATCATGTTCGGACATTCCCAAAGTAAGTAATTTTGTGATAATAATCGAACCCACGTGATGACATGAAAAATATAGGTATCCCACAACCCCTCGGTGAGTCTACGGAAATAACAGTGCTATAGGCTAAGTTTAGCATCCCTTTTGCCCATACAATATTAATCGCTACAAAAATCAATATACGCCTCATAATTCCTTAGATAGAAAACATACCCTCAGTCGCGGATGGTGGTTGTTGACTCCCACTATTATAACTTTGCTCCGATGAGTCAAGAAAAATTTTACCCCAAATTTTCAGTTCTAGTTAACGACACTCCACTATATGCCCAAGCCTTTGAGTATATTTCCTTCGTTAGGTAACACACGACGCAGTTGACACGACTGTAAGGTTGATATAAAAATAAGTTCCCTTTTTAATTTAACAAATTAGTCCCGACACATCCCATATCGCGTCCGACTAAAAATTCAAATTACGGAATTAATTACTCACCGCAATGTCAATAACATCACATTCATATATTACCTAAATATCTTTAAGTAATAACCAGAATCGTTCATTTTAATATCCACAATTCGGATAAACCCAAATGAATTAATTAATAATAATATCCAATTAATCCATAAATTTAAAATATAACCCATTTTAAAAGTCATTAAAAATCACAGGGTATTACATACTTCCCCCCTTATAACAGAATTTTGTCCCAAAATTCGGAAGATAAATCATACTGGTAAGGTCAACTCTGAGTATAAATCTCACATCGCAAGTAATCTATGTCCATACATGAATCTGACTACGTGTAATGGATTTTGAATCCCTGGTCCTGTTATTAATTAATTTCAAGTCATTAAAATTACCATCTCATTAAATTTGTCACATTAATATTTTATTGAAGTTATTTCTTATTGTTATTTAGCATAGTGTTATTTTATTTAGCATTACTTGAGTTCATGTCACGTTAGTTGCAAATTAAATTTATAAAAATCTCAACCTTTTTCACTTGGATTCAGAATCAAAATTTAAGATAAAATCGAGTTATTCACTCTGAAAAATATATACCTTGCATATTTCCTTTGGGTTCGACGTCGCACTTGCATGCTATACTATAAAATGGTTCATGCATTTGCAATTAATTTAATTTGACACACCAGTACCTATATCCTAGTGGACTTGTGGGGTTAGGTCGTCCAAGATTTTTTCCTGTTGTCGATTTTCCTTGTACCCCGCCATATTGTGATTTACTATTTTTATTCTTTCTCATTCTCACCTATATGCATGCTTTGGTCAAAACTAAAATTGCTAAATTATTTTACACAATACATGAATTATTCAGTGCGTATATAAAAATTGAAATATTAAAACTTGGTGGCCTTTTCTTATAACCCTATAGGCACTAGCATTTTTCAAATTGGTATCATGCTTGCATAAAGTAGTTCTAAAAGTATTTCCTTAATGGATGCACTTTGCATATACCTCTGCACACACTTGCACGAGCTCTTTTGGATTTAAACATCGTATGTTACATGCGCTAAGTAAGGTGTTCTTAAAACAATCTTATCATTAACATATCTTTTGATTGGGGGAATTTGTGCATGTAAGAACCATTGTGTGAGTTGATCTAATTTGATAAAGATACGAGTGTGCAATGGGAAAGGATTATGGAGGAGAAATATCCTTTGCGTGAACGTCTACAGTTGGAAAGAGCGTAAAAGAAGAGAAAATATTGCCAAGGCCAAAATTTGTTTATTAATGCTTCAAAATTTATTACGCTAAAAATTGGAAAAAATGGATATATGTTTATATTTTAATGGCATTGTAGTTGAAGATAAATGTATCTGCACAATCAGTCCTAGTTGGGCTTAAGAATTTGACGCTATTGGTTTAAGAATCATCAAAATTACTAGGTTAGTGTGTGTAAGGACATAATTTTATAAATGTCCGGGATAGAATCTAGGAATTTTCTATTTGTCCTAGATCACAGTATGTATATCTGATACCACTACATTCGGCAAGTCAACACTACCATCTATGACGGCCTTGATCCGAATCCATTCATCCACCATCTTCACACGTGCATCATGCTACATGCGACGTGCTGCTCAACCGTTCCCACTACTCCACGACGCGTTATTAATAAAATGGTTTATTAGAGTTATTAATATTTACACAAATATTTGGGAATGTTTTAAAAAATATTTTTCGAAGTTTGATTTATTTTTAACTCAAAAGCAGAAATTTTTCTTGGTCGTCGAGCTCGTTCAAACGACATCGCTTTATCGTTAAAGCGATATGAGGATGTCGCGCAATCTCGTTTGAGTGACACGTGGTCTCGTTCGAGCGACATGCCTATGTCGTTCGAGCGACGACCTCGATTTTCGTATAAATATCTGAACCCATTATGCACGTTTTTCCAAGTCTTTTTCATACACGTTTCTACGATTTACAGACCAGAAAACAAACTTCAAGTTTTTAAGGTTTAATGCCTTTTGATTCACAAAACCATTCCTAAATATGTGTGTGAATCTTTAAACCTTAAAAGGATCATTTTTACTCATCTAGAGTAACTTATGGAGAAGCCGACTCTTTTCCATTGCTGCCCATCTGGAGTTCTTGCGGGAGATTCCAACCAACGACATAGGAACCGACACCTGAGGGTATTTCGTATGTCACTCAGGTTTTTAGTATACTCCGTGTAAGCCGTTATGTACAAATTATAGTGAAAATAAAAAAGGTTTTGCCGCTTTGGGGGATTTTTCCTCATTTGTGTGTTTTTTGTGATTGCATGTTCTTGCATGATCATATTGTCTTCAATCACACCTAGATGCATGTTTTAGGATTTAATTGAAAAAATTGAGTTTAATTAAATAATTTATTGGTTTGAATAAAAGCACACTCTCAAATTGGTATCAGAGCCAATTACACAATTATACCGAGTAATTTTCCGCAAAGTTTTTATAAAGATATCAAGTTTCTGAAAAATTTATTTTTGAAAAAAGGCGTGTTCAAAATGGAAAAATTATATAATAAAATGCCAATTTTTTACGGGAAAAATTATGCTTACTGGAAAGCTCGTATGAAATTTGCTCTAAAAGCCATAGATGAAAGAGTTTGGGTTTTGGTTGAAAGAGGGTGGACACCTCCCTCCATCACTATTGACAACGTGACAAATTTAAAATCTGTGACTGCATGGAATGAAGAAGAATTTAAAGATACATCTTTTAAATCTAAGGGTCTTAGTGCTATTTCTGGATCCGTCACTCCTGACGAGTTTCGACGGATAATGACGTGTACCACATCAAAAGAGGCATGGGATATTTTACAGCTTACCCACGAAGTAACTAATGCCGTGAAAGAATCAAAATTTCAAAACTTAACAACTCAATTTGAAACTATCACCATGCTTGAATTTGAATGTTTTGATGAATTCTATGCTAGATTATCTGATATTGTAAATACTAGCTTTAATCTTGGTGAACACACTCCTAATATTAGAGTTGTTAAAAATATTCTAAGATCACTACCTAAGCATTTTATCCCTAAAGTCACTGTGCTAAATTCTATGGGTAATTTAAACATGCTTAAATTAGAGGAATTAGTTGGAGACTTACAAACGTATGAAATTGATATGTTTCCTAAATCTGTCAAGGCTAAAGATAAGGGAATTGCACGTAATGCCCAAGATAGGAAGAGTGAGGGGTCGACAAGAAAGAGGGTAGAGTCATCAAGAAAAAGGGAGATAGAAACGTCTGATTTCGAGTGTGACCTTGATTTCGATGATTTGGCCCTGTTTGCAAAAAAATTCAAGAAAATTCTCAAATTTAAGAAAAATGGAAATTTCAAAGATAAAAAGAATTTGAGAAAAATAAGTTTGAAAAGAAAAATGAAAAAGATTTTAAAGACCCTCCTAAGAAAGACTGTGAGATATGTTATGAGTGTGAAGGTAATGGTCGTAGAGCTTTTGAGTGTGCTTCTAGGCTGAACAGACTTGCAAAAGAATAGGGAAAAGCTGTCCTTAATGCTACCTTTAGTGACGATAGTGAGGTCGAGTCGGTGAACTCTGGAGACGAGTAATCGAATGAGTGTAACTTAATGCATTCATGGCTAGTCATGTGAGTACCTCTAGTGCTCCTCACGATGATGAGGATGCTACTTTATAGGGACACCTCGACAGTGAGAACGAAGTGAGCGAGGGGGAGGATACTGCAAGTGAGAGCGAGAGTAATCTTCAACGTGCCTATGCTGAGTTTTATGCTGAGTCATTTAAAACTAAAAATTATAACAAAGCATTAGTTATTAGGATCACCGCTTTAGAGGAAGATTTAGAAGAACTGAGAGAGAGAGAGTCCTCCATCTGCACTACCTTAAGAGAAAGAGAGTCTACCTATGTTGAGAGAGAAAGTCAGTTAAGAGAAAGAGAGAGACTGTTTGGAGAGAGAGAGGTGTTTTGAGAAAGAGAAAGGGGACTTGACTAATCAAGTGGCTAGTCTTACGAGTGAGCTCCATTCCTCCCTGGAGACTCGGAAGAAACTTAAAGCCCTTGTAGCCCAGCTTACTCATGATCTTGAGAGAGAACGGGAAGTCAAGGATCAAATCGAGGACATATCTGGAAAAATGGTAAAGATGGTCCTCGGTTCCACTTTAGGTTTTGGTGATAGGCAGGGAATAGGTTTTGATGGTGCCTCCACATCCCAAATAGAACCTGGACCAGTTCTTGAGTTTACTACAACTCTATATGGCCATCATAAAAAACCATGGAGGAGAGTTTGACCAAGAAAAGCAAACCAAGGTCCGCCTAAGCCTGTGTTCTTTTGTATATACTGCAAAATAAAAGGCCACCTGAGAGAGTATTGCTATAGTTTGGGTCGGACTTCACATACATATGCTCCACCACATCGTACTGATGATTTTACCAGTCTGAGAGAGCGTGTTGAGTTCTTAGCCGCCACATCACAGAGTTTGATGGTGGAATTCCGACGGATGTCTTTGTCGTCAGTGAATGCTTCCTACATCCCGACTAAAACCAACAACAACAAGGGAAACAAAAGGTTACCATTTCTTGGGTACCTAAGAAAGACGAAAAGGCCCTTGTTGTTCATGTCGCTCTCAAAGCACATAATACCTCACAGTGGTATTTCGATAGTGGGTGATCCAGGCATATGACCAGTGATGTCTCATTTTTTACCTACATAAAGGATTATAAGGAAGGTAGAGTCACCTGTGGAGATGGGAACAAGTCTAGCATAGTAGGATAAGGTACAATAGAGTTACAAGGATTTACTAAGCTAGAGAATGTTTTGTATGTCAAAGGTTTGAAAGCAAACCTTCTCAGCATTAGCCAGCTGTGCGACGCTGACTTTACCATAAAGTTTGATCGGGACGTGTGTAATGTCTATAATCAAGCCGATAAACTTTTAGTGCAAGGGGTGAGGATAGATAATAACCGCTATGGGATTGTGCTCAAATCCTCACTTATCTGCAAGAGCGCCACGATCACTCCTATGGATCTGTGGCACCAACGTCTAGGTCACGTGAACTTTAGATATATGATGCGATTAGCTAAAAAGGACCTAGTACGTGGCTTACCAATACTTGGAAAGTCAACTTCCACGGTTTGTGGACCCTGTCAGTTGGGAAAGCAAATCTATAGTCCCTATAGAAAGTTGCATTCCATTACCACCTCCCATGTGCTTAAGCTGAGATCTCATGGGTACTACTCGTACAGAGATTCTGGGTGGTAAGAGGTACATCCTAGTGATGGTAGATGATTTCCCCTGATATTCGATTGCAGGTTTTCTGAGAGAAAAATCCGATGATGTTAAGTTTCTAACGACCAAGTGTTGTGTCCTACAAAACCAACACAGTGTCACTATCAACAAAATGCGTAGTGACAACGGCACTGAATTTACAGAGCAAAAAGTATATCTTTACTATGATAGCCTAGGAATCAAATATGAGTTTTTTACTGTGAAGACTCCTCAGAAAAATGGGATTATTGAGAGAAAGAACAGGATGATTCAGGAAATGGCAAGATCTAAGCTTCTAGGTCATAAAGTTACTAGGAGATTTTGGACAGAGGCAGTGTCTACTGCATGCTATACGGTGTATAGGGTTTACCTTCGTCCACACACACTTAAAACACCTTATGAATTGTGGACTGGAAAGAAGCCCAACATTGCATATTTCCGTGTCTTTGGTAGTAAATGCTACATCCTACGGGATAGAGAGCAATTAGGAAAGTTATACTCCCAAAGCGATGAGGGAATATTTCTAGGATATTCACTAAATAGTAGAGCATACCGAGTTTTTAACCTAAAGAGCACTAAAGTGATGGAGTTAATAAACGTTACTGTGCAAGATGACGAACCTTCGACGTTTGTTGACTCCACCCATTTGAGTGAGCATAACACACTCCTTTTTAATGATCCCACTGTGTCTCCCACATCCAGAGTGGGCCCTAATCCTGTTCTAGGTGACACACCCGCTTGGGTTTGCAAGAGACATGATCCTTCCTCCATTGTTTGCCATCCCACTTTTGGGGTCAAGACTCGTGCTCAGCTAGAGAATATTGTTAACCATGTCTGCTACACATCTAAAGTCGAGCCCAAGAATCACAAAGAAGTACTCAAGGATGAACACTGGATATCTACTATGAAGGATGAGTTGTTTCAGTTTAAAAAGAACAATTTATGGGAACTTGTCCCCCGACCTAGTGAGACGAATATGATAGGTACCAGGTGGATTTTCAAGAATAAAATGGATGAAAATGGTACCATAATTAGAAACAAGTCTAGGTTGGTCGCTCAAGGCTATACAAAGATATAGGGTGTAGAGTTTAGGGAGACATTTGCTCCTGTTATGAGGCTTGAGTCCGTCCGCTTACTACTCCCCATCGCATGTCATCTGTGCTTCAAGATATATCAGATGGATGTCAAGAGTTCCTTTCTAGATTGCATTCTATAAGAGGAGTTTACGTGGAAAAACCAAAAGGGTTTGAAGATCCTAAGCATCCGGAGCACGTCTACTATCTAAGGAAAGCCTTGTATGGTTTGAAGAAAGCACCCCGTGCTTGGTACGAGAGGCTTACTTCCTATCTCTTAGCCCTTGGATTCAAGAGAGGGGGAGTTAATATGACGTTGTTTGTCAGGAGAGATGACGGTGTTATTTTGGTTGCCCAGGTCTATGTGGATGACATAGTCTTTGGATCCAAATCATCCCGGCATGCTCACCACTTTGAGGAAGAGATGAAAAGTGAGTTTGAGATAAACATGGTAGGCGAGCTTACTTTCTTCCTTGGTCTCCATGTTCGTCAGCTAGAGGATGGGATGTTCATCTCCCAATCCAAGTATGCTAGAGACATAGTGAAGAAATTTGGTTTAGACTCTGCTAAGCATGAACGTACACCTATGAGTACTTCTATCAAGCTTAGTGAGGACACTTCAGGTAAGGACGTAGAGAAAACCTTGTATTGGAGTATGATAGGTAGTCTTCTCTACTTGAATGCCAGTTACCCTAGCATAGCCTTTAGTCTTGGAGTCTGTGTGTAATATCAGGCATCCCCGAAAGAGTCACACTTACTTTCTCTAAAACGTATTATCAAATACGTGAGTGGGACTTTCTCCTACGGTATTTGGTATTCCTTTGATACCGATGATCATTTGTCTGCCTATTTGGATGTCGATTGGGCTGAGGATGTAGATGGTTGTAGGATCACTTCTGGTGGGTGTTTACACTTTGGTTCTGCACTTGTCTCCTGGCTAAGAAAGAAGAAAAACTCCATCTCTTTGTCCACTACGGAGGCTGAGTACATCGCCTCCAGGAGTTGTTGCACGCAACTCTTGTGGATGAAGAAAATGTTGGAGGATTATGGGATTTCACAGGACACCATGACCATTTCCTGTGATAACACGAGATCAATACACATATCTCATAATCCGGTCCAACATTCACATACAAAATACATTAGGATACACGAGCACGTTATAAGTCAATTAGTTGAGGAGAAAGTCGTATCAATTAGTCGATATTTTCATGAAACCTTTAGATGCACTTAGATTCGAGAGTCTTAGGAAGTCTTTAGGGATTTTCACAGTTGACTGAGGGGATGGTCCTTGTCTACGATAGGATGCATTGCCATGATTATATCATATGATTCTTATTGCTAGTTTGTATCATTTGTATTCTTATTTTTTCTTTTTATATTTGTTTTCAAAAAAAAAAATCCAAAAAGAGTTTCTTTTTATAAAAATTTTAGAAAAGCACAAAAAGATTTTTGTATTTTTTTTAACACCTCTTATGGATGAGCATTTATGATAGCCGAGTCATAACTTCCATTTCCATTTTTCACGTGACTGTTTAATAGTGATTTGAGACGCTACATCATTTCATCCATGTGCTTTACATTGTTTGGAGTCTTTGATATGTGATTAGTGATATCTTTCTACAAGTTTGGCTCCTTATCTCCTTTATTGCACACATGCACAACTTTATTTGATTATTGTACTTGTCTATCACATATTGGCTTGAGTGTTTTCATCTCAATTCTGTCTATACAGCGATCCATATGTGATAAAACTTGACAAGATTAGAATGCATGTAAAAGCCGTTTGGTGCGATTGTGTGGTATTTTAAAATGGGGAAGGGCTGCGAAAGGTTCATTTGGCCTTTGCGAACACTAAGCCACCGTTATATCGGACCTAAAAAATTGAGAAATTTTATTATCCGGGGTCCACAGAGGTTAAAAGAGCCCAAAAAATTTAAAGGCAATAAAAAGAAATTCATGCCAAAAATGGGCCATTAGGTTTCACCATCAATTCTTCAATCTTTGAGAATTTAGATCACCTCTAAACAAAATATAAATCTGAGGGAGTTTGGTTGGAGAATTTAAATGGGTTTGCACTTCCTTGAAAGTCTTGAAAAAGCATTAAATAGTTTTGGACGTTATTGGTGTGGAAATAACTTTGAGCTTTGATTGAGTCAATTTCTTATAATTCCATCTTTTTACACCTAAGGAAGATGTTGAGTTAATTCATTAAAAATATCCGATATTCATCGTGCACATATGTTATGTTTGTATGCATTGGTTTTCCTATCGAATTTACTCACACCCTTACATTTTTGCTATCATCGAATTGGTTATTTTTGTGTTCTTTCAGGGTGTGATTCTCTGTTGTATATTTTGTGTGATTTTTTTTTTGAAATAGAAAGTTTATTACCTTGTGACATCCTCCATTTGCATTTATTTGTGCTTCTTATATCTGTCTATTTGGGGACATCATAAAAAGGGGGAGAATAAATTATGGGGGAGAATTGTTTGGCTGATCTATCAATGATTTTCTTAAGCTTAATGATTTGATTTTTGCATGTCATTATATTTCAAACTGTTGCGTGTCACGGGTCTATGCTTTATCTCATGTGTGTAGGTACAAATTGATTATTAATGGATTGCACACCCCGATGAGAAAAGTTTTGAGAGTTTCTGAAGATTTGAAGATGTTAAAGTTTGATTGACGACATGTCAGTTAATATTCTCAGTTTGAGGGTTTAATGGGGATATTATCTGATACGTCATTTGTTTTATGGAGTTAGCATAATTCAGATTTTTTATATATATATTGGCATAGACATAGGGGGATATTTGTAAGGACATGATTTTATAAATGTACGGGGTAGAATCTAGGAATTTTCTATTTGTCCTAGATCATAGTATGTATGTCTAATACCGCTACATTCGGCACGTCAACACGATCTTCCATGACGACCTTGATCCGAATCCATTCATCCACCATCTTCACACGTGCGTCATGCTACATGCGACGTGCTGCTCAACCGTTCCCACTACTCCACGACGCGTTATTGGTAAAATCGTTTATTAGAGTTGTTAATATTTGCATAAATATTTGGGAATGTTTTAAAAAACATTTTTCGAAGTCTGATTTATTTTGAACTCAAAAGTAGAAAATTTTCTAAGTGTAGAAGCGAACTTTTCTTGGTCGTCGAGCTCGTTCAAACGACATCACTCTGTTTTTCAAGCGATATGAGGATGTCACGCGATCTCGTTCGAGCCACACGTGGTCTCGTTCGAGCGACATGCCTATGTCGTTCGAGCGACGGCGCCGCCTCGATTTTCTTATAAATATCTGTACCCATTCTGCATGTTTTTCCAAGTCTTTTTCCTACGCGTTTTTGCGATTTACAGCCCAGAAAACAGACTTCAAGTTTTTAAGGTTTAATGCCTTTTTATTCACAAAACCATTCCTAAATATGTGTGTGAATCTTTAAACCTTCAAATGATCATTGTTGCTCAAATGGAGTATCTTGTGGAGAAGCTGACTCTTTTCTATTGCCGCCCATCTGGAGTTCTTGCGGAAGATTCTAGCCGACGACATCGGAACCGACACCTGAGGGTATTTCGTATGTCACTCATGTTTCAGTATAATCCGTGTAAACCGTTCTTTACAAATTATTGTGAAAATAAAAAAGATTTTGCTCCTTTGGGGGATTTTTCCTCGTTTGTGTGTTTGTTTGGGATTGAATGTTCTTGCATGATCATATTGTCTTCAATCACACCTAGATGCTTGTTTTAGGATTTAATTGAAAAAACTGAGTTTAATTAAATAATTTATGGGTTTGAACAAAAGTGCACTCTCAGTGTGCATTGTGTATGTTTGTCCGTTATGAGTTATTTATTTGTCACCTATGAGGGTAAATCAAAACTTGATAAGTTAATGCGGTTAAATAGGACTTCTTGGACTTTTTTGAGTGATTGGGTCTATATGTTTTGTTTAGAGTTCACGTTCATTCAGGTCGTACCACTTTTGTTTTGAGTCTTTCGTTTGCATTTAATCTACCTTTGTCATATACTTAATATTTGATTCATATTGTTATTGTATATGATCACTTTGATATCTTTTGTTTCTTATTATTATTGGTATCTCATTTATGTATCAAAATTGATATATTGTATTCATTGTTTGGATTATGTTTGAGTGCGTTGCCTAATTATTTGTCATTGGATGTCTCACCTTACACCATCATATGATATTACTATTTTCCTTTGTGCTTACATGTGTACATTTAGGGGGAGTTTTTATTATTATGAATTCTTTGTCTATTCCTGAATAAAAAGGGGAAGAAATGGCATCTAACTCTTTAACTCAGGGGGAGATTTTTGCCTTAGGGGGAGACGTTCTATCTTAGGTGAAGATTGTTAGTCAAAGGGGGGGGGGGGGGGGGGGGGGGTCATATGGGAATTTATATTGTTATATTCAAGTTCAATTTAAAATGCATGTTTAAGTGTGCTACTTTAGCAACGATGGGACACTTTTTCCTTTTAGGGTTGGGATTGAGGCTTAGTGGGATTGACAACCAATTTGAGTTTTTTGTTTTTGAGTTTTATCCCATAGTAGCCAAAGGGGAAGATTTGCAAGGATGAATTTTTGAATCGATTCAATTTGTATATTTCGTGTTTTGACAAATCCGTTTGAGTTATAGGTTAGGTCTTGAGTGTTTATCCTTCAAAATTCTGTGACGTGTTTATTTGAAGACTTTAGCATTTAAGTAAAGCGTTTACATCATCATGCTGTATTTCGTACCACTTTTTGTTTTCAACATTCGAGGATATCAATGACGTATGAATGCATTTTAGTTTGATCCTTGGAATTCCATTTATTTTTTAAAACTATTTGAGGCAATTTTTATATAAAAAAAATTTAATGAAGAAATATTTTGGGTCGTTTGAACGACTTGATCATTGTCGTTCGAATGAGATATAATTTTTTATTCGAACAAGGTTCTAATGAGGATTGAATGAGAATTATTTATATTAAATAAAAGTATCCTTAGAAGTTCGGTTGATCTCTATTCGAACGAGTTTGTATGTTTTGTTCGAACAAGTTTCATTTTCGTTAAAATGAGATACATACTTCATTCGAGCGAACCTACTATTTTAGTTCGAACGAGTTTGCCTACCTCGAAAATCATGTTTTCTATAAATAAGCATGTTGACAATGTTTTTAAAAGAGAATTTTGGCGAAGACCAATTTCCTATCTAAAAGCGAAGGCCTCTAAACCATAGTTTTTACCTAATTAGTTTGCGATCCAAGATTAAATCTTTTATGCTAGTTTGAGGTCTCCGTTTGGCACCAAATTTTATTTACTCATCATCCTTGTTGAGTATCTGTTTTGTGCAGAGCCTAGTTTGTTTACATACGGTGGACTACGTAGTGTGTGACCTTTGTTAAGCCTGAATCGGTGGATACTGAGGTGTGTGTGGACTCATGCATTATGGAAGTGCATAGGTGGACTCCTACGTGTCACTGTGCATATGGTCGAGGTAATGACGATACGTCAAGACTTGAATGAGTCGAGTCGATTGTGTAAGTCTTATGTCATGTCCTTTTGTAATTTGTGACATAGTGAATTGTGTTGGCTAGGTCGTCTGAGGTTTTTCCTATTTAGTTTTTTTCGTACATCAGGCGTCGTGTGATGAATTTAATTTATTTTTCTATACTCATCTAGATTCATGCTTCAGGTAAAGATAAAATTGGTTAATCTTTTTACACAACAATCGGTTTCATTGGTGCTTAGTTTAATTTAAATTTCAAAATTTTAAAAATAGTTGTGTCTGTATCTTGCCTTTACATATAAACCTTGTGCGCACACTTTCAAAAAAGTAACTGGCCGTGCTATTTTATTGTTTTTAGTTAGCCTAGCAATGGTTGGCGTATTAATTACCTTTTAAATCACTTCACATGTGTTTGTTTCAAAATGGACCCTTGACATTGTTATATAATAATGTTTTTAATTTAATTTAATCTCAAAACTCATATTCAATTCAATTTTTGGATATTGTCTTGTTGACCTAATTGTGTGTAGTACAAGTGTAATTGAGTTTGTTTCCAATGCGATCATATTTTTTTTGACTTTTTTGTGAACCGTGATCACTAGGTCCATTAGTTACCGACATTTGTTTGATAGACTGACGAAGGATTGTTTTCTTTATTGGTAAGCTAACTGCACTTGTCCATCTCCCCCGTCTTGCACACAAAACTCATTCTTCATTTGTTCTCCCCCTTCTCCTTTTCATTTGCTCTTATTCTACCCATAATTTCAAACCATCTTGAGTGCATTTGATTACATTTATTTGACTCGAACAAAAATTTGGGTAACACTAAGGTACTAGTAGCCAAAGCATATTTTGATTATTTCTCATGGTAATTATTATTTTTTTTGTGTGTGGGGGGTGGGGGGGGGGGGGGGGGGGGATGGGGGTGAAACATTTTTTACCCTATGCTATTCGAAAGATCATATTGTGTTTTTTCAGTGTTATATAAAAAGAGATGAAAAATGAATACACATATGGGGGAACTATCAAGAAGATAAAAAGAGTAAACTATTCATTTAGCCCATAAACTATTTTATTTGGTTTAAAATGGTTCCTAAACACTATTTTGTGCCAAATCAATGCCTAAACTAAACAAATGGAGATAACTAGGAAATTTTGAAGCAATCTCATATTGTGTTACCAACTTCGACATAAATAAGTCATTTACCATGCACATGACCTATTTTGGGGAAAACACATGAATTACAAACTTTTAAATGGGTTAAATGTAAAATTGCCGTAAAATCATGTGTTAAAAAAGATCTTCATTTCCCAAACAAAATAATTCGTTTCACAGTACCCCTACCTCCCCCCCCCCCCCCATTTCATCTCCTTCTCCAGCATATCCCCCCTCAACCTAGTCCGGCAAAACCCTCTCCCCCCACCAGCACCTCCTTCATTGGCGAAATCCACCCACCCTCCCTCCCACCCACCCACATACACACCTCCCCACCTTTAAACGACCATTTTTGAAAACATAATCTCTTTCCCTACCCTCCCCACCTTTGCTTTTCCGAAACATCCCCTCCCATACCTTTTATTTCCAATAAAACCCCTCTACCATCTTCATTTTTTCCAGTGAAATCATCAAAACACACACACACACACACACACACACACATAGTGAGAGAGTTGGTGCTGGTGATAATTATGGTCAATAAAACCTTCCCTCTCCATATCTTTGTGCTGAAAAAATGGGTTGAATTTATTTTTTTGGCCATATATATATATATATATATATACATTTTAACCTTGGAAATCTAATTACCGTCTAAGTTAACAACCCAATGTGACAGAAAGTCTTAATTAAATATGCTTGTTTAGTTCAGGGGCTCATTTGACACTAAATAGAGTTTATGGACCATTTTGAAACAATTGGGGATAGTTTAGGGGCCAAATGAGTAATTTATTTAGAGAAAAATGATAAAATTACATGCCTTAATAAGTTGTCTATCTTGCAATATAATTTTTTGTGCCTTTTGTCTTAACCCCCACATTCGAATACATTGTTAGACTAAAGCTTCAATATGCTTATCATTTTGACGTAATCTCCCATTTTTTAACAGAAGTCATAACTCTACTAAAAAGTCACTAATCTATAATTTGACACCCCCTTACAACTTTTTAAGGCAAAAACACCATTTAATTTAAAAGATCAAATATCTTAAAATTTATTATTAAACACCCATTTTCTACATTCCTTGTGGAAACTCCAACCCCAAAGAGAATCTCTCTTATATCAAGCGATCTCTCTATGAATTTTGTTTTAGAACACGTCCAACCAAAGTGTTATTCATTTAAATATTAGTTTTAGAACTGTAAATTACATTTCTATCATACGGTGACAATAAATGTCAAAAAATAAATCTCAAGGAACTCATCAAGGGAGTTGACATGGATGTGGTTGCCACATTAGAACATAAATCTCAAGAAATTGTATGAATGTGAGTATTATAGTTAGTAAATTAATGGAATGTAAAAAAAGAGAGAATGAATTAGTGGAAAACAATTCGTCATATCTAAGTCATCACAAATCCATGTCACATCGATAGAGAATAAAAACCCATATCCACAAGTCTTATAAATCCAAATTAAATACCAAGCAAAGATGTCAAAATATTTATATATGTACAAAATTTATTTAAAAATTGAGGGGTCAAAGATTTATGGGTTTTTATTTTTGAGTTATTGAGATTGAATTATTTCAAATTAAGAAATGTAATTAATGTTATAAGAGAGTGAACTTGGGGTTAGGATTAGTTTTGGTGAGTGAGAAAGAAGATGGGTGTCTGTTAACAAGTCTTGAGCTATTTGATCTTTTAAATTAAAGGGTTTTTTTGTTTGAAAAAGTTGTGGGATTATGTCAAATGTTAAATTAGCGACTTTTGAACAAAGTTAAGACTTTTGTTAAAAATTTGGGGGTTATATCAAAGAAATTAGCAAATTGGGGTTAAGTCTAATAATGTATGAAAAAGTGGAGGTTAAGTAAAAAAGCCTAAACTGCTTGAAAGTAAAATTGGACAATCAAACACTTCATATTTTATATTTTTCCTTTGCATAATGTTGCTAATCAAACATATGGAGTATATTGTTAAGAGTAATTCTACTCTTACATAAAATTTAACACATTTTATGTGATAGACTGATATGTTGTGTCTGAAGTGGTTGTTTTCTGGGGTCCACTGATTATCTTTCAAAACACCAACTTATGCATATATGATGTGTAAGTGTTGTACAAAATGTGTTGAAATCTTGTATCGGCCTAGAATTACTTTACTGTCAAACAAATACACGCTAAGAGTGACAACGCACGAGTAATTGAGTATGAAATAAATTTACAAAATTCCACATTTATGGATAAAATGAAAGAAACCTTTTGAAAGGTTTCCTTCTATTGACATATTTTATTCTTAATGTTTCAAAAGATAAAATAATTGGACCATATATTATTTCAAATTGACCATTTGTCACTTAAATATATTCAATGTTGTAGATGCATGTGTTTTGCATCTTTTGATACTAAAAAGTACTCGCAAATGATAATAATTCACATGGAAGCAGTACATCAGAAGATTTATGCGGTTCACTGTTTCAAATATAATTTATAGTATGGTAATGATGATATATATCTAGGGATGGTTAAAGGGAAGATTTGTAGTGGATACCATTCTATCCATTATTCATATTCGTGTAAAAAGGAACTATCCATATAGATATCCTTCCAGATAGCACATGAAACTTTCCTTATCCGTATCCAATTTTATTCTCTGGACTTAGAGAATATTCTCATTTGTTTATATTATTTTTATTAAGAAATATTGCACTCATCTAATCCTACTTCCTATTTATCACACTCTACTTTTCACTTAATAAATCTTTAAAACGTTTGGTTCATTGTGTGGGGTGAGAGAACTTGATGCGTTGTTTTAAAGTTGGTGTCAACTTAATAAACTTCGTTTCTTATTATTTTAGGTTACAAACAAACAAATAAAGAGTTTAGGATAAAAACAAATAGAGAGTTATCTCAGATTCGTTGATGTTTCTCAATCCGTTGTTGAATTTTGAATAGATTAAAAGAGAGTTGAGGAGATAAGTCATATATGTGGCGAAGTCGTAACATGACAAGTCAATGACTACGCCCTAATTCCCAATGGCTACACATATACAACTAACGGTCCATTTGGTTACCCTTATTTGCCATGGAAAATGGCAAATAAGTTGGCAAATGGGGTATTTGTCTACAATTTGGTGTGTTTGATACAAAAATTTGCCTACAAGTTATTTGCCAATGTACAACACCTCCTATGCATAAGGTGTTGGCAAACGTTGCATACCTATTTGAGTGAGAAATATTTGTCAACAAATTTGCTAACTTCTTAAAATCTTTTAATATTTTAAAAAATAATTTAAAAATAATTTTAAATAATTAAAAAAACTGTTATGAATATTTAAAAATTATTTTGTAATGTTTTAAAAACTGTTTTTAATATTATTCAAAATTGTTAAGAAAAACTCTAAAACTGTTTTTAATGTAAAAACTGTTTTTTTGTAATGTAAAAACTATTTTTTTTGGGAACATTTTTAAAAACGGTTTTTTTAATAATAATTTTTAAAACATTTTTTCATAACGTAAAAACGGTTTTTTCATAACGTAAAAACAGTTTTTTATTAACATTTTTAAAAACTGTAAAAATTATTTTTTCGGAACATTTTTAAAAACTGTAAAAACAGTTTTTAATAATAAAATCATGGATGAAGAAGAAAAGAAAAAAAACAGGTCTTTAGTTTTTTTAATAAATAATTTTAGGTTAAATTTTTTTTTTATATATAGTTTGTTACTTTTTTATTAAATAAAATTGGGACGTAAAAAGAAAAGAAAAACTGTTTTTTTATTAAATAAAACTTGGGACGAAAATTTTAAAAAAAACATATTTTTTATACTCTAGATCAATATCTAATTTTTTGAATATTTAAATATCCTATTCGAATCCACACCTTCATATACTTATTTTAATAATAAAATTCAAATTCAAAACTATACCGATTCGAATTTTCAATTTTTCATTTACACACTTGTCCATATGAAAAAAATTACAACTCGTATGATGATTTAATTATTTACGCACACTAATATTTCTCCTTATTAAAATACTAAAACTCTTATAATATGAATAAAATACTTAGTAAAGAGACTTAAGAGTTATATCACTAAATTGTATAAGCATATCAATGCAAAATCGGCCTTTAAAGAGCCCATTTGTTAATGCAAGCAATATTTTATTTATTTATAAATCAATTTAAATTTTACAAAATATGAAGTCTTCAAATAAACTTTTGAGTCACTAAATGCCATTTTATAAGAACGAAAACAAAACTACATTATAATACAAGTGCTAAGAGAATAATAAATATATATTATAAGGATTTAAAGTACTTTGCAAGAAAATTTTGAAGAAGAATTAAACAAGTTAAATTTTAACAAACTCAATATTAACTTGAATATTCTGAGAAATTATCTGTATTGATGTGAAAATTAGCTAAATGCATTATCTCCATCACCATCCTTGAACTTATCAACCAAATATGTTAGTTAATTTTGAGTCCTCCTTACATCTAATCATTTTCTAAAATGACTGAACAACACGTGATCATCGTCACTATCCTTGGAATTATCAACCAAATTTCTTGGTTAAGTTTGGGCCTCCTCACACCTAATCCTTGTATCATTCTCCAACATATATACATATAATTCCCATACAATAATGTAATACCCCGTAATTTTAATGACTTTTAAAATGAGTTAAGTTAAAAGTTAGTGGGATTAATTAGAATTAATTATAAATTAATTAATTGGGATTAATCTGGAATTTATATTACTTTTGGATATTGAAATATATGATTCGGAATATTACTTAGTGATATTTAAGTAATATATGAATATGATGTTATTTATATTTTCGTGAGTTACTTATATGATAATAATGAAACTTTAGTCGGGATGCGGTATGGGACGTGTCGGGACTGATTTAAATGAATAAAAAGAAAACATTATTTTATATCAACCAAATAGTCGTTTTGAGTGTTCCGGTTCATCCAGAAGGGTCGAAATAGTCAGAAAAGTCTATTCGGGTGTTAGATTTGGGTCTTGGGTCACTTTGGAGATGAAAGGACACCCCGAAGGGGCATTTTAGTCATTTTAATTAGGAGATGAATAGTATTTTCGGGATTTGTCTTATTATAAAGGTGATGTATTAGAGGAACGTAGGTTCATTTCATTTTATTACAAAATATTTGAGAGGTATCAGTTTGAAGGAAAGTGAAGAGTTTCTTGGGAGGAAAAGAGGTTGCTTAGGAAGGAGGAGAGACTTTTGGGGCAAGCCAAAGGGGATTAACCACCATCGTAAAGTCGTCGAAAAATAAGGAAGGAATTCTACACCATCATCACCAAAGGATCATACCTACATAATTAAGGAAAGTGTAATTCTTACTTTATTTTATTGCTTACAATATCCATGCTAGATAGGTTAAGTAATATGTATGAACTTACATGATTTAAGGATGAACTATAGAGTTTTTGGGATTTGTTATTGATATAAAAATTAGATAGAATAAATCTCTTTCTATTTAAATGATTTAATCAATGAATTTTGGGTTTCACATGATAGAAGAAGTTTGAGTTATATGATTTTTGGAGAAATAAGAACCTGTGAGAATTTTGGGAATAATAGGATTTAATCCAAACTATATGATGATTTTAGTTTGTTTGATTATTAGAAACTGATCATATATCTTCCTATATCAATTGAGATTAATTAGGAGAAGTTTAGATTGATTTGTGTTGGTTTCGATGAGAAAGAAAATGGATAAAACACATGAAAAAAATTGTTGAAAGGATGAACATTGTATGATAATTTTAGGATTGTTTTCAGAGGAAATTGGCAGTGTGCTCCCGAGTTTTTGTATAAAATCACATTCTGCACAACTTTGCAGTTTTAAGTGTTTTCAAAATCGGAGCAGAAAAGCCTCGAAATTGTAATTTTATATTTATGGCAGTATGTACCTTTATCGAAAAAAAATAATTGAAAAATGGTAATTTGGCCCATGGTGATATTTTATTAATTTTGGTACATAAACAAGGTGCGAGGGATTTGGGTTAATGTTGGAAAATTATTTGGATTTGAGGATTAAATTTTTGTGAGAGATATCTACATAATTATATTATGATTTAGAGGAGAATAATCGTTATATCAAATAAGGGTAATAATGATGATATATTTACGGGTACTTGGGTCGGATAAAATATCATGTGAGTGATAACTATAAAAAACAAATTATGATGATAATCATGATTACAAGTGTGGGTAGTATTCAATAAATACGACGGGTACTTGTGATAGGATGAATTTCTAATATGATATAGGTAGTGTAAGTACCTAATTTTATATAGGTAGATGATAATGCCTATTTGATTGATTGATAATTTGTGTGTATGACATACCTATCTTACTTGCTATCGATGGGAGGTATACGCGTGAGGACAGTCTTATCCTGATGAATATATGGGACCTTCGACTTGTCGCTCGAGAACATAGGACTTAGGTCGATTACCATTAGTGAGAACAATGGTATAGAACGGTCATTTGGGTGCGTAGGTATGTGCGTAGCCCAAAGGCTTAGGACTATGTTGGCCTCCATATTTGTGATTTTATATTTGTGGTTCGAGGGATCTTTACTGAACCTATAGTCCCCTATACAGTGACGAGATGTATTGGGACAAGATAGCAGAGTAATGCAGCACAACAGCTGTGTCTCGGGGTGCAGTATATATATATATGTGTGTGTGTGTGTGTGTGTGTGATGATATCTACTGTGTGGCTAAAGTAGAAATGTAAGATAGTTAATTATGAGAACACTTAATTGAATTGAATTAATAAGGGACTTATCCATGTTGAATCTAAATGAATATATATGTTTATAACATCATTATATGTATTATGAGATTAATACATGGGAATGAATTGGGTTAAAAAGAATGGATACAATGGGTTAATCTAGTTAGCGTGGGAACTATAACTAGAATGGTTTAGAGGTACGTCATGTGTGCACTCTAGATGAGAGGTCAGAATCTCAAGAGAGAGTCCGATAATCTAACATGTATATTATAAGTGATAAATATTGCAACTATTCACTTGCTGTTTTAAAAACTATTTTTACATCGGACTTTGACCCGTTTCCTTGCATATTCTCTTTTCTCTCTTGTATCTTCTATATCAGGTGTCTAGCCATAGGGATGCCAGCCATAGAGGATTAAGATGGTTGACGAACTATGGAGCTATGAGGGATTGTTTAGATGCTCTCATTCATTTGATTCATACTCTGTAGTGATCTTTCATCTAGGGCATGTCGCCCCAGAGGAGTTTAGCTGTTTCCTTTCTATTGAGTCAAGATTTTATACTCGTGTCATTGTGATGCATCTATTATTGTTGGGATTTATTTATTGTGATATTTTCAGGAAAGTTTATTCCAGTTACCTTTAAACTCTATTGTGGTATCTATTCAGTTTATTGTTATTGTGGAATGGAATGTGTGGAATTGTTAAAAATGGTATAATAAAATTTTATTATATTAAAATTGGAAAGTTTTTAACCCCAACTTAATTGAGTATTAGGTGATAGGACAATATTTTTGACAGTGATACTAAAAATGAACCAACTGTATATTCTGATTTAATTGGGTATGGGACTAATCACCCGGTATTTAGTTAGGTGGGGTGTTACAAATAATTCACCTATTAGTTCTATCAAATCCACAATTCTTACTTATAACATGACTAAAATCTTCACATTTGACGTCATCCTTAACAACCTTCTTTAATCACCAAAGTGTATACTGGTTGGAACTATAAAGCCACATTCTTGCCCATTTTGAAAATATGATGCTTATGAATTTCCTTATATCTTTCTTTTCACCATATGCTTGGCTCATTATCATCTTTATGACAATTGAAAATGATATCTTATTGTTACCAATATTATTATAATTTAATGTCACTTTTATTCTTATAAATATGAATCCACCTAAGGACTTCCACGTTTCAATTGCCATATAAAAATGAATTTAATTCTCTTTTCTCATTATGTCTCTCTTTCATAATCTCTTTGAGAATTAAGTTCACCACTCTCCATAATATAAGGCTTGTTTGTTTAGTACTTCTTTGCACAAAATCAAATGTACGTGCTATAGATGACCTCACAGTTATTCCATATGTTATCATATCCCTTAAAAAATATACAAATTTTCACCTCTCTAGAGAACTTATCATGATCCTCATGGTTCACCTTTTATTACTCCCTTCACTAGAGCATAAAGAACTCACTGAATAAGTCGCATCTTCAAATCTGGTATACACCAAATATCACAGAATGTTGTCACCAACCAATTTTGATTATGAACACAGATACTAGATAACTTATATTTGATTTGCATTCTCGATCCATCAGCCATATTTAAGGATTGAGTTATTTTTTTGAAATATTGATTAAGCACTAAACCTTCTTTTATGCAATTTAAATATGCGTCGATATCAATTAGGGAAATAAATTTAAAAATATAATATTCATTTATAACTATAATTATATTTACATACCTATTTTTGGTAAGTGTGAGTGCAATCACACAATAAAGGAATTATAGAGAGCAAGAAATAAAAGAATATGGAAATTCCACACAACACACAAATATACGTGGTTCACCAAATTGTCTACATCCACAGAGAGGTCACTGAGTTTTTATTCCCCTTGGCTATGGTGAGAGGGATATATTTATAGCCTCGTAAATTAAAAGCAGTTGAGTTGTTTAAGGAACTATCTTGGCTTTTCATTGGCTCATATGGTGACTCTTGATTCTCTCGTCAGAGATTATAGGTAACCGATCTGAGCTGATCAATAATTAAATCATAATCGTTTCGTATATATTCATATGACAAATGCTCGTGCTAATCTTTTCATTGGAGAACTAGGCTGAGTCAGCTTAATGGCTTATTGGGCCTATTCGGACTAGCCGAAATTGGGCTTAGTTATGGTTTGGATCCCACAATTGCCCCTAAAATTCATGGACAAAATTTGGCTAGAATTGAGTAGGATAATTTTAAATTTGTTGGAAGCCCATCAAATTGGTCCAATTCTTGATAAAATCTTCTTTTTGGACATTTTTACAAATAACTGATAACCAGCGAGGGTTTTGCCCCTTCTTCCTTACTCAGAAGACTCCAAAGCTTCTTGTTTGCGTTCATTTTCCCTGCAAGTACTTTTTTTCTCCTTGTTGTAGATTTTTCTTCTTAACTTTCTTATTATACCTTCTCTTGTACTCTTATATTGTTGTTTTTATACCTTTGGTGAAAATAGTGAACACCTTCCATAGGGAAAATTTAGAAGATTTTAGGAAAATCTACTCAATTCCTCCCTGGGTTATAATTGAGTGTTCCCCTATACCTAGAAATGTTATTGTAGTGGATGGGGGACACTGGATTCACACTTTGTCTCTAGTTCAGGAGGATTGACTTTTCCCCCACGCCCACCTTTTTATAGAGTTTTATGAATACTTTGGGGTCATCCCAGCTCAGTGTGCCCCCAATACATGGCCCATCGTCAACAGGGTGCATAGAATAAATGGGTTGTATGGGACTAAGCTTGGTATCCAAGAGATTAAATACTGTAATTCTTGGTCTCACACTAATGATAGTCTTGCATATTTGAAGGTGAGTAAGGCCTATAGGGTTCTTATTACAAATCTTCCTGATTCTAATAAAGGATATTGGGATTCGAGCTTTATCACGAGAGATTGACAACCTCCACCCCTCACCAAGGGCGAAGAATACACTGGGTTTATATGACCAACTTGGATGATGATATAGGTTAGAACCTGATCTTTACATGCTTCCCTTTATTTAGTTTTGCATTTTGAACTATTTTTTGTTGATTATTTCTCTTTTTGATTTTTGGGCAGCTCGTTCAGAGAAGAAGGAACATTCTTTGGACCATATCAATAGGGATGACTTACTAAAGTCTTGGAGTGTGAGAGAATTGTTTCCTGGTGGTAATTATCCCCGCTCAACCTCCTTTATCTTGAAAATTAAAAACACTATTGGAAGATTCACTACTTGCTCAATAGATGACATCCCATACCTTTCCATGTCTGATGAGGAGGTTTCTATCTTCTCCTCTTTTGAATCACTTGACGTGAATTACATCCTTTCTCATGAGGAAGATTCAATGCCTCCCAGAAAGAGAGTGTTGTTAATTGAAGATGATGATGTGGAGGGTAGCCACTCATCCTCTAAGATCTAGTCCTTGAAGGGAACTAAGGCTGAAGGTTCCAAGGCCAACAACCAGGAATTTTTCGTTAAGGAGAATAGAGATATAGTTCCCCTATCCCCCCAACTCTCCAAAAAGAATGATGCCCCCTACTGTTAGGTCTTCCCAGGACATGTCTATAGTGAAGAATCCCTCCTTGGCTCATGGCCTATTGAAGGGACCTATGCTCATGGATGATCAGGAGAAACTCAAGTTGCTTGCCTCCGATTAACTCTCAATCAGTTCTTCCCAAACTCTATCAATGGTGAGTAACTTCTTCTTTTCCTCCTTGATATTTTTGTTGCCATTTTGAAATAATCTTATCTACTAATTGCCTTGTGTTTTTATTTATATTTTGTGGCAGAGTTTGTCCAACTCTTGGATGGTTTTTAGTACCAGTCTAAGATCAATAATGAGCTTAGTGAAGCCCTGAGAAAATTGCTGGAGGCCTTGACAAGTGCCAAGAAGGCCTATAATAAAGAGAAAAGGCCACTAGCGATGCCGTAAGCAAGCTGAAGATTAAGAATGAAAAGCTCAAGGTTGAGAACTCTCAATTGAAGGTCGAGCAAGATCGATTAGCTAAGAAGGTGGTCGAGTTTACTGTGGCCAATGACTCCAGTTTTAATAAGGAATTTATAGATGCCTACGAGGATACCAAGATCTAGTTGGTGTACATCCAAAAATCCAGCTTTAAGAAGGAATGGACACAACCTTGGTGAAAACCAAGGTCTCAACTAACTATGACCTTTCAGCAAGCATTATCCTAGTTCTCCCCAGCGGTTGAGGAGGAGGCTACCGCCAACGTTCTAGCTAACAAGACCGAGGTTGTGGTGACTGAAAGCAAGGCTATAGAGACCAAGGAGCAGGTGAAAGAATAAGTGGCCTGTAGTTTAGGGCTTATAATTCCTTATACTTTTACTTTTTTGGCTATTTGTAAGGGCTCAATCCATTTTGTGATATATCAATGAAAGAACATTCCTTTTAAATTATGCTGCTTAGATGCCTCTGCTGAATTTTTCACTTCATATTTGTTTATCTCTGTAGCCTATTACCGAGGAGATTCCCTCCTTTATTAGCAGCCTTGATGACTTGCTTGGTCAGGATGCAATTGATCGGGCTCACCGAGCATTTTTGTCCATCCACAAGGCCTTGTAAAAGATTACCAGGGCCTATAAGGACTAGTTACTCTTGGTAGCCAAGTTGAAGGATGACTTAAAAGACTTGGAAGACGTGGGCTCTTTATGCAAGGTGAAATAAATAGCTTCAAAACCCAACTTACTTGGTAAAGGATGTAGAGGAGGTCGACGCCCTAATCCATTTTAAGAATGATGAGCTTAAGAATAAGCTCACTGATGTTGAGAAAGACAATCGAAGAACTCACATAATGGTGATAGGGTTTAGCCGTGATGTGAAAAAGCTTCGATACTTATTCAATATGGGTCCCCGAGTGGCCTGGTCAATAGGCTATAATGAGGGTTAAATAGATTCTTTAGTCTTGATGAAGGAGGCAAAAAATGTGGCCTACAAGCATAGTCTACCGAATGCTCTGATGGTGGTGAAGGAGCCCAAAGACACTCAGCTTTGGTACATATATCAAGTTAACTATCCTCCATATAGGCTACCTCCCTTTGGTCGTGATGAGAAGTGGGTCCTTTTGGACTCTATTCCTCTCCAATTTGATGATAATTATCTAGAGTCTCATGACAGTGACAATGAGTTCCAGCCAGATACCAACGATAGCCGAAGGAGGCCGATCGCAGAATTTTTGGCTCTCCGATAATAAATAGTTATAATGACTTTTGTACTGTTTGTAGTGGTTTTTGTAATTAGTACACCCTTTCTTAACTTGTAACTAGATATTACAGTGTAGTTAAACTAATACCAATTTCTTAAATTTTTCATCCCCTTATGCCAAACATGTATTACATTTGTGTTATCTTACCTTTTAGGTCGTGTCATCACACTACCTTAGGACTAGAACACGCTATGGTAAAAATTCCTGGTCTAAGGGCAGTCTACCCATTCAGTATTTTATTCAACCAAGCTAAGTTGGTTTACTGCCTAGGGATCCCCTGTAGGGATTTCACTTTCCAGGGAAATTCATGAGGTTATTTGTGTTGGTAGTGACAAAGACTTGAAGACTTTACATTTCACCATAATAAGTAAGGTTGACATTATAATTAAGCTAAAGCCTGAGCAACATTTAAAAATTAATGTTAATTTTGAGCCTGTTACTTTAGAATAATGTAAAACGATTGAATAGCTAAATAATTAAGCCAATAACTAGGGGCTTTATTAATAATTTGAAAGTGAACTGTGAGCAACATAAGTTTTAAAATAAAAATTTGTAAAAACTAAATATGCTATAAATAAAACTAAAAGTAAAACTTCTTGAGGTTGGCTGTATTTCATGCTTGGGATATCTCCCTCTCCTCCATTATGTCTAAGTGACAAGTTTCTTGTAAATCAACTCTGATCATTTTGAACGGACCTCCCTAGTTGGGCCCTAACTTACCGTCCGATGATCTTTTAGCGTTGTCGAGGCCCTTCTTGAGGACATAATCCCTAACCTAAAATTTCCCGAATTGACCCCTCTATTGTACTATTTAGCCAACTACTGCCGGTAGGAAGCCAGCTTGATCATGGCTTGTTCCCTTCATTCTTCTGCTAGGTCATGTTCAGTGCAAAGGTCTTCGTCATTCAATCCTTCATCAATAAAATTTATCCTCATAGATGGGAGACCAACTTTGAGTGGAATAATGACTTTCATTCCATAGGTGAGGGCAGAGGGTGTTTCCCTGGTAGGGATTCTCGGTGCAGTGTGGTATGCCCAAAGGATATGAGGGACTTTATCCATCCAAGCACCCTTTAATTTTTCCAGCCTCTTTTTTAAGCCATCGAGCATCGCCTTGTTCGAGGCCTCTACTTGGCCATTATTTAGGGGGTAGGCCAAAGAACTGAAGTGGTGTTTGATTCTGTGCTCATCGCAGAATCCTTGAAAAGTTCTACTTTTAAATTTTGTACCATTATTAGTTATGATGGTATTGGGTACCCCAAAGCGAGTTATAATGTTTCTCCAGATAAACCTGATCATGTCGGCATTTCTAATGTTCGCTAGTGGTTCTTCCTCAATCAACTTAGTAAAATAATTTATGCTGACCAATAAGTACTTGTGATTCCCTGGCATAGTAGGTAGTGTCCCTATGGAATCCAACCCCCATTATGCAAACGACGATGGGCCGGTTAAGGGCCTCAGGTCGCTGGCCTGTTGATGGAGCATTAAGGAAATTTTTTGTACTTCTCACATTTTTTAGCATGAATACTTGCGTCTTTCAACATATATGGACACTAATAGCCTTTTTTGATTGCTCGGAATACTAAAGATTTTCCTCTCGCGTGACTTCCATAAATCCCATCATGAAAATCGTAGAGAACTTGGCTGACATCTTTTGGGTATACACATTGGAGGTAGGGGACTTTCAAAGAATTTCAATAAATCTTTCCCCCAGGTCCTAAGTAGAAGTGAGCAACTTTTAGACTGATTTGATGAGCCTACCTTTTATTAGTTGGCAGTGTGTCGTTCTACAAGTATGAGATGATTGGAACCATCCATCTTGGACCCACCTTTTCAATGGAAAAAATATACTCGAAGGCCATTGATTTGTCAATGCTGGGTTGGGAGAGGAGTTCCACTTTGATTGTTCTCCTAAGATTGGAGTTTATTACAGATCTTAGGGCAACTAAAGCATCTTCATAACTGTTGTTCCCCTAGGGTAATTGTTAAACATGGACTTCCTCGAATTTTGACATTAGCTCACACACCACCACGAGGTAAGCTCCGATTCTTTCATCATTAGCATTGAGGTTCCAACTAACTTGTTTGTACACCAGTTTTAAGTCATAATACACTTTGAGTTTCTTTTGCCCCTGCAAATGAGCCTTACACGGTTCGACTATAAGTGCTTCATACTCGGCTTCATTGTTAGAGGCTTTAAAGGAAAATATGGTCCCCTACTCGATTATTGCATCTTCTGGTGTTATGAGAAATATTTCCACTCCTGTACCATTAGAATTATAGGCACCACCCACATACAACATCGAACTCTCGAATTGGCCCCGCTCGCGAAATTTTGATTTTTCAGTTACTTGTTGGTCGGTGGGGGCATCCCTCGTAAATTCCATCACAAAGTCAGTCATTATCTATCCCTTGACAGCCATCTTTAATTTAAAGTGGATGTCAAATCTCCCAAGTTTTACTGACCATTTTAACATGCATCCAGAAAGATTGAATTTGCGAAGAACAATGCTAATGGGGGAAAGAAGTGATGACAGTGATGGAGTGGGACTCAAAGTAGTGTTTAAGATTTCGGGAAACTATTACCCACATGTAAGATAATTTTTCCAGAGGTAAGTAATGCTACTCGGCATTCAAGAGAATTTTACTGGAATAGTAAACAAGGAACTATTTTGCCTCTTTCTCGCAGACCAAGGCCGAGCTGGCCGCGTGGCTTGAAATTGAAAGGTAAGGGTAAAAGGGTTCCCCTTGACCGAAAATATCCAGCAATTGAGGTTTGCTCAGGTAGGATTTGATTTCCTCGAGAGATCTTAAGCATTCGTCGTTCCAAGTGAGGCCTTTTTATTTCTTGAGTAGTTAGAAGAATGATAGGCAATGCTCAGATGACATCGAAATGTGAAGTGGTTAAGTATCGCGATCATCTTAGTAAGCTTTTGGATCTCGCGCAACGTCCTCGATGGTTGGACATTATTGATAACCTCTATCTGATTAGGATTTCTCTCAATTATACTTTTGCCGAACAGATAACCTAAAAACATATTTGACTCGACCCCAAATGAGCATTTTCTCTGATTGAACTTCATCCGGTAGAGCCTGGGGATTTTAAATGTGTTAGTTAGGTCTTTGAGATGGTTATCCTTACTCTTGATTTTGATGAGCTTATCGCCATTGGAAACTTCCATCGTTTCTCATATTTCTTGCCTAAACATATTATTGACCAGTCTATGGTACATGGCTCCATCATTCTTAAGAACGAAGTCTTGTCTTGATTAGGGACGAATAGAGGAATCTGGGGATACCTCGAGTAAGCATTCAAAAAACTGATTTAATTGTGGTCTACGGTGGCTTCGACTAATTGATCTATCTTTGGTAGGGGAAATTATCCTTAGGGAAAGATCTATTGAGGTTGGTAAAGTCTATAACGACTCTCCAGCTACTGTTGCTTTTATAAAATACGACTGGATTTGAAAGCCACTCCAGGAGTTGAACTTCTCTGATGGACCTTGCCTCGAGAAGTTTCCCTACCTCTTTTTCCACCGCTTTTACCTTCTCTGGGGCTGTTACATGATCTTTTTATACGATTATCTTGAATGCTAGATCTACGTGGAGATAGTGACATGCAACCTTGGGATCAATCCCCGATATATAATATGGATCCCATGTAAATAAATCTAGGTTCTATTTAGAAAGATGATCAACTACCTTCTTTTTTGGTCGATTAATGTTGTACCGATTAGAAATTTCCTCTCTGGTTGGCCTCCTTATAAAACCAACCTCCTTCACTTTTTCTATGACCCTATAGCAGGGTAGATCCTGGTCTTCTTCACCCATATCGTTCGTAACTTACTTATTATTTCGAAGGAGTATTTCCATTTGGGGACGTCTTTCAGAAGAACCTCTTTGTCTTGCTTTTTCTCCTACTTAGGTTTAATGGTGGCGATGTAATATTTTCGAGCAATGGCTTGGTCTCCTCTTATCTCCATTATGCCCCGATCTGTGATGCACTTGAGTCTTTTGTGGTAAGTTGAAGGGACAACTCTTATGGCATGAAGCCATCACCTATCGAGAATGGCATGATAGGGCGAGTCAATATCTACTACCAAAAACTCAATGAGCTTTGAAATACCCTTGCCATTAGTGGCAAGATCACCTTCCTTAATGGCATGGTCATTTTTCATGCGAAGCCGACCAAAGGGACAATCACTTCCTTCAAGTTTGACATATTGAGTTTGATCTTGTGGAAGAGTTCTAGGTACATCACCTCTGAGGAACTCCTCTGGTCCACCAGTAACTTGTCCATATCCCAGTTTGCAATCCTCTGAGTAATTACCAGTGCGTTGTGGTGTGGGGTTTTCATCCTGACTAAGTCTTCCTCCATAAACACAATATGCTTGTTATAATCCACGTCTTCATGTCGCTTGTGCTTGCTAGCTTGGCTCTTAGCGAAATCTATTTGGAAGTCCTCCATCACGGTTGTGATCTTCTAGAGCTCCATCTGAACTGCATTTTCTCTAATCTACTTAAGGTCAGACGCCCCATATATCACTACAAACTCATGCCCCGCCTCATCGTCCAGGATATTATTTGATTTTTGGTCTCCGTCGGCGTTGAGCTGATCTAACTTCTTCTCTATGTACTCGTTCAAGTGCCCTACCTAGATTAACTCCTCCAGATGATATTTTAGTGTGTTGAAATTCTTTGTCTTGTGTTCGTTTTCCTTGTGAACTGATAAGCACCCAAAAATATACATTTTATACCCCAAATAGACGTATTTTAGTCCCTAAATCTCGACAATTTGGGTCTTATGTGCCTTATTGTTTATTTTGTAGGTCGAATGCACGTTGAGGTGTTCCAACGCATATTTCAAGGCAATTGTGTGGATTATGGAGCTAATTACCCTTTTTTCGTATCCTAGCCTACCCTAAACCTACCTAAACATGTCCCTAACCGCCTGTGTTTAGGTTGTCTCATTTTATTTTATTTGTGTCATTTTATTTTTAGGGTTTATTTTATTATTTTATTTTATTGAGTCGTGAATATATTTTTAGGATTTTTATATTTTTAGCGTATCGTGTATTAGTTTTTATATTTTCTTTCATTTTCTTATTTTTAGTTAGTTTATTATTATTTAATTTTTAATATTTAATTTATTAGTTTTTAATTTTTATAGTTTTTATTTTAGTTGTGTTTAGTTTTTTTAAAGTTTGTATAGTGTGTCGTATTGTGTAATTTTTATTTTAGTTGATATTTTTTTTTAGTTTAGTTAAATTTTTAATTTGTTTTATTTTATTTTTAGTTGTAGTTTATTTTTTTAGGGGTCATAAATTAACACACACACCCTTAATACCCTATTCCATACATACACCCAAACATACTCACTCACCCTCACCCACATTCCCATACACCCACCTATACACTAACCCCACCCAATTCATCTTCAACCTCAACCTCTTTCTCTCTCCTCTCCCCAAAACACCAGTCTTTTTCCACCATTGAAACCATCCCTCACATCTCCACCACCTGCTCCCGAGTTTCACAAACTCGATTCCACCCATTTCCAGTCTCAACCACAACCCCCAACCCGTTGCCCCACCTCCGACGACGAAATCCTCCTACCAGCCACGATCTCCTACAACCCGACGATAACCCGTCGTTTAAACTCCTTACCGCAGCCATAACCCACCTCGGATCGCCCCTTACCCAAAAATCCATCCGGACCTACCCCCCCACGCCGCCGACGAACTCCTAACTAGCGAACCAAACCCGAGCGACCCCTACCATACTCCGGCTGCGCGCCTCAACCCGCGCCTACCCGAGAGCAAACCCATTTCCTTTCCAAAAACCACGACTTCTACCTGCTTCTAAAGTCTCAGGCCAAAACCAAAATAAAACCCACATGTTTAAAATCCATTTAACCAACTTAACCCTTTTTCCATAAATTCCCCCAAACCCTTCTAACCAAATCTGATTTGTTTTTATCCTTAACACCCCACTTCCCACATAACTTCACACAACCCATGCACATTTGCGCATTTTTCTATTTTGACCCCAACTTATCCTCACACCTCATGTCCATTTAATTCCTACCCAATTTACCCTTAACTCCATGCCTACTATTTAAGGAAGATGAAGACCATTTGATAAAGGAGCTCCAACTTAGTTTTTACACCTTGTGTGATAAATTTCTCTACACCCCTCTTTATAGAGTATTTGCATTTTTATCAAATATCTCAATATAGAGGTGTGTAGTAAAATTTATCTCTAGGATGAATTTAACCCCACCCATCTATAATGAATTTTTGCATTTTTAGCAATTATTTCATAATAGATTGATGTATTTGAATTCATCCATTATTATCTAGGATCTCAATTTAGTTTTAAAACTCTTGTGTGATAAATTTATCTACATCCCTCTATGTTGAGTATTTGCATTTTTAGCAAATATCTCAATAAAGAGGTGTGTAATGAAATTTATCTCTAGGATGAATTCCACCCCACCCGTCTATAATAAATTTTTGCATTTTTAACAATTAATTCATAATAGATTGACGTAGTTGAATTCATCCATGATCATGTAAATAGAGAGAGGGAAATACCATTTTAGTGTAGTTTTTTAGATTATAATTTTTATTTTAATTTTTTAGATAGTGAGGGAAAAACAAATTGTTGTGAGTATTAATTTGAGTGAAATTTTGATGTAATTTTGTTTGGATCATTCAAATTGAGGGATGTTAATTTCAACTCATGAATTGAAGTTCAATTAAGCATCAAGAGATTGGGCGTGATTGTTCTCATCTCTTCTCATTTATTTTATGCCTTTGATTATTAATTTGTCAAATTTCATACCATGTTAGGTTAAATCCCCTTTCAAGGGGTGGGGTGAACCCTTATTTGATGTTATTTTAATTTAATTAGTTTGATTACTTGAAAATTCCCTTTGAATGTTAATTTTGATCCCCCACCCTTAAATTTACGCCTCAACAGAGGGTAAATGATTTTCGAGAGAAAATCGAAATTCTAGTTGTAATACTCATTTTAGATTCGAACTAGAGATAGGGGTTTCTTAAGTTGGATATTATTACTTGAATTTCAACTCTAAATTTATTTGCTAAGATTTACATAAATTTTAATCGATCGATCGTAGCGGATGATTAATTAAAAGGAGTGTAGGTCTATTTTCTAGAGTTGTGGGGGGTTAAACTTAATTTTCTAAAAGGTTACTATTAAAATTACATTTGCAATGAGATTTGGTTTGTAATTTTGATATTAATTTGGGAGAATTCAAATAATTAAATAATTAGTCAGAATAGCTAAAATTTGTGGTGTAATCCCATTCCTTTATTATTCTCACATTTGCTTCCTCTCTTTTTCTCTTATTTTAGTGTTAGACTTAGTTCATTATTTTTTAGTCACTTTTCAGTTAGTTGTTTTCATCTCTCATTTTAGTTTAGTGTTATTTCACCTCACCTCACCCAAGTTTTTTAATATTAAAAAAATGTTTAAAAAAAATTCCAAAAAGAAAATAAAAAAGTGAATTACAATTGAGTTTGTCTCTAGCTTACCCCCTTGATGTGGATTGACATCCTTACTTACCGCTACACTTGAGTTTGCTATATATTTGTAGGTATTTTGAGGATTTTGATTAGAGGAGATTTTCAAGCAACGACGAAAAATATACCGAAAAGTTCTTTCTATCATGGAACGCACACGAGAGCGTGTTGTTCCTCTTAGTGGGATCCCCTCCCATCTTCTTTGGCCACTTCAAAAACTGTTGATCCTTGATCTTTCCTAAGATCTTGTAATATGGTTCCTTAAAACTGTGTTAATAGCTTGAAAGGCATTAGATGAGTCTATCTTGCCCCCTTTTTTGGCAACGTTTTATTTTTTGTTCCCCTTATAGGGGTTATTCTCATTCTCGCTGCCTTTTTGTTTGCCTTAGCTCGACCAGTTTCTACTTGGCTATGGACTACGTCCTCTACTTTAGAATACTTCTTTATGTGTGACATGAGGTCATTGATGGTGTTTTCTTCCTTCTTAGTGAGGTACTGGTGCAGCATGGAGGTAGGGTCAAGGCAATTTTAAAGATGCTACGGTGACCTGCTCTGAGCAATCTTCCACCTCGTTGAAAGTCTCCCAATAACTCTTAGTGTATTTGTGAAGGGTATCCTATGTATTTTTCCTCATCATGAGTAGATATTACATCCTTTTTGGATGAGAGATACTTCTTATGAAGCGAGTAGTGAGGACCTCGGTGAGGGACTTAAAGCTCTTAATCGACCTGTGAGGAAGCCTCTCAAACTAATTTTGGGCAACATTGCCCAGGACGGAAGGGAATATCCAATACATGAGGGCATCATTTTGACTTTGTAAGGTCATGTCATGCCTATACTACCGAATGTGTTCTATGGGTCCTATCTTTCCATTAAAATTTTTAAACCTTGGGGCTATAAATTTCTTCGGGGGTTCCCTCTTTTCAATGGATCTTGAGAAATAATATTTCAGTTGAGTGATGAGAGCTCTACTTTCTAGATATTTTGTTGATATGGCTCCTCGGTGAGTTGTGTGTTGATCAATTTCCTTCCAAACCAAGCTCCTTATGTCATCCCTATGGCGCTCATTATCTCAGAGGCACCTCCCTGGGTGACTCCCATGTTCTGAACGCTATTGGTCGCTCCTTGTGCTCCTTGCTTGGCTGTGAGTTTTGTTAGCCTGTGGGCTTGGAGTCTAACTATGATATTTTTAGTTTTCCTAATGGAGTTCTCTCTCCATCTGTTATAGTTGCCGCTGAAGGCGAGAAGTCTCCTCAATTTAGAGGCGAGTTGTCTCCTCCTTCCATTAAAGTTGTGCTTCATATGCGACGACCAGTCTTGATATATCTGGATTAATCTAAGTTGATTGTGGCTTTCCTCGGAGAGCTGTTACTCTAGTCAAAATCTTGGGCTCCCATCTTGGCAAACTTCAGATCTGACCATAAGTGTAGCTAGGTCATCTCGCAAGTCTTCAGGTTGGGGTACGTTGTCCGGGTGGTGAGACATTTGTGACTTCTTTCGTAGGGATTGGTTTCGTAGAAAAGGAAATCGATTCCCACATACGACGCTAATTATGAGTGCAATTTATCACAATAAATGAATTCTAGAAATCAAGCAATGAAAGAATATGAAAATTCCACAAAACACAGATATACGTAATTCATCAAATTACCTATGTCCAAAGAGGTCACTGAGATTTTATTAATGTCTTTCAAAGTTCAAAAATAATATCCCCCCTTGGCCCTGGGGTGAGGGCTGTATTTATAGCCTCGTAAAGTAAAGGTAGCTAAGTTGTTTAAGGAACACTCTTGGCTTTTCATTGGCTCGTATGGTGACTTCTGATTATCTTGTCCGAGATTATAGGTAACCGATCTGAGCTTATCAACAATTAAATCATAATTGTCTCATATATATCCACGTGAAAAATTCTCGTGCTAATCTTTTCGTTGGCGGACTGGTCCGAGTCAGCTTGATGGCTTATTGGACGTGTTAAGACTGGCCAAAAATGTCTTAATTATGGTTTGTACCCCACAGTATGTTACTTGGTTTATAAGAAGTAACGAAGAACTATCCTTTTATTCTTTATTTTCTTTAGATTGAGAATGATTTTGGGAATGTGTTTTGTTTTTTCTTTGAATTGCTAAGATGAATTTTCTAAATTCATAAATTTTTTCGTATACATTTAATTTTTAAATTTAAGACAATAACTATCTCCTTTAAATCATTACAGTTGGATTATTTTTAATAATACCTTATGTGTTTAAATAATCTATTATTTCTTTTAAGAAATATGGTTATGTTATTGGTGAAGTATGAGTAATTTTATTCGAATCATTTATATATTTTCTTGTTCGCTTCTATGTATTTTTGATATATTTTCTTTTTCTTTACGGGTCTTTAATATCATTAATAAGATCTAGGGTTATATTTTCAGTTTTTGTTAAAACATTTACTCCTAAACCATTCATTTCAAGAATAACTTTTAAATAATCTATCTTAGATTTAAATCTAACACTATAGGCTTTGTTCTTATTCATATTTTTCTATTTCATTTGATGAAATATCATCATTTGTTTCTGCGACTAAAATATCTTCGGACTCACGGGAGGATGATTCCTTTTAATCAATAGGATTATGAAGAACTTGTTTGAGTTTTGTTTTAAACCCTCATCTTGTATCATTTTTATCTTTTTCTTAGTAAAACATTTATTAGTGTAATGACATGTTTTTTCACATTTATAACATGTAATTAATTTTTTTATATTACATGTTTTTCTTCCCTTTTTTGGGGGATGTTTTTGTTTAGCCTTTAAGGGATTTCTTCTTTTTGTATAAGATTTTATTGAATATTTTTCATCTTAGTTGTTCTTTTAGATTGCAGGTGGATATTGACTTCTAATATCACGACCGAGATAATCACAAAATCCTCCTAATTTTTTTCTTTAAATTTTGACTTTTGAATTGAGCTTCTAGCTTTCAATCGTTGAAGAGAGAAGGACCTCATGAAATGCACTCACCAATTAATTCACCATATAAATAGTTTTCATAGGGAATACATGCCCCATCATGTTTATTAAATATTATATTTTCACATTTTCAGCAAAAAGAGAAGGTAGTTATGCTATAAATTATTCTTTCTAAGGGATTGTACTACCATCCTCTCTCCTCATTATCTTAGATAAAAAGGCATGTTTATACCAACGTAAATGAGTTAGAGTAGGACATTTGAGATTTATCAAAAGTCCTGTACTTCTTTTAAAAGTATTTAAATTTTTACCTATAAAATGAAGAATTATACTTTGGATGAGAATACATATATCGTTTTCAATAGGAGTCATTTGTTGCATCTGTTGATCCATATCATTTTTATTTTTTATGAGTGGATAGCGTGTTACAATTTTAGTTGCATTTAATCCTAATTTAAGAATATAATCCTCATAACCTTTGAGTTTTCCGAAAAATCCGGCCACTATAAATTAATTAACCTTTTTTATCGATGTTGCTTGCTGCCTTAAAGATATTAGTATATGTCAAATGTGATGTAATTCAGTAACAATTTGGTATTTTGAAATATGGACTGTTTTTGAGGATGAATTTAGAGAAGAACTTCAATTTACTTATGTTAAAGTAGTCTTAAGTGTGTTTCCGAACTTTTCTCTCTCTCTCTCTCTCTCTCTCTCTCTCTCACGTAAACCCTAATCAGGGTTTGCATGGCTACCACTTCTCATCTTCCCCACGTTGACCCTAAGCCTCCAGATATTCATAGAGCATGGAGCAGATCCTTTGCTTCAGTGGTTGCTGAATCATCCTCAATCAAACATGATCTAAACCTCAAAACACCCACATCTTACAAAGGTGAACCAGCAGTTATTTTTACGCAAGATGATATTGAGATTCTATCGAAGCCTTTTAAACACTCCTTGGTGGGTAAGTTTTCACATGGCAGACCTTCTATGGATTCGATTAGACAAGTGTTCCAAACCTTTTCTCTAAAAACTGTTTTTAGTATTGGTCTGTTAGATCATAAACATATATTGATAAGGTTGAACTCTGAAGAAGATTACACTCGAATATGGATGCGAGATACTTGGTACGTTGGAAAGTTCCCATGAGATTATTTAAATGGACTCCAGAATTTAGACCTGACAAGGAAAGCAGCTTGGCCCCAATATGGATTTCTTTTCCTAATCTCCCGATACATTTCTTCTCCAAATCCTCTCTATAATCTATAGCCCAACTCATTGGAAATCCATTAAAGATGGATGCTTCAACAGTAGAGATGAACAGACCTAGCATTGCTAGGGTTTGTGTCGAAGTGGATCTATTAAAACCATGCCCAAATAGGGTCTGGATTGGTTGTGGTGCGACAGGATTTTGGCAAGAAGTGTTTGTCGAATCAAAACCAGATTATTGCAACAATTGTTCCAAGAAAGGTCATAGCGAAGATTCATGTATATTCCCGATGCCATTGAAAGTGGAGAGGAAAAAACAAAGACAATAATTTTTTCCAAAAAAACAATTATTACCAAGAGATAATCAGGTGAAGGTAACAACAATCTGTACAGCTGCAGAGACCAATAATCAAGGAAAAGAGGAGGGAGCTGTCATAGAAATTAGTGAGAGTTATCAGAAAAATAAAAATCAAGTTCCAAAATCAGTAAGGGAATCAACTCAATACCTGCAGACCAATCAAGAAGACCCGGAAGAGGATAACATGGAAGTGAATGATGAAGTAGATGCAGCAGTTCAAGAAAAAGAGGAATCAAACCAGAGCCAAGCCAAAGAATTCACTAGTCCAGTCAAATTTTCAAAAAACCAACCACAGAGCTGTTAAGAAGATCAAAAAGAGGTTAAATTAAGAGAAGATAAAGAAGTAGTTGAGTAAGACCATGAAGGAGAAGAAGGGGAGCTAACAGGCCTGATGCATGGCCTAGAAGTCAAAGCATTTCCTAAAGATCCAGATCCTGATATAATTGCCTTAGATGATGATCAGACCTCCCAAACTCCTAGAGGAAACTCGATGTCAGAGTATGAGAATAACAATGCTGCCAAATCGATGTATGCCAGTGAGGGGGAAAATAAGACAGGACATTCAGTCCCTATTATTGAAGAGTTAAAGGATTTCAGTAGGTCCCTTGGTAATAAGATGAAGTTGGGAAATAATGCAGAGTTGGAGACCTGTCCTGCCAATCAAACAGGTGTGCAGATCAATAAAAACTCTTTAATATTCAATGATCCTATGTTGAAAAGAGTAACTAGATCCAAAGCCAAAGGCAACACTAAATATCCCTCCCAAAGTTTTAAATGTTAAGACTCATTGTGTGGAATATTAGAGGTGCTGCAAAGAAGTCCTCAAATAGAAGAATAAAGAAGCTATTAAAATTGCATAAGATTCCAATCATTGCTGTCTTGGAGCCAAAGGTAGATTGTAAAAAAATTGGGAAGTTTAAAATAAAATGGGGTTTTGATTAGTGTTGTTATAATGAGAATGGGAAGATTTGGATTTTATGGAGGTTTGAGGTGTTAGTTAACATCGTGTCAAATTCAGCCCAACAGCTGACTTTTAAGATCAACCACCATCAGATGAATTTGGATTCAATCCTAACTGTGGTGTATGATAAATGCACAAAGGAGGAAAGAAGAGATCTGTGGGAGGAGTTAAAGGTTATCTCTTTAGATTACCAGTTATTCCCTCATCTCATTATGGGGGATTTTAATGTGGTTACATGTCAATCTGAGAAGTTAGGGGGGAATATCATAGATCACCAAGCTGTAGGAGATTTTAATCAAACAATAGATGATTGTGGGCTTAAAGACATGGGGTACAAAGGTTCAAAATTCACTTGGAGTAATCATAGAGATGATGAAGGAGCCATTATGGCTAGACTTGATAGATGTTTATATAATCTGAAATGGGAAGGGTATTATCCAAACTCATCTATCTAGCATCTGAACAGAACTAGTTCTGACCATAACCCATTGTTATTAAATCTAGATAATTTTGGGGATTCAAAACCAAAATCTTTTAAGTTCCAATCCATGTGGACCACACACCTGCAGTTTCAACAGGTCGTTAGTGACTCTTGGAATGTTCCTGTTCAGGCCTATTGGATGAACGTGTTCAGTGCAATATTAAAGAGACTAAAAGGTATTTTAAGAGTTTGGAATAAAGCTCATTTCAAAGATGTGTTTCAGGGAGTTAAAGATCTAGAGGATGAGGTGCCTCAGCTTGAAATGAGGTATGAAATTGACAGAAATGAGGAGAACCTTGTGAACCTTAATCTGGGCAGAGCTAAACTTCTTGAGTCTTTGAAGATTGAGGAGATGTATTGGAGGAAAAAAGCTTCTGCTAGATGTTTTCTTTGTGGAGATTCTAATACAAAGTTTTTTCATGCATGTGTCAAGCATAAACACAGAAGAATGGGAATCAAGCACATTCAAGATACAAATGGCAATGTTGTAGAGGATGAGGATGGAATCACTGCCACAATTCTAGATTATTATCAAACTCTTCTGCAAGTTGATCAATAAGTGAAGAATCTTCCCATCAATGAGTACATACCAAGACTGGTTGAAGAGGAGCACAATGAAATTTTAGAAGCTGATGCTACTGAAAATGAAATCTACTCAGCTATATCTGAGCTGAGCTCTAATGCAGCCCCTGGTCCTGATGGATTCGATGGTGTTTTTTACAAATCGTGTTGGTTAATAATTAAAGATGACCTCCTTCTTGCTATAAATTATTTTTTTGCAGGTCATGAGATTCCTCAAAGCTGGTCTAGTAACAAAATTGTGCTCAGTCCAAAGAAGAAGCACCCTAAGAGCTGTTCAGACTTCAGGCCTATTAGCTTGTGTAACTTCTCCTACAAAATCATCTCTAAGATCCTGAATAATAGACTCGGTCAGTTTCTTCCAAAGCTAATTTCCCCAAATCAAAGTGGCTTTGTGAAAGGTAGATATATTCAAGACAATGTTCTATTAGCAAAAGAGATGGCTTTCAACATTGGTAGGAAAATTCATGGAGGATATGCTATTGTGAAATTGGATATGTAAAAAGCTTATGATAGAGTTCACTGGATGTTTTTAATCAACGTGCTAAGATCCTTTGGATTTGGAGAAAGGTGGATTGACATGATCTGGAGGTGCATTTCAAATAGTTGGTTCTCAATCACTATTAATGGTTCATCTAAGAGATTTTTCAAATCTTCCAGAGGACTGAGGCAAGGGGATCCCCTTTCCCCAAGCCTTTTTATCCTGGCAGCAGAAGTGCTTAGTAGAGGTTTAGACATGCTCTTGAGGAATGGTCTTATCAAAAATTTCTATTTGCCTAGTGGTTGCCCTCTCATCTCTAATCTATCTTTTGCAGATGATGTGATTGTGTTTTCTAGAGGTGATACGAAAAGTTTGTCTAACTTGATGAATTTTTTGGCAGATTACTCAGGTGTCTCTGGTCAAAAAATTAACATGAGCAAAAGTTGTGTCATTGTGGATAAGAAAATGCCTATTCAAAGGAGGATAACAATAGAAAATTGCACTGATTTAACTATCAAAAACTTACCTATAAAATACCTGGGTTCTTCTCTTTTTAAGGGGAAAAACAAGGTCTGCTTATATGCTCCTCTTATAGAGTCTATCAGGTCAAAAATTGAAGGTTGGAAAGGAAAGATTTTACCCAGTGGTGGAAAGTTCATTCTTATTTAGCATGTCCTCTCCTCTATTCCCACATACCTCCTTGCATCCCAACACCCGCCTAAAGCTGTCATAAATAGGATCCATAAAATGTTCAGCAGATTCTTTTGGGGCGGAACTGAATCTCATGGTTGGAAGCACCACTGGTAAAAATGGCAGGCGATGAGTAAGACAAAAGAGTCAGGGGGTCTTAGCTTCAAAGATTTCCAATGTCTTGCTAAAGCCTCTAGCATTAGATTGATTTGTAAATTCTATGCCGAGGAGTCTCTATGGACTGCTTTTATGAAAGCTAAATGTTAACGCAAATGTATTTTATCCCTAATTAATTAAATTAGTTTAATTAATGAACATTTTAGTTTTAACTTAATATATTGATTTTGATGATTCCAAACACATTTTTTTTATTTAGGTTATTCTATAAATATGTATTATTGTATAATCATGCCTCGACTCTACTCAACGTACATATCCGAGTAAAGGCACACATAATATATTATGAATATTTGTCTCGTAAGTAGCCTTATGAATACATTCTTATATATTGAGGGCATTACTGAAAGACATAATAGGTATTAAGGATATATAAAAATAAGGGATATACCTGCTATAATATATTATAAATGATGGGCTTTTAACATTTATATATATATATATATATATATATATATATATATATATATATATATATATATATATATATATATATATATATCCTATAAGAGCAAACTAAGAAAGGAGAAACGAATGAGCAGTATGCTAAACTTTTATAAGTTTTCCTCTTGCTATTGACCGCATATTACCTCTTGATTTGACCCCTTGAAATTTGCTATAACAAGAAATCTTTTGAGATGTTATCTGTTTGATAGCCCTTGGTTTTTATTTTTTCGTCCGGCTTAACCGCTCTTTGAAAAATCATCTTTGACAAGATTAGTCCTAGGCTCTTTAAGTCGGGTTTCATCATGAGTCAGTATTGGCCATTAACTGAGGTGACGACGAGACCATACTGTTACATGATATAGGCATCTTACCTTAGCTTTCGGTACTGTATTTTAGAAGCTACATGATAGCCTTCTACTTCATCCTATATACCTACCGTGTGAAAGATAGTTTGCCCGTATAAACTTTCGGCCATAGCTGTTATAGGTTTACGTCATTAACCCTAAGATTTTGTCATAAAGATGTCTACACCTGCTTTGACCGTCGGATTTGACTTAGACCTTAGAAACTTTTGGCCACAGATATTTTACTGTCACTAGTTCTGTTCAAATCTTCGAAGCCTAGGTTTATTAAGATTTCTTCCTAATTTTTGGTTATACCATCTGTCAATGTTGGCCTTACCTGCTAACCTCAGTGCCATTGGACCTCGTGCATCATTTCTAATCAGTGTAATTTTTTTTTAATTTATATATATAACAAAGATGTCCACTCATTTTTTATCTTGGGCCACACAATGTTTTGTTTTGGCTACGTACGTGCTTTGGCAGTAGAAAAGTTTCTATCAACAATTTTTCAGATCTCGAGCCATGCGTTTCATGTCCTATCCCATCTGATTTTTATATAACGTTTTATCCAATTTCTATAAAAATATTTGTGTTGTCTATACATGAAGACAGTCCTTGGGTTAATATTTGTGTTATACCTTTCTGTCTATATCAACACATCAGTCATACACAAATTGTCTGTATATGTTTTTATAAAGATTGTGTATATCAAGTCTACGCATTCAAGAATAATTTCTTTTCGAAGTAATAATATTGATATTTATTCTGTCCAAACCTTTTAACAGAACAACTATTTTCTTGAACACACTAGTTATACTCACATATTGCGTGACATCTCTTTATATCAAAATTTTTTCTCCATTTGTGAAACACTCTTATCTATTACACAATGGTTCATCATATCAGATTTGTATTTTATCTCTTGGTCTAACATAATTTTGCAGGAGTCATTTTTAGAAATCTAAAGTGCTACCTTCAGTCCCATATTTTCAGATAACCACTCTTGTGTTACAACAGCTATATTTTATGGAGAAGATAAAAATGAAGATTTGCATATCAAATTTGCAGATTATTTTTTCAGCTACACCATCTCAGAAAATCTGGAGCATTTAATGCTCAATATGTTGTGTCTAACAGCTAGTCATCTGCATACACATTTAAAAGCTGTGAATAGCTGCATTGAAGAGCAGCAGACTTGAACGAAAATATGAGACAGACTTGAAATATTATTGAGAGCATTTATTTTACTACTCAGCTACATATTCAAGAGAGAAAAAATTTTATCATCTGCTCAATCATTGAAGAAGAAGACTTGTGCCTACTTCAACATCATTTATTGAAGTCTGATTCAAGAAGGAGAAACTCAGATTACAAATTGTATTTTAAGGAGTTTCAGTATTTTATTCTTGTACTACAAAAATTCAGATTTGTTGTGAAGCTTTGTTGAAGCTTCGGTTTGTACCGGTAATTGGTTCCTACCCGCAAGTGGGCCACGGGGTTTGAAGCTCGGAGTTAGCTTGCAAACAATTGTACGCGGTGGTTTGATCCTACCCACAAGTGGATCAGGTTTAGTGAAGCGCAAAGGAGACAGGGGCTCTAGGCGCGTGCACGTAGGCCGGGATTTGGCCGAACCACGTTAAATTTCGGTGTCATTTATTTTCCGCACTTATATTTATTTATTTGCACATGCTTGCTTGAGTTAATATTTTCAGCACTCTATCTTGCAAATAAATTAATTCCGAAATTTGACTTAATTAATTTTAAGGGTAAAATAATTATTTTTTGAGTTGAATAATTAATTTCAGAATATCACTTTAAATTAAATACGAAAATTAATTTAATATTTCTAAAGTGTTAAAATCTGCATCTCTAGTTGTTTAAATTAGGTAGTTGCATTTATTTGATATTATTGGATTTATTCCTTATCGCTTAATTAATCTGAAATTTGTTTAAGTGATTTAAATTTACTATTTTTCTGAAATATAAATTTGACATTAAAGTTTGTAAAAACTCAATTCACCCCCCCTCTTGAGTATAATCTGGGCAACAATTGGTATCAGAGCTAGTGCTCTTCTTATTTATTTTTAGATTTAACAATCTTAGAGTTAAAGATCCATGGAAAACTTTACTGTTTCATCTCTTGGTGAGGGTCAATCCATAAATAGACCTCCTTTATTTTCAGGAAATAATTATAGCTATTGGAAAAATAGAATGAAAAATTTTATTCAATCAAATGATTATGCTGCTTGGAGAGTTATTATAAATGGTCCTAATATCCCCATGAAAGTTGTTAATGATGAAAATGTTCCTAAAGAAGAAAATGAATGGAATGATGCTGATATTAGAACAATTTAAATAAATGCTAAAGCTATGAATATTCTGCATTGTGCACTTGATGTAAATGAGTATAACAGAATTTGTTGTTGTGAATCTGCTAAAGAAATTTGGGATAGACTAGAAGTTACTTATGAAGGAACTAGTCAAGTTAAAGAAGATAAAATTAGTATGCTTGTTCATAATTATGAGTTATTTAAGATGATGTCTGATGAATCTATTTCTGATATGTTTACTAGATTTTCAAATATTATAAATGGATTGAAATCTCTTGGTAAATCCTATACTGATTCTGAATTAGTGAGCAAGATTCTCAGGTCACTACCATCTGCTTATATGACAAAGAAGCTGGCTATCAAGGAAGCGATTCGAGAAAGACCCATCTCTCTTGATGAGTTATTGGGTTCCTTAATTACTCATGAAATGGAACTTAAGGAATTTGTTGAAGATGAGAAACCAAAAGCAAACAAAATTATTGCTCTCAAATCTTCAAGCAAAAATATAGAAAGTGAAGATGATGATGATGATAATATTTCCCTATTGGCTAAACATTTCAAAAAATATCTCAATTCTAAAAAGAAAGCCAAGGATAGGAGAAAGAATCATTTTTCAAAAGAGTTCAATGATGATCATCAATCCAAAACTGAACCAAGATGCTATCATTGTGATGAAGTTGGACACATTAAGCCGAATTGTCCAAAATATAAGAAAGGGAAGAAGGCATTGAAAGCTACAACATGGAGTGACTCCGACACAAGCTCTTCCGATGAAGATTCAAATGAAAATGAAGTTGCTCATCTATGTTACATGGCTATGGGAAAAGGGGTACATTCTAACCCTAACTCTAGTGATAGTGATAATGATGAAGTTGATGATTATGAAGTTTTACAAAACGTTTTTGATGAATTGTGTGAAAGTTTTGAAGAACTTAAAAATAAATATATTAAACTTAAGAAATCTCATTCATTAGTTTCAACTAAATATGATTATATGTCAAATGATTTTGATGAGTTGAAATTAGAAAATGAATCTTTGAAAAAGGAAATTAATTCTTTGAAAAAGGAAAAATCTGTTATTGTCACTTCTCCTTTTGAAATTGAAAATATTGAGTTAAAAAGGGAGATTGAATATTTAAAGAAATCATTAGATAATTTTACAAAAGGAAATGAATATTTTCATAAAATTGTTGAGACACAAAGGATTCGATTTAATAACAATGGTATTGGATATGATGAAGGAAATGAGAAAAAGACTTATTCAAATTTATTGAAATTTGATGCTTCATCTAGTCTACCTAATTATTTATGCTCTTATTGTGGTAGACACACACATTTTTCAGATTTGTGTCCATATAAATTTAGAAAAAGAAATTTGGCATGGATTCCTAAAGGAACCAAGATGTATACTAACCCCTATGGACCTCACACATTTTGGGTACCAAAAGAGAAAATTTTCAAAGTTGTGTAGGTTGCATTTTGAGAAGGAATGTGGATTTTCAAGGCATATGATTTGGTCATATTACAAATTTCAAGTATCATTGCCTAATGTTGGAAATGCCACACTTGGAAGAAGTTGCTTGAATATATCTTTGGTATTGGTAAGGTGGTAAGGAACACCTTTCTTGAAAATTAATATCATATGTTTATTAATGATTTATTTCATAATTGATATATTTCCATACATAGAATATTTGTTACAACACATGAGCGTGTTGATTGATTATTTAGTATTCACATGTAAATTTGTATATTTATTATGATTCTTTGTTATATCTCACACATTTGATTTTGATGATTATTTTATAAGAAAATTCATAACAATTTTTATATACTTTTTGTGAATAATAATATTGGATTATTTCATGATTTTATTGAATATTTATTTGAAACTAAAATGTCATTTTTTTTATTTGCTAGTCATATGAGCTACATGTTAATATTACGACATTCTCTTATTGCTTTTAATGATATGGTCAGATTAATCTCTATAAGTTAGTTTTATTGCATACTACATAATTAATGTTATCATTCGAATATTTGTAACATTCACGATGTATATTTTTTTTATTAGTAACATTTGTGTTATGTATGTTTAAATTGAGAAACCATATGATCAATATTTGGTATCATTTGCGAGACCTTTCAAAAAGGATTGTATCAAGTCTCTTTTTTTTTTAATATTTTACCTCATAAAATAGATGCACCATATTTGTTAAATGCATATGTGCCTTAATTGGTATCCCTTAGGGGGAGATAAATGTACATTAGAAATTATTTATAGAAAAATGATTGATCAAAATTTTTATTGCAATATGACTGAATTTTTCCAAAATTTATGCTCATATCTTGGAAACGGCAAAGCATGACATAATTAGAAAATTTTTATCGCTATCTTCTAACTCATGCGCGCTTTATTCCAAATTATTTGAAAACATCGAGTTATGAAATATTTCATGTTGAGTGCTTAAAAGTTTATTCTATCGTAAGGACTTATACAACAATTGATATTGCGTCTATTGAAAATTTATACATTAGAATTTTATTACATTAATGAGAGAGCTAATTATGCACATTGATATATCTCTCGTATTTGCATTATTTGAGAACATTGAGTTATGATTTCTATTCTTACATAAAAAAAATTGTTTCGAGAAATCATTGTGTGCAACGCACGGTTTGTGTGTGACTACAACAAAAACAAAAAAAAAACAAAAAAAAACATTTATCATCTTTGTAACTTATGCATTATTTGATGATATTTTTTTTATCTACAAATTCAAATACATGCTATGAATATTTATGATGACTCGTGTGCGTATTGAATATTTTCAAGTTATTTATATGTTCCTTGAGATTTATGGTTGAATCCCATGCACGAATTATTTTTGATAGGGGGAGCGTCGCCATTTTTTACCCATGACACTGAATTTACAAAGAAATATCTTTTTGATAATGTCAAAGGGGGAGAAATATTTATAATTCACTATTTGTGCTTAATATTTCATTTTATGAATATATGTGAATCATTGTTTGTCATCATCAAAAAGGGGGAGATTGTTAACGTAAATGTATTTTATCCCTAATTAATTAAATTAGTTTAATTAATGAACATTTTAGTTTTAACTTAATATATTGATTTTGATGATTCCAAACACATTTTTTTTATTTAGGTTATTCTATAAATATGTATTATTGTATAATCATGCCTCGACTCTACTCAACGTACATATCCGAGTAAAGGTACACATAATATATTATGAATATTTGTCTCGTAAGTAGCCTTATGAATACATTCTTATATATTGAGGGCATTACTGAAAGACATAATAGGTATTAAGGATATATAAAAATAAGGGATATACCTGCTATAATATATTATAAATGATGGGCTTTTAACATTTATATTTATATATCCTATAAGAGCAAACTAAGAAAGGAGAAACGAATGAGCAGTATGCTAAACTTTTATAAGTTTTCCTCTTGCTATTGACCGCATATTACCTCTTGATTTGACCCCTTGAAATTTGTTATAACAAGAAATCTTTTGAGATGTTATATGTTTGATAGCCCTTGGTTTTTATTTTTTCGTCCGGCTTAACCGCTCTTTGAAAATTCATCTTTGACAAGATAAGTCCTAGGCTCTTTAAGTCGGGTTTCATCATGTGTCAGTATTGGCCATTAACTGAGGTGACGACGAGACCATACTGTTACATGATATAGGCATCTTACCTTAGCTTTCGGTACTATATTTTAGAAGCTACATGATAGCCTTCTACTTCATCCTATATACCTGCCGTGTGAAAGATAGTTTGCCCGTATAAACTTTCGGCCATAGTTGTTATAGGTTTACGTCATTAACCCTAAGATTTTGTCATAGAGATGTCTACACCTGCTTTGACCGTCGGATTTGACTTAGACCTTAGAAACTTTTGGCCACAGATATTTTACTGTCACTAGTTCTATTCAAATCTTCGAAGCCTAGGTTTATTAAGATTTCTTCCTAATTTTTGGTTATACCATCTGTCAATGTTGGCCTTACCTGCTAACCTCAGTGCCATTGGACCTCGTGCGTCATTTCTAATCAGTGTAAATTTTTTTTAATTTATATATATAACAAAGATGTCCACTCATTTTTTATCTTGGGCCACACAATGTTTTGTTTTGGCTACGTACGTGCTTTGGCAGTAGAAAAGTTTCTATCAACAATTTTTCAGATCTCGAGCCATGCGTTTCATGTCCTATCCCATCTGATTTTTATATAACGTTTTATCCAATTTCTATAAAAATATTTGTGTTGTCTATACATGAAGACAGTCCTTGGGTTAATATTTGTGTTATACCTTTCTGTCTATATCAACACATCAGTCATACACAAATTGTCTGTATATGTTTTTATAAACATTGTGTATATCAAGTCTACGCATTCAAGAATAATTTCTTTTCGAAGTAATAATATTGATATTTATTCTGTCCAAACCTTTTAACAAAACAACTATTTTCTTGAACACACTAGTAATACTCACATATTGCGTGACATCTCTTTATATCAAAATTGTTTCTCTATCTGTGAAACACTCTTATCTATTACACAATGGTTCATCATATCAGATTTGTATTTTATCTCTTAGTCTAACATAATTTTGCTGGAGTCATTTTTAGAAATCTAAAGTGCTACCTTCAGTCCCATATTTTCAGATAACCACTCTTGTGTTACAACAGCTATATTTTATGGAGAAGATAAAAATGAAGATTTGCATATCAAATTTGCAGATTATTTTTTCAGCTACACCATCTCAGAAAATCTGGAGCATTTAATGCTCAATATGTTGTGTCTAACAGCTAGTCATCTGCATACACATTTAAAAGCTGTGAATAGCTGCATTGAAGAGCAGCAGACTTGAACGAAAATATGAGACAGACTTGAAATATTATTGAGAGCATTTATTTTACTACTCAGCTACATATTCAAGAGAGCAAAAATTTTATCATCTGCTCAATCATTGAAGAAGAAGACTTGTGCCTACTTCAACATCATTTATTGAAGTCTGATTCAAGAAGGAGAAACTCAGATTACAAATTGTATTTTAAGGAGTTTCAGTATTTTATTCTTGTACTACAAAAATTCAGATTTGTTGTGAAGCTTTGTTGAAGCTTCGGTTTGTACCGGTAATTGGTTCCTACCCGCAAGTGGGCCACGGGGTTTGAAGCTCGGAGTTAGCTTGCAAACAATTGTACGCGGTGGTTTGATCCTACCCACAAGTGGATCAGGTTTAGTGAAGCGCAAAGGAGACAGGGGCTCTAGGCGCGTGGACGTAGGCCGGGATTTGGCCGAACCACGTTAAATTTCGGTGTCATTTATTTTCCGCACTTATATTTATTTATTTGCACATGCTTGCTTGAGTTAATATTTTCAGCACTCTATCTTGCAAATAAATTAATTCCGAAATTTGACTTAATTAATTTTAAGGGTAAATAATTATTTTTTGAGTTGAATAATTAATTTCAGAATATCACTTTAAATTAAATACGAAAATTAATTTAATATTTCTAAAGTGTTAAAATCTGCATCTCTAGTTGTTTAAATTAGTTAGTTGCATTTATTTGATATTATTGGATTTATTCCTTATTGCTTAATTAATCTGAAATTTGTTTAAGTGATTTAAATTTACTATTTTTCTGAAATATAAATTTGACATTAAAGTTTGTAAAAACTCAATTCACCCCCTCTTGAGTATAATCTGGGCAACACTAAATATAAGTCATGGTCTCATTACCGGCAAGGGGGATCTCAAGCATGGAGAAACATGAGGAAATATAAAGATGTGGCTTTAGAGTATATGGAGTTCTTGGATGGCAAATGGATTTGGAAGGCTTCTAACAAGGGAGAATTCTCTTTCTCTTCAGCTTGCAAGGCAATGGAGAGCAGTTACCCAAATTCTATTACTTACAAAAGAATATGGGATCCTCATATACCTATTAAGCTCTCTATAAACATGTGGAAAATCTTAAATAACTCTCTGACCCTAGACGATAACATCCAAAAGGTTGGAATTCGATTGGTTTCGCGATGCCAGTCCTGCCTAAAGAACTCAGAATCAGGTAATCACTTATTCCTTCAATATCCAGAGGTAAAACTGGTATGGGAATTTTTTTCGAATCATATGGTAATTAAATGTGATATGAACCATATGTCTACTGCTATTCTGAGCTGGTGGTTTAGATCAGGAAAAAGAGATTATCAAAGGTTCCTTTGCAAAGCGATCCCCATTGTGATATGTTGGGAAATTTGGAAAGCCAGGAATTCTTGTTTGTTTGAGGGCTACAAATTTAGGCACCAAAACATCATTACAAACTCTATTACGATTATTTCATATTTATGCAGTGGTATGGTATTCTCAGTAGTAAGGAGATGTTTAATCTTTCATTTAAGAAGTGTTCTAGATTCCATTCCTTAATTAAATGGATTCTCCCTTCTGCAAATTTTTATAAGCTTAATGTTGATGGTGCTTCAAAGGGAAATCCAGGTATTAGTGGGTATGGTGGTATTGTTAGGAATGAGAAGTCTCAGGTGATATTTGCCTATGCTTTCCCAGGTCATCTTTTAACAAATTCAGAGGTGGAGCTTCTTGCCCTACAAAAGGGGATTCAATTGTGTTTACAGTTCAAGATTGTTAATGTCCTTATAGAATCTGACTCTTTGATGGTGGTGAAAGTCATAGGTAACTCCTGGAAACCACCTTGGAAATTCTTTAATATTATTAAGGATATAAGAGCTATGCTATCTCAAATGCAATTTTCTTTAAAGTATTGTTATAGAGAATCAAATATGGTGGCTGACAAATTGGCAAATGTGGGGATTAATCTTCAAGAAGGAAAAGTCTTCAAAACTCTTCCAGAATTACCTAGAATGGTCAGGGGTGCCTGCAAATTGGATGCTATTGGATGCCATTATGTTAGAATTTTGGATTCTTAGATTCGCAACATATCTTGTAAAGCTTCATTTTAATGTTGTTAAGTTGCTTTTGTTTTGTAAGTGCCACTCTGGGGAGGCTTTTTCTCCAGTTTGATTTAATAATATAAGGCTTTTTCTCAAAAAAAAAGAAGTGTTGGAGGAGCTATGAATTCTAAACTCCACCTTTCAGGAAGTTGGATTTCATCCTACCTAGTAATTCTAGGGACTGATACATCAAGTTTAAGAGAATTTATTTCTATATGGGTTGTCTTAACTTTTTTACTGTAATATTTTGCCGAAGGACTAACGGTATTCATAACCTTGTAATATAACCTACAAGTTATATTAATGCGTTTAGACCCTTTTTTTTATGTCATAGCCGTGGCTTTCTATACACACACACACACACACACACACACACATATATATATATATATATATATAATATGTCTATAATATTTTTGTTATATAAAAAGATGCAAAAAGTTTGGGAAGTAATTAAAATAAACTGGTCCATTACATAAACTTATTATAATTTTCGTAATAAAGAATCACTAAATTTGTTATGCCTACAGTCTCTTAAGACAACCAATAAAGCGACATTTAACCATTTATTTAGTTAAGGGGTTAATTACTACCTAGACTAATCCTAAGTGTATATATTTGTATTTTTCTTTATATCTTGTTATTTCAGGTGCTGTAAGTAATTGTTAAATATCATACATATTATGTATTGGAATGGTTTGTTTAATAGTTTTTACTGACATAGAAAATATTAATTTGAATCTTCCTAGATCATAAATTTTACTTGGTTTAACCGGAGGAAGGTTCCAATTTGACAAATGATCTTCAATTTTTGAAAATTATATTTCTTCTCTATTTTTAATGAAATCATCAAGGGTAAACCTTTTTTTATTTAATTATGATTAACGTCATGTAATAATAAAGGAAGAAGTTATCAATTTGTACCTGCATGTTTGTCATCGCTTTATACCTTAGCACCCTTTAACACTAATGTTTGGCTCAAAGTCTTGAAGATTACATAATTTCTTCGATGCCCCACAAGTGCCTATTGTCAAAGAGAGAGACTTGAATCACCTTGATATGCTTTCAAAATGGCTCCGTTATCAATATTATATATACTCAGGTTTTGAACTTGGAGAAATATGAACTAGAGAAACAAGATTTGAATTAAGATGGTTTCAGAATCATTTTTTAAATAAGTAACTAAGGACTAACACAAATAAGATAGAAGAAGATAAACGGAAATTTTACTGATGAATAAAAGATTTATATAAGAGGAACATATACACAAAGACAAAATGAGGACAACATGAACACTCAAAGAAAACTTGAAAGCTAAAACTTGAAAAATCTAAACTCTACCTTGGAGAAGAGTTAAGGTGTTCCTTTTATATGAATTAGGATTCAATATGCGTGTCCTTGATATAATTGGAGTCATCCAGACTTGTGTCACGAATACTCTAAGGGTCCGTTTGATAGAAAACTGGGAAAATGCAAATGATTCCAGGACATTTGATTCCAGGGCAAATAATTCCAAGGCAAATGAATATTTTCCAACTTGTGTCTGTTTGATACAAGTTGGAAAATCATCAATTTTCCACATTTTCTATCAAACGCAAAAGCTGGAAAATAGATATAAAAGTGGAAAATTTGTTTACGGAATATATATATATATAATAAATATATATTATTAAATATACAAAATATATGAATATATATTATATTATTTGCGGAATATATATATTCCATATATACAAAATATATGAATATATATTATATTATTTGCGGAATATATATATTCCGAAAATTAATATAATTTGCGGAATATATACATTCCGTAAATTATTATTAATTTTCGGAATATTCATATATTTTGTATATTTTTTTGGAAATTAATAATAATTTACGAAATATATATATTCCGCAAATAATATAATAATTTAATAATATATTTAATATATGAATATATTTCGTAAATAAAATATTATATTTTTATAGATTTTGTACATTTAATAATATAAAAATCTATTATATTATTAAATATAATAGATTAATAATATAAAAATCTATTATATTATTAAATATAATAAATTTTTATATTATTAAATGTACAAAATCTATTAAATATAAAAAATCTATGAAAATATAATATATTATTTACGAAATATATGAATATATATTATATTATATACTGAATATACTAAATATATATTATTTACAGAATATATACATAATATTATATTTTGTATATATGTAAATTATATATATACTAAATATATATTATTTACAGAATATATACATATATATTATATATTTACAGAATATATACATATATATTATGTACTTATGAATATATACACATATATAATATACGTATATAATATAATATGTCTGTATATATACATATATATGATATACATATACAATATAATATGTCTGTATATATATATATATATAATATGTTATATATATTATATGATATACATATACAATATAATATGTCTGTATATATATATATATATATATATAATATGTTATATATATATAATATTATATATACAGACATATTATATTATATATGTATATTATATATATGTATATATACAGAATATAATATACATATACATAATATATATGTATATATTTTGTAAATAATATATATTAAATATAAGGAATATATGAAATATACAAAATTTACTAAATATAAATATATATTAAAATATATGAATTATATAAATGTACGAAATATATAAATATATGAAATATATATAAATATACGAAATATACGCAATATACATATATGTGCTAAAATATATAAAATATACGAATATATATTAAAATATACGAAATATATATATTTATATATTTATTAACAATATATATTTATATATTTATGAAATATTTAGAGTTATAAAAAAAAATTGGTTTCAAGTGATTTGCCACCCAAAGGTGGCAAACAAAAACCTGACCCCCCCAAAGAATTGAATTCCACCCTAAGGTGGCAAATTGTGCTTAAGGGGTGTTGTACATAGAAAACAAATTCCAGGGTAAATTAAGGCTATCAAACAGCCTAAAAGCTGGAAAATACTAGAATTTTCCAACTTTTGGGAATTTGCCTTGAAATTTTTGTGCTATCAAACGGACCCTAAGATAATTAGGAATGTCTTTCTTTTAGGATATGTTCAAAATACTTTTGCATTGGGAAGGGATCTCTACAGCATCATGTGAGGTAACTTTTTCAGAGTCCCACGTGTGGGAATTATTTTGAGGTTGATACTTTTGAACTTTAGCACTATTTTTTATTTTCTTGGGGAATCTTTGTAAGGATGATAACTTGGCCTTTAACTATGAGGGCTTAATATTATTTAATTTCATTTTTCCCATTTTTTGAATTTTCTAGAGTCCCAAGGTCTTCTATCTCTTTTGTATCAATAAGCTACCATTTGAGGTGTGTATTTCTAAGATAGGTTTCCATGTCTCCATTTTCTTGGTCATATTCAGTGTGAGCATCTTATTTTACTTTTGATAGAGATGAGACAAATTTCTCATCCTTGGATATCAACTCTTCAAATTAAGTTGTTAAGATTTTCATAGATTTAGCTTTTAAATATTTTGAGGAAATATGAGGATTGTGAAATAAAATTTTATCTTTTAGAGCTCTTAACATACTGCTCACTTAAGATTTTCCTTTTTCGTAAAGATTTTGGTAGTCTTTTAAAGACTTCTTGATATTCAACTGTTTCGTCAAATTCAAATTTACCCCACCACTTGTAGTGAAAGTATCTTATTAATATTGGGATTCTAATTTTATCTCTAAAAATTCGGAACGTCCATCCCAATAATCCATGGAATAGAAAATGGGTTATAAATCGGAGTAAAAATGATCTTGGAATTATTTGAACTCCCTTATTACAATTTTTTTTTCCATATGAGACGAAATGAGTTTTAAGATCTTAATGATGAAAAACTTTATTTGGTCTCAATCTTGAAAACCATTTATAAAACCAGTTTGAAAGTTCTTGATTTAAGACTTCATTTTCAATTCTAAAAAATCATGAATGTTTACCTTGAGGATTTTGATAATATAAAGTATAATTCCATGCTTGGATATAATCCCAATAATTAAATTCTTGACGCAAATGTTTTAATACTCTCACTTTATTTGGATTTAATCTAGATTCATAAGGGGTTAATATTTTATAAACAAAATCTTTGCAAAAATCCATAGGAGAATCTTTGGGATTCCCCCTAAAAAAGTGTGAAAAATCAATGAAAGCAGCTTCGATTAAAATTTCTTCAAAGTACATTCAAATTTTTTCCCTCAATTAGATCAATTTCAAAGTATCTTTGAGAAAGGGGAAATGGATTATATGCATATTACATATCCTTCTTATTTAAGAGAATAATATTTTTTTTTCTTTTTTAAGGAGCATTAAAGGGGCTTCTTTTTCAACTTCTTCTTAAAAAGATGAAAAGGTTGCAATATTTCATTTTGCAATAAAATTTAGGACTCCATATAAATTTAATCTTGCATTGCCTCTGCCATTTTTCCTACCTTGAAGACTTTTAGTCCTTCCTCCTTTTCGTGATTGAATCAAGAGGAGACTCCTCATAAAAATTCTTGAGTTAAGAAATTTGAGAGGGAATTTGATTCCCCTATAATATTGACAAAAATTTCTTTCCATCTAGAAAATACTTGTTTAGATGCAAGGTTTTGAACATCCTTTTCTAATATTTTTTAGCATTTTTATAATCCAGTTCTTAATAAGAAATTTTGATTTAATAAGTGATCCTAGAATCTATTGATGCATGATACTAATGAAAGATTTATTTTTTAATCGTTCAATACTTTTGTTAGGTCGGATTTCATTTTTCGATGTAAATTTAGAAAGAATTTCTTTCTTAGAGTCGTTATAAAATTTTGTTTTAATACCTCGATAACCAAAGTATGATGCTTCGGTATCAAAAAATTTAAAGCTATTTGGAAATATTAAGGATAGACAATGGAGTTGTTTGAACTTTGTCCTTATTAGTTTAATAGCTTTTATATGTTTATTTATCCACGAAGGCGGGTTCTTTTTTTAACCTCTCATATAAAGGAGCATTATCTATAAACACATTTTTGTAGTAATCTGTTATATAATTTAAACTTCCTAAAACCATTGTAATTATTTTTTTATCTTTAGTTTTATCCAAAAATTTATCGGCAAAATGTATAACTCTACTAATGGGTATTTTTTTTCATGGGTTGTTTCTTGACCTAAAAATCTAAGTTTTATTTGATATAGACTTATATTTTTTATTGATAGTACTAAGCCATTAATTTTTGTAATATTTATAAAAATATTTAAATGTTGATCTATATTTTCTGAAACAATTAGGATATCATCAATGTATACAATTGGGAATTTTGAATAAGTTATAAAATTATAATTCATAATACTTTGAAATTTAGAAGTGACATTTTAAGCATAAAAGGCATAACATTCCATTCTTAATGACCAAAATGTATATTAAATGAAATTTTATATCTATCTTGTTTTGTAATTTGAATTTTCCAGTATTCCGACTTTAAATTAAATTTTGGGAATATAAAGGTTGATTGTAGTCTAAAAAAAAGTTCCTTAATATTTGGCAATGGATAAATGGATAACTAATCCATTGCAAAATCCTTTTAAGAGGCCAATATTTGATCACAAGATGAGATACCACTCTTTATTTGTACATAAAATGCTGCACAACTCCAAGGGGAGTAGCTCTCCCTAATTATTTTTTTTCAATAATTAATGACTAGATTTCGGCCTTACAATATTTAATGATTTTCTTATTTATTTGAATTGGCATAGCCTTAGTTGAAATTTTCTTTTCATCAAAATCTTTTCATATGGAAGGCAAATAATATGTTGTTTTATATCCCAAAATACATTTTGGAGTTTGAGAAAGATTTTTGTATATACTTTTGGAGTATTTTTTCCATTGGTTGTTTAATTTTTGGGTGTTCTTATTTTTGAGATATATATAATTCTTAAACTTCCTTTTGCAAGAAATTAATTTTATTTTATTTAAAAATGAGGTGTTCTTTCATTTCATTTATTTCTTTAATTTGAGGTTTGGTTATAAACTCAATAGTAACATCTTAGTCATATAATGTTGTGTAAAGACCTTCATAGTCAATTATAAAAGATTTTATTAAATCTAAAAATGGAGCTCTAAGGATAAAATATTGAGATAAATTTTTTATCATTTTGAAATTTGTTTTAATACATATCCACTGGTTGCATACATGGGAATTACATAATTTATATTTGATTTGCATTCTCTGTCCATCGAATGTATTTTAGGATTGCATTTTTTTCTTCAAAATATTAAGAGGGTACTAAACCTTATTTTTAAAATTTTAAATCCACGTCTCTATCAATTTGATTAATTAATTTAAAAATGCAATCATCATTTATAACTACATTTATATTTACATACCATTTTTGGTAAGTTTCTTGGTCTATAAGAAGTAAATAAGAGCCATCTTATTGTTATTTCTCTTCTTTAAATCGAGATTAGTTTTGTGATTGATTTTATGATTTTTCTCTAAGTTGATGAGAGAAATTTTCAAAATTCATAACTCTTGGTTTTATTTGTTTGAAGGTTTCTTTTAAGATATTAATTTCTAATTTTAAATCATTCACATTTTATTTATTTTAAATAGTGCTTCAATGTTTAAACGAGCTATTATTTACTTGAAGGATAATTCACAGCTAGTCCCATTTAATGGGTCAAAGATGCATAAAATCCCATTGATTTTTTAATGCATCAATCCCTTTTTCATTATAAACTATATATAGACAAATGTGCCCTCACATATACCCATGTTCAACCCACTTACTCCCTCTCTAATAGCCACACCTCCACCTCTACCCCTACCCCCGCCCCACCCCATCGAAGGCTCACGGAAAAGAGCCCACCGAAAAATCTCATTGGAATGTTTCTCTCTCTCTCTCTCTCTCTCTCTCTCTCTCTCTATTTCTTTATTTTCTTGGTCCGCGCCAGCGACATTATAACCCAAGATGGAGAAAAAAGAGTTTTCGCTGGAAATAGAGTTTTTGTCCCAAAAAATGGAGGTTTATTAGAGACAGTAAATTTATCTATTTCGATTTTTTCATCAAAAAATATCGAAGATGGGTGTTGTTTGATAGATCTTGACGAGTAGATTCCAAATATATAACTTTTGTGAATTTTAGATTTGAAGATTTTATGGATTTGTTTTTGCAAAAAATAAGGTAACAACTGTCAAAGATATTTTGGGGGTGTATTTGTTATTTTAATTCAGTGAGTCGCCAAAATATGACCTTTGACACCATTGACTTAGTCAAAGGACCTTTTGCCTCATTGGCCAAGTGAATGGGACTCGGTAACTATTAGCCCTTTGCTTTAAGGAATTTAGTTATGCTATTGGTGAAGTATGAGTAATTTTTTTATTCAAATTATTTGGTTTTTCCTTTTTTACTTGTATGTATTTTTCAATATATTTTCTTTTATATTCTGGACTTCAATGTTGTCTATAAGATCTAAGATTATATTTTCAGTTTTTATTAAAACATCTACTCGTAAACCATTCATTTCAAGATTATCTTGGTAATAATCTATTTTAGATTTACATCTTGTAGTACAAGATTTGTCTTATTCATATTTTTCTATTTGATTTGATAAATATCATCTCAGTTTCTAGAACTAAAATGTCTTTAGTCTCAGATGTGTAGGAGGAGGATTTCTGAGAATCGGTAGGATTAAGAAGAACATGTATAATTTTTTATTTTAAGCCCATATTTGTTATCATATTAATCTTTTTCTTTGTAAAACATCTATTAAAGTAATGACATATGTAATAACCCGACCTTTTAAAAAAAATTATGAGCACCGAATTTCATAAGGTCATGTACAACTTGAGAAATGGTTATGCATTCGTGAATTTTAGTGGGGGATAATTGAGGAAATTATTCAATTAGTTAAGATAATTGTTGAGTTAAGGGTTTATATTATGTGATTTGAATTCAAATGTTAAGTTAGGCTAAGTGCATTATGAGAGAAATAGAATTAGAAACCACCCTTAAGTATATATGAGGAATTACTATAATTAATTAAGTTATAAGGAACTATTAAGGATATATATAAAAAGGGATTTTTAATTTGAATTTTAATTCCCAAAGTATACATCTGGAAGAAAGAGAATCCATGGTCTGATGTTGTGATCGCAGGTGGTTACGGTTGTGACCGCATGGGTAAATAGTCTCAATCGTGATTAGGGATGGGGTGATTAGTATAAGTCTTGAGATTTCAAAATGTTCCTTTGATTTAATGACTGGAACTGCTAGATGATCAACACATGTCCTCCTCCATATTGTTTTAAATGAATGGATTTGGCTATGAGATAGGGCATCCAAGCATTTGAGTGGAGATAAAACACATTTCTCTCTCAAACAACCTTCTGCCAGCCCAATTATAGGAAAAAAATACATATAAATAAGTGATTTTAGGGAGTATAAGGGGGTATTTTGGAGCTGAAATGCAAAGGAAAATTATTTGTAGACTTATTGTCAAGCAAGCAATGCTTAGAAGCCCCTTGAGGCCACCTTTGGAGATGGGGGGTTACCTCTCTATGACAACTATAATTCATATTTGGTCTCAAAATAGGTTGGATTGTTATACTATTTAGTTATTTTGCATAGTTAGGATTCATTTAATAAATAATTCACATGTTGAGATAAATATAGACATTTGAGGTGTGGTTTATTTCTAATTTAAATATATTAAAGAATGTATTTGAGTGGTTTAAAATGTGTTTATGGTGTTAGTAGAATTTCAACATGTAATACACAATAAATATAATGTCACGAGTTATGTTTAATAATACTTTGAAAATATTATTTAAATTCTAGACTTTGGACAAATTATTATTTGGGGACAAATGGTGTTATAAATTGTATTTTTATCTTGAAACTTTTATGAAATTACAGTTTGGACCATAGACTTTTTAAAATATGTCATTTTGACACAAAAATTATATTGTTGACATATTTATAAAACAACACCTAAGCTTTGAGATAATTAAAAAATAGCCCCTCGACTTGCATAATTGTAAAAAAAACCTAGACTTTTAAATATTTTATGAAATGATCCCTAATTTTTAGTAGAATTATAGAAGTTCCCACAAACTTGTGATTTTAGAAATTAGTTCCTAATGATTAAATGTTACTGGACTTTAACATTGTAAACAAATTACAAAGTAACCTAAATATTTTTTAAATTAAGCAATGGACCCCAAATGTCGTGTTAAATGAGTTCAATACGAAAGAGGTTTAGTAAGGGAAAATATGCATATTTGAGTAAATAGTGATAAAGAGTGTAAGTCACACGTAAAGTATTTTTGTGTAGTTTTGGCCATAGGTTGAGTATAACATGTTAAATTGTAAAGTTAAAGCAAACAATGTTTGTTTAAGTTATAATTACGGAGGTAATCCAAGTGTTTTAATAAATATGACGGTAAGTCAGTTGTTTTAATAAATATGGTGGTAAACTAGACATTTCGATAAAGATGGCGGTAAATCGGGTACTTTCTTCAATACGACATAAGACGAGTATTTTTGTTAAAAATGACTATTGAACTGAAAAGGAATGAACTTAATGAAAAATGAAAGAGTTTTCACAAAAAAAGTTATCGGGGTAAATTTAAGAAGGGCCTAGAGCGCTCAAGTACGGCTTCGGCTTAGACCCAAAACAACTGACAAGTAAAGCAATTGTTGTGGTATTCATAAAAAATCGTGTAAGCTCGTAAACATAAATGAGATTCAGCGAACAATAGGATAAATGCTAATTATGAAAAGGAATGAACTTTGTATATTCCAGGAAAAATGATAAATGATTATGGAGTTGGTATTCCAAGTTTAAATAACTCAGTCCGATGTAATGAATAATAAAGAAAATGAATGAAATCGACGAACTCTGGAATATTATATAAAAGGATATATTTAGCATTTACAAATTAAAGGAATAAAAAGATTACGATTTGGTGGAGAACAACCCATGGTGTGTGTGGATAATTTAATATGGATCTAAAGGAAGAAAAATGATGAATATTGGGTGATTTGAATGACCTCATAACGAGGCATAACCCTAGGTTCGACAACGTTGTGTGTATACTATTTGATATAAAAATATAATAGTTGGATGTGTGAGTAAACCCACAGTGGAACATAATCCCAGACTCGATACCTTTTTGTATAGAAAATACTTTTCAATCACTAAGTGTGTGTCTTAAATTATATTTTCAGAAAACACCAAGCATATGCTAAGTTAAGTATAAGTTATTATTTTTGAAATGTGACACCCTATGTATTTTAATTCTCAGATTGATCAAGTTTCATTATTAAATTATACAAAATTTTAAAATAATTAAATATCATTCTCAACATAAAAGAAACAAACAAAACATGAAAAACAAAATAAAAGGATGCGATATGAAAGTCCTCCATGATAAAACTCATAGAGATATATCACAACTCTTGTATGTAAAAATTATTCTCATATGTGGACCAACTATAAATGTACACTTGTCTTCCTACGTGGCCGACTAGCCACCTTGATCGGTATCATAGATACTTAGTCGACTGGATGGCCGACCAACTCTAGGAATGCCAACCATTAGTAATACCAAAAGATACATGGATCGGATGCCAACCATCACTGAATTCTAAGATTTTTATTTATTTTATACAAATGTAAATGCTTGGCAATATAAAGGCGTTCCATCTCTAGGGTTTTGGACCATTATAAATATGAAATACTCTCTCGGCTGGAAGGACAACTCAAATCACTCATATTTCCACCATACTGAACTATTGTAAACATTAATAAATAATATCAACAGTGGACGTAGGTTATTTTATAGATGAACCACTCTAAAAATATCTTCTCGTATGTGTGTTGTTTGATTAACTTACCATACTGTTATCACTGATTATATATCTGGATTAAGTTCATTTTCATACATCAATAAATTAGTGTCGTCTATGGGAAATGTTTGTCTGTCATCGTTCTCTACCATTTTTTTTCTTTGCAATTAAAGAAATGACTGACCCAAAAAATAGCGCTAGAAATGAAGGCAATGCAAACATTCCATCTGCTCCTCCTAATGCAGTAGATCTACAAGGAATTCTACTCAACCTTAATAGAGGGAAAGAAGCCATGCAAGAATTCGTTAAGCAATTGGATAGCACTATGCAATCCAAGTCTTCTAATTCTAGAAGAGAAATGCCACCTCTAGGAGCTAGAACTGAAATGAGTTATTATTCTCGTTCTTCTCATAATAAGTCATACCGTCCTGACGCAATTTCCTCATTCCGATCAACAGATTACTATAATGGTATATCTTTTCTAAAGAAAGACCAAGTGTCTTGGAAAGCCTAAGTAGGGAGTCTGATTTTGATCATCTAGGGTCCTCGAGTAACTTGAGGTCGTCATAGGGAGCAGGAGCATCATCATCAATATAGATAAGGATCCACACGATCTGGGGCCAGTGTGAGGGGCTCTACGCATAACGATCAGTCATCTCAAGAGTAGAGTTCAGCACATAGACACAGTAAAGCCACTAAATTTACCTCGGACAAATCTAAGCTAGAAGAACAACCCTAGAAGGGATCCATGAAGCGGTTGGAAGATCAGCTAGGTGTAATGGACAAAACTAAGAATCCATTACAAAGGAGTTTTGTTAGAGGTTCACCTTGCATCTAGGCTATTGTGGAATACCCCACACCTTCCGAGTTGAAGGCACCAATGGTCACTCCCAAGTATGATGGGAAAACTGATCCAGTCCTGCATATAGAGCAATATCAAGCTGCTGTCGATATCTACTCAGTGCCTAACGAGATGAGGTGTAAAGATTTCTCTAGTTCTATCACAGGTCGGCCCAAATATGGTATAATAATCTCCCAAGAGGTAAAATATGAAGTTTCATCAGTTACCTGAATTATTCATAGACAACTTTTTCTTTGGGGCTAAGCCGATCAAGAGTGTCACTCATGTCTTGATCGTGCACCAAAAGCCAGAAGAAAGTAATAGAGAATATATTACACGTTTTAATAATGAAAAACTAGAGGTGGTGGACTATGTGGAGAATATAGCCATTACACCACTTATGAGTGGGTTTCTCACTAAAGATATCTACGCTTTAGCAAAGAATCCACCCAAAACCATGACATAATTAATGGCTAAGCTTGGAAAGATAATGAACACCGAGGAGGCTGTGAAAGCTAAGGAAACTCCTGAGACCAAGGATGAAAATAAGAAAAACAATTCTAACTCGTTAAAAAGGATTAAAAATACAAAAATCTTGATAGGATTAAGAAGTATGATGAATATACGCCCCTCAACAAAGGTGTTCACCATATCGTGGAGGAAATTGAGGGGAACCAAGAATTGAATTAGCCCAAAAAGTTGAAGACACCCCCAATAAGAGGTATAAGTTCAAGTACTATGATTTACACAGGGACCATATACACAACACCAATAGCTGCATTGCATAAAAGAATGCTATTAAAAGTCTTATTCGGCGGGGAAAACTGAGCAAGTGTATTAATCGTAATTGTAATCGAGATGATCGAAGGAGGTTTGATTCTCTAGGCCAAGAAAGGGAAGACAATAAAAGGGAAAGAAATAATGATTTTGAAGAAGATCCAAATTTTTTGAAGAAGCTTGATTAACCAGACGTGAAGGTAGGCATGATATCCTTTATATGCCATTTCATTGTAGGAGGAGATGCCGAAGGAGGAGACGCGATTGTCAAAAGGAAATCTTATTTAAATAAAGACAAGGCCTGCCCAACTGTAAGACAAATTGATATGGCTGAATCCAGTGATAGTCGGACAAAGAAAGTCAACATAGACAGGCTACTGATCGGATTCTCCAAAAAAGATCAAAGTTGGGTCCTTTATCCTCACGACGATCTGTTAGTTATCACATGCATAGTTAATCATGTCAGAGATGTAAGGATATTGGTTGATAATAGGAGTTCAGCTGATGTAATGTTCTATAACTGTTTCCAAAGCTTACGGCTAAAAGGCAATAAGATAGAACCATACCATAGACTGCTCATAGGATTTAAAGAAGAGAAAGTATACCAATTGGAGAAACAAGCTGAAAGTTTTGCTCTACACCTAGATAGGGAGACGGGGATAAACAATTTGTTTCTTGGTGTTATACAAAATTGTCCCACCAGCTTACAATTTCATCCTAAGAAGAGTGAGAAAAAATTAGTTAGAGGTCGTGCCATCTACAGTGAATCAATGCATAAAATTTCTAAGAAATTATGGAGTCTACATAGTAAATGGTAATCAGAAAGAAGCCAAAGAGTGCCATTATACTTCGGTCGATCAATAGGAAATGCAAATGAAGGGCACAACCACTTTCCACATTGACACTCACGATCCTTGGGAAGAGGATAAGATGGTGAAGTGGCGAGTTATAGAGGAAATACTAACTATTGTACTGTACGACGTGAAGCCAAAAATAACTCCCCAAATTGGGTCAAGTTTGTCTCCCTCTCTCGAATAGGAATTAATTAAATTCTTTAGCTAAAGGGAAAATGTATTCGCTTGGAGCCACGAAGATATGCTGCCATGAGCTTAATATCTATCCAGATTCTAGGTCGATCAAACAAAAATGTAGAGTTTTCAACCCTAAAAAGAATATGTCAATTCAGGAAGAAGTGGAGAAATTACAGTGAGCACAGTTCAGTAAAGATGTCAGGTATCCCAGTTGATTGGCTAATGTGGTAATGGTTAAGAAAAATAATTGACAAATGGCACATGTGTGTCGACTTCACCAACCTCAATAAGGGCCTGCCCAAAAGATCACTTTCCTTTACCAAGGATTGATTAATTAGTCAATGCTACAGCGGGTCATGAGTTACTCAGTTTTGTGGATGCGTATTCTGATTATAATCAGATTAAGATGAAGCCTGGAGATAAGAAAAATACTTCTTTCATTACTAGTCGAGGAACCTATTGTTATAATGTCATGCCCTATGGGTTGAAGATAGCTGAAGCTACTTATCAAAGTCAAGTGAATAAGGTTTTTTGAAGAACATATCAATAAAAACATGGAAGTTTAAGTAGATGATATGCATATCAAGTGCAAATTTTCTACCGACCACATTGTGAACTTAACTCAAACCTTTGATCAATTAGAAAACATCAGATGAAGCTCAACCCAACTAAATGTATCTTCGGGGTACAAGAAGGAATGTTCCTTCGGTACATTGTCAATCAAAGGGGAATAGAAGAAAAACCCGCCAAAATTAAAGATTTGCTTGAAATGCAATCCCTAACCAACAAGAAAGGTGTTTAAAAGATGATAGGAAGAGTAGCAACATTGAACCATTTTTTCTCACGGGCATCTGATAAATGTCTTACATTCTTTAAGGTGCTTAGAAAGACCTTTGAGTGGAATGTCTAATGCGAGAAAGACTTTCAAGATTTGAAGAATTACTTGGGATCTCCCCTAATTCCTTTCCCGACCAGTTTTGAGAGAAAAACTATATCTATATTTGGCTGTTTAAGAGTCAGCTATCAGATCATCTATGATCTGACTAGTTGGAGGAGTTCAAAGGCTAGTATATTATACTAACAAGGCATTTCAAGGAGTATAGATTATATATCTACACCTAAAGAGGTTAGCATTATCTCTCATTGAAACTTCTAGGAGGATGAGACCATATTTTCAGGCTCATACGATTATCGTCTACACTGATTTGTCTCTGCGACAAGCATGGCATAAACCTAAGAAGTCTGTAAGGTTAATGTCTTGGGCAGTTGAATTGGGAGAGTATGAATTTTTTTATGAACGAAGAGTTGCAATAAAATGTCAAGCAGTGGCAGACTTCATAGCCAAATTCACATATGCAGAAGTGCAAGATAATCCAAGTTTTCCTGCTGAGCAGACTTCTTTAGAAGAGAGCTTAGCTTCTAAGCAAATAGAGATTTTGGCCGATCAGCTAGACTCGTCATTTGTTCAAGTAACAATTTAATAGAGCAAGAAGATGTTCAAATATGGAGTGTTGGAAGAAGAATATTTCTCCAATGATACTCCAATCTGACAATTATTTATAGATAGATCCTCATATACTCCTGGAAGTGGAGAAGGCCTCATCACCAACACTCCGGACAACTTAGATGTGGAATACTCTCTGAGATTTCAATTCAAGGTTTCCAATAATGAGACTGAATATGAAGCATTGGTCATAGGATTAGAACTGGCTTCAACATTGGGTGCCAACCAAGTGTTGGTGCACAGTGACTCCCAATTAATTGTTAATCAAATGCAGCAGATTTATGACGTCAAAGGGGAAACTATGATGAGATATCATAAAAAATCTATGGAGGTTATTTCTTTGTTCATATTAGTCAGGATAGTAAAGATTCTTAGACTAAAGAATGCCCAAGCAGACATTATTACTCGACTTGCTTCAGCGACTCAAATAAAACTCAAGTGAATATTCCTTGTGGAAATTCTCATCCATAGAAGCATTGATGGGATGGAAGTTCGCATCATCTCAATGGAGTTTGGTCCCTAACGGATGGACCCAATTAGAGATTACATCGAAAGAGGAACACTACTATCCAACCAAAAATAAGCCAAGAAGATGAGGTACAAAGAAACCAGTTATGTGTTAGAAAAAGGTGTCTCATATAAGAAAGGATACAATATTTGCCTACTTCATTATTTTAATATAAACGAAGTAAATGATCTAATCAAACAGGTGCATGAAGGCTTATGTGAAGCTCACACAGTCGGGAGGTCTCAAAAATAACGGATATGAGTGCAAGGTTACTACTAGCCAGCAATGAAAGAAGACTGTGTTGTTTTCACAAAGAGGTGTGATAAATACCAAAAGTTTTCCACCATACATATAAGACCGGGATAAACTTTGACACCCATAACTTCTCCATGGAATTTCACTATCTGGTGAATTGACCTAGTCAGACCATTGTCGACTACCAAGGGAAGGTTTAAATATCTGGTTGTAGAAATTGAATATTTTACCAAATGGGTAGAGGCTAAGCCTTTGATTGATATGCCATATTAGAGGGTTTTCCAGTTCATATGGAAGAAGATCATTTACGAGTATGGAATGCCTTATTCCTTCATTACCGACCATAGCACTCAATTTGATAATGAAGAATTTTAAGAGTACTGTATTAGGTGTGGCATCCAGAAACTTCATTCAGCACCTGTGCACCCATAGTGCAATGGCCAGACATAAATCCCCAACAAAATCTTACTAGATGGCTTGAAGAAAAGGTTTAATGAGGCTAAAGGTAACTGGATTCATGAATTCCACATTCAAGAAGATGTCCCTATTCGGATGGATGCCTACCAATAAAGAATTGGAAGGTTTAATAATCAAAGGGTCAAGCCGACTAACCTGAAGCAGGGGGATCTGGAACTCGAGAAATTAATCCAGAAGAGAAAAAGGATGGAGCCTAATTGGAATGTCCCATACCATATCTCAATAGTTATCCGACCAGGAACTTATCGCTTGGAAACTCTGTAAGGAGAAGAATTCAAGAATCCTTGGAACACAGACCATCTGCGCAAGAATTATCACTAATTCGGTTTTTAGAAATCCTATTTTTAATGTAATTGGTTATTCAAGTTAATGAAATTTCATGTTTTTCTCCATTATACATACTTTTTGTGTTTTATTTTTCAGATTATGGTGTCTACACACCTTAACCATAAATTATTGAGAAATTTTAATTCAAACTTTTCGAACTTCAGAACGACTACAATTTTAATTCAAACTGTTACAACTTCAGAAAAGTTCCTCGCCAAACTTTTCTAACTTCAGAAAAGTTCTTTATATTTGTCATACTTTTCCAACTTCAAAAAAGTTCATCATCAAAACTTTTCCAACTTCAAAAAAGTTCTCACTAAACTTTTCCAACTTCAGAAAAGTGGATTGTTCAAAATTTTCCAACTTCAAAAAAGTTAAACTTCATGTATGATTTTTCCTCATCAAGTCATGAAGAGGAAGGCCGTAAAATTTCTTGATTCGAGATTTTACCCAACCTGGTTAAAACAATGGAATTATTGTACATTCCTAATACACTTGGTCGCCACCGATAACTAATGTTACAACTTAGCACGATAAAGCTATTTATAGTTTTATCTAAGTGCATTAGTCGAATCTAAGGCCATATAAATTATTCAAACATGAATCAAATATTAAGCATTTGAGCAGGTTATTAGTCTATAATTCGGTATACTAATCATTATGTAGGTTACCTAGTCCATTAAAAGATTAATATCAACCAATAATAATAATGATAACTGAATAAAAAACAACTTTATTTCATTGATCAATATTCATTACAACCGAAATCATTAATCAAAATGCAGTACAATAAGTATAAATTTATTCTGCTAGATGCTTTCCTTATGCCTTGTCCATCTCGGTGGGAGGATCATCCAGGGTATATGGAGAGTTTATTGTTGTTGATACCAAATTTAATCTGCTGACTTGGACCAATCATATGAAGACACATGGCTATCTATATGGCAAAAACAAGCACTTTCGAGATGATCATACGCTCCGAGGAACTCATACGCTCCGAGGAACATGTCTCTACGAGAAACTCTTGAATACCAAGAAGCTTAGGCGGTTCGAGCTGCATCTCGAACAAAGCATTAATAGCTGGATAACCAACAGTTCAACTGATTCATTAAATGCTTATCATTCAGATGCACATGCAAAAAGGGCATTAAATGTATTACCCTTTCATATGTATATCATTTAATGTATTACCCTTTCACATTACAGCCTCAGGTCTATAAATACATTGTACAATCCTCATTGGAAGGGGGGACGAAATTCAAACCCTGGAATCGAGAGCGAAATTTCTTGTAATCGAGATTTCCTAAACACTCAGTAATAAAACAACAGTGGACGTAGGTCATTCTTATAAGGCTGAACCACTTTAAAATCTTTTGTCTCATTTATTTATCTGTGATTGAATTATTAGAGTGATCTAATTTTTTACATCAACAGATTGACGCCGTCTGTGGGAAACGACTGGTAATATCGTTTTCTCATCAAATATAATCCAATACCAATGGCTGATATTCCTGAATCTAGCAATCGAAATGCTGGAACCCCTCCAAATCCGTCTGCTCCACCAATTGTTCCAGATCTGACTGAAATAATGGCAAATCTGGCTCAGGGCCAGACCGTCATGCAAGAAACGATGCGACAACTCATCCAAACCCTCCATGGCGGTGCATCAGCCCATTCCGGACCACGAAGCATTCAAAGAAATACATGTGTGCCTTCTTCGCGTACTAGGCGTACTAATTCATATCGCAATGAGGAATCTAAAGATTTTTGTTATCAACCTGGATGAACTTCGTCAGTGCAGTGATAAAACCCAATTTTATCTTGAATTACCTAAGCATGCATTCTAAGGTGGTTTTGCAAGATAAAGAGAAATAAATCACACTAAGCCGCGATGTACGAGGAAAATCTAAAATGGAAAAAACCTCGGACAGCCCCTAGCCTTAAGTCCACTAAGTATGGAATTTTACAAATACAAGACATATGACTTACACAACTCGACTTGACTCCTTCAAGCCCCTGACGCGTCTTCTTGTACCAACCTCTGCTTAGTTGATAATCCCGAACTCCACCGAAACCTTGAACTCCTCCAATGAAGATTTTGGAATCTGTCGACCACACACGCTGCCTTTTACCGTATGAGCACGCCGCAACAAAAACAATACTTCTTATTTTATGGGAAATAGAAAGCAAACCCAAACTTCTCCTTCTTTGTGGTAGAGATGAACCAATGGTGTAAAACAAAACTCCAAGCAACAGATACATATGCATAGATACTTGGAATTCTAAACTAAACAAAGTAGGTGTATACTTTTTTGTTTTGGAAGGATTTAAGCCATCTAATTTAGACACACAAAAGATAATTTTCTAAACATTAATTTTTTCTCTCAAAATCTCTGTGAAAAATCATAGAAAAGTTCTGTCCCGAAATTGGGTAAAAACTGTCAGAAGAAAGTGGGGACAAAGTAGTGGAAAATGCCAAAAAGTATCCCCGAAAGAAATCTCGTTCGAACGGCTTTTTCGTTTGAACGATATTTCGTTCGAACAACCCTTATAATGAAAAGTTTGTGCTCAAAAGGGAAACTCGTTGAAAAAACTCATTCGAATGACATTTTCAAACGAAAAACAGAATATGAATTTTTACATTTTAAGCCTATAAAACTTTTAATAAAATCATTTTAAATAAAACTTGTACCAAATAGAAATTTCAAGTTCCTACAAATATATATATATAGCATTCATACCTTAAGGAGCCTTGGAAAATATACCGTTGAGGATGCAAAACAAGGCACTTTGAAACCCGACAAGATATGAACTCTAAGTTTTGGATGCTATGTCTTCAACAACTTTAAATGTCATAGGCTTGAAAGAATGTACGATGAACATCTAACCTACGACTTAAATGTTTTTGTCTGGAATTGAGCCAACACTACATAAGACTTAATTGGAAATTTATGTCCTTACCAATCTCCCCCTTATGCTATTCCGGGATAAAAACCAAACAAAAATCCTAAAGGTCCGTCAATCTCAACTAGACTCAAAATCATCCCACCCAAAATATAAAATACAAGCTTGACTCAAAACCCAAGGATGACTATCTTTGTCGATATAAAGTTGCCGCTAAAAAAAATCCTGCACACTTAAGCAAAGCATTAAACGCATAGGGAATATCAAAATGTTAAATGCAATAAAAATAAATACTCCCCCTAAATTAATTCTCCCCTTTTTAAACAATTACCTACTTAGACAGGCGTCTCCCCCTAAGTTAAATCTCCTAAACTAAAGGTTTAGATACCACCTCTCCCCCTTTTTGTTCAGGAATAGGTAAAGGTGATAGGATTAATTAAATACTCATTCCTCCCGCAATTTAACTAAGTACCATTTTTTCCCCTTAAAAACTACATAAGAGATATAAATATGGGAAAGAAAGTAAACATGATGGTGCATAAGGTGATAAGAACATGAAAGCATATGGGAAACAATAACAAGAACTAATCCACAACAAGGATAAATAGATACCAACTTATGATGCGCTAAAACAAATGATACCAACTAAAATATATTCAACACAAGCATGGGATATCAACCAAAATTAGCAACAAGGTGGATACCAATTACGAATTAAGGGACATGTGGACTGGCAAGCAAGGCCAAGACTTAAAAACAAAAAAATATACCATATATATATATACACAATGAGTATCACTAACACTCACGCACATATATACATAGGTATAACCACCACACAAGACACAAAATACATTAAGCTCTTCACACTAGTATGCAAAAAATGTCTCCAAATACATGTGGTAAACGGAAGTGTAGGGGTGTGAACTAGTAACAATTAAATTTTGACCCAATTACTTAAAATATGTTCACGGAGTTCTCATTTGATTGCAAAAATTTATCACATTTAGATATAGCCTCACGTGACAATATAAATTGAACTCAATGAATAAACATACACAATTCACACAAGCCTAGAATTTCGATGATTCTACAAACCAATAGATTAATGACAATAAAAGATTAACTAGGATTCAAAGTCATTGTGAAAACCCGTTAATATATCCAACCAAACTCCTGATAATTTTCTTTTCTTTTCTTGTGAACATATTAACTAAAATATTTTTGGCCTTGGAAAATATTTTTTTTAATGCCAAATTTTTAAGGCCTAAAATTCAATGGTGGCTTTTCACGCAAAATAATTTTGACTTTCGCAACCCGATTCCATTAATAAACAACTACACCGAATAAACATATTTTTCTAATTTTTAAATCTGAGAAACGGTTATTACATGCACAAATCCTCCATAGTCATAGCAAAATGTAGATGACTAAATTGATAGGAAAAAATCTCACTTAGCTCAAATATACATGTGAAGTTTAAATTTCAAATGAGCTCGTGCATGTGTGAATAGAGGCATATAAAAATAGAATCCATTAAGTAACACAAAATCCAACTACTCCATGCATGCATGACAAAGAACCTTTTAAGGATAGAAAATCTTAACCAAAAGTTCTAGCCACATGCAAGTGAATAGGAAAGGATTCAAACACAATTATATGCCACATAAAGTGTGTCAAACTAAAATACACAAAAAAAAAATCTTTTTAAGTTTTTTGAAAATTTTAACCAAACATATAATATATTTACTCAAAAGACAAACAAAAATCATTTTGTATTTTTCATTAAGTCTAAATTACCCCCAAGATAAAACACAAATGAGAAATAATTTTTTTTTGTATTTTTCAATTAATGCAAACAAAAATGAAAAGAATATAATACAAAAGATAAACAAGAATCATAATTCTAGCATGTGATTGATTATGGAGCATAGATTAGAAAAATGATTAAACATGCATACAACTAGTAAACATATATGATATAAAGCACAAAAAGATAGAGTATGCAAACAACTAACACATTCAACCTTTAGATTTAGCAAGGGAGGTATCATGTGAAATTAAATGAGAATAAAAAATCCTATTTTGTAAAGATACCAAGTCGAATTTGCTAACCTAAACTAATGACGATTGATAATCTCGGGATTTAGGGATCTTAGCTACCTCAGTTACCTTACTCTTGAATTTCCTATAAATTCTTTTAAGATCAAAATAAAACTTCCTAAGATGACCTTTTCGACCACAATGTGAACAAGTAAAGATTCTTCGAAAAGTAGTACCTAAGGATTGACATCTAGAAGTGTTCCTAGGTGATTCTTTCAAAACATTGGTTTTGGCTTTATTAGTGGAATCGTTACACGAATCGAACCCTAAACCATAAGTGGCATTTTTTACTTGGACGGTTCCTGATATTTTATCTAATTTAGTGGACCTACAATATAAATCAAATTTGACCTCACTAGAGTCTCTCTATTTTTCTTCCATCTCTAAAATTCTAGACTCTAGCAAAACATTCCTCTCTTCAAACATAAGAAGCTCCTTTTTCATTGATTCCATCAAACCTCTAAGGCTATCTCTCTCGCCTTCTACATATTCAAGCTTCTTTTGAAGAACTTTCTCACATGTCCTAATGTCTTCAACCAACTCACTCTCATCAACGACCTTGGCACGCTCTCTTAAACTAGCCTCTAACTTCAAATTTTCTCTTTTTAATTTAATAGATTCTTCATACAATTATCTAAATACAAATTGAAGTTCACTCTCATCAACCTCTTCATCAATTTCACTATCTCTCTCTTCTTCACTCCCACTACCATCATCATTTAGGGATTCACAAACAAAGGCCTTATAAGCGTCATGTTTTAAGTTGTCATCGTCGGACAATATCTCACACTCACTAACATGACTAGCCATGAACGTGGTAAAATTGTGCTCCATGGGGGAATCAGGTCCCTCTTCCTTATCACTATCACTAAGGGTGACATTATATGAAATAGGTTGCTTACCCTATCTCCTTAGTTTAGTGGGGCATTCAAAAGCTCTATGGCCATACCCTTCACGACCAAAGCACTAAAAATGTCGATAAAACTTTTGCTGGAAGTTTTGGCGGAATTTCCCCAAGTGCGGTAATAGCCAATGTGGTAAAAGAACAACGACATTTTAAAAAAAGATGCAAAAATTTAGCGGCACTTATGACAGCATTTTCACAAGTGCGGTAGCCAATGTGGTAAAAGAACAACGACATTTTAAAAAATATCGCAAAACGTTAGCAGCATTTTTAATAGCATTACTTACATTGCTGGAGAAAAACTCTTAGGGGCATTTATATTAATGCTAGTAATAACCTTTTAGTGGCATTAAAAAATTCTATAGTATACTTATAAAATGATAGTAGTAGCCATTAATGCACATAAGTTAATAAGAGAAGTGAAAGGGCTTAAAAGTTTGGAACCCAACCATTACAAACCTTTAATAAAGAATTCCTGGAAAAGGCCAAACGTTTTCTATTTTGTTACTTAAATCGCCCCCTCCTTTTATATCTTCTATGAATAAAAAAAATAAAGAAAAAATATACAGGAAAAAAAACTCCAAATCGCATCTCTCATCTATAATACTCACATGTTAGAATTTTTCTTTAAAAACTACAAACCCCTACTTCTTCCTCTCTACAAAAACCTGCAAAAACAAGATACCAGCCTCATCTCCTTCCAACCGCACAAAATCGTGCAGACCGGAAAAAAACATTTCTTCCAACCATGAAAGCTGCTAAATAAGGTATATTGTCTTCCTCAATTTTTTTCAGTTCTGTATGTATATATGTAAATATATGTATATGTGTGTTTTCATACATATATACTTTTGTTTGTTTTTTTTTCCATATTTTTATCTCCGGGTCTCTTTCATACTTAAAACATGTTAAGAATTAGTTTTGGTAAGAGGCACTTGGGAGTTTTTGTTAAGAATTAGTTTTTCCATATTTTTATCTCCGGGTCTCTTTCTCTTTAGTTTGGATTTTTATCTCCGGGTCTCTTTCATACTTAAAGCATGTTAAAAATTAGTTTTTTTCCATATTTTTATCTCCGAATATAAAAATATGAAAAAAAACAAACAATTATTTTTTTATCACAAATTACTGTCCCGGTAAGAGGGAGAGGGAAAGATCAACAGTACATCTACTACTATTGTTTTGCATTGAAAAATATAATAATTTTTTTTTTCCATTTTTTATCTCCGGGTCTCTTTCTCTCTATTTTGGATTTTTAGGTTTTTATTGTTGTTTTTTCGAATTTTATAATTTTCATTTACTGGTTTAGAAGAATAGTTTTTTTTAATATTATTTTTACATTTCTTCGAAGAGCTGAAGATGCAGGACAACAATGAGTTTTTTCTTCTATTTTTTTTTTCATATTTTAGGTCTCTCGATCTTTTTTCAATGTTTTAGATTTGAAGGTTTTTTTCATTGGGGTTTTGTTTTGAATTTTGTTGTTTTCATTTATTGGTTTGGGAGCACAGTTTTTTATATTAATTTTACATTTCTTGGAAGTGTTAAAGATACAGAAGAACAATGAATTGTTTATTTTGTTTCATATTTTTGTTGATTTTTTTGTTTCATATTTTTATTGGTCTGTTTATAAAGGTAAAAAACAACATTTAAGTATGGAGTAATTTTTGTACCATTCTTCAACTTACGAGAAAGGTATCATATTAAATTGGAGGGAATATGTTATTGTGGGAGGAATTCAATGCAGATATTTTTTTTATGAATTATGGATCCATGTTTCATATATGAAGGTTTTGGGTTATGTAATAACAAAATTAGAAGAGATGAGGGGAGATTGATCAACAAATGTTTGCCATTTGGCCAATTTTTAGGTCAAGTATTATTGTATGTATAAATTAATCTTTTTTCATACTTAAAGCGTGTTAATGATGAGTTTTATCACTGTATAATTTTACTTTGTATAATCATATTATAATATATATGAATGCATAAGGATTGGGTTTCTCTATATTTATGGCTTCCTCATTCCACGCCTATGAAAAACTAAATGATGAGACACTCTCAGTAATTCAAATGCTAACAAACTTTGCTAAATAAAGTGAAGGTCATATATATTAACATGACCTTGGATGAAATCTTATTCATACATAAAGGAATGTGTACAAACTGATATGCTTATTTAATGTGATGGATTTACAAGGAGAGTTATTAGTGTGTTGAAGCGGTGGTTGTATTTTTTTCCCGCCTCCTTTGCTTCAAAATTACTATTGGGGGGGGGGGGGGGGGGGGGGGGAAAGGGATTCATTTTTTTGGGCAACATAATTAAGAATTGAATTATAATTCCACTATTTTCATTCACGTGAGACTATTGTAGAATTTTTTCTCCTAAGGAGTTCATAAAAAACATTAACATTTATGTTCTTAGACATCATCATTTTAGTGTTAGATTAAAAAATAAAAGAGTTTTTATGTCACATATTATGTTTCTTAATTATCCCTCTATGATTAATGAAAGTGAGTTTAATAATAGTTGGTATACTAATAACATTGATAAGCACCCGCGCGATGCCAATACCGTTGATTAGCGGCCCGCGCATCACGCGGGTTACCTGTTAGTGTTGATAATAATCTTTTTCAACACCTATATGTTTAACACACTTTTCGCAACACTAAAAATGTCAAGAATGATAGTAGCAGTATTAAACAGAATGTTGATATTATTTTGCAATATATGACTGGCAACAAGTGTTAAAAAAATCATTTATAAGAAGTATTGTATTTATGTGCAAATACATTACCATAACAGTAAATTAAGATGACAGTAATCAAATTAAAACCAATATCATTCATCGTAAATAAACGTAATTGTGCTTGAAACAATTATACATCCACAAAATAAAATGAATCACATGTCCAATAAGAAAAAACGGGGAAACATGAAGCGAATTTTTTTTTATATAATGTACGATCCTTGTTCATTAAAGTCAAACATCCGCTTTTACCTACAAATAAAAAAATTCAATCGTTAGTTGACTCGCTCAGAAAATTGTATAGTGCCAGTGTACGCTAATCACGAGAGTAATAAATGCCCGGTAAGACTGGGGTCAATTTCCGCAGGGAATTATATGAAGTACCGAGGATATTCTTCCAGTTAAAAATCAATAAATAAGAATAAAAGATAAAAGAAAAGAGGATTTAGGTTTTGAGTGTTGTAACGAACCAAAGCGAACCAAGATAAATGGAACGCTAAACAAAGTAGTAACAGGAACAATAGTGATTTATAAAGAGGTTAATGAAACGATTCTTTAACAAAAGGTTAAGGAGCATTCCCTCACTTCGGATGTGCACAACTCAACGGGTTCTTCCAAATAAATCACAATCAAATGGGAATAAGATATCGATACCAACAATCCTACATGAAGGATGTCAACCTAATAATATAAGATGAAGGTAACGATATATTATCGGACAAATGCGTTGATGTTGGAGTTAAGTCTTAAAATACAACCCTTACATGATAAGAGAAGATAAAATCCTATAAAACTCCAATATCAACCCACACACCCATTTATTGGATTTAATCCTTGAACAAACCAAGAAATGAACCCTCCAAGGTGGGTTTATGCTCCCAACCCAAGGAGATTAGCTACTCATAACACTAACCATATCAAAATATACCATTAAATTAATAGCAAGTGTAATAACTATGGTGAGAGCAAACATTCAATACACAACCATAATATTAATTGCACAAGATGATACCAATAGTCAACAAGAAACAACTAAGATGGAACTTTACTTGCACTAAATGAAGTGGATGATGAAAATGGCAAGGAAATTAACAAGCCCTAGGGGAGAGAGAGTAAAATAACAAAACTATCTTCTATATATTTTCTTGCACACAAATATGATCGGATATGTTTCAACAAATCAAACCACTAAAAATATATACTAAGTGGAAGAAAACCATAAAACAAGGGTGGTAAAATACAAACCAAAACTACGGGGGTTTTGCAGAAAATGGGGCACCGGTCGACTGCTGGTCTTGGAGAAGGTACACTGTCTAGCTTCGAAGGCAAATGGTGAAAACCCGGTCGACCGCTGGTCAGATACCGATAGACCGGTCCTGCAAAATAATGGAACCTCTCCTCTTTTGATAAATAACAAGGGGCTAAAGTAAAACAACCATAACCTGGCCCTCGTGAACTGGATTGACAAACTGTCTGGGGCTACGCGAAGTTGGCAAGGAGAACTACAACCTCCGTGAAGGGTTCGGGCACAAAGCTCGAATGTAAAAATGACAAAATTACCCCTGAAGTTGTGTAAAATAATGAACGTTCCCGGATAACGCACACTTACACCGATTAGCATTCCAATCCCTACAAAGCTCAAATAAACCTTGCAAAGCATATAAATATGGAAACCAAAGGTTATACAATACAAGAGCTTAAATACGTGAAATAACGGTCGCAAGAGTGCGTGCATGCATAATTAACAGGAGCAAGACATACAATATTTGCGACTAATACACATTGCTAGTCCCTGGCTATGAAATAAAACAAAACCCGCCTCAAAGAGCGGTGGTAAGTATAGCAACAATATATACACAGACAAAGTACCACTTTTGCGGGCGCTCGGTTGCATTTAGCGAATGCAATAAGCCGTTAAACCGCTAGGTTACCTTAGTGGATGAGTGTTGTCTCGTGAGGGTTTTCAGGGATAATACCCACAAACATCGAATTTCCTCAAAACATGCATGACCAAACAACCAATACGACAAACTCAACAACAATTAGATATTTCAACATATTATTAACAAAGTAAATGAGAGATTTTGCCCAATAATCCAAAACTTTGAAAATTAGAAGAATAACAACATGGAATTGAAACCTCAAATGTGAGTGGTGTGAATGCACATGAAAAGAGTTTTGATTCAGTCAAAATGCCTACAACCCGGATAACCATTAAAGCATGCTTCCACTCAACCCTCTACGGATATCACACTCAAAAAATAGAAGCACTCGGAGTAGGATGTAACAGACGGGACATGTGGGCATAAAGAGTAATTATAAAAGGAAACTAAGCCGCACACATGTCATTGATGAAGAACGCAATATAAAAGTGAAAAATACAATCTCATGAAAGGATATCGCATATTAACCAATGTGAAACGCACATAAACAGATTATCGCTAATGTTCGACCTTTGAATCATGTTACCCTAGGATCAAATAGGACTTTATTGGGTTGTAATGTAGGTTTGGGGCTAGGGGTATAAAATGAAAGGAGGTATTTACGGATACAAAACATGTTCGGAGATGAAAATACTTGTGATAATGGAAAATGACGGGCAATTTCCAAATTGGAAAATGATTTCCAAACACGCATTAAATATATCAATCGAGAAAGTAACAAGGATTATTGAATCACTATGAACAACATATACAAATATCTCTTTCTTTTCTTTTCTTCTTTTTCTCTTTTGTTTTCCTTTGTTTTCAACTTTCTCTTTTTTTTCTCTTTTTCACCACGCTTTCTTCTTTTCTCACTCTTTTTATGCTTAAATTGCACCCACACTACATAACATCATTCAATCCCAAATATCATTCCAAACATAGGTAAGAAAGGTAATGTGTATGGTGTAAAACTCCAATGTGGAGTTGGTTAGGGGATTTGGGATGAAAAGAAAGGTCATATTAGGGATCAACGGGGTTGACTAGGGACATGTATAAGGGTAAGGGTAAGGTCATATGGGTTAACAACAAAGAGGGCCTATGATCCTTTCCTAAAGTTTCATGTTATTCTCGGGACTCAACACCATTGAAAATCATGCTCAGGTGATACATCAATTAATATGCAATCAATGAAAAGAAAATGACATCGCCAACAAGATATGTTATTCAAGAAAGAGAGAGTAATGTATAAACACTCTGAAACGAAGAAAAGCACGAAACTCGTTAGGTTTATAGTGTACACAAAGTAACAACAAGATACCAAGCTATAATTGTCCTACCAAATGATTTTAGAAAATATGCTCAAGTGCTTATGAGTTTTCAAGGTTTAATTCATTCATTTATCCCTAATGTTGAATAATATAAAGACTAAAGTTTAATAATATGAAAGAAATAGAAAATGCATCGTTGAATTAGCAATTGGATAGGGCAATTAATAAATTTATCATAGGAAATTAGGGCAAAATGCCCAAGAAAGGGAGAAGAAATAAAGAAAATAATTTTTGAAATTTATTTTATTTATTTATTTATTATTATTTTTAATATATATATACATATATATATATATATATATATATATACACATATATATATATATGTGTGTGTGTGTGTGTGTGTGTGTGTGTGTTTTGGCACACGAGGGATGGAAAAGAAACTGAGATGCCTAAACACACCCCCTAACTTGAATTGCACATTGTCCTCAATGTAATTAAAGACATTATGAGAAAAAGAAGGAGTAGAATAAATCACCCCAATTTGGAGTGAAGTCCGAGGTTATCAACGTGCGCCCTATACCAACATAGGAAAAAAAAATATGTACCACAATGATTAAGTTAGAAAGAAACATGCCATGAGTCGCAATAGTTTAGAGGGGTTGAAATGCAGATACTAGATAATTGATGGTGCACATAGGATTTGAAAAAAATGTATATACATCAAAATCTAATATTCGACAACGACTAAATTATCATTACTAATTTCATAGAATTCGATACAAACATCTTAATCAGTCTAAAGAAAGTAAAACAGAAAATTTAGTCGCTCAAATTTTTTGACACGCTTAGAAAATTGTATAGCGCTAACGGCGCCAAAAACATTAACTCGCTCAGAAAATTGTATAGCGCAACTGTACGCTAATCGCAAGAGTAATAAAAGCCCGGTAAGACCGGGGTCGATTTCCGCGGGGAATTATATGAAGTACCTTGGATATTCTTTCAGTTAAAAATCAATAAACAAGAATAAAAGATAAAAGAAAAGATGATTTAGGTTTTGAGTGTTGTAACGAACCAAAGCGAACCAAGATAAATGGAACACTAAACAAAGTAGTAACAGGGACAATAGTGATTTATAAACAGGGTTATGAAACGATTCTTTAACAAAAGGTTAGGGAGCATTCCCCCACCTCGGATGTGCACAACTGAACGGGTTATTCCAATTAAATCACAATCAAATGGGAATAAGATATCGATACCAACAATCCTATATGAAGGATGTCAACCCAACAATATAAGATGAAGGTAACGATATATTATCGAACAAATGCGTTGATGCTGGAGTTAAGTCTTAAAATACAACCCTTACATGATAAGAGAAGATAACCCATTTATTGGATTTAATCCTTGAACAAGCCAAGAAATGAACCCTCCAATGCGGGTTTATGCTCCCAACCTAAGGAGATTAGCTACTCATAACACTAACCATAAAAAAACATACCATTAAATTAATAGCAAGTGTAATAACTATGGTGAGAGCAAGCATTCAATACACAACCACAATATTAATTGCACAAGATGATACCAATAGTCAACAAGAAACAACTAAGATGGAACTTCACTTGCAATAAATGAAGTGGATGATGAAAATGGCAAGGAAATTAACAAGCCCTAGGGGAGAGAGAGTAAAACAACAAAACTATCTTCTATATATTTTGCTGCACACAAATATGATCGGATATGATTCAACAAATCAAACCACTCAAAATATATACTAAGTGGAAGAAAACCACAAAACAAGGGTGGTTAAAGCCAAACCAAAACTACGGGGTTTTTTTAGAAAATGCGGCACCGGTCGACCGCTGGTCAGAGACCGGTCAATCGCTGGATATGGAGAAGGCACACTGCCTAGCTTCGAAGGTAAATGGTGAAAACTCGGTCGATCGCTGGTCAAATACCGGTCGACCGATCCTACAAAATAATGGAACCTCTCCTCTTTTGATACACAACAAGGGGCTAAGGGCAAACGACCATAACTTGGTCCTCATGAACTGGATTAACAAACCATCGAGGGCTACGCGAAGTTGGCAATGATAACTACAACCTTCGTGAAGGGTTCAGGCACAAAGCTCGAATGTAAAAATGACAAAATTACCCCTGAAGTTGCGTAAAACAATGAACATTCCCGGATAACGCACACTTGCAACGTTTAACATTCCAATCCCTACAAAAGCTCAAATAAACCTTGCAAAGCATATAAATATGGAAACCAAAGGTTATACAGTATAAGAGCTTAAATAAGTGAAATAACGGTCGCAAGCGTGCTTGCATGCATAATTAACGGGCGCAAGATATACAATATTTGCGACTAATCATTAGTCATTGATACATATCCTTTAGTATTTTAATTAAAAAATTAAAAATAAAAATTAATACATTAGCAATATGTCACGCTACAGTTGAATGATATGCATCTCCAATTGTGGACTTGTTTCCATAAGGTCTAGATAACTTTTCACTTGTTATAAATATTTTCTCAATATATACTTCCTAAAAGTCTTCACCCAGTAACGTACCCTCTACTTTTGTTGAAGGGTCATGGCTCACAATGAATCCACATGTCACAACCACTTTTGGAAGTCCAGAAGTAATAAGGTCTATAATTTAAGGAAGTGCATTATTTGAGACCCTTTGTCGTTATTGATGGTGCTTCTTCTTCTTCTTTGATGGTTCTTTCTATAAACAAGATGAATATGTCATCAAGCATATATTTCGGGAAAAAAATCGTCAAAGTTTTATTTGTTTTTAAGATATCCCAAAATTTTTAAGATTATACAACCAAATAAACCAACCAAATATGAAGTATACATAAACTCCCCAAGGAAGCGCATATATATTATGATCTTTAAAATCCTTTAAATTAGTAACATACTTGAATTGAAGTAACATTCATTTGTTCACTAACATGAGAAGTAGTCTCGGGGGCAGCCAAGACAATTTGCAATCTACAAAAAATGATTTATTTCAGTCATGAAAACGTAAAGTCTTAAATTATGATTTTAAAAAGCAGTTATTTACTTACTTGTTGAGATAGAGCTAAATGGTGATTTGATTGTGGTACCACTACATGTTGAAATTGGTTAGTTTCTTCTAATTGTTGCTTGTGTTACAAAATAGACCTATATGATGGTATTTTTTGCTCGTTGGGGGAATGAGGAACCTGTTAATAGAATAATTTAATATTAGAACATACATTTATATATATACACGATAATTAAATAAAAATAAGAATAATAATTAGAAATTTACCCTATATATACTAAATAAGAATAAGAATTAGAACATACATTTATAACGATATGACACAATCTCCTGCATGTTACCTTTTACAATGGTTGATAAATAGAATAAGAATTTTGACTAATAGGTAAAATGACGTCGTTGAGATTTTCTAAGAATGAATGGAAGGAACATGGATGGTATTTTTGTACCATTGCTTCAGCAGAATCCTTATCGATGGCTGAGCCATTGCTCCTCTCGTGTGTTTTAATGTAGACATCAACCAACGAAACCTTTTTTCCTTAACCAGCCTCCATCTGCATAAACCAAGGACTTTTAAGTCGTTACATAAATAGGTTTGATAACATAAAATAATATTCACAATAAAAATCTTTAATAAAACACCTTATAAGCAACATTCGCATGGCTCTTTCTTTCAGAAGTATGTGGCGTTCTTTGCTTCTTACGAGTTTGACGATTTCTTCGACTCATTTTTTGTTACAAAAATGTATTTAAAATATATGTTTAACTTGAATTTATAAAACTTTACTGCTAGTAATGCATTCATACCCTTGTCTCACGAGTTCCCCAATACATTGATACCATGATTTATGTTTAGTGGCATATTGTGTTGAAGCTGAACCATAAAAATTGAAAAAATAGGTTAACTTCAATGTACATAGTTAATTAAGCACATATAAATAAAATAACTTTGAGTACCCTCTTCATGTGAATAGGAGTCTTGGTTGTGTAAAGGCTAACTCTACGTCGATCTACTATCTCTTTCACTATCATTTGAGTTTGATCGTTAGGTCGAGCTAGAATCAGAAAGGGAATGAGAACTGGACTGAGATTGCAGTGTAATACCCCATATTTTTATGCCTTTTAATTTTGGGGATTTATTAAATTTAATTAGAGATATTAAATTAATATTAATCCGGAAAATCATTTAAAAACTTACTAGCGTGATGAGAGTTAGTAATTATTTTTGTTATAAGTTACTTTATGGGTAAAGTAAGTGGTGTAATTATGACTAGTAAAATTATCACGAGAATCTAATTTGATAATTTTGGAAATTTAAGTCGGGACGCGCCCGTGTCGTGTCAGGACTAAATTTTGATTAATAAAAGTGAATAAATTATAAGTCGCCCATATGATCATTTCGAGTGCGCCAAAGTGTCCGGAAGGGTCAAGATACTCAAAATAATGTACCCGGGGGTTTAGTTTGGGTCTCGGGGCGTTTTTAGGCTTTAACACCCCAGGAGGGCGTTTCAGGCATTTTGTATTTTTGGGCTTGGAAACCTACGAATTTTCTAGGTTATATCAGATGCTTAGGGTTGTCTTCTAGGGTTAACACAAGCAAAAACAAAATACGTCCATTGGAGAAGGAAAGGAAAAGCTTACCAAGGAGTTCTAGGCCAAGAACTCCTCCATTTGCACCGCCGTCACCGCCAAACGTTAGATTGCGCAACAAGGATCACAACCACAGTGATTTCATCCACAAATCAGAAACAAAAATTCCCAGGAAAGTATTTATCTTGCTTAATTTAGTTAATGCTTCATTCATATTAGTTTAGGATTGATTAGGATGAATTTTTATGAAAGAAAACCTATGTTGGAGGTTAGAAATCGCATGTTGTAGAGATATAAACATCATTCTGGAAATCCCCTTCACATGTAGAGGTTGAACCACGAATTGACATTGGGTTCGAAGTAGAAATTATGGAAAAATAATGAGAAGAACTAAGTTAAAGAAATTATTAGGGTTCATGAGATTTATTTAGATTTTGGCCCTTTTAATTCATGATACTTGATGAAAACTCGCATGCCTTACGTAGAATATTGTTTATTTGGGTTTATAATGCTTGTGGTATAAATTTCTGGGAGTTTGGGAGTTAAAAACTTGGATTTGGATGACTTTGGATGATAATTCCCGTAACTGGTATTCTGCAGTTTTCGCCATAGCTGCTTGATCGATCGCTCGACCAAAGAATGTCGATCGATCGACGGTTCGATCGATCGGCCCCTTCTGGAAAACTAAATTTTTCCTTATGTTGACTTAATCTGAATAAATGCATAATAAATCTTGATTAATGTTATTAGGACATAATGAAACATAAAAAGGACCAGTAGGGTCAAGGTAAACCCCGTTAAGTGGAACTTTAATGAAATGGGAAAATAAAGGGAAAACGGGGAAATATTCATACCTAAGAAATCTAACGTGCGTAGACTTAATAATCGAAATGTCTAGGAGTTGGATTAGAAGGTAAGTAAGGGCAGAATACTTCGAGAGATGAGAAGTGAGTTGGAATAAATTAAATTTCGAAAATAAAATGAATAAGTCCGTTATAAGAAATAATCTAATAAAAATGTACTAAGAATGGAATAATATAATGTTGGGCTGTGGGCGTACCTAACTTATGAATGTGAATAGTTATATACCTATATGACTCTGTGATTGATCATATATCTTACATGCGTGTAAAAAATCATGCCCGCGCTACTTGCTATCGCTGAGGTTTCTGCGTTGGGACAGTCTTATCTTAATGGGACCTTTTATGAGGGATATTGACTCATACCCTAGAACATAGAAATCCTTGGTACAGGCTATCTGAATGATAGTCAGACGGTCCTAAGAGACATGAGGGTATGTGCTGACCTCTTAGTGACTTGGAACTATGCTTCGCCTCAATTTGTGCTTGTTTGTATTAATACAGTTCGAGAGTGATTCCGAACTAGTATTTCCCTTAGTACGAGTGATACGGGGACTTGATAGCAGAGTATGCCATCACCATAAATATTATATAGGGTGCCAGTAGTATACATATATTATATGGGTAATTAATGTATATATATATATAGTCTTGAAATTTGTAACTTCCTACCGAGGTTAAAAGAAGTTAATTAATGGATAAATATTTCGGTTTTATTATTTATGGCTGAAATGTTGTGACACTATTGAAAGACTTTTTAATTAAATAAGAGTTATGTGACAACCTTAAATTCCTGAAATTTAATTATCTTAGTCCTAGAAATTATCGGCATGGAATCTAATGAGGAATTTGAATTAAGTTAATCCTTTGGGATTAATAGTACGTTAGGGTGCACACTAGAAGAGAGGTGAGACTTTCTCAAGGGAGTGTCGTTACTAATATGTTGTTACATTAGCCAACAAACATTTTAAAAACTTGCTAAACTAAACTTTTACACTGTTTTACAATCGGGCTCTGACCCGTTTACTGTTATCTCTCCTCTCTTGTATATGTATATATATATATATGTGTGTGTGTGTGTGTGTGTGTGTGTGTGTATTACAGGGGCCCAGCCACAGGGGCGTTAGGCTTAGGATTCTCTGGATATGGAACGCGCTGCAGCTTTTGTGGGAGTTCAGGCCTTGTTCTTAGACGACCTCATTATTGATTCCGTTTCTAGTTCTACTTTATCTAGTTGGGAATGTGTCGCCCCTTTTCATTATTTAGTTGGTTTTTGTGAGAGATTGTAAATCATTTTCTTTCATTAGTTTTAATTTGGGATTTATTACTGTTAGAACGTTTTTTTTTCTTTGGTGTTTTGAAGTTGGGATTTACTATTGATGGTTAAATTCTTGAATGATCAATTACATCCTTACTATTATTGTGTGACTCTTAAATTGTTAATTATCAAAAGTTTTATAATTTGACTTAAATCAAAATGGGAATAAGGTTTAAATGGTTTTGACACTTAGCTTAAACATTAGGGTGTTTAAATTGGAAAATTTTATTTTACGACAGTGATGCTGAGAATGAACCAACCATTCACCTTGATTATAATTTAATAAAGTATTGATCACCCGGTATTTAATTAGGCGGGGTGTCACAGGTGGTATCAGAGCATCAGGTTCTAGTGTCCTTTAGGATCTGTACGGCTTATTTTCGTTTCCATCTTAGCGTCCTTGATATAGACCCCTATTTTTAGGACTGTTGTATTCTTATATTTACGCTTACGTCTTCAGCTATTAAAGATTTGATAATAACTGTAGACTAATAAACTTCCTTCTCATTTCAGATGCCTCCGAGACGCGCACTCCAAAACAGGGATGCCCAGGCCGAGCAGCCAAAATCTCCGGTTCAGGGAATGATGAATGCAAACGAGGTAGCCTCTATTGTTGCTCAGGCGGTAAATGCTGCGCTAGCGGTAGTACAGCAGGCTCCACCCCAAGTTCAGGCAGTGGCGCCAGTATCGGCACAGCTTTCATCTGCATGGGAGCGAGTTAAGGATGCCTTTCAGAAGGCGCATCCCCCAGAGTTTGCGGGTGGTTCAGATATTATTGTAGTCAGTCAATGGAAGAAAGATATCCAGAGACATCTGCGTATGTACGAGTGCACGGACGTGCAGAAACAGCTGTTGGCTTCCTTTAAGCTTGTGGGGGGCACTTTGAATTGGTGGGAACCCACTACCACTCTGGAGGATAGGGAGGTTATTACTATTCAGTTGTTCTGGGCGCGATTTGACAGCAAATACTTCCCATCCGCCGTGCAGACTGAGATGAGGAGGAAGTTACTGAGTCTGAAGCAGGAAAATTCTACTGTTGCTGAGTATGAAGAGGAGTTCACAAGACTTCTAACTATAGTGCCAGATGAGGCACCCACTGAGTATGAAGAGGAGTTCACAAGACTTCTAACTATAGGAAATCTGTCTCTGAGTACCTACACAGACGTACTCAATGCTGCTTTATTACACTGCCAGGATCACCGCTTCCATCTGCAGGGAAGCAAACGTACAGGAGAGTCCAACCAGCAGGGCAGGACAGGAGGAGGTAGTGCTGGTGGGGCACCAGCAGCCCAGGGGAAATCACGTCATCTTGAGCAAAATTCCCATTAGGGGGACTTTGCCAAGAGGTTCCGATCAGGTGACTCTAGGCAGGGATTTGGAGGATTTAGGCAGGGCCAGCCTAATCAGCAGGGCCAGCAAGGCCAACACCGTCAGCAGCAGGGTCAGCAGCAGGGCCAACAGTATTTTCATCAGGGCCAGTGGCAGGGTGGTAACGGCCAACAGGGCCGTGGTCAGCAGGGACAGAGAGGAGGTAATTTCAGGGGCCGATGTTTTAGGTGCGGCAAGAATGGACAAAGGAGCCAGGATTGTCCAGAGGGAGAGAGGGCCCCACAACAACAGGGTGTCCATAATGATCCATAGAGGCCACTTTTTCTAGCTGCCCTCCCAGCACCAGCTCAGGTACCAGCCCTACCATCCATTCCAGCCGCTCCAGTACAGCAGGGGCAATTACAGTACGGACGTGTCTATAACGTCCACCAGGCAGCAGCTCCACATGTTCCACCCACGATTGAGGGTATGTTTCCTATCCATGGTACTATGGGTCGGGTTTTATTTAATACTGGAGCGACACACTATTTTATATCTTCCCATTTTGCGAAGGTCTTAGGGTTATTAGCCACAGCAGAGAGCACTGTAACGTGTGTAGACTCACCACTGGGAAATGGATCGCTAATTTTCTTTATATGTCGGGGTGTAGGAGTAGATATTGGTAGCTTGGTCTTACCAGCAGACATGTTAGTCTTAGATATGCATGAGCACGACGTTATTATTGGTATGGATTGGCTCGCAGATTACAGAGCCATGATAGATTGTTTCGGTGGGAGTATTGTCTTTGCCATTCCGGGGCAAGAGATGTTTGTAGTGGCGATGTCTCGCCCAGAGGGAGGCTGGACCTCTCATTTATATTACATAGAGGAGGATACCTCTAAGGAGGTCGTGATTCCCTTAGATTCGATCTCAGTTGTTCGTGAGTATTCTGATGTATTTCAGGAGATACCAGGCCTACCCCTCAGTCGAGAGATAGATTTTATCATAGATTTATTACCGGATACTCGACCTATAGCACGTACACCATACCGTATGGCTCCGGCGGAGATGCGAGAGCTAGGAGATCAGATAGAGAAGTTGTTAGGTCAGGGATTCATCCATAGGATTACCTCACCTTGGGGCGCTCCAGTGTTGTTTGTGAAAAAGAGAGATGGTTCACTGAGGCTATGTGTGGACTACCGGAACTGAACAAGGTCACGATATAGAACAAGTATTCATTGCCTCAAATCGATGATCTGTTCGACCAGCTGAGGGGAGCAACTTTTTTTCGAAGATATATCTGAGGTCGGGGTACCATCAGCTACGTATTAGGGAGCAGGATGTTTCAAAGACTTCTTTCTTAACGAGATATGGGTCCTATGAGTTCAGAGTGATGCTATTTGGACTCACAAATGCTCCAGCCGTATTCATGGAGTTGATGAATCGAGTGTTCAGAGAGTTCTTGGATCAGTTTGTCATCGTCTTCATAGATGACATTTTGATATATTTACACATCGAGGAAGAGCATGCCGAGCACTTGAGGAAGGTTCTTTAGACTCTACGAGAGCATCATCTGTATGCTAAGTACAAGAAGTGCGGGTTCTGTTTACGGGAAGTGCAGTTCTTCGGACATGTTATTTCTGAACAAGGGATAGCAGTTGACCCAAGTAAAGTGTCAGCGGTGAGGGAGTGGGGACAGTCCACGACACCGATGAAAGTGCGTAGCTTCTTGGGATTAGCCGGATACTACAAGAGATTCATTCAGGGGTTTTCCAAAATAGCGGGTCCATTGACGAACCTGACTCGCAAGGGGGTACCATATATTTAGGACGATGCTTGTCAATTAGCTTTCGACGAGCTAAAAGACAAGCTTACTTTAGCACCAGTCCTTGCTTTACCTAAGTCGAGCGTGGAGTATCTGGTTTACACCGACACCTCTTTACGGGGACTTGGGGGAGTACTTCAGCAGGAGGAGAAGGCTACAGCTTTTGCCTCCCGCAAGCTTAAGCCGCACGAGAAAAATTACCCCACACATGACCTAGAGTTAGCAGGCGTCGTCTTTGCACTGAGTATATGGAGACACTATTTAATGGGGAAGAAATTTCACTTGTTCACAGACCACAAGTCACTGCAGTACCTGTTCACTCAGCGAGAGCTGAATATGCATCAGCACAGGTGGTTAGAGTTTGTAAAGGACTATCAGTTTGATATACAGTACCATCTGGGGAAGGCCAACGTAGTTGCCGATGCGTTGAGTCGTAGACCAGTAGACGATATAGTGGTCGTCTGGAAAGCAAAGTGGAAAGAGTTGGGTCACCAGGACACAGTAGCCCGTTCCTTCATATCTGTCATGACAGTGACACCCGAGATTATTACGAGGGTAATACAGGCACAGACAGCAGACCCATTTTTCCAGGAGCAGATTGTACAACTTTTAGCTGAGGGAGATAAGTCCTATTCTATTAGTTCCGATGGAGGTTTGAGGTTTAATGGGAGATTGGTGGTCCCAGAAGGAGCAGACTTACGTCATGCAGTGATGACCCAGTCTCACGGGTCCCGATTTACAGTGCATCCTGGGGGGGATAAGATGTACCAGGATATGAGGCGGCAATACTGGTGGAGTGGGATGAAAAAGGATATTGATGAGTTCGTGTCCAAGTGTTCTACCTGCCAGCTGGTAAAGGTCAACCACCAGAAACCGTCGGGGTTGCTTCAGCCGTTGGAAATACCCGCGTGGAAGTGAGAGAGTATTTCCATGGATTTTATTACTGGGTTGCCTACATCACAGCAGGGCCACGACTCCATCTGGGTGATTGTGGACTATTTGACCAAGGTGGCTCATTTTCTGCCAGTACGGATAGACTATACCACGGGCCAGTATGCTCAGTTGCTCATTGATGATATTGTTTGATTATATGGGGTGCCCCTGGATATTGTGTCAGATAGAGACAAAATTTTGGTGTCGCGTTTCTGGGAGATCTTTCAGGAGGCCATGGGTACAGAGTTGAGGTTGAGTTCAGCGTATCACCCACAGACAGATGGACAAACAGAGCGTACTAATCAGATGTTGGAGGATATGCCACGCATGTGTGTCCTTGATTTTGGAGGAGGTTGGGAGCCACACCTTCCACTGGTAGAGTTCGCTTTGTATGGCAGGCCTTATCGTTCCCCAACTTGTTGGCTAGAGGTGGGGGATAACAAGTTGCTCAGACCAGAGGTGATTCAGTAAACCTCCGCTAGGATTGAGATTATCATGAGTCGCATTCGGGTAGTCCAGGACAGGCAGAAAAGCTACGCCAATGCAAAACGGTTCTTCCGAGAGTTTAATGTGGGGGACCAAGTTTTACTACATGTATCTCCTATGAAAGGAGTGATGAGGTTCGAGAAGAAAGGGAAATTGGCCCCAAGGTACGTGGGACCATTTCCCATTATCGAGAGGATTGGGTCAGTAGCATACATATTGGGATTGCCAGAGCATTTACATCGCATTCATGATGTATTCCACATCTCGTCGTTGAGACGATACCTTCGGGATGACATGGCCCATACCCATATCGCGATTAAATAGATTGAATTACAGCCAGACAGCTCTTACGAGGAAAGGCCAGTGACTATCCTAGACCATAGAGAAAGGAGATTGAGGTCAAAGGTAGTCCCACTTGTCCGGGTCTAGTGGGAGCATCATAATGTGGAGGAATCCACTTTGGAGCATGAGGCGGACATGCGTGAGAAGTACCCAGAGTTATTCTTACCAGGTACACCTTATTTTTTTCGAATTTCGGGACAAAATTCCGTTATTAGGGGGAAGTATGTAATACCCCGTATTTTTATGCCTTTTAATTTTGGGGATTTATTAAATTTAATTAGAGATATTAAATTAATATTAATCCGAAAAATCATTTAAATACTTACTAGCGTGATGAGAGTTAGTAATTATTTTTGTTATAAGTTACTTTATGGGTAAAGTAAGTGGTGTAACTATGATTAGCAAAATTATCACGAGAATCTAATTTGATAATTTTAGAAATTTAAGTCGGGACGCGCCCGTGTCGTGTCAGGACTAAGTTTTGATTAATAAAAGTGAATAAATTATAAGTCGCTCGTATGGTCATTTCGAGTGCGACAAAGTGTTCGAAAGGGTCGAGATAGTCAAAACAATGTACTCGGGGGTTTAGTTTGGGTCTCGGGACATTTTTAGGCTTAATTAACACCCCGGGAGGGCGTTTTAGGCATTTTGTATTTTTGGGCTTGGAAACCTACGAATTTTCTAGGTTATATCAGATGCTTAGGGTTGTCTTCTTAGGTTAACACAACCAAAAACAAAAGACGGCCATTGGAGAAGGAAAGGAAAAGCTTACCAAGGAGTTCTAGGCCAAGAACTCCTCAGTTTGCACCGCCGTCACCGCCAAACGTTAGATCGCGCAACAAGGATCACAACCACACTGATTTCATCCACAAATCAGAAACAAAAATTCCCAAGCAAGTATTTATCTTTCTTAATTTAGTTAAAACTTCATTCATATTAGTTTAGGGTTGATTAGGATGAGTTTTTATGAAAGAAAACCTATGTTGGATGTTATAAATCGCATGTTGTAGAGATATAAACATCATTCTGGAAATCCTCTTCACATGTAGAGGTTAAACCACGAATTTACATTGGGTTAGAAGTAGAAATTCTGGAAAAAGAATGAGAAGAACTAAGTTAAAGAAATTATTAGGATTCATGAGATTTATATAGATTTTGGCCCTTTTAATTCATGATACTTGATGAAAACTCGCATGGCTCACGTAGAATATTGTTCATTTGGGTTTATAATGCTTGTGGTATAAATTTATGGGAGTTTGGGAGTTAAAAACTTGGATTTGGATGACATTGGATGATAATTCCCATAACTGGTATTCTGCAGTTTTCGCCATACCTGCTTGATCGATCGATCGACGGTTCGATCGATCGATCCCTTATGGAAAACTAGATTTTTCCTTATGTTGACTTAATCCGATTAAATGCATAATAAATCTTGATTAATGTTATTAGTACATAATGAAACATAAAAAGGACCAGTAGGGTCAAGGTAAACCCCGTTAAGTGGTTTAATGAAATGGGAAAATGAAGGGTAAACGAGGAAATATTCATACCTAAGAAATCTAACGTGCGTAGACTTAATAATCGAAATGTCTAGGAGTTGGATTAGAAGGTAAGTAAGGGCCTACTGAAATTGTACGTAGGTAAAGAGAATACTTCGAGAGATGATAAGTGAGTTGGAATAAATTAAATTTCGAAAATAAAATGAATAAGTCCGTTATAAAAAATAATCTAATAAAAATGTACTAAGAATGGAATAATATAATGTTGGGCCGTGGGCGTACCTAACTTATGAATGTGAATAGTTATATACCTATATGACTCTGTGATTGATCATATATCTTATATACGTGTAAACAAATCATGCCCGCGCTACTTGCTATCGCTGAGGTTTCTGCGCTGGGACAGTCTTACCTTGATGGGACCTTTGTGAGGGATATTGACTAGTACCCTAGAACATAGAAATCATTGGTACAGGCTATCTGGTTGATAGTCAGCCGGTCCTAAGAGACATGAGGGTATGTGCTGACCTCTTAGTGACTTGGAACTATGCTTCGCCTCAATTTGTGCTTGTTTGTATTAATACAGTTCGAGAGTGATTCCGAACTAGTATTTCCCTTAGTACGAGTGATACGGGGACTTGATAGCAGAGTATGCCATCACCATAAATATTATATGGGGTGCTAGTAGTATACATATATTATATGGGTAATTAATGTATATATATATAGTCTTGAAATTTGTAACTTCCTACCGAGGTTAAAGGAAGTTAATTAATGAATAAATATTCCGGTTTTATTATTTATGACTGAAATGTTGTGAGACTGTTGAAAGACTTTTTAATTAAATAAGAGTTATGTGACAACCTTAAATTCCTGTAATTTAATTATCTTAGTCCTAGAAATTGTCGGCATGGAATCTAATGAGGAATTTGAATTAAGTTAATCTTTTGGGATTAATAGTACGTTAGGGTGCACACTAGAAGAGAGGTGAGACTTACTCAAGGGAGTGTCGTTACTAATATGTTGTTGTATTAGCCAGTAAACATTTTAAATACTTGCTAAACTAAACTTTTACACTGTTTTACAATCGGGCTCTGACCCGTTTACTGTTATCTCTCCTCTCTTGTATATATATATATATATGTATTACAGGGGCCCAATGACAGGGGCGTCAGGCTTAGGATTCTTTGGATATGGAACGCGCTGCAGCTTTTGTGGGAGTTGCAAGCTTTGTGCTTAGACGACCTCATTATTGATTCCGTTTCTAGCTCTACTTTATCTAGTTGGGCATGTGTCGCCCCTTTTCATTATTTAGTTGGTTTTTGTGAGAGATTGTAATTCATTTACTTTCAGTAGTTTTAATTTGGGATTTATTACTGTTAGAACGTTTATTTCCTTTTGTGTTTTGAAGTTGGGATTTACTATTGATGGTTAAATTCTTGAATGATCATTTACATCCTTACTATTATTGTGTGACTCTTAAACTGTTAATTATCAAAATTTTTATAATTTGACTTAAATAAAAATAGGAATAAGGTTTAATGGTTTTGACACTTAACTTAAACATTAGGGTGTTTAAATTGGAAAATTTTATTTTACGACAGTGATGCTGAGAATAAACCAACCATTCACCTTGATTATAATTTAATAAAGGATTGATCACCCGGTACTTAATTAGGCGGGGTGTCGCATGCAGCTGAAATGGAGGTTGGAAATTGGATTGTGAGTGCAAGACTTCACCAATTAAGCTTTCCAACTTCAAAATCAAGAATTATATACAGAGATCAATACAGAAGAACAACTTCAACTGATTGGATATGATGAAAGTGGAGATATTGAAGAAATGCACAAATATGTTAAAACGCAGTTAGCTATGGGTCTGAAGAAGTCAAGAAACATTAACTTGATTTAGATACTTGGAAAATACTTGTTTAAAACCCAATACAAAAACCAGCTCTAAAGACGTCATGATTTTATAAATTTAAAATAAGAACAAACACTAAAAACCTAACAGAATTAACTGTTTAACACTTAACGGACTAATAACTAACTGAACCAATAACCTAATTCACTTGAAGACTGAAACAATATACTTAAGCAACTAAGCCTACCCACCATTTCGAATACCAACTAAATCAAATCAATGTGCAATACACCATGTAACATCCTATAATTTGAGCTCAAACTTGTATAATTTGCAAAATCTTAACTAATGCAATAACATTAACATAATTAGAATTTACTCACTCCAAAAAAAAGGTCATACGCAGTGCACAAGGCTCCCGCTTCACTGCAGGATCTGGGAGAAGTATATGTTTGTTAATGAAGATATAGACAAATAGAGATATCGGATGCTTGAGATCACGTAGTACAAAAAGTAAATACAAATTCCACTGTTTTGGTATCTATTGAATAAGATATACAATAAGTTATACGAGAATACCATCCTCCAGGGTAACAATGGGTAGGGGGAAAGTAAAAAGAATTAAGAGATAAAGTAAGAACTGCATTAACATAACTTAAAGATTTTCCAAATAAAAGGACATAACCACCCTTCCAGGCATTAATAGAACTTATAGAGTTTCCAAATAAAAAAATCTATACAAGTTACCCAAATTCACAAACCAAAACCAACTTTCGCTCTCCATTTAGTTTTGTATGTAATAAAACTGATTTGCTATAAAGCTAAATCAAACATGCTAAGAAGTCCATTCTTATATAAAGCCGAAAGTATTTTTTACTGGTTATAAAACTCAAGCAAGCTCAAGTCGAAAAAAGTACTTGCGCTTCCAAAACACTGAAATGCCATATAATCATTTTTCATCGTAAACGGCCCATTGGCTTGATTATTGTAACACTAACAAAAATGCAAAATAAGAGAAACTACCGTTGATTCACACATGTTGCAGCAGTTGACTTACTTCTTACTCTGGTTATGGCACACATTATTACGTAGGAAAGACGAGAGATATTTTAAGGCATTACTCTAAGTTGAAACTAAGTGTTAACTAAACAAAATAACACTCAAAGAAATTATTTTTAACAGTGTAGCATTACTCTATACTTAAATGAAGTGTTAAATTCCATATGTTAACTCAAAATAATTAACAATCAAACCATTTATTTTCAATAGAATAGATAGTTAATAAACATTTGAAGCACCTTTAATCTTGGTTTCCTACTCAAGTTCCTGTTATGAAGCACCTTTAATTGGTTCTATAATCTTGTATTTTTAAAAGAATCATAGTAGAATGATTGAGATTTGTAAGAATACATTGATACTAGAGGCACCAATGTTTAAGTCTGAGTTTCCACCTCAAGAACTAGAAATTGGTCTTCTTGTTCTAGAAGATGTAAAACTTGAAGATCGGGTTGAATCAGCCTTGAAGTGTCTACCACATTATGAACCTTCTAACTGTTAAGAGTTCAGAATTTGGTACAGCATTACTCTACTAGAAGATTGGTTATTATGCATATTCTTAAAAATCAAGGCTTGTAACATCCTCTATGATTGCAGGACGCGTTATCTTGTCTTTAGAGGAGTTCAACAGTTGAGACCTCCAACACCGTTGTTGATTTCTTTCAATGATGAAGTCATAAAAAGGCAAGCTACAACTTCTTCACAAAGATTTGAGGAAGGAAATCCTTTTTCAATCTTGGATGGGATCGTCATAGCTATCAAAGATGATATAGATTGCTATCCCCATCCATCAAAGGGTGCAGCAAAAAGTCAAATCTTCTATTAGACCAGCAAAAGTTGGGCACAATAAGAATGAATATAAATTACCGGTTAACGAGTGGACTTTAAAAAGATTTCGGGTCATAATGGGTTAAACTGTGTAACGCCAAGACGAATGAGTGACATGAACCAAGTCATACACAAGATGAACCATATATATATATATATATATATATATATATATATATATATATATTAAATTTCAAATATAAACACGAAATGAGTCAAGAAAGATGAGCAAGGTTGATGTAGTGGTTACAACAACTGGTGGTGTAGAAGGGGATCTTAAAAAATGCCTTGTATGTACTTATAAAGGTGATATTTCTCTACCTAGAGTTGTTTTATTCTCACAAGCATTGAACCGTATTGGTAACTTATTGGTCCCTAATGAAAACTACTGCAAATTTGAGGATTGGATCATGCCAATATTTGGCCAGATGTTGGAAGAGCAGAATGTATAGAAGGTATTACGAACACCATCTAAAATGATTGATCGCTTGGGGAAATAAATAAATAAATAATGAGAGTTCTTACTTGTATTGGGCTTATAAGAACAGTGTTCCCCTTTTTTGCACCGGCATAACAGATGCCTCACTTCGGGATATGCTATACATACAGTGTATCCACAACCTTGGCCTAGTCATTAACATAGTGCAAGATAACGGGGCTATAAATGGTGAGGCTATCCACCTAGGTCCCAGGAAAACTGTGATGATAATTCTGGGAGGGGGATTGCCTAAGAGTCACATTTTCTATGCCAATATGATGGGTAATTGTGCAAATTATGCTTTCTTCATCAACACGACATAGGAGTTTGATGGGAGTGACTTTGGCTCCCACCCGGATGAAGCTATATCATGGGGGAAATTCGAGGTTCTGCCAAGTCCATGAAGGTGCACTGTGATGCAAAAATTGCCTTCCCTTTATTGGTTGCTAAAACATTTGTTGCAATGGGAAATAAAGCTGCCAACACTAAGACCTAACTCTTATTTGTGGGGGTTGCAGGTTTGATTAGTATGTACCTAGTTTCATGAATCATTTGCTAGGTTCATTGTCTTATTTAATGATTTATAACCCATTCCATGTAAATTAAGACATATTTTGTAGGGAAATATAATTTGCAAGTTGGCTGATGTGAATTGTCAAACCTATTATGATAGTGGTGACAACGAATGTTTTAAGGTTCATGATAGGTGAATATTGGAGACAATACCAACACAAATTTTTGAAAAAAATCAAATAAAAATGTAACTCTACTTATGTCAAGCATTATATCAATTAGCAATAAATTCACGTGATATTTTTACCTAGGAAGGTAACCTTGACTCTCCCTTGCATTTTTCAACTTCCCAAACAGTTGGATCGATGTTAGAACCCCCAAACGTCATTGACTGTACAAAGGTAGTTCAGGAAATAATTTCTTCAAGAATTAGTCAAGCTAATAACAAAAGAAATGTAAAACATGTACATGTAGATAAAATATAAGAAAACAAAAAAATAAATCACAAAATTACTAAAGCTTTGATCATTCAAAAGAATGACATTATTCTCAAGTTAAAAGCATATAACCCCAAAATCAGATTTTCATAACACATGCCTCTTTGGTCTATGAGTTACGATATTTGAGTTCCGATAATTGCACATGTCTAAAGGCACAACTTGGTAAAACATACGCTTGCGACACGATTCTAATAGGGGTAATCACGATTAAAAATAATTAATAAACAACAACAGATCCTAATTACAAAGCATAATGAACCGACAATCTTTAGTAGTTACCTTTCCTACTAGCTTTTCTACAATATTTGGCCAGTTTCCTTGCACCTTGTTTCGAAAAAAAATACCGAAAGCATCAAATTACCAGGGTATTGCAATATTAGAATTTTCAAGTAACACTACAAATTTGAAGAAAAGGTCATACTACAACTTGAAGAAAATACCATAGTCAATTCTAGTTTATAAGACTGCAATTAAAAGAAAAGGCCATACTGAATTTGCAAGTACAAACCAACTATTTACAAAAGTGGTAAGACCATGTGAATAAAAGTACAAACCGAATGGATTTCTAAAATTGTCCAACTAAACACTAAATTAAGGAAGAGGTACATTCAAAACTAAGTTTGGGGATGGTTAAGTTATAGGCATAGTTTTGAAAATAAAAGCAGAAAAAATAGAGGCACAACTAAACACTAAAAACGAACAATTTGTATAATGTATAAACAGAAGACACAACGAGTAGGATTTAATAAAAGTGGTTGGAAATGATTGCGTATGTGTTCTCGTTGTGTTCTCATATGTTTTGAGTGTGAGTTTATCAAATAAACATAACTTAAACATTCCATAATGAAAAAAGAAAACACAGACACGTCGCGAAAGGAACATTATTATCTCTATTCCTTTAGAATTTAGGGTTGTTAAAAATTATCACACGAGATTAAGGCCATTTGTAAGGTGAATAAATATGTCTTGATTAATAAATAAACTAGGTTGCATGAGCTGAGCTCTATTAATGCTAGTTCATTTTTACAGTATCAAACCCAATTAACAAATATACATCCAATGTCATTATCACAAGTGGTCTATACTCCATTTGCAAATATCTTCAATGGAAGTTAGTTGTCGCTTTCCAACTTTTTTTTATATAGATTTACTGATCAATGGATTTTTATCAAGTATTTCATATTCTCGTTCCCTAATGTTAAAATTTCATGTTAACATCCAAATGTAAAAGTATAAGGAAGTAAAAACCTACAACCAAACGAACATTGAGTTTCTCTCAAGTGTGTATTATTCTACGCCAATTAGCGATAAGCTTAGCTTGAGCATATATGTCATAATATGGTTTCAAACATGCTAGAGGGGTATGGTACATCAAAATACCAATTAATGTGAGACAAGGAACGGTTTACAATAAAAACACACAATTTTTTAGACATGGAATTGTTTAGTGCTACCCATCTATAGTTGATGTGAAAATTTTCCTTATCTACCAAACAGAAAAAATTTGATACAGATGATAGTTAATGGGAGAGAGTGGTGGAGAGAGAGAGATACGAGGTAACATACTTCAGTATCAATCTCTAATGATTCCACATCAACATTAATATCAACCATACTTTTTATAATTTCTAAAAGCAAGCCATGTCTATGTGCCATCTCTATTAAAAGAAAATTGGAACAATATCGATAAAACATAAGGATGAATAAAAAGTGATATAACAAGTAACTAGTTTGTGAAGACCTATCAGAAATGAGTAAAAAGAAAGGGTTCAAATATTATGATGCATAAAATGAAATATTATAATGGAAAAATTGGTTGAAAAGTTATTTATCAGTGGTTAATAACAAAATCCAAACATTCAAATCAGCTCGAACCAGTTCTAAGGGTGATGAAGTTGCAAAGTGAACTGAACTTATACTACCTAGTCCAATGAACAAACTTCCCAAGGTGGCAATCAAGCAAGGCACCATTGAGATCCATGGATAGAAGAATCAAACACATCGGAGAGCTGCCAGTTGTGGCAACGACAGGAAGGAGGTTTGGATATAAGAGATCCCGTGTCGGTCACCGAATCTCTATGATGAGTCAATTACATGATTCGAAATTGAAAACAATCCATTCACGACTGTTGACTACGCTATGATTCCACCAGCATGTTGGGATCTTAAACACAAGAAATTTTTCATTTTGTTTTGATTGTTAATAGGTTTCATGGTTGCAAAGTAAATTAGACACATTATGCATGATTATCAAAACCATGGATGTCGGAGACTCAGTAGCCATGGCCGAGTATTGCATGGAAGAGGATAACTTTGTGGGAAAGTTTGGCAGCTGTGGTAAGGGTTTTACTAATAATACAAAATAAAGAAAACTATTAACATTATTAAAATTAATATATAATTTACTAATAATACAAAATAAAAAGTTAAAGTTTATTGTTCTGTACGATAAAGAAAATTCATGAAAAGATGCCCCATTTGGGTATTTTGTCAAACATCTAACCTACAAACTTTCACGCCACAAATTCAATTCAGTACTCTATTATAAATAGAATAGTTTCTATTTATCTCAAGAATGTATAAAAGTAAATAAAAACTTAAATACACCAAAACACGACAATTACAGTACTCACCAAAGTAAATAATCATTAGCGTGAAATCTTCATCAAGCATACTGGTGGATCCTCTACAATTTTTCATCAAGCATGCCTTAAATAACTACGCTTTTAAATTAGTTATCGTTTGTTTGCACTTTCTTCCCTTCTTTACACTCATCATGTATACTGTAGTCCCACACCTTTAGGCTAATATATATATATATATATATATATATATATATATATATAAAGTATCACTTGCAACTTTAAACCATCAAAACACTAGTGTTTTTCATTACAAAATGCACACCCTTAGAAACATTAAACAAGGAATTTTTACATAAATCGCCTATATTAAATGTCTCAACAATCAACATTTTAAGACTGCATACAAAAGCAATCCCAAAACATAATTTGATTTAAAGTATATAAAAATAATGACAGGTGAAATCTAAATATTTAAGAAGAAAGGCTCACCCGATTCAGTCGCCATATTTCACTTGTAGAACAAAAAACCCTCGAGAAAAGAAATTACAGCGACGACGGTGGAAATTGCAGTACCGACAAAAGTAGAAGATAAACCCTAGAGAAGATAAGGGCATGAGTGAATCAGCTATCCTTGAGAGGTTAAATGACCGCAATTGTAATATTCGGTGAGAAATTTCTGTATATACCAATTTCCTTCTTTGTGAATTATTTTTCTTGTAGTCCGATGTTTGTCTTGGAAAGTTGAGAGGGACGAAGATGGAGCGAAGAGCTGGGGCAAGATGGATATAGGGTTTCCGAATGTGTGGCTCGCTAAACCATCAAAGAGAATAAGAGCCCGCGAAATAAGAACCCGCCAATTTACATAAAAATTCATTAAAATTATATAATTATTCGCAAAAAGTTCTATTATGCCAAAAATTTATGGCACTTTTTTCAGCATTACTTTCAAATAATGCAATTTTTTTACACTCGAATAAAAACGTCGTAATTTTTCAGCACTTATAAATTAATGTCGGTAATAGTTCTCTTCTCGGCATTTATAAATAATGTCGAGAAATAAGTGTCGAGAAAGATCATTTTTCTTGTAGTGCCTATTTGAATTGCCCTATTAAGATTTTCAATTTAAGATTTAGGGATCTTTCAGCTTTGACAAGCTTAGAATTTTTAAATTTCTTAAAATTATTTTTAAACTTATCTTTGTTAAATTTAAGAAATTTTCGAAATTTCCTTGCAAACATAGCCATGTCCTCCGAGTCACTATCACTCTCATCAACCACAACTTGTTTTTCCTCCTTTCGGGCTTTCAAAGCAGTGCCCTTATCTATTTTCTTTTCATTTTTGGAGGGACACATATCTAGCTCATAGGTTTGCAAATCACCTACTAATTCCTCAAGTTTGGTAGAGTGCAAGGTGGGTAAAGAATTTAAAACGGTCACTTTAGGGATAAATCTGTCGAGTAGGGACCATAAAATTCTCTTTACTACTCGGTCATCGGGTATTTTCTCACCCAAATTAAATGATGAATTAACTATGTCGGAAAGTCAAGCATAGAATCCATCAAAAGTTTCATTCTCAAGCATGTTGATGGTTTCAAATTGAGTGGTGAGGTTTTGGAGTTTCGAAGCCTTAACGACAGTAGTTCCCTCGTGAGTGAGTTGTAAAATATCCCCAGCTTCTTGTAACACCTCGCTTAAAATAATAACGGGTGGTCAACCCTATACTATATTAAATCAGGAGTTTCAAATGGCTCAGTCTTAACACCAACTGTCGGTACTATATAATAGAGGACTAAATACCCGATATCATATAAACGAGATGTTAAAATTAAATAAAATATGCAACAGACAACAAACCAACACTATAAAATTACTAATAAAGAAAAGAAAGATACATACAAGAACTATGAGAAATGAAATGCTAGAATAAAATGAAATAAATAACTACAATTGAATATACCACGTGTGAATAAACCCGAATAAGCTGTCGGGTCACAGCCAATACAATGACTGAAATGAAATAAATATACACATCTATAAATATACCTTGGGTATAAACCCGATATACAACATGAATCCTACCTAGATTTTTAAAGAAGTAGGAAGCGACTACATTCTACATCCCGCAACATTCCTCACCTGTCACGGCTCCCAGGACTCTGGATAGAAGGTCATCCGGCATCCATGCGGTAGGACACCTGTATATATATATATATATATATATATATATATATACAGGCAGGAGAGAAAAGTAAACGGGTCAGAGCCCGAGTTGTGAAAAATATTTAGCAAGTGTGTTAACCGTGCATAATAAATATGGATCCACTTATTTCATAATTAAAGTGGAATCGCACTCTCATGAAACCCCAACTCACCTCTCATCTAGCGGCGCGCACCTATTCGCGTCCTGAATTTTAGTTAAATTACCCCCATTTATAAGGACAACCTAACTTAACATAGGCCCAGCCTATACCCATGAGATCTGTATTCCTATCATAACCCAAGAATCCACCCTTTCTAAACACACTTAATTATTTTTACAAACATGTATGCCACATTAGGCTTAATGGATTCTGGTTTATAATTTATTCAATTATAATTCTTAATACGTTACCCATATATATTAGGGTTTAATCACATGATTTAATTACTAAATAACATGCATATAAATTATTATTGATAAAACTTCTCTCCAATATCAACACGGCACTACGTTTCGTGCGTGGGGTGTCTCGCAAAGCGAAATCCAAACAAGGAACCACCCCGTTACATTACTCCTTGACAATGTCGATCCTAGAGATCTATTATTTCGCACACACAATATTATACTACTACAACTACTAAATTTAGATTACAATATAAAAGGAACTTAAAATCTCCAATAATATCCTTGGGATGATGTAATCGAAATATTCCTTAAATGCGATACATCAACCGCCATCAATCTAGTACATCATAATCATCCAAGATGTACTCCACAACGATTCAATATCCTTTCATCTATAGGATATAAATATATATATATATAGGCATTTATTCTAACCATATATATATTCAATCATCCATTCCCATAGCCAAGTGTACATACCACATATGATGTACAATGGTCGTACACATAATATACCCGGCTATGTATATCGCCGATAAAACTGCATCATGCTATCATCTTCCAGGGCATTACTCATATACCATCCTGGGGACTTCGGTCAGTCTCAATATCACCTACATCAGAGCCATACACACACACACACGACGTCCTGGGAAGCGGCCATAGCTCCTAATCGGTTTATAAGACGAGACATTCCCACCACGCCTCACCCCGAAAATACAAATCACATAATAACACACTAGTCGACTATGACCTGGGGACTATCCACACCCTGCTCCTTGAGCCAGGATGCTCACCCTCTACGCGAAAACTTCCCAATGATAGCATGAGCGGGGTGTGCTTAACCACATAAGTATATATATCATTCACATGCACAATATATATACATACATATGATCCCATTATATGATCAAACATTAAACCATCATATACGGTTCAGATATTCATACAATGTATATCCATAACATAAATATATCCATATATATATATATATATATATATATATATATATATATATATTCACATATCCATATGTCTATATATACAAACTAATTCTCGTTCATATGTATAAGATATCTAAACTCGACTATAGGTATACATAATCCTCAATATACAAGCCGTCACCACAAACTCATTTAATTTACCTCGATATGTGAATACAATCTCTCACTTGGAGCATATTCATCCATTTTCCTATGATGAATAGTCTCCCAAACAACATATGGATATATATAAATATATATATATATATATATCCAACATTAGGGTTATCACCCAAAGTTTAGTGTAGGAAACCATCACTACACATACCATCCATATCCGAGAGCACATTGATGAATCTAGTAATAATTTTGACTATTGGTATACTCATAACTAATAGTCTACTACCTCAAGTCTTAAACTTAAATCCATTTTAGGATCTCATCAATTTATTAAAATCCCCTTTATTAATCACACTATTCTTGTTACTATTATGATCCCAATGCTATCAATTTTGACTATAGATCAATCACTCCTATGAACTCCTAATTCTTATTGCGCTTGCAATCTATTTCTTAAGTTAAACATTACTAGAGATACGTGACCACTCTCTCTCATCGGTCCTCAATAACATCTAAACTCACTTACGAACTCAAGCTAGAACTTCCGTCCTTCCTGAGATCCCTCACTACCTCGGAATGTCCATTATTAACACGCACGTAAGAAAAAAGGGACGATCTCCACCATTTATAACCATTTCATGATAACCCAGCTCTATCATGATAACATAACCCGACAATCACTTCAGTTCCATATTTCTTTCATTACTAAAAGAGGCATTCCATCCTCCTGAATCCGTTTAACATAGGCCCGCAAGTTCCTATTCGACCTAGGGCCATATTCCCTTGATCTAATATCATAAACCTTCATATTAAGACCATTAAGAAAGCCCCTAAGAATAAAACTCCAAAAGAGAAGGGGAAGAAAAAAATCCAAGTCTTGGGCTAAAAACAGGAGACCGATCGACCGGTCCCAGACCCCCAGTCGACCGCGGGCCCACATTTTGCCTACAAAGAAATGCAGTAGGCTTTTCCCTTAAGGCGCGATTGACCAATCCCCTGGGCGCGTTCGACCGTCCATACCAGTTATCTTGGCCAATTCCCCATTTTCAGCAAACCCTAAATCCTCAAACACCCAAATATCATCACCAACCCCCAAATCTTTAACCCAATAATATTCTTAACATAAAAATTCATCCTACATCCCATCCCAACAATTTATGAATCATTAAACCCATGTATAAACATCAAATTCCCATTTTAGTACCCAAAATCTAGGTTTTGATATTTATACCCATAAACCATTTCTTTAACCCACAATTTATGAAATCAAATACACAAATGACTTATTTAGCAAGATTAAACACTTGCCTCGATTTTGTAGAGGTTGGATCGTCCTCGATGTCGCGTTTTGGCCGGAGATCCCAAGCTTTTCTTCCTCTCTCTCTCTTCTTTTCTTCTTCTTTCCCTCTTCTTTCTCTCTCTAGGGATTTTTCTCTCTTTCTCACAAATGAGAAGGCTTGATCCGTAAGCCTCTTAAATCCATTAAAACATAAGTCCCAATTTTAAATGTTAATACACACTTTAAATGACTCGTTTACTCCAAATCGAGTCAAACTAACTTAAAAACATTCCGGAGCCGAAATAAAACCCAATGACAGTCATTTTGGCTATCTCGACCCTTTCGGGATCGATGGTACCCTCAAAATCATCATCCGGAATACTTTGAAATGTCCTCTATTTTTGGACTTCAATTCCCAACTTTTAAAATTCTCCAATTTAATTAAATTTTATTTTCCCAAAAATTTAATTTCTCAGTCTCCAAAGTCAAGGGTTGTTACATACTTCCCCCCTTGTAAAAATTTCGCCCGCGAAATTTTAAGATATGCCTAGGAGCTCAATCTCATCTAGTCCTTACATTAATCCTCAGGATCACTATACCGATCCTTACTAGTTCTCACGTCGAACCATATAAATTTTTTTTTAAACAAACTACTACCCAGGGCGCCCACACACCCCGTACTCGAGCTTCCACTCGTAGAATTAAAATCAGTCTCCATTAGCCTCAAATCATAATATACTATCACCAATATAATCTATAACAACCTATTACTATATATGAAAGTGCGAAACCCCGGGGTTATAAATTGTTCTCAAATTTAAAAATAAACTCGTAATTTCCTTTTATATAATACTCAAGAGATGCGAAAGCGTTGAATGATGGGATGGTTCAAATAAAACAAACTAGTTATCGAGTTTTAATTTTCTTTAAACAATTAAAGATTCAACACAAGTGAGAATTAATGAAACACACACAAATGGATTAATTTTCACTTAAACCAATTAATTCAATTCAAGCCCTGGAATTTGCCTAAGTCATAATTATCAATATACCGAAGTTAGGCCAAACCAATTTTTCACAAATGACTTGAAGTAAACAATTTTACCCAATATTTAATTTAAGTCCAAATTAAATTGAGTGTGATAATTTAAACCAAATTTTATCTTGAATTATCCTAAGCATGCGTTCTAAAGTATTGTGCAAGATAAAATAAACCAATCACACTACGCCGCGATGTACGAGGAAAAACCCAAGACGGGAAAAAACCTCGGACGGCCCAAGCCACAAATTCACTAGATACGGAATTACAAGTACAAGACAAAAGACTTACAACACACGACTCGATCCCTCTCAAACGTCGACGCTTCTTCTTGTAGAAACCTCTTCCTAGCGAATAACCTTGAAACACCACCGCGGTCTCGGAATCCACCGATAGGACTTTCTATGGTCACCGTCACCCGTACATGAAGCCTTTCTCCAAGTGGGTAAAACAAAGTAAACAACTTCTCTTCAATTCGGTGTAGAGAAAAATCGGTGCCAAACTCCAAGCAATTAATATGTATATAAGAACTTGGAATAAACTCAATTGGGTGTAAACACTAGAGTGATGGATATTTTTCTCTAAAAATCTCACTCAAAATTAGAACATTTTCCTTAAAACAATTTGCTTTCCAACTCTCTCTAAGAGATGAAAATAGAATGGAAAAGTTAAGTTGGAAAATATTCTTCCCGCACTTGATAAGGTCTGAAAAAGTTGGTTAAAAACTAAGTGGGGAAGTGGGTGAACAACTGCCAAAAACTGTTCCCGCCTGGCATCTCGTTCGAACGACATTTCGTTCGAACGAGTCTTCTAACGACGCTCCAGTATGGACTCGTTAGAAACTCGTTGGAAATCTCGTTAGAATGAACAATATCGTTCGAACGACATTTCGAATGACGGACCAGTATACCTTAGTGGGAAGTCATTGGCAAACTCGTTCGAACGACATCTGGTTCGAACGAAAATCTCATTCGAACGACATATCGAACGAACTTCCAAAAATTTTGGAAAATTTAATTTTAGCCCAGAAAACTTTATAAACTTATTTTAAAGTTCTAATTGATTCTTTCTGAAAATAAAACACAGTTTTATAAAACCTAACACCCAATAAACTTGTTCCAAGCTCCTATATATATAATATTGCATTCATACCTTGGGAGCATGGAGCCATAGTTGATGACGTAGAAACAAGGCACGCAAACCGGCATGTTCGATGAAGCTTTATACTCTTTGCCGCTACGTCTTCAACAAACACTTCATAGGCTTGAAAATATTACAATGAAATACTATCCTATGAATAAATGTTTTTGTCCGGAATTGAGACAAAACTATATATGGACTCAATTGGAAATTTGTGTCCTTACAATATAAAAGTTTGAAATTTCCATGGTTGAACTCTCCTCAATTCCTGACGCTAGCCACCTTCGTGCGGGGGAGGTCACGCAAGCGAAATCCAAACAAGGAACCCTCCCAATACACTACTGTGTAGCTAGGTCGGGGATTGAGATTAGTTGAACCAGGGTTAAGGGTTTTATAAAAAGATTTTTTTTCTTCATATTTTAGATATTGCCCGAAGGCCTATACACAATAATATAATATAAAATAAATCCATGTCTTTCGACACGCCAAACAAACACCTTATGTTTAAGACACAAGGCCTCAACAAATACAACACTCTAACCAATACCTAGTTCTCAAAACTAGCATAACTATGAGCTAAATTATCCGCTCAACATGAATCTGCCAACTTTGAACCTCTCAAGTATAAAATTCCTCTACATCACATCAGCACCTTTCCATAAAATAAGTTCTTCCCTCATTGGAACACTACAATTACATGCCCTAACCTATCCATAAGACAATAACCTTATAGTCACTACTCAACAAACCTCAACATTCCGCACTCTCGGAATTCAATATTATAACCCTCGACTATCTCCTCAAGAGACGATTTATTTTCTCAAAATATGCCCTACAAAGGCCATACTTGCTCACTCCTTCTTTCAAGGGAATTTTTTTATACACCCTAGGGGCGTAGCGGCTAACTGCTCAATATAACTAACTCGCGACATTGCTAATATCGCACAAAGCATGACTTAAACCCAAAGAAAGGTATTCTACCTTATACTTCCATATTCCCATGGTTTCTCCCCGTCCTTGAATCTCAACTCAGGGTCCTCTACTTCTTCCAGGACAATCATTACTCCTAAACCTATTTGTCCACAAGAGAAACATCTTCCTCAAAATCCTTCCTAACCATCTTGAAGGACAAAACGTGATTGCAACTACCGGAAACTCCCTCAGTCCTACACAACGAACCTGAGTCTCCAAATTCTTTCTCCCTCATCCCAGAAGGAAATACTCCTGATATTGGGACAACTCCACCTACCTCACATTGGTAAAAATCGCCAACACCAGGTTTCCTAACGAAGGTTGATGGGTTTCTCAACCTAAACCTCCCAAGGACTACACTACTCTCTCCTCAGACTTACTTTACTAAGTCCAAGATTCACCGTTTGAGTAAATTTCCCTTTCTTAGTCAACCACCGATAGAATACCCTGAATCAATGCTAGAGTTCTCTTCCTTATTCCCGCCTGAATGGAGGAAAACAAATACCACCCAATCAAAGCTCACCCAAAATCATTTATGGGTATTGTATCTCTAATCTGGTCCTTTCCTAGACGACATAATCTAGGCGACGTCTGAAATGAGAGCGACTGTTATCAGAACGTCGATCAAGTGAATACACTTCACAAAAGAAAACAACGCAGTGAACACAACAGTCCTAATAGTAGGGCTTTATATCAAGAACGTTAACGGAAGAACGCAGAAAACCCGCACAGATCCTTAAGACTTTAGAACCTGATGCTCTGATACCATCTGTAACACCCCGCTTAAAAGAATAATGGGTGGCCAGCCCTATACTACATCAAATCAGGAGTTTCAAATGGCTCAGTCTCAACACCAACTGTCGGTACTATATAATATAGGACTAACTACCCGATATCATATAAACGAGATGTTACAATTAAATAAAATATGCAACAGACAACAAACCAACACTATAAAATTACTAATAAAGAAAAGAAAGATACATAAAAGAACTATGAAAAATGAAATGCTAGAATAAAATGAAATAAATAACTACAACTGAATATACCAGGTGTGAATAAACCCGAATAAGCTGTCGGGTCACAACCAATACAATGACTGAAATGAAATAAATATACACATCTATAAATATCCCTTGGGTATAAACCCAATATACAACATGAATCCTACCTAGATTTTTAAATAAGTAGGAAGCGACTACATTCTACATCCAGCAACAGTCCGCACCTGTCACAGCTCCCAGGACTCTGGATAGAAGGTCATCCGTCATCCATGTTGTAGGACACCTGTAGTAATATATATATATATATATATATAGGCACGAGAGAAAAGTAAACGGGTTAGAGCCCGAGTTGTGAAAAATATTTAGCAACTGTGTTAACCGTGCATAATAAATATCGATGCACTTATTTCATAATTAAAGTGGAATCGCACTCTCGTGAAACCCCAACTCACCTCTCATCTAGCGGCGCGCACCTATTCGCGTCCTGAATTTTAGTTAAATTACCCCCATTTATAAGGACAACCTAACTTAACATAGGCCCAACCTATACCCATGAGATCTGCCTTCCTATCATAACCCAAGAATCCACTCTTTCTAAACACACTTAATTATTTTTACAAACATGTATGCCACATTAGGCTTAATGGATTCCGGTTTATAATTTATTCAATTATAATTCTTAATATGTTACCCATATACATTAGGGTTTAATCACATGATTTAATTACTAAATAACATGCATATAAATTATTATTGACAAAACTTATCTCCAATCTCAACACTGCACTGCGTTTCGTGGGTGAGGTGTCTCGCAAAGCGAAATCCAAACAAGGAACCACCCCGTTACACTACTCCTTGACAATGTCGATCCTAAAGATCCATTATGCCGTACACACAATATTATACTAATACAACTACTAAATTTAGATTACAATATGAAAGCAACTTAAAATCTCCAATAATATCCTTGGGATGATGTAACCGAAATATTCCTTAAATGTGATACATCAACCCCCATCAATCTAGTACATCATAATCATCCAAGATGTACTCCACAACGATTCAATATCCTTTCATCTATAGGATATATAAATATATATATATATAGGCATTTATTCTAACCATATATATATACAATCATTCATTCCCATAGCTAAGTGTACATACCACATATGATGTACAATGGCCATACACATAATATACCCGGCTATGTATATCGTCGATAAAACTGCATCATTCTATCATCTTCCAGGGCATTACTCATATACCATCCTGGGGACCCCGGTCGGTCTCAATATCACCTACTTCGGAGCCATACACACACACGCGATGTCCCGGGAAGCGGCCATAGCTCCTAACCGTTCAATGAGACGAGACATACCCACCACGCCTCACCCGAAAAATATAAATCACATAATAACACACTGGACGACTATGACCTGGGGACTATCCACACCCTGCTCCTTGAGCCAGGATGCTCACCCTCTACGCGAAAACTTCCCAATGATAGCATGAGCGGGGTATGCTTAACCACATAAGTATATATATCATTCACATGCACAATATATATACATCCATATGATCCTATCATATGATCAAACATTAAACCATCATATACGGTTTAGATATTCATACCATGTATAATTATAACATAAATATATCCATATATTCATATATATATATATATATATATATATATATATATATATATATATATATATATATATATATATATATATACAAACTAATTCTCGTTCATATGTATAAGATATCTAAACTCGGCAATAGGTATACATAAGCCTCAATATACAAGCCATCACCACAAACCCATTTAATTTACCTTGATATGTGAATACAATCCCTCACTTGAAGCATATTCATCCATTTTCCTATGATGAATAGTCTCCCAAACAACATACGGATATATATATATATATATATATATATATCCAACATTAGGGTTATCACCCAAAGTTTAGTGTAGGAAACCATCACTACACATACCATCCATATCCAAGAGCACATTGATGAATCTAGTAATAATTTCGACTATTGGTATACTCATAACTAATAGTCTACTACCTCAAGTCTTAAACTTAAATCCATTTTAGGATATCATCAATTTATTAAAATCCCCTTCATTAATCACATTATTCTTGTTACTAGTATGATCCCAACGCTCTCAATTCTGACTATAGATCAATCACTCCTATGAACTCCTAAATATTATTGCGCTTGCAATCTATTTCTTAAGTTAAACATTACTAGAGATACGCGACCACTCTCTCTCAGCGGTCCTCAATAACATCTAAACTCACTTATGATCTCAAGCTAGAACTTTCGTCCTTCCTGAGATCCCTCACTACCTCGGAATGTCCATTATTAACACGCACGTAAGCAAAAAGGGACGATCTCCACCATTTATAACCATTTCATGATAACCCAGCTCTATCATGATAACATAACCCGACAATCACTTCAGTTCCATATTTATTTCATTACTAAAAGAGGCATTCCATCCTCCTGAATCCGTTTAACATAGGCCCGCAAGTTCCTATTCGACCTAGGGCCCTATTCCCTTGATCTAATATCATAACCCTTCATATTAAGCCCATTAAGAAAGCCCCTAAGAATAAAACTCCAAAAGAAAAGGGGAAGAAAGAAATCCAAGTCTTGGGCTAAAAACAGGGGACCGGTCGATCGATCCTAGACCCCCGGTCGACCGCGGGTCCACATTTTGCCTATGAAGAAATGCAGCAGGCTTTTCCCTTAAGGCGCGTTCGACCGGTCCCCTGGGCGTGGTCGGCCGTCCATACCAGTTATCTTGGCCGATTTCCCATTTTCAGCAAACCCTAAATCCTCAAACACCCAAATATCATCACCAAGCCCCCAAATCTTTAACCCAATAATATTCTTAACATAAAAATTCATCCTACATCCCATCCCAACAATTTATGTATCATTAAACCCATGTATAAACATCAAATTCCCATTTTAGTACTCAAAATCTAGGTTTTGATATTTATACCCATAAACCATTTCTTTAACCCACAATTTATGAAATCAAATACACAAATGACTTATTTAGCAAGATTAAACACTTGCCTCGATTTTGTAGAGATTGGATCGCCCTCGATGTCGCGTTTTGGCCGGAGATCCCAAGCTTTTCTTTCTCTCTCTCTTCTTTTTTTCTTCTTTCCCTCTTCTTTCTCTCTCTAGGGATTTTTCTCTCTTTCTCACAAATGAGAAGGCTTGATCCGTAAGCCTCTTAAATCCCTTAAAACATAAGTCCCAATTTTAAATGTTAATACATACTTTAAACGACCCGTTTACTCCAAATCGAGTCAAACTAACTTAAAAACATTCCGGAGCCGAAATAAAACACAATGACAGTCATTTTGACTATCTCGACCCTTTCAGGATCGATGGTACCCTCAAAATCATCATCCGGAATAATTTGAAATGTCCTCTATTTTTGGACTTAAATTCCCAAATTTTAAAATTCTCCAATTTAATTAAATTTTATTTTCCCAAAAATTTAATTTCTCAGTCTCCAAAGTTAAGGGTTGTTACACTTCTTTAGCGATTTCACAAGTCATGATACGATGGAATTCATCCGGTGTAACCATATTAAACAAATCATTGAATCCTCGGGAGTTAAAATTAGCAAGTTTAAATTCGTTATCACTCCATCTATCCATGAGTTTGGGGACATGCTCATTTTCTATCAAACATGTGGGTGGGGACCACCCGTTAACAACTGACAACCAAACCCTCTCATCAATAGACTTTAGTGCCGATTTCATACGCATTGTCCAATATGCGTAGTTAGAACCATCGAAAATAGGAAATTTTGAAAAAACGGAAAATTCCATTCTTAACAACAAAATTCTAAAAAGGACCTTAACGCAATAAATTAGCGTTCTGGCTTTGATACCACTTGTTGGAACACGATCCCCTTAATTTAAAATTCTTTAGAAAATAATTTCCTAAAATGCGGAATAGGATGGTTCAAACACATAAACAACTTACAAATTTTAGTTTCTTACAAATTAAAATTAACTAAACTAAAAGTGACATTAAATAAATCAACAAATAAATTTTCACTTAAACAACTTAATTCAATCCAAGTCCTAAAATTTGCCTAGCAATAATTAATTCATTTTTTATATAGGTCAAACCAAATTTTATCAAATTAAATTGTGCCGACTTGAATTAAATTAACTTAAAAATACACAAACATATTTTAGCACCAAATTAAACTTTAGTGTGATAAAACCCCATTTTATCTTGAATTACCTAAGCATGCATTCTAAGGTGATTTTACAAGATAAAGAGAAATAAATCACACTACGCCGCGATGTACGAGGAAAATCCAAAACGGGAAAAATCTCGGACGACCCCTAGCCTTAAGTCCACTAAGTGCGGAATTTTACAAATACAAGATAAATGACTTACACAACTCGACTCGACTCCTTCAATCCCCTGACGCGTCTTCTTGTACCAACCTCTGCTTAGTCGATAATCCCGGACTCCACTAGAACCTTGGACTCCTCTAATGAAGCTTTTGGACTCCGTCAACCACACACGGTGCGTTTCACCGTATGAGCACGCCATAGAAAAACTAATACTTATTCTTTTATGGGAAATAGAAACAAAACCAAACTTCTCCTTCTTTGTGGTAGAGATGAACCAATGGTGCCAAACAAAACTCCAAGCAACAAATATATCTGTAGAGATACTTGAAATTCTAAACTAAACCAATTGGGTGTATACTTTTCTGTTTTGGAACGATTTAAGCCATCTAATTTAGACACACAAAAGGGACTTTTCTAAACATTAATTTATTCTCTCAAAAACTCTCAAAGGATTGTGAAAAATCTTAGAAAATTTCTCTCCCAAAATTGGTTAAAAACTGTCAAAAGAAAGTGGGGATAAAGTAGTGGGAAACTGCCAAAAACTGTTCTCGCCAGAAATCTCGTTTAAACGACTTTTTCGTTCGAAAGACATTTCTTTCGAATGACCTTTCTAACGAAAATTCAGTGCTCAAAAGGGAAACTCGTTGGCAAAACTCGTTCGAATGACATTTTCAGACGAAAAAATAGAATTTGCATTTTTTCATTTTAATCCCATAAAACTTTTAGTAAAATCATTTTAAATAAAACTTACACCCAATAAAAATTTCAAGCTCCTACAATATATATAAAGCATTCATACCTAAAAGAGCCTTAAAAAATATACCATTGAGGATGCAAAATAAGGCACTTTAAAACCCGGCAAGATATGAACTCTAAATTCTGGCTGCTACGTCTTTAACAACTTTAAACGTCATAGGCTTAAAAGAATGTACCATGAACATCTAACCTACGACTCAAATGTTTTTGTCTAGAATTGAGCCAACACTACATAAGACTCAATTAGAAATTTGTGTCTTTACAGCAATCCTCCCACCCTTTCATAGGGACCTGATCCAATGGTTGCTCACCAATGGAGGAGAGACATGGAGAGACATTTTAGGATGGTGGATTGCAATGATGTGAAGAAGTAGATGTTCGCTATGTTCAAGATGACAGGTAATGCATTATAGTGGTGGGAGAGTGACACCACATCGGAGGATAGTGTTCGCTTGAATTATGGAGATTTTCTGATAAAATTTAATGATAAGTATTCCCGTATGCGATTAGGAGTGCAGCGAAGAGGGAATTTTTGGACTTAGAGCTGGGTTCAAAATCAGTGGTCGAATAGGAGCAGGAATTTATCAATTTATCAATATTTGTATCAGAGGAGGTAAATATTGAGGCAAAGAAGATGGAGTGCTTCATTAAGGGATTTTCTTGGTCAATTAGGTAGATGGTGTTAGGGAATTCGGCATACATTACATACACTCAGGTGGTGGACATCGTAATGTTACTGTGGCAAGAGAAACTGTATTGCCAAAAGAAGTTGGGGAAGAAGCAGGAGTCATATGATCAGGGAGGAGAAAACAAGGGTCGCAATGACCAGGCGTGGAAGAGACAGAAGACAGGTCATGAGTAATAGGGTAATAGTGTCCCACATGGCCCTAAGGGGTAGGAGCAAGGACACTCAGGTGAGTAAGATCAAAATAGACAGTATGGACCTTTTAGGGGCGCGTGTTTAAGTTATGGAGAAGTAAAGAACCAAGTTTCTAGGTGCCCAAAGGCACAAGAACAGTAGGGTCAGGGTGCACAGGGCCAGTAGGGCTAAGGGCCTCTAGTATCGACAGTTCCAAGTGTACAAGGAACGCCAACTGCAATGGCTACGTACTATACGCTTTCGACTCGGGAGCCTCAGGCAGGGCATGTGTCATAGGAGCCACAACGTGGCTAGTATAGTAGCACGGTACGTATTATTTTCTTATATACTTATATATATAGGTGGTATATGTATATTGTATTTTTTATCGTGGGGTACGTGTGGGTAGGATTGGGTTTATGGGCGCCTAATCATGGTTTTTATGAGTAGGCTTATGTGAGCCTTATTTTATATTGCGCGTTTACGCTATGTCGAATTTCAAGGACGAAATTCCTTTGCTAGTGGGGAAGTATATAACATTGTGTAGATTTTAAACTGGAATTAATTTATACAATGTGTACTGCAGTGTAAAGTGTAATAAGATATGAGCATGTGTTCTCGATTATAAGTTTCTCAAAGTTTATAAGACTTTAAAAGAAAATAGGAACTTTTCTTATGATGTACAAAATCACTTCTATCCAAACAAAAGGAAAAAATAACCATTTAATATACAAAAATACATCTAGGAATATATCACCTAAAAATATATAAATAATTGTATTTAACAAATATTTTTATTGCAAAGAATACAACCAACTCTTACTAAAAAGGACATGGTATAAGATACAAAAATTCAACAAATCAAATAAGAAAAAATCCTATACATGTTATCAATTCATTCAATCAATGACGCAAATACCTAATGATGATCTAAGAAACAAAAATCTAGTATAATCAAGAGGTTTAGTTAAAATATCCACTAATTGAAGATTAGTAGAAACATAGCTTAAAGACACAACTTTTTTCAACAAGTTTTCTAATGAAATGATGTCGTGTGTCTATGTGCTTAGTTCTAGAATAATGAATTGTATTTTTGGATATTAATAACATTAATTTTTTCAAAATATATAATCATGCAATCTTGACCAATATTATAAACTTCCAATATTTTCTTCATCTATAAGAGTTGAGCATAATAACTTTCTGCCACAATATACTCCGCTTTGGTTGTGGAAAGTGAACCACAATTTTATTTCTTAGCATGACAAGAGATCAAAGAACTTCTGGGATGGAATTGTCATACCAATGTACTCCTCCTACCATCAACATCACCCACCCAATTATCATCTGAATATGAAGATAAGGATGTATTGGTATTCATAGGATACCAAATACCAAAGTACGTAGTCCCATAAACATATTTGATAATATGCTTAACGACATTCAAATGGGACTCCTTAGGACCAGATTGGTAGTGAGCACAAACTCCTACACTAAAATATATGTCAGGATGACTAGTCGCGAGGTACACCAAAATACCTACCATACTACGATAAAACATCTCGTCGACATATTTTCCATTGACATCTTTTCCAATCTAAATGAAAACATCCATTGGAGTACGTTTAGGCTTAAAAGAGTTAAGGTCAAATTTGTTTACAAGTTACTGTGCATATTTAAACAGCGAAATAAAAATTCCACTATCTATTTGTCGCACTTAGAGACCAAGAAAGAAAGTGTGTCCCCTAATCATGTTCATCTCAGATTATTATTGCATAATCAAAGCAAAGTCTTTAGCATGTTCATTTGTGGAGCCAAAAATAATATCATAAACATACACTTGGGTAAACAAAATGTCTTTACCAAGAGATCTCAAGCACAAGGTCGTGTCCACATTTCCTCTTTTGAAGTCTTTTCCCTACAAGATATGAGGTAAGTTTTTTATACCAAGTTACAGGTGCTTGTCTAAAGCCATAAAAGGCCTTTTTTAGGTGATAAATATGTCTTGAGAATTTGGTATCCTCAAAGACCTTAGGTTGTGACACATAAACTTCCTCTTAAAGATTTCCTTTAAGAATATCACTCTTCAAATCCATTTGATAGAGCTTAAAGTTCAAGGCACACGCTATAGCCAAGAGTAAACGAACTGAATCGAGCCTAATAATGGGGGAAGAAGACTCGTCAAAGTCTACACATTGTTCCTCCAAACGACACCATCTTCATCATACTTATTTTTTAAGACCAAATTAGTACATATAACATAAACATCTTTTGGCAAGGGGAAAGAGGCCAAACTTCTTGGTTGGCAAATTGGTCTAATTATTGTTGCATAAAATTTACCTAATATTCATCCAACAAGGCATCCTTCACATTCATGGATTCAATTATAGAAGTGTAACGAAGAAAGTTAACTTATCTTTGGAGTTGAGATCTAGTCTTTACTCCAACATTTGGACTACAAATTATTTTGGTAACATCGTGGCCTTTACTAACCTAAGGAGGTGTGTCTCCCACATTCACAACCTCACTAGGTGGTGGGACCAGCTCTTCATACTAATCCACTTATTCTTCTCCCTCATATTCAACATGAGGAAATATGGAAGTTGTGTTTTCACAATCATTCTCATTGAAGTCAAAGGAATAATTATCATCGATGATGACATTAATGGATTCCATAATTTTTTGAGAGACATAACTATAAACATGATAGGCCTAACTGTTAGTGGAATAGATAAGAGAAATGCCTACTTCACATCTAGAGTCAAGCTTAGTCAAGTATTGTCTATCCTTGAGTATGTGTCACTTGTTTCCAATGAATCTAAAGTTTTGAGTGTGGTTTTATTTCCTTTGCAAATATCATAAATGGTTTGATTGGTACCATACCTCATATAGACTCGGTTGGCGATGTGATAAGTTGTATGAAAATCTTCCGCTCGAAATCGTTTAACAACAATTTTGACAATCTACATGGACCTAGACATCTCTTGGATAGTTCAGTTCTTCCTTTCAACTATTCTATTTTTAGGCATTTTGGGAGATAAAAGTATATGATGTATTTCTACTTCACTACACCACTTCGGTATACCCGTTCCTTACAATTATCTTCCATAATCACTACGGATTATAAAAATAGTGCATGCCTTTGTGTTTTGAAGTTGTTTGAATTTGGGAATAAAAGCATCCTTAACATTGGGCTAACTATGTAAAAACTCTACAAAAGTGAATCTAGAAAAGTCATCTACAATCACAAGAATATAACGTTTTTCCCTTATGCTCTCTGTATGCATTGGACCCATAAAGTTATTGTGTAATGTCCCTCGCACACACGACGTAGAAATAACATTTAACTTCCTATGTGGATTTTGACTTTTTTTTTGCCTATTTGGAAAGTGCCACACACGAGAAGAAGTTGACTCCAAAGGAGGTAAATCAGGAATAAGTTCATTCCAAGAAATTCTACTAAGATCTCTATAGTTCACGTGACCTAACTTCTTATGTCAAAGGTCCAACACATATTCCTTAGAACTATTGCAAATCATACTTGGAGAAATATTGATTATGTAACAATTCTTCGTGGTTCTAGTGCCCTTTAAAATGCATTTACTGGAGAATCAGGGACTTGGAATTCCTTATTGGTAAAAATCATGTTGTGATGATCACACATTTTACTTATGCTAATCAAGTTAGCCTTAAAACCATAAACCAAAAGAACATTATTTGGCCTAGTAAAACCATCAATCTTTATGGTACCCTTTCATATTATGTTAGATTTTTTCCCATCACCAAAAGTGAGCTACAGAATTATATTTTAACAAATTTGAGAAACAAGGCTTTGTCCACTCATATGCCTAGATCACCCACTATCAAAATACAACTATGAATCATTTTGGGCAACAAAGGCAATGTGGATAACAAACCATTTTTCTTTCTTAGTCCAAACTGCTTTAGTCTTGATATTCTTCCCTAAATCTTTGAACTATTGTCAATATGTTTATATTTTGAAATTTTCTCAATTTTTGACCAAATAGTTTTAGACTTTTCAAAAAGGAAATTAAAATCATATCTCAAGGTACAAACTTCATCCAAGTTAGCTTTCTTAGTCACCCTGGAGTTTTTCCTAAGCCTATAGCAAAAGTGTTTCACATGACCATCGCAATTGCAAAAGTGCAATGATACATAAAGGGATGATCAAGTTTCTTCAAAATGTTTGAAATAAATTTCTTCTAAAGGATGATGAAAACTCTAGAGACACATGAGTCTTTTGAGAAGTTTTTACGAAAATGGTTTTATCCTTAGAATAAGATTGAACATGAGATTTTTCAAAACTGATACCACGTTTATCAAAAGAATATGTAGTATGGTACCAAAGTAATTTTTCCATTTTCTTGGATCTATCTTCTATGGTTACTTTCACACCCTTAGCCAAGATCAACTCCTTTTCAAGAGATGTTATTTTCTCATTCAAAGAGTTATTAGGACTTTTACATTCTTCTAACTCACATTGTAAAACTTTTAACCTTTCATAGAAATATTTATTCTCATTCGCCATCACAAGGAGACTCACACTAAGAGATAATCATTGTGCTTTAACATTGCTCAAAAGGGACCCTTCCATTTTCAAAGAGGCATTTTATTTTTCACACTTTTTTAGTTTAATTAAAGTTTTCAACAAGCTTTTTGTAAGTCTAAAATTTTCAAAAAAGAATTTATCGTAAGCATATTGAAGGTCACTATCTTCTTCATCTAAAGAATCGTTACTAGAATAGTCAAAAGAAGACAAAGAATCAATCTTAGATGAACATTTATCACCAATGGATGAATATTGGCACAACTCTTTATCACTTGATGAAAACCCATCTAAAGAGACAAAAGTATAGGTAGGTTGAACAATGTCCTAATTTTTTTTTGTTCCTCGATATTAACAAAAAAAAGCACGATCTTCCTCTAGGTTTTTCAACCATAAAAAAAGTGCACCAATCTTTGATACCAGTTGAGAGTGCATATTGTGTATCGAAATGGAGACCCACCCAAAATTATTTTAGCACACCTAAAAGTCTATGCTCAATTATTCACTAAAGTTTTATCAACCAAATAAAGTTTTGATCTTGTTTAAGCATATGGGTGATAAAATATGCAAAAAAGGTAAATAAGAGAGCAACACTAGATGTACGAGGACAAAAACCCACTAATGGGAAAAATCTTGATCCAATGAAACAATATCACTAAAATATTGGTAAAGACTAACAAAGGGGATTAATAACTAAAACCCACACCTAATAATTTTTCCACCAATTTGTAGCAAGCCTGAGATCCATGTCAACAATATTGCACGAGCCTTCGTCTTCAAACTTGGGAGTTCATAAATGACATAAACCCGAAAAAATAACCTCAAAGATCACAATATTCTTATTAGGAGAAAGACCCAAAGTGTATAGAAAATTTGATTTTTAAAAATGAGTTCTTGGTAAAATCTTTATCTTCTTTGACATTAATCAACCTCAACAAAGAGAGGTGATTAAATGTAAAGAAGAGAAATAGAAAAAAAATGAACAAGATTTGGAAAATGGGTTCCCTCTTTTTCACAAGTATCTTCTTATATTCTTAGAAAAGAAGAAGATATAACACACACAAGCCTCTCTTTATATTTTTCTTTTGAAATGTATGAAAGATATTTTGAAAATGAAGAGCATTGATGGATTAAGTATAGAATTCCATCCAAGTGGGTTTCCCTAATACCAATGCAAGCTAAAAGGTCACATATCTTTTCACAAGGCATGTGTGAGAGAGTTGTTGGAGGCTACAAAGTCCAATCAGGTGGCAATACAAGATTTTTCTCACATAAATCTAAAAGATCCACAAAGATATTTAAAGAAGATTTGAGAACCTGTACGTGTCACTAGATTTGTCACAGCAACGAGGAAAATTATCGCTGTAAGAAATAAAGAAAGTCGCAAGAATGTCGAAGTTTTTTTATGGAGCCTTTAAAGGACTTGATGACCAGTGAAGAAAGATAGTTGCAGCGAGAGCCTTTGCTATGGCGATGCTTCAGCAAAAAAGTTGCACGTGCAATTCACCAGAGTTTTGCCAACAGAGTACTTCCATTTTTTCTTCAGCGAAGGGAGACCTTCACCGCAATTAATCTTATAGCATTTCCTTAATTTTGATTATCTTTTGTTCTTTCAAATATTTTTACATAAGTAAGATCAATATAGCCAATGCATAAGTTTTACACATATATTTTTTTTTACCAAGATGTTTAAAAGGATTTATAAAAACATATGACGTGAGTGTAAGAATCTCCAATATACATTTCATCCAAAAAGTGATCTATGAGTTTATGAGGATGATAAAATCATATTCAAGATCTTGAACATTGATGAATTTGTTTGAAGAGGTAAATTAAGAACCCAAAGTGTTTTGGAAACCAGAATAAGACCACTACCAATGTAGGCACAAATGAGCATCCGAATACTCTTATACCAACTTTGTTTTAATATATTATTTGAATGGATTGGTGATTATATGGTCTATTAACCACGTGGGGCTTACGCCTTATCAAAAGATACAAAGATAATACCTTTACTATCTTATCCCCATTCACATATCGTTACACAATAAGTTAGAGCACGAGCACAATTGAAGTATAGGGAATCTTTGCACCAATGACGTTTACTTAGTCCTTTGTGTAATGTTTGAAACGAGGTATTTTATTGTGACGTCACCATATCTTTTTGGTTATGCATGTTATTACCTTATATTGGGAAATATGGGTATCCTTAAGAACACCGCTTCGGTTACAAAGTTGCTTTAGTTTAATTATGTATTTTCTATTTCTTGATCATGTTGATGAATTTGTGAAAAAAAATATTTTAAACCAAAAAGGACTTTGTATAATGACAACACAATTGATATAAGATCACAATTTAGCTATCTTCTATCTAAATGTACTTGAGATTAAAATAAGCACTCAACACATTATGAGATATGTTTCCAGAAACACATCATCCAAGCAACCATACAAACATATCCATGAAATACAATGAATCATTTCAACTAAGAAAATAAATATCATTACCAAAACAATGAAAATCTCGAGTACCGTTTCAAGCATGGACGGAGGCAGAGGTCGAACCATGTTAAAATCTCGGTTTGTAAAGTTTTATTATTCTTTTTCTCTTAACTATATTTATCGCTCATTAATTTCTTACTTTTAATTAGATTTATCATATTACAATTAATCATTATAATTAAGTTAATAAAGTTTAAATTTTCCATTAAAACCCATATACCTAATTCACACCCCACCCCCCCCCCCCCCCCTTTGGGTATATTTTCGGGCCAACAATTGGTATCTGAGCCTAGCTCATAGATACTTATTTTTGCAAAAGTATAATTTTGTGTATAAAGATCAAATGGCATTTGTTCCCAATATCTCCATTATAGAAGGAAAATCAACAAAGTGACCACCATTTTTTTACGAAACTAATTATGGTTTTTGGAAAAATAGAACGCAATGGTTTATTCAAGTCCATGACTATGTAATATGGAGAACTATAGTTAATGGTCCATGCATACCCATGGAAATTATAGATATCCCTAAAGATGAGACGAAATTCCTGAAAGATGGTTTTTGAAGAGTTCAAGTCAACTCTAAAGTAGTAAACGAACTTGTATTCTCAATTTCTATGGACGAATATAACAGAGCCTCATATTGCACACTCGTTAAACATATCTGGGACACTATTGAAATCACACCCAAAGGCATCCATAGTTTATTTCAAATGAAAGAAGAAGAATCAATTACAAAAATATATGATAGATTTAGTACATTTATTAACAAACCTCATAGTCTTGGTAGCAAAATTTTCTCACAAGGAAAAAGATAGAAAGCTCCTTATGTTCATGCCTTCCAAGAAGATTTTCCTTCAATCTCAAGTTCAAATGAGATACCTTTCTTTGGAATAATATATTAGATCTCCATCACATATGAAATGTTGATCAAGAATAGAGAAGAAAGAGATCAAAATGATTAAAAGAAAAGCCTGGATCTCCTTGAAAATAAAGAAAAAGGAGATTGTTCCAAAAAAGAAATTATGGGCCTTTTTACAAAAAAACTTTCGAAACTTCCTCAAATATCAACGAAAATATGGTCATGGAAAACCAAATTATGATAGACAATTCTCTAACGAACATTAACCCAAAGAAAAAGCCAAATGTTTTGGGTGCAATAAATACGACCATTTCATTACAGACTCTCCAAAAAGAATATCGAAAAGAAGGAAAGGAAAGATGGAACGACATGGAAAGTAAGCCATGAAAGCATCGTGGAGTGATTCTAATGACTCTCCTTCAAGTTCTGAATCGAGCGGATCCGATGATGCGAACCTATGTCTTGTGAAATTAGATAATGAGGTACATTCATATCAAAACTCCTATGATTATCCAAATCTTTTTAAAACTCTTTGTAAAAATTACAAAACTATGAAAAACAAAATTGAACAACAAAATCACCGCTCCTTTCTCAAATAAGGAAAGGATTTAAAAGAGATAAATAGAATTAAGAAAGCAAATGAACTACTCTAAAGAAAACTCACTTACTTTGAAAACACAATGGATGATAAGATATTTCTTCTTGAAAAGGAAACAAAGAAACAAAAAGAACAAGTGAAATCTTTAAAGACTTCTAATATCAATTCAAAATTTGAATTCACCTTTTGAAAAACAAAGATGTTCTTCCAAAAACAAAATAAGCCTAAAAACATTTACCAAAAATAAAAAAGATACAAACCACACCAAAATACAATATTTCCTCCTATAAAATACTTAAAGCCCTATTTTAATGAATTATTCTTTCGAAATCCTAGTTGCTTATCACCACATATTAATCTCTAATGGGATTAAAATCAAAACTCGTTTGTTAACTTATGTAGGTATGCCTGAAGGCATCCGTAAATGAATGAGAATGGTATCTTAATAGCGAATGCTCTCATCACATGATCGGTGACAAATCAAAATTCTCTAATTTAGTTCCTCGTAAAGGAGGAAAAGTTACTTTTAGTGACAACTCAAAAGGTAGAATCATTGGTGAAGGAAATTTTTTTATGTCAACCTCTACCTTTATTGATAATGTCTTACTTGTGGGTGGTCATAAACATAACTTTATTAGCACCAATCAACTGTGTGATAAACGAAACCAAGTTATCTTCAACTCAAAACATTGCCTAGTTAAAAGACCCTCAGATAATGAAATATGCTTTGTTGCTTCTAGAACCTCAAATGTCTACACATTAGATATACACGACCTAACATGTCAAAAATTAAAATGTCTTACTGCTATAGACGATTGCTCATGGTTATGTACTAAAAGATTAGGTCATGCTAATATGTAATTCATTCAAAACTTATGTAGTAAAGATATCGTAAGAGGACTCCCAAACGAAAAATACACAAAAGATAGAATTTGCGGTCAATATAGTAAACAACACAAAACTTCTTTTAAAAGAAAAAAATATATTACCTCCACTTAACCCCTAGACCTTATCCACCTCGATTTATTTAGCCCAATCATTATTGCCTGCTTAAACCAAAAATTATATGCATTTGTCATTGTTGATGACTTTTCAAGATTCTTTTGGGTATTATTTCTTTCAAATAAAACTAAAACCTTCGATGTTTTCACAAATTTTGTAAAATAGTCCAAAATGAAAATGGTGTAACCCTCAAAGGTATTCAGAATGATAAAGGGAGATTATTCAATAACAAAGATATCAAAGAATATCGTGACAATCAAGGATATAACCATAACTTCTCATCCGCTAGGACCCCTCAATAAAATGGTGTAGTCAAAAGAAAGAATCGACCACTACAAGAAATGTCTCGCACTATGCTCAACGAATACAAACTTCTTAAATATTTTTGGGCTGAAGCTTTTAATACTGCATGCTATGTACTAAATAAAATATCTATTTAAAATATCATCAACAAAATTCCATATGAATTATGGAAGGGAAAGACCCCTAACATTCGGGTATTTAAAAGTTTTTGGATGTAAATGCTTTATTCTAAATGATAGGGAAAGCTCAAGTAAATTTGATCCAAAATTTGACGAAGGAATATTTCTGGGATATGCCATTAATAGTAAAGCATGTAAGATTTTCAACAAATGGACCTTAGTCATTTAAGAATCTATTCGTGTCACATTAGACGAAATCATTCCTTTTTTACCTCATAAAATAGACGATGATGAAGATAATGACAACATCCTACACCAAAATATACAAACTCTTTCCATTAATATCACTGAAGCTTGTCTAAAAGATGCTCCTGATCCAAATAACGAAACACATCACAATCTACCCAAAATATGGAAATTCATCACCGATCACCCTAAAGACCAAATCATTGGAGAACCCTCCCAAAGTATAGTCACTCCCTCTGTATATAAAAATACATCCAACGACTTAGCCTTCGTATCACAAACAGAACCCAAAACTATAGCCGAAGCTGAACAAAATGAATCATTGATGCTAGTCATGCAAGAAAAGTTAGTTCAATTTGGACAAAATTAAGAATGGACACTTGTACCCCCACCTAAAAATTACTTCATCATAGGCGTAAAATGAATTTTAAAATATAAAAAGGATGAATCCGATTATATCCTTCATATCAAAGCATGACAAGTGGCTAAAGGTCACAAGAAAGAAGGTATTGATTACGAAGAAGCATTTGCCCCCGTAGCCCGATTAGAGGCCATACGTAAGTTACTTGGTTTTGCAAATTTTAAAGATTTTAAACTATTTCAAATGGACGTAAAAAGATCATTTTAAAATGGATACATTGATGAAGAAGTATATGTAAAACAACCCCTTATTTTGAAAACCACAAATTCCCTAGCCACGTCTTCCAACTTTCAAAAGCACTTTATTATTTATAACTATCCTCATGATCATAGTACGAACGTCTTAGCAACTTCCTGATTTTGCACGGTTCTACGAGAGGATTAGTTGATACTACCTAATATATTAAAAACCCCAAACACGAAATTCTTCGCATTCAAGTATGCAATGTTGATATTATATTTGGATCCACGAACAATCAAATGTGTGAAGATTTTTCCTCATGTATGCACAAAGAATTCTAAATGGGCCTAATGGGCGAACTCAATTTTTCTTAGGTATCCAAGTCAATCAAAGCAACAGAAGAATTTTCATAAACCAATCAAAATACGACAAAGATTTAACCAAAAATTTTGGGCTTAATCTTGTCAAACCTCTTAACATACCAATGAGTACATCCATAAAAATTGATAGTGATGAATCTGGAAAATATATTGATAAGAAACTATTTCGTGGCATGATTAAAAGCTTACTTTATTTAACTGCTAGTCATCTTGACATAATGTTTACCGTTTGCCTATGCACTAGATTTCAATCACAACCAAAAGAATCTCATCTTATTGTTATTAAAATAATATTTTGTTACCTTCTACGAACCTCGAACTTATGACTTTGGTATCCTAAATATACATGCTCAATGCATTAAGTTACTCATATGTTGACTGGTCTAGTTGTCAAGTAAGTTAGAAAAGTACAAGTGGATCATGTCAATTTCTCGGGCATTTCCTTGTAAATTGGGCAAGTAAAAAACAACAATCAGTTGTGTTATCCACGGTAGAAGACGAATACATTGCAATTGGTTATTTTTGTACTCAAAGTTTGTACATTAAACGACAATTGAAAGACTTTCAAATTATATCCTCTACAATACAAATCCTTTGTGATAACACAAGTGCAATTTCCATCACGAAAACCCTGCTCAACATTTAAGAACTAAATATATTTATATCAACAATCATTTTTTACGAGATCAGGTTAAAAAAAGGGGTGTGAAACTACAATTTATTTCTTTGAAAAAATAACTTGCGAATATTTTTACAAAACCACTTTGCGAAGATCGTTTTTGCGCCATCCATCGTGAACTTGGAATAACCGATCTTCAAGATATAGCATAAAAACCCATTTTCTTGTGGACCTATTCTTATGAAGTTCGTTCCTCTGTCCTTATATACTCATGTTTGCTCATCCCATTCTCTTACTAATTCGTAATATTATCCGACACATGTCGGATTGAAGCATACATTCCCTCTCACCCCCCACCCCCACCCCCCACCTACCCTTTTTGATAATGATAAAGGGGGAGAAATACGATATAAGAAAAATATACTACAATTAAGGGGGAGAAAAACATTTTTCTAAAAACCATATCTCAAAGCAAGGGGGATACTTTCAAACGTTTTATCAAACTATATCAAATGTATTGTCATCATAAAAAAGGGAGATTATGAAACCACATGTTTTAAACCAAAAAGGACTTTGTATGATGATAACACAATTGATATAAGATCAGATTTTCATTATCTTCTTTGTAAATGTACTTGAGATTAAAATAAGCAATTAATACATTATGAGATATGTGACTGGGAACATATCCTCCAAGCAACCATGCAAATATATATATGCAATACAATAGAGTATTTCAACTAACCAAGACAATGAACATCACAAGCTATTTAAAATTGACTTCATGCTTGCATCAAACCCTATCTCTCAAGCATCAAGCATTGTTCACACATCAACTAGCCAAACAAGAAAATTATACCACATCCCACAACTTATGGTGATCTAGCTCATGCAAGCATCACATCACAAACCCACAATTGATGATGCAAGAAAGTCAAAAATTGCTCAAAAGGCGAGTTAATTATTACTTTATTTTGTTGTACTCTTAGAACCATTGTACAAAAGTAAAGTAATATGTATTATCTTGTATATGCATAAAACCTAGACACATAAACACACCCTAGGGTTCCCTAAACCTTCCCCAAAATATATAACTAAACCCAACATTCTTTTGCCATTAACTTCGGATGTTTAGTCGACTAAACCTTTATTTTAGTCGACTAAAAGTAGTTTAGCCAGCTAAACCTTTTGGCAGTCAACTAAACCTTTAAGACAGCCAACTGAAACCCAACCAAAAGGAGTTTTAGGTGACTAAACCTTGAATTTTAGTTGACTAAAAGCCCCAAATTTCTAAAAATTATTTTGGTAAATCCTCCAACCTTTTATCCTAATGCCCTAAGTCTTTCAAATTGATTACCAAATATTTTACCAACATATGGATGCATCCTAGCACTATAAATAAAGGCTACCTCTTTTATTCCAAAACACACAAACCTATAATAATATATCCTTTCCTAGAGCTCCATCTTCCTAGCTTGTGTAAATATCCCCAAACCCCATTTGAGAGTTCTAGTCCCAAAACACCATAAAGACCAAGCTTAAAAAAAACTCACGTGAAAAAAAATCTTCCATTCCAACCCATCTTCATCAAAGTTATAAACCCAATACCCACTTATGCTAAAGTAATACCCATAATCCCATTTGTGCAACATACTTGTGATTCTTGTTTCCTTACTTTTTAGAGAGAGAAAATAAACTCAATTCATTATTTTTAGTAAAGCTACTTGGCTTTACGTTTTGGTTACTGATATTTTTATCGTGACTCGTGGTTAAACTTCATTGTATCTTCTCGGCTAGTAGTGTGGTTATTGCGGGTAGTTGATATCGCTTGAGTAAGGATAAGTTTAGCATCTTGTTAATTGCAGTTTGCAAGGTAGTATTCCTTGTGAGGTTTTGGTTCCGTCGTAAGTGGATCAGAGATAGTGAAGTTCTCGAGTATCGTCTCGAGCTTGGCATAGGCAGAGATCGAACCACGTTAAAATTTCAATTTGCAAAGTTTCGTTATTCTCTCTTTTAACTATATTTATTGTTGGCTAATTGTTTACTTATAATTAAATTTATCATATTGTAATTAGTCATTACAATTAAGTTAATAAATTTTTAAATTTAGACATTAAAACCCATATACCCCGTTCTTGGGTATATTTTCAGGCCAACAAAATTGATATAGTTCATTGTTTGTCATATTCTTTTCTCCTAGTCTTTCATATTTGATGGTTCGAAGCCTAACTAGAGACCTTACCCTCACCGTATGATTCCTCTTATAATGGTTCAATATCTCTTGTGAAAGGCATGTGTCCACTGTGAAAAGTTCTTTCTCTCAAGTATATATCCTTTGATAATGAAGAGGATTACAAGCATCAAAATCCTTAAGCAAAAGGCTAAGGTTGTTAGAGGTCTTTATAATGGTTAGAAGTCCTTAATATGCAATTGATTGGCACCTCCGAGTATTATTAACACACCTAGACTCAAAGAGACTATAAATAATACATTTACTTAACACGTAAGATCAAACACAAAGAGTACAAATAAATATGAAGGCCCAGTTTAGTTGCGCAAATTGTTTGATTATGTAAATTGGTCCATTGTGAATTAGTGAATTATTAATGAGTGAATTTGAAATGAGTTAAATCCAATTTTACACAATGTTTGGTAATTTGAAATTGATGTTAAGGTTCTATGAAAAAAAGATAAAAACAAATCAAGAGAGAGGGAGAGGGGGAGGGGAAGAGTACGAGGGAGAGGGGACATGCACTTAATATGACTACTATTTCAAATGGATTCATTTCACATTTTTTGTGAAATGATATAATTTCAGATTTTGCGCATGAGCTAAAATGGGGCAATTAATGAATCATTTCATTAATGAAACCAAACACAATTAATGAGTCAATTTGTAAATGGGGCAATTTATTAATGATCCAATTTACAATTTTGGGACAACCAAACGGGGCCGAAGTGTTTTTCTCTCCAACTGGTGGTAGACTTCTCAATTCATAAATTTTGGATATTTTGAAGCTTCCCGAAGTCTTTATTTCTAGGGAGCACTTATAAAAGATGGAGTGTGAAGTCAACAATATATATGCATATGGATTTGATAAATTAAAATATTAGTTTTTTAAAGCTAATCTTAGATCCATCTATTTGACCCAATCTTATGTTGGGAAAGTAAATAGGTGTTTCGAGTCTGATTGTAATTGAATTTGGTGTATATTTTTGGGACATATACCAAATAGTCCCTCGGACATTTTTTAATACCCATTTAGTCCAAACTTTTTTATTTTGCCTCAAAAAGTCCTTTGTCACATATTTTGGAGAGGGAGTGCTGCTGGCGCGGACCTCTAAAAATAAGAGGATATTGAGTGCTTGAGGGACTAAATGTGTTAAACTAAAAATATGTTTCCTTTTTAAAAAATATATATTTACAGTAGGGACTATTTAATAATTGACCCTATATTTTTTCATTATTTTATTATATGTTTTGGGACACTCTCGTATAAGCTTTTTTTTTATGTTGATTAAAAGATATTAAAATTAACAAGTTGTGTGAGAATGGAAGACACATAATTGGGATATACAACTCTAGGGACCTTCATGCATAAAAGTCTAGGTTATGGTTTTCTTATCATGATCTACATCTAAATATTCAATGCAAGATTGCCTCAATAAAATGTTGGTTACATTCATTCAAAAAAATATCACAGAAAATACTCTTTGAAATGCATACGTTTTTTGAATACAAACTTCGAATGCTTTGTTTTTCCTAAATTTAAATTAAAAAAAATCAAAGTATAAAATTATAAAGGGAATCGATTTTTTTAAAATAATAACATTTTAAATTTAAATTTTAGGGCGTAAAAGAAGATGTTTCATCTAGTTAAATAAAAACAAAAAAATAATAATAATAATGATAATGTGTGCGTTAATTTTTTTTTTACTTTGCCCCCCCTTAGGTAGGGGTGGCAATTCGGGTTAGTCGTGTCATTTTCGGGCGCGTTGATTTTTATTTTAGTATAAGTTTTTGGTACTCTTAAATTTATACAAGCTAATCGTGTCATGTTCGGGCATTTCGAGTTATTACCGTAAACGGGTTATCGGGTCAAAAATTGTCAGCGCTACCCTTAGGTACCAAACTCAAATTAAAGTTTTAAGCATTAAATATGGGGCATTTTGGAGGTTTGAACACAAATTTGTTGATATGACTAAAAGTTTAATTGTTGACTTAAAAGTTCCATTAGAAATGGGAGCTAAAAGTACAAAAAATCAAATAGCGGAGATTTGATTGAATATAAAAAATAAAATGGGCACAAACCCAAAATGATCCAAAAAATAATTCAAAACACGTTACTTGACTTTCATTGGATCGATAACATTTGTCATAAGAAATGGAGTTTTCCATTTCAGTTAATGATCAATATTTTTTTTTGCTATCGTTCACTTACATATTTTTTAACACTACATTCGCTCACCCCTTAATGTATACATAATAAGTTAGGGTATGTGCAAACTTAACACTTATATATTACAAAAATTGTGTATACATAATAAAATTTCATGTACAAATTACATTTTTGTAAAAAAGAACTCCATGTATAAGAGCAAAATTTATTGTATACATTATTGAAAATCGCGTATACATTAAGGGTGAGGGACCCACGTTAGGTTTGAACACAAATTTGATATGTGGCTAAAGTTTAATTTTTGACTTGACGGTTTAGAAATGGGGGCAAAGCCAAGAAAGTCAAATAGTGGGAGTTTCACTTAATATCAAAAATAAAATAAGGGGCAAACCTAAAACGGCCTAAAAAAATTTACAAAACACGCTACTTGGCTTATAAAGTTTTTGGGTACTAAGGTCATTTACCCCTTATTATATATCTTATAAGTTAGGGTATACACAAACTTAACACTTGTATATTATAAAAATTTGTGTACAATTTAAATTTCACGTACAAATTATAATTTAAAATAAAAATTATAATGTGCAAAATTGATTATATACATCTTTGAAAATGAGATATATATTAAGGGAGACGAACATTAGTACCCCAAAAATATGTTAGTGAACTCGAGCCGAAAACAGTTACTTACCAATGAGATAAGCCAAAAAAATCGAAAACAAAGTACGTGAAATATCACATTTATAGGGATTAAGCTTGTCCCTTTTTGAACAAATTTTCCTTTGATATTTTTTTCCACCAACAATATGTACAATTGGTTAAATGAACTTTCTTCATTATTTTGAATCTAAATTTCCTTAATTTAACCCAAGTAAAGGATCATTTAAAAAATAAAAAAACATGATTTATTTTTTTATAAAAATTTAAAATTTATATATTTAATATCACTATTAATGTGACACTATTGCCACTACTAATGTTCTTTTTCCAAATATCTGGTACTAAATATAAAATATTATTTTGGAATTAGACATTAATTAATCCTTACAGAAACCTATTTTTGTTTAAATGTGCCTAAACTCAAAAGCGTTTAAATGATTGGCACAAATCATTTTTCAAACTAAATATGGGATTAGTTAAGGATGGCAATGGATCGGATATCGGGCAGGTTTGCCATAATCATAACCCGTCCCGCGAAAAAAAACCCGAACTCGCCCCGCGATGAGTCTTTTTTACCGCCGAACCTTTTTTAACGACGAGTCTTTCTGAAATTCTGACGAGATGTAATTTTTCCGACGAGATGACTTCAATAGTGCCAGCGAGGATCTAATTTTCTGGCTACACAGGCAAACTCTCATTTCTCACGGTTCCGGCAGCGACAACGTGACTCTGATCCATGTTTTTCGGCGAGTTAAAACTCTGGCGATCTCGGTTTAGAACAACTCCTATTGTCTCGGTTTAGAATAGCTCCGGCGGTGGCGTCTTCTTCTCTCTCTCGTTCTTTCCGACGGCAGTGTCATCGTCTTTCTCCTGGTTTCCGGCGATGGGACCGGCGATGAGTTTCTCTCAATGAAGAAGAAGAAGAAGAAGATATGAAAAGTTAAAAAGACTCTCTCTCTCTCAAAAAATTCAGCCGCCCTTTTTTTTCTCTAACCGCCTTTCTCTCAACTCATCTAAAGAAAAAAAAAACACTAAAGGTCCGTTTGATAGCATTATTTATCATGATAAATAATAAATAAGTTGATAAATATGACATTTATCTACAATTTGGTGTGTTTGATAGCAAAATTTGCCTACAAGCTATTTGTCAATGTACAACACCTCTTATGCATAACATGTTGACAAATTTTGCTTTGCTATATGGGTGAGAAATATTTGCCAACAAATTTGCTAACTTCTTAAACGCTTTTAATATTTAAAAAAAAAATTTAAAAACTATTTTAAATAATTAAAAAAAACAGTTATGAATATTTTAAAAATTGTTTTAAATAGTTAAAAAAACTGTTTTAAATTAAAATCTGTTTAAAAACTATTTTTTCGTAAAAACCGTTTTAATGTAAAAAACTGTTTTAATGTAAAAATTGTTTTAATGTAAAAAATGTTTTAATGTAAAAAATTAAAAATTGTTTTGATGTGAAAACTGTTTTAATATAAAAAATTGATTTAATGTAAAAACTGTTTTAATGTAAAAAAATATTTTAATGTAAAAACTGTTTTAATGTAAAAAATTGTTTTAATGTAAAAATTTTTTTAATGTAAAAAATATAAAAAGGTTTTAATGTAAAAACTGTTTTAATGCAAAAAATTATTTTAATATAAAAACTGTTTTAATGTAAAAAAAATTAAAAACTATTTTAACGTAAAAATTGTTTTAATGTTAAAATTAAAAACTGTTTTAATGTAAAAACTATTTTTAGTAAGTAGTTTTGGCATAAAAACCTTTTTTTTTATATATAGTTTGTTACTTTTTTAATAAATAAAAACGGGAAGTAAAAAAGAAAAGAAAAAACTGTTTTTTTATTAAATAAGACTTGGGACGAAAATTAAAAAAAAAACATATTTTTTATTATTATATATGTTAATATGGACGAAAAATGTGTTATTAAAATGTTTTGCCTAAAAAACTTGTTTTACCTTATTTGGTGTTTGAAAGTCTAATGTGAGAAAAAAATATTTGTCTAGGCAAAATTTGTCATGCCAACACTTTTGCCCAATATGTATCAAACGGGCCCTAAGAGATTTTTTATATGACGTACTAAAAAGTTGTTACAAATTAAGGGTCTAAATCAAATCTTCAAGATCCAATGTTGGGGAAAGAAAGTGAAATAACTAATGTGATTCGCTAAAAAGTATATATTAGGATTGACGCTTTAATAATATAAATCATTGATAACCACTTAATTTAGGATCACAAATGAGTCTAACTATCAAGACACTAAACAAACACAAAAAGTCTATTTAAAATATAACACACTTGTATTTTTTAAAGTCTTGAAAAAATTAAATTTTCGACTCAAAAAAATATTAACCAATTAAAAATTGAATCAATCAAAATTTTATCATAAAAAAATATTCTTATGTTATCTTTTTCAAAAAAAATATTTGAAGTAACAACACCACCATAAAAAAATGCACACATAATAAACATGTATATGCAGTGTATGTGTCCGAACTGTGGTTCGGAAGAACTTTACCTCTTTGTGTCGCATTGGAGTACTTGAACTGAGATTCCTTGGAGCGTTTTTTGAGATAGAGTAACTCGAAAAAATCTAATCATATTTTGTCTCGATATCCAAACTAGTTGGAACTCCAATATGACACAAACTCAAGTAAGTCAACCATATAGTGTGTTCTCATCTCTCTACATCATTTATTCAAACCTGAAAAAAAGACACATTTTTAAAACATATTTATAAAAGAAACAAATTTTTCATAATACATTTTGAAAACTCGTAAACATTTTTCATAATAGATTTTACAGCTTGTTTGGGAGTTTTATTTTGGAGAGAAAAGAAAGGAAAGGAAGGGAATATATGTTTCCTTTTCGTCGTTTGGGAGTTTACATAGGAGAGAAAGTGTTGTTTTGCTATTTTTCATCGTTTGGGAGTTTAAAAGGAGAGAAAAGAAAGGAAAATTTTTAAAAAAAAATCCTTCCTTTTTCTCCAAAGCTTTCCTTCCAAATCGGAAAGAAATGGAGAGTGTTAACGAAAATGTGTTTATCACTTAATTAATACTTAATTTGTTTAATTATAATTAATGTACATTTTAGTTTAACATAATATATTGATTTTGATGATTCCAAACATACTTTTATTTTATCTCTTATTTTATAATATTATTTTATTTGTCAATTATTTATATATACATACATAATTTCCTATTACGTTTTTTATATATATATATAATTATTCATATTTCCTATATACTAATGGTTTATAGTTATTTACATTATTTTCGAAAATGTCTATTCACTTCCTTGAACCATGCGTGCCAGACTATTTGTTGGAATAGAGGGCTTTAGACTTTTGTGTTAAGCCCCGTATCTGTTGGACGTGACCTTAGCAAGTAGGTTCAGTACCTCTATAATATTTTATCTGTTATTTCATATCATAGATTTTTAGTTTTCGATTTATTTGTTTTTAAACCGTGTAATGACCGAACTGTTATATGCCTTCGTCTATTGGTAGTTTCAAACCTGGTGGTGCGTTAATACCTTAAGCCTAGCTAAGTTACTAATAGATTTCGTCCTATGTGAATCTATCTTCAATCACTTTGGCTTGTGACCGAATAAGACCTGCTAGTGTAAGCTTTGGTCATTAGTAATCTCCATCTTGTCATTTGCTTATATGTCACATCAGTTATAAAACTATCTTATTATTTGGCTTTGTAAACTTTCTTGGGCCCTGCGTCTTATGTAGCAGTCCCATTATATTTGCATAGCTTTTGTACTAACCATTGTTTTGATCTATCAAACAAAGTTTTATATTATATTTCTTTAATTGTAAAAGTTGTTGTGAGTTATTTTACACGTCTCCCAGTACTGAAGCTCATGATAAGATTTTTGAGAAGTTCATATATTATTTTTCTTTCAGTTGTAAATTGTTGGATGCCTTTTTTTCCGATCAGCTCATCTCAGTCATTGGACCCGCGCTGACACCTTGACAGGTTGCATTACCTACTATTGCCTTAAAATCCTTGAGCCATGCGTATACCTTCTATCATATTTATATATATTCGTTTCATATAAAAAAAATATTTATCGCTTAATGTTAAAATTTGGCAGATATTATAAACCAAAAGAAAGCTATCATAACTAAAACTAGTACCACGCATTTTTCTTATCAGACTTCATTGAGGCACGAGTTTTTTTTTGGTGTAGCTTTGAGTGTCAGCATGTACCTCATTTCATATGTACCATCCGAGAATGTAGCGCCAGTTTTTATATGTAGCTTTTGACATATTCTTTAATGCCTGCTATGGTCACTTCCATCCGTACACTCCTGTCTCTGGACCCTGCGACTGAGTAGACTTATAATCAGCTATTTGTTATGTCAGCTTGGCTTAGTGGTTTAAAGATTCGTCCTTTACAAATTGTTATATGATCTACAGTGTATACGATTTGTCGCTACTGTTCACTTTAGTGTATTATATCTGCGGAAAGCAAATTCTTTATATGTCATGAGCGTATGAATTTAAATAGTTGTTTATCACTTACATCACTTACCACGCACAGTGCTTTTAATATATATTGTGCATCAGATATTTGTAATGTCTATTGACTCTTTATATTAGTCGGATAGTGTCTCTTGGACCAACATTCTTTTTGCAGAAAATATATGGGTCATCTACCAAGCCACTCTCAATCATAGATATTTTCAGATTACCATTGTTGTGCTACAATAGCTATATTTTTATGGAGAAGATAAAAATGAAGATTTGCATATCAGATTTGGAAATTATTTTCAGCTATCTCATCTCAGCAAAATCAGGAGCATTTAATGCACAAAATGCATGTGTCTAACAGCTAGTTTTTTGAAGACACATTTAAAGCTTTGAAGAGCTGCATTGAAGACAAAACACTTTAATGAGAATATGATCAAGACTTGAAATATTATTGAGAGCATTTAAATTTCTACTCAGTTACTACACATTCAAGAGAGCAATTAATCTTGTTATCTGCTCAATCATTGAAGAAGAAGACTTGTGCCTACTTCAACATCATTTATTGAAGTCTCATTAAAGAAGGAGAAACTCAGATTACAAATTGTATTTTAAGGAGTTTCGGTATTTTATCTTGTACTACAAAAATTCAGATTTGTTGTGAAGCTTTGTTGAAGCTTCGATTTGTACCGGTAATTGGTTCCTACCCGCAAGTGGGCCACGGGGTTTAAAGCTCGGAGTTAGCTTGCAAACAGTTGTACGCGGTGGTTTGATCCTACCCGCAAGTGGATCAGGTTTAGTGAAGCGCAAAGGAGACGCGGGCTCTAGGCGCGTGGACGTAGGCTGGGATTTGGCCGAACCACGTTAAATTTCGGTGTCATTTATTTTTCGCACTTTTATTTATTTATCTGCACATGATTGCTTGAGTTAATATTTTCAGCACACTATCTTGCAAATAAATTAATTTCAAAATTTGACTTAATTAATTTTAAGGTTAAAATATTTATTTTTGAATTAAATAATTAATTTCAGAATATCACTTAATATAAAATACGAAAATTAATTTAATATTCATAGAGTGTTAAAATCTGCATTTCTAGTTGTTTAAATTAGTTGGTTGCATTTATTTGATATTGTTGGATTTATTCTTTATAGTTTTATTAATCTGAAATTTGTCAAAGTGTTATAAATTAAATATTTTTTCTGAAATTTTAATTTGACTAAAAGTTTGTATAAACTCAATTCACTCCCCCTCTTGAGTATAATCTGGGCAACAATTGGTATCAGAGCTAGTATTCTTTCTATTTTTAGATTTAACAATCTTAGAGTTAAAGATCAATGTCATATGTTACTACATCCCTTAGCGAAGGCCAATTCATTTTTAAACCTCCTCTATTTTCTGGAAAAGATTATAGTTGTTGGAAAAATAGAATTAAATACTTTATTCAGTCACATGATTATGAAGTTTGGAGAGTTGTTATGAATGGTCCCTTTATTCCTATTAAAATGGAAAATAATGCTTCTGTCCCTAAAGAAGAAAATGAATGGAATGAAGTTGATATTAGAAAAATTCAAATAAATGCTAAAGCTATGAATATTTTGCATTGTGCACTTGATGTAAATGAGTATAACAGAATTTGTTGTTGTGAATCTGCTAAAGAAATTTGGGATAGACTAGAAGTCACATATAAAGGAACTAGTCAAGTTAAAGAAGATAAAATTAGTATGCTTGTTCATAGTTATGAGTTATTTAAGTTGAAATCTGATGAATCTATTTATGATATGTTCACTAGGTTCACAAATATTATTAATGGTCTTAAATCTCTTGGAAAAACCTATACTAACAATGAGATGGTGAGCAAAATTCTCAGGTCATTACCGACGAATTGGATGACCAAAAAGTTAGCTATCAAGGAAGCAATTAGAGAAGGACCTATCTCTCTTGATGAGCTATTGGGTTCTCTAATCACTCATGAGATGGAACTCAAGGAATTTGTTGAAGAAGAAAAACCTAAAGCAAACAAAATTATTGCTCTCAAATCTTCAAGCAAAAATATAGAAAGTGAAGATGACGATGATAATGATATTTCCTTAATGGCTAAAGATTTCAAAAAATATCTTATTTCCAAAAAGAAATCCAAGGAAAGAAGAAGGAAACATTTTTCAAATGAGTTCAATGATGATCATCAATCCAAATCTGAACTAAGATGCTATCATTGTGATGAAGTTGGACACATTAAGCCTAATTGTCCAAAGTACAAGAAAGGGAAGAAGGCATTGAAAGCCACAAGATGCAGTGACCCTGACACAAGCTCTTCCGATGAAGATTCGAATGAAAATGAAGTTGCTCATCTTTGTTTCATGGCTATGGAAAATGGGGTACATTCTAACCCTAACTCTAGTGATAGTGATAATGATGAAGTTGATGATTATGAAGTTTTACAAAATATTTTTGATGAATTATGTGAAAGTTTTGAAGAACTTAAAAATAGATATATTAAACTTAAGAAGTCTCATTCATTAGTTTCAACTAAATATGATTCTATGTCAAATGATTTTAATGATTTGAAATTAGAAAATGAATCTTTGAAAAATGAAATTAAATCTTTGAAAAAGGAAAAATCTGTTATTGGCACTGTTGATGCAAAAAACTGGACCGAATCCCATTTTTATGTGATTTGGCCGAACCACGTTAAATTTCGGTGTCATTTATTTTTCGCACTTTTATTTATTATCTGCACATGCTTGCTTGAGTTAATATTTTCAGCACACTATCTTGCAAATAAATTAATTCTGAAATTTGACTTAATTAATTTTAAGGTTAAAATAATTATTTTTGAATTAAATAATTAATTTCAGAATATCACTTAATATAAAATACGAAAATTAATTTAATATTCGTAGTGTTAAAATCTGCATTTCTACTTGTTTAAATTAGTTGGTTGCATTTATTTGATATTGTTGGATTTATTTTTTATAGTTTTATTAATCTGAAATTTGTCAAAGTGTTATAAATTAAATATTTTTTCTGAAATTTTAATTTGACTAAAAGTTTGTATAAACTCAATTCACCCCCCCCCCTCTTGAGTATAATCTGGGCAACAGAGAAAAAGGAAAGTTTTCTAAATAATGTATCTTATTTTCCTTTAAAAAAATATTTTCCTTCCAACTCTCAGACACAAGGAAAGAAAATTATTTTATCTTCCTTCCTAAATCTTTTCTCTTTTCTTCCTTTCTTTTCTCTCCTAATAAAACTTTCTTTTCCTTTCCTCTAAAAAACTCTCAAACAACCTGTTAAACTTTCATTACCTATTCATTAAACTTCCATGGGATCGGACTCCTCATCACAAATTGTAGGGCTCCAATCCGCGGTAGAAGATCAGGTAGAAAAATATATAGAAATAAAATATTCAATTAAGAATTAATTCTTACATATTAGTAGAAGTTTTTTTAACAAATAATACCTTGAATATCGTTCCATAACCAATCTTTGGTACACATTAATGCCTTTAAAACAACCGCCCTAAGTTGACTACGACGAGGGCTCACCATTCAACCACTAGTGCTAAATGCCGATTCGGAGGTCACAGTTGATACCGAAATAACAAATATATCTCGGGCAATAAGTTACAATGTGGGATACTGTACACCATTCACTTTCCACCAATTTAAAATTATAAAATTCGGAGTCCGTAGAAAGATATTTTCCTCCAAATAGTGATCTAACTCTGACTTAACATTAATACACCCGGACATGCCACTAACAAGTTGATCATATTCTGAAAAAATATCATCGTTCTACTCTCTACTAACAGATCCCGAACAAGCTACCGTTGTAACGCCACTTACCCCACTCTCATTGTTTGCCTCAATCCTCACTTTCACCTCGCATTGGTACTCATTCAGTAAGTCATAATATGTTGTCCACACTTTTAATATGTGTATCATACTCCTCGCATAAATTTTGAAAGAATACGCTCTAAAATTTTTATTATGTACCTTTGATCTAAAACAATTGCTATGCCGATAGCCAAATGACACTCACTTCAATACTTATCAAATTTCTCCAACATACTTATTGCCATCATTTTAACCACCTCATTTGGAGTGCTACACCAACTACGCAATGCCAATTTAATTTCATAAACTTTTGAAAATAAGTAATTTGTCGTTGGAAATTTAGTGCGAGAAAATACTTTAGTGATGGAAAAAAATAGCTCAAACTGTCCATATATTTCTTTGGCTAAGCATCACTCATTTTTCGTGGGTAAAGATGCGCAATGTCACTCACGTTGTTTCAAACTTGGAAACATATCCTTATAACAAATTGTTGTCTCGAGCATCAAATAAGTGGAATTCCACCTTGTTTTACAATTTAAACACAATTTTTTAGCGCATGGAATTTTTAATTGATGGACAACCTCCTCAAATTTTTCCTTCCTACTTTGAGTGGAAAACACTACACTGTCATAGATTTTACCAACGACTGCTCCTATTATGTCTAAACCATCCTTCACCACAAGATTTAATATATGTTCGACACAACGCATGTGGAGCAATTTTCCTCTCAATAAAATTGAATCATTAATAACAAACTTATCCGCAAGACTACCCATCAATGCATCATTAGTGGAATAATTTTCTACATTACTAGTAAACACTTTCTTATCCAAATATCAAGTTGATAAATAATTCATCAACACATCACAAAGAACATCTTTTGTATGTGGGGCAGACACATAAACAAACTTACGAATGACTAATTATAATGAAAATATTAAATTGTGATGAAGCATAACTCTTTATAAAAAGAAGGTAAAAAAAAAAGCATGCCTTATTATCATACTACTCAAGCACCAACATTTATTAAAAAAAATGTGTCGTTATAACCATGTAACCTCTCTTTTGCCTGAAAGACTACATATATGTAATGATACCAATGTGATAAGAAAACTTATCAAATAACCTTTAAAGTTTTGCGTTCTTTGATTGAGATATATTTAATATGTCCCTTTCGATGGTATTTCGAAATAAATTTAAAAAAAAAAGGTTGAATGCTATCAACAAACCTCCTAAATTTGACATGTGCGACAATACTAAGAGGATATTCGTGTAAAATAATTGTAGTTGTAAATTCTTTTCTTAACATATCTTGATCGAATGTTAGAGTATCAAAGTCGACTTGTACATCCGAAATTTTGCAAGTATGATTCTGAAATTGATCACGACTATTTGATATTTTTTATATTTCTTACCCTCGTTGAAGTCAATGAACAAATAGTTTGTTTCATTTCTACTTTCGCCCATAAATTTTAAAAGACAACGATGATATATTGTAATTACTCCCAAATCATCTTCAGCCTTCTCCAAAATCATTTCAAACATAAGATGTGAATTTTTTTTTTTTCAAGAGAAAGATGGAGCAGTTGGCTTAACTTCACAATCACCATATGTTATCATCAAGTATCATGTGGTAATTGAAGCTGTTCACATATCATTAATTTGAATCGAAGAAAGAATGAAGAGGGAACTGAATCATAATTTGAAAATCATACATAATCAATATGATTATAAGCTATGCTTTACAGAAAACAATCAAGACTACAAATTGAATCTGGTATTCTATTCTCTATTCTCTATTTCTACTCATCTCAAAACTTCACTACCAAAGAATTTCTCACTTATATAACATCAAACCCGCATCCGTAGAAAACACGACGCTTTCTAATTGGTCAATAGGAGACCAAACTCTCAAAGCAATTCAGCCCATCCAACTCCAGCGCGTACCGTGCACCCATCGGTTTTTGCTTACTAACGTACGCCGGTGGTGACGGTTTTTCCATTTTCATAGCTGTCGTGGTAAGCTCGGTCTTTGGTTTGTGTTGCGATTGCGTAAAAGAGGGAACAGAAGATCTGACCTTTTGGCCCAAGAATTCTGCACAAACGGCATCGAATGAGCTAAACATTGAATTCATGATTGTTTATCAAAGGCCAAATTAATCTCGTTAGCAACAATATCACTCTATGGAATTAAATGGTTTGAGATGATATGATAATTTATGAGGAGGATATATAAATAGACGGAGAGACAAGAGAGGAGAATCTGGAAGGTATGGGTTGGCTTCTGAGGTGTATCATATTGGACTGCTGGTACGCGTTACGTGGACGCAAACAAGGGCAGTTAAAGACTGCTTCACGTTATCTTCTGAAACAAAATAGACTGCTTCACATTGCATGGGCCCGCCGCCGAAAATACGATCAGGTCAAGTCAAAAGCCGTTCGCTTCGCCCACATCCTCGGTGCAGCCCAAATACACTGCTCGATGAGTCAATATTAAAAGAATAATGATATGCTTCCCGAATTCACCTGCCGATTTCATACCAAACATAATCCTAACCGTTGATTTCTTTTCCAAACAATATATCAAATCTCTTTTGCAAAATAATGCATTAGATCTTTATACATACATAATTGTACAATTTTAAAAAAAATATCTAATTTTTATAAATATAAAAAATTAGATATTTTTTTTTAAGAATTGTACAATTATTTTAAAAAATAAGATATAGTTTTTGACTATTTTTTTCTGTTTTTCCTCCGAGATTTTTTTTCTTTTCTTTGTCCTAATTTTTCGTATATGAAAAAATATTTTTTAGGTTACTTTTTTATCCCAATGATTCTCTATTAATTTTTTTTCCAATTGTAGTTCCATTTTTTCGTATATAAAAAAGATAACACACTGACGTGACATGTCGCGATTGGTTAGTGTCTTATGGATGTGGATTCATGCCAGCGACACTAACCAATCGTGACACGCCATGTCAGTATATCGCGGTGGACAAATATTCTTTTTTTTTTAAGATCCGCTGCACCCTCCCTCCCCCCCCCCCCCAACCAGTATTCCGTAATGTTAGTTATAAGAAAACGACATAAAACAATAATTCTAGGTCGGCTAACGAATTCGGCTCATTTTATGCGAGTCACTGACGTGTCGTGTCTAGATTGGTTCATTTTCAGGATCATATGATGTGGGTCCCGCCAGGGGTAAAAAATGAACCCATACAAACGCGACACGTCAGTGCATCGCACAAAATGAGTCGGATTTGTGCGCCGTTGTAAAATTAATAAAGAAAAAAAGTACGTAATGGTTTTTTAAAAGAAAAAAAATTACTACCTAAAAAATTTGTGTCGTGTCATACTGTGTTTTAATTAAGTCTAAGCGGACACATGATTTTTATGTGTCAGCCGTGACACACTGACGTGACGTGTCGCGATTAGCTAGTGTCTTATGGATTTGGGTCCGTGCCAGCGGCGCTAATCGGTCAACACATGATTTTCATGTGTCGATCGCGACACACTGACGTGACGTGTCGCGATTAGTTAGTGTCTAATGGATGTGTGGTCCGCGCCAACGGCACTAACCCATCGCGACGCGCCAACATTTTTTTTAAGTATATAACATTTTGAGTTCAAAATAATGCATTTGGTTAATTGATTTTAGTTTTGTAGCGGCTGATAATGCAAATCGGTATGAAATGCGTATAAGGCATTCAGTAAACCTAGCATCACTCAATAATGATAGAATCCTCGAAAGGGAATTTACCGATCACATACCCAATTTCATCCGGACCCTTAATTTCATTCAAACCAATCTTGACCCTTAATGTATTTTTAAAAAGCAATACATTATATCTCTATACTTGTTATTTATTTTAAACAAAAATTAAAAGATATTCTCTTAATTTTTTTAAATTTAACAAAAGATTAATAAATAACTAGAGTTATGATTTATTTTAAAATTAAATAAACTTTACATTAAATTAATATTTAATGGATTAATTACCCAAAAGTCCCTCAAACATTTTTTAATACACATTTAATTCAATCATTTTAATTTTATTCCAAAAAGTCCTCAAACACTAATTTAACAAATATTCTCTTATTTTTAAAAGTCCGCGTCAGCGACACACTTTGAGTGTTTAAAAAAAATACTCGAGTAACTATTAAAAATATTCTCCATTTAAAAAAACTATTCGAGTGACTATTTGGTATATGCCCCAATTATTTTAAAGTTAATAAACTTTATATTAAATTAATATTTAATTGAGTTATTTTGGATTTGGTATATAAAAAAATGAAAAAAACATTCAATTAGTGTCGAGTTTTTTTTGTCGTGCTCTCTTTAGGCAAAAAAATAAAATTTTATATTATGTGGTGTCGCGTCTTAATTATGTCGTATGATAAAAAAACAGTATTTCTAAGCGAACTCACGACCCGACTTATTTTGTGTGACTCACTAACGTGTTGTGTCTACATTTGTTCGTTTTGAGGGTCCTATGGTGTAGGTCCCGCCACGGCCCAAAAATGAAGCAATACAGACGCGACACGTCAGTGCGTCGCACAAAATGAGTCGGATTTGTGCGTCGCTGTAGGTCAAAAAATATTTTCACAAAAAACAAAATTATTATCAAAAAAAATTAATACATATGTAGCATGTCCAAAAAAATTAGTGCCACTGGCGTGAATCCATATTTCCGGACCAATATCATTTGTTGAATGTGGGTCCGCGCCAGCGGCACTAGTCAAAAAAAATTATTACCCCAAAAAAATTGATTTTATATTAAAACCTTGATTATAGGACTTAAAAATGATTTTAAAAAAAATAAAAAAAAAAACTACCCCCAAAAAAGATATAAAACTGATTTTAACAAAAAAAAATTATTACCGAAAAAACTTATGTCGTGTCATGTCGTATTTTAATTAGGTCATGTTCATATTTGATAAAAAAAAATACTATTTTTTATCGCATTTAATTGGGTCAGATTAGGATTATTTTTATTTAGTCATGTTCATGTTCCTTTTTCTTTAAACATAGTTTTTTTATATAAAAAATACAGATTTTTATCAAATTTCACTCAACTTTAAAAAAAATAATGAAATATCAATCTAAGATAAATGAATATATTTAAGAAATTATCATGGACCAAACTCATTCCTGCAACTTATATGTATTTTAAACGTTAAGTTGAAAATGAAGGCATGGCTTTGGAACAAGAGATGAAGGGCCAAGATTAAGTTCGGTAGAGGGTCGGTAATGAGGCTTCGGTAAGCGTAGCATTACTCATATTAAAAAGGTTTTTTTAGGAATTTAGGCCCGGTAATTTGTTCGCAAGTATAGGCCCTTTTAAGTTTGTAGACTTTGAATATTAGTTTGATTGGTTCAGAGGGTAATTTTAACGTTGATATGGTATTAAATTGTTTAATAAATTTATCCTCTAAATTTTAGCAGTACGAAAATTAATGATTAAAAGACTTAAAAATGATATTTTGGTATCATATTCTTCCACGGAACAGAGTATTCCGTCTATGAATATTTAATTTTTATTTCAAAGTCACTCACATTCAAACACATATCGTGGCTGCTTTAGTTTTTTTAATCTCTAAAAAAATTCACAATCCTTTCTTTAGTTGATCTAAAAGTTTTCATAAAATTTTTCTCATCAATCACGAACCACGTATAACGTCAACAGACAATGGTGCGCAGTAGAAATTTAGCCATGTTGGAAGATGAAATTTTGTGCAATGTTTACGTGTAGGCCTATAAATTGAGCTGAGTGAGTCGGACTTTGAATTACTCGGGCTTGACCTGAAATTTCGTAGTCATTTCCTAAGCTCGAGCTCAACCTGAAATGAAATAGGAACCATAAGCTCAGGCTCGACTCACCACACTCACGGACTTCAGGCCCCTATTCGGATAGGCCCAATTTCAAATTTTTAATTATAAAAGTTTATATTGGATTAAAAAATAGCCATAAAGAACTTCACTTTATAACAACTAATATTTTTCCAAAAAGAACTTCACTTTATAAGAGTTTATACTCGATTAAAAAATAGTCACTCCTTTATGACAATTTATATTTGATTCAAACTTAAGTCTCCTTTGGTTAAAAAATAGCCACTCCTTTGTAGCAGTTTATATTTGATAATAAAGAAATACAATACAGTAACAATTACAAGTAGCCAAAATAGAGCAGTATTTTCATACGAAAGAGTGCCCAAAATAAAGCATCGAAATAGCCCTACATTTTTAATTTCTTTTCAGGTCACTTTGAATTCTCAAACAACATATGAAAAAATAAAATATATCATACAGATCCAAACAAATTTTGATTTCCTTTAATTGAGTAGTAGCCCTTTGGTTTGATCACTGAAAATAAAATATTTAAACATCTCTTATTTTCATCACCGAAAACAAGAGATGATCTCATTTAGTTGAGTGGTAGCCCTTTGGTTTGAGTTCTTTACAGATCTAAACAAACAAAACAAACAAAACAAACTAATCATCTAACAAAATCCCTTTTGTTTGAGTTCTTTATAGATCGGACGAAACCCCCTTTCTTATTTAAGTCTAAACAAATGAATCATCTAACAAAACGCCTTTTGCATAGGATGAAAATACATAAAAGGATACCAGATGAGAGGGGAGCAACGACGGTTGAGAGCGGTGCACTTGCACGGGAATGTGGACATTGGTGTGGACAGCGGTGGAAAAAACTAGGGTTCATTTTTTTTTGTCTCTAGACCAAACGAGAGATGGAGAGAGTTTGAACTTCACTTGCTATCTTTTATCATTTGTGTGAAAATGAGAGTTTTGTTCCCCTTTTATTTGTTGTAAATTGACTAAATGGTCCAAAACCATAACTCTACTAATGTAATTTTTATAAGGGGACTATAATACACCTAAAATTATATACATAATATTAATGTACTATATATATATATATATATATATATATATATATATATATATATATATAATAATGCTCTTGTGCGGACTAGTCTCATTTTAAGAATGCGAACTGGACATGTGTCACCTAACGGTGCACCTAGAAATTATCGCCTAAATTATAGGCACACTCTCTCTCTTTTCTGGGCTCACCGCCAGGTGACATATGTCCGGTCCGCATTCTTAAAATGCGGACTAGTCCGTACAAGAGCAGGACTGTATATATATATATATATATATATAATTTGAGTTCGGGTCGGGCCCAAATCGGGTTTCACACTGCCATGCTCAAGATCGACCCGACCCAAATTTAGCGGGCCAAACGGGCAGGCTTCGAGCTTGCTCACGTCAATTTACAGGCCTACTTACGTGAAACAAACTCTTAATGCTGAGAAGGGTTCATCTCAATCGGGTGTGGGGTAGTCAGATGCTATCGCCAAACCTTTTGATTCTAGCCCGAAGAGACCATTCCATGAACTGAAAGTTGTTTACAAACAAGGTTTGACTCGACAAAGAAGAAAGCTATGTTTTACGTATCTAAATTGAAATGTGCCCAAGGTGCAAATCAGGGCAACAGAATGAACAAGGGCAAATAGGTTAGTTTTAATTTATTTATATTCTCTTATATACAATTTGTATTATTTTTACACTTTAAGAAATTGTTTAACAATTAATGCGCCACTTTTATGTCTAACGAGCCAGTGCAGAGTTTGCAGTGGAGAATAAAGGCAAATCGTTCATGTTTGACAGGTGTTACCAAATTTTAAAAGAGTTGCACAAGTTTCAACTAACGCAAAGTAGCCTTGACGCCCAAGGATTTCATTTCGATTTAAATTCTCCAAGTAGGGCATCAAATTCGCAAGAAAAAGGTGGAAATGGATGACCAACAGTTAGTCTAGGATACGACGGTTACTAGGCATTGAGCAACCATAACCTAGACCGATTGGCCGAAAATAGTTTAAGTTTCTTAAAAGGGGAAAAGAAAAGGAAAACAATGTTGAATCTAACTATGCGATTTTGAATGGTGTTTTTGCATTCAACGAAACATATTTAAAGAATTGCGAGGAAGATAGACAACTGAAACAACAGTTTGGCATTAACTTTCAACAATTATTGAAAATAAGAGAAGATGAAAATTAAATGCAGTGGCAGAGAGAATTAGAAAAGACGAAGAATCTATAATGTTTATGGACACATCAAATCTTAAACTAACCCAGTTAGAGTTTCATCAATATAAAGTACAAGAAATAATAAATCATAAGATACATCATATGTCGTTTTCTCATGGATACTCATCATTCGAAAAGTTTCAACAATAGCAATATATATAGTTTATTAACCGTAGCATCTAATTTTAGTGTCTGAAAATTAATATCGAGCATTTTAGTTAATTATCCTTCGAACCATTTTAGTTTAAATTGAATAGTAAAATTTCATTTATCAATCACAACTTGACATAAATTAAATCAACAATTAACATAAAATAGTTCGAGGTACATAAATTATTAGGGGCCTAAAATTATATATTATGCTCTGATACCACTTTGAAAAGTGCAATTGTCACACCTCAAATCCAAATCCATACAAATCATTTTTTTTAATAATTAAATCATAATATCCAACCAAATGAGATATAAATCATTTTATGATTATCATGTACAATGTACACAATGAACTTAAACATATTTTCAATGGCATAGAATAATTAACGTTAGAGTCATAATTAAGTGAACCTGCAATACTATGATTAACTAGTACCATTAACAAATTAAACCACTTTATCTCAATATATACAATGCACGAGTGTAGTAAAATCATCACTGTGACAATAGCAAAGTTTCCATTTCTAAATCCCTGCTCTCTTTAATGGTACAACTCTCAAAATCACCAATCATATGGTGTCCTAGCTGGCAATATGCAAACCTGAAAAATATTAAAATATAAACACTAAGCCATAAAGCTTAGTGACGTACTCCTTCCCTATAATCAAATAACAATTCTATATCAAATCTTTGGATATAAAATCTAAACAATCGTGCCCGCCTTGGCAATAACAAATCCTGGAACAAAAGTTTCAAGAAATCCTTCTCATAAGACAAAACAAATCATTGGATCTTTGTTCAATTCCAATCATGGATCATAAGACCTAACCAATCCTTGATATTTGAATATCCAAACAAATCTTGAATACCTAAGTACTCAAACCAACCCGCTTTTAGAGCTATATTTATATCCATCGTATTATATATATATATATATATATATATATATATATATATATATATATATATATATATATATATATATATATATATATATCACATAAGTACACTCACCTTGGCAACTTAATGGGCTTTTCCTTTGCCTTTGTTTGACACTGGTTCAACCGGTTCTCCTTCGCTTCCTATTATTCTTGCAATATTAGTATGATCACAAGAATATTAATAATCCAAAGAATAACTTAATGTAACCCAATTCATAAGTATCATATGATCCCATTCAAATCATTTATCATAACTAAAGTTCTATCTAAATTCATATTAAGATATTTAACATATCCAAATCATAGCGCAAATATACTTTAATTTCTTATTTTTAATTCAATCCTTATCATATTAGGTTTCCAATACAAAAGACAGAGCATCATTTCAAGTTTCCTATAGGAAGATATGCCCATTTCTTTACAACATATTTTATATGTCCTACCGGCTCCCCTATTGTTCAGTCAATTTCCAGGCATTTTCATGATTTTTGTACATCATAAATTTCTATTATTTTACACCCATTTTAAATACAAATATTGAATAATACAAAATGAAAGTTTCATAATTTTCAGAGTTCATTTTCTATGTTAAAAGCTTTATTAAACTCAGGGTATATCCAAACAAATTATGCAAATAGCAACTATGTATCAACTTTCAACCATCACCAAGGTCTAACCACAAGGACTTTAATTCTAATTTTTACACATGCTATGCATATGTGAGTCTAATTTCATCTCCAATTGAAATTTCTCAATTCCAGTAAGTATAAAAAAAGATATAGAAGTTTGAAAACACAAGGTTACTAAACAAAACAATATAAAGGGTTTACACATTCGACTGTAATACCCCGTATTTCTGAGGATATAGGATTTAATTAAATTGTCCATTTAAAATTTATTTAAATCGGTGTTTTGGAATTTATTGAATTCGAAGAAATAATTTAATTTGGTGATTTAGAATTAAAATTAATTCTAGCTATTTTAATTTCAAGCTTGCCGTATTTTGAGGTGGAAATAAGATGATGGTATAAGTGACTCGGATGATGATTTAGAGGTTACGGTTGATTCCGAAAGGGTCGAAATAATTGAAATAGTATACCCGGGGGTATAATTTTGTAAGGACATGATTTTGTAAATGTCCGTCTTAGTATCTAGAAAATTATCTAAGTGTCCTAGATCACAACTTATATGTCTTATACCGCTACATTCAGCACGCCAACATGATCATCCATGATGACCTCGATCTGAATCCGAAGTCTCACACACCCATAATATTCATACATGCGTAGTGCAACCTCAACATGAAACGTGAAACCGCATCATCAATATTTTAACTACTCCACTCACGATTACGGTAAAATATTTAATTTGGAGGTTTTAAGGTTTACATATTTATATTGGAATTTTTTATAAACTGTTTTTAGTACCTAAAATGTTTTTCTTTAAGAAAACAACTTTTTTCTAAGTCAAGAGGTAGACACTTTGACGCTTGGGTCATTCAAGTGACATTCAATGTCGCGCAAAGCAACATCAAGGGAGATGTGCCTGTCGCTCAAACGAAGTAGGCATCTCGTTTGAGTGAGATTTCTATCTCGTTCGAGCGATCCACCACCTTAATTTTCCTATAAAAATAGGTTTCTTCATTCACATATTTCAAGTCTTCACAACTCCATTTTTGCAGTATTTTCTACAAATAAGACTTTGTCTGTTAGAGTTTTAAACAACTTTTGATTCACCACACTATCCCAAATTCATTTGTGAATCATTTAAACCCGGGATTACTTATTTAACTCATCTGGAGTAAACTTGTGGAGAATAAGGTTGATATTCCATTGCTGATGATAGAAGCTCTTACGGGATCTCTTGCCGACGACAACGAACTTAGGCCTGCGGGTATTCGTGTGTCAAGCTGTATTTTTCTGTATTTGTAAGTGTTACAAGATATAGTGAAATAAAAAGGTTTTACTCATTTGGGGGATTTTTCCTCATATCTGTGATTGTGTGTATACGTGATTACATTTAATTAGTCAATCACAATTAGTTGCAAGAGTTAGGGTTTGGGGGACTAAAATTGGAATTTTATTAAACAAGTTGGTTCATTGATTGCTGCGCACTCTCAAATTGGTATCTGAGCCAATTACACAATTATACCATGTAATTTTTTTTGCAAATTTTTTTCGGATATCAATTTGGGCCTAAAAATTGATTTTTAAAAAGTGCAATTTCAATGGAAAACTTGTATAATCGAGTGCCAATTTTTGACGGGACAAATTATGCATATTGGAAAGACCGTATGAAATCCCACTTAAAGGCCATTGATGAACATGTTTGGGTTATATATGAAAAAGGGTGGACGCCTCCCATTGCCACTTTAGATAACGTAACAAATTTAAAACTATGATTGTATGGACTGATGATGAATTTAAATGGAGCACTTACAACTCACGTGGGCTTAGTACAATTTCGCGTGCCGTCACCCCTGAGGAGTTTAGACGTATTATGACGTGCACCACATCTAAAGAAGCATAATATGTTTTACAACTTATCCATGAGGGCACTAATGCAGTCAAAGAATCAAAGTTTTAAAATTTAACTAAACAATGTGAAACAATCACCGTACTTGAATCTGAGTGTTTTGATAAATTTTATGCACTCTTATCTAATAATGTAAACACTAGTTTCAATCTATGAACACATTCCTGATGCTAGAGTAGTTAAAAAGATTCTGAGATCACCACCTAAGCTTTTTATCCCTAAAGTCACTATGCTAAATTCTACAAGAAATTTGAATAATCTGAAGTTAAAAGAGTTGGTAGGAGACCTCTAGACTTATGAAATTGACATGCTTCCTAACACAATAAAATCAAAAGATAAAGTGGTAGCACTTAAAGCCCATGCCAGAAAGAGTGAGGGGTTAGCGAGAAAGAGAGGTGAGTCGTCTTGGAGAAAAAATGAAGAAATTTCTGATTCGGATTTTGATTTTGACTTGGGCGATTTGGATTTGTTTGCAAAAAATTTCAAGAAATTTCTCAAATTAAAGCAAAATGACAATTTCAAAGATAAAAAGAATTTTGAGAAAAATAAGTTTGAAAAGCAAAATGATAAAGATGAAAAGGACACGCCTAAGAATGATGAGGAGATATGTTACGAGTGTGACGGTAGAGGTCATAAGGCATTTTAGTGTCCTACTAGGTTGAAACGTCAAGGGAAAGGCAATGAAGCTTTAAATGCCTCCCTTAGTGACGATAGTGAGGTCAAGTTGGCGGATTCTAGAGACGTATCCCTACATGAATGTAACTTCATGACATTCATGGATATTCATGTGAGTACTGATAGTGCACCTTGAGGATGCTACTTCACAGGTACACCTCGAGAGTGAAAGCGATGTGAATAAGGGGGAGGATGTTACAAGTGAGAGAGAGAGAGAGAGTGACCTACGACGCATGTACACTAATTTATATGCTGATTCTTTTAAAACTAAAAAGCATAACAAAGCGTTAGAACTTCGGATCATTTACTTAGAGAAAGATTTGGGAGAGATGAGAGAGAGAGAGAGAGAGTCATCCATTAGCACTACCTTGAGAGAGAGAGAGAGAGAGAGAGAGAGAGAAAGAGAGAGTATTTGCGTCGAGAGAGAGAAACTATTTGCGTAGAGAGAGAGAGAGAGTCGGTTTAGAGAGATAGCGAGACTATTTGGAGAAAGAGAGAGTAGTTTAGAGAAATAGAAAGGGGACTTGAAAAATCTAGTGGATAGTGTTACGAGTGAGCTCCATTCCTCCCTTGACACTCGAAAAAAACTTGAAGCCCTTGTAGCCCAACTCACTCATGACCTTGAGAGAGCTTAGGAGGTTAACTTAAAGATAGAGGACAGATCTAAAAAGATGGTAAAGATGCTCCTTACCCTTGCTTTAGGGTTTGGTGAAAGGAAGGGAATAGGTTTTGATGGTGCTTCCACGTCTCATGTGACATCGGAACCAATTCCCAAGTTTACAACAATCCATATGGCCATCACCCAAAACCCCAAAGTAGAGTTTGGCTAAGAAAATCAAACCAAGGTTGGCCTAAGACGGTGTAATTTTGTACATATTGCAAAAGAAAAGGCCACCTTAGGGGTTTTTTCTATAGTTTGGGTTGGACATAATGTACATTCACTCCACCACGTGCCACTAGTGATTTTTCGAGTCTTAGAGAGCAGGTTGAGTTTCTAGTCACCACATCTCAGAGTTTAATGGAAGAATTATAAAAGATTTCTTTACCGTCTAAAAATACTTTCAGAATCCCGACTAGAACCAACAATGATAAGGGTAAACAAAAGGTTACCTCCACTTGGGTGCCTAAACACGATGCAATGGCCCTTGTTGTTCATGTTGCTCTTAAAGCACATAATATCTCTTAGTGGTACTTAGATAGTGGGTGCTCCAGACACAAGACTGGTGACGTTTCATTTTTTTTACCTACGTAGAGGATCGTAAGGAAGGTAAAGTCATGTTTGGAGAAGGGAAAAAGTCTAGCATAGTATGACGAGGTGCAATAGAGATACCATGATTTCCTAAGCTAGAGGATGTTCTGTACGTCAAAGGTTTGAAAGCAAACCTTCTCAGCATTAGCCAGTTGTGTGATGCTGACTTTGCAGTAAAGTTTGATCGGAACGAGTGAAATGTTTATGATCAAGCCGGTAAAATTCTATTGCAAGGGATGAGAATTGAAGATAATTTCTATGGTATTGTGCCCAAGTCCTCATTTATCTTCAACAGCGCCACGATCACTCCTATGGATCTATAGCATCAATGTCTAGGTCATATGAATTTTAGAGATTTGGAGAGATTAGCTAAAAATACCTAGTACGTAGCTTGCCATCACATGGAAAGCTGACTTTCGTGGTTCGTGGACCCTGTTAGTTGGGAAAGCAAGTCCATAACCCTCATAGGAATTTGAATTCCATTACCACTTCACGAGTGCTTGAGTTGATACACATGGATCTTATGGGTCTTACTCTTACTGAGAGTTTGGGTGGTAATAGGTATATCCTCATGATGGTAGATGATTTCTCTCGTTACTCAATTATAGGTTTTATGAGAAAGAAATTCAATGTTGTGGAATTTTTTACGACTAATTATCGTTTCCTATAAAATCAACACGGTGTCACCATTAATAGAATGCAGAGTGACAACGACACTGAGTTTAACGAAGCTAATGTAGATCTTTACTGTGATAGCCTCGGGATCAAACATGAATTTTTTACCATGAAGACTCCTCAGCAAAATGGGATTGTCAATAGGAAGAATCAGACGATTTAAGAGATGGCTAGATCTATGCTTCTAGGTCGTAGTGTTACTAGGATATTTTGGGTAGAGGCGGTGCTACCGCATGTCATACGTGAATAGGGTTTACCTTTGTCCACACACACTTAAGATGCCATATAAATTATGGACTAAAAAGAAGCCCAACCTTTCATATTTCTGTGTCTTTGGGAGCAAATGATTCATCATACGGGATAGAGAGAAATTAGAAAGTTTGACTCTCGGATCAATGAGAGAATATTATTGGGTATTAATAAACCAATAGAGTTTGTTAGGTTTTTAACCTGAGTAGCTCTAAGGTTATGGAGTCAATAAACGTCATCGTGCAAGATGACGAATCGCCGATGTTTGTTGATTCTAATCTTTTGTGTGTGGAGGATGCACTTCCTACTGATGATCCCATTGTGCCTCCCACACCCAGGGTGGACCCTACTCCTGTCTTAGGGGACACCCCCGCTTGGGTTTTCAAGAGTCATGATCCTACTATCATTTTAGGAGATCCCACCCATGGGGTCAAGACTCGTGCTCAGTTGGAGAAGGTGGTTACTTTTTTCCTACAAGTCTAAAGTCGCGCCCAAAAAAGTTAAAGAAGCACTCAAGGATAAACACTGGATATCTGCTATGCAGTATGAGTTGTTTCAATTTAGAAAGAATGGTGTTTAGGATATTATCACCCGACCAAGCGAGAATAATGTGTTTGGTACCAAGTGGATCTAAAAGAATCAGATGGATGATAATGGTACCATTATCTGAAACAAGGCTAGGTTGGTCACTCAAGGCTACACGGAGATAGAGGGGGTAGACTTTGACGAGACATTTTCTCTTATTGCGAGGCTTGAGTCCGTTCACTTATTACTCACCATCGCATGTCATCTGCACTTCACATTATACCAGATGGATGTCAAGAGTGGATTTTTGAATGGCATTCTATAGGAGGAAGTTTACGTGGAACAACCAAAAGGGTTTGAAGACCCTAAGCGCTCTGATCACGTCTTTCTTATGAGAAAAGCCCTGTATGGTTTGAAGTAAGCACCCCGTGCTTGGTACAAGCGACTTACTTTCTATCTCTTAGACCGTGGCTTTATGAGAGGGGGAATTAATAAGACGTTATTTGTTAGGATAGGATACGGTGCTATTTTACTTGCCCAGGTCCATGTGGACGACATAGTCTTTGGATCCACGTGTTCCCGACATGATCACGACTTTGAGTAGGATATGCAGAGTGAGTTTGAGATGAGCATGTTTAGTGAGCTTACATTTTCCCTTAGCCTCCAGGTTCGTCATATAGAGGAAGAGATGTTCATCTCCAATCCATATATGATAGAGACCTTGTGAAGAAATTTGGTTTAAAATCCTTTAAGCACACACGTACCCCGATGAGTACCTCAACAAAGCATAATAAGGACACTTCAGGCAAGGACATAGAGCAAACCTTATGTCAGAGTATGATAGGTAGTCTTCTCTACTTGACTGTCGATCGTCCCGATATAGCCTTTAGTATTAGAGTCTGTGCGCGATATAAGGCATCCCCGAAAGAGTCGCACTTACTCGCTCTTAAACGTATTATCAAATACGTGAGTGGGACTCTCTCATTTGGCATTTGATATTATTTTGATACCGATGACCGTTTATCCGCATATTCGGATGTGGATTGGGCTGGGGATAAAGATGGATGTAGGAGCACTTTTGATGGGTGTTTCTTCTTTGATTCTACTATTGTCTCTTGGTTGAGTAAAGAAGCAAAACTCCATCTCTTTATCCACTGCGAAGGCTGAGTACATAGCCTCTGGAAGTTATTGTACGCAACTTCTGTCGATGAAGAAGATGTTGGAGGATTATGGGATATCACATGGCACCATGACTATTTCCTGTGATAATACAAGCGCGATACACATATCCTATAATATAGTACATCATCCATGCACAAATAACATTAGGATACGCGAGCACTTTATCCGTGAGCTAGTAGAAGAGAATGTTGTATCCTTGATTTTTATGTCTACTTACCTCCAGTTAGCTGATAATTTCATGAAGCCTTTAGATGCCCTTAGATTCGAGAGTCTTAGAAAGTCTTTAGAAATTTGCATAGTTGACTGAGGGGTGGTTACCATGTCTAGCGTATGATGCATTTTTTATGTTCATATCATATGATTCCTATCTCTAGATTGTATCATTGTTGTCTGGTGTTATTTTTTCTTATTTTTTGAAAAAATACAAAAAGATTTTCTTTTTTTTTTTGAAAAATCCAAAAAGATCTTGTTTTTAATAAATTTTTGAAAGAGGCAAAAAGATTTTCTTTTTTGAAAATATTAGAAAAATTCAAAAATAGTTGTGTATTTTGTTTACACCTTTTAGGGATGAACATTTAAGATAGCCATAGTCACAACTTCATCCCATATTCCACGTGACTGTTTGATAGTGATTTGAGATGTTACATCATTTCATCCATATGCTTTACATTATTTGGAGTCATTGAGATGTGATTAGTGATATCTTCTACATGTTTAGATCCTTATATCCTTTATTGAACACGTGCACGATTTTATTTGAGTATTGTACTTGTCTATCACATATTGGTTTGAGTGTTTCCATCTCAATTATGTTTATACAACGAACCAAATGCAATAAAACTTGATAAGAAAGTAGTGCATGTAAGAACCGTTGCTGTAAGTTTGTGTGATATATTTGAAAAACGGGGAAGGGCTACGAAAGGTACACATTTGTCCTTTATGATTAAGCCACCATTTAAAATCGAACCTAGAATGTGTGGCACAAAAACAATAGTCAATGTCCATAGAGGTTGAAAAGGGCCCGAAAAAATTCAAAGGCAATAAAAAGAAAAATATGCCAAAAAGGTGGGCCAATAGGATTTAGTTTCATCACCTTAAAAGAAAAAAGAAAAAGCATTATTATTTATGAGGGATTTTGGATGGAATATAAAACGGGTTTGCTCGTCCTTAAAAGTCATGAAAAAGCGTTACATAGTTTTGGACATTATTGGTGGGAAATCACTTTGAGCTTTGATTTGTTGATTTGATTGTGTTAATTTCTTATAATTCCACTATTTTTACACCTAAGGAAGATGTTGAGTTTATTTGTTAGGAATATTCAAAATTCATCGTGCACATATGTTATGTTTGTATGCATTGATGTTTCTATCGAATTTGTTCACATCCCTACATTTTTGCTATCACCGACTTGGTTATTTTTCTGTTCTTTCATGGTGTGATTATTTGTTGTATATTTTGTGAGAAAAATTTTGAAAAATTTAAAAAGATAAAGTATATTACCATGTGATATTCTCCATTTTCATTGCTTTGTGTTCTTCATATTTGTGTATTTGGGGACATCATAAAAAGAGGGAGAACGAATTATGGGGGAGAATTTTTGTTTGTTTTAATATTGATTTTCTTGAGCTTAATTGATATTTCTTTTTGCTTATCATTATATTTCAAACTGTTGCGCGTCACGGGAATTGTTTCTTGTCTCATGTGTGTAGGTACAAAATTTAGGATCACTTTTGCACACCCTGAAGATGACAATGAAAGATTAAAGAAGTTGAAGATTTGAAGATGTTGAATATTTTTTTAAGACATGTCATTTAGTATTTCCAGTTTTTGGTTTTAATGGGGATATTAAATTGTATGTCATTTGTTTGAGTTTGGGAACATAATTCGGATAGTTTTATGTATGTACCGACATAGACACAGAGGGAGATTTGTAAGGACATGATTTTGTAAATATCCATCTTAGTATCTAGAAAATTTTCAAAGTGTCCTAGATGACATCTTATATGTCTTATACCGCTAAATTAGGCACGTCAACACGATCATCCATGACGGCCTTGATCCGAATTTGAAGTCTGATGCACCCATCATCTTTATACGTGCGTAGTGCAACCTCAACGTGAAACTACATCTTCAAAATTCCCACAACTCCACTATTGATTATGGTTAAATATTTAATTTGGTGTTTTTAAGGTTTACATATTTATTTGGGAATTTTCTATAAACCGTTTTTAATACCTAAAATGTTTTTCTTTGAGAATTTTTTTACTTAGTCAAGGCGCAAAGATTTTGACGCTTGGGTAGTTCAAGCGACATTCAATGTCGCGCAAAGCAACATCAAGGGAGATGTTCCTGTTTCTCAAATGAAGTAGGCATATCGTTCGAGCGAGATGGCTATCTAGTTCGAACGATAGTACATCTCGTTCGAGCGATCCACCGCCTTAATTTTCCTATAAAAATAGGTTTCTTCATTCACATTTTTTCAAGTATTCACAACTTCTTTTCTGCAGAATCTACTGAAAATAAGATTTCATCTTTTAGAGTTTTAAATACCTTTTGATTCACCACACTATCCCAAGTTCATATGTGAATCATTTAAACCCTAGATTACTTGTTCTACTCATCTGGAGTACACTTGTGGAGAAGAAAAATGATTCTCCATTGCTGATGATTGGAGCTCTTGCGGGATCCCTAGCTAACGACAATGAACCGATGCTGGTGGGTATTCGTGTGTCACGCTGTATTTCTTTGTATTCATAAGTGTTACAATATATAGTGAAATAAAAAGGTTTTTCCCCTTTGGTAGATATGTCCTCATATATTGTGATTGTGTGCATGCCTGATTCATTTAATTAGTCAATCATAATTAGTTGCAAGAGTTAGAATTTTGGGGACTAATATTGCAATTTAATTAAACAAGTTGGTTCATTGATTGCTGGCGCACTCTCAAGTTTGGGTCCCTGGGCAATTTTAGGCCAAACCGACACTGTATGAGGGAATTATAGTCATTTGGTAATATAGGGTAAAGGGACCTATGAATGTCCAACGTCTTTATCAGCATATAGATACAAGAGGCCAGGTTTTAGAGGTTATAAAACCAAGAGAGGACATTAGAGAAGGAGAAGAGGCCATTCTTGAAGTTTACGAAAGGGTAATTGGGAGATTCAAGGGATTCTTGCACCACAAACATCATTAGAGAGTGGATTGAAAGGTAAGACAAACCAATTCATCATCAAATCACAAATCAGATCTGTCGGACAAAACAGAAGTGTTTATCTTGCATTTATTTTAAGCATGTTATAATACTCATGTAGAATATGGCTTGATTTACATGTTTTTGGAAAATTTAATATGAATTTGGGTGGGTATAATCTATGAATTGAAGTAGGATTGTATGTAGTTATATTTCTTTATGTTGGTGACACGAAACAAAGGATTTGGGATGATCTATAATAAACAAATCTGGGTTCTTGATTAAAAAATGTGAAGAACATGAGAAACTAGGGTTCTTATGGTTTGTGAAGATTAAATCTTGTATTATCCGTTTATATCAAGGATTTAATGATATAATTCGTGGGGAACTCTTAGAATGATCCTATATGAAGTTTGGTTAAGTTTAATTTAGAGTTGGGATGTTTGCATGAAGGTTAATGGGAGTAAAAATAGGGAAAATCGCAAAAATATAGAAGAAGAAGAGACCTGCTACATTTCGAATCTATTAGGCCCATAGGCGAATCGATTCTGCCTCCTGGGTGAATCAATTCAACTACCAAAAATTTTCTAGTTTTTCCTTTTGATGTTACTTAGGATGAATTGTGATGAACTTGGGGGTTAATCCTATAATTAATTAAAGACTTAGAGGAGTTCAGTAGGTATATGTTCAAGACTTGATAAGATCTGAATGTGAGTAAGATTGAAACTTTAAACCGACGATAGTAAATGAAATGAGTTACAAATCGAGAATTTGGAATTTGGGCTTCGGGAAGAGTGGTCCATTACCTAAGGCTATAACCAGTAGGGTATGGGTGGAATAATTACTAAATTAATATAAGGGGTAACAAGGGGCCCTTAGGGCATATAATAATGTACATATATATATAATTGAGAAGTATAAATGTGAATGAATTTTACGGTGATTATTCGAGGGATAAATACTACGTACGGGTTATAATTATAGTTTGAGAGTGTACTTGTATGGATTTATTATTATAGGTTGTGTGTGCATCTATACTGAATATACATATGGTTATGTTGTGTGTATGCCTATAACGTGATTTTTATATGTTAACATACCTACTCTACCTATTATCACGGAGGTCTCGCGCAGTGGGCAATCCCACCTTGACGATTCCAGTGAGGTCTAGATTGTGCCCCAAAGCATAGTATTATGTTCTCTTCCAATATGTGTGGTTTGATTGATGGTTCGAGGAGACATTATGAACTGACAGTCTATGATTAGGTACAAGAGGTACTTGGACTGATAGCAGACTACACGAGTGCGCATCGTTATGACAAGTCTAAGAGATGCAGTATTTTATATATATATATATATATATATATATATATATATATATATATATATATATATATATATATATATATATATATATATATATATACTCATGAATGTTTGATCTTACTTATGTGTGATAGTAAGGAGACTAGATAGTGTATATTTAAACAATAGTTAATCTACTTATGTGTGATAGTAGCAAAACTAGGTAGTGTATCTCTAACACAATGCCTAATCTACTTAAGTGTAAATAATAAAAACGATAGATATTGCAAATGTAAAGGTAAAGTAAGAGTGAGAACTTAATATGAGGATAACAATAATAACGTAAGAGTAATGTTAATTATTAGTTGATCGGTAACGTACTGTATGGGTAGTACGATATAAGTTATTGGGAAACTTAACTAAAGGCTTAATGACAATTAAGGGGATACTGTAGCGTACTGTATGCGTGGTACGGGAGAGCTAGACTGGTTTATGGTTAGTTAGATGCTTGGGACCTAGTTAGATTGGGTATCTTGACTAGGTGGGCTTAGTAGAAGACGTTAGGTGCGCACTATAGATGAGAGGCGAGGAAATCAAGAGAGTGTACGTAACCTAACATGTGTATCTAATAACTGTTAATTTAAACCGCAATTTAAATAATTTTCAAATGATTTTACTTGGGCTCTGACCCGTACTTACAAAATATTTTCAAAACCTTTTAGGTGTCCAACCACAGGGATGCCAAGTTTGATGATCTGTTCCAGGAATGTGTAGCTGTAGCATGTGTGGATACTTGCAGGATTTGGACTTAGTCGCTTCGGTTACGTCATTCCTAGAGTAGGATGGAATTCAGTTATTTCATTTGGGCATGTTTCTCCTCTAGATATTTATTTTATTCAGTTTATCAGATTTTGTATTTATGGACTCATTTTGATTTCATTAGATGTTTAGTTGGATTTTTATATTGAGAACCGATAATTTATTCCGTACCATTTTATTTCAGTTATTTATCTGGTGTTTAGTTCAGATTATTTTACTACATGGATGGTTTGGTTATTGTGATTTTTTCACTTGTTGTTATTGTTTAATGAAAAGATAAAATTGGCATCGATTTTTTAAATATTAGGTGGTTAGTTAAATTTTAAAAATGGTTTCGACAGTGATGCTACGAATGAACCATATGAGATTCCTATTTTAATTGGATGAAGGACTAATCACCCGATATTTAATTAGGCGAAGTGTCAAAAGTGGTATCAGAGCATCAGGTTCTAGTGTCCTTCGGATTTGTGCGGGTTTTCTACGTTTCAGCCTAGCGTTCTTTAATATATAACCCTATTGTAGAATTATTGTATTCCTCATTGTGTATGCGTATTTATGATCTTCTATCGATTACTATGTATTTGATGGTGAAATTATACATATTTATAATCTCATTTCAGATTCCGCCTAAGAGGGGACGTCAGGCTAGAACAGCAACAAGAGATGAGGTGAGAGAGGCCCACCATGAGGTACCTCAGCCACAGCCACCACCGAGAATGGTGACGACTGCACAAGTGGCTGAGATCATGGCACAGGAAGTTAACAAGATGATGCCTGCAATGGCATGACTTTTTTCATATAATCAACCACAACCGATAGTGGCACCCAACGTTCAGGCCCACCCAAGGCCGTCTAATTTGTAGAGGGAAAGAGAAGCATTTTGAGAGGGTCACCCACTGAAATTTTAGGGTAATTAAGATGTAGTAGTGGCCGTTCAGTGGAAGAAGGACATGCAACACCACTTGTGTATGATGGAGTGCAGCGACACTCATATATAGTTCTTGGCAACATTTAATCTAGTGGGTGCAGCTTTGCAATGGTGGGAGTCTATGACCACCGCAGAGGAGAGAGATGTGATGCGCATTGGGAAGTTCTGGGTGCAGTTTAACCGCAAGTATTTTTCGTTCACTATTTAGACAGAGATGCAACGACATTTTCTCAATATGTATAAAGGAGATAGGATCGTGCAAGATATGAAAAAGAATTTACTTGGTTAGAAAATTTCGTGAAAGATGAAGTAAACACTGAAGAGAAGAGGATGGGTAAGTTTATGGACGGACTTACTTGGAAGATCCGATAGCACTTGTTGGGTAATCCGACGTTGAAGAAATATCAAAAGTTGTCAATAAAACACTACTTCATTGCCAGGATTAACGATTTCATATGAAGTATAGCAACAATGTGAGTGGGTCCAGTCAGACTGGAAAGGTAGATGGGAATGGTGACTGTGGGGCACAACAACATAAGGAGAGGGATCTCCAGCAAGGGAACCAAACCAAGAGGTTTAGGTCTAGGGGTTATCAATCCGAGAATGTTGGGTTTAGGAAGGGTCATCAGGGCCCTCAACAGTAGTAGCAACATTTTTTTCCTCAGGGTCGCCAGGGCCAAGGGAATGGCAGGGGAGGCCAGTAAGGACAGGATCAGTGGCAGGGAGGATTTCTTGGGAAATGTTTCATTTGTGGAGAGACAGGACATAGGAAGAGAGAGTGCCCTAAGTGGGGTAGGGGGTAACCATAGGATGAGGTTCTAGACGTGCAACCATTGCAACAGGTCATGGGGCAGTTCAAGCTCGAGGTTTATGTTCAGGAACCCACCGACGAGGCAATGTAGCTAGAACTTGAAGGTAAGGTATTTATTATCCTATGAGTATGGAGTAGATTTTTAAATGACATGGGGGCATCATACGTAAGATTATTATCACTAGAATTCATGAGTGAGTCGGATTTAGCGGGTACGTTGGTCGTAATAACCTTATTATGTATATATATATAATTAATTATCGTGGGGTAGCGGGGCTCTTTGGTGACGTCTGTGAGAGAGGGTGCATACACTAAGAGGATGATTGAATTATGTGTTATTTTATTATTTTCGAGAATTATGATAATAGATTAGACTATTTTCTATGTTTCGACTGGTTAGCGATGGTTTGAGAAATGGTAGGACTTTGGGTTCACAGTTCCAGGGAATAATTTATTTTTACTAGTTATCAGCTGAAAGAGGGTCTAGCCTATATATATGTAATAGTGTGTTGCATATTGGACTTATAAGAATATGTTTGGATTGTTATTTTTATCCCAGTGAGTAAGGACATTTACTGATGTGATTCAGGGCAGATTGGCTTATTATCGAGCGGAGAGATATATGTCATGATTTATTCACGCCGTGAAACTAGTGATAGTAAGAGCACTGTGGTGTATATTGTTTTTTGTAACATGGGAGTGTATGAGTATACTTTTACGTCAAGAGACAGGGATTTAGGGGTACGTGTTATGGACTGAGAGCCTAACGAATCTCGACGACTGTCAATGTTAGGTAGTAGTGTATCGGGGGGGGGGGGGGTTCCTCATTTGGATTTCTCTTTGCGAGAGATCCCACGCATAAAACTTAGCGCAACGTTGAAAGTAGGGAGATGTTTGGCCATTAGGACATGAGTTTAGTACCGTTGTTATTGTACGTTTATGCAGTTATATCTCAGGAATGATAGCTATGTTCTAATTCGAGGCTAGTGGATCCGGGTAACATTGGTACAATTATGCACGGGTATATTGTGTACGAGCACCCTGGGTAGTTGAATCCATTTTAATATTATCCTCAATTAGGAGAGATAGAAATATATGTAGTGAACTTAAGAGTACATGATTAAGGTACCTTGGAGTACCAGTCTTATCCGAATTTCGAGGATAAAATTCCTTTGTGTGTGTGTCGGGGGGGGGGGGGGGGGGGGAGTATGTAGTACTCCATATTTATGAGGATATAGGATTTAATTAAATTGATGATTTAGCATTTATTTAAATTGGTGATTTAGAATTTATTTAATTCGAAGAAATTATTTAATTTGGAGATTTAGAATTTAAATTAATTCGAGCTATTTTAATTTCACGCATACCGTATTTTGAGGTGGAAATAAGATGATGGTATAAGTGACTCAGATGATGATTTAGAGGTCACGATCAGTATACCCGAGGGTATAGTTCAGGTCCCGAGAAAATTTTAGGTCAAATCGGCACCGTATGAAGGCATTTTAGTCATTTGGTACTTTAGGGTAAAGAGACCTACGAATTTCGAACATCTTTATCAACATATAGATTGGAGAGGATATGGTTTAAAGGTTATAAAACCAAGAGAGGACATTAGAAAAGAAGGAAAGGTTATTCTTGAAGTTTAAGGAAGGGTTCTTGAGAGATTCAACTGATTCTTGCACCACAGGCATCATTGGAGAGTGGATTGAAAGGGAAGACAAACCAATTCATCATCAAATCATGAAATCAGATCTGCAGGACCAAAGGCAAGTGTTTATCTTGCATTTATTTTAAGCATGTTATAATACCCATAGGGTTGGATTTATATGTTTTTGGAAGATTTAATATTAATTTGGGTGGGTATAATAAATGAATTAAAGTAGGATTGCACGTCGTTATATTTCTTTATGTTGGTGACAGGAAATAAAAGGGTTTGGGATGATTTATAATAAAGAAATATGGGTTCTTGATTAAAAGATGTGAAGAACATGAGAAACTAGGGTTTTTATGATTTGTGAAGATTAAATCTTATATGATCCATTTTTGTTGAGAATTTAAATATATAATTTGTAGGAATTATTAAAATGATCCCATATGAAGTTTAGTTTAGAGTTGGGACATTTGCATGAAGGGTTATGGGAGTAAAAATGGAGAAAATCACAAAAGCAAAGAAGAAGAAGAGACTTACTACATTTCGAATCGATTAGGCTCAGTGGCGAATCGATTCGGCTAGCGAATAGATTCGGCCTCCTGGGCGAATTGATTTGACTTCCCAAAATTTTCTAGTTTTGCTTTTTATTGTTTTTTCCTCGTGGGATGAATTATAAGGAATTTGGGGGTTAATCCTAGAATTAATTAAAGACTTAAAGGAGGTCAGTAGGTTTATATTGAAGACTTGATTAGATCTGAATATGAGTAAGATTGGAACTTTAAATCGACAATAATACATGGAGTGAGTTACAAATTGAGAATTTGGAATTTGGGCTTCGAGAAGAGTGGTCCATGACCTAAGGCTATAACCACTAAGGTATAGGTGTAATAACTATTGGATTAATATAAGGGGTAACTAGGGGCCCTTCGGGTAGAGAATAATGCTCGGATAAATATAATTAAAAAGTATAAATGTGAATGAATTGTACGGTGAGTATTTGAGAGATAAATACTACGTACGGGTTATAATTATAGGTTGAGATTGTACTTATACGGATTTATTATTATAGCGTTGTGTGTGATCCTCTACGGAATATCCATATGGTTATGCTGTGTGTATACCTATTACATGCTTTTATGTATGTTAACATACCTATTCTACCTACTATCACGGAGGTCCCGCGCAGTGGGCGATCCCACCTTGACGATTCTAGGGAGTTCTGGATTTAAGTCCTAGAGCATATTATTGATAGTGGATACGTATATGAGAGAAATAGTTATGTCGGCAAGTCATTTGGGTACGTTAGGTATTTGCACAGCCCTCAAAGACTTAGTTCTATGTTCGCCTCCAATATGTGTGGTTTGATTAATGGTTCTAGTAGACATTTTGAATTGATAGTCCATGATTAGGTACAAAAGGTACTTGGACTGATAGCAGAGTACGCGAGTGCTCATCGTTATGACCAGTCCAAGAGATGAGGTATTTTTTATATATATTGATATATATATATATATATATATATACACACTCATGAATGTTTGATCTTACTTATGTGTGATAATAAGGAAACTAGATAGTGTATATCTAAACAATGGTTAATCTACTTATGTGTGATAGTAGTGAAACTAGATAGTGTATATCTAACACCATGCCTAATCTACTTAAGTGTAAATAGTAGAAAAGATAGATAATGAAAATCTAAAGGTAAAGTAAGTGTGAGAACTTAACATGAGGATAACAGTAATAACGTAAGGGTAATCTTAATTAGTAGTTCATCGGTAATGTAATGTATGGATGGTACGAGATAAGTTAATGAGAAATTTAACTAAAGACTTAATTATATTTAAGGGTACATTGTAGCGTACTGGATGAGAGGTACGAGGGAGATAGAGTGGTTTATGGTTAGTTAGATGCTTGGAATATAGTTAGATTGGGTAGCTTGACTAGGTTGTCTTAGTAGAAGACGCCATGTGCGCATTATAGATGAGAGATGAGGAACTCAAGAGAGTATACGCAACCTAACATGTGTATCTAATAACTGTTGATTTAAATGTCAATTTAAATACTTGCTAAATATTTTGAAATTATTTTACTTGGGCTCTGACATGTACTTGCAAAATATTTTCAAAACCTTTTAGGTGTACACTCATAGGAATGCCAAGTTTGATGATCTGTTCCAGGGATGCGTAGCTGCAGCTTGTGTGGATGCTTGAAGGATTTGGACTTAGTCGCTTCGGTTACTTCATTCCTAGAGTAAGATGCAGTTCAGTTATTTCATTTGGGCATGTCGCCGCTCCAGAGATTTTATTTTATTCAGTTTATCAGATTTTGTATATATGGACTCAGTTTGATTTCACTAGGTTTATAGTTAGATTTTTATATTGAGAACCGATAGTTTATTCGGTACCATTTTATTTCAGTTATTTATCTCGTGTTTAGTTCAGATTATTTTACTGCATGGATGGTTTAGTTATTGTGACTTTTTTCACTTGTTGTATTTTTTTAATAAAAAAATAAAATTTGGCACCGAATTTTTGAATATTAGGTGGTAAGTTAAATTTTAAACATGTTTTTGATAGTGATACTAAGAATGAACTAAATGAGATTCCTGTTTTAATGGGATGAAGAACTGATCACCCGATATTTAATTAGGCGGGGTGTCACATCGACTTTCTTTACACTTGTATCTATCCATACATATAGACCAAGGCATGAAAGTTCATTAAAAAAATTGATGATTTCTTATTTTTCAATCATTAATAGAAAAAATAAACACGACTTATAGATAGAATTATCTTAGCAACTCTTATAGATTTTTATGGAGTTTTCCCAATTTTCTCCTGACACTTTTCTTCCTAAGCTTCACAATTCTCTCTCTACAATCCAAAGTTCTCTAATGGATGAAATGTGTGTTAAAAGTGAAGAAGAAAGGGTTATATTATCTTCTAAAGTCAGCCTAAGGGTGCCACCCACTCTAACCAATCAAAACATAACATTTGGTGTACTAAAGGACAAAATACCACTTAAAAGGATGGACATATTTTCCCTTGGTTCGTACTTTCAGTATAACTTCTTACTCAGACCTCCGCTTGATACGCCATTTGTTGTGTTAAAAATCTAACTCATATATCTACAACTGTCTAGTTTTACCTTAAGTATGTTATTATATTATAAGGGTCAAAACTAGTCTACAACATGAACATTCCTATCGAAAACTTCAAAATTTTATGTTTGTAACCAATGCAATATTTCATGAATTTTGAAGGTAGGACTATACTAAATATAATAACCTAACATTATATATTTTAATAATACATTATTCATATCACATAAGGTAAGCAAGATTCAACCATAATTTATAATAATTATATTTGGGTTGTCACAACTCTCCCCCCGTTAGGAAATTTCATCCCCGAAATTGATATACCATGGTTGCTCGAGCCAATCAAATAAGTATAATGGAACTTCATTCTATTATCGCTCTCCCATGTCTCTTCTTCTATGGAATGCCATCTCCACATAACTTTCACAAGTGGAATCATCTTGGATCTCAACACTTATTCCTTACTATCCACGATAGCGAATGGTTCTTTCACATAGCTCAAGTATTCCTTCAACTCAACAGGTTACTCCAAAAATACGTGTGAAGGATCCACTATATACTTTCTCAACCTAGAAACATGGAAAACATCATGTAATCGGGCTAACTCCGGTGGTAATGCTAACTTGTAGGCAACCATTTTGACTTTCTTAAGAATTTTATAAGGTCCAATGTAGCGTGGACTGCACTTTCCTTTCTTTACAAACCTCATAACTCCTTTCTATGGAGATATCCGGAGAAACACATAATCCCCTTTCTAAAATTCCAAATCTTTTCGCCGTTTATTTGCATAACTTTTTTGTCTGCTTTGAGATGTTCTCATTCTATCTTGAATAATCTTTACTTTTTTAGTGGTGAATTCAATCAACTCTGGACCCTCTATCTTTCTTTCAGCAACTTCACCCCAATATATTGGTGTACGAAATTTTCTACCGTACTATGCTTCGTTTGGAGCCATACTAATAGTAGACTGAAAACTATTGTTATATATGAATTCTACAAAGGAAAATATTAATCCTAATTACGTTTGAAATCGAACACGCAAGCTCTAAGCATATCTTCCAAAATATGTATATTCCTCTCAGACTGCTCATCTATTTGAAGATGAAATGCTACACTAAACTTTGAGTTAGTACCCATAGCATACCGGAAACTATCCTAAAATATGGATGTAAAAGTAGGGTCCCTATCTGAAATAATAGATACAGGTGCTCCACATAATCGAATAATTTCATTAGCATACAATATAGCATACCTATCAATTGTATACATAGTCTTGACTGCAAGAAAATGAGCTGACTTAATCAACCTGTCCACCAATACCCAAATCGAATCTGACCCCTTTTGAGATCGAGGAATTCCATCTATAAAATCCATCGTTACATGATCCCATTTCCATTCTAGTATTGGCAATGGTTGAAGTAAACCTATAGGTTTCTCCACTTTCACTTGCTAACATATGAGGGATCTAGCAATAAAATCAATTGTTTTCTTCTTCATATTATTCCACCATTAATTCTCCTTTAAATCCCTATACGTTTTAGTACTACTAGGATGCATAGTATAAATGTAATTATGAGCCTCATCTAAAATTTTCCATTTTAATCCATCCACGTTAGGCACACATAATCGTTGCTTATATAATAAAGTGCCATCATTAACAACACAAAAATCATCAGACTTACCATCCCTAACATCTTGCTATTTTTTCTCAAGAAATGGATCCTGACTTTGAAAATCTCGAATATGGGTGCAACAAAGACCTTATGCTCACATGAGTAAAGAACCTATCCCCACCTGCTAGCAATAATTCCACTCCCATCAATCTCAACTCCATAATGAGAGCAACTCTAGCACACTAAATGTAAGATTACCTACTCGAAGTCTTTATACTCAAATCATTTGTAACTACATTCGCCTTCCCTAGACGGTAGTGAATTGTATAATCATAATCCTTAATTAACTCCATCCACCACCTCTGCCTCAAGTTCAACTCCTTCTAAGTAAATAAATACTTAAGGCTTTGATGGTCAGTAAAAATATTACATACTTCACCATATAAAAAATGATGCTATAATTTCAAAGAAAACACAATAGCAACAAGATCCAAATCATGTGTAGGATAATTACGTTCATGTGTATGCAACTCCCTAGAAGCATAAGCACTAATCTTACCATGCTGAATAAAAACATAACCCAACCCCTGATATGAAGCGTCGGTATAAATAACAAAACCATCTCCACCATGTGGAATATCAAAGACAAGTGCAGTTACCAACCACTTTTTCAATTCTTTAAAACTATTTTCACAATCAGAATTCAGTTCAAACTTTACATCCTTTCGGGTTAATTTAGTTATTGGTAAGGAAATAGAAGAAAATTGCTTAATAAATCTCCTATAATACCCATCCAAACCCAGAAAACTCCTCACCTCAGTCACATTATTGGGTCTCTCCTATTTTACAATAGTTTTTACTTTTTTTTTATTAACACATATACCATCCCCAGAAATAACTTGGCCTAAAAATACAACTCGTGATAGCCAAAATTCACATTTGCTAAACTTAGCATACAACTGCCTATCTTTCAACACATTCAAAATAGTTTCGAGATGCTTTCATGTTCAACCATATTACGTGAATAAATCATAATATCATTAATAAAAACTATCTCAAATGAATCAAAAAACGGATGCAGTACCCAGTTCATAACATCCATAGATACAGTTAAAGCATTAGTCACTCCAAAAGGCATTACAAGAAAATTAAAATGACCATATCGAGTATGAAAAGCAATTTTAGAAATATCACTCTCCTTCACCCTCAACTGATGATAACCTAATCATAAGTTTATCTTTGAAAACACTTTAGCTCACTACAACTGATCAAACAAATCATCTATATGAGATAAAGGGTACTTGTTCTTAATTGTAGATTTATTCAGTTGCCTATAATCAATACATAAATGCATAGTAGCATTTTTTTCACAAATAAAACTGGTGCACCCCACGGAGATATGCTAGGCTGTATGAACTCCTATCACGTAAATCCGACAACTAAATTTTATGTTCTTTCAACTCAGCAGGTTCCATTCTATATGGCGTCATAGAAATATGGGTTGTCATCGGTTATAATCCAACATTAAATTCAACCTCTCTTAGGAGGTAAACCAGGAAACTCACTAAGAAACACCTCTGGAAAATCTCGTATAATAGGAACATTAACTAATTGTAAATTTCCCTTCTTAGTGTCAAGAAAATATGCAATAAAATCCTCACAACCCTTACTCAACAATTTCCTTATTTGAATAGCAGACGTAATGCAGCTAGGAATAATTTTTCTTTCCCCCACAAATTTAAATTCAGACTCTCTAGGCATATTAAAAGAAACTTCTTTACGAAAACATTACATAGATGCATGTTATTTTGATAACCAATCCATTCCCAGAATTATGTCAAAATCAGATATATCCACTGAAAGTAAGTCTATAACTTTATCTTCAACCCCCCACAGTCAAAACACAATCACTGAAAACATATTCAGGTACAACCCCCATAGGCATATATATACCCAAACCCACATCTAAACAAGTACATGGCCTACTCAGATACATAGTAAAATCATAAAACATAAAATAATGTGTAGAACTGGGATCAATCAAAGCATAAGCACTTCTATCAGTAATATATAGTGTACCAGTCACCACATCTGAAGTAACCTGAGCCTCTTTCATCATAAAGAATTGTTCACCTTGCCTGGAACCACTGGCTTGCCCCTTACCCCAACCTTTCACTACACTGCCTGAAGATAACCCCTTGTTTGCTGCTTCATTAGGTGATTCTAAAGTCTCTGCCAACTACAAACATATCTTCCTAACATGCCCCACTTGATGACAATGGCAGCATTCCAGTCCTTTAAGCTTAGAATAATTGAATTTATAACACCCTGCCTCTTTACAAAAGAAATATATAACAACTTCTACTAGTGCCTCACCTCTTCCCGACCTCCTATGTAGACCAAAATATCCTCTACCAAATTTCCCCTGGCCTCTACCACTATCTCCACAACCTCTCTGAAATTTCTGAGGTTCCACCTTAGTACTTCCAACCTCACCTCCCTTATACTGAGATGAGTCAAATCTAATTTTCTTAAAACTCTCTATACTCACCACCTCTTGGCTCATTTGCCTTTCTTATTATCATGACTTTATTCACCAAAAAAGAATAATCTTCTAACTCACAAGTAGCCACTCTATTTTAAATGGGCCAAATCAGTCCCTCTTGGAACTTAAAACATTTCTCTTTCTCATCCTCCACATACTTAGGAGGAAATATATACAAAGCTGTAAATTTAGCCTCATATACCCCCACAAATATTTTTTCTTGGGTCAAATTATAAACTTTTTCACTTTCTCCTCCTGTAAACTTTAGGAAAATTCTTAACCTACAAAACTTTAATAAATTCAACCCAAGTAATAGCATTTGTACTTTCCATTCTGGGCACCAAATGTTTGTTGGCTTCCCACCAATACTCGACCTCTCCTTTCAGCCTAAATTCAACGAAATTCACCTTCTAGTTATCTAGAACTTTCTTTACTACAAAATAGTCTCTAGATCTCTAACCCACATCTCATCTTATGTAGGTTCAACCGATCTTGAATATTCTGGAGGATTCAACTTCAAGAAATTTTCATGCATGGTATCTTTAATATCATTCTTTGCCTATTTTTCAATTCTATCTACAGTCTTTGATTCCAGATTTCTAGTCTATTGTTCTTCCATTGGTGCCATATTTTTTCCTTCCAGTGCCACTATTTGTATTTCTGTAGGCTGCTCATGCTCTTTAACTCTTCTTACTACACTCTGCTCTTTTTAAGTATCTTCATGTGAATGAGAAGCTATTCCATCTTCTCTATTTTGTGCATCTCAAGGCTCTATATATAATAACAGAGTTATAACATCCAACATAAATAGTTTATAATACTAAATCATTAGTTAGTACATAATAAATTCAACAATACCAAATCAAATCAATAACTACCATCTAATCGTCACACACGTTCGAAATTTATAACCTAGACATTTTGATACCACTAATAGTCACACCCCAAACCAAAATCCATACTTATCATTTTTTCCAAAAATTAAATCATAATATCCAACCAAAAGAAATATAATTCGTTTCTTAATTATCATATACAATGTACGCAATGAACTTAAAATTGGTTTCTATAGCATAACATGATTAACACAAGAGTGATAATTAAGCGAACCTACAATACTATGATTAACTAGTACCATTATCAAATTAAACCACTCTATCAAAATATATACAATGTATGAGTGTAGTAAAATCATCAGTGTGACAATAACAAAATTTTCATATCTAAACCCAACTCTCTGTAACGGTACAACTCTCAAAATCACTGATCATATGGTGTGCTTGCTGGGAGTGTAGAAACTTGAAAAATGTTAAAATATAAGCATTAGGCTATAAAGCTTAGTGAGGTACTTCTTACCTATAATCAAATAACATTTCTATATGAAATCTTTGGATATAAAGTCCAAATAATTCTACCAGTTATGGAAATAATAAATCATGGAACAAAAGTTCCAACAAATTCTTTGTAATACCCCGTAATTTTTAATAACTTTTATTATGAGATAAATTAAAAGTTAATGGGGATTAATTGGAATTAATTAGAAAACAATTAATTGGGATTAATCCAGATTTAATATTACTACGGATTATAGTAATGTGTGATTCTGAATATTACTTGGTGATATATAATTAATATACGAATATGATTTTATTTATATTGCCATGAGTTACTAATACGATAATATTAAAAATTACGTCGGGACGCGATATGGGACGTGTTGGGGCCAATTTAAATGAATAAAAAGGAAACATTATTCTATATCAACCTTATGGTCATTTCGAGTGCGTCGGTCCTTCCGGAAGGGTCGAAATAGTGAGAAAAGTCTATATGGGTGTTGGATTTGGGTCTCGAGAGATGAAAGGACACACCGAAGTGCATTTTAGTCATTTTACTTGGCAGATGAATAGTAATTTTGAGTTTTGTCTTATTATAAAGGTGTTGGGTTAAAGGAACGTAGGTTCATTCCATTTCATCACAAAATATTTGAGAGGCCGTAGTGTGAAAGAGAGTGAAAGGTTCCTTGGGAGAAGAAAAGGTTTCTTGGAAAAGGGGCGAGTCTTTTGGGGCAAACCAAAGGGGATTAACCACCTTCTTCCACCACCACCACCACCACCACCAAAAAGTGACCGAAAAATGAGGAAGAAATCCTAAACCATCATCACCAAAGGTTCAGACCTACATAACTAAGGCAAGTGAAATTCTTTCTTTATTTTGATTCTTAAAATATCCATGCTAGATAGGATAATTAAAGAACTAAGGATTTGCATGTTTCAACGATAAACTATAGAGTTTTAATTTAGTTATGGACATGAGAATTAGATAGAATAAATCTCTTTCTGTACAAAGGTTTTAATCCATGAAATTTGGTTTCAATTGATGGAAGAAATCTGGGTTCATATAATTTTTCGGGTGAAATATTAAAATATGAGAATTCTGGCAATGATATGATTTAATCCAAACTAATTGATGAATTTATGTTGTTTGATTGTTAGAATTTGATCATATACCTTACTATGTCAATTGAGATTAAGTAGGAGAAGTTCTGGATTGATTTATGTTAGTTTGATGAGAAAGAAGTGTTAAACCCGTAGGTTGTCATATGCAGAAACTGGGCTGATATCTGGTCGATCGATCGACCCAAGAATGTCGATCGACCGACTGATCGATCGATCGACCCAAGACCATCGATCGATCGAATCCCCCTAGAAATGTGAAATGTTTTCCTTTTAAAGTTTTATTGAATCCCAAATTGTGAGAAATATTTATTGATGATTATTTGAATATGATGGGACTTGAGGGAGGATAGTAGGATATACATGAAACTCGAAAAATGTATTTTGTGTGGGGTTGAATCGGGGAATGATAAGAGGGGGAATTAATTATATAAATTTTGGTAGAAATTATATTCGAATAAATTTGTATGTTACAAAAGGCGAGGGACTTGGGTGAAGGTTGTTATATTATATCGAGGATAATATTATGTAAGTTGTATCCACATAATAATATTCGATGAATTAAGTTTGGATAAATTTTGGTACATTAACGAGGAACAAAAGACTTGGGTAAATGTTGGAATTTTTATTTAAGTGAGAAGGACGTTATGTGAGTGATAACTACATAATAATAATAATGTGACAAAGAAAATAATTATAATTAACAAGTATGGGTGGTATTGATAAATACAAAAGGCACTTGGGGATACGATAAATTCCTAGTATTATACATTAAGTCGAATGAGTACTTAATTTTATATAGGTAGATGATAATGCTTATTGATTGATAATTTATGTGTATGACATACCTAGATTACTTGCTATCGACGGGAGGTTTACGCGTGAGGGAAGTCATATCCTGATGAATCTATGGGGATTTTGACTTGTCACTCGAGAATATAGGACTTAGGTCGATTACCATTAGTGAGAACCATGGTATAAAATGGTCATTTGGGTGCATAAGTATGTGCGTAGCCCAAAGGCTTAGGACTATGTTCGCCTCCATTATTTTGTATTTAATATTTGTGGTTCGAGGGGATCTTTGTCGAACCTATAGTCCCCTATACAGTGACGAAATGTATTGGAACATGATAGCGGAGTAATGCAGTACCGCAGCTATGTCTCGGGGTGCAGTATAATATATATATATATATATATATACACATATGATGATATCTACTGTGTGACTAAAGTAGAATTGAATGATAATGATATCTAAGAATTAATTAAGTATGAGAACACTTAATTGAATTGAATTTATAAGGGGCTTTTCCATGTTGAATCTAAATGGATATATATGTTTATATCATTACTACATGTATTATGAGATTTATACGTCGGAATGAATTGGGCTATTATTATTAGTGGATACACTGGTTTAAACTAGTTAATATAGGAAATGTAACTAGGATGGCTTAGAGGTACGTTAGGTGTGCACTATAGATGAGAGGTGAGAATCTCAAGAGAGAGTCCGATAATCTACCATGTATATTTTAAGTGATAAATATTGCAATTATTTACTTGCTGTTTTAAAAACTATTTTACATCGGGATTTGACCCGTTTCCTTGCATATTCTCTTTTCTCTCTTCTATCTCCTATATCAGGTGTCCAGCCACAGGGACGCCAGCCTTAGAGGATTATGATGTTGATGAGTTATGGACGCTATGGAGTTTGGAGCTTTGTTTAGACGCCTTCAAATTTATTGATTCCTACTCTATAGTTGATTTTTATTTAGGGCATGTCGCCCAAGTGGATTATAGTATTTCCCTTCTATTTGAGTCAGGATTTTATACTCATGTCGTTATGATACATTTTTTATTATTGGAATTTATGTATTGAGATATTTTGCTGGAAAGTATTATTCCAGTTGCATTTAAATTCTATTGTGATTCATTTATTGTTGTGGATTGGATTATTATGAAATTATTCGTAATAGTAAAAATGGAATTTTATTAAATTAACATTTAAAAAGTTTAACACCTGCTTAGTTGGATATTAGGTGATTACTGTTTTTCGACAGTAATGCTAAGAATGAACCAACTGTAAATTCTGTTTAATTGGGTATGGGACTCATCACCCAATATTTAATTGAGTGGGGTGTTACAGGTGGTATCAAAGCATCAGGTTCTAGAGTCTTTTAGGATCTGAACAGTTTATTATGCTTTTGGTTAAGTGTTCTTTGATGTAGAGCCCTATTCTTAGGACTTTTGTATCCTTACTTGTATTTATACGATCTTCAGATATTCTGTGATATCGAATATTGATGTTATATTCTCTCTCGTTTTAGATGCCTCCTCGATGTGCACCTCAGCCCGCCCTATCTCAGGGTACCATGAATGTTGCATAAGTTGCTGTCATTATTGCTCAAGAAGTCAACACAAATCTAGCTGTTGTTCAACAAGCTCCAGTTCAGGCGCCAGTTGTACCACCCGCGCTAGGGCAAGTGTTTCCTACTACTTGGGAACGTGTTAGGGATGCCTTTCAAAAGGCGCATCCACCAGAGTTTCAAGGGCGTTCTGATATCGTGACTGATAACCAATGGAATAAGATTATCCAAATGCACTTGAGTATGCTTGAATGCACAGAGGTTCATCGTAAGTTACTAGCTATGTTTAAGCTAGTTGGGGCAGCTCTGCAATGGTGGGAGTCCATTACCACCCATGAGGAGAAAGATACTATGACTATCCAGGATTTTTGGGTGCGGTTTGATCGTAAATACTTCCATTTTTCCATCCAGACAAAGATGAGGAGAAACTACTTGGCTTGAAATAAGAAGGGAAGACAGTGGAAGAATATGAGGAGGAATTTACTCAGTTAACTAACTTAGTGCCAACAGAGGTACCCACTGAAGAAAGGCAGATTCAGATGTTCACTAATGGCCTTAACTATAAGATTCACCAGTATTTATTAGGCAATCTCTCCCTAAATATTTACGCAGATGTTCTTAATGCCGCAATGCTTCATTGCCAGGATAACTGCTTACATGCCCAGGGTGTTAAGCTGGGGATTGAGTCGAGCCAGTAAGGCAAAACTAATGGAGGCAGTTCTAGAGGTACACCGTCAGGTCAAAGTCAGCAGAGACAGGGTGAACAGGGTTCCCATCTTGGGGACTATGCTAAACATTTATGATCCAAAGGATTTCATTTTGGGCAGGGAGGCAACAGGCAGGGCCAGCGGGGCCAACAGTAGGGCCAAGGGAGAGGAGGTAATGGCCAATAGGGCTAGGGACAATAGTGGTAGAACGGGAGAAAGTTCACTGGAAAATATTTTACGTGTGGTGATCCTGGCCACAAGAGATAGGATTGTCCTGATAAGGGAAAGAATCCTGAGTAGGGAGCACGACAGGAGCCGCATAGACCAGTATTTCCACCACTCGCCCTCTCAGTACCAGCTCAGTTGCTAGCACTACCTGTCATTCCAGTAGCTCCAGCACAACATGGACTATATTGGCGTATGTATAACGTCCATCAGATAACATTTCAGCAACCACCACCTCCGATTGAGGGTATATTTTCTATCTATGGAGCAATGGGGCGCATTCTATTTGACACGGGGGCCTCACATTCATTTGTAGCTACTAAATTTGCATTGGCCACAGGGCTACTAGACTTGGTCGATAACACCGTTCCTTATGTAGACTCACCGATGGGTAGTGGGATGCCTATTTTCTTTATATATCGGAATGTAATTATAGAGATTGAGAGTCTGATATTACCGACGGATTTACTTATTTTGGACATGCCCAAGTATGATGTGATTATCGGCATGGATTGGCTTGTTGGATATAGAGCCATGATTGACTGTTATAACAAGTGTATTATTTTTGCTATTCTAGGACATGAGATGTTCCCTATAGCGATGCCTCATTATGAGGGAGGTTCATCTACTCATTTGTATATTATAGATGAGGAGACTTCTATAGGAGTAGTATTATCCCTTGACTCGATACCAGTAGTTTGTGAGTTTGCGGATATATTCTAGGAGATAACAGGATTACCTCCCAGTAGGGAGATTGAGTTTGTGATTGATTTAGCATCGGACACTCGTCCCATTACTCGTGTATCTTACCGTATGGCTCCAGCAGAGGTGAGGGAGCTTAGGGATAAAATATAATAGATCTTGGGGCAGGGGTTTATCCGCAAGAGTAAATCACCTTAGGGTGCTCCTGTGTTATTTATTAAGAAGCGAGACGGTTCTTTAAGGGTGTGCGTAGATTATCAGGAGCTTAATAAAGTCACGATACGAAACAAGTATCTGTTGCCTAGAATTGATGATTTGTTTGATCAACTAAGAGGAGAAACCTACTTCTCAAAGATAGACTTAAGGTTTGGTTATCACCAGCTGTGAATCAGGGAGCAGGACGTTTTAAATATTATCTTCTTGACCATATATGGATCATATGAGTTCTGAGTCATGCCATTTGGGTTGACTAATGCACTGTCAGTGTTCATAGACTCGATGAATAGGGTGTTTCGAGAGTTCTTAGATCAATTTATCATTGTTTTCAGAGATGACATCCTAATTTATTCTCAGACTGAGGATGAGCATGCCGAGCATTTATGGCAGATTCTACAGACCCTACGTGAGCATCAGCTGTATGCGAAATATGAAAAGTGTGAGTTCTGGATTCGGGAAGTTCAGTTACCGGGGCATGTTATGTCTAAAATGGGGATATCGGTGGATCCTAGTAAGTTATCAGCGGTGAGGAAGTGGGGACATCCCACGACCCCGTAAAAGTACGTATTTTTTTTGGGACTAGCCGGCTATTACCGACATTTTACCTGATGTTTCTCAAAGATTGTGAGTCCACTAACAAATTTAACCCGTAAGGGCGTACCATCTATCTGAAACGATGCATGTCAGTTAGCATTTGACGAGCTAAAAGATAAGTTAACCTCATCACCAGTATTATCACTGCCTAAGCCAGGAGTGGAGTACTTGGTTTACACTGATGCTTCCTTACAGGGGCTTGGTGGAGTACTACAACAGGAAGAAAAGTCCATAGCTTATGCCTCTAGAAAGCTTAAGACTCATGAGAAGAATTAACCCACTCATTACTTACAGCTTGCAACATTCGTGTTTGCTCTTCAGATATGGAGACATTATTTATTGGGGGAGAAGTTTCATTTATTCACGGATCATAAGTCACTGCAATATCTATTTACTCAACGGGAGTTGAACATGCGCTAGCGCGGGTGTCTTGAGTTCGTGAAAGACTATCAGTTTGAGATATATTATCACTTGCGAAAGGATAACGTGGTTGCAGAAGGCTAGTAGGTGAGTTGGACACGGTGTGGAAGGCAAAATGAAAGGAACTGGGACACCAAGATGCAATTGCCCGATCATTTATGACAGTTATGACTGTCACACCTCAAATTGTGACGAGGGTAGTTCAGGCTCAGACAACCGATTCGTTTTGTCAGGATAAAATTCGATAACTTTTAGCTGGGGGGAGCAGAGTCTTACTTGTGAGTTCAGATGGGGGCTTACGCTTCAACGGTATATTGATTGTTCCAAACGGTGTGGATTTGCGGCATGCTGTGATGACAGAGTTGCATGGATCCAATTTACGGTACATCCCGATGGGGATAAGATGTACCAAGATATGCGATGACAGTATTGGTGGAGCAGGATAAAAAGAGACATCGCTGAGTTTGTCTCTAAGTGTACCACTTGTAAGTTAATGAAAGTGGGTCATCAGAAGCCTGCTGGGTGTCTTCAGTCATTAGAGATCCCAATATGGAAATGGGAGAACATCTCTATGAACTTCATCATAAGGATACCTACTTCTCGGAGGGGGTCACGATTCCATATGGGTGATTGTGGATCAATTGAAAAAGGTAGCTCACCTCTTGCCTGTTCAGACTGATTACACTACGGGACAGTATGCCCAATTATTTATAGTCGAGATAGTGAAGTTGCATGGGGTTCCCCTAAATATCGTGTCCGACAGAGACAAGATTTTTTTAACACATTTCTGGGAGAGATTTCAGGAGGCTATGGGAACCGAATTGCAGTTGAGTAGGGGTTATCACCCACAGAGGAATGGGCAGACAGAATGTACAAACCAAATGTTAGAAGACATGCAACGCATGTGTATTCTGGACTTTGGAGGAGGTTGGGAGCAATACCTTTCGCTTGTGGAGTTCATGTATAATAACTCCTATCTATGGCTCCATTTGAGGCACTATATGGTAGACCTTTTCGTTCTCCTGCATGTTGGCTAAAAGTGGGGGACAACAAACTACTAAGGCCAGAGGTGATACAGTATATGTTCACCAGAATTGAGATGATTCGTAGTCATATTTGGGTAGCCCAAGATCAACAGAAAAGCTTTGCCGATGCGAAACGGTCCTTCTATGAATTCAATGTGGGGGACCAAGTATTATTGTGGGTATCACGTATGAAAGGGATTATGAGATTTGGGAAGAAACGAAAATTGGCACCCAGATATGTCGAACCATTTTCTATCCTTGAGAGAGTTGGACCGGTTGCTTATAGATTGGGGCTGCCGGAGCACTTGCATAGGATACATGATGTGTTCCATATTTCTTCGCTGAGGCGATATCTCCAGGATGAGTTGGCTCACACTCAGGTTACATTAGAGGAGATCGACTTGGAGCCAGATAACTCTTACGAGGAGAGATCGGTAGCGATCTTGGACCATAGCGAAAGACGGTTGAGATCCAAAGTAGTTCCATTGGTGCGTGTGCAGTGACAGCACCATAACATTAAGGAATCTACTTGGGAGCGCGAGGATGATATACGTGACAAATATATGGAGTTATTTTTACCAAGTATGATTTTATTTTCCAAATTTCGGGACAAAATTCCGTTATAAGGGGGAAAGTATATAATACCCCATAATTTTTAATAACTTTTATTATGCGATAAATTAAAAGTTAATGGGTATTATTTGGAATTAATTAAGAAATGATTAATTGGGATTAATTCGGATTTAATATTACTAGGGATTATAGTAATGTGTAATTCTGAATATTACTTGGTGATATATAAGTAATATATAAATATGATGTTATTTACATTGTCGTGAGTTACTAATACGGTAATAATGTAAATTAAGTCGGGACGCGGTATGGGACTTGTCGGGGCCAATTTAAATGAATAAAAAGGAAACATTATTCTATATCAACCTTATGGTCGTTTCGAGTGCGCCATTGCGTTCGAAAGGGTCGAAATAGTTCGAAAAGTCTATTCGGATGTTGTATTTGGGTCTCGGGTCAAGCGGGAGATGAAAGGACACCTCGTAGGGGCATTTTAGTCATTTTACTTGGGAGATGAATAGTAATTTCGGGTTTTGTATTATTATAAAGGTGTTGGGTTATAGGAACTTAGGTTCATTCCGTTTCATCAAAAAATATTTGAGAGGTCGTGTTGTGAGAGAGAGTGAAAGGTTCCTTGGGAGAAGAAGAGGTTGCTTAGAAAAGGGGAGGATCTTTTGGGGTAAACCAAAGGGGATTAACCACCTTCTTCCACCAGCACCACCACTGGAAAGTCATTGGAAAATGTGGAAGAAATCCTACACCATCATCACCAAAGGTTCAGACCTACATAACTAAGGCAAGTGAAATTCTTGCTTTATTTTGATTCTTAAAATATCAATACTAGATAGGATAATTAAGGAACTAAGAATTCGAATGTTTCAATGATAAAATATAGAGTTTTATTTTAGTTAAGGACATGAGAATTAGATAGAATAAATCTATTTCTGTACAAAGGTTTTAATTCACGAAATTTGGTTTCAATTGGTGGAAGAAATCGGGGTTCATATAATTTTTCGTGAGAAATATTAAAATATGAGAATTCTGGGAATGATATGATTTAATCCAAAGTAATTGATGAATTTAGGTTGTTTGATTGTTAGAATTTGATCATGTACCTTAATATGTCAATTGAGATTAAGTAGCAGAAGTTTTGGATTGATTTATGTTAGTTTTGATGAGAAAGAAGTGTTAAATCCGTAGGTTGTAATATGCATAAACTGGGTTGATATCTGATTCATCGATCGGTCGACCCAAGAATGTCGATCGATCGACCCAAGACATTAGGTCGAATGAGTACTTAATTTTATATAGGTAGATAATAATGCATATTGATTGATAATTTATGTGTATAACATACCTAGCTTACTTGCTATCGATGGGAGGTTTACATGTGAGGGCAGTCATATCCTGATGAATCTATGGGATTTTTGATTTGTCACTCAAGAACCTAGGACTTAGGTCGATTACCATTAGTGAGAACAATGGTATGAAACCATCATTTGGGTGCGTAGGTATGTGCGTACCCCAAAGGCTTAGGACTATGTTCGACTCCATTATTTATAATTTAATATTTGTGGTTCTAAGGAATCTTTACCGAACCTATAGTCCCCTATACAGTGATGAGATGTATTGGGACATGATAGCAGAGTAATGCAGCACCGCAGCTGTGTCTCGGGGTGTAGTATTGTACATATATAATATAGTGAATGTATATATATATATACACACACATATGATGATATCTACTATGTGACTAATGTAGAATTGAATGATAATGATATCTAAGAATTAATTAAGTACGAGAACACTTAATTGAATTGAATTAATAAGGGGCTTATCCATGTTGAATCTAAATGGATATATATATGTTTATATCATTTCTACATGTATTATGAGATTTATACGTGGGAATGAATTGGGCTATTATTAGTGGATACACTGGTTTAAACTAGTTAAAATGGGAACTGTAACTAGGATGGCTTAGAGGTACGTTAGGTGTGCACTCTAAATGAGATGTGAGAATCTCAAGAGAGAGTCCGATAATCTAACATGTGTATTATAAGTGATAGATATTGAAATTATTCACTTTCTATTTTAAAAACTATTTTACATCGGGCTCTGACCCGTTTCCTTGCATATTCTCTCCTCTCTCTTCTATCTCCTATATCAGTTGTCCAGCCACAGGGACACTAACCTTAGAGGATTACGATGTTGATGAGTTGTGGACGCTATGGAGTTTGGAGCTTTGTTTAGACCATATTTGTTGATTCCTACTCTGTAGTTTATTTTGATTTAGGGCATATCGCCTAAGAGGATTATAGTATTTCCCTTCTATTTGTGTCATGATTTTATACTTATGTCGTTATGATACATTTGTTATTATTGGGATTTATGTATTGAGATATTTTGCAGGAAAGTATTATTCCTGATGCATTTAAATTTTATTGTGATTCATTTATTATTGTGGGTTGGATTATTATGAAATTATTCTTAATGGTAAAAATGGAATTTTATTAAATTAAAATTTGAAAAGTTTAACACCTACTTAGTTGGATATTAGGTGATTAATGTTTTTCAACACTGATGCTAAGAATAAAACAACTGTAAATTCCGTTTAATTGGGCATGTGACTGATCACCCGATATTTAATTAAGTACATTGTTTCATCCTTGTCATAAGATAAAACAAATCATTGGATCTTTGTCCAATTTCAATCCTGGATCATAAGACCCAACCAATCTTGAATATTTGGATATCCACTCAAATCTTGAATATCGAAGTACTCAAACCAATCTTCTCTTAGAGATATATTCATATCCATCGTATCATTTTTGTATCTATATCTACGAAACAATCATAAGTACACTCACCTTGGCAACTTAATGAGCTTTTCCTTTGCCTTTGTCTGGAATTGGTTCGAACAGTTATCCTTCCCTTTCTATCATTCTTACAATATTAGTATCATCATAAGAATATTAATAATCTAAAGAACAACTTAAATATAACCCAATTCATAAGCATGATATGATCCCATTCAAATAATTTATTATAACATAAGTTCAATCTAAATTCAAGCTAGTACATTTAACATATCCAAATCATATCCCAAACATATTGTAATTTCTTCTTGGTAGTTCAATCCTTATCATATTAGGTTTCTAATACAAAAGACTTCGCATCATTTCAAGTTTCCTAGAGCAAGATATGCCCATTTCTTTAGAACATATTAAATGTGTCCTACAAGTTTCTCTATTCTTCAGTCGACTTCCAAGAATTTTCATGATTTTCTACATAATAACTTTCTACGATTTTCCATCCGTTTTCAATACAAATATTGAATTATACAAATTAATGTTTCATAATTTCCAGAGTTCATTTGCTATGTCAAAAGTAGGGATGACAATTTACTCCGACTCGTAGGAGCCCCGCACCCCATGACCCTAATGGGGTGGGTTTAAAAATATTATTAATGAATTAGGAGCGGGTATGGGTTTTAAAAAAATATTTTTTAAATGGAGAGGTTAGGAGTTTGTTTAAATAAAATCGCCCTGCCCCGTTTAACGTATGCCTACATAGATACCCTTTATATGTATGTTAATTACAATAAAACCATACACACACACACACATACACACACACACACATACACACATTATAAAAAACCATTTATATATATGTTAATTTTGTAAAAGATCTATGTGGAAACATAGATTGACAATTGGGGGATTGTCTCACATATGGGAATACGAACCATTGTAGACCTCTAAGACTATAATGTAATATTTTTAATTTACTATTTTTAAAATTAACCCAACCCTTAGGAGCCCCATCCCTCCCCATTTATTAAATGGGCCGGTTAAGATTTTTGAAAACCGGCCTCGTTGCCATCCCTAATCAAAAGCTTTATCAAACTCAGGGCATATCCAAACAAATTACGTAAATAACAACTATGTACCAACATACAACCATCACTAAGGACTAACCAAACGGAGTTTAATTATAATTTTAGGATATTCTATGCATATGTGAGCCTAATATAATCTCTAATTGGAATTTTCCAATTCCAGTAAGTATACAAAAAGATATAGAAGATTGAGAACACAAGGTTACTAGACAAAGCAATATAAATGGTTTACACATTCGACTTTCTTTAAACTTGTATCCATCCATAAACATACACCAAGGTATGAATGTTTAGTAAACAATTGATGATTTCTATCATTTCAATCAGTAATACAAAAAGATAAACAAGACTTATGAATAGAATTACCTTAGGAACTCTTATGTGATTTTTATGATTTTTTCCCAATTTTCTCCTCTCACTTTTCTTCCTTGCTTCACAATTCTCTCTCTTTAATCCAAAGTTCTCTCATGGATGAAATGTGTGTTAAAAATGAAGAAGAAAGGAGGCTATTAGCTTCCAAAGTCGGTCTAAGGGTTCCACCCACTCTAACCAATCGAAACATAACATTTGGTACTAAAGGACAAAATACCACTTAAAAGGATGGACAAATTTGCCCCTTGTTCGTAATTTCAGTATAAATTCTTACTCGAACCTCTGTTTGATATTCCTTTTGTTGTGTTATAAACCTACCTCATGTATATACAGCTATCTAGTTTTTACCTTAAGTCAATTGTTTCATTAAAGGTCAAATCTAGTATCCAACATGAACAATGCTCAAAATTTTATATTTGTAACCAATTTGGATATTTCATGATTTTTGAAGGTAGAGTTAGACTAGATATAATAAACTGACATTATATATTTTAATAACACATTATTCATAACACATAAGGTAATCATGATTCAAACATAATTTACCATAATTATATCCAGTTTGTCACAACGATGGTTTTGGAATTCTTAAATTTTAACTATTTCTTCAAATTTAAATTATCTGTTTTTAAACACAACTTCAATTCAATCTCCAATTTTATACAAAAAAAATTAAACATGAATTTAGTCAAATTAAACTTTTTCCTAACTTATACAACCCAAATTAAAGCACCAATTAAACCATTTTCGTGATTAAACCAATTTTATCTTGTTAAACCTAAGCGTGCATCTAGATGAGCATTTGCAAGATAAAATACACAACCACAATGCCGCAATATATGAAGAAAATACACAGTGTAAAAAACCTCGGATGGCTTAACCATAAGTCCACTAAGTACGGATTTAATAAAAGGACATGAAAAAAGACTTACTCAATTACTCGATGCCCTTGTAAGCCTTGAAGCTCTTTATTCCTTCAACCTCTGCCTAGTGATAATGCAAGAGTCCACCTACGACTCGGAGTCCACTGATGAGGCACTGCTACCTCTATGCATACGGAGTCCATCGTATCCTTACCAACGAACACGCAATCCTTCGCAAGAAATAATCCTCAATAATATACAAAATGATAACCTCGGTGCCAACACTTAATCTAAAACATATATTACGTAGAATCTTGGATCATAAGACAATTTGGGTGTAAAGGTTTCTCACTCTTAGATGTTGGAAAAATTTCTAAATAAATTAATCTCCCGCACTACATAAATGGTTGGAAAAAAGTTATGGAAAGTTATGACAAAATACTACTTCAAAAACTAACCTTTCTGAGAAAACTGCTCCAGTCGTTCAAATGACATATAGGCTCGTTCGAATGACAATTCTAACGATATGTTAGTCCAAAAAAAAAATGATCCTCATGAGAATCACGTTAGAAGTCATTTGAATGAGGTTGTTTTAACGAGGTCATTTGAATAAGGCGCAAAGCAAAACAAATTTTCTTTTAAAAATATAAAAGCATTTTAAAATAGATCAACAAAAATCCTAACACCCAACAATTAAATATCCGAAGCTCATATAAAATATGCATTCATACCTGAGAGATCCTTGGACCGTTGATGATGAAAACAAGGCATGACATACGATATAAAATGTAATCTTCTTGACTTGGTTGTTATATCTTCAACAAAAATTTTATAGGCTTGAAAGTTCACATATAAAACTTATATCCTATGACTCAAATAGTTTTATCTAGAATTGAGCCAACACATACATATTGACTCAATATGAAATTTGTCCTTACAAATCTCTCCCTTTGGCTATTCCCAAACAAAACCAAAAATAAAATCCTATGAGCAGTCAAGCTCATCTAAAAGACTTAATCCCAGCCCTCAAGAATGAAAGAAAAAAATACAGACACTTGACTAACACATATTCTAAGAAGCTTTGCATTAAAAACTTTGCCGTATGGATGAAAAACTACACACTTAAACACGCCATAAAACACATTGGGAATATAACAAAATAAATTGAATATCTTAATCCTCCCCCTTTGTCTAACAATGTCTACCTAAGAAATGATGTCTCCCCCTAAGTTAGATCGCCCTAAATGAAAAGAGTTAGATACCATTTCTCCCCCTTTTTGTTCAAGAATAGATAATGATTATTTTCATAAAATAATTAATTTCTCCCAAATTTAAACAAATTCTCCCCCTAAATGAAAAAGGGATAAGCATAAAGGAAAAAACAACTACATCATGCAATGGTGTATAGTGATACAAGAACAACAAAGCAGCATGGAAACACAAGAACAACTAATCCACATAAAACACAATGTATCCCAACTATGATGCGATATCAAAATGATATCAACTAGAATGTACTAAAACGAGCATGGGATACAAATGGAAAATCACAACAAGATACACACACAAAAAAAAGATATCAATGAAGCATAAACACACATATATAGGTATAAACACCACACAAGACACTAAACACGATAAGCTTTCCAAGCTCATATGACATAAATGTGTCTAAACTAAATGTAGTAAACGAAATGAATGGGTAGGAACAAGAGACAAAAGAGTTATGACTTAATCACTTAAATATGTTTAAGGAGTTCCATTTGATTGCAAAACTTTTTCAAACTTACATTTAGCCTCATGCGACAAGTTAAAGTAAACTCAAAGAACAAATATGCACATGTACACAAGCCTAGAATTTTGATGATTCTATAAATCAATAGAGCCACGACATAATAAGCATAACTAGGATTCATTGTATAAACCACTGTTCTAAAAAACTCGCCTAGGCTCCGCCTAGGCTTGAGGCTTGGGAGAAACGCCCCGCCTTAAGATTTTGACGCCTTATGCTTGGTAAAACCCTTAAGGCGTACTTTTTCTCTAAAAACAATAATGCTTTAGTGAAACGATATCACCTTTTATAAATTTTTTTACAAACCGGACCATTATCTCATCCAAAATAATCAAATAGTATTTTTATTTGCAAATATTCAGACATATTTTTATGATATGTACAATTTTAGTATTTTAAGAGCCTTGTTATGGTTAAAAAAATATTAAAATATATTAAAAATACCTAAACGCCTTTTCACGCCTTTTTACGCCAATGCCCGCCTAGGCTTCTAAGGCTTAAGGCTTGGCCTCCACGCCTCGATCACGCCCCGCGTTTTTTAGAACCTTGGTATAAACCCATTGATCTTCAACTAAACACCCTCAAAAGATAAACTTATTATGTATTTTTTTCTTTTCTTTTATCAATTCTTTTAAAGTTATTTCTTTTGGATGATAAAAAAAACTAAACTATGTTGTCCTATGGCAATTTTTCTATTTTTATTGACTTTAATCTTTTCATTAGGCTCTTGCCAATGATGGCTTTCCCGCATAGTAGATTTGCTCCTTTCGTAACCTTTTTTCGTGTTCCCATATTTATTTTCAATATAATTCAAATAAAGCTCACGAGCAACGGTTCTTACATACACAAAATTAATGGGAGAACATCTCACAAAACAGAAAGCATAAAAATTGCACGATCTCTTTTAAAGAAATATGAGGCTATCTTTTTGGCAAAATTGATGGGAGAACATCTCACAAATGATAGGCCATAGGCCAACATATTATGAGATGTTCTCCCATCAATTTTGTCAAAAAACTAAACATGCACGAGCTCTTTTAAAGTTAAATTCACATGTATATTGTGGTAAAACATATATGATGAAGCATAGACTGGAATATGACTAATCAACATACAACTAGCAAGAATATATCATGAAGTACAACTAGTGTATGTAAATGTGAGAATCTACGAAAACAATCACAAATGGTAGAAAGTAAAAGGAATCACACACAACAACGATGTACATGGTTTGGCAATTTGCCTACGTCCATGGAGAGGTTACTTGTTCTTATTAAACGTCTCTCAACTAATACAATGTATTCCTCCCTTTGCCCTGGGTCAGGGAGTACAATTTATAGATATGTTCGTTATAGAGTTTGAGTTGTTTAAGAACCTCCATCATAACGGATTGGGCATAAGATACTTGATCATGTCGTTTGAGATTCTTTGTACCTGATTTGACCATATCCATGAGTGTTCTCACGTTTTTGATAGTCTCGTGTGGAAGTTGAACCATGATTTGGGCTGGGCCAAGTGTTTTTATTGATACTTGTTTGGCTACTCTCATAGGCCATTAAAAAAAATGATCTCCCACAATTATCCCTAAAATCTTTGGGCCCATAATTTTGGGCTAATATATTTTAACCAAGCTAGTAGGCCCATGACCCGAAATAGTGAAATGACATTTTTATTATTTATGAAAGCTGGTGAGGACGTGCTTGCCTTCCGGAGGAAATTTGAAGAGTTGAGATCTTCCTGGGGAAGCGTGATTGATGATTTGAGATACTTTAAAAACCGTTCAAATGCAACTTAACCATGAGTTAAGTGTCTTTGGTCATTTTTGTGTGTACTTCATTTCCAAGCTTCCTCTCTTCATATTCTTCTTTAAAATTAGAGCTTCCTGTCTTTAGTGATTCCCCAAGGGTTCATCCATGCTAGTAAGTTTTAGCTCTAACTATTCTCTAGTTATTCTCTTATGAAACGTTTCTATAGCTGTAGTTAGGGTTTTGTGTAGAAAATGGCGATGCTTGATAACAAATATGTTTCTAAATTTAGAAAATGCTATAATATTCTTGATTGGGTGGACATCGAGTGTGTTCCCATTCCTCAGAACATTTCTTCCAGAACATTCGTACTATAGATGATGTCCATTAAATTCATACCCTATTGGTCTCTCAAGGGGGTTTGGCATTTTCCCCTAATCGCTTATTTTTACATTTCTTCCTGTACTTTGCCATTGTTTCCGTCCTGTGTACTCGAAATGTTTGGAAAATTGTAAATGGCATACATAGGATAAATGAGTTGTATGGGACCAACTTAGGGCTTGCAGAAATTTTGTTTTTGTTATGTCTTTTACTTGTAGGCGAGGAGTGCTAATCGTGTTTTATTTGTAAACTTGCCTAATTCATATAAAGATTACTGGAATGAAGGCTTCATTGCTAGAAATTGGCAGTATCCTCCCCAATCAGAGGGCTTAAGGTACAGGGGACCTAGGATCCTAATCCTTAGGGTGGAATATATAGGTCACTAACACTGTCTCCCTTTTACATTTTGTGCTCCATATTTTTTCTTCTTGGTTTTCTGATATGTTTGTGCTTTTGTTTACCTCGGTTGTCTTTGCAGCTAGGGCAAAGAATCAGGAACCAGACTCCCATGAGTTTAGTGCTTCTGAACTTCTAAAATCTTGGCAGATTAGGGATATCTTGCTACCGGCGAGCATCCTTGTTCAACAACTTATCGTATTGAGTACAAGAATACTACCTCCAGCTTCACCGCCAGGCTAGTTGAATCCATTCCTAAGTTTGAAGCTGATGGTTATGACTAAGGCTGGACTGATGCCCCAACAAAGCTGAAGGAGGCAGAAGACCTTGCCTTTTCATGGGGGTGGCTTAGTGCTTATAAAGAACTAAGGATGCCTAAGGACTCTCCCTTGTGGTACAAATATCAAATTGATTGCTCGACCTACCGACATAATCCCTTCTCCAGAGATGATCGATGGACCCCAATTGATTCTATTACTGCTCAACTTTTAGAATATCACTTAGAGGATGTTGGGGAAGAGCTTATGCCGCACCCAGATGATGGTCGAAGAGAGTGTATAGCAGATTACCTTGCTCTCCATTTCAGGCCATCGTAAACTTCATGTATATTTAAGTTTTGGTTATAAAAATAACTTTTTGTTTAATGAATTTTTTTTTGCTTACTACCTTTTAATTAGTTTTGTGTTTTGAGCTCGTGCTGACTATATGTTTGGATAGTTATAAAATTAGCCGATCAAACATCTGTTCGCCTCTCACTTTGCCATTTTGAATTTTATATTTGATTAAATGACATTTGAGAGATGCTGATGGTTATATGTTGTTTTTATTGACCAAAGTGATCCTGACTGGTCGATCTTGGGCTTTATTGTTAGCTTATACTTAGGTTGAATCGTTTTGGACTTCTTCAGCCGACTGAATAATATTTGTACTAGTGCTCTACTTATTATGTGTTTGAACATTCTCCCAGTCCAATATGTCCAAGAAATATTGTTCCATTCATTTTACCTTTTAGGTGGTATCGTCACACTACCTTAGGCCTAAATGAGATGATGGCGAGAATGCACCTGGCTATTGGGAAATCCACCCAAGCAGTCTTTTTTCTCACCAAAAAAAGTTAGTGACCAACCAGAGTTGGCTTTATTACCTAAGGATCCCATGTAGGGCTTTTATTGTTGCCGGGGAAACTCATGAGGCTTCTTATATTTACAATAAGGGCATGAGGGTAATTTGGAGTGTACATAGTTAACTTGCTAACCCTATTTGTTAGGCATTTAGATAAGCACAGAGGAGTTATCATTGGAAAAGTTTCAAATAAATGAGATATAGTCAAGATAAGTTAAGTAGATAATGTAAAATTCGAGAATAGATGGGCCAATCTGGCCTTTATTCATTGCAAATTGTCTTTATCAAGCAAAAAATAAAAATTCTACTAACTTAAAAGATAAAAAAGAAGATCTAAAAGAAGAACTTATTGACATTGGCTGCATTCCATGCTCTTGGTATCTCCCTGCCCTCTACCGTTTCCAAATAATATGCTCCTTGAAGATCATCTTTGATAACCCTGAATGGTCCTTCTCAGTTTGGTCCTAGTTTGTCGTCTGATGGTTTTACAACACTGCCAATGAATTTTCACAGGACATAGTCCCCTATTAAAAACTTCATCGGATCGACTCTTTTATTGTATTGCTTGGCTAGTTGTTATTGGTAGGAAGCCAACCTCATCAAAGCTAGCTCTTATCGCTCATTTACTAAGTCAAGTTCAGTGCGTTGTGCTTTATCATTGAGGCCTTGGTCAATAAGTGTGGTTCACATCGTGGGGATACTTGCTCCAAGAGGAACGATATCCTCCATGCCATAAGCGAGGGAAAATGGTGTTCCCCCGTTGGTTTCCTGGGCATTGTGTGATAGGCCCAGAGAACGTAAGGGAGTTCATCTACCCAAGAGCTTTTAGATTTTCCAATCATTTTTTCATTCCATCGATCATGTTTTTTTTGAAAGCTTCCGCTTGCCCATTTCTTTGGGGATACACCACAGAATTGAAATGGTGCTTGATATTGTGCTCATCACAGAAATCTTGAAAGAAACCACTTTCAAATTATGTACCGTTATCGGTGATGACTGTCCTTAGTATCCAAAAGTGAGTTATGATGTTCCTCCATATGAAACTTATCATGTCAGAGTCTCGAATGTTTGCTATGTGTTATGCCTCTACCCATTTATAGAAGTAGTCTGTGGCGACCAATAAATACTTGCAATTTGTAGATGCATTAGGTGGTAGTCCTATAATGTCTAATCCCCATTGAACGAAAGGCCATGGAGTGGTAAGAGATTTTAGGTCATTGGCAGGCTGGTGAACTATAGGTAGGTGCTTTTGGCACTTTTCACATTTGTGAGTGTAAGCACCAACGTTTTGTTTCATGCGAGGCCACCAATATCCTTCCTTGATCGTTCAAAAGGCTAACGATATTCCACCCCCATAACTCCCACATCTGCCCTTGTGGAGTTCACTAAGTACTTGCTCGACATATTGTGGGTGAGCACATTGGAGGTAGGGGACTATAAATGATTTCTTATAAAGTTTCCCTTTAGGGTTGAGGTAGAAATGAGTAACCTTGACCCTAATTTGATGGGTTGACTTCTTATTGTCTCGTATTGCGTCACTTCGTAGATAATTGATGATGGGGTCCATCCAGCTTGGGGCTTTATCTATGAGGAGGACTTCTACAACTGCATGATCGATACTGGGTTATGCGATGAACTCTATCTAGATTTTCCTCCTTTGGTCAGTGTCGATTGTCTAGCTTAGTGCTGCTAAAGCATCAACGTTACTATTCTATTATTATGGGAACTGTTGGATTTCCACCTTTTTAAAGTCTCCCATGAGTCCTCTTACTACGTTGAGTTATGATGCCATTCAATCATCTTTGGCAGTGAAGTATCCACCTAACTTCTTGGAAACCAGTTTGGAATCACCGAATACACTAAGGTGCTTTGCACCTTGTAGTTTGGCTTTTTGCAAATCGACGATCAGTGATTCATACTCAACTTCGTTGTTTGAGGCTTAAAATCCCAACCTGATTCCCTGCTTGATTATGGTGTCTTCGGGGGTGATGAGAACATTCCCCACTCCCGCCCCCTTAAAATTTGAGGCTCCATCAACATACATTGTCCAATCTTTGGACGCTGCTTCACATGCGACCAATTTCTCTTCGTTCAGCTGATTTGCTGACCGATCTCCTGTGAACTCAAGAATAAAATCTACTAGGATTTATCCTTTGATTGTTATTCTAGGTTGGAAGTGGATGTCGAATCTTTCGAGCTCGATTGACCACTTTGAAAGATGCCCATAGAGGCCCGCCCTTTATAGAACGAGTTTGAGTGAGTAAGAGGTGATTACTATGATGGAATGAGCTTCAAAGTAGTGCTTTAACTTCCTTGAAGTGATTACTAGGGCACAAGCGAGTTTTTCTAGGGGTAAGTACTATTTTTTAGCATCTAGGAGCGTCTTACTGACGTAGTAGACCGGATGCTATTCTCCCTCCTTTTCACATACTAAGGCAGAGCTCATAACATGGTTTGATACTACCAGGTAAAGATACAGTTGTTCATAATTGCCCGAATTTACCAGTAGTGAGGGCTTACTGAGGTAAGAATTGATCTCTCCCAGAGCTTATGAACAGTTATCATTCCATATTAGGCTTTTATCTTTCTTTAAGAGTTGGAAGAATGGTTGGTAGCGCTCTGAAGACTTAGAGATGAAGCGATTGAGCATCGCGAGAATCCCAGTTAGGTTCTGAACATCTCTCAATTTCTGAAGGGGCTTAACCCTGGTGATAGAATCGATTTGATCTAGGTTGGCCTCGATTCCCCTTGTACTCACTAGGTAGACTAAGAATTTTCCTAATTGGACACCTAATGAACATTTACTTGCATTAAGCTTCATTCGATATTTCGTGAGGATTTTGAAGGTTGCTTCTAGGTTTGAGAGGTGATCGACCTTGTTCTTATTTTTAACGAGCATGTCATCGATGTACACTTCCATCATTTCTCCCATTTATTTGCTAAACATCTTAGTTACCAATCATTAATAAGTTCCCCCTGTGTTATTGAGGCCAAATGGCATGACCTTATAGCAGTACAACCTAATCGAGGTTATAAAGGAAGTCTTATCCTCGTCATTCCCATATAGAGTGATTTGATGATATCCTTAGTAATCATCAAGGAAGCTCATCCTCTCGTGTGTCGTTGTTGCATCGACCAACTGATCTATCTTCATGAGACGAAAGTTATCCTTAGGACATATCCGGTTGAGGTCGGTAAAATCGATGCACACCATCTAATTTTTCGTTGCTTTTGGGTACCACCACTGGGTTGGATAACCATACAGGAAACTAAACTTCCCTAAAGGATCCTGCTTCCAGCAGCTTACCTTCCTCCTTCTTCACTGCTTTAGTCTTCTCGGGTGATTTTCAAAAAGCCTTCTGAATGATGGGCTTAAAAGTAGGATCAACGTGTAGGCGGTGGCCCACCATGCTAGGTTTAATTCCTGGTAACTCGTAAGGCTCCTATGCAAAAACATCTATGTTTCTCTTAAGGAGCGTAACTAGTTCCCTTTTCTCTTGATTGGTGAGATCATATCCAATCAAAAATTTCCTTTTTGTCAAGTTTTCATCGGCTACAACTTCTTCCAGGCTTTTAATGACCCTGTCTGCGGGGTGGACCCTAGTCTCTTCCACCCCTAGTCGACCATATCGTAGTTATTATTTGGAGAGAACAACCTCCTCTTGGGCTTTATCCTGGGTATTATCGGGCTCCTTCTTCTCTTTCCTTTGGCGGATGGCTGTGATAAATCACTTTTAAGCTGTAGCCTGGTCGCTGCGGATTGCGATCACTTCACGATCTGTGATGCACTTCAACTTTTGATGATACGTGGATGGAATAAACTTCATGGTGTGGAGCCAACCTCTGCCTAAAATATCATGATATGGGAACTCGATGTCCACTACTAGAAACTCAATTAACGTCGAGATATTTCCTGCCTTGACTGGTAAGATGATCTTTCCTAACGGTATAGTGATGCTTCCTACGAAGCTGACTAGTGGAACAGTGGCTTCTTTGAGGTTGGCGACATTCAATTTTTTTTTATGGAAAATGTTTAGATACATAACTTTAGATGAACTTCCCTAGTCCACACATAGCTGATCAACATCCCAATTAGCAATCCTGAGTGTGATCACCAATGCATCATGATGTGGGGTCCTTACCCCGACTAAGTCTTCTTTTGTGAACATGATGTGCTTCGTGTAATCAACGTCTTCTGGTCGTCAACGCTTTCCTACTAGAGTTTTGGCAAGATCAATCTAAAAATCTCCCATCACGACAGTCACCTTTTTGAGTTCCATTCGAACGGCATTGCCTTGAATCTGTTTAAAGTTTGACGCCCCATGAATTATAATAGACTCGTGTCTCATTTCATCATCGAGGACATCGTATGGCTTCTGGTCGCCATTGGTTGTGACCTTTTCTTCCTTCTTTTCAAAGTACTTATTGAGGTGCCCTGCCTGAATGAGATCTTTTAGATGTAACTTTAGAGCTTTGCAATTCTCATTTTAGTGATCAACCTCCTTGTGGCACGCGCAACTCAGGGCGCTGTTGCTTTTAGTTGGATCGCCGCTGATCTTCTTAGGCCATTTGATAAAAGTTTCATCCTTGATCTTACTAAGGATTTTATAAATGGGTTCCTTGAAGACTGTATTAATAGCTTGGAATGCCTTAGAGGGGTCACTCTTGTTTCCATTCTTGGAGTCATTCTTACCCCTCATTCATTCTTCCCTTCTTTTGGGTGTCATTCTTCTCCGTCCCCTTGTTCGCTTTTCTCAACCATTGTTTCCCCCAATAGGATGAACCATGTCTTTAACCTTGGCGTACTTCTCGTTATGAGCCATAAGATCATCAATGCTTATGGATTCCTTTTTGGTGAGGGATTGATAAAGCAGAGAGGTGGTCGGTAAGTCAATTTTAAAGGACCCTACGTCAACCTGCTCCGAGTAATCCTCGTTCTCATTAAAAACTTCCCAGTATCTTTTGGCATAATCCCTGAAGTTTTCCTATGACTTCTTCATAGTGAGTAGTGCATCCATCCGCTTAGGGTGAGAGTTGCTTGTTATGAATCGTGATGTGAAAGCCTCTGCCACTGCTGCAAAATTCCTAATCGAAATGTAGGGAAGCCTTTCGAACCACTTCTCTGCTACATCATGTAGGCTAGAAGGGAAGATTCTACATATGAGTGCGTCATTGTGGCTCCATAAGGTCATTGTCTGCCGATATGTCCTGACATGATCTATAGGGTATGTTTTCCCATCATAAATCTTGAGCCTAGGGACAACGAACTTCTTAGGGGCTCCTCTCGTTTGATTTTCCTTGAAAAAGGGTTCTTCATCTGAGAGTTGAGAGCTCTTTTGGTAAGATCTCTAGTTTATATGGATACTCGATGTGCCGGGTGTTAGTCCATGTCCCTACGGACTAGGAACTTTAAATCTTCACTTGGTCGATCATTATTCCGGTGGTGCCTCTCCTACTAACCATGCTCTTATTGTGCTTACTTTGATTTTTCATGTTCAACTCTCTCCTGGTCACACCTAGTGCTCCTTCCTCGTCTAGGGGAGTCTCCCCACCGAGGGCTAGGATTCCTATCTTGATGCCGCCTTGTGTTTATGAAGAGATCTCTCTCCATTCTTTCCAGTCACCTCAAAAGGCAAGCATTCTCTTCTTCTTGGTGGCGCTTTGCCTCTTCTTATTCTCGAAGCCTAGCTTTATAGGCATCGACCAACCTAAAAATCTGAGTGGACCTTGGCGGACCATGGCTCTTTTATGAGGGTTGCTTTTATTAGCGAAACCTTGGTGTTAAATGTTGGCGAATTTCAGACCTGACCCTAGGAGGGGCTGGGTGGTCTTCCTGAAGATCGCCAGCTTGTGGAATGTTACTGTTATGGTGAGACATTACATGTTTTCGATAATGAATGTTTTCTTAGGAATACAAGTCGGTTCACACAGACGACACCAATTGTTAGTGAAGAGAAATTCACAATAAAAGAATCTACAAAAATAATCACAAATGGCCGAAAGTGAAAAGGAATCACAGATAACAACGATGTACGTGGTTTGATAATTTTTCTATGTCCACGGAGAGGTTACTTATTCTTATTAAGTGTCTCCGAACTATTATAATTTTTTCTCCCTTTGCCCTAGGTCAGGGAGTACAATTTGTAGATCTGTCTGTTACAGAGTTTGAGTTATTTAAGGAACTCCGTCATAGAGGATTGGACATAAGATACTTGATTATCTCATCTGAGATTCTTAGTACCTGATTTGACCATATCCATGAGTGTTATCATAGTACTGAAAGTCTCGTGTGGAAGTTGAACCATGATTTAGGTTGGGCCAAGTGTTTTTATTGAGACTTGTTCGGCTACTGTCATGGGCTGATAGAAAAATTAGCTCTGACAGTAAACAAATCTAACACAATCAACCTTTAGATCTAGCATGGGAAGTATTGTGTGCAAGAAAATGAGAATCATAAAGTATTATCTCGGGTTTTGGTGACCTTGGTGACTTTACCCTTGGACTTACTAGGAAAATTTTTAAAATCGAAACAAAACCTCCTAAGGTGACCCTTCCTACCGCAATGTGTGCAAGTGTAAGCACGACGAGAAATACTACCTAAAGGTTGAACTGTTTTTGCATTCCTAGTTGACTCTCTCAAAATCATGGTTTTGGATTTATTAGCGAAAATATTTTAAGTATCGAATCCAATACCACACTTGCCATCTTTGATTTGGACGGTGCCTAAAACTTTATCCAACTTCTCCATCCTACGTCTAAATAAAATTTGACCTGACTTGAGTTTCTTTATCTCTCTTCAATCTCCATTATCGTAGACTCAATTAAACTCCTAGTCTCTTCAAACTCAAGAAGCTCTTTGTTCATAGCCTCTACTAAACCTCGAAGACTATCTCTCTCACCTTCAACATAATCTAGCTTTTCTAGAAGATTCCTCCCACATTCCCTAAGATCTTCAATTAAAACAATCTCATCATTACCTACTGTGCGTTCTTTTATCCTAGATTTTAACTTCAAGTTTTTATTTTTCAATTTCAAAGATTTTGCATACAACTAACGGAAGGCAACTTAGAGTTAAGTCTCCTCCTCCCCCTTTTCTTCTTCTTCTTCTTCTTTACCATCAAACACTTGGGATTCATAAACAATGTCCTCGGGAAGTGTCATGCAAAGAAATATCTTCATGGAAAGATTTCATCATCAATGCTCACATGACTAGCCATGAACACGGTGATGTTACGCTCAATGGAGGAATTGAATCCTTGTTCTGATTCACTGCCACTAGGGGTGGCATTGTATGCAATAGGTTTCTTGCCCTCCTTCCATAATTAAGTGGGACACTTGGATGCCCTATGGCCATAACCCTCATAACCAAAACATCAATTTGACTCATCCCTCTTATGATCATCAATATCATTTTTAGGGATTTTCTTGGCTTTATTATACTTAGACTTCTCAAATTTCTTACAATCATTTTTAAATTTCTCTTTATTAAACTTAAGAAATTTTCTCAACTTCTTAGCAAACATAGTCATATCATCCGAGTTGAAGTCAAACTCATCATTCGAAATAGTGTTTACTCCTTTCAAACTTTTAAAGTTATGCCCTTATCCTTATTCTTCATATCCTTAGAGGTAAACAAGTCAAGTTCATAGGTTTGTAAGTCAGCTAGAAGATCTTTAAGTTTTGTAGAGTTTAAAGTGCCTAAAGAATTCAAAACGGTCACTTTTAGATTAAACCTATCGGGTAATGACCTCAATTTTTTTTTATGACACAGTTGTGGGTATTTTCTCTCCTAAGTTAAAAGACGAGTTAATGATATCGGTCGATCTATCATAGAACTCATCGAAAGATTCACTCTCATCCATTTTAATGCTTTCACATTGATTGGTGAGGTTTTGGAGTTTATAAGACTTAAAAGAACTAATATGTTCATGGGTGAGTTGGAGTGTGTCCCAAGCCTCTTTAGACATTTCACACGTCATAATACGGTGGATCTCCTCCGGTGTAACCACACTAAAAAGAGCATTTAAACCACAAGAATCAAAATTTTCTAGCTTAAGCTCAGCCTCACTCTATCTTTCTACGGGTTTAGGAACAAAAACTTCTCTTTGTAAACACGGTGGTGGGGACCACCCTCTAACAACTGATTGCCAAACCCTCTCATCTAATGACTTAAGTTCTTACCTCATATCCACTTTCCAATATGCATAGTTAGAACCATAAAAATTAGGAAACTTCAAAAATGATAAATATTCGGTAAGGACATATTTTATAAGTCTTGTTTACATTAGAGTATGTCGTATACCGCTACAACCATCGAAGAATTATTCAAGATCATTCAAGCATCAAGGCGGATCCGATTATCAAAGAATCTTCTGCAAGACGAATTTGGTAAAGATTATGTTTTTATTCCACAATTATTCACTTAGAGTATTGGGATATTTTTTCACAAAAATATTTTCTAAGTGTTGGAGCAGAGCTTTAATTATTTTTCGTCAAAAATATAATTTTTGGAGTTTTTGAGGTGGTGAATTTAATGAGAAAAAAAATATTGAATTTTATCCATCTCATTCAAACGACATCGTATGTCGTTCAAACGACATGGTATGTCGCGCGAAGTGCTAGCTGTCATTCAAATGACATTGAATCTCGTTCAAATGACACGCTATTTCGTTTGAGCGACCTGCCACCTTAAAGTGGTTATAAATAGGACTTTTCAACTTTGTTGTTTACAAGAAGTCTTTCTCATTTTTCATTCTGCAAACGCTGCGAAATCAGTAGAACACTTTTGGCTTCTTCTTTGGTTTCAATGCACAAAAATCCCATATGCTGCGGTAAATTGTTTTGGAACCCAAGAACATACATCTTGTTTAAGTTTGCTCTTGTAGGGAGGGTAACCTACTGCTGATCTAGGTGCCATTTGAGGGAGGTACTGGGCTGATTGACTTCATGTCATTAGGGAGTGTTACAGTATTCCTGGACTGAAGATAGGACTGCGGTCCTTGTAGGTTCGCTATGTGTGGATATATTGATGACGACACCGATCGAAACCTGCGGGTATTCGTGTGTCAAACCTCTTTTTCATTGTAACCCTGTAAGTTGCAATTTAAAATTATAATGAAATAAAGGTTTTTCCCTTTGGATATTTTTCCTGATATTGGTTTCCTTTGCATGCTTATGGATTTTATGTTATCAAAGCACCCAGTTGCATGTGTTAGGGTTTAATTAAAATTTAGGTTAATTAAAATTGAATTTATTTGAGAAGTCACATTGTTCCGCTGTAGCACAATTCTTTACAAATTGGTATCAGAGGGGGTTACGCTAATTTATTGCATTTGATCTTGGTCTTTCGAAAAATTATGTTTGATCCTGTTTTTCTTAAGAATGGCTTTTAGTGTTTTTGATGATTTTCGATGTCAAATTTTTGAAAAGTCTAATTGGAAAACTCACACCAACTCTTATTTTATATCTTTCGTTGAAAACGATTCTGAGAGGTGTTCAAGTTGTGAGGGTGTTGATCACACGATAGATGAGTGTCCCACAGATTTAAGAAAGCAATTGAAAAAACCGACACCTCATATTTCTACCCTTAGTGATAGTGATTCAGAAGAAGAAGTTTTTTATTCTTCTAGGCAAGTGCTTCCCACCCGTGTGATTAGTGATGATAATGAGGATGATGAGAGTAAGGGTGGAAGTGTAGATGATCGTAACTTGCAAACTGCTCTCAATGAAATTTATGCTGAAGCTTTGAAAATAAAGAAAGAAAATTTAAAATTGAAAGATCAATTGAAAGAGAATGACTTAAAAAATGATAATGATGTTTTAGTTGAAGAACTTAGAGCACGTGCGAAAATGTTGAAAAAAAATCTAGCATATGTCGAGGGAGAGAGAGATAGTCTTCGAGGGGTGATAGAGGCTATGAAAAAGGAACTTTTAGAGTTTGAGGATTCTAGACGTTTACTCGAGTCGAGGATAGGTGAGCTTGAGAAGAGTTTGAGAGAATCAAGCAAAGTAAACTTTAATTTGGAGTCTCGGTCAGAAAAGTTAGATAAAATTTTAGGGACTGCCCAAATTAAGGTGGATAGGGGTGGTATAGGTTTTGATGAGAGTGTCTCACACATACCCAAAGCCAACCCTAGATATGTGAGAGATCCTCCTAGGGTTGTTAGGAGAGAGGCACCTAGGGTTGTTAAGAGAGAGACACCGAGGGTTGTCAAGTGAGATCCACTTAGGAACATCGTACGAGAGGCACCTAGTAATTTGAGGAGAGCGCCACCTAGGAATTTGAGGAGAGATCCACCTAGGAATGTGAGGAGAGGACCACCTTTAGGTAGCATATATCGTCCGATTAACACTTGCAGACATTGCGGTAAGCAAGGTTATCTTAGGCATTTCTGTTACAAACTTTTAAATTGACCTAGGAAGTTTAATAGAAAAGTAAATTCGATTCCTCAAACCGCCACTTGTCATTACAAATCTGTTTGATTTAGGAAATCGGATTTAGAGGCTTATTGTACAATTGTTCATGACTCTCATTTACTTGCACGTGATTCACCCCCATGTGAGATCGTTTGGTTAATTGTGTTTGATATTTTTCATATGCTATTTGTGCTCCGTGATATACTCTTACTAGTGTTATGACTCACTTTGTTGTAGTTTGCATTGTTTTGTGCTGTTTTAGCACTGTTTTTTACCTATCAGCACCTTTCAGATATCTTTTTTTGGAAATTTTTTCACTGGGCAACACTATTTAACATTCTAGGGATTTTGTGAAAATTTGTTTCTCTCGTTCGAGTGAGAACAGGTCTCGCAAGAAGCCTTCTCGTGAGATGCTATGTCGTTGGAACGCCAGGCAGTCTCGTTCGAGCGACCTGGTTGACTTTGACTATTTTGTTTTAGTACCCTGGATTCATATGCTTAGGTACTGCAGGGTTGCTTCTGACAGTGTATAAGTCATTACTTTTGGCTTTTATGCTTAATTGCTAATACTGCATTGCACGTTTAATCACACATGATTCCTTTGAGCGATTACTGTTTGCTAGTATAGGATGACTTTCATACTGATATTATATGCCTATTGCTAGTGTGTACCATATTTGTATTTATGGTTTTTATTTTTTGATATATTTTGAAAAATACAAAAAGATTTTAATTTTTTTAGAAAAATTGAAAAATTCAAAAAGATTTTTGTATTTTGTTTGCACCGTATATGAAAGGACATTTAGGATGACTAAGTCAAAATTTCATTCCATTTATCCATGTGAGAATTTTATAGTTCTTTGAGACAATATATCATGTCATCCATGTACTTTACAATGTTTGGAGTCATTGAAATGTTATTAGTTGACACTTCCTACATATTTGACTGATTATTTCCTTTAATGCACACATGCACGGATTTGGTTGACTATTGTACTTGTCTATCACATGTTGGTTAAGTGTTTTCATCTCAATCCTATCCTTAAAACAAACCAAGTGTAATAATACGAGAGTAATAAAAGTAGTGCATGTAAAAACCATTGCCCGTGAGGAATTTGTTTAAGTTTAAAAAAATGATGAGCGGCACGGGAAAGGGCTACGAGAGTGTAAAATTAACTCTGCGTGAAAGCCACTGTTTGAAAAGAGTTTGCACAAAAATTTAGACAATAAAAAGATAAAATACGCCTATAAGTAGATGCTCTCGCATAAGTTCAAAGCTTTAAGTCACATATTCGCCATGAGTACAAAATGGGGAAATAATTACAAATATGCATTTAAGGAGGCCAACAAAACACATGTATACAACTAGACAAAGCCCAACAAAGCGGCTAGATAAAGACCAGATAAAAGATCAAAAACCTAAAAAAAACAAGGCCCTCAAAGACACAAACTTCTACAAACAATTAGGGGTGTAAAACGGACGGATACGGAGCGGATACCATATCTGCATCCGTATCCATATCCTCTCAAATAATAATTGCACCTATCATTATCCGTATCCTCCCGAATTCTCTGAATTTAGATAAATATCCTTATCCATTTATATTATTTAATATATACACACACGCACACTAGGGTATGCCCGTGCCTGAAGGCACGACAAAAATTTCCAAAGTACATAATTATGAAACGGAAACAATTTCGTTCCCCCAACAAAAAAAATGTTAAGTCGTATATAATTTAAGTTATATGGTTTAATATATAATACATATAGTGTTACACAATTTAATTTTTTGTGGTGAGTTTTCTTTGTTTATAAAACTACCCACCTTATTTAAAAAAGAAAAAATATGCCAACAATAGTGCTAATAATCCGTCCTAAACATCGTATAAACAAATTCAACTCAATTCGTAAGAATAACATGAATACTTAATTCAAAAGGATTTATTACAGAACACATATAATTGTAAACAATATAAAAAAAATTGAACAGAGCTTCCTCTATTTATAGGAGTATCCGCCCTGTTTAGGAAATAAAAAATAACACAACAATATTAAACATATGAAGTTTATGATATTAGAGTTGAGATATCCTACATTGTTCACTGCCTCATATGCATGTCCCGCAGTCACAACACCGTCGCCTATTATTGAAATTATGTGATTGGAGTTACCTAACAAATCCCTCTCAACAGTCATTCTTAAACCGACCGACTTCCATATATTGGATACACCTGTGTAACATTAACATGTCAATGAAGAACAAATATGAGATCACATGTTCATGTAATAAATTTGACACAAAACATTCATGACTTAAATCTTGCAAAAAAATTCACTCGTACATACAAACCGACGTATATTATTTGTATCGACTACATACCAAAAAAATCACTCGCACACTTCATCACTACCGGCTACAACACGCGTCATGCAAAAAAATTACATTCCTTCAACTACATACCAAAAATTTATTTATATCGAGCTAAAATTTAATTTTACATACCGTCAATTACATTTATTATGTTGGAATACATTTATCCAGCTAAAAGTTTACAAACATTGCCAAAATGAACATCACAAACAAAATAATGAAAAAGATAATTTTAAATGACATTTAAATTATGCTAAATTTGAAAATGAAAAATAACACAAAGTGGGTGAACGTCAAACACAAAATTATATTACTTGGTTTACCTGTATCATAAAGTTTTACCTATATGTTCAACAATTACATCCACAAAAAATGAAATACAAAAAGAAATATAATCCATACCAAATATAGTGAAGAAACCCTGTAAAATTTCCAATGTGGACCATTGAACTTACCCTCTAAATCCTGCAAAATGATTCCACAAAACTTAAGTTCAAAAGGGCATTTACAATAAAAATGAAAATAAAAAAGTCATCAGGTTTTCGATCAGTATGATCACAAATTTATCCATCAAGTGTAAGTTTCATATTGCTATTGTCAAGTTCTCATTATTAACTAAATAATAAAGAAATTTCACCAACTATTTGCCACAAAGAATAAATCATTCACCAACTATTTGCCACAAAGAAAAAGGAAACAAACAAATATAAACTCCAGTTCGTATTTGAAAAATAGAAATAAACACACAATATAAATACTAATAAGTCCTAAAACTGATTTCAACGGGAAAATAAGTGCCAAATATCGGCATACGACATAGTTTATATTACCTTGGGAATCCAATGACCTTCAATTAACAACAATCATAATTTCCTGAGAATGCGCCAAAAAACAGAGTGAAATATTGGTTCCCACCCATTAAATATTAAATAAAGCATGCTTATTATAAATAAGAATCTAACAAATTTTATCTACCATTATTGAAACGGGATAGAAAAATCACATCAATCAAACGCAGATGTAGTCCACTCCTTGAATTAGCCAAAACTTTACGTCTCCACTTCCTACCAGTCCCCCGACAACGGGAACTCGCAGTTATGCAAAAATAGTTAGGGATGGAAGCAGCAATATTTGCAAAAGTGTTAACTTACTGTGGTAAAAATAGGTTGGGGATGTTACGCAGTTAACGAAGAGAGATCACATATTTTGTGAATCAACGATGGAAAAAAGAGTACCTCTTTTCGAGCAATATTCATGTTTGCATAACATAACTTCAATAAGTGTCTCGTTATCCTTGTAATACACTTATGCACCCAATATGTCATGGAGTATCTCTCTATTCTCTTCACTAAGGAGTTCATATGTATTATGAGTCCTCCACATTTCACGCTCTTTAGCTGCAAGAAGAGGATAAAGAAACCTACTGTAATTTCAAATATGCCCTATACAGTGCTCCATGTACAAATTTGAAGATAGTAAGAATCAAATTATATATTGAAAAATCACTATAAATAGTAAGAATCAAATGCATGATGACAGCAAACCGTAGTTGCAAATGTGACTTAAACTAAAAATTGTGTGGGTGTCAACACATTTATGTGTATTTAAAACATTTGGATAAACCAACCATAAATAAACCAACCATAAAAATTGTATGGTTGTCAACACATCATATGGAGCATTATATTACATTATAAACCAACCATAAATAGAAAAAAATAAACTTTTGGATAAACTTTTGAAAATTTTAACTAATTACATTTACTTAAGAACAACCCAAAAATTAGTGTTTTAATCGAGAACTGACTTACATATACTGCATCATGGACCGAAGGTTGGAAAAGTGGTGATTTCAGCTCATCCTTCCCACTAACTTGCATTTTGTTACTCTGTATAAACATAGACTGCATAGACTGTATAAACACCACCAGATCCACCTTATAAGGCACTTCCAACTTTATCTTCCATATCATTACATATATGAAAATAAACCCATGAATGGACAAATATGGAAATTGATGAACAAACTAATTTAAAATGATTTATATAATACAACATGAACCTACACAAATCAATAATATAAAATAAATTAGTAATTAATCACCATTATAGAGAAATTTGAAATATAAATAATATATGCCCGGCCAAGTCGAGAAATTTCTGAGTTCTTGTCTTTATTTTTTCGTCGAATTCGCAATGGTCAAAATGACCATATGTAAAACACATTTAAATTAAAACATGCTCAAATGACCATGTGTAAAATACATTTTAATTCACAAATGTAAAACACATGGTCAAATGACAATTAATATCTACAAAGCTCCAAATCAGGGTGATGTTCAAAGAATTAAAAAAAATAAGGATGAGGTAAACATTAAGAAGAACTAAAATAGTAAACACATTGTTCCATACCTTTAGCACCTTTTTTATTCAATTTGATTAGGTGCTAACAGTTTTTCCTCTTTCCATTTAGTAATAGTTATAAAGAACATCCTCTGTAGACATACATTCCACCATGTGATGTTCAAAGAATTACAAAAAAAATAAGGATGAGGGAAACATTAAGAAGAACTAAAACAATAAACAGATTGTTCCATACATTTAGCACCTTGTTGATCCAATTTGATTCGGTGCTAACAGTTTATCCTGTTTCCGGTCAAGATTCAAAAAAATATTGACATCAAACAAATAATTTATCTAGATGATGCAAACCAAACATTAAATACAAAACATAATGCATTATGAATCAACAATATACTAAAGTTATTTTGGGTATACACATGTCTATGACCTGTTTTAGAGAAGACACATATTGATTATGATAACCTCCATACACATGTATTTGAATACAAAAATTGTAGTTCAAACACCAAATATAATAAATTTTAAATCGTGTCATTTAAAAACTCAAGAAGAAAATGTAATCTCATAACAATAAACCATATACCAAAAACACCCAAAACAAACTAAAATGATATAAGGAGGGGGAGGCAGTGGTACAGAGTTCACATGGAAAAGATGGTGTGTGGCTCGACTTCGTATAGTGGCTCACAATAATTCCATTCGAAAAACTAAAACCTTGAAAATTATTCCCCTGCCGGAACTGATTCGATAAGAGGGGAATGCTCTTATTCACAATAATCTTTAAAAAACTGATTGAATGAGTAGTAAGGTATGAGATGTGAGTACCATTCAGTGTATAGGCCAATTAGGTTACCAAAATTAGTACCTAGTGTTAGCGGCCACAATACTTTAAAGAGCAAGGGAAGTGATGAAAAACATAACCGAGACCATCACTGGAGAGAAGACGCTCGGCATGAGCTTTGGCCTAGATGAACGAACCTTCTTTGTCTTCTAAGTGCTAAATTCTATCAGAGCTAAATTCAAATGAAACTAAAATTATAAATTCAAATTTAGTATTAATTCAAGTGAAACAAAATTTTTATCTCAACTAAAATTCAAGTGAAATTAAAATTATGAAAAAATACCTCATGGATGTAGTATGTAGAAAAAATACCACACCATGAATCCAAATCATCCCGTGTTTATTCAAAATGAAAGAAATACCTGAACAACCATCAACAAAAATAGTAACTGGACAACCATCAAGCATCAAAAGGAAAACAGAGTGCCTGTGAGGAACACCAAACTTTTTTTTACCAAAAATCAATAAAAGTGTAAGGAACACCAAGTGATGTTCTTAAATTCAAACTCATATTAATTATCGTTGTCATGGTATTGTAGTATGTAGAAAAAATACCACACCACTAACCCAAATCATCACGTGTTTCTTCAAAATGAAATAAAAATAGATTACATGGAAAAAAAGTACCTAAACAACCATCAACAAAAAAGTGAGGGACACCTACTGATGTGATTATATTCAAACTCATAAAAGGGTTTTATAAAATACCCTTGTTTTGAACAAAAACAACCATCAATAAACAGTGAATGAAATGGAAAATACCCGGCAATGGCCTTTGATATTCACGGTACCTTCATCCAATTTACCTTCACTTGATGTTACAAAAATCTGAGATAAATGGGTATACCTCAAATTAAACACAAAAAAGTCATAAAAGATGTTGAACTCTACTAAAATAAAATGTCGGTTTCGCATTACTCCCTGAATATGAAAACCCTAAAATAATTTTGGTAACAACCAAAAATAATCTGAATAGTAACCATTTACATTTGAATAAGAGATGGAAAATAGTAGTGAAAGGGCGTGTGAGAGGTAACATGATGGCATGGGAGCTCAGTGCGTTAGGGAAGATGTCATGGGTTTTTGAGAAATGAGACTGAGAGAGAGAGAAAATGACGTGAACAAGGGGCTTTTTGTCAGTTTTCATCATTTTTAGTATTTCTTTTATTTTTAGAATTCATTGTATTGTTCCTTTTATTTTGTATTTAGAGGAAGGAAGATTATTCGTCATTAAGGGAATATTTGTAATTAGATACTTAGCTTACCGGCCAAGCAACCTCGTCCCTTTAAATACCTCTTTTGTAGCTTCATTGAGGGATTTGTCACAAAGGGAAGCGATCCCATGCACAAAGGTATTTGTCACAATTGGACATGGAGAAAGATGTTGCTACATCAAGAAAACAAAAGGGTTCAACAACTGAGTTTAGTGGGTTAAGATCTTGGTCATTGCATAACGGACAAGATGATTATCATGATTCATAGACTGGCATTGAAGGCAATTAGTTTCTACTATCGTATAGCTATGATGTCCAACATTCAGATAGGATGTCACAAAATGTCGACCTCTATGCCAAGGTAATGAATGTGGCTTAGTAGTTCGTTAGTACAAACGTGTGTGTTATGTGAGTTAGTTGGGAAAGATTCCCTTTCGAATAACTATGTCGTTTCTGCATAGAACACAGTAAACTAGGCATAAGCAAGCTGAAGTAGATGGTTCCCTCAATTAGAACAAATTATTACACAAGCTTCCCATGGTACATGCATTAATAAACCTACATATCTAACAAGAACTTAGAAATGCTTATAACAATTATGGAATATAATACAAAACAAAAGTAGAGAAAATGAAAAGGTTAACAACAATGGGGAAGGGTTCAGTTGAACGCTTATTACTATAGGGTTCTCATTCTTTTGGGAGGCTTTTTTAAGAACTCATCCAGGAGACTGTTCAGCTTCTCTAAGTGAAATTCTATACCATCTACATTTTAATGTATGGGGTGTTTAAGTATAAAAAATGCGTACCTTAGTTAGAAATATATTAGTTTTTTATAACTCTAGGTAGTCGCTTCAATAACTCCCGGGACTATATAAAACTCAAGCATGAGTTGAAAATAAGCTTATACAGAGCACCATCTTACATAGCCAACTAGACTGATTCCATGCAAGGAAAAAAATCATCTTTGCATAAATTACGAAGTCCACCAAACCTTAAAATTGAATAAAATACCTTAAATCTTAGCCTATGTCTTCTTGTATATCCTCTTATCCTTATGAAATTGTCTCAGAATAGGGAAGAGTGCTTGCAAGTTATATTTAGAATACCGAACTGTCTCACTGAATTCATACTATAGCCTCGCAATATCCTACAGAAAACATCCAAGTACATGTCAAGAAAAATAATATATCTCAAAAGAACACAAAGCAATAAACAAATGTGAGGAGATGAAGACACTGACTACACAGACCTCGAAATATCCCTTAAAAGGTTTCAAGGAAGACGCCCAAATGCAGTCTAGATTTTGATATTTTCTCATAACCTCCTCCACCTCCATACTCGCAAATTTTTTATTCGTTCACCAAATTCCATAACATAGCCAGGAGAACACAACACAAAAGGCATGCCACTCTTGCACTCTCGCAGAGTCTTTAATAAATCCACCCAGTTCTAGGAAGAGTACCGAAGATATTCAGCTCGCTGAATATCTTGTTCTGCAGAAAATAGGAGTAAGGGCAATGTAGAAAGAAATTAATCAAATTTTCAAAGTTGCATTTATAAAGACAACACCAATTTGAATATGGTCATTTAAGTGCCCTCTTTTTATGTAACATTTCACGAGTATTCACTCTCCCATGAGCAAAAAAAATAGGTAAAACCTGAATTTTTTGGGAGTTGCGGCCAACCAAGTCACTTTGCAATCTTAGTTGTTTGGACTTGGATGTACCACTTAAAGTCAATCTATGTAAAAAATGACTTTAATAAGTACATGTAAATGCAAACAACTTTGGAAATTGTAATTATTGCGATAAATAGTGCAAGGCTCAGCAAAATCCTCTATGACATCTTGGGGTACCTATATTTCAAAAACACATCTAATGATGACCACCACCAACAATTAGAGTTGAATGACAAGAATATACCTATAAGGAGCATGTATGAGATTGTAAAAAGATAATATAACTCTCACAATGTTAGGTTGAAGTTACACCATATAAACTCCTCTTTAATAAAGTGTATGTAACAACAACCAGGGAATTAACCATACAAATTAAAGGCACATTCCATGCAAATCAAGAACAAGTGTAATTGGTTGAAACTAGTATAGTATTTTTCCTATTTCTTAAAAAATTATACGGTAGTGTTAATTCATATCTTTGACATTAAACTACTAGATTAAAAAATAAACCTCACATATCCATAAACAAAAATATAGTAAAGAAGTAACAAAAAGTGTCCCAATACATACTAACGTTTTTGTTTTGCAATTAAAGTATATCCAGATCTAACAAAGTAACATAGATAATAAAAATAACAAAATGTGTCCCAATACATAATATTTTTTTTTCATTTGAGTTATTCAAAAAATGTATTAATTTTCTTATTTTCACTCGGATAAGCTCATATAATCATGCAATTATCCCTTGCAAGCGGAGCCTGAAATTGAAATAAATTTATAGGTATTTTTGTGTGTCCATTGGGTGCACAAAACCAATGAGTGCTCGTGAGGGGTAACTCTAATTAATGAACATGTAGTGGGTATCTCTGAAAAATTACCCTCACCCCCAAAATACAAGGGGGTTGACGCTCACGAGGGTATTAACTCCAATTAATGAACATGTAGGGGGTATCTCTAAGCAATGAATTATTTCGGGGGGGTAAAGTAAAAAAAAGCATCTATGAAAGAAGGAAAACTGATGCAGGGTTCATATATATGTTAAAATATAGAAGAAAATGCTGATTTTTACCTCATCACTCAACTGGGGTCCCACCCTGAGTGTTCTTGTCGCATAAATCTGTTTGAGACTTGCTTGGTATGATAGTAGGAGGTGACCATTGATCTGGGACCATGAGAAAATAGGTTGTCATGGTTTTCCTGAACCTCTTTTTGTATTGTTTGGGCGAGATAACTATCGAAGACGCATTTTTGGGCCCACCGAGGACGCCCAAAACCTTCACCCATGTTTCGAGGTGCTTGTCCTATGTGTATTATCTCATGAAATCGAAAATCCCTAGAACGAGTTATTTTTTCTCTTCGTCCACTACAACCAGCAATGAGTACTCCATTACATCAATCGAATGTGACAGTGAAATTAACAATATATTAAATTGGGAGCAAAATCTAGAGTCGTAAGTTCGAGTACCCCAAAAGAGGTGTATGCAACAAAGTGCATAATTTAGCGGTGTTTTGGCATTAATTATAGAGGGGTATCATGCAAAAATTGCAAAGTTAAATGATCTTTTTTTCACTATTCCCTTCATGAAAAATAGTAGAGAAAGTTTCAGTGGCCAAATTCAAGAAAAGGATAAAGTGAAGAGAGAGAGAGAGAAAGAGAGACTGAACTATCTAACTTTCACAAAACCCGCCTCTGAACTAAGCTAAAAACGTAGTAAAAGTAACCAAAAGGGGTGTTGATGCATTAAAATAGTTTATGATAAAAACTGGGTTTTTAACTTTACACGCAAAAAATTGGGGTTTTAACTTAAAATCCACCATAATCGAAGATTTCAGACTTCAATACATTTCACTAATTGATATTGACTTTGGCACCTTTTTCGTTAGTGGCCAATTCGATTTACGTTCATGTGCCATACACAGTAACTTTAAATAAATATCTTTATTAATAACAAATGACCTTTTATTTCAGGCTCAATGTCAGAAAATCTACTTGGCCAGTAACAAAATCAACATCATTTGGTAAAAGGTACAAGTCGGAAAGCCCAAATAATGGAGTCATTTAATAGTTAGAAAAAATACTTGATATACTCCCAGATTCTCTGCGAGGCACATTGGGCTTCCAGTGCCAATTGATTCAGATAGATACTTGAAATATCCAGGAGCAAACTTTATAAACAACTCCAACTCTGTCTTTATAACTTGTTTAATTATAAATCCACATTCAACGTTTTTGCAAAGAAGACATTGCTCTTCCCACCATGGGCACCCTACTTCTTACAACTACTAAGAGACCTCACATAATCCACTTCACAAGGGCAACGTATCCTCCTCAAGGCTTCAAAACATTTTGTGTAATAACAAGTCACCGTATATTTTACTTTACCGAGGGGCCCATCATCCGTAAAAGTAGCCCTGACATGCATCGCCTTTGAGTATGACCATGGATCCAAAACGGGGGAGCTATGGAACTATACATGGATAAAATTTTGTCATCCATATATCCAAGACTTTTGAAGACTCCAATATCATTTCATCCGTAGAACTAAAGGACTGGAAATTCCTCGAATCAAAGGACATCAGAGAAAAAGTAAATTCCTCGCTGCTTTTTCATCTGTCAAACTCATCGGAGAGTTAGGCAAGATAATCTGGTGAAAGTAGCGTGTACGATATAATACTTGTGGGATCATCGTCATAAATCGGGACAACGGTGTCGTTGACACCCACGAGGAGAAGTAACCGCGCCCCGCCTTGGAGTTTCACTTCTCGAAATGATGAGATATAGGTGTGATTATACTCGTTGAATGAGTCAAGTTTCTGACTGCTACTTAAAAAGTTTTTGTTCAACGAGCGATAAAAATTTATGAAGGGTATTCCCAACCAGCTCATAGAATATTCCATATTATTAGAACCTTTGGAGGATAAAACAAGTACCATGGGCCCACACGGGTCTTCCCCATGATCCTATAAATCAAACGTTCCAGTCAGTGAGACAGTGGTTGAGGAATCTGCCACAACTGAAAATGCATTTTTGGGGTGACTTTCTCCGGTTCACGCTGCATTGAGAGTATCAGACAAACTTTCGATACTAGAAAACTTCCCATCCAAGAGGAACCGATGAATAGGAGGTAAACAAGATACCTTGGGCACACTTTGGAACTCCTCTCAATCTTTTGAGCCCAACATGGTGGTTAAAGAATCTGTTTGGCCGATAGGGAACTTCTTATCAGATATAATTTTATGAACTATTTCATTGGTATCCTAATGATGAAACTCATCACAACTGTTTCTACCAACACAAAATTTAGCCCGGTCTTCCTTTTTTGGATTTAAATCCAAACCCTTTTCAACACCATATTCTCCACCTGGGTCATAATGTTTATCGAGTTTTGTGTCCATAAGGATAGATTCAAAATCGTTTAAACCTTTACCTCAATGAATAACAATTTTGTTATGAACAAGCTTCTCATCAGTAGAGAGGGGTTATTTCACAAGTTCACCCTGAATTCTATGGCTATCTTAATTCACCACATAAATTAGGCGGTGGTCCCACGTATAAGACTGGAATAGTAACTATTTTCACAGCCGATTAATCTCGAGAATATCAATGAGAGGTTGGCCTTTTTTCACCTCATTGTTCATAATTTTTTGGAGATATTCTTGCAACTCTATCGAGAAATACATCAAACCCTACATGTTGAATGCCATTTCAAGATTGGTCAAGAAATACGCGAGAGCCCACATATTAAAATGGTCTACATTCTAACACAAAGATGGTAAATTAATGTCTTGTTGGAAATGTGGGTTCTAAATTTGTTAAGGAAAAGAAAATCTAATGTCTTATGATATTGCATGATCCTATTCTATGAAGTACGGATGAGTAGGTTGTACATTTAAACAAAAAACATGGTACAGGGGTTCTAAACTTATCAACAAAAACAAAATATAATGTCTTATGAAATTTCATTATTCCATTCTACAATGAATGAATACATCCATGGTGAGACGCATTTATATTAAATACGTCTCGGATGCCGATACTTTGCAGATACTCTCAGATATCAGGCACTTATTATGTGATGTGTCCACAATTTAATAGATAAATTCTTAATTTTGTAATCTTGATAAAAAAATTCTTGGTCACTACAATTTGATTTACAAGGATCAGAACAAAGAATATGAGTCTATATTATGAGCCTAACATTAGTTAAAAACTTTTTGGACACTACATTGTGATTTACAAAGAAAATGAGTATATTTTACCAGCCTCACACCAGTTTTAAGTCTTGTTGGGCTGAGCTAAACTAAGTACCAATCATATGAACACAAACATCAGTATGAAATAGTACATAAGCTAAAGGTGCATGTTCATTTGCTCGCAGTACTATCTAGTGTTTTTGTTTCAAATGACTCACCTCATATAAATCATATAAATCCAAAGGACTCACCTCGAATTCTATCTTCTCATTCTGAAGCATTCGTTCTAAATCTACTAATTGGCGTCTTGATTCGGGTAACTTCATGATGATATTGAGTGAACATAGAACACTGTGTACTTTGAAAACTAAAAGATCTTCCCGACCAATCACTTGCCTAATGTTTACAATGAGGTTATATATAAACTCAACGAGGATTTAACTGATGCCTTTCAATTCAAAATAATTGTCATTGCACCTCAAGTAGCTCCCATCGTATCCACTCCTGATTTTCGTTGTTAAAATCAAGTTTGTGGGGTGGAAGGTGCACCGAGTGAACATTAATTAATGCATACCGAAAGAAAGAAATCATATTTCTAAATTTGCAAACATGTAGTAAGTAAGAAAGAGAGAGAGAAAGAGAGAGAGAGAGAGAGAGAGAGAGAGATGCATCATAGAGATAATAAAAATGAACAACAAACAATAAGAAAATTCTAAAAGGCCAATCCTTAAATGAAAAACACCAAAAACCTTATGAAAATAGGAAGAAAGAAATAAAATAGGTGCGTGCACACATTTAGGTAAGATATAAGTCTAATGTTATATATGGATGAATGGAATCGAATCCAGTAACACTTCAACTGATATAACATATTAAAATAACAAGATAAAAACCAACTTTTACCTTTGTTGGAACCAAGAATTGTTAAGAACTTGGAACTACTTCCATTTGACTATTTTACCATCAAATTTGGGGAAACAACCAAGAAGAAATGCAGGCCACCCAACCTAAAATGCATTAAAAATAAAAACCTAATTCTGAAATGAAAACCTAACTATGAAGAAAAATATGAAATCAAAGGTACCAAAATCGGATTCTCATTTTGTTACTAAAAGATTTAATCAAATGCACTAAAATACATAATAACTTATGAATTAGAGTAAGATTCACCCAACAATCAGATGTTCCTACTGCTTCAATACCAACATAAAAAATTGAAACTTCAATACCAATACAGAAAATTAAAACAATCGTTTCAATACTAACCCTCAAATGTTCCTACTACTTCAACACATAAAATTGTTCCTACTGCTTTAGTACCAAATCATTTCAATACAGAAAATTAAATCAAAAAAGTTGAAACGTTTGAATCGGTACCAAATTGTTTCAATATTGACAACTGAAACAAAAATTCAAACGTTTGAAGAAGAAATATTCACTTAGTATGATGGTTTTTGGAAATCAACGTGTGGGGTTTGGTCGACAGTTGGATGACCGAAAAGAAGCATTCATCTAAAAATAAAAGGGAAGGAAAGATTGGTACAACCTTTAGGAACTGAAATATTCAGTTGGTGTGCTGTTTTTGGGACATCAGCATATGCGCGAAGCTGAGTGGAAACATCATCTATAGTCGAGTTTAGTTGTGCAATCTTCTCAGTTAGTATTTTACGTGTCGTCTCCAAAGTTTTCTTCTCATCATATATAAATTTTGGCAGCTTATCTTTTATACCTGCTCTTACTAGTACCTTGCTTAAAGAGTGATGCGAGTAGTTTGATGCTCCCAGGAGTCTTTAGTTGATTGTTTAAGAACCAGGTCTAACATACAAATCTGTGAAAATAACAAATAGGTCCACTGATATTAGCAAGCTAAAAAACATGGTACCTGATTGCCCATAACTTAAAAATTCAATCTCGTGGAACAATATTCAACTATAGCGGACACTGCCAAACATAAATGCAATATCTCGTACATTGTGAATCACAATAGGTGAAGCTAATATGTGTGGATTGGGTAGATGGATCGTAAACTAAGTCACAATATATGGATCGGGTACATTGTGAAATAGCAAAACACTTCCAAACATAAACATATAAAAGCAACATTTAAATGTATTAAAAAAATATATAACGAAGACACTACCAAACATGAATGTATCCCAGATGTATGCAAAACAAACACACTGCTATAGAAGAAGCACACATCGCAGGCATATGGCTTTTCCATGATCGATGAAAGTATTAAAATATGATATAATCAAGGTTCTAAAAATATGTATCGAATTATAGCCACTTAACATATCATATCAGCAAGATATGCATCGACTTATAGGATCTAATAATGGAGTCGTACTCAAATTAACATATCATAGAGGTTTATGTAATAAACCCAAAATGTGTCAACGTCATGATTTTAAAATGGCTTTAATATGGTTAGGATGCCTAAGATATAACTAAAATGAGAATAACACATTTCTCACTCACTTAATAATATTCATGGCAGACGGGGGAGTGAACGGAATCATTAGAACAAAATGGAAAAAGGGGTCTGATGGTAGGATGCCAAAATTCCTAGCTTCTCCAACTACACCAATTTCGAATATCAGAAGTATAATGTAACGCACAGAGATCACTACATCAATTAGCAACGACCTTAATTTTACCTTACGAAAGATTGCCGAATGGATAATTTTTTTTTAGCATTTGTACTTCTCAAGAACCTATCTATTTTACAATTTCAAAATAATCATAATAGGAAAGCTCCGGATTTGAAAAACAACATTCGAGATTGGTTGTAGTAGGTGATGGAAATAAGATAATAATGCATGAAATAAGTCCCTGAAGTGGAAACTATGTGATGACATCCAAGGCCTGTCCAAAACTAATATCATCATGAGACCATAGAGTTGCATAAAAAACTAACCATCGGCAAAAACTAAGGCATAAAGGTAGCATGTGTACATCCTAAGTGAAATAGGATTGAGCAGGGCATAGGCAGGGGCATAAGGAAGCAAAATGAGGAATAAGTCAGGGACAGGAGCATCCAAAGCAAGTCCACCATATTACATCATGAAATATGGTGTGAAACCTCATGTTTGGTAAGGTTTGAGAAATCTATTTTTGTGCAATCCATGTGGGACCTTGTGTTTGTTGTTACTATTGTTTATGATGATCCATTCATGGTATTCAAACTATGAGAAACATATCTAAAACCCAAGTACACACACACACACACACACATATACACACATACACAAACATATGGATAAATGAATTAGAAGTTCTTAAATAAAAGAAAATAAGAAATTGAAGCACAAAAAACCTAAGAGACTATTAATGAATAAGCTAAGGGAGAGAGGATCAAATTTCCCTCGTCAATGAGCACTGGATTTGGATGGCCGAAGATTAAGGATCCATCTGTTTCCTTTGCCACTTCCCTTAAACCATCGTCTAAACCCTTCTTGAAATATGAATTTTGATGGTGTTAAACTAGACAATAAAAAACATAAAGATTTATAAAGAGTCTTACGAAGTAGACATAGAAGATTCAGTGTGAGGGAATGTGTATCAACATCTTCATACTCAAATAGTGATGGGATGACACTAGCGACAACCAGCCCACTAATATGATCCATATATGCCAATGGAATAACTTTCTTCTTATCACAAACCTATCAACCACATGCAAACCTCTTACTAAATATGCGTTTTGGTGTAGTGTATTAAGTAGCAACGAGTATTTGACATATATATATATACACTAAAATTCAGTTTGAGAAATCGTTGCATAATTCTCACATTCCCGAGTCATCGTTGCATAATTCATATTGCCAAGGGAAATTTACTTATCGAGACGCCAACATTATTTGCGCAAGTAGAAGTTCCCTTCTTGGCATTGGCAGGCTTAAGTGGATATTATAACTTCAAATTGAAATACATATAAAGAGGATTTTCTAATTGTTTCGAGAAGCTCAAAAGTATGAAAATTCAAATATTACTTCATATTTCTTATAATCCCTGACAATTTAGCAATTGAAGAACACAAAATAAGATAATGCATTATAAAAACAACACTAACTATGACATTCTTACAAAATCTGTTAAGAATAATTATTATAATATATTTTTTTAATTTTTGTCTTTGAAATTCAAAACTGTGAATGAAACGAAACCTAAAAGTAGAACTCAAGACCAACTTTATCTTAGTATTATTTTGAAAATTATATAGTATTGTTGAGCCCTAGGTTCAAGGATATGCAATATTTGTATGAAAGTTAGAATGTGAGAAAATTCCGCAAGAATAATAATTGCAAAATTTGTAGATAGTGGCTCTGGATGCTCAAAATTCTTCACAAATAACTTTTATCAACCAATGTTCAACATTACAATATCTACAAATTGTAATGTTTATTTAAACAAAGAATAACCTATGCTAATTCAATCTCTTAAACGTTGTTTCCCCAATAATGTACCACGGGTAAGGGGACAAATTGACAATCATTGAATGACATTATCCATAATAATTAGTGCTATAAAATAAATTCAATGAATTTGATAGATGAATGATGTTTTCAACCAAGATCATTAAAACTAACATTGACTACTCAATTGTATAGAATTCCTATAGTGCATGATGACATAATTCATTTAACATATGAATGTTTAAAACTACTTAATTAATTACTCTCGTATTCAAGGATATCCTAGATTTATGTGAAGAATAAAATAAAATAAAATAAAATAAAATTAATAGACAAAACATGATAGTTCACTATAATATTCCAACACATTCACATGAACTTCACTACAACCAGTGACAACATTCTTAAATTAACTCCAACGGTCTGAACAACATTAATCCAAGTAGCCACAAAAATTAAAGTCCACCATTTTTTACATACTAATATGCTCCTAAAAGCCCCAATTTTAACATTATTCAAGACGAACATAACAATCAAGTTTAAATTAAAAATAAAGTAATCTGAAAACGAAGAAGTGAAATTGAAAAAAAAAAGCAATGATGGTGTAGACACCCCATTCTATTACCCCCTAACTCTCCTTAGGGCCCTAGTACTTCCCTTCATCACTGTAAACCCAGGTCACGTCCCGAGTACTGACCTGAAGGCCATCGGGCACTCCCCGGCTCAGTTCGACCAAAAAGTCAAACTCTTCGTCTCGACCAAGACTCAATGAATCTTTAAAGGGTACTGAACACCCTTTCCAACGGTCCGCCTCGTGCACGATTCCGACTTACCATACGGACGAACGATCCGTTTGCTTTCAAAACCTGACCTAGAGGCCACCGGGCGCTCCCGGGCTCTATTTGACCTAATTTAACTCTTCAGCTAGATCGAGGCTGAATGAATCTTCGAAGGTCACTGAATACCCTTTTTAACGGTCCATCCCGTGTGCAATTTTGACTTTCCATGCGGACGAACGATCCGTTTGACTCCGGGAGGCCACCAAGCGCTTTTCGAGCCCGGTTGACCAAAGTCAACTCTCCAAACCGGGTCAAACTCTTTGGAATCTCGAAGTACATCTCCTAACCTTTCCAACGGTATGCCCCGTGGGCGATTCAGACTTACCATGCGGACGAACGAACCGTTTATGTCCGAGCAATTCCCCGTCCAATGGACCGACAAATGATTCCGAGCCATATTTGACCCAAAGTCAACTCCCGAACTAGGGAGAGGTCAAAAGGACTTTCAAAGGTATATGAAGTACCTTTCAAATGGTATGCCCCGTGCGCGATTCTGACCAGCGGTTTGCCCTCGGCGGTAGATTTTTTGAAAAAGCCTGAAGCGCACTGCCAAATGGCAGGTTCCAGACCCTGCCTATCGGCACCTGCCGATAGGCAGGAACAGGTCTATGACGATCGGCACCCACCTGGGACTATAAAAGGAGGACTTCACCTCATTTGCAGGGGGAGCCCATATCTGATAGAAATCTCTCTCAACGAATCCCAGAAATCTCTCTCGAAGGCAATGTGATTTCAACATCCAAATCCCCTTTTTACTTCCACTTTTCATCATCCTTTTCATCAAACTTCGTGAATTAGTCACTCTCCATCATCATCCAAGCATAAGGGCTGCTCTCCAACATTTAAGATCAAGCTCAAGATCTTCAAGAAGGTCCAACTTTCTCTACCTTCTCTTAAATTCTCTTAAACTCTCAATAACTTGTTTTCTTACTTAGCGCTTTTATCATCTCATCTCACACATCCTAATATAATTTTTTATTTATTATTATTACACATCTCCTATTTTCATATAAATAAAACCCAAAAAATAAGAAAAAGAGGGTTTGCTCCTAAATTCCAAGTAGGGATTCTCACACTTTTTCCACACTTTTCTCACAACTAAAACACTTTTTCTAGACACACACACACAAACTTTTACAAATAAGAGATCCCCTATTTGGATTTATGGGATAAACCCCACCCCTGATTTTGTATGTGAACTACGTGGACTTTGATGCCTTTATAGGCTACGTAGGCGTCTCGAGGTAAAACCCAAGACTCGAGTCCTTTTTCCGACTTTTTCTCTCATCTTTCTATCTACTCTAATCTTATTATATTCTATATACTTGCCCTTAGTGACGTATTTCCCCACATGCGTTATCGTTCCATTATAACGATCAACGTAGGGGTAATCGCGTAAATCTTATTTTTCTAATATTATTCTTGTATCTTCATACGGGTGACTCGCTTTATCTTTTCCATGATATAAGTCGAGGATTCCTACCTCCATTCTGTATATACACATGCACACATATCACGGGGGGAAACAAAAGGAAAATAGCAAATATTCATGAGAGACCGAAAGGGCGGAATGGGTGCCTAACACCTTCCCATTTCGTAACTAAGCCTCCGAACCCTTCTCGAATCATCTTGGTTTCGCACGCACCAGTATGTCTTTGGAAGCCATCCTTTGGGGTGGTTTCCCCTTTTTCTTTTGTCTATTTTGAGTAAAATAGACTCGCGGCTCTGAATCTCTCTACATTTTTACACCACATCTCAAACGACGCCGGTCGAAGCTCTCCCGAGAGGGACGCGCAGGACACGAAAGATCCTTCTCCTCCGCGGCGGTGATCGAGGATGGCCACAGTGGCGACTCTTTTGGGGATATGATTTTTTATATTGAGGGCTTGACTCTATTTACATGGATGCTATATTTGCTTATGTCTCCCCCCATATCTGCATATTCCCCTTTTTCCATGTGTATCCCATGTTTATGCTTATATTCACACACTTGTAGAAATTTCTCCATGTACACTTCACACCACGTGCACCTAGGATCACATGTATATCCCCATGTTGCACGCATCACCCATCCATACTTGGTGTACCTTTTGGGGTACTTGTACTTTGCCCCCTATTTGTCATAATCAAGAAAGGCATTCTCATCATAAGATACTAATAAGAGAATCATGCATGATTCACACAACATCACCAAAGAGCATTGCTATTGACCAAATTTTACCTAGTAACTGGAGGGTCACTTCGTGATGGGCGCTGGTTCGACAGGTCGCAGTTAGCCTAAGCGATATGACTCTCACCTTCCATTGGCCAAGTACCTTCGATGTATATCGAACGGTTCCCCCGCATTATACCGCTTGACCGAAGTCATGACGGGAGGTATATCGCAAGGAATTCGTTCATGTACGCCGAGTATATCGAATTCTCTCTCACACGTACCGTCCTTACGAGGTATATGGTGAGGCAATTCACGTACACTCAGGTATATCAAATGGCTTGTCCACACGTACCGATTGCCCGTAAGAGCAAGACGTATATCGTGGAAGTCACACCAAAGGGGGGAACCCATGCCGATTCACCCAACCAACTGCATACCCGCATATAGGTGTCAGACCTAGGACACGCACTTTAGATTGTCGGTTTCAACCCGAAACTCTGTCGAAATTTCGGGTCGCCCTGCCGCCCAAATTTTCGTGCATTTTTAAAACAGGGCCCTGTCCGTGAGTTTGGTTACAAGTCCAAACCGTAGCTTTGCATATATTAAAACACCACTTTTCCTGGCTTGGGTCCCGTACAGCATTGCATTTAGGAGAATTAAATACAAGTGAGAACATAATAATCATAATAATCATGCTGAGTTCTGTCTTCAAAAATATTTCTCCCTTTTTTATCAAAAATCCAAAAACATTTCTCCATTCTTTATCAAAAATCCAAAAACATTTCTCCCTTCTTTATCAAAAACCCCAAAACATTTATCCCTTCTTTATCAAAAATCCAAAAATAGTTCTTCCTTTTTTCTCAAAAATAAATCTCATCCTATGCCTTCTCAGGTCGATCGCAAGCCCTTGGCCTGGCTCCCTATTGGCTTCGGTCTTCAGTCAAATCACCCCGGAGTTTCATCCGTTCTTCTACTACTTTTTCCGAGTCCGGAATCCATCCATCTTTCATGGAGAATACAGATCAAACACCAGTCATACAGCCAGATCTGCCGACAGTCCTAGATCAGCTCGTGTCCAAGATTGGCAACCTCCAAACCGAGGTCCGAGAGATGCAACGAAACCAAGTTCCTATTCCTCAATAGCCCAAGGCCCTATTCCCTCGTGCTATTGTTCCACCCGAGCCTATCTAGGTTCCATAAGAATATCAGCACGCTCCACGTGCCCCTCCTGCCAATGGGCCGCCGCCTGCCCAGCTTCCAATAATAAATATTGCCCCGCCTATGGCTAACCTGCCTGTGGCCACTGATCCAAAATATGAGGAGTTAAATAAAGTCAAGGAAGACCTTAAGATGCTCACCAAGAAGTTTTACCAAGTCAGTATCTCTGGGAATTACATGGACTACACCCACATGTCTCCTTATCCTAAAGCAAGGTTACCCGAGAAGTTCAAGATGCCAAATATCGAGAAGTTTGGAGGGAGTGGGGCCCCAATTGTTCATCTTTGAAGTTATCATCATTACATGACTCTACTAGGGGATTCTGAAGAAGTTATAGCCCAATTGTTTCAGCAAACTTTGAAGGATAGTGCCCTCCGATGGTTCTTATCTCTTGAGGAATCTAGAATCTGTAGCTGGGAAGATGTAGCCTGAGAATTCATGTCACAATATAAATACAATGAAGAGCTTGAGGTCACCCGTCGTGATTTAGAGCCGCTCAAATATAATCCTGAAGAATCAGTCAGTAACTTCATAACTCGATGGAGGGAGCAAGCAGCTACCATGACTAATCGGCCATCCGAGGAAGAACAGGTCAACATAATGAAGAAGAACTTCTTACCCCATGTCCGAGCGACTATGGGAGGACAATACTATCCCCACTTTCGAGATCTCAGAGAGGCTGGAGTGGAAATCGAGGAAAGACTCGTTAAAACAGTGATTGGACCAAAGAAGGTGTCTGGACAGTTCACCCTTAGAAAGTATGACAAGCCTGCTAGTGCCACCGTCTCGACCATCAACAACATCTCTCAACCAACCACATCATGGGCACTAGAAAGCCTCCCTACTCCCATCCGAAGGGAATACACTGAGATCCATTCTCCCCTCTCCAAAGTTTACCAAGCCCTGCTAAGCCGAAACCTCATCAAACCCTTGGATCCACGTCCATTGCCAAATCCACTCCCAAGAAACTTCAAAACCGATGCTCACTGTGCCTTTCACCAAACTGCCGGTCATACCACCGACCAATGCTTTCACCTGCGGAACGTAATCCAAGATCTCATTGACCGGGGTACCATCACCCCACCAGCCAATCCTAAGACAAACACTACTCACAATGAACTTTCGAATCACACCAATGCCATCTTCTTAGAAGAAAACCCAGATTTCGATCCCTCAACTCAAATCACACCCATATACTCTCCTAATCCTCTTCAAATTTGCCCATATTTCCTCCTACACTCTACTAGCCTCGCTGATCAGGCACTGTCACTCCTCACCAGAGCGTGCATCGTTGTCCGTACCCGTTCCAAAAATGGAGGTATGGAATTGTCAGTGGTGTTAAACCAACTCCTTGAGTTCAGGCTGAAATTGCCCTCACAGATGGTCATCGATTGCCAGAGATTCAGTACACTGTTCTTGGAAGCACGAAAATGGGCTTGGGATTCAGACAAATGGGTGGTACCAACCGACGAAGTCAACTTAGATGATGTTGTCCAGACTATGGAAGGATTATTCGAGCAAACCAACAACATTTATAGTATCACCAGGTTACTTAACACTTTGAAGTTACAAGGGCACTTTGTCCCTTTAATCACACATATCCCCACACAATGGGAGAACTTGTATGAAGAAGCCGTTGAAGTTGTGGAATGCATTGACTTTACATGGAAAGAAAAAATTATTACCACCGGATGGGGGGAAGAATTCAAAGATTCGAGCGAAGAACAAGCTTCAGGAAGAACTGGCCTAGTAGCCAACATATGTGGGATGATCTCATTTGAAGAACTCCTCGAAGAAATAAATAGGGTGGCAGAACAACCTGAGGTTGACGAGGAAACGGGATTCATGTTCTTTCCTTCTTCAATAAATCACATGACCAGATCAGGGAGAAATTACCAGGTTCCCAGCTCACTACCAGCAAATGACAAAGGGAAGGGCGTTGAAAACCTTCCTATGCCAGAGATGACCACCGAGGAGAGCATGATCCTCGATCAACTGAATAAAACTAAAGCTAACATCACTCTATGGGGACTTTTCATGTCTTCCCAGCTACACAGAAATGCTTTAATCAAGCTGCTCACTGGACCCTTAGTTCCCCCCTCTACCACACCAGAAGAAGCGGTAAATCTGGTCGGATCCTTGACCTCTACCCGAATGCTATCATTTTCTAAAGAATAAATCCCCAGAATTGGGCCAAATCACAATCATGCACTCAACATCTCCGTCGAAGTTATAGGAAAGGCCGTGCCACTCTCTCTTGTCGATAACGGATCCGCCTTGAACGTTTTCCCTCTGAGAACCTTCAAGTGTTTAGGCCTGAAAGAAAGAGACCTCGCTCCAACCTCCGCCGCTGTGTGTGCCTATGATAATACCCATAGTGAGGTGATGGGGTCCATAAAACTTGCAATAGGGGTTGGCCCTATAAACCCTGTCGTCGAATTCCAAGTCATAGACATCCCAGCTTGTTTCAACATGTTGCTCGTATGCCCCTGGCTCCACAATATCAATGGTGTGTCTTCCTCACTCCACAATGTCAATGTGATTCAAATGTTCAGAAACATGCACTTCATGCCTGGACTGGGGCTAGGGCAAAGGCAATAAGGGATACTTGAGCCCATCGAACTGAAGAAAGCTTTCCCTCCTTGTGGTTTGGGGTATCAACCATCAGAACAAGAGCTCAGAATGATCCGCCAGTCTCGACCAAAGAGAAGATTAGACCGTATCTAAAATATCTCAGGAGACTCCTTAAATGGACGATTCATCAAAGAAGGCGAGGACTTCCCCTTTTACAGTTTTCCAGAACCATGGTATGACCACACGGACAAGAAGATGAAGCTTGGAATATAAATCTTTTTCCAAGATAACTACCCATGGGCCGAAAGTCTCCCGCACCAGGTACAACCACTCATCAAAGATACTGAAGAGACTGAGGAAAGTGATTCTGAAGATTCCTTCAACTTACATATTCTAGGGCTGGCACTCTGCATGGTTCATTCAGGCACTACATCAATGGACCCATCCCGTCTGATTAAGGTTGCTGATACACCTCTCCTCAACTGGCATGCTGCGCCAGTTCTACCTCTTGAAATCTCCCATAACCCCAATGTTTACCCTATTTCTTCTTCTATTGTTTACCCTTGCTCAAATGTAATCGAGACCTCTTTTGATGAGGTTCTCAATGATGTTTTTCCTATCAATGAAATAAACGAAGATTTTGAGTATTTTGCTATACCTTACATTAATTGCTTGGATTCTAATCAAACTTTTGATGATGATGATTTTGCACATGAACAATTCTTAACTGATCTAAATAAGGTTAATAATAAACAACATAACCGCGTTCAAGCTAATGAAGAAGAGACTGTTGTTATTAATCTCGGTTCTAGTAGCCAACTGCGCGAGATTAGGATAGGGACAACCCTTGACGAGCATGAGCGTGCACAACTCAAAGAATTGCTGAAGGAGTTCGTGGATATCTTCGCATGGTCCTATGATGATATGCCCAGCATTGATCCTGAAATAGCTCAGCACGAGATCCCCACTCTCCCAGATTACAAGCCGGTTAAACAAAAATTGAGAAAACTCCGCACCGAATGGTCGCTCAAGGTCAAAGAAGAGGTGGTTAAATAGTTAAACGTAGGCTTCATTCGGGTGATCGAATATCCCACATGGCTTGCCAACATTGTACCTGTACCGAAATCAGGAGGGAAGGTTCGAATGTGTGTAGATTATCGAGATTTAAACAAAGCTTCTCCGAAGGATGATTATCCGCTACCCAATATTGACATGATCGTGGATAACACAGCCAGTCATGCTCTCAAGTCGTTCGTCGACGGGTTTATCGAATACAACCAAATCAAGATGCACCCAAACCACCAAGAAAAAACCGCATTCATCACCCCATGGGGAACCTTTTGCTACACCGTTCTGCCATTCGATCTCAAGAATGCTGGGGCTACCTACAAAGGGCTGCCACAACCATCCTGCACGATCTGATTCACAAAGAGGTCGACGTTTATGTGGATGATATGATTATCAAGTCCAAAACTAGAGAAGGTCATGTTCCCTCTCTCCGAAAGTTCTTCGAACGACTGCGACGGTATCAGATGCGACTTAATCCACAAAAGTGTGTCTTCGGCGTTACAAAGGGAAAACTCTTGGGATTCATGGTCAGCGAAAAGGGGATAGAAGCAGATCTTGTAAAGCTGAAGTCCATACTTGAGATGCCACCACCCCGAATAGAGAAAGAAGTCCGCGGTTTTCTTGGGAAATTACAATACATCAGCCGGTTCATCAGCCAGCTAACCTCCATCTGTGAACCAATCTTTAAGCTCCTCCGAAAGGATTCAACCAAGATTCGGAACGAGGCTTATAAAGAAGCTTTTGACCGAATCAAACAATACCTAACCCAACCTCCAGTGCTCATGCCACTACAATATGGTCTCCCTTTTCTCCTATACCAAACCATAACTGACACTGCAGCTGCGGCTTTGCTAGCCCAATACCTTGAAGACTCCCGCAAAGAAAGAGTCATCTATTACGCTAGTCGCAAATTGACCGGGTACGAGGTCAACTACACTGCTTTAAAAAAGGCATGTGTCACACTTGTCTGGGTCACCCAAAAGTTACGACATTACATGCTCGCCTTCCCCATCAAACTTGTATCCCGAATGGACCCCATCAAATTCCTTCTTAAGAAACCCGCCTTATCCAGTCGAATGGCTTGATGGTTGATGCTCCTAACCGAGTTCGATATCGTGTATGTCACACAGAAAGCTGTTAAAGGAAGAGCCATCTCTGACTACCTCGCTGACTACCCTGTAGAAGAAGCAGATGTTCGGATCTCCGAATTTCCAGATGAAAATATCCTCTGCACCCCTCAAGACTGCCTTCGATGGAAAATGTTCTTTGATGGCGCTGCCAATAAAAAGGGATATGGCATTGGGATACTCCTAATCGCCCCAGATGACTCCCACACTCACATCGCCATTAAATTGGATTTCCCTTGCACCAACAACATGACGGAATATGAGGCATGCACAGTGGGCCTCAAGGTTGCTCTCAAGAAAGGTATTCAATACCTTGATGTCTACGGGGATTCGGCCCTTATCATCGGTCAAGTGCTCAGAAAGTGGAAAGTCAAAGACGAAAATCTCCAACCCTTTCATGCCCAATTAAAAGAGTTAGCCTCCCGATTCCTAGATATCGCCTTCCATTACCTACCCCGAGCAAAGAATAACCTAGTCGACGCTCTCGCTACCTTGGCCTCCATGGTCGACATGCCCGAAGGAATAACAATGACCCCCTTCCTAGTTCAAAAGCAAGACAAACCGACCCATTGCTACCACATGGAGCTTATCTCCACCCAAGATCCTGAACTAGCCGATTGTTGGTACTATGATATCTGGTGCCTCCTCAGACATGGTAGGTATACCGAGGGTTCCAATAAGAAAGATCGAACAACCCTTCAAAGACTGGCCGCCCAGTACATCATCTGTTAAAAGCTCTACTCAAGAGGAATTTCAATGGAACTCATCTACACTGCATCGCAGGGGCTGAGATTGAGAAAATAATGCAGAAAATCCACAGCGGGGAATGTGAACCCCACATGAATGGTCACATGCTCGCCAAGAAGATCATCCTACAGGGCTACTACTGGACCACCATGATCCAGGACTACGCCGCCTATGTCCGGAGGTGCCTCAAATGCCAATAATTCTCCAATCTTCAACACCTGCCTCCGCGAGAATTATACAACATGACCTCTCCCTGGCCGTTCTCTACCTGGGGTATTGACATCATAGGGACGATTACACCAAAGGCTTTGAACGGACATGAGTTCATCCTGGTCGCCATCGATTACTTCACCAAATGAGTCGAAGTTGAGTCATACGCAGTGTTGAACGCTAAAAAAGTGGCCAAATTCCTCAAGAAGAATATCATATGCCGATATGGGGTCCCGCATGAGCTGGTGTCAGATAATGGGTTGCATTTCGAAGCAGAAGTGACAGAAGTAGTCAACGAGTGCAGGATTTAGAGACACAAATCTTCTCCCTACCGACCTCAGACCAATGGTGCAGTTAAAACCACCAACAAGAACCTCAAAGCCATCATCAGCAAGATGACCAAAAGTTATAGGGATTGAACTGACCGGATCCCGTACGCCTTCTGGGGGTATCGAACCTCAATCCGAACCTCTACTGGGACTACCCCTTACTCCCTGGTCTACGGCATGGAGGCAGTCCTACATGTGGAGCTGGAAATACCTTCGCTACGCGTCATGCTCGAAAGCAAGGTTAGTGAAGAAGACTAGTGCCAAAGCCGTCTTGATGAGCTAACCCTCCTAGATGAAAGAAGATTAAAAGAACTCTACCATATACAGAGATACCATCGCCGAATAGCGCGATCATTCAATAAGATAGTCAAGGACCGCGGTGTCCGGGAGGGGGATTTAGCCCTCAAAGAGATAATAGAACCCATCTGGGACCCCAGAGGGAAATTCAATCCCAATTGGAGCGACCCCTACATTGTGAAGAAAATATTATTCGGCGGTGCCGCCATGCTCACCGACCTGGATGGGGAAGAGATGGCTCGTCCAGTCAATCTGGACCGTCTCAAGAAATTCTACCCCTAGTCCGAAATCTTGGCGCGCTATGACTCTTCTCATCACCCTTCTATTCTAAAAGAAAAAAAAATATTCATTTCCCTCTAGCCAGAACTACGTGGGCCTGATCCTCTACAAAAACTATTTTTAAAAATTTTCAAAAAACCCCAGAGGTACGTAGGCAGCTCATACTCCTCACATGAGTGCGGCCCTTTCTTTTTCACAAAATACTATTCTTTTCTTACCTCTGAGAACGACGGTTGATTCTAAAATTATTTGAACAAAAGGATTATGTATGCCTTAGTGATCAGTATTGATAATTCAAAAATACAAAATTCGTCGAGAGGCGCAACTGGATGATCAGAAACTTGTTTATTTCATTAATAAGAAATTACAGTACGGATTACATAAGAAAAAGGAACGGATAACTCCCTTCTCCACTACCATAAAAAGCCAAATAAAATCCCCACACCTGTTACACAAATAAACTCCCCAGGAGTCCTACCCACAGCTACCAGAGGAACCTACACCCTCATCATCTACATCTTGAGGTCCCCAAGTTTCCCTTGCCTGAATAGAGTACCGTAAACATTCCATGGATCGATGAGCCTTAACCATCTTCAAAAAGACGACAACACCCCCTTCCACGGAGTCAGATAAAACAAACCATCTTTGTCCAGTCTCTACCGCCAACATCTTGCTGACTACTTTCCTCCACAACCACTTCATATAATCTTTGGGGACATGGAAAACCTTCCCGATAGACTGAGAAGGACGGGTCGATGGACGTCGATTTTACCACAGAGACCCAAGCAACAGACGCAAGAGCTCAGTCAAATCTTCTACCAGAAAGAAATTTGAGGTCCGAGGGGGCACGACATGCGCCCAGCCGAATTGGCGCAAAATCCGCCAAGGGAAATAAAAAGAGGTCTGTTTGAGACCAACCAGCCGCACATATGAATACTCTCCTATCTCCAGAACGGGTTACAACGGCCCCCACCAAGGCACTGACCAATACAACCCACAAGCCCCATGCTCCACAATACAATTCTCCCAGTTCTCAACATACAGGCCAACGCGGATGAGGTAGCGCGAAAAGAAGTTGAGTATGGCCAATAAGGGATATTCTGGAGGAGTCGACAAGCGAAATCTTTCAGACAACCACATAAACAACATCACAGGGCTACCCCTCAAAAATTTAGAACGACCTTCTCTCCAGGCCATTCAGAGTCTCCGCCAATATCACCTCTACGGGATTGCGACGGTATGACATCCATGAAGTAATGGCTGTAAGTTGTGGGTCCACCTGCAATTCCCCAGTCACCAGAAGCAATTTTGAAACCAGACCCAGAATAACGGCTCCAGCATAGCCAGCATCACCTACTTCCCGCAAATGCACAGACTACAGCACCACCGGGAGGGAGATCATTCCTCCAATAACCAATGATCTGGCCGCCGAAGGTGAAATATGAAGAAGCCCGACCAATAAATCCCTAGGAGAATGGGAAAATTGAGGCAAAGCCGCAGAAACACTGAGATTTACACCCAATATGGCAGAAAATTCCTCGTAGGTAGGACAAACCTCTTCCAACCCAAAGAGGAATACATGGTCTCTGGGGTACCAGAATTGTACCACCGCTATCAGCATATTCCACTCAAAAGGCCGATTGCGTAACAAGGAGACTCGGCGCATGTTGAAAGGATCGTAGTCGACATTATATGAGCACATTGCGTCCAAGGCTTCGAGGTAGCAAACAAACTCAATGCTACCAGGGAGAGACATCTTGCAAGACTAAGAGATAGTGGGCAAGTAGATAAAAATGCAAAGGTGTGATGAAAACACTCCACCCTTACCCCTTTTTATACTTGAGAACCCTCACAAGGGACATAATCCCTGCTGAAATCGGAGGGAATCCTAATCCACAAGGTACCAAAGGCTGAAGAAGGTACCACAAAGCCTTCAATTGATGGGACTGGACTGAACTGTCGATAGGCAGGATAGGGTGTTTGTCGATCGGCAACCCCCCCATTTTTAGAAATTTCCCTCTTTCCTCTTTTGTGAAATCAGAAAACTCAAATAAATTAATATTCTCAATAGAATTTCAAAATCCCTTTAAATTTCCCCTTGTTAATAAAAAACTTTCCTTCAATTTTTTTTAAAAGATATTCCTCTTTACGGTCTCAGCAGCAAAGTAAAAAGCACATGTGCATGCATTCATTCATCATTAATAAAAGATAATCAAAAAACTCCATTGCATTGCATATATTTGTGTTCTGTGTTACATCAGTTTTGCAGGAAATAAAGAGAAAAGCCAAAAATAACGGGACTCAGCCCGAACCCCCATTTCATTCTCTCTCTCTCTCTCAAGATCTTCCACCCCTGTGATGCGCCCTCTTCCCCCTACGACGAGACGACGCACCACCACTTCCCAAACCAGAGTCCTCTCCAGACGAAGCAGACGACACCAAGCAAGAAAGAACAAGAACAGCGTCCCGAATATGGGCAGTCACCAAAGATATCCAGTCTCTGATGTCCCTTAGCCAAGTGGCCGACACCCGGACTTGCTGCAAGAAAATGCGAAATCAGTATCAAAGCAAGGATGACCAAAACAGAAAACAAAGAGAAAAAGAAAGGAACAAAAAGGTATACCGTAGGTCGAAGGACCTCCTCTGTCAAACCCAACTCCTACGTATCCATCGCATGAGGACGGTGCAACATAGGCACCATCCCTCCATCAGCTCGTCGAATGTTGTATGAAGGGGTATGCAGTCGTATAAAAGGGACCTCCGAGGTCACCGCCACCGTAGATGCCGACGAGCCACCACCGTTGTGAGAAGATCCCATCGCCCGACTCGAACCCGCTGGAGGGAAGGGCAGTGCATCGTATATGCTGGGCGCCATCAACCAACTCGTCACGAAATCCATATAGTCAAACGGCGCATCCGTATCGGTGTATAGTAAGTAGGACTCACCGATCATCACCGCGATCCTCTCATCCTCCAACATCAGTCGCTCCCGCCTCATAGATGTAGGAGGCTGTGCGGGTGGCACCACTACCTCCTCCTCAGCAATCTGGTGAGTCACCTTCTTCCCGAGGTACCAGGAATGGCCAAACTCATGCGCCAGCAAATGCCTCATCCGTACATTCAACCCGGTCTCCCCTGCATCCTGAATGACTGTCCCCCACGGGTAAAAGATCCATTGAAAATCTCCAAGTGATCATAAATCAATACAAGATCAGAAGGTGCAAAAACCAAGGATGGAAAGAGTCTTACCCTACCACTGGTCAGGTCATTCAAGACCTGACGCACCGCCTCCAGGGAAAGAGATCCCTTCGACTGTCGATTGGCCTTACGCCATCGATACAATCGACAGAAATCCACAACAGTGTCATCCTTCAAAGCAATCAGCGGGATGTTGCACCCAATCACCTCATAGAACCACGTCTGAATTCACAAGCAAAAAAGAGACGCATAAGGAAAATGCGAATGCATGAAAAGAAAATGCGAATGCATCCAAAGAAGAGTAAAGGGTCGCCAAGGTCAAACTCCGCCAATCATAGAAAGGGATGTTCGAAAACATCCTCAAGTACGGCAGAAACTACAAATGGACAACGTCGCCGCTCGATGACACCATGAAACCTCCCAACACCAGCAAAATGAATAACTGGGCCATCTGCCTCACTTGCAGCCCGTCCTCCACATCGATCTCCATACCCAATAGAGCATCCTTCAGTAGGGATAGCCGGATAGAATCCCCAGAAACTATCCTCCCTACATCACCAAGTGCTGCACGTACAGCCTCCGGTTTCACCCGTAAAGAGCGATCCACCTCTATCTCCTCTCCATCACAATCTAGCCCCAGCAGCTGCTGTACGCCTATGGGAGTCACCGTCATCTCCCTGAATCCAAAATGAAAGGTGTGGGTAGTGTCCCACCACCTCTCTCCCAAAGCGCACAGGACCGCTGTCGAACGAGGCGTCTCATCCAGCGCAGATGCCAAACGCCCAAGACCCGCTGATGATACCATCCAGTGCACCATAGGTGGGAGATGCTCCCAGACATCCTTGAGCCCTGTTGTCCCACGGGCACGCATGCTCTTCAAAGAAATATCAGACTGGAAAAAAGAAAAGTCTCATTAAAGATCAAGAAAGAAAGATCACCAAAAAGAGAACAATGCCAAAAGTCGGGTTACTTACATAACCGCCGGGGATCACTCTCGAAGAGCGATGACGCGATGGCTCCAGCAGTAAAGTCCGCTCATCCGCAACAGGCTCAAACGCATCAAAGGAGTTCTCACTCCCCAAAGAAAGGGGCACCCTGTCCCTCCAATCCACATTTGCCCAATCATCAACGGTTAACCACTCCCGATGGACTGCAGGGCTCACGAAGGCGGCCATTTCTTGAAGATCGGAACGCTAGAATGATTTGCAGAAGAATCGCAGAGAGAGAGAAGGCAAAAGAAGCTGTGTAAAAATGAGGGGATTCGCCCCCTTTTATAGGACGCCAAGTGCCATGCCGATCGACACCTCCCTCTGCCATGTCGATCAGCACTGACTACTCATCTTCCAGAGGGAACCCAAAAGTCTGTGCCACTGCCGAATGGCACCTCTCACACCATGCCGACTGGCACCCCACCTCAAATTTCGTACAGAAATTCCCAAAAAATACAAGAAAGCCTCGAAAAATCCCCGAAAAATTCCTAAAAATACCAGGAAGGATCTAGAGGCTTTTTACCAAGAAAACTTCACGTTCCCTCAAGCGGAACCCCTCTTCCCCAGCAAAATCCTCAAAAACCAAGTGAAAACTCCTCCTGGCAAAGCTCCGGAGGATCCTTAAGGATCACCTGATCACTTACCCAGCAGAATTCTCTTACAGCACCCAAAATAGGTTATTCCCCCCTACGAGGTATCCTAAAAGCTTCCCCAGCTATCAGCTCCCCAGCTCAGATCAAAATCACAAAGCTCTTTGTCCTGCAGAATCAAAATCCAATCTTTATCCACTCTTGAGTTAGAATTGTCCCCAGTCTTGGATCGTCACCTGAGTTAGGTCAAAATTGACCTCGATCCTCGGTCGTCACCACTCTTGGGTCAAAATTGGCCCCGGTCTTGGATCGTCACCTGAGTTAGGTTAAAATTGACATCGATCCTCGATCGTCACCACTATTGGGTCAGAATTGGCCCCGATCTTGGATCGTCACCTGAGTTAGGTCAGAATTGACCTTGGTCCTCGGTCGTCACCACTCTTGGGTCAGAATTGGCCCCGATCTTAGATCGTCACTTGAATTAGGTCAGAATTGACCTCGGTCCTCGGTCGTCACCACTCTTAATTCAGAATTGGCCCCGATCTTGGATTGTCACCTAAGTTAGGTCAGAATTGACCTCGATCCTCGATCGTCACCACTCTTGGGTCAGAATTTGCCACGGTCTTGGATTGTCACCTGAGTTAGGTCAGAATCGACCTCGATCCGCGGTCATCACCACTCTTGGGTCAGAATTGGCCCCGATCTTGGATCTTCACTTGAGTTAGGTCAGAATTGACCTCGGTCCTCAATCGTCACCACTCTTGGGTCAGAATTAGCCCCGATCTTGGATCGTCACCTGAGTTAGGTCAGAATTGACCTCGGTCCTCGGTCGTCACCACTCTTGGGCCATAATTGGCCTCGATCTTGGATTGTCACCTGAGTTAGGTCAGAATTGACCTCGTTCCTCAGTCGTCACCACTTTTGGGTCAGAATTGGTCCCGGTCTTGGATCGTGACCTGAGTTAGGTCAGAATTGACCTCGGTCCTCGATCGTCACCACTCTTGGGTCAAAATTGGCCCCGGTCTTGGATCATCACCTGAGTTCGGTCAGAATTGACCTCGATCCTCGGTCGTCACCACTCTCGGGTCAGAATTGGCCCCAGTCTTGGATCGTCACCTGAGTTAGGTCAGAATTGACCTCGGTCCTCGATCGTCACCACTCTTTAGGTCAGAATTGACCTCGATAGACCTTTACCCTAAGCTTGCAGATTTGGCCTTGACCCGCAGAATTGGTCATTCCCAGTACACTCCTTAGGTCCTCAGAATCGACCTCGGCCCTCTGAATCGGTCATTCCCCCTCAAAAGCATCATGTGGTGTCCATTCGACGGTCATCATTTATTCCAAACTCACCCATCGAGGGGCTCTGTAGACACCTCATTCTATTACCCCTAACTCTCCTTAGGTCCCTAGTACCTCCCTTCATCATTGTAAACCCAAGTCACGTCTCGAGTACTGACCTGAAAGCCATCGGGCACTCCCCGGCTCAGTTTGACCCAAAAGTCAAACTCTTCGTTTCGATCAAGACTCAATGAATCTTCAAAGGGCACAGAATACCCTTTACAACGGTCCACCCCATGCACAATTCCAACTTACCATGCGAACGAACGATCCATTTGCTTCCAAAACCTGACCTAGAAGCCACTGGGCGCTCCCGGGCTCTATTTGACCTAAGTCAACTCTTCATATCGATCGAGGTTGAATGAATCTTCTAAGGGCACTGAATACCCTTTCCAATGGTTCATCCCGGGCGCAATTTTAACTTTCCATGAGGATGAACGGTCCGTTTGACTTCGAGAGGCCACCGAGCGCTTTTCGGGCCCGGTTGACCAAAGTCAACTCTCCAAACCGGGTCAAACTCTTTGGAATGTTGAAGTACATCTCCTAACCTTTCCAATGATATGCCCTGTGTGCGATTCGGACTTACCATGCGGACGAACGATCCGTTTGCGTCCGAGCAATTTCCCGTTCAATGGACCGACAAATGCTTCCGAGCCATTTTTTACCCAAAGTCAACTCCTAAACTAGGGAGAGGTCCAAAGGACTTTCAAAGGTATCTGAATTACCTTTCCAATGGTATGCCCCGTGCATGATTCTGACCAACGATTTTCCCTCGGCGACCGATTTTTCGAAAAAGCCTGAAGCGCACTTCCAAATGGCAGGTTCCAGACCCTGCCTATCGGCACCTGCCAATAGGCAGGAATAGGTCTATGCCGATCGGCACCCACCTGGGACTATAAAAGGATGCCTTCACCTCATTTGGAGGGGGAGCCCAGATCTGATAGAAATCTCTCTCAACGAATCCCAGAAATCTCTCTCGAAGGCAACGTGATTTCAACATCCAAATCCCCTTTTTACTTCCACTTTTCATCATCCTTTTCATCAAACTTGGTGAATTATCCACTCTCCATCATCATCCAAGCACAAGGGCTGCTCTCCAATATTCAAGATCAAGCTCAAGATCTTCAAGAAGGTCCAACTTTCTCTACCTTCTCTTAAATTCTCTTAAACTTTCAATAACTTGTTTTCTCACTTAGTGCTTTTATCATCTCATCTCACACATCCTAATATACTTTTTTATTTATTATTATCGCACATCTCCTATTTTCATATAAATAAAACCCGAAAAACAAGAAAAAGAGGGTTTGCTCATAAATTTTAAGGAGGGATTCTCACACTTTTTCCACATTTTGCTCACAACTAAAATACTTTTTCTAGACACACACACACATATTTACAAATAAGAGATCCCCTATTTGGATTTATGGGATACACCCCACCCCTCATTTTGTATGTGAACTACGTGAACTTTGATGCCTTTATAGGCTACGTAGGCGTCTCGGGGTAAAACCCGAGACTCGAGTCCTTTTTCCCACTTTTTCTCTCATCTTTCTATCTACTCTAATCTTCTTATATTCTATATACTTGCCCTTAGTGACGTATTACCCCACATGCGTTATCGTTCCATTATAACGATCAATGTAGGGGTAATCGCGTAAATCTTATTTTTCTAATATTATTCTTATATCTTCCTACGGATGACTCACTTTATCTTTTCCATGATATAAGTCGAGGATTCCTACCTCCATTCTACATATACACATGCACACATATCACGGGGGGGAAACAAAAGGAAAATAGCAAATATTCATGAGAGACCGAAAGGGCGGAATGGGTGCCTAAGACCTTCCCATTTCGTAACTAAGCCTCCGAACCCTTCTCGAATCATCTTGGTTTCGCACGCACCAGTATGTCTTTAGAAGCAGTCCTTCGGGGTGGCTTATCCATTTTCTTTTGTCTGTTTTGAGCAAAATAGATTGGCGACTCTGAATCTCTCTACGTTTTTACACCACATCTCAAATGACGCCGGCCGAAGCGCTCTCGAGAGGGACGCGCGGGACCCGAAGGATCCTTCTCCTCCGCGGCCGGGATCGGGGATGGCCACAGATGGTGTGGACGAACATGAGAGTTTTCATGAAAAATTGAAACCAAAATTTTTGTTGTGTACGAAATATTGAGGGTTTCATATTTATGTGTGCCTATATATGTGTGCATCCATGTGAGTATGTGCATGCGCATATGTGTGTGTAAGTGTGTGTGTGTGTGTGTGTGTGTGTGTGTGTGAGAGAGAGAGAGAGAGAGAGAGAGAGAGTACCAGAGGTTATGGGGGAGTGAATCGAAAGGCTTTCTTTTCCATTCTTGATTTGGGGGTTTTATCATAGTTGTGGGGGCCTTTTTCATAGCTGAGAAGGGGTTTATATATATTAACATGTGAGTGAAAAATATATAGAGAGATACACATAGAGATGAGACCTGTGAGTAATAATATATAGAGAGATACACAGAGAGATGAGACCTGTGAGTGAAAATGAGGAGGGACGGTCGTGTGTGTGTGAGAGAGTGAGAGGGAATGGTTGCGTGAGAAAGAGAGGATCGATTGTGTGAGGGAGATAGAGCGGGGCACTGTGAAAATGAGGAGGATTGGTAGATATCAAAGTTCTCCCAAATGTTTAGTAGGGAAAAGTCCCTCTTAATTTTGTACGGAGAATGGCAAAATGTCATAATATGTACATTTAGTATATAAATTCTTAAAAAAAGTTCATAATATCTATAATCAAATATGATTTTTTTATTTGAAGTGTCATGAAAAATAATATTACTATATATAAAATGACATTTTATATCGGAGATGCCATATTAATAACAGTATTATCCTTTAAATGACATTTTTGTAATAAATGTCTTTAAATTATTTTTTCAAGTATCATAAAAAAGTATTTTTCTTGTAGTGTTTTTATTGGAATTTAAATAATTAAAGGTGTTGCACATTTTGTTTTGACATGTATGTAACAATATGTGATATGGGACTTGACAAGCTGCAGGACTATTCTTACTATTATGTAGAGTGAATAGTAAACCATCTGTGATTATTTATGAGGTGGAATTTTGCAATTATGTTATATTCTGAATGGATGGGATGGTCTCATATGATCGGATAAATTCTTAGACGGAAAATAGAGTTTTGTGGGAGAGAAGAGCAAAACAACACTGTATCCAATCAAACACAAAATCACATATGGGAAATAGAGTTCCATTTGAAACTTTTACTTAAAGCACCGATTTTTTGGTACTTTATACCATATACACCCTGATATTGTTTTCTCGTTGGTATCGCATTTTCCCCTACCAACGTCCAAATTACCAATATGCGCTAGGAATAATCTTAAGGGTAATTTAGATTAATACTACCGTTAATTATTACCGTTTATAGAGTAGCCGCCTAAATTAGTAACGCACCATTGACACTCAATATAAATGGATTATGTTTGCTAAATTATTTTGACTGCGATTTAATTATTAAGTTGCCAAACTATCCTTAATAACAAATAATAAAAAAGGATTTTTTGACTTTAATATGTTCATAATTACCCCGTTTTGAGTTTAATACCTTTTTCAATCAACTTTGAGTTTGGTACCTATTATGTTAATGGATTTGTACATTAAACGGTCATGTAGAAGGCACGTGATGTGAGAGAAAATACAATAATTAGAAAATTAAGAAAAGAAAAGAAAAAAAATAAACACAGAAAATACCCCAAAGAATACGTCACCATCCAATCATTTCCCCACCGCACCACCCACAACCCACCATCCCTCCACTTACTCCCACCAACTGACCTCTCTCTATCTATGTCCACCTCTCTCTTCCTCGCAACCCAATCAAACCCTTCCTCTTTCCCCACGTCCAACCCAAATCGAACCACTGGCCAACCCCTTCCTCCTCATGTCACCATCGTCCTCTATCCCCCACCCTCCCAAAAAAAAGGGATCACAGGTATTTAGTCCCACTTTCAAGGATTCATTTGTACCCCCTCCCATATTTTTAGTTTTTTAGTTGTTGGTCCCATTGTAACAACAACGGGACAAGTGTCATTCACTGCAGAAAGGAAGAGGGGCGGTTACAAGGAGGTTGAGGGAGGTTTTAGGTGGTTATGGGACTTAATACAGTTTAAAAAATGCATGGGAGGAAAGCCTAAAAAAACATTGGATATGGGACTAATCCTCAAAAAAATAAAAAAGAAACAGGTCTGAAATTTACAGGTTTGAATATCTTAATATATATATATATATATGAATCACAAATGGGTTTTGTTATTTCAATTTTAATTCCATCTCGGGTGTTATGGTGTGGTGGTGTTTCAATGTGGTGGCATGATTGTGTGAGTGGTGCGTTTTATTACGTGAGAGTATGGGGATAGTGGTTCAACTGTGTGTGATAATGATGGAGGTATGTTGAGGAAGGTGGAGAAACAAAGAGAGACTTCGATTGGTGGGATGAGGCGGAGGGTTGGCAGGGATGGTGGGTAGTGGGTGACTGGAGGGGGGTGGGTGTTGGTAAAATGATTAGTTGGTGAAGATTTTTTATTTTTCTATTTTTTGTGTTTGTTTTTTCCTTTTTTATGATTTTTTTGTTCTTATTTTATTTTTCTCAGGTCACATGACCCTTAATAGTATAAAACAAACTCAAAGTCTATTAAGAAAAGGTACCAAACTCAAAAGAGTATAATTATGGATATATTGAAGTAAAAAATCCTAGAAAAAATATGAAAAAGAGAGAGTTTCCCAAAACACTACAAATTCTCCCCCCCCCCCCCCCCCCACCCACCACAAGAAACCCAATCCCACTCTCTTGCTCTCACGCCCCCTAAAACATAGCTACCACCCATCCCCACCCACTCATAAATTCAATAATATGTAATTGTAATACTCATTCAATATATCAGCACAAGCTTATAAATTATTATTAAATCATAGATAAGTTACTTCATTTCAACGTGTTATGATTTTTGTGAAACAATAATATAGAATCACCAATGTAACTTAGAAACATAAACATTCCATGTGAATTAAAAATTAACTTAATGACACAATCAATTTACCAAACCCTACAAGATCAACTAAAGGTAGTTTCTAACCACCACGACACCCTCAATATGATGTTTCTTTGTCATTACCTAAGAGTATTAAATTGAAATGTATTACGAAGGTCGTAAAGAAGAACGTATATTCTTTTTCTTGTGTTCCATTTTCAAGTTTGGCTTTATTTTTATTTTTTATTCATATAAAACGGAATTTTCTAATGGATTCTTTCACATACACTTGGGAAGACACCTTTTAAACACCCCAGATTTTCCAACTATCGGGCTGCTAAGTTTTAAAGCCAAAGATAAGGGACGTCAAACAATTTACACCATTCTTAACGTCAAAAATAAGATAAATAAAACTAATACATCCATAACAATAAATAAATTTTGTGAATAAATTCAAATAATAAATAAGAGTCTCCAAAACTGAACTAAATATTTGGATAAATCTCTACATATTTAATGCCTTAAATTGAATAAGCAAACAACTTTGGAATCCACATAGGGGCCATAATAAAATCTATGAATGAATCAATAACTAAAGCATCTAATTTAAATGAAATATTGAAAGGAAATAAATTGCCTACTCTAAGAATAGATAGTTGAATAGTCACTTGAATACAAACCTGACATCTTCGGTCTTCTACTTGGGTTTAGTAACACCTGAAAAATTGTAGTAGATATAACATGGATTGAACCCCACATTCAGCCAGAAATAGTTTACTTTATGAAACAATATTAAATGCGACTCATTAACATCTCATGTCATCCCACCGACACTCGCACCTAAAATACATCACCTCTCTTTTACTAAAGTATATCGTAACTAGATGCTCAACTACATTGGAAATAGCTACAACACGTGAATCCAAGTCCCAAGACTAACACGTAAGCTACACAATCTCATTCTAAGGATACAACATACTAACACAACTCTAACTATGTCCTAAGAGTAAAAATAATAGCTAGTACCATATACTACATCATAACCTATACAATAATCACATCACGATAATAGTAGTAGAAAAATTCAAGTTCTCACATGAATATGTCCATTGTCAATTCAACTACACAAATATAAGTAGCATAGGAATGGTCTAATATTTGAGAACCTATAGGGCCTCAATCAGTCCAATATGTAGGAAACCCCACTCCTAATGGACTGCATAATATCCATGTTTAAAGAAAACTAGAAGTCACTACATCGCCACATAACATACCAAGACTACCTAAGGGCTTAAGTCGTCTTCGTCTCCCACTCATGAGATGATTGACCAACTACATGTGGGACAAGGATATCCTATATGCATCCCGCATCATCAGTCAAAGATGTATTACTCAGTCCCCCAAAAATAAGCCCTCAAATTTCCCCCAATAGAGGGTATGTCCACATATCACATACAAAACATATACTCACCAATATGCATATACAAATACGGTTTACCTTCGCAACCCTACACATATAGGAACTTTATATATAACCTTAATCCCTCAATCATAATATCCACATCAAAGTATAGGTTTAAAACCTTAAATAACTACCCAAAATCCCCTTAAAGCATCCTATTCCAAACCCTAAGTTCATATGTTAAAATACTTACTAAAAACACCTTTCTTTTTAAGACCCGATCTCGGCCCTGGGTGGCACATTCACGGACCTATTCCCCGCATCCGCGATTGATAATCTAACAGTGCAAAACGATATCATAATATAAAATCGGTCCATAAATTAATAAAATTATTTTCTTAACATACCAAATCATAATTAAGGTTTCTTCTACCCTATAACCAACCCCAAATCATCCTAATATAATTTATAATAGTTCATAAACATGTTTCTAACATTATATATCCATTAACTAAATCAGATTCATCAAAATAAAGGTTAAATCTTCACTTACAATATGTGTTTAATTAGGATTCATCTTAATTATGGGTTTAATAATTTAAAATAGATTCAAATTAGCAGATTCTCATCTTAACCACGTGAATCATAATATTAAATCAGTTTTACAACATATATAAATAGTTACAATCATTAAATAACATTAAAAAGGCATTCTATGAATATGTATGGGATCTCCACCCAACATATGGCTAATCCTAATTTAATTCAACATATCAATTAATCATAGACAAGTTCCATCTAATACATTGTAAATCAAGTTATTCCTTACCCAGAATTAGAAGACTGAATCCTTGGTTATCTTATCTTGTTGATCCCATTGTTCTCCCTAATTCTCCTTTGCTAAGATATAGTTTGTCTTATGTTTAATGTGTTATTAATGAGGTTTAACCCTCAATTTAACTCTCTAATCACGTGAGTATCTTATAAGCATAAGTTAAGACCTCTAAATAAGCCCCAAACACTACTTCGATGATCCCAATACTTATCCTAAGGGGTATCCACCCCTTAGGTCCCAATCCAGCATACTAAAACAAGTTATTACTTGCCCAAATTGAAAGAATGTGTCCTTGTTAAGCTTTTCTTTGTGATACCTTTATTTTTCTAAAATCTCCTTTGCAGGCTAGGGTTTGTATTATGTTTTATATGTTTTACTAATGATAACTAAGTCTCTATTTATCTCTCTAATCCCGCTAGATTCCTATGTGCCGAAGTTAAGACCTATAAATAACACCAAAATAGTTTCTAGATGCTCCCGAAAGTTCCCATCCATGGGACCAATCCGGCATACTAAAAGTACCATGCCGGGCTTTTGTATCCCCTAGAGCTTGGTCCAATGCTACTAAATGAAATTATAAAATAAAATAGAAAGTTATAATAAAAATATGAGTCGTTTGCGCATAATTTAATTTCACCAATCAAATTCATTTAAATCTCACTTTAGTTCACACAATTACCATGTATACAAAATTATCAATTCACATAAGCAATAATGATCTAAATTAAATAATCAATATTAATATATAAAATTGTGGGATATTAGAACCTCTACTAATGCTAGTTAAATTTAAATGGGTTTGATCTCAGTAATAATGTCTCTTATTTTTTTTTAGAAAGAAAACTTCCATGTTCAACGTCATCAATGACATATTTTTCTCTCAATATATTAAGATATGTTATATAAAGTTTGCAATTTAACCAATTTCAATTTTGTAATTTAACCAACGTCATCAATGAATATGACCGCCTCCAAAGTATATGCATTAACCAAGTTAGTGAGAAACTCTGACTTGGGGTAACTAGGTTATGTGATTACACCTAGTGGGATAGCACTTTAGAAAATTTCTACCCGGTGAGACTTTATTCGGGGAAAATACTAGTATTAAATGTTATTTCAGTATGTTTGTGAATACTGCAATATGACTAAATATATAATTAGGTAAATAATTATATATGGGAGAATTAATACAAAGTGTAAAATGTATTATGTGCATAACAGGTGTGAGTGTTATATGAAGATTAAAAAGGGTAATGATTTAATTAAGTTGATGTTTATAATAACTTAAAAATCATGATTTAAAGCATACTCGGTTAAAGTAAGATAATTGCAAGGGTTTACATAAGTTATCGGGTCATGAGAGTAGGACCTAGGTAAATTAAATTAAGGCATTAGTAGTGCACATTAGAGGAGGGGTGAGGGTATCCTCAAGGGAGTGCGGCGCTAACTAAAATATGGAGAGCATGCATATTTATTTATTACTGCAAGTTATTCATTTGTTAAATATTTTTCAAATGTTTTTGGGTACTAACCCTTGCTATAAAATTTTTTAAAAAACCTTTTAGGTGTCCAGCCACAGGGACGCCAGGCTTGACTCCGTTTCAGGAAATCCTTTGCTGCAACATATGTGGATGTTGTGGAAATTTTGATAGACGCCTCATTCTTTCATTCTAGTGTAGAGACTTCTATCAGTTATTTCGAGCATGTCGCTCATAGTTTATTTAGCTTCTCTCAGATTTATTGAGATTGATTACTTGCCTTTATTTTTCGTTTGTTGGATTTTTGGGCTGATGGTTTATTCGGTTAGTCATTTAATTGTGAATGGTTGTTTTAATTAATTGAGATTAATTATGTGATTTTATTTTCCACATGAGTTTTCATTTAAGTTAATGAAAGATAAAACTTGGCACCGGTCTAATTTTCTCACTTAGGTGGTTAGTAATTAAAAAGACGATAGTGATGCTAAGGATGATCCAACTGAGAAACCTATTCTAACTTAATTTAGGACTGATCACCCGGAGTTAATTAGGCGGAGTGTCACAAAAACACTGCGAAAAAGTCACGTGAATGGATGAAGTTATAGGGTGATCTGAATATCTTAAATGTTCATCCATATATGGTGAAAAGGAAAATACAAAACTCTTTTTGCTTTTTCAAAAATTTTATCAAAATAAAATCTTTTTCGCTTTTTCTTCTTTTTCTAAAAAACCAAAAATCTTTTATATTTTTCTGAAAAACATAACTCTTTTTGTATTTTTCAAAAAATATATAAAAAAGAAAACATATAAATATGCAATGATAATACAATATATCAATAGGAATATAAGATGTAAGTATGATAAGCATCATATGCTAGATAAAGTATTCGAACTCAGTCAACCGTACAAATACCTAAAGATTTCCTACGACCCTCAAACCAAAGTGCATCTAAAGGTCTAGTGAATATATCAGCTAACTGACGATCGATGCCCACAAAGCTCAAGGAAATGACCTTGTCCTCAATTACGCCACGTATAAAATGCTCGAGTATCCTAATGTGCTTTGTGTGCGAATTTTGGACCAAATTACGAGATATATGGATTGAACAAGTATTATCACAAGAAATAGTCTTCGTGCCTAGTGAAATCCCATAATATTCCAACATTTTCTTCATCTATAAGAGTTTCATGCAACAACTTCCAATGGTAATTTACTCAGCCTCCGACGTGGACAAATATATGAATTTTTTTTTTTTGCTCAACTAAGAGACAAGTGCGCTCCCAAAATAGAAACACCCACCTGAAGTTCTCTTACATCCATCAATATCCCCACCCCAATCGAAATCAGAATAGGTGGACAAATGGTCCGTGTGAAAGAGTTCCACTCATGTATCTAATGATACGTTTAAGTGTGAGTAAGTGTTATTATTTTGGGGACGCCTGGTATCCCACACAGACTCCAACACTAAAAGAAATATCGATAAGACTAGTGGTCAAGTAGAGGACACTACCTATTATGCTCCGATAAAGGGTTTGCTTTATGTCCTTGCCTAAAATGTCTTTGCTAATCTTTGTCGATGTACTCATAGAGGTGCGTGAGTGCTTAGCAGAGTCTATACCAAATTTCTTTACTTAGTCTCTTGCATATTTAGATTGAGATAAAAATATCCCATCCTGAAGCTGACGAATATGAAGACCCAGGATGAACGTAAGCTCACATACGATGTTCATCTCATCCTCAAAACTATGATCATTGTTAGAGCTAGTGGATCTAAATACCATGTCGTTCACAAATACTTGGGAACCAAAATAACACCACTCTCTTGTGACACCCTGCTCAATTAAATACTGATTGATCAGTCATTTATTAAATTAAATAGGTATCCCATTTGGTTCATTCTTAGCATCACTGTCAAAAATGATATTAATTATTTATAACATATTAGTTAATTAAGCAGGTGTCAATTTTTTTCATTAAATAGATAATAATCATAAGAAAAACTAATTTAAAACATTCACATCATTAATAGAGCCTAAACCATCACAAGGAGTAAATATATAAAAGTCTTTCCGAAGAAACCATCGGCTACAAATCCAATCCCAAAATCAACAGTAAATAACTGAATCTCAGTATAAGTCTGAACTGAATAACTGAATAAATAAAGTCTAAATAGTGAAACATGCCGAACTGAGATACCGAAATGAAATCCTACACTTGGAATGAAAGATGGATGCATCTATTCAAGTCCTGCAAGCCTTCCATAGTGCTGCAGCTAATCGTCTGTAGAATGGATCTTCAAGTCTGGCATCCCTGTGGTTGGACACCTAAAAGGTTTTTAAAATATTTTGATACGGGTTAGAGACCAAGTAAAATATTTTAAAAATATTTAGCAAGTACTTAAATCAGAATTTAAATCAGTTATTTATTACATATGTATTACCCACGTACACTCACTTGAGATCCTCACCTCTCAACTAATGTGCACGCCTAACGGTGGTATCACTTTCACAACTAGTTAATGTATTTGACTATTCTCAGCAAGTCTCGTTCCCTCATATTTCCCCATACGACCCAATATTATAGTCTTAGTACGAAATTTATTTATTCTCTTTTTATTATTGAGTCAATCACTTAAGTTTCACTACTTAAATTCTTTTAAATATACATCATCTATCAATTATACTATTTCACACAAGTAGATTTATTACATTGGTATATATATTCATAAAACATATAATATATACACATATATAGCATCTCTAGATTGGCCTCTCGTGATGCTGGAATACTCTGTTATCAAGTTCATGTACTTCTCGTACTCAATAAAGGACTATTGGTTTGGAATTTCTCCTCGAACCTAAAATTAATCATCACAACAGTGGAGGCGAACATGGTTGTAAGCCTTTGGGATACGCACATACCTAACGTACCTAAACGACATGACAATCCTCCTAATACACGACACATAGTGGACCGCCCTAAGTTCCATGTTCTAGGGAACTAATCCACGCCTCATTCGAATCGTCAAGGTGGGATCGCCCTCTGTGCGTAGACCTCCTGATAGAAGGTAGCGTAGGTATGTTTACACACATAATTAAATCAAAATTATAGGCATTCATATCACCCATATATTTTTCAGTAGGTATATACACAACCCAATTCCATCAACTCATACGTAGTGTATGTATATATATATCACTCGTATATTCGACGTACCACAACTTTCAATTAAACTTCCAATATGTATAATGTCGAGTTTTACTCACTACTCTAAGGATCCTAATAAATCCCGAATTAATGTGTAGTCATTCCCATCGTCACTACTGGTCATAAACAAAGGTTCACTCATCTCTACGTCACCCTTCTCGAATTTCATTCATTTATCACTTTCGAATATTTTCTCAATTATCCCACTACTTAATTCCTCTCAATTTATGTAAACCAATTTACACTTTAGGCCTACTGTCATTTTTGTGTTTCCCTCTATAATTTAAAATACCCCAAAAGTCCCCGAATGAATTCTCCATAATTTCTGGCTTAAAATAATTGATTTTTAATTTTGGGAAAAATCGAATCGATTCACCCTTGGGCTGAATCGATTCGAAATATATCAGGGGCAAATGTTGTTACGAAATTTCTACACTTTCCATTTCTCAAACTTTCAAATAATCATCCCCAAATTGCCATTTAACCTAACTAATTATTAATGATACATGTAATGAGAATTCCCAATTTAAATTACGTGAAATTTTATTCAATTTCATCCTAAAATCAAATTGAAATCCCATTATTTTCATCTCCAAAAATTTGATTAAAACTCCATTAATCATTAACCACATATTGTTATGTTCTTCATCTAAAACCATCAAAAACGTAGATTTATCACATGATCTAAATCTCCAAAATTCAGATTTCCATTTAAACATATAATTGAGTTTATTCTACATGAAATACTAATTGTAATTATGATATATATGCATCAAATCACATGATTTGTGTTAAAATTCCTTAATTCAAAGACCCACTCTACATGGGTATTATAACTCATAAAATTTGCAAGTTAAATACTTGCCTTATATAGAAGCGGTCTGATTTGATCCTCTTTGATAAATCTTCTCTTCTAAACCTTCTTCCAAAAATGGTTGTGATGCCCAAATGAGCTTCAATTCTCCAAAATCATCTCCTAGGCTCCAAGAAAACTCTTCCTCTCTTATCTACAGGCCTCCAACTGTTTTCTACTCTTTTTAGCCTAGCCTCCAATCACCAAAACTATATATAGTCCTTTAAATTTCGAAATCCCCTTAACCCTAGGTTATAAAATCACTTAAATGACCTCTCGGGGTGCCGGTTTGGTCTAAAACTGTTTCGGGACCCAAACTACACACCCGAGACTCATAATTTATTTTCTATCTCAACCTCATTTAGTCCACACATGACATCTAATTGAGATAACATACTGTTACATCACTGTCACACGCTATAATGTCAAATATATAATTACTACACTTAGTAATTTTATTCAATAACATTAATCATTTCTCTCTGATTAATAATTTAATCAACCCATAATATTTAATTTCCATTAAATTACGTCACACATGTTATCTAAATTTAATCGAATTAATTTACTTTTAATTCTCTAAAAATACGGGTTGTTTCATTTAAAAATATGGGTTGTTACATGTATCTTCTCACAAACACCGTCTTATCCACTCGCCCCCATCTTAAAGACACGAGTTAAGAGATAGGAAGTGAGACTCTCGTACCAAGCACGAGGTGCTTACTTCAAACCATACAAGGCCTTCTTAAGATAATAGACGTCTCCTGGTTGCTTAGGGTCTTCAAACCCTTTTGGTTGTCCCACGTAAACCTCATCCGATAGAATAACATTTAGAAATGCGCTCTTAACATCCATCTGATATAACGTAAAGTGCAAATGACATGTTGTGGTGAGTAGTAAGCGGACGAAATCAGGCCTAGCAACAGGAGTGAATGTCTCGTCAAAGTCTACACCCTCGATCTGTGTGTAGCCTTATGTGACCAACCTAGCCTTATCGCGAACTATGAAACCATTGTTATCCATTTTATTCTTGTAAATCCCCTTGGTACCTATCACATTAGTTTCGCTAGGTCGGGGAACTAACACTCAGACTTCATTTTTACGAAACAGAAACAACTCATCTTTCATAGAGGATATTCAATGCCCGTCCTTGAGTGCTTCATTCAAATTCTTGGGCTCGACTAAGGAGGTGTTTTAATACCCGTACTTTTTATTACGTACTTGTATTTCGACCTATTTATATGTCAACGTGCCATTAACAAAAAAATCTACATTTGCATGTCTCACATGGGAATTTATTTGTGTTTATATCAGTTATTGAAGCACCTTGGTAAAGTTTTACGCAATTTGAATATATATATATATATACTAGCGGAATGCCCGTGCCTGAAGACACGGTGAAAATTTTCAAAATATGTAATCGAGAAACGTCAAAAAATTTCAAAATACGTAATTACGAAACGAAAAAAATATCGTTCCCCAACAAAATTAAATAATTAGACATTATCTCCTTTGTTTGTAAGACTATCCACCCTACTTAACAAATAACAATTTTTCCAACAACATTCAAATAGTCTAAATTCATAAAAAAAATTAACATATAACATGAAATAAATAATATTCATCAACTGAAGTCATATTATGCCTCAAATAAACAAAGTGTCCATTTAAAAAAAATGGACATAATCTCCTTTGTTTATTGGACTATCCACCCTCTTAGGGGATAACAACCAATCCAACAATATTCAATAATCTCAATTTCATCTAACAAATACTTCAACAAAACAAACTTTGTAAAAAAAATTACACACACACACACACATATATATATATATATATATATCAACTTAGGTTTGAGGGCTTTAAACGGTTCTTATTCTTCTTCATCATCCTCGCTGAATGAGTATTCCACGTCCTTCAAAGCTTTAGATATTGTCGAGGTGACAACTTGTGAGGAATTTTGACCGAGAATAACTGTATATGAAAGCAATATAGAAAAATTATGTCTGAAATTCTAAATAACACGAGAGACATAAAACAACAAATATCATATCTAAGGAATAAAAAAGACAATACATTTCATGCACTTGAGTTTGTTTATCGAAACCCTGAACATATGTCATTTCGGACCTTGGACTTATGAGTCATCAGTTAACAAATATACATATTCATAGAGTGTTATAGAGACGGAGATATGGAGCATTCATGAAGAGAGTGATGTTTATGAACATACCTTTAATAAACTTCGAAATACCCAACATCATGAAATACATATATCCATTCCAATATTGAATGTTCTCCTTTGTTATCCAACAACATTGTGATAATGACCAGACACAATTTTATATGCATAATTAGATAAAGATGTTTTTAACACTTTAATAAAAAAAAATTACCTTTTCACCACAAACATATTGTGTCAAACCTTGTCATTGCTTCCATTCGCAGAACTAAAACTTTACTGAAAAATTTCGAGTAAGAACCACCACTTGACATGCTCAGAACCACCACAAAGATTAATTTGTAGGCAGTGCATTGAGATTAAGAGGTTGAGTCTCTGAGGGAGAGGGGGATTCCTCATGACCTGATGGTATAGGTTGGGGATATCCCTTCTGCTCGTCACAGGTTCAGAATTACACTTTGTTCAGAAATCAAGAATTACACTCTGTTCAGGAATCAAGAATTACAATCAAATTGTTACTGTGAAGAAAACCACTGAATTGTAACACCCCACCTAATTAAATACCGGGTGGCCAGCCCCAAACCAAATTAAAATAGAATATACAGTAGGCTCATTCTTAGCATCACTGTCGAAAACATTTACAACTCACCCAATACCCAATTAAGATGGTGTTAAAAACTTTCAAAACTTTAATTCAACAAAATCCGTTTTTAGTTTACGAATAACACAACACATTTTATTCTACAACACTGATAACCAAACAGATAACACAAAAGAATATAATTGCCATTGGAATAAACATTCCCACATAATAAACCAATACAGTAATCCCAACAATAGTAAATGTATTAAAACGACACAAATACAAGAGTATATTACTCAGACAGACAAGAGATAATTGAGTTCCTTTGGACGACATGCCCTAACTAAGAGAATACTGCGAATCAAAAGAAGATAAGCGTCTAAGAAATACTCCATAGCTCCATAGCTCGTCATAATCCTGTAAGGTTGGCGTCCCTGCTGCTGGACACCTGATATAGAAGGTACAATAGAAAAGAAAATATGCAAGAAAACGGGTCAGAGCCCGATTGTGAAAATGATTTTGAAAACAGCAAGTATTTAACAAGTGCAATAAAGCATTTATTATGTACATGTTAGTATCCAACTCTCACTTGCTATTCTCACCTCTCATTTAGAGTGCACACTTAACGTTTCCTATTAACCTCTTAGTTAATGGTTCCTCTTCACTAGTTCCATAATATGATTTCCATCCGATATCATAACCCCGTATGTCCCATACCATACATCATATAATCATTCATATACGGTTTTCATTTATATGAATCGTTCCTCATTAACATGAATTAAGCTCTTCAATAAATATTCATTGACTTATTTTAATTCTGTATCTCAATTCACCGTTATCTACAATTATCGCACAGTAGATGATTTAACCACAAAATATATCCATTCATTTAATTCATTATGTATTTATACAAAAAAAATATGGCACCCCGAGTCACAGCTGCGGTGCATTACTCAGCTATCATGTCCAATCATTGTTGGTCGCCGAATAGGGGACTAAAGATTCGGTAAGGATTCCTCAAACCCCACACAATAACATACAAATTGGAGGCGAACATAGTTCTCGTATCCATGGGTCACGCACATACCTACGTTCCCACAGTCAGCGAACTTATCAACTCCCCTATAAGTCTTTCATAGACCTATGTTCTTGAGCAAAAAATCAAAGATCCCATGGATTCATGAGGATATGAGTGCCCTCACCCGCAAACCTCCCGTCTATAGCAAGTAAGCTAGGTATGTCATACACATAATCATCAATCAATAAAATAGTCATTATCATACCAATAATATACTATCAACATAACCCTTAGATACTTCCATACATAGCAGTATATCTCTTTAAATCCCACGTATTAAAATATCATAACTTTACTTCTTAATTTAATTATCCCCGAGCCTCACTCAATACTGAAGGTTCAAATAGGTTTTTCCTCAACATATATTCAGTAAGAAGTCACTAATACTCTACTGGTCCATATCATCATATCTCCTGAATTACTACGAATTAAACTCTCCCTTTAATTAGGGTTAAAATCGATAGTTTCAAATCTCTTACAAACACATCTTTTATCACATAGAATTAAACCCTCTTGTAAAATTAAGGCTTCCCGGGTGTTATATTCAATCACCACTACTGGTCCTATCTTTAATCCTCAAGCCTACCATTTAGAATCCAACAAATGAATCCAGCAACCGAAATACCTTTAAATTAATTATCATTATTCAAATCAATTAAATCCTAATCAAATTAATTCAAATCTTAACTAGGGCTTACTGATCTTCTCTAAGTCCCATAATATCCAATTAATAATCACCAAAGATCTACAAAAGGTTTGGGATAAGAATCAACATTAAAAAGAGACATCTTTAATAATTCTAGGGAGGTCGATCGATCGAAGGCAGGGGGTCGATCGATCGATCTCCCAGGTAACAGCCCAGCTTTTCTGCATTTATGCAACTACGGGTTTAACCATTTTTGATCAATCAAACCTTCATAGTAACAACCCAAATGACTTATAATCCTTACTACATGATATATCGACATATATAAATGATTTCTAACCATCTAAACATCCTAGAATCATCTAGAGATTGAATTAAAAGCATGTTTATATCCTCTTTTTCCAGAAAATTATCAACATAATATCTCAAGAACACATCAATGGTTTTCGTAATTTCATCAACATATTTATGATTATTTCGTGGATTACTAACTACCTACAACATAAGTTTGATTCCTATATATTTTCCATTTCCATAAATCCATTAAAGAACTCCATTATTTCTTCCAAACATGAAAAATCATCTCTTTTTATAACTATTCTAACATGGACAATATACAAACTAAGATTGCCATTATCAAACACTTGCCTCTAATGAAGGTCTGATCCTTAGGTGTAGTATATCACAGGTGGTTCTCCCTTCTCTAGCCAACTTCCGGTGGTGGTTGGTAGAGGTGACCTTTGGTCTTTGTTCTTCTCCTTCCCAAGTAAGCTTTTCTCTTCCCAAGCAACCTTTCACTCTCTCTAAGAAGATGACCTTTCAATTTTGTGTAGAAAAGATGAATGAACCCACGTTCAACTTATCTCCAAATACTTATAATAAGACAAAATCCGAAATCACTATTCATCCCCCTTGTAAAAATAATCAAAATGCCCTTTTTAGTTGTCTTTTCATTTCCAAATGACCCGAGACTCAAAATTAACATCCAAGTAGACTTTTCTGACAATTTCAACCCTTCCGGATGCAACGACGCAATCGAAATGACTATAAGATCGATATAAAAATAAGTTCCCTTTTTAATTTAACAAATTAGTCCCAACACATCCCATACCGCGTTCGACTAAAAATTCAAATTACTGAATTAATAACTCAAAGCAATATCAATAATCATCACATTCATATATTACCTAAATATCTTTAAGTAATATACAGAATCATACATTTTAATATCCGCAATTCGGATAAAACCCAAATGAATTAATATATAATAAAATCCAATTAATCCATTAATTTAAAATATAACCCATTTTAAAAGTCATTAAAATTACGGGGTATTACATACTTCCCCCCTTATAACAGAATTTTGTCCCGAAATTTGAAAAGATGAATCATACTGGTAAGGTCAACTCTGAGTATACATCTCACATCGTAAGTAATCTATGTCGTACCGCCCATACAGTACATTATCAAAAATCCCCATTGATGTTACACGAAGTCTCACCATATAGTTCCAACTGAATCAAATTTAAACTTTACGTAATCTTCCCTATACCATCCTCGTGACAAAGTTTGGGAAAAATGATCCTCACTTATTAAACAAATACATCCTGAAGTCACAACTACTTACTATTTCACAATTATGAAAAATACTACAATCCAACCATCCAGGGCGCCCATACACCCTATTGTACAACTTTCATAATAATATTTATCACAACGGTTATAAACTCATATCCTAAAGACCTAACTTATTTTGACTCCCAACGGTTATTAGTTTCATGCGTGGGGTGTCTCGCAAGCGAAATCCAAACAAGGAACCCCCCGATACACTACTACCTAAAGTAGTTGGTCATCGAAACTCCTCAGGTCCTTAGTCAATAGTTTATAAACTCTCTACAGGTTTTATCGATTTCAAATAAAAGTCTACTCATCTACTCTCTTATTAAAGACAAGATGCTGGCTATACGTTCTAATATACCATAAATCAATCCACGCCGATAGTCACATCATGATCGGACATGCATAAAGTAAGTGATTCCGTGATAAAAATAAGACCCACGTGATGACATGAAAAATATAGGTGTCCCACAACCCCACGACGAGTCTACATAAATAAAGTGCCATAGGCTAAGTTTAGTAACCCTTTTTCCCATACAATATTAATCGCTAAAAAAATCAATATACGCCTCATAATTCCTTAGATAGAAAACATACCCTCATTCGCGGGTGGTGGTTGTTGACTCCTACTATTATAACTTTGCTCTGATGAGTCAAGAAAAATTTTACCCCAAATTTTCATTTCTAGTTCACCACACTCCACTATATGCCCAAGCCTTTGAATATATTGCCTTCATTAGGTAACACACACAATTCTCGTATTTCATGAACTTTTATTGTTGACTCTCCTCAATTTTCCATAATAGGGGTGACCTCGACTACGGTCATCATACTCGAACATACTTCATAACCTCCTAAGTACGATCTTCGATATCCGTCCAATGGCCCTCATCTGCCATACTTCCTGTACGAACCCGTTCGAACACAAATAAGATTCACTTATATATACAGAATCTTACCAAAGAAATCAACAATCCTAAACATAGGGCTCTACATGAAAGAACGCTAAGCAGAAAGCACAATAAGCCGTACAGATCCTCAAGGACACTAGACCCTGATGCTCTGATACCACCTGTAACACCCCGCCTAATTAAATACGGGGTGGCCAGCCCCATACCAAATTAAAATAGAATATACAGTAGGCTCATTCTTAGAATCACTGTCAAAAACATTTACAACTCACCCAATACCCAATTAAGATGGTGTTAAAAACTTTCCAAATTATAATTCAACAAAATCCGTTTTAGTTTACAAATAACACAACACATTTCATTCTACAACACCGATAACCGAACAGATAACATAAAAGAATATAATTGCCATTGGAATAAACATTCCCACATAATAAACCAATACAGTAATCCAAACAATAGTAAATGTATTAAAATGACACAAATAAAAGAGTATATGGCTCAGATAGACAAGAGATAATTGAGTTCCTTTGGGCGACATGCCCTAACTAAGAGAATACTATGAATCAAAAGAAGATAAGCGTCTAAGCAATACTCCATAGCTCCATAGCTCGTCATAATCCTCTAAGGTTGGCGTCCCTGCTGCTGGACACCTGATATAGAAGGTACAATAGAAAAGAAAATATGCAGCAAGTATTTAATAAGTGCAATAAAGCATTTATTATGTACATGTTAGTATCCAACTCTCACTTGCTATTCTCACCTCTCATTTAGAGTGCACACTTAACATTTCCTATTAACCTCTTAGTTAATGGTTCCTCTTCACTAGTTCCATAATATGATTCCCATCCAATATCATAACCCCGTATGTCCCATACCATACGTCATATAATCATTCATATACGGTTTTCATTTATGTGAATCGTTCCTCATTAACATGAATTAAGCTCTTCAATAAATATTCATTGACTTATTTCAATTCTTTATCTCAATTCACAGTTATCTACAATTATTGCACAGTGGATGATTTAACCACAAAATATATCCATTCATTTAATTCATTATATATTTATACAAATAAAATATGGCACCCCGAGTCACAGCTGCGGTGCAGTGCATTACTCTTCTATCATGTCCAATCATCGCTGGTCACCGAATAGGGGACTAAAGGTTCGGTAAGGATTCCTTAAACCCCACACAACAACATACAAATTGGAGGAGAACATAGTTCTCGTATCCATGGGTCACACATATACCTATGTTCCCACAGTCAGCAGACTTATAAACTCACCGATAAGTCTTTTATAGACCTATGTTCTTGAGGGAGAAATCAAAGATCCCATGGGTTCATCAGGATATGACTGCCCTCACGCGCAAACCTCCCGTCGATAGCAAGTAAGCTAGGTATGTGATACACATAATCATCAATCTATAAAATTGGCATTATCATACCAATAATATACTATCAACAAGGTACTCACATAACCCTTAGATACTTCCCATTCGTAGCAGTATATCTCTTTAAATCCCACGTATTAAAATATCATAACTTTACTTCTTAATTTAATTATCCCCGATCCTCACTCAATACTCAAGGTTCAAATAGGTTTTTCCTCAACATATATTCCGTAAGAAGTCACTAATACTCTACTGGTCCATATCATCATATCTCTCGAATTACTACGAATTAAAGTCACCCTTTAATTAGGGTTAAAACCGATAGTTTCAAATCTCTTACAAACACATCTTCTATCATATAGAATTAATCCCTCTTGTAAACTTAAGGCTTCCCAGGTGTTATATTCAATCACCACTACTGGTCCTATCTTTAATCCTCATGCCTACCAATTAGAATCCAACAAATGAATCTAGCAACCGAAATACCATTAAATTAATTATCATTATTCTAATTAATTAAATCCCAATCAAATTAATTCAAATCTTAACTAGGGCTTACTGATCTTCTCTAAGTCCCATAATATCCAATTAATAATCACCAAAGATCTACAAAAGGTTTGGGATAAGAATCAACATTAAAAAGAGACATCTTTAATAATTCTGGGGAGGTCGATCGATCGAAGGCAGGGGGTTGATCGATCTGTCTCCCAGGTAACAGCCCAGCTTTTCTGCATTTCTGCAACTACGGGTTTAACCATTTTTTATCAATCAAACCTTCATAGTAACAACCCAAATGACTTATAATCCTTACTACATGATATATCAACATATATAAATAATTTCTAATCATCTAAACATCCTAGAATCATCAAGAGATTGAATTAAAATCATGTTTATATCCTCTTTTTCCAGAAAATTATCAACATAATATCTTCAATAACACATCAATGGTTTTCATAATTTCTTCAACAGATTTATGATTATTTCGTGAATTACTAACTATCTACAACATGAGTTTGATTCCTATATATTTTCCATTTCCAGAAATCCATTAAAGAACTCCATTATTTCTTCCAAACATGAAAAATCATCTCTTTTTATAACTATTCTAACATGGACAATATAAAAATTAAGATTGCCATTATCAAACACTTGCCTCTAATGAAGGTCTGATCCTTAGGTGTAGTACATCACAGGTGGTTCTCCTTTCTCTAGCCAACTTCCGGTGGTGGTTGGTAGAGGTGACCTTTGGTCTTTGTTCTTCACCTTCCCAAGCATCCTTTCACTCTCTCTAAGAAGATGACCTTTCAATTTTGTGTAGAAGAGATGAATGAACCCACGTTCAACTTATCTCCAAATACTTATAATAAGACAAAATCCGAAATCACTATTCATCCCCCTTGTAAAAATAACCAAAATGCCCTTTTTAGCTGTCTTTTCATTTCCAAATGACCCGAGACTCAAAATTAACATCCAAGTAGACTTTTCTGACAATTTCAACCCTTCCGGATGCAACGACGCAGTCGAAATGACTATAAGATCGATATAAAAATAAGTTCCCTTTTTAATTTAACAAATTAGTCCCAACACATCCCATACCGCGTTCGACTAAAAATTCAAATTACTGAATTAATAACTCACGGCAATATCAATAATCATCACTTTCATATATTACCTAAATATCTTTAAGTAATATACAGAATCATACATTTTAATATCCGCAATTGGGATAAAATCCAAATGAATTAATTTATAATAAAATCCAATTAATCCATTAATTTAAAACATAACCCATTTTTGAAAGTCATTAAAATTATGGGGTATTACATACTTCCCCCCTTATAACAGAATTTCGTCTCGAAATTCGAAAATATTAATCATACTAGTAAGGTCAACTCTGAGTATACATCTCACATCGCAAGTAATCTATGTCGTACCGCTCATACAGTACATTATCAAAAATCCCCATTGATGTTACACGAAGTCTCACCATATAGTTCCAACTGAATCAAATTTAAACTTTACGTAATCTTCCCTATACCATCCTCGTGACAAAGTTTGGGAAAAATGATCCTCACTTATTAAACAAATATATCCTGAAGTCACAACTACTTACTATTTCACAATTATGAAAAATACTACAATCCAACCATCCAGGGCGCCCATACACCCTATCGTACAACTTTCATAATAATATTTATCACAACGGTTATAAACTCATATCCTAAAGACCTAACTTATTTCGACTCCCAACGGTTATTAGTTTCATGCGTGGGTGTCTCGCAAGCGAAATCCAAACAAGGAATCCCCCGATACACTACTACCTAAAGTAGTCGATCATCGAAACTCCTCATGTGTTTAGTCAATAGTTTATAAACTCTCTACAGGTTTTATCGATTTCAAATAAAAGTCTATTCATCTACTCTCTTATTAAAGACAAGATGTTAGCTATACTCTCTCATATACCACAAATCAATCCACGCCGGTAGTAACATCATGATCGATCATGCCTAAAGTAAGTAATTCTGTGATAAAATCAGACCCACGTGATGACATGAAAAATCTAGGTGTCCCACAACCCCACGACGAGTCTACGTAAATAAAGTGCCATAGGCTAAGTTTAGTAACCCTTTTGCCCATACAATATTAATCGCTACAAAAATCAATATACGCCTCATAATTCCTTAGATAGAAAACATACCCTCATTCGCGGGTGGTGGTTGTTGACTCCCACTATTATAACTTTTCTTTGATGAGTCAAGAAAAATTTTACCCCAAATTTTCATTTCTAGTTCACCACACTCCACTATATGCCCAAGCCTTTGAATATATTGCCTTCATTAGGTAACACACACAATTCCCGCATTTCAAGAACTTTTATTGATGACTCTCCTCAATTTTCCATAATAGGGGTGACCTCGACTACGGTCATCATACTCGAACATACTTCATAACCTCCTAAGTACGATTTCCGCTATCCGTCCAATGGCCCTCATCTGCCATACTTCCTGTACGAACTCGTCCGAACGCAAATAAGAATCACTTATATATACGGAATCTTACCAAAGAAATCAACAATCCTAAACATAGGGCTCTACATGAAAGAACGCTAAGCAGAAAGCACAATAAGTCGTACAGATCCTAAAGGACACTAGAACCTGATGCTCTGATACCACCTGTAACACCCCGCCTAATTAAATACGGGGTGGCCAGCCCCATACGAAATTAAAATAGAATATACAGTAGGCTCATTCTTAGCATCACTGTCGAAAACATTTACAACTCACCCAATACCCAATTAAGATGGTGTTAAAAACTTTCCAAATTTTAATTCAACAAAATCTGTTTTAGTTTACAAATAACACAACACATTTCATTCTACAACACCGATAACCGAACAGATAACATAAAAGAATATAATTGCCATTGGAATAAACATTCCCACATAATAAACCAATACAGTAATCCAAACAATAGTAAATGTATTAAAACGACACAAATAAAAGAGTACATGGCTCAGATAGACAAGAGATAATTGAGTTCCTTTGGGCGACATGCCCTAACTAAGAGAATACTGTGAATCAAAAGAAGATAAGCGTCTAAGCAATACTCCATAGCTCGTCATAATCCTCTAAGGTTGACGTCCCTGCTGCTGGACACCTGATATAGAAGGTACAATAGAAAAGAAAATATGCAACAAGTATTTAATAAGTGCAATAAAGCATTTATTATGTACATGTTAGTATCCGACTCTCACTTGCTATTCTCACCTCTCATTTAGAGTGCACACTTAACATTTCCTATTAACCTCTTAGTTAATGGTTCCTCTTCACTAGTTCCATAATATGATTTCCATCCGATATCATAACCTCGTATGTCCCATACCATACCTCACATAATCATTCATATACGTTTTTCATTTATATGAATCGTTCCTCATTAACATGAATTAAGCTCTTCAATAAATATTCATTGACTTATTTCAATTCATTATCTCAATTCACCGTTATCTACAATTATCGCACAATAGATGATTTAACCACAAAATATATCCATTCATTTAATTCATTATATATTTATACATATAAAATATGGCACCCCGAGTCACAGCTGCGGTGTAGTGCATTACTCTACTATCATGTCCAATCTTCGGTGGTCGCCGAATAGGGGACTAAAGGTTCGGTAAGGATTCCTCGAACCCCACACAACAACATACAAATTGGAGCTGAACATAGTTCTCGTATCCATGGGTCACGCACATACTTACGTTCTCACAGTCAGCAGACTTATCAACTCTCCGATAAGTCTTTCATAGACCTATGTTCTTGGGGGACAAATCAAAGATCCCACGGTTTAATCAGGATATGACGGCCCTCACGCGCAAACCTCCCGTCAATAGCAAGTAAGCTAGGTATGTAATACACATAACCATCAATCAATCAAATAGGCATTATCATACCAATAATATACTATCAACAAGGTACTCACATAACCCTTAGATACTTCCCATACGTAGCAGTATATCTCTTTAAATCCCACGTATTAAAATAGCATAACTTTACTTCTTAATTTAATTATCCCCGATCCTCTCTCAATACTCAAGGTTCAAATAGGTTTTTCCTAAACATATATTCAGTAAGAAGTCACTAATACTCTACTGGTCCATATCATCATATCTCCTAAATTACTACAAATTAAACTCTCCCTTTAATTAGGGTTAAAACCGATAGTTTCAAATCTCTTACAAACACATCTTCTATCACATAGAATTAAACCCTCTTGTAAACTTAAGGCTTCACAGGTGTTATATTCAATCACCACGACTGGTCCTATCTTTAATCCTCATGCCTACCAATTAGAATCCAATAAATGAATCTAGCAAATGAAATATCTTTAAATTAATTATCATTATTCTAATCAATTAAATCCCAATCAAATTAATTCAAATGTTAACTAGGGCTTACTGATCTTCTCTAAGTCCCATAATATCCAATTAATAATCACCAAAGATCTACAAAAGGTTTGGGATAAGAATCAACATTAAAAAGAGACATCTTTAACAATTATGGGGAGGTCGATCGATCGAAGGCAGGGGGTCGATCGATCGATCTCCCAGGTAACAGTCCGGTTTTTCTGCATTTTTACAACTACGGGTTTAACCATTTTTGATCAATCAAACCTTCATAGTAACAACCCAAATGACTTATAATCCTTACTACATGATATATCAACATATATAAATGATTTCTAATCATCTAAACATCCTAGAATCATCAAGAGATTGAATTAAAAGCATGTTTATATCCTCTTTTTCCAGAAATTATCAACATAACATCTTCAAGAACACATCAATGGTTTTCATAATTTCTTCAATAGATTTATGATTATTTCGTGGATTACTAACTATCTACAACATGTGTTTGATTCCTATATATTTTCAGTTTCCAGAAATCCATTCAACAACTCCATTATTTCTTCCAAACATGAAAAATCATCTCTTTTTATAACTATTCTAACATGGACAATATACAAACTTAGATTGCCATTATCAAACACTTCCCTCTAATGAAGGTCTGATCCTTTGGTGTAGTATATCACAGGTGGTTCTCCCTTCTCCGGCCAACTTCCGGTGGTGGTTGGTAGAGGTGACCTTGATCTTTGTTCTTCTCCTTCCCATGTAAGCTTTTCTCTTCCCAAGCAACCTTTCACTCTCTCTAAGAAGATGACCTTTTAATTTTGTGAAGAAGAGATGAATGAACCCACGTTCAACTTATCTCCAAATACTTATAATAAGATAAAATCTAAAATCACTATTCACCCCCTTGTAAAAATAACCAAAATGCCCTTTTTGGTTGTCTTTTCATTTCCAAATGACGCGAGACTCAAAATTAACATCCAAATAGACTTTTCTGACAATTTCAACCCTTCCGGATGCAACGACGCCGAATGACTATAAGATCGATGTAAAAATAAGTTCCCTTTTTAATTTAACAAATTAGTCCTGACACGTCTCATGCCGCGTTCGACTAAAAATTCAAATTACTGAATTAATAACTCACAACAATATCAATAATCATCACATTCATATATTACCTAAATATCTTTAAGTAATATACAGAATCATACATTTTAATATCCACAATTCGGATAAAACCCAAATGAATTAATTAATAATAAAATCCAATTAATCCATTAATTTAAAATATAACCCATTTTAAAAGTCATTAAAATTACTGGGTATTACATGAATGTGACACCCCGCCTAATTAAATACCGGACGATCACTTCTTTATTAAATTAAATCAAGGTGAACAGTTGGTCCATTCTTAGCATCACTGTCGAAAAATAAATTTTTCCAATTTAACACCCTAATTAATTAAGCTAAGTGTCAAAACCATTTTCGTACATACTTTCCATATTTTATTTATAGAAAATCATTTATTTTATTAACCACATTCAATAAGTAAGAATCACACCACATTAAATTCTGCAACATAGTCCAATTAATTTAATTCATTCGTCAATCGAATGTCAACATACGAAATTTAAAGTCACACATCCAAACTGAATAAATCCCATAGTAACAATACTGGAAGTAACTGAAATACAAATGTCCAATAACAACGGAATAATGGAAAGAGCTACACATGTGCAACTAGATGAAAGTACTAAGAGTGGATCCGAATGAACGAAGTCGTCTAAACAACAGGCCTGCAACTCCCACCTAAGTTGCAACACGTTCCTTCCAAAGGATCCTAAGTAAGACGCCCCTGTGGCTGGGCACCTGTAATACATACATATATATACAAGAGAGAGAGAGAGAAAAAAACGGGTCAGAGCCCGATAGAGTATATGATTTTAAAAATTGTTTAGCAAGTATTTAAATTGATACAGGCCAATGCAACAACATATTAGTGCGACACTCTCTTGAGAAATTATCACCTCTCTTCTAATGTGCACACCTATCGCACTAACCTTCCCAACGGGTTGTCTTATCATTTATCGCGCTAATCTTCCCAATGATTTAACTTATCTTATATTACTCGTAAGATTCAAATTTCACGATTCAATTGTTTGAAAAGAATATTTCAATTAGTAACCAAAGTTCTCATTTTGACTTTATTAATCAATAAAGCTTTCCAATTTCATATTATACTTTCTCAAAACAAGTATTTACAATTTGAGTCATCAACCATGTCCTACATATCAAATCACGGTAGGCAGTTCCAGATTTTAGAATTTCATATATATATATTAACTACTCGAAAATATATATATCAAAACAGCACCCCACATAATAACTATGGTGCGGGCATACTCTACTATCCAAACCCCATATCACTCACATTAAGGGGAATACAAATTCGGAATCACTCTCGAATTGTATTAACACATACACAAACTATAGGTTCCAAGTCTCTTAGGACCGTCTGAACTATCACTGCGATAGCCTGTACCAAGGATACCTATAGTTCTAAAAAACGTGGGGCGTGATCGAGGCGTGGAGGCCAATCCTTAAGCCTTAGAAGCCTAGGCGGGCCTTGGCGTAAAAAGGCGTTTAGGCCTTCTTAATATATTTTAATATTTTTTAACCATAACAAGGCTATTAAAAAACTATAAATTTTACATATCATAAAATATGTCTGAATATTTGCAAATTAAAATACTATTTGATTATTTTGGATGAGATAATGGTCTGGTTTGTAAAAAAATTATTTATAAGGCGATATCGTTTCACTAAAGCATTGTTGTTTTTAGAAAAAAGTGCGCCTTAAGAGTTTTACCAAGAATAAGGCGTGAAAAGCTTAAGGCGGGGCGTTTCTCCCAAGCCTCAAGCCTAGGCGTGCCTAGGCGGAGCCTAGGCGGGTTTTTTAGAACAGTGCACAAACAATATGAGGCGAAGCATAGATTCCAAGTCTCTAAGAGGAAAGCACATACCCGCATCTCTTAAGACCGTCTGAACTATCATTTCGATAGCCTGTACCAAGGATATCTATCTTCTAGGGTACAAGTCAATATCCCCCATAAAGGTCCCATCGAGATAAGACTATCCCAGCGCGGAAACCTCAGGGATAGCAAGTAGCGTGGGCATGATTTTCACACATAGATAGTATATGCTTACACAATCATATAACTATACTAATATTACCATATCAATAATGGGTAAATTCTCAATTCCCATAATTAAGTCAATCACATTTATTTCACATTATATATTTATCACGTATAACCATTCACAATCTTACTTTAATTTTGAGGATCTTTTCCACTTACTACATAACGCTTCATGGATTCTATCCTCCCAATTATAAAATTCAGTAGGTATACACATTTGTCCCAAAGTAACTCTCTTACGTGACTCTCTCTTTAAATCATAAATTTACCGACCCTTATGTAATTCTTCCAAAATACAATCTTTGCCCGACATCAAGGGTCCCAAAATCTATTCACATGTCCTACTGGTCTTCCCTATCTCCCAAAACCTTTTATTAAGGATGCCCAAGAATTATCTCACAATAAATTGAATTTAACTCATTTAAAAAGGGAAATAGGAGTCTTCCAGGAGGGGTCAATCGATCGAGGTTTGGGGCTCGATCGATCGAACCTTCGATCGATCGAAGCTCTGGGCTCGATCGATCGATCAAACAGGTCTGCGAAAACTGCAGAATTGCAGTTACGGGTTTCCTCTACTAACATCAACAAATTCCATCTTTTCTAATCCCAATCGTCCCAGAATTGATAATACTAACCCTATATCATCATAATTGGTATTTTCAACGTAAAGCATGTGGATTTCTGTCATTTAATAATGGATTAACAGCCCCCATTTCATACAAAACCTCAAGAACCCTCAAATTCTCTTAAACATGTTTCTAACAATTATTTCTAGAATTCTCTTCTTATACACATCATAATTTCATGGTTTAAATTCCTCTACATGGCAAGGGTTTCCAGAATTATCAATTAGACCAATACTACATGGATTTTCTTATCATAAGTCGGGTTTTCTTCCATTAAAACTCATCTTAATTACTCCTAAGCTAATATGGAAGATGCATCAACGAAATAAGCAAGATAAACACTTGCCTGGGATTTTCAGAGGTATGGTTTGGTGCCGAATTCGGTATGGTTGTGTTCCCCGTCTCGCGATCTACGCGTTGGTGGTGGCGGCGGTGCAAACCGTTGAGTTTTGGGCCTTGAATTTGCCTTGAGAGCTCTCTCTTTCCTCTCCTATGGCCGTCACTTGTGTTTAGAGTTTCTAACCCTAGAAGGTAACCTAGGTATCTGATATAACTCCTCTAATTTTCGTGGGTTTAATTACCCAAAAATGTAAAATGACCAAAATGCCCTCCCGGGTTACTAGTTAGGCCTAAAAATGCCCCGAGACCCAAACTACACCCTCGGGTACACTTTTCTGACTATCTCGACCCTTCCAGACGCGTTGGCGCACTCAAAACGACCATACGAACAACTTATAAAATATTCACTTTTATTTATCAATAATTAGTCCCGACGCGACACGGGAGCGTCCCGACTCAAATTTCCAAAATTATCATTTTATTCACTCATGACATTCAATATAATCAATATCATATATTACTTTGCTCAATAGTAATATTCAACAAATTTCCCATAATTACTAACTCTCGTCACGTTAATAATTATAACATAATTAATTTCCGAATTTTTATTAAATAATTAACTCACATTAAAATTAAATTTAATAAATCCCCAAATTAATATAGCATACAAATACGGGGTATTACATACTTCCCCCCTAATAACGGAATTTCGTCCTGAAATTCGGAAAACAAGGCATATCTGGTAAGAACAAATCTGGATATCTCTCTTCAGTACGCAAACTATCTACATAGTACGGCGCTCAATCGTTATAGCTTTTTCCTCACAGCAACATTGTTTTACATTCTCTTTGGAGACACTTCACATTTTGCTCCCAACCGACAACATTCGCATAGGTCACGCCTATACGTTATACATTTCATTATCTTTCTATCATTAGGAGGCCGCACCTCACTACATGACCAATACTCGGATTTATTCATATACAAAACTCCCATTCTGAGAAAATATTACGAACATTTGATCACTCTTGCTCGTCTAAAACAGTCGTGGAATTCTACCACATTCATCAGATGTTCTCTCGACCGATCCAAAAATTTTGATTATCTACTCTCCTCTTAAACATACGGAAGGAGAATAGTCGAGGTTCTTCCATAACAAAACCTTAATAAGTACCTCGTACGCGAGAAACAGGTACGAGTGCTTCTACAGAGAATTCTTGAAATCATCGTTCCAAGATTCCAAAATCTCCTTCACGTAGCTCCCCAAATCTTTAATCACCATGCGCCTATTCCCTGGCTAAGGGTGATACATCCTACTCGAAACGAAATCTTATCTTCGCTGGTTCCTGAAATCCCATTTCAAAGGTGGGATTCACTAATCTCATCCTGATTCAGAAATTTATACTGCGTCGGACCATGCACTGGCGCGATCCTTCCTTTCAAAGGAAGTCTAGGGCATACTAGTTAATATTGTAATCCAGCCCAAAGGAATATCAATCACTTCCTTCTCGGTGACTTAATTCACAAGTTCGGGATAAACCCTTGATCTTGTTTTGAGGATGGCAACCCATCCAAGGACTGTACCAACTTTACCGACCTCTTCCAATTTCAGGAATTGTCGATAAACACAAAATTCTTTGGTTGATTCTCCGCTTTCAACCAAACCTTACTTATGGGTGGTGCATGTAGAGACTACTCACTACGCCTCGCTAAACATCGATTCTTCCCTTGAAATGTCTCACATTAAGTGACACGTAATACTCCCCTTCCTTCCTTGTAGTATGCCGAAAGTTCCACCCGTGCTCTTCTCTCCACGAAGCGCACTTTTGGATCTCTTATACCATACTAACATCCTTACTCTTTGTATGCGCAAGTCGCTCTCACACTTGACTAATAACAACTCCGCTCCGGGTGTTCTTCATAATCATTTAATTCTGCTCCATTCAAGGAATACTCTTCTTGAATGGCTTCCCACAGCCTTCCAATTAAGTTAGGGCGTGCTATTCTAATTACACACTTTTGTATGGATTATCGCCCCTCATGTGACGTTTAATCCACTCTATCACTTCCACTTCATTATACTAGTCCCACAAACATATATTTCACACGTCTATTACCACGTCCCTTCGACTCGGACTATTTTAACTGCAGCTAATCAAGATGCCCACATTTTTACAACACCCCGACCGCCCTGGGAGAGCGAACGGCGGCTACTCTTATGTAGGACTAACTAAATTCAACGAAATAGAAGGAATAGGGCATTCAAATTCCATGACAATAAAAGAGGAATAATAATTCTCAACCTTCCTTAGATAAGTACAACAATTTTCCCAAATATGTACTACAACCAAAATAAATTACTAACGCTCTATTCATCAAAATAATTACAGGTCCTCTCTTTTGTATAATATAAAGTTCTTTCCAGATAATCCATGCTAAAAAACATTCCAACTCTTTATTCACCTTGTGTTCTATACGCGGTTATGACATTTGGGTACTCTCAATCACCCTAGAAATCAAAATTCTTAAATTCTCCTTATCATCGTTCCACCCTTCAACTCGTGGGGACAACTTTCAATGCTTTCCTACCACAAAATCCGGCTCCAATGACCTTAATACAAAATTCAACTTCCAACTTACATACATAATTACTTGATCCCATTTCGACCAGGGTACCAAACTCATGGAATAGTGACCATACGTCTCCCTATTTCCAACCTTACGCTAAGTTTCATGCGTGGGATGTCTCGCAAAGTGAAATCCAAACAAGGAACCCCCCTGATACACTACTACCTAGCATTGTCAGTTATCGAAATCCGTTAGGTCCTCCATCCATAGTATATACCCCTGTATTTCATCACTTGACAGAAAAGTTACAATTCCTCTCGTAATTTTGCTTAACAAAGAACGTTTCACCAATTTCACTATCGTCCCGTATTGGTTGATGGTAATAGCATTCTATAAACCTCGGATACATACGATCGAAATTCTCAATTCCCATAATTACGTCATTCACATGTATTTCACATTATATAGTTATCACGTATAACCATTCACAATCTTACTTTAATTTTGAGGATCTTTTCCACTTACTACATAACGCTTCATGGATTCTATTCTCCCAATTATAAAATTCAGTAGGTATACACATTTGTCCCAAAGTAACTCTCTTACGTGACTCTCTCTTTAAATCATAAATTTATCGACCCTTATGTAATTCTTCCAAAATACAATCTTTGCCCGACATCAAGAGTCCCAAAATCTATTCACATGTCCTACTGGTCTTCCCTATCTCCCAAAACCTTTTATTAAGGATGGCCAAGAATTATCTCACAATAAATTGAATTTAACTCATTTAAAAAGGGAATTAGGAGTCTGTCAGGAGGGGTCGATCGATCAAGGTTTGGGGCTCGATCGATCGAAACTTCGATCGATCGAAGCTCTGGGCTCGATCGATCGATCAAACAGGTATGCAAAAACTGCAGAATTGTAGTTACGGGTTTCCTCTACTAACATCAACAAATTCCATCTTTTCTAATCCCAATCGTCCCAGAATTGATACTACTAACCCTATATCATCATAATAGGTATTTTCAACGTAAAGCATGTGGATTTCTGTAATTTAATCATGGATTAACCGCCCCAATTTCATACAAAACCTCAAGAACCCTAAAATTCTCTTAAACATGGTTCTAACAATTATTTCCAGAATTCTCTTCTTATACACATCATAATTTCGTTGTTTAAATTTCTGTACATGGTAAGGGTTTCCAGAATTATCAATTAGACCAATACTACATGGATTTTCCTATCATATATCGGGTTTTCTTCCATTAAAACTCATCTTAATTACTCCTAAGCTAATATGGAAGATGCATCAACGAAATAAGCAAGATAAAGCCTGGGATTTTCAGAGGTCTGGTTTGGTGCCGAATTCGGTATGGTTGCGTTCCCCGTCTCGCGATCTACGCGTTGGTGGTGGCGGCGGTGCAAACCGTTGAGTTTTGGGCCTTGAATTTGCCTTGAGAGCTCTCTCCTTCCTCTCCTATGGCCGTCACTTGTGTTTAGATTTTCTAACCCTAGAAGGTAACCTAGGTATCTGATATAACTCCTCTAATTTTCGTGGGTTTAATTACCCAAAAATATAAAATGACCAAAAGGCCCTCCCGGGTTACAAGTTAGGCCTAAAAATGCTCCGAGACCCAAACTACACCCCCGGGTACACTTTTCTGACTATCTCGACCCTTCCGGATGCGTTGGCGCGCTCAAAACGACCATACGAACAACTTATAAAATATTCACTTTTATTTATCAATAATTAGTCCCGACGCGACACGGGCGCGTCCCGACTCAAATTTTCAAAATTGTCATTTTATTCACTCGTGACATTCAATATAATCAATATCATATATTACTTTGCTCAATAGTAATATTCAACAAATTTCCCATAATTACTAACTCTCGTCACGTTAATAATTATAACATAATTAATTTTCGGATTTTTATTAAATAATTAACTCACATTAAAATTAAATTTAATAAATCCCAAAATTAATATAGCATAAAAATACGGGGTATTACAATGAATCCATCACCATCACGTGAAAAAAATGTATCCACGGTTTCATCACGGAAGAAGAAATCTCAAAATTCCAAAGTTGCATCAAAGCAGCCCCAAGAAGTGAAAGATCGCTGATTCCGATGATGATATTAGATAGGTAGTAGTAACACTTCTGCTGCTTGTACTGTATCACCAAGATAACTAATGGTTTACAACTGTTTAGGTCGAATTTCTTTTGGCTTTGGAGTAGGGGCCTTGGATCCCAGTAGGGTATCTTTTTTCATTCTGTAGAAATTTTACAAAAGTTGGCATACACTAAGATTAGCACACACATAAAATCTAGAGTAACCCCGTAACAAAATCAAACTCAAATGGAGAAAGAGATATCATAACATAAATGTTCGAGCAAAATATTAACAATACATTTCATGTAGTTAAATGACCATGTCAACTGAATCGGTGCAATATATGCTAAGGAATAACTGAACTGGTACAATATATGCTAAAGAATAACACAATATATTCAAAAGAACTGGTACAACTAAACTAAGCTGGTACGACTGAACTGGTACATTTCAGGTTTCTATCGTTGACTAAATAACGCCAATACCAACCACTCTCTTAAGAGTCCATACAAATCATTAGAAAACCATTAAGTCGTAACGGATTTGGTCATATTTCTTTATGAATTCGTAATATGAACACGACTCAATTAAAACATAACACGGCCTTAAAAAGAAACACATCAAAATATACAGAAACATGATACCACACAAACACGGTCAAATTAAATAAACACATGATGCCCAAGATACGATAGTATATTTTAAAAAGAGACACGGTCAAATACACTTTTTTTCAGTTTCGGTTATGTGGTTGCCTATATATAGTAGCTCATATGTTCATTGTTGTCCTGTTACTTTTGGACCATGGCGACATCCATGTTCAAAACATTTGTTCATTATATTTTCCTCTGTGAAGATCCCTAAAAAGTTAGATGAAGATGTTAGGCATATCCCTGACAGTATGTCCATATATAACGCAGTTAAAATTTGAAGTTTTGATAAGTGATATAGGGAATAAAGGTATACTGTCAAATTTGTAATGAAGTGCATTATTATATCATCATATATTGTAGTGCTTAGATTAAATATGCATTTTGGAGGCACATTCCCTCACATGACCATGTTTTGTACTGAAGTTCAGGCCCAATACAACTCATAGGAGTTACTTTTCTTTTTTTTTTTCAAAATTCAGTACATGCCTGCTTAGCTGCCATTATAATATCGAGATCCTTCTTATGCCCTGTATTATGCCATACAATTGAAATTTACTACTAATAATAGGGAATCTCGTTTCTTTTTAAAACTCACTGTTCGAATAATGACCATAAGTAAGTTGACATTCCCAAAACTGAGATGATTTTAAAACAACATAGAAGTAGTAGATTAAATTTAACCTTAATACGGGTATGATTTTGAGTTGCTAAAGCTCTGAAGACCACATGTATACATATACTGCGTTAACAATATTAAAACACAACACAATGCTTAAATTTAATGAAGTAAGAAGAACATATAATGGCAAAAGCCTAATCAGAGGAAGAAATGGGAAAAAACTGTACTACAGCTTGTTTCAGTAGTCCCTCCTTACCTAGAAAATGCTGAAGCTCCACCGAAACCAGAGAGCAGCACTATCGAGTCTGACATCCCAATGAAATTACGTATATCAAAGAGATCAAACAATAACATCTTGAAAGATAAAAACTCTTATTAACCCAATGATTCTATTGTTAATAATGAGACCTCCTGCTCCAAGTAGTCCTCAACGGAAGCCAAAAAAAGTAGCTGAGAAAGAGAACCACAGTCGTCAATCAGTTGTGAATTTGCATTATCAGAGAAATGTTTCTAATAAGATTTTAAAAATATATGCAATCTTCTTCAGTAATTTTTTTACCACGTGTGTGTGTATCAAAACCTGGTGAGGATTGATCAATTTGATCCTATGTTGATCTGGTTCCTCTAGTTAATGTGCAGAGTAAAGTTATCTCGGTATGGTACTGTAATTTCATCTTGATATAATTGAATTGTATTGAAAAAATAAATAAATAGTGTCTAAATCCCCATGTCGTGTCAATTTAAAGATCTAAATTATGAATAAAAATAGTCCTTCTGGGAAAAAACTGTCCATAACACGTAGCCTCAAACCACCATATATTAAAGAAGTACCTATATTAGTGTCTAAATCTATACAAAAACTCAAATTCAAATAATACATACAACGTTTATACAATTGAAACCAAAATAGTACACATGATTTAAATTGGAATATTTTTTTAACCCCGAAAACATCCAATTCAACATTATATAGTGATCTTTTGGGGTGTGTTCGACTCCATTACAATGTAAACCAACCATAAATAACATAGTGTAATCAAATGATCTCTTATCTATCCTAACATAACATCTGACATAGAAAGATATCACCGAGTGACACTTCTTTAACCACAAAATTAGTCTCCTGAAATTGGCCCATACTCTCCCTTTTTCGAAGATTGGTCTGCCTCGTGAACTCTTCATTCAAAATCATAACCAACATTGTTTCTAGCATATGTGCCACTCCTCCAATCAGTTGACCACTCCATCCCTCGATGTTGAATCATGAATTAACTTCCACCAATATTTTGTTGATCTTCACTACCTCCAACTACTTGGTGAAATGTTGTTACTTTTCAGGTTTTCTATGGAATCTATTTCAAAATGAGCAAAAAATATATTTTTCATGGAAAAAAATGCATGTTAATTAAACGACCCTTAGAACATCATAATGGGGAATGGATCATATTGAAAGGGGAAAGAGAGCTTTCATGGAAAAAATGCATGTCAATCAAGCACGCCATACAAACATCAGAATATGAAGTTGGGCTTATTAAAAGAATGGTAGAGAGAGAGCAAATTTTTAAGTGTGCTCGAACTTTCCACGACACTTCCTTGATCCTTTGTTCTGCTGTCATTCAAATGTTCTACTTGAGAAGTTTCTCTGACATTGCAGCGATTCTTCCACCCTTGAAATTTCCTTGAACAGAATGATGAAAACAAACATCCATGACAGAAGAACGATGGCCTCTCAACACATCCACCAGATCCGGTGGAGGTCTCTTAATCATTCTTTTTTTTAACTCTGCCATTAAAGCAAAATATCAAACACCTTCTAAAGACGTAAAAGAAAAAAAATATTGAAGAACTTAATACAATTTTTGGAGGTCATTTGACAAAAAGTCCGTCAAACATATTTTTTATTTAACATATAATCCAAGCATTTTTTATCCCAAAATTCCTTCAGCATATAAAACATTACCAGCATTGTATTTTTTATCCTAAAACTACTTTACCTATTGTATGTTTGTTCCCAATTTTTTATACATGTAATATTTGTATAAAAAAATAGGCCCCGAAGAATCAATTGCTGACAAAAAGTTTAAACTTGGAACTGGTGATGGAAACATGCTAGACGAAGCATCCTCTCTAACGTCGACAGCTGCATCCTTCTTGTTATCAATCAGAAATGCCCCAACAATCACCTGAACTGGACCTACAACTGTAGAAAAAACTTGCAAATTTGTAAAAAATCATTTTATAATGTAAGAACACATGCACACCAAACATAAACTTGTAAATTTGAATTAATCTACCTAGTAAATGCCTATTCCAATGGCACAATTGGGCATCTTCAAACCAAACAGAGAAAATTATAATCAACCTGCGAATTTGAATTAATATACCTATACATGCCTATTCCAATGGCACAAAATTCAATTAAGTACATAAATGTTAACCACTTACAAACATACACTACTTATATTCAGTGTATCAAATCCTAAAATAATTTTGAACTACATTATTTATAAGTGGACTATGTTTTACTTTTAAACTAATAAAAAAAGAATAAATGATCTTACTTTGCATTGTAAACATAAACATGAATGGTCAATCCTCAAATGAGTGGTCAATCCTAAAATGAGGTGTGGTAAATGATTCCATTAATTTCAAACATTAGCATGTTACATTGTATTCACATGATGTAAACCAAACATTACATACAAAACGTGATGCACTATGAATCACAGGTAGTAATCATCCGCATTATAAAGGAAGAAAATGGATATAATTGATAATATATGTTGCTACTGAGGAGGAAATGGAGAATTCCAAATGAACATGACTACCCGAAATTGATTAAAAAAGTTTCCCTCGCCAACTAATCTTATGATAGAAGCTTCCTTTGGGTATCTTTGTATCCATGTTTGCATTTTATCAAGAAAGAGGGAACCAATGAAATATTGAAGTGACATGCCAACAACCACCTCAATAATGATTAGGAGAAATCTAAAACCATAACCAAAAGTCATCCCAGTAATCCACATGGAAGGAATTGATTTGTAAAAGTAGATTGAGAAATAATGACACCGAAGCAAAAATTATAACTGCTAGTACTGGTGTGCTGAATGTTGATGTCTCCCAATTTATTATGGGGATGATCTCCATATCAATGAAAATGTGGCCAATCCATCTGGAAAAAAAAACAGCAGCCACAACCCCCAAAATGTGAACAATAAAACCAGCTTAGGTCACGACCAAAATGACCACCATATATGAAATGAATATGAAATTACTGATGTACTGATGTACATTCAAATTACTGATTACTGATGTACATTTATATTACTGATGAAATTCCCTCAAAACATATATTTGAAATTACTGATGTACATTCAAATTACTCATTAAATCAAATTTAAAAAATTCATGTGGCTTGCAAGTAATAAATGCTTCTTCACCTTTGGTTTGCAAGATCCACCCGCAACTTGCAAGATGTTAAATAGCAACGATAAGGCTAATTCGAAAATAAAGAAAAGAAAATATTTATCTCAAACCCCAAATCTTTTTCTCAAACCCAAATCATAGAGATGAAAAATATAATCTGGACACATAAATTCATAACCCCGGATTTCTTTCTCAAACCCAAATTGTAAAAACCATGCCAATCATAAAAAAATGTGTTTGAAACCTAACGAAGAAATTGAAAATAAAAGAACCGGAAAGATTACCTGTTGGATGAAGGTGTTCGATGAGGACTGTAGCGTGGCTACAGCATTGGAGATCAAGTTGATGAGTGAGGTTTGGGGGTTCACGGTTGTTATGTCTTAGATTTGAGTTTGCTCAAGATGTGGGTTTTGTATGGTAAGAAAGTTTGCATCGGTTAGAGGGGAGATGTGTGCTTTCTAGTAGAGATAAAGAAAGTTACAGAGTTGACCATTGTTTTGAATTAAAGTAAGAGAGGGAAATAAATTTAGAGTGAGTTAAAAGAGAGGGAAATAAAAAATAAAGGGGTAAAAGAGTAAAATAAAATAAATCAATCTCAACCCTTCATTTTTAGCATTGTTGGTTCCATCCTAGCCCCTTATTAAGTTATCAACATATGGAATAGTGTCAAAATTTTTACACCTTATTATATATATATATATATATATATATAAATAAACAAATAAATAAATAAATCATTTTTCGTCAAAAAAATGAAAGTGCTCAGAAAAATCTGAAACTTTGCAGACAAATGTAAAATTTAATTTTGAATAACTTTCCCTTCTTCGTCATCCTAAAAAAAATGATTTAGCCCATGTTTTAGACGGATTTATGTCGAAATTATAGTAAAAAATTTATTTTAGGTGGTGTGGTTGGCTCATTTATTGAGTGGTTGGCTTTTGTATTTTTCAACTTGAGAAAAACGTGTTTCACTTATATTTTCAAGCCTAGGAGACTTAAATGAGTCAAAATATTGAAAAGGGAAGTTTAAAATTGATATAAATAAGGGTAGGGGGATTCATGAACCTAGTAAACCAAAAACATATAAACTCCTCCATCTTCTTCCTCTCTCTTATATCCTCAAGGGCAAAAATACTTCTAAATTTCGTAGCTCACCGTTATAACCATATTCTCTCACCTCAAACTCCACTAAAGAAGCTCAAAACTCCATTAAACATCACACAAGGGGTGGGGTAACTTGATGTGGCTTGAAAGCTTGATTTTAAGAGCATAGGAGTGGAGTTTAAGAGCATTCTAGGAGGACTTAAAGTTTTCTTCTCCAAAGTTATCTCGTCTTTATAAGTCAAGTAAGATTTTCCTCTTCTTAAATTTATATTTTGAAAATCTTAAAACACCCATGTTGATGAAAGATGATTTCTTGTAAACAAATTGCTAGTTCTTGTATTTTCTATTATGCAAACCCATGCTTTTATGTGTTAAAATAAAATAACTTTGTTGATTAAATTTCATAATATCATGCTTGTACAAATGAACGATTAGAACATGAAAATTGTTAAAAAAAATGTTATAATCATATACTACTTGAATATGAATGTGTAGGATGTGTATGCATGGATTTCTTAGGTATAAATCCTCATTTCATGTGAATATACTTGAATAATTTTTTTGCCATGATAAATGATATGTTTTGAAATGAAATAGATAGATTTCATCATGTTTTGAAAGAATGGTAAATTTCAGCCCTGTATTTTGATGATGTTAAAAAGTGATGATAATGATTTAAAACGGTGTAGAAAACTCATTAAAAACTTTATATTTGAACCCTACATTAAAATGGTAATTTTAACAATTAAGTTTATGATTAAATGAGTAAAATATTATAGAAAAATAGTAAGGTCTTATAAAGATATGTTTTTTCCTTGAAAACCCATTTAAAGGATGCATTTTTGGTGTAAAAATGGCATAATGGTAATTTTGGTAATTATGTGAAAAACTAGTAGAAGATAATGTTTCTTTACTTTAAATGCTAGTAAAATCATTTTGAACGTACTAAAAATGTGTTAAGGCATTAATGAATAAATAGGGTAAATGAGGATTGGATGTTAGTGTTCAAAGTACGATGTTATTATTAGTTGGCCTCCTCGGTTATTTTCAAAGTAAGGCAAATAATGAAGTAAAGAAGTAACACCGAATGATTAATGCGAGTACTTGGGTGTAACACCCCGTAATTTTGAGGATTTTATATTTAATTATTTTTGGGAGTTATAAAATATTTAAATTGGAGAAACTTAAATTCATGAGTTGGAGAATTTATTTGAGTGAGCCGAATTATTTATAATTGGCGACTTTAAGTTTAATTGTCCGAATTAATGTGTTTCGCATTTTGAGGTCGAATTTGGAAATGTCAAAAATTATTTTGGATGGCAATTCCGAGTCCGCAGTTGCGTCCGAATGGGTCAAGATAGTCAGAAAAGAGTACTCGGGGGTCGTAATTGGGTCTCACGGTAATTTTGGGCATAGCCGGGCCCACACGGGGTGAGTTGGGCCATTTTAATTAGGCCCATATGGCCAAAAACGGGATTAAGGGTTTTTAACCTAAATGGATAAGTGTTAAACGACAATAAACACAAATTCTAAGCCTAGGGCTTGAGAGGGAAATTGGGGGAAAGCAAATCAAGAGCCAATTGGGGATTATTGGAGCCGAAGTAAGGGACTACACCAACGGATCAGACCCTACGAACAATTCCAGGCAAGTGGTTAACTTGCTGTAATGTGTAAATGGTGATATCCAATTCATATTTTAGTGATGTGTAAACTAAAATTCGTTTTGGGGTAAATGGGTACAAAATGGGGTTTTGTTAATGGAATACTTGGTTGAGATTCAAAGTAAGAAATAGGTGTATTATATATCCCTAAGTAAAGATAAAATTAAATTTGAATATATTTTATGATTAACATGGAATCTTTATGAGTTCTTGGATGAAGAACATGAATCTTGAATGACTTAGGGTTTATTTGATGAACACAAGAGGTCAATCTGCCAGAATTTTTGACACAACTTTAAACGTATTCCATTTGAGTTATACTTCTAATTAGAGTGTGAACCATACATTCCAGGAAAGGTATTTCTCTTATCTATCCAATGAACTTAGAATCAGGTCAATCGGAGTTATGTAGAGGGAGTGATCGACATTTTACTACAGGGTGTTTAATCTGTCATCATAGTAATCTGCCAGAATTTCGACATGACTTCAAACGTGTGCGATTTGAATTTTACTTCGAGTTAGGGTGTGAATTATACATTAATGGAAATTTATTTCTCTTATCTATCCAATGAACTTGGAATCAGGTCAATCGGAGTTCTGTAGAGGGAGAAATCAAAATTTTACTAGAGGGTGTTTAATCTGCCAGAAAATTTGAGGATTTTATTTTTAAGTCTCAAGTGTCTAAAATTTTATCGGGGAAGTGTTTGGGACCTTGATAAAATATATTTATGGAATAATGATATGGAAGTAGGTGTTGGACTTTAATTTTGTGAGAGATTTAAAGTGGAGATTCAGAGGCTTGATTGTGACATACTCTAATTCGAGATGATAAGAATATAATTGCGAAAAAGCATGAGCGAGATTAAATTCGTTAGGTCAGTGGGTTAATAAGGGTAACTACTGAATTGATATAATAAGGGGTAACTAGGACCCTTAGAGTTGTGTGAATACTTGAATTAATACGAAAGTGAAATAAATTCGTAGAGCAAACAAGTACGGTGAATATTAGAGAGAAATACAGTACGTACAAGTATGAATAATTGGGTTGTGTAAATACCTACTATTTTATAGGATTACTTGGGTTGTGAATGCCTATTGTGTGTTTCCTTGTGATAGGAACATAGACTCGTGAAATATTAAGTTATGGGCCAAGTGAGCGAGTCTGGAGATAATGGTTGAGTGACACCAAGTTATTAAATTAATGGATGTGTTAATTAATGAAGGTAGAGTCGGAAGGTAGACTCAAAAAAGTATTAAATTAATTGATGTTGTGATTAATTAATTTAGAGTCGGATTGAAGACTCGGGAAGGGTATTTATTAATTAATGTGTAAATTAATTAAATGAGAGTCATACCATAGACTCAGATCGGTATTAAATTAATAGGTGTGTTAATTAATTTAATTAGAGTCGGGCGATAGACTCGGGAAGGTAATAAATTAATAGGTGTGTTAATTAATTTAATTAGAGTCGGACCATAGACTCGAGAGAAATAGTATATTAATTGAGGTGTGAATTAATTATATTAGAGTCAGACCACAGACTCGGATTTGTGTTAATTAATTAATGTGTAAATTAATTAAATGAGGGTCGGACTACAGACTCGGATATGTGTTAATTAATTAATGTGTAAATTAATTAAATGAGGGTCGGACCACAGACTCGGAGTTGTGTTAATTAATTAATGTGTAAATTAATTAAATAAGAGTCGAATGATAAACTCGGGGAAATTTCATATTAATTATTGTGTAGAGTATTATTATTTAGAGTCGGATCGCAGACTCGGGAAGAAGATAAATTATTAAGTGAGAAAATTAATTAAGAGAGTCGGGACATAGACTCAGAAAATTTCAGGCTAGTGTTACGGATCTTTGAGTACACGGTAAAGCCGGGGTTTATATTATATATATACGGTGTAGTGATAGTATATATATAGATGTGTGTATATATTGTGTGTGCTATTAAATATCAGTGATTAGATATTTACATAATTTATATACTCTAGTGCTATCAAGGGAGGTTGTGCGATGTTGGTGAATCCCCTAGCTTGAGGAGTAGGGTGAGTATATCCCCAGGTCATAGCGTCCGGTATATGGGTGAGGGGATTATCTCACTTTCAGGAAAGGAATATGACCACCTCCACTTCGTTTATGTTTTAGGCCAGGTTGGTGAGCGATTCCAACTTGGGTAACTAGGTTATGTGAGCACACCTAGTGAGATAGCACTTTAGAGGGAATCATCCAGCGAGGGTATACTCGGAGGGATGGATATACGTATGTTATATGTGTGGATGTTTTAGTAAAGGTACGTATATAATGGTATTTAATATTATATATGGGTAATAATACAGTGTGTGATGTATTTACTTTATATAACTTGTGACACGGTTATATGCTACTATTTAAGAAGGAATTAATTAAGTTAATTGTGAGATAACTTATAATTCAAAAATCATTATACTCGGGTTAGAGTAGTATGGCAAGGGGAGGTTATACCAGGACTAGTTGGACAGGGTACTACAACTAGGTGGGGGTTAAGGTAACCTTTAAGTGTGCACAATAGTGGAGGGGTGAGAATGTCCACAAGGGAGTGCGACACTAACTTAAATATGAAGCGCATTCATGCATTTTAAATTACTGCAGTTAATTCACTTGCTAAATATTTTCAAAATATTTTGGGTTCTAACCCTTGCTATAAAACTATTTTCAAAACCTTTTAGGTGTCCAGCCACAGGGACGCCAGGATTGATATTCTATTCCAGGAATACGGAACTGCAGCATATGTGGATGCTAGCAGAAGTTCGTATTAGATGCATCATTCATTCATTCCTAGAGTATGAATCTTGTATCAATTTGAGTTTTATTTTGGGCTTGTTGCCCAGACTTCTCAGTGCAGTTTTCAGATGTATTTATTTAGGTGTTGGATGTTTATATTGGATTTCACTTTGGTGGCCGATGGTTTATTCGACAAATTATTTAATTAATTATCAGTTGTGTGAATGGTTCATATTTATTTCCGCATGAACGATTTTGTTTAATTAAAAAGTTAAAATTGGCGCCACCTTTTGGAATACTAGGTGGTTAGTAAGTTTTAAAAGTTTTTGACAGTGATGCTAAGGATGAACCAACTGGGATTCCTGTTTTAATTTGGTATAGGACTAATCACCCGGTATTTTACTAGGCGGGGTGTCATAGATGGTATCAGAGCATCAAGTTCTAGTGTCCTTAGGATCTGTGAGGCTTTTCACGTTTCGGCTTAGCAATCGTTGATATAGAGCCCTATCATAGGAATGTTGTATTCTTATACATATGCGCATTTACGTCCTTCTGCCACATTTCTTATTTGAGTGTGAACTCATATGATTCGATTCTCATTCCAGATGCCGCCCAGGAGAGGGAGCAGCTAGGGCAGCAGGGGGAGATGAGACTAGGGAGGCTCATTAGGATCAAGAGTTACCGCAGCAACGACCAGAGATGATTTTGGTAGCCCAGGTAACTGAACTAGTGGCACAGGTAGTTAAAGCGACGGTGGTCGCAATGGCACGGTACTTTTCACGGAATCAGCCACAGGTGTTAGTGGCGCTAGATGTTCAGGCTCGCGCGGGGCCATCGGGGTGGCAGCAAGTACGATAATTTTTTTTAAGTGTGGACACCCACCAGAGTTGCGAGGGGGTTCAGATGTAGTGCTAGCGTGTCAAGGAAGAGAGATATCCAGCGTCACCTACGCACAGGAGATTGCGATGAGGTGCGAAAGCAAATGCTAGGAACTTTTAGTTTAGTGGGAGCAGCGCTATAGTGGTGGGAGTCGATCACCACAGTTGAGGAAAGGGATACGCTAGCTATTGCTGAGTTTTGGGTGTGGTTCGACCACACGTATTTTCCTCCAGCGGTTGAGACCGAAATGAGGAGAACATTTAAAGAGGTGACTCAGGGGGACCATTCCGTGGCCGATTACGAGGAAGAATTTACTCGTTGGAAAATTTTGTACCGAATGAGGTAAGCAATGAAGAGAGAAAGAAAGAAAGGTTTATGGATGGGTTAGTCTGGAGAATCAGACAACATTTTATTGGTTATCCCACATTAGTAGCTTATACTGATGTCATTAACGCAGCACTCCTGCACTGTCAGGAATATCGCTTCCACGTGAAAGGAAGAGGGAGGGGAGTGGAAACTAGCCAGTCGGATAAGGTAGGAGGGAACAGTACCAGTGGGGTATCCCAGCAGAAGACAGGGGGAGATCGGGGACAGGATTTCCAGCAGGGAAATCATGCCAAATGATTTAGAACTGGAGTCTATCGGCAGGATGTCCAGGAATTGCCACAAGGTCGGCATGGAAGGGATCAGTGGCATGGTGAATGTATTAGAAGGTGTTTCGTTTGTGGGAAAGCGAGACACAAGAAGAGAATTTATCTTAAGCAAGGCAGGGGTTAACTACAGGACGAGGTCCTAGATGTACAACCACTAAAGCAAGTCATGAGCACATTCGGGCAGGGAGAAGATTCTCCGGAACTCGAGGATCAACTGCTGCAGCTGGAGTATGGAGGTAATTATTTTTATCCTATGGGCGTGGGGTATATATTTGAGTGACAAAGAGGATGTCATAATATAAGACTTATTTTTAACTAGAGTTCGCAGGTGAGTCGAACTTAGTGGGTGTGTTGGCTGTAGCAGCCATAGTATGTGGATAAACTTTTCGTAGGGTAGCGGAGTTTCTTTGGTGTTCTTCACAAGAGAGTGGAGGTGTACACTGAGTGAAGGTTTGAATTATGCGAGGAGTTACTACTTTAGAGAATTATGGGAGTAAGGTTGATAATATTTTCTAAATATCGGTTGGATAGCGATGGAATTTAACTATTGTGGATAGTGGTGTTAAGTTTTGGTGTTCACGACACCGAGATATGTTTGGTACTAGGTATCACCTGAGAGGGCGTATAGCCTATACATATGTTGTATTGTGTGGAGCGATACTCACATAGTGAGGTCTTGTGTTCTCACATTTTATCCCGATAAGTAGGGGTGTTTACTGAAGTGAATCAGAGTGGTTAGATTTATGTTCGAGCAAAGAGAGATAGCTCGGGGTCTATTTTTGTGCAAGGACTAGTGATGGTAAGGGCGCGGTACTTTATGTCGTCTTTGGTAACATGAGAGTAAGCGTATATACTTTTGTGTTGAGAGACAAGTATTTTGTGGAGAGATGTTTGGACGTTAGTACATGGATTGGGTACCCGGGCAGTAGATATATATATATGTGTGTGTGTGTGTGTGTGTGTGTGATATGACTACGGGTTCGAAGTTATATTACGAGTTACGACTAGCATAGTCGGGTAACTTTCCTGCGGTAAAGCGTGGGGACAGGGTGTATCGGCACCCGGGTTAATTAAGGCAAATTTCACGCGTTAAGCACGGGTATAGGGTGTATGGGTGCCCTGGTTAATCTATATGCATACTTGTGTAACTTATGCTTAGAAGCGGATGGGATAGATATAGCGGGCTTAGAGGGACATGACTAGAGAGTGATATGTTAAGCTTGGAACATTATGCTCATCTTAATTTCGAGGACGAAATCCTTTGTGAGGGGGGGAGTATGCAACACCCCGTAATTTTGAGGATTTACTATTTAATTATTTTTGGGAGTTATAAAAATATTTAAATTAGAGAAACTTAAATTCACGAGTTAGAGAATTTATTTGAGTGAGCTGAATTATTTATAATTGGTGACTTTAAGTTTAATTGTCCGAATTAATGTGTGTCGCATTTTGAGGTCGAATTTGGAAATGTCAAAAAGTATTTTAAATGGCAATTCCGAGTGCGCGGTTGTGTCCAGATGGGTCGAGATAGTCAAAAAAGAGTACCCGAAGGTGGTAATTGGGTCTTGGGGTATTTTTGGGTATAGCCGGGCCCACACGGGGTGAGTTGGGCCATTTTAATTAGGCTCAGATGGCCAAAAACGGGATTAAGGGTTTTTAACCTAAATGGAGAAGTGTTAAACGGCAGTAAACACAAATTCTAAGCCTAGGGCTTGAGAGGGAAATTGGGGGAAAGCAAATCAAGAGCCAATTGGGAATTATTGGAGTCGAATTAAGGGACTACACCAACGGATCAGACCCTACGAACAATTTCGGGCAAGTGGTTAACTTGCTGTAATGTGTAAATGGTGAAATCCAATTCATATTTTAGTGATGTGTAAACTAAAATTCGTTTTGGGGATAAATGGGTACAAAATGGAGTTTTGTTAACGGAATACTTGGCTGAGATTCAAAGTAAGAAATAGGTGTATTATATATCCCTAAGTAAAGATAAAATGAAATTTCAATATATTTGATGATTAACATGGAATCTTTATGAGTTCTTGGATGAAGAACATCAATCTTGAATGACTTAGGGTTTATTTGATGAACACAAGAGGTCAATCTGCCAGAATTTTTGACACAACTTTAAACGTATGCCATATGAGTTGTACTTATAATTAGAGTGTGAAACATACATGCCTGGAAAGGTATTTCTCTTATCTATCTAATGAACTTGGAATCAGGTCAATCGGAGTTCTTTAGAGGGAGTTATCGACATTTTACTACAGGGTGTTTGATCTGTCAACATAGTATTCTGCCAGAATTTTGACGTGACTTTAAACGTGTGCGATTCAAATTTTACTTCGATTTAGAGTGTGAACCATACATTAATGGAAATTTATTTCTCGTAGCTATCCAATGAACTTGGAATCATGTCAATCGGAGTTCTGTATAGGGAGAAATCGAAATTTTACTAGAGGGTGTTTAATCTGCCAGAAAATTTGAGAATTTTCTTTTTAAGCCTCAAATGTCTAAAATTTTATCGTGGAAGTGTTTGGGACCTTGATGAAATATATTGATGGAATAATAATATGTAAGTAGGTCTATTATTGAGTGCTGGACTTTAATTTTGTGAGAGATTTAAAGTGGAGATTCAGAGGCTTGATTGTGACGTACTCTAATTCGAGATGATACGAATATAATTACGAACAAGTGTGAGCGAGCTTAAATTTGTTAGGTCAGTGGGTTAACAAGGGTAACTACTGAATTGATATAACAAGGGGTAACTAGGACCCTTATAGTTGTGTGAATACTTGAATTAATATGAAAGTGAAATAAATTTGTCGAGCAAACAAGTACGGTGAATATTAGAGAGAAATATATTACGTACACGTATGAATAATTGGGTTGTGTAAATACCTACTGTTTTATAGGATTACTTGGGTTGTGAATTCCTATTGTGTGTTTCCTTGTGATAGGAATATAGACTGGTGAAATATTAAGTTATGGGCCAAGTGAGCGAGTCCGGGGATAATGGTTGAGTGACACCAAGTTATTAAATTAATGGGTGTGTTAATTAATGAAGGTAGACTCGGAAGGTAGACTCGGAAGAGTATTAAATTAATTGATGTTGTGATTAATTAATTTAGAGTCGGATTGAAGACTCAGGAAGGGTAGTAATTAATTAATGTGTAAATTAGTTAAATGAGAGTCGTACCAGAGACTCGGGTCGGTATTAAATTAATAGGTGTGTTAATTAATTTAATTAGAGTCGGGTGATAGACTCGAGAAGGTATTAAATTAATAGGTGTGTTAATTAATTTAATTAGAGTCGGACCATAGACTCGGGAGAAATAGTATATTAATTGAGGTGTGAATTAATTATATTAGAGTCGGACCACAGACTCGGATTTGTGTTAATTAATTAATGTGTAAATTAATTAAATGAAGGTCGGACTACAGACTCGGATATGTGTTAATTAATTAATGTATAAATTAATTAAATGAGGGTCGGACCACAGACTCAGAGTTTTATTAATTAATTAATGTTTAAATTAATTAAATAAGAGTCGAATCATAAACTCGAGAAAATTTCATATAAATTATTGTGTAGAGTATTATTATTTACAGTCGGACCGCAGACTCGGAAAGATGATAAATTATTAAGTGACAAAATTAATTGAGAGAGTCGGGACATAGACTCAGAAAATTTCAGGCTAGTGTTACGGATCTTTGAGTACACGGTAAAGCCGGGGTTTATATTATAAATATACGGTGTAGTGATAGTATATATATAGATGTGTGTATATATTGTGTGTGCTATTAAATATCAGTGATTAGATATTTACTTAATTTATATACTCTAGTGGTATCAAGGGAGGTTGCGCGATGTGGGTGAATCCTCTAGCTTGAGGAGTAGGGTGAGTATATCCCTAGGTCATAGCGTCCGGTATATGGGTGAGGGGATTATCTCACTTTCAGGAAAGGAATATGACCGCCTCCACTTCGTTTACGTTTTAGGCCAGGTAGGTGAGCGATTCCGACTTGGGTAACTAGGTTATGTGAGCACACCTAGTGAGATAGCACTTTAGAGGGAATCATCTAGTGAGGGTATACTCGGAGGGATGGATATACGTATGTTATATGTGTGGATGTTTTAGTAATGGTACGTATATAATGGTATTTAATATTATATACGGGTAATAATACAGTGTGTGATGTATTTACTTTATATAACTTGTGACACGGTTATATGCTACTATTTAAGAAGGAATTATTTAAGTTAATTGTGAGATAACTTATAATTCAAAAATCATTATACTCGGGTTAGAGTAGTATGGTAAGGGGAGGTTATACCAGGACTAGTTGGACAGGGTAGTACAACTAGGTGGGGGTTAAGGTAACCGTTAAGTGTGCACAATAGTGGAGGGGTGAGAATGTCCACAAAGGAGTGCGACACTAACTTAAATATAAAGCCCATTCATGCATTTTAAATTACTACAGTTAATTTACTTGCTAAATATTTTCAGAATGTTTTGGGTTCTAACCCTTGCTATAAAACTATTTTCAAAACCTTTTAGGTGTCCAGCCACAGGGACGTCGGGATTGATATTTTATTCCAGGGATACGGAGCTGCGACATATGTGGATGCTAACAGAAGTAAGGATTAGATGCATCGTTCATTCATTCCTAGAGTAGGAATCATGTATCAGTTTCAGTTTTAGTTTGGGCTTGTCGCCCAGACTTCTCAGTGCAGTTTTCAGATGTATTTATTCAGGTGTTGTATGTTTATATTGGATTTCACTTTGGTGGCCGATGGTTTATTCGACAAATTGTTTAATTTATTATCAGTTGTGTGAATGGTTCATATTTATTTCCGCATGAACGGTTTTGTTTAATTAAAAAGTTAAAATTGGCACTAGCTTTTGGAATACTAGGTAGTTAGTAAGTTTTAAAAAGTTTGCGACAGTGATGCTAAGGATGAACCAACTGGGATTCCTATTTTAATTTGGTATAGGACTGATCACCCGGTATTTTATTAGGCGGGGTGTCACATTGGGATAATGAGAATAATCGTAGGAATGTGAATATATGAAAAGATAATGATATTAGGATGTTGCCGTAAAGAATAATTAAGGAGAGAATGACGTCCCTAGTGGTGAAATACCCCAAACAACCTGGACAGTGTAACATATGTGTGCTCGATACCGACGGTGAAAGGCCTTGAAATCGTGGATGTTGGCAAATCCAAAAGTAATAAAAGTAATATTCATGAATGATTGGGAAAATTAATGTATTAATAAATTTGAATAAATGGATCATATTAAATGACAACTTAGTTGGATTAATAAGTTAAGTTTCTGGCACGAGACTTGACAAATACTTAAGTGTGAGTTGGACATATAGCCCAAGTGCATTACAAGTAGTTGTATTAACATTTAATGAATTTTAAATTATTTTACAAAATACCGAAAGACATTTTATATGTATAGTATTTTGATTATCAAATTATTGCTTAGTATTTCCGACCAACGGTAATCTAAATCCGGGTCGGGTAGTTACAACTTGGTATCAGAGCATTAGGATCCTCGTGTGCAACGGAGTGATAACACGTCTTCCTTGTTTATGTTTCCTCGAATAAACTAGTATATTAAATTATATGTTCTTATAGGATGGTGGCTAGGCGTAAGAATGCCGCTTCTGGGAATATCGAGCTTCAATGCATGGAAAGGGCCGTGCGTCTGTTAGCTGACACTCTCTCGCAGCAAGAGAGGGGTAATCGTATCTGGACTGTGGAAAGTACTATTGTAGCTTCTATAATGAAGGATTTTTGATGATTGAAACCTTCAACTTTTAGTGGTACCAAAGGAGCTGATGCTGCAGAAGAGTGGCTTAATGAGGTTGAGCGGATTATGGATGTTCTTGACTTGCCGACTGGGAACAAAGTCAAGCTTTATACTTTCCAATTGACTGAGCAGGCCCAGCGATGGTGGGCCATGCACATGGCAAGTTTGACTGAGCCCTTGGATTGGGATGGGTTCAAAGCTACTTTTCTTGATCGATACTTTCCTAAGGCCTACCAGGATGCTAAGAAAGATGAATTTGCCAAACTCATCAAGGGTAAATTATCTATCAATGAATATTTAGTACACTTCGAGCGTTTGTCAAAGCATATGAAGGCTGTGAAGACTGATGATGATGAAAAGAATAGACTATTCATTAAGGGATTGAACCCCCACATTCGTAAATTGGTGGTGGGGTTTAATCAGTTGAGCTTTGGTGAGGCGGTGAACAAAGCTATCAGGATCAAAATTGAGGTGGAAGATTCTCGTGCTATTAGAGACAAAAGGAAGGAGTCCGTAGGTACTCCAAGGAGGGAGACTAGTGGGTACCAAGATGGTGCAAATAAGAGGTTCAAGGGTGGACCGAGAGGCATTATTTCCCAACTGAAGGCAGCATTCAGTGCCGATTCCCCAGGGCAGTGTAGCAGTGATCAGGATTCCATACATCTCCTGAAGACTTGTTATCTTTGCGAATCCCCTGATATTTCAAGTGGGATTTCCCCCGAAATAGTGGTCAATGGGTTAGCCTGTAGGGCAACAGTTTTATATCTGGAAGGAACTCGAGCTTTTCGGGTCCCAATAAGAAATGCCAGCAGTTCTCCTCTGGAAAGTATCAACAGAACAAACAAGGCTCTGAAAATCCTCGTGAGGGATACAGGAATCATGGGCAGACTTAGGTGTCGGGTGGTCAGACTAGAAAGTTTAGCCAGGGTCTTGCATATTCCATTTCTCAGCGGTCAGTCTCCACTCAGAACTGAACAGTTATGGAAGGTAGGATTTTTCTATTTAGTACTTGGGTGAAAGAATCATTTGATTCAGGAGAATCTTATTCATTTATATCTAGTTCGTTAGCTTTATGTTTGGGATTAGAGGTAGTTGAGTTTAGCCCTCCCATATTTGTGGGATTGCCCATAGGTGGCGGTGTCGTCCTTAACAAAGTTTGACGTAATTGTGTAATCATAGTTGGAGACTATATTCTGGAGTATGATCTTATATCAATGGATATGGATGGCTTTAAAGTTATCCTCGGTATAAATTGGCTGTCTAGTTTCGATGCCACTATCGAGTGCCATCAGCACAGTGTGTCAGTATCTCTCCCAAATGGGTCTCACTATCGCTTTGGCAGTGAGCATAACATAAATTATCCTTGTAAATTTTCTTCAATCCGAGATCAAAATTTTTTTGGATGGTTAAGCAGTATTGTGGCACAAGAAGATCCTGTACGTGTGTTTGCATATTATCCTAATGTGCGGGATTTTCCCGATGTATTTCCTGAGGAACTTCTCGGATTACCCCCGAGTTGAGAGATTGATTTTGCTATTGATATTCATCAGTGTGTTTCACCTATTTCCATCCCTCCTCATTGTATGGCCCCGGCGGAGTTGTAAGAATTAAAACTTTAGTTGGATGATCTCACTAGCAAGGGTTTTATACGCCCTAGTGTGTCACCTTGGGGAGCACCATTCCTTTTTGCAAAAAAAAGTTCAACCCTCTCAGAATCTTCATTGATTATCTACAACTAAATAGGATGACAGTGAAAAACAAATATCCTATGCCTAGAATAGATGATTCGTTTGATTGGTTATGGTAAGCGGGCAGGTTCTCTAAGATTGATCTTCGATCTGGGTATCACCAATTGCGAGTTAGGGAAGAAGATGTCCCTAAGATATCTTTTCGAATGAGGTACGGACATTACAAGTTTTTGGTCATGCCTTTCAGCTTGACAAATGCCCCGGCTACATTCATGGACCTCATGAATCGTATTTACCGACCATACTTGGATCGATTTGTGGTGGTCTTCGTTGATGATATTCTTATATACTCAGCTTCTAATGTTAATCACAAGGGGCATTTGCGTACTACACTTCAGGTACTCAGGGAGAATCGATTATATGCAAAGTTTAGCAAATGTGAATTCTGGGTGGATGAGGTCAAATTTCTTAGCCATGTAGTGTCCGGTGCGGTCATTTTTATTGATTCATCCAAGGTTGACATCGTCCTCATATGGGCAAGGCCGAAGACAATCATAGAGATTCAGAGTTTTCTTGGATTGGCTGGATACTATAGGAGATTCGTTCAGGATTTCTCTCGAGTTGCATCTTTCCTTACTCGATTGACGAAAAAAATATTCATTTTGTGTGGTGAGATGAATGTGAAACTACCTTCCAAGAGTTGAAGTTTAGGCTTACATCAGCACCTATTATTATTCTTTCCGAGCATGGAAAAGGGTATACAGTGTACTGTGATGCCTCCAGATCTGGTCTTGGTACAGTTCTTATGCAGGCGGGTTGGGTGGTCGCTTATGCATCTCGACAACTTAAGACGTATGAGAGGAAATACCCCACTCACGATCTTGAGTTAGTCGTACTGGTGTTTTATTTGAAGATTTGGCGGTATTACCTATATGGCGAGCGGTTTGAGGTATTCACGGATCATAAGAGTTTTCGGTACATCTTCACTCAGCGAGATCTTAACCTTCGGTAACAAAGGTGGATTGAGCTTCTTGAAGACTATGACTTTACATTGGAGTACCGTCCGGGAAAGGCCAATGTTGTGGCTGATGCCCTTAGCATGAAGTCCGGTCCTTCCATAGCAGTGATTAAATGCTATCATGGAAAGATGTATGTCGAACTTCAGTGTTATGACTTTCATGTTCAGTGGAATAATGATAGGGCCTATTTATGTGGTCTGATGGTTAGGCCAATCGTTCATCAGAAGGTATTGGATGCTCAATTATGTGATGATGAGATCATGATTTTTCGAAACCGCATTCAGCGTGGTGAGGAATTTGATACTCTAACAGTTGATTAGGATGGTGGTGTTCGACATAAGGGTAGGTTGATTCTCCCAGCAATTGAGGATCTACAAGTGAGATTCTGGTAGAATTTCACCATTCTCGATTCAGTATACATCCGGGAGCTACTAAGATGTATAGGGACCTTTGCAGAGATTTTTGGTGCTCAGGGATGAAACGATATGTGGCTTTGTTTGTGGCAAGGTGTTACATATGCCACCAGGTGAAGGCCGAACATAAGAAGCCAGTTGGATTGTTGCAACCATTTCCAATTTTCGAGTGGAAGTAAGAGCATATCACTATGCATTTTGTTACGACTTTGCCTCGGTTTGAGCGAGGACACGATGCGGTTTGGGTTGTAGTAGATCGTCTCACTAAGTCAGCACATTTTCTACCGATTAGAGTCACAGATAGCATAACAAGATTGGATAGACTTTATATTCGGGAGATTATTCGACTACATGGTGTTCCACTCACTATTGTTTCAGATAGGGATCCTCGGTTTGTCTCGCGGTTATGGAGGAAGGTTCATGAAGAATTGGGTACTAATCTAAATTTTAGTACAGCTTATCACCTCGTGACTGATGGGCAGTATGAGCGTACTATTCAGATTTTGGAGGATTTATTACGAGCGTGTGCTTTAGACTTTCGGGGTAGTTGGGATGAGAACTTACCTCTTGCATATTTCTCTTACAATAACAGTTATCAGTCAAGCATCGAGATGGCCCCCTTTGAGGCACTATATAGGAGACCGTGTCGTTCCCCGGTATGTTGGGCAGAGGTTGGGGAAAAGCATCTCACGAGTTCCGATATGATTAGGGAGATGACTAAGAAGTCTAAGTTGATTAGACATAGACTTTCTATGCCCTAGATTAGGCAGAAGAATTATGCTGATAATCGTCGTATACCTCTAGAGTTCCGAGTAGGTGACCATGTGTTACTGAAAGTTAGGTCCCGAACCGGTAGTAAGAGGTTTGGCTAGAAGGGCAAGCTCGCCCCTCAATATATTGGCCCCTTTGAGATCTTGGAGCGGGTTGGGGAAGTCTCTTATCGTTTGGCATTGCCTCCTCAATTGACTCATATTCACAATGTGTTTCACGTTTCTATGTTGAAAAAGTATCTGCACGATCCTAGTCATGTGATCAACTGGAAAAATATCGAGTTGCAGGAAGATACTACATTTCTGTCACGACCTTTATCTATTTTGGATCGTGATGATAGGGTACTGCGTAATAAGGTTATCCCTTTGGTGAAAGTCCTTTGGGAATCACTGGGTGTTGAAGGCGCTACTTGGCAGTGAGAAGCCGAGATGTGGGAGAAATATCCACAGTTGTTTGAGTGACTTAGGATTTATTTCGGGGATGAAATTTTCTAAGGAGGGGAGAATGTAATACCCGCACTTTTTATTACGTACTTGTATTTCGACCTATTTATATGTCAATGTGCCATTAACAAAAAAATCTACATTTGCATGTCTCACATGGGAATTTATTTCTGTTTATACGGTTTATTGAACCACCTTGGTAAATTTTTACGCAATTTGGAAAATATATATATATATATAAATCATTTTTGGTCAAAAAAATGAAAGTGCTCAGAAAAATCTGAAACTTTGCAGACAAATGTAAAATTTAATTTTGAACAACTTTTCCTTCTTCTTCATCCTAAAAATAATGGTTTAAGCCCTATTTTAGACGGATTTATGTCAAAATTATAGTTAAAAAAAATTATTTTAGGTGGTGTGGTTGGCTCATTTATTGGGTAGTTGGCTTTTGTATTTTCCAACTTGGGAAAAACGTGTTTCACTTATATTTTCAAGCCTATGAGACTTAAATGAGTCAAAATATTGAAAAGGGAAGCTTAAAATTGATATAAATAAGGTTGGGGGGATTCATGAACCTAGTAAACCAAAAAAATATAAACTCCTCCATCTTCTTCCTCTCTCTTAAATTCTCAAGGGCAAAAATACTTCTAAATTTCGTAGCTCACCCTTATACCTATATTATCTCTCCTCAAACTCCATTAGAGAAGCTCAAAACTCCATTAAAACATCACACAAGGGGTGGGGCAACTTGGTGTGGCTTGAAAGCTTGATTTTGGGAGCATTTGAGTGGAGTTTAGGAGCATTCTAGGAGGACTTGAAGTTATCTTCTCACAAGTTATCTCCTCTTCATAAATCAAGTAGGGTTTTCGTCTTCCTAAATTTATATTTTCAAAATCTTAAAACACCCATGTTGATGAAAGATGATTTCTTGTAAAAAAATTGCTAGTTCTTGTATTTTCTATTATGCAAACCCATGCTTTTATGTGTTAAAATGAACAAGCTTTGTTGATTAAATTTCATAATATCATGCTTGTACAAATGAATGATTATAACATGAAAATTGTTAAAAAAATGTTATAATCATATACTACTTGAATATGAATGTGTAGGATGCATATGCATGGATTTCTTAGGGATAAATCCTCATTTCATGTGAATATACTTGAATAATTTTTTAGCCATGATAAATGATATGTTTTGAAATGAAATAGATAGATTTCATCATGTTTTGAAAGAATGCTAAATTTCAGCCCTGTATTTTGATGATGTTAAAAAGTGATGATAATGACTTAAAATGGTGTAGAAAACTCATTTAAAACCTTATATTTGAACCCTACAATAAAATGGTAATTTTAATAATTTAGTTTATGATTAAATGAGTAAAATATTGTAGAAAAACAGTAAGGTCTTATAAAGATATGTTTTTTGCTTGAAACCCCATTTTAAGGATGCACTTTTGGTGTAAAAATGGCATAATGGCAATTTTGGTAATTATGTGAAAACTAGTGGAAGATAATGTTTCTTTACTTTAAATGCTAGTAAAATCATTTTGAAGGTACTAAAAATGTGTTAATGCATTAATGGATAAATAGGGTAAATGATGATTGAATGTTAGTGTTCAAAATACGATATTATTATTAGTTGGCCTCCTCAGCTATTTCAAAAGTAAGGCAAATAATGAAGTAAAGAAGTAACACTGAAAGATTAATGCGAGTACTTGGGATAATGTGAATAATTGTAAGAATGTGAATATATGAAAAGATAATGATATTCGGATATGGCCGGAAAGAATAATTAAGGAGGGCATGGCGTCCCTAGTGGTGAAAGACCCCAAACAAGCTAGCCAGTGTAACATATGTGTGCTCGATACCGATGGTTAAAGGCCATGAAATCGTGGATGTTGTCAAATCCCAAAGTACTAAAAGTAATATTCATGAATGATTGGGAAAATTAATGGATTAATTAATTTGAATAAATGGATCTTATTAAATGACAACCTAGTTGGATTAATAAGTTAAGTCTCTGGCACGAGACTTGAAAAATACTTAAGGGTGAGTTGGGCATATAGCCCGAGTGCATTTCATGTAGTTGTATTAACATTTAATGAGTTGGAAATAATTTTACAAAATACCGAAAGACATTGTATATGTATAGTATTTTGATTATCAAATTATTGCTTAGTATTTCCCACCCTACTGGGCATTCGCTCACCCCCTTACTTTTCCCCACCCCAGGTACTTCAGTTGGTGACACTGGAAAGGATCTTGGTAAGGATGCGGAGGGTGTGACTCGATGTTAGACGCTCTGTTGACCATTTCATAATATGTTTAAGATTTATATTTGTAGTTTTTTAATTAATATTTTGTAACTTTATTAAGGAATTTGGACTATTGTGTTGTCTTACTCAGTGAACTTTATTTCAATAGATTAAGTGTAGTATTACATGTTTTTTCATGGACAAATTCATATGTTGAATTTATTAGGCATATAAAACGTTTATTAGTTTTAAATTAAAATTTGACAAATGAATATCATTGTGACACCCCGCCTAATTAAATACCGGGCGATCACTCCTTTATTAAATTAAATCAAGGTAAACAGTTGGTTCATTCTCAGCATCACTGTCGATAAAAATAAATTTTCCAATTTAACACCCTAAATAATTAAGCTAAGTGTCAAAACCATTTTCATACATACTTTCCAATTTTTTTTTATTTAAAGAAAAACATATATTTTATTACAACATCAATAAATAAGAATCACACCACAATAACCTGGAACATAATCCAATTAATTTAAAACATCCGTCAATCGAATGTCAACATGCGAAATATAAAGTAACACAACTACTGAATAAATCCCATAGTAACAGTACTGGAAATAACTGAAATACAAATGTCCCAATAACAATGAAATAATGGAAAGGGCGACACATGCCCAATAAATGAGAATGCTAGAAGTGGAGTCAATAAGGAAGCCGTCTACGCAAGTGACCTGCAACTCCCACCTAAGCTGCAGCACGTTCCTTTCAAGGGATCCTAAGCAAGACGCCCCTGTGGCTGGGCACCTGAAATATATACATATATATACAAGAGAGAGAGGGAAAAAGAAACGGGTTAGAGCCCGAAAGTGTGTTTGATTTAAAATACGTTTAGCAAGTATTTAAATTGATACAGGCCAATGCAACAACATATTAGAGCGACACTCTCTTGAGAAATTCTCACCTCTCTTCTAATGTGCACGCCTATCGTACTAACCTTCCCAACGGTTTATCTTATCATTTTATCATACTAACCTTCCCAATAATTTAGCTTATCTTAACTTACTCATAAGATTTCAAAACCGAACCATATCATTGTTTAAAAGAATACTTCCAATTAGCAGCATAACTCTCGTTTTAGCTTTATTAATATATAAAGTTCCCCAGTGTCATATTATACTTTCACAAAACAAGTATTTACTATTTGAGTCATCAACCATGTCCTACTTATCAAATCACAGTAGGCAGTTTCAAATTTCTGAATCTCATATATATATTAACTACTCGTATAATATATATATAATAACAGCACCCCAAATAAAACTATGGTGCGTGCATACTTCTACTATCCAAACCCCATACCACTCATATCAAGGGGAATACAAATTCGGAATCACTCTCGAATTGTATTAACACATACACAAACAATATCGAGGCGAAGCATAGATTCCAAGTCTCTAAGAGGATGGCACATACTCGCGTCTCTTAGGACCGTCTGAACTATCAATTCGATAGCCTGTACCAAGGATATCTATCTTCTAGGGTACAAGTCAATATCCCCCATAAAGGTCCCATCGAGATAAGACTGTCCCAGCACGGTAACCTCAAGGATAGCAAGTAGCGCGGTATGTTTTTTTCACATGTATATAATATATGTACACACAAGCATATAAATATACCACTTTTATCATATTAATATAGGTTCCTCTCGTCACCCATAATTACAACATTTATCCTTAATTTCACATCATTAGTATTACGTATAAGGTTTCATTTCTAACCTTAACTCGAAGGGTTTTCTCACTTATTACGTGACACTCGTGGACTCTATCCTTCCAAGTAGAAAATTCAGTAGGTATATCTCTATTCACTATCATAGCTATTTCGCCGTAATCTCTCACTTGAAATACGTAGTTTCATCGTTCATTATATAATTATCCCAAAAGCAAAATTCTCGTCTTATAATAAAGTTCCCAACACTTATTCAAATGGCCTACTGGTCTTTCCTATCTCCCAAAATATTTTATTAAGAATACCCAAGAATTAATTCACGATAAATTTAATTTAACTAATTAAACAAGGGAAATAGAAGTCTGCCAGGAGGGGGTCGATCGATCGAGGTCTGGGGCTCGATCGATCGAACCTTCGATCGATCGAAGCTCTAGGCTCGATCGATCGATCAAGCAGGTCTGCGAAAATCTGCAGAATTGCAGTTACGGGTTTCATCTCCAAATTTACACCAAATCCATATTTTCAAGTTCCAATCGTCCCAGAATTCTACTACTAACATTATAACAATATACCATATGTTTCTAACGTAAGGCATGTACATATTCATCATTTAAACATGGATTTTCAACCCAAAATTATATCTAATTATCAAGAACCCTAGGATTTTCTTAAACAGTTTTCTAACAAATATTTCTCCAGAATTTCTTTCTTATAATCATCAAAATTTTGTGGATACATTCCTCTACATGGCAAGGTTTCCAGAATTTTCATATAAATCAATACTACATGGATTTTCCTATCACAAATTGGGTTTTCTTCCATAATTTTCATCTCTAATCATTCCTAAACTAATATGGAAATTGCACCAATGAAAATAGCAAGATAAACACTTGCCTGGGATTTTTGGTATTCTGATTTACGGCTGATTTTGGTATGGTTGCGTTCCTCGTCTCGCGATCTACGCGTTGGCGGCGACGGCGGTGCAAACGGGCGGCTTTTTGGCCTTGAATTGCCTTGAGAGCTCTCTCCTCTCTTCTCCAATGGCCGTCACTTGTGTTTTGAGTTTCTAACGCTAGGTGACCATCCAGATATCTGATATAACCCTTGGAATTTTCGTGGGTTTGATTACCCAAAAAGGTGAAATGACCAAAATGCCCTTCCGGGTTACTAATTAAGCCTAAAAACGCTCCGAGACCCAAACTACACCCCCGGGTACACTTTTCTGAATATCTCGACCCTTCCGGACGCGTTGGCGCACTCAAAATGACCATACGGGCAACTTATAAAATATTCACTTTTTAATTATCAAAATTTAGCCCGACGCGACACGGGCGCGTCCCGATTCAAATTTCCAAAACTGTCATTTTATTCACTCGTGACATTCAATATAATCAATATCATATATTACTTTGCTCATTAGTAATATTCAACAATTTTCCATAATTACTAACTCTCGTCACATTAATAATTATAACATAATTACTTTCCAGATTTTTATTAAATAATTCACTCACATTAAATTTAATAAAACCCCAAATTAATATAGCATAAAAATACGGGGTATTACAATCATGTCCTTAAATCAATTAAGTAAATATTTTTCTTAAATAATAAAGTAAAATTTTTCCCCTTCCCCCCTTTAATACCCCAATTCGGATTTGGGTTATCCCAACGGTAATCTAAATCCGGGTCGGGGCATTACTGGTGTAGCACATATAATTAACCACATTTTTTATTTGAGCACGAGTCATGACACCTAGTGTTAGAGCACTAAGTATAGTGGAGGGTTAATGACTCTTTCGAACCCAAGTGGGTTGATCCTCTATATACCATGGTAGTATGAGAAGAAAGGGATCGTCACCAAGGGATGCATCATCCTCACACTGGGGGTTAGGCGTAACAAACTCTGAAGTCTCGTCTTCTCTAATCGTGACATTTATAGACTATATAACCCTAGATCTTGAAAGGTTAAACACCTAATAAGCCCTACTTGTCGATGAATATCCTATAAATAACCCCTCGTAGTTACGGTAGTCGTACTTTCCTAGATGATCTCTATCTCTCAAAATGTTAAAAGCACTCCCAAAGACAAAAAAGTATGATAGGTTGGGGTTCTTTCCCATCCACAAATCATAAGGTGTGTGCATTATGTGCAGATGAAGATATACCCTATTCTCCGTATGGCATGCGGTCCTCACTGCCTCTACCTAAAAATGTCTAGGCATGTTTCTTCGTAGAGGCATGGATCTATCCATCTCTTATATCATCCGGTTATTCCTCTTAATAATACCATTTTCTTGAGGAGTACGAACAATTGAAAAATCATGTTTGGTTTCCACTCCATCACAATAGCTATCAACTTGTGTTCTTTAAATTCAGTGTCGTAGTCACTACGCATTTGATTAATAGTAACACCATGTTGATTTTGTAGGACACAAAACTTGGTGGTTAGGAACCCAATCACATCGGACTTTTCTCTAAGGAATCACACGATGGAATATCTACAGAATTCATCGATCATCATGAGAATGTATCTCTTACCACCTAAGCTCTCCAAGCGAGTAAAACCCATAAGATCCATGTGAATAAACTCCATAACACAGGTGGTGGTAATGGTATTCAACTTTCAATGGGAACTTCCAATTTATTTCCCTTGTTCGCGAGTTCCACCAATTAAGGAAGTTGGTTTCCCAAGATATGGTAAGCCACGAACTAGGTCATTTTTTTAATAATCTCTCAAGATCTCTAAAATTCACGTGACCTAGTCATTGATGCTAAAGGTCCATAGTGGATACTGTGGCACTTTTGAACACAAAGGAATACTTGGGCACAGTCCCATATCAGTTATCTTTGGTCCTCACACCTTGTAGTAATAGTTCACTAGATTGATCATAAATGTTACATTCAGACCAATCAAACTGTATCTCAAAGTTTGCGTCTCACAGTTGGCTTATGATACTTAAGTTCACTTTAAACCCTTTCATGTATAACACAATGTCTAGTTTAGGGAAACTGGGTATCTCAACACATCCATACCCTAAAATACTAGACCTACTCCCATATCCAAAAGTGACTTCACTTCCTTACGATCCTCAAGGTGGGTAAAAAATGAAATGTCATTAGTCATGTGCCTCCACTATTGAAATACTATTGGGAAATATTTGAACCTTGAGAGAAATGTTCACATCAAGGGCTTTGATGTCTTGCTTAGTTACCCAAGTAGAGGTAACCTTTTGTTTGTCCTTGTCATTGTTGGCTCTAGTCGAAGTGTTGGAAGCATTCTCAAATGGCAAAGACATCTGTCGAAATTCTGCCATAATGTTTGAGAGTGAGCTAGCAAACAATGAAAAAACTTGTTTAATTAAATTCCAATTTTACTCCCAAAAATCTTAACTCTTACAATTAATTATGATTGACTAATTAAATAAAAGCAAGCATGCACATAAATATAAATATGAGGAAAAAACCCCCAAATGGGAAAACAAAAACCTTTTTATTTCACTGTATCTTGTAACAACTTACAAATACAGAAAAATATGGATTGACATATGAATACTCGCAGATGTCGATTCGTTGTCATCGGCAAGAGATCCTACAAGATCTCTAATCTTCAGTAATGGAGAATCAACCTTCTTCCCCGCAAGTGTACTCCAGATGAGTAAAATAAGTAATATAGGGTTTAAATGATTCACATAAGAATTTGGGACAATTTGGTGAATCAAAAGAGGTTTAAAACTCTAAAAATGAAGTCTTAAATTGCAGTTGTTTATGCAGAAAACAAAGTTGTGAAGACTTGAAAAACGATATTGCAGAAAGCAGGTATTTATAAAAAAAATTGAGGCGGTATGCTCGCTCGAACGATATTGGGACTTCGCTCGAGTGACTTATGATATTGTTTGAACAACTTCGCCCGATTTGCATATATTGATTGAATGACAGTACGATGTCGTTCGAACGACGTGAACATTAAATACTCTTCGCCTCAACACTTAGAAAAAATTCTTATCATGAAGAAAACATTTATGGTACTGAAAAATATTTTATAAAGAAATCCCAAATAAATATGTAATCATTAAAAACTCAAAATTAAATATTTTACCATAATTGAGAGTGGAGAAGTGGGAATGTTGAAGACCCACGTTGCACGTTGCTTAGTGAGGTTGCACTAGGCATGTATGTATAATACCACACATTTTTATGGCATTTAAATTTAGGGATTTATTAAATTTAATTGAGATAAATTAATTTAATATTAATGTAGATTTTTTTTAAATGTTACTAGCGTGACGAGAGTTAGTAATGATTGGAAAATTATTGATTTGTTAAATATTACTTATTGAGTAGAATAATATGTAGAATTGTATTTATTAAAATTGTCACGAGGGAATAATATGACAATTATGGAGATTGAGTCAGGACGCGCCTGTGTCGTGTTAGGACTAAATTACTATTATTAAAAATGAATAAATTATAAGTCACCCATGTGGTCATTTTGAGTGCGCCAATGCATACGAAAGGGTCGGGATAGTCGAAATAATATACCCGGGGGTTTAGCTTGGGTCTCAGGGCATTTTTAGGCCTAATAAACATCCCAGGAGGGCGTTCTGGACATTTCACATTTTGGACAATTAAACCCACGAAATTCCCAAGGTTATATAAGCTTCTTGGAGTTTTCATCTAGGGTTAACAAAAGCAAAACCAAAGAACGACCATTGGAGAAGAAGTGGGAAAGCTTTCCAAGGAGTTAAGCCATAAGCTCCACCGTTTGCACCACCACCACGCCAAATCATAGATCGCGCGACGGGGAACACAACCACACCACCTTCTTCCACAAATCAAAAACTAAATTTCCAGACAAGTATCTATCTTTCTTTATTTTTTAGTTAATGTCTCAATTATGTTAGTCTAGGGTTGTTTAGAACTTATTTCATGATAAAAGTGTAGTTTGGAGACTAGAATTCACATGTCGTAGAAGAAGTAATCATATTCTGGACATCTAATTCGTGTGTAGTGGATACACCATGAAATTTCATGGATTTAGAAGTAGAAAATCTGGAAAAGAATTGGAAGAATTGAAATTTAAAGAAAAGATTAGGGTTCTTGAAGTCTATGTAGATTTTACCCCTTTAAATTGTCATACTGGATGAAAACTCACATATTTTATGTAGAAAATTATACATTTGGGTATATAGTGCTTGTAGTATCATTTGTTGGGAGTTTGGGAATCGTATACGGTGATTTGGTTGAGATTGGAGATGGATTTCCGTAACTGGGTTAATGCAGTTTTCGCCATAACTGCTTGATCGATCGATCGACCCAAGAACATCGATCGATCAACCCCTTTTGGAAAAATGCATATTCCTCTTATTATGGTTTATTCCGATTAAAATGCGTAGCAACTCTTGAGTATTATTATTAGAACATTTTGGGATATAACTAGGACCAGTAGGGTTTTAGTAAACCCTAATAAGTGAGAATTTAATGTAAGATGAAATTAAGAGTTAACGGCGAGTGATTTACACATATGTAATTATGCGAAAGTTTAAATAAAACATTGAGACTCGTTAGGAAGTTAGACTAGAAAGTAAGTGAGAGTACCTACTGAAATTATACTTAGGTAGATAGAATACTTCGAGAGATATGAAGTAAGTATGGAATAACCTATAAATGAAAATAAAAGAGACGAGTTCGTTATACGGGATAAACGAGTAGAATGTATTAAGAAAAGATAATTATAATTATGGCTCGTGGGTGCACCTAATTGAGAAATATGAATAGTGATATGTATATATGATTGTGTGATTGTGTATATATTACATATGTGTAAAAACTGTACCCGAGCTACTTGCTATCATGGGGGGTTTCCACGCCGGGATAGTCTTATCTCGAATGGGCCTTTACGGGGGATAATGACTTGTACCCTAGAACATAGGATTCCTTGGTACAAGCTATCTGATTGATAGTCAGATGGTCGTAAGAGACGTGAGGGTATGTGCTGACCTATTAGTGACTTGGAACTATGCTTCTCCTCTATTTGCTTATGTTTTGTGTTAATACAGTTCGAGAGTGATTCCAAACTAGTATTTCCCTTAGTACGAGTGATACGGGGACTTGATAACAGAGTATGACAGGACCATAAAGCTTATGTGGGGGTGACGATAGTGTATATATATATATATTATATGAGTGGCTAATATAGATATGTATACTTAAGTATGGGAACGTTCTACTGTGCATAAAGGTAGTTAAGTAATGAATAACTACTCCGCTTTTATTATTAAGTGTTTGAGAATTTTGTGATAACACTGGAATATTTTAAAATGAAATGATATAGATGTGGGAACTTTAATTTCAGAAATTAATTATCCTAGTCATAGTAATTGTTGGCATGAAACCTTATGAGAAAGTTAAGTTAAAATAAACTTTTGGGGTTAATAGTGCGGTAGGCAAGCACACTAGATGAGAGGTGGAAATTTCTCAAGAGAGTGTCGCATACTAACATTGTTGTCACATTAGCCGGTAAGAATTTTAAATACTTGCTAAACTAAATTTAAACTTTTTTACAATCAGGATCTGACCCGTTTCCTATTATCTATTCTCTCTTGTATATATATGTATATATTACAGGTACCCAGCCATAGGGGCGCCATGCTTAGGTTCTTTGGACTCGACGTGCTGCATCTTATGTGGGAGTTGCAGGACATTTACTTAGACGACCTCATTTTTTATTCCACTCTTATTTCAGTTCTAATTAGTTGGGCATGTGTTGCCCGTTTCCTTATTCCGTTGGATTTGTCAGAGATTATGTTCATTTATCTTTAGTATTTTTACTCTCTGGGATTTGATTACTATCAGGATGGTTTTCATTTGTAGTTTTAAAGTTGGTATTGGTTTATCTGAATGGTTAAATTCTTGGGTGTTTATTTTCAGTCTTAATAATTTTGTGATTCCTAAACTGTTACTTATTATAGGTTTCATAATTGGATTTCATAAAATGGAAATAATGTTTTAAATGGTTTTGACACTTAGCTTAATTGTTTAGGGTGTTTAAATTGGAAAGTTTATTTTGCGACTGTGATGCTAAGAATGAACCAACCGTTCACCTTGATCATAATTTAATAAAGGACTGATCACCCGATATTTAATTAGGTGGGGTGTCACAAGTGGTATCAGAGCATTAGGTTCTAGTATCCTTTAGGATCTGTGTGGCTTATTATGCTTCTAGCGTTGCTTCGTTTGATATATATCCCTATGTTTAGGATTATTGATTCTATGGTGAGATTCCGTTCTCCTGCTATCACGTATATATATTAGTGAATTCTATTTTCATTCAGATGTGTGCGTGTGTCGAGCGATAAAGGATGTCAGACGAGGGCTGTTAGGCGAACAACGGGAGGCAGGGCTTAGTTGAGGTTGTAAAGTATATTCGAGGATGATGACCTTAGTCGAGGTCACCCCTACTATGGCACGAGAGGTCAGGACTGTAAATATGGCTAGGACGTAGCCTACAAATTTCAAGGGCTACTATAGTTGAAAGTGAGGACAAATTTGACCCACCCAACGTGGTGCGCGTGTGGGAGGGTCGAAAGGTACAATTGAGGAGAGTCATTAGCGGAGATTCTAGACATGCGGGAATTATGTGTATTACCCAATGAAGGTAATATATTCAAAGTCTTGGAAATATGGTGGAGTGTGGTTAACTATTAGTGAAAATTTGGGGTAAGATTTTTCTTGACTCAGGGGAGAAAAGTTACAATAGTGGAAGTCAACCACCACCGTTAGTAGTGAAAATATTGCGTCAATGAAAGGACCTTAGGTACAGTTTAACCGCACATTCTTACATCAATTATTCAGAATAAGATATGAACGTTGTTCTAAACCCATTGCAGAAGGGCCGGGCATGGGTCCATTTGTAAATGGATTTAGACTTTTAGCAAATCTTGTATCAGCGGGAGTGGATACCAATGGTAGAGAAGATTTCAAGTGGGAAATCAACTCGTGAGGAAAGATTGACAACACTTAAAGAGAATTCAGTTAGATAGTTGATCCATATGGTGACAATGTCATGCGTCGTCCGAAGAGATCTTAACTCTCTTATGAAGGGAGTTAACATAATCGGAGGACTTATTGAAAAGTGAGTCTAGATGAAAAGTAGTTAGTAAAACACCGCAAGGGGGAGACCCATCGGGGGTATCATTTAAATGATTCGGATATCTAAATTCTTTCCAAGTAATGGTGAATTTAGTGAGGGTTATTAAAGCCAGTATCACGTTCCTTAGGCCCAATAAAGCTAAGGGAACAATGGGGGTAGCCACCAGGAATTGAGCGTACCAAAGTCCGAGAAGGAAAATCCTAATATGGTTAGTATGACAGGTGATAAGTGGATCATGTGTAGAGGTATTTTGTGGAAAGTGATTCACATGCGTTAACATTTTTCCGAAGTGAGTAAAGGGACAAGAGTAGGATGCCTATTAAAGGAAAACGATTAAAGTAGTTTTTATTTTGGTTTGGACAGACGTGTTACGTCCGGGGACCATTTGTGCAGTCAAGACGATTGGCAAGGTAGGAGTATGAGTTTTATCCTCAGAGGATGAGGCGTGTTTTATGTGACACAAGTGAGTCTCTATATTTTGTTCATTTCTAGATTAGCATGTGAGATGATTTAGTGCGTATAACTATAAACATTATTAATATGTGAATATTTTCCCCAGTGTGGCGGGAATATCCTTAGTGCTATCCGCGGAGGATAAATGGGTGTATTAATAGTGTTATATACTTTATTAAGATTACTCGTTTTAATGATGTGATAAAAGAGTATGATATTGTCTTGGTTACAACTTTATAGTAATGGGTAGTATGATAGTAGGCAGTTATTGCAAGGCTATCAGAATGGTTACATTAGTGCAACATGTTGTGTTCTAGCGAGGCCTCACCTGCGAGAGGGTCGGACTCGCACTTATATTTTCTATTCTAGGAACTTCGGAGGGGATAGTGGACCCGAGATATTTGATCCCGGTATTTGTACGGACTTTGTTTTTATGATTCAGTATGTATTGGGATTACTGTTGAGCGAAAAGATTTAACTCATTATTATGTTTAGTGCTCATGACTTAGTGATAGGAAGAGTGCATTGATATATCTATCCTTTAGATATGTGAGAGTCAAGAGTTATACTCATATGTTTGGGGACATGATTTTGAGAATCCTAATGGTATGTATTCGAGGTTTATGGAATGTGATTACCACCAATGTTGAACAATAGTGCAATTGATGAAATGTTCTTTGTTAAGTGTAATTACGGGAAGAGAAGTAACTTTTTGTCAAGAGATGGAATAAAGGGGTACATGCTATGGATGGAGGGCCTAACGGATTTTGATAACCAACAATGCTAGGTAGTAGTGTATCGGGGGGTTCCTTGTTTGGATTTCGTATTACGAGACATCCCATGCAGGAAACTTAGCGTAAGGTTGGAAGTAGGAAGATGTTTGGTCATTAGTCTAAGAGTTTAGTACCCCGGTCATAACAGGAGCAGGTAATTATATCTGTAAATTGGAAGTTGAATTATGAATTAAGAGCAGTGGAGCTGGTTGGGTAGTAAGAAAGCATTGAAAGTTTTGTCTTATCACCACGAGTTGAGGGGTGGAAGGATGATAAAGAGGATTTAAAATTTCAATTTCTAAGGTAATTGAGAGTACCCGAGTGTTGTAAGCACGTTGTGAGCACAAGGAAAAGAAAGAATTGCGTGTTGTGTGTGAAGCGTATGTGATGCTTACGCTAGTGTGCACAGTTTATAGGGTGTGTGGGCATCCTAGTTAGTTGATGTTATAATCGTCCGAGTTGTAGGAATGTGGGAACAGATGTGTGGAATAAATGTATGTGGGATTAACATAATGAAGTGGAAGTGGTAGGGCAGATTGTTCGCCGTGTGAAAGACGATAAATCCATATATTTGTACTCAGGGTAGCACACCGAATCTGGTTGGAAGGCCGTGGGAAGCCATTTAAAAAGGGGTATTCCTTGAGAAGGGTAGAATTCAAATTATTATGGAGAACACTCGGAGCGGAGTTGGAATTAGTCCAATATTGAGAGCGACTGACGCGTACAAAGAGTGAAGATGTTAGTATGGTATAAAAAGGTCCGGAAGTGCACATCGTGGAGAAAAGTGCATGGGTCGGAACTTTCAATATACACAAATGAAAGAAGGGGAGTATTAAGTGTCACTTAATGTGAAACATAACAAGTGGAAGTCTATGTTGAGCGGGACATATTGAGTAGTCTCCGCGGGCACCACTCATAAATAGAAATCGGTTGGAACAAGAGGAACAACCAAAGAATTTTGGGGCTATCAACAATTCTTATAATGGAAGAGGCCGATAGGGTCGGTAAAGTTTCTTGGATGAGTTGACAACCTCAAGGTAAGATCAAGAGTTCCTTCAAACGTGTGGAACAAGATACCCAAGAAGGAAGTGATTGACATTCCTTTGGGGTGAGTTACAATATTAGCTAGTGTGCCCCAGTTTCCATTTGAAAGGGAGAATCGCGCCGATATGTGGTCCTACACAGTATTTTTCTAAATTAGGATAAGATTTTTGAATCCCACCTTAAATACGGGATTTCAGGAAGCAGCGGGGATATCGTTTCGTTTTGAGCAGGTTGTATCACCTATAATTCGGGGAGTATGCAAGCGATGATTAACCATTAGTGGAGCAGTGTGAAAGTAATTTTGGGTTCATTGTGATCATTTATTTTCCATAACGGTTATAGCTAGAAAGTGGAGTATAGTACGATAATTGGGGGAGGATATTACCTAATGGTAGGGTTACGTGGGAGCAATCGTACCTGTTTATTGTGAACAAGATGCTTATTGAGGATTTGGTGTGGGAAAAACCTTAATTGTTCTTACTCTGAATGTTAAGAGATGCGTGGATGATCAGAATTTTGGATTGGGTGAGTTAGAGCCTGACGACTATGGTGGAATTCCACGACGTTTTTAGGCGAACAAAAGTGGTCAGATGTTCGTAGGGTTTCTCTCAGAATGGGAGTTTTGTGTTTAGATAAATCAGAGTGGTTCTTAGGTAGTGAGGTGCGGCCTCCCAATGATATTGAAATAATAAGGAATTAATAATGTATAGGCATGACTTATGAAATTGTTGTTTGCTAAAAGCACAATGAGAAGTGTCTTTAATGAGAGTGTTAAACAAGCTTGCTGTGAGGCGGGGGCTAAAGTGATTGAGAGCCTTACTATGTAGATAGTTTGCGTACTGATAAGGTATCCAGAATTTTTAATACAAGAAGAGACGACTTGTATTTATTAATATTGTTGTATGGAGAATTGGAAATCTACTTTAGTTATATTTATTCAAGAGAATTTTATTGTATTAAATTGATGAGATTGAGATTTGTAGTTCTCTTTCGATGTTGTGGGAATTAGATTCTTTATACCTTGTTACAGATGATACAAGATAGGCCTTATTTTCTGAATTTCGGGATGAAATTCCGTTATTAGGGGGAAGTATGTAATACCCCGTATTTTTATGGCCTTTAAATTTAGGGATTTATTAAATTTAATTGAGATAAATTAATTTAATATTAATCCGAAAATTTGTTTTAAATGTTACTAGCGTGACGAGAGTTAGTAATTATTGGAAAATTGTTGATTTGTTAAATATTACTTATTGAGTAGAGTAATATGTAGAATTGAATTTATTAAAATTGTCACGAGGGAATAATATGACAAATATGGAAATTAAGTCAGGACGTGCCTATGTCGTGTCGGGACTAAATTATTATTATTAAAAGTGAATAAATTATAAGTCACTTGTATGGTCATTTCGATTGCGCCAATGTGTCCGGAAGGATCAAGATAGTCGAAATAATGTACTCGGGGGTTTAGTTTGAGTCTAGGGGCATTTTTAGGCGTAATTAACATCCAGGGAGGGCGTTTCGGACATTTCGTATTCTTGGGCAATTAAACCCAAGAATTTCCCAAGGTTATATCATCTTCTAGGAGTTGTCATCTAGGGTTAACAAAAGCAAAACCAAAGAACGGCCATTGGAGAAGAAGTGGGAAAGCTTTCCAAGGAGTTCAAAGACACAAACACCACCGTTTACACCGCCACCACCGCCAAATCGTAGATTGCGCGATGGGGAACACAACCACACCACTTTCTTCCACAAATCAGAAACTAAATTTGCAGGAAAGTATCAATCTTGCTTTATTTTTAGTTAATGTCTCAATTATGTTAGTCTAGGGTTGTTTAGAACTTGTTTCATGAAAAAAAGTATAGTTTGGAGACTAGAATTCACATGTTGCAGAAGAAGTAATCATATTCTGGACATCTAATTCGTGTGTAGAGGATACACCACAAAATTTCATGGATTTAGAAGTAGAAAAACTGGAAAAGAATTGGAAGAATTGAAATTTAAAGAAAATATTAGGGTTCTTGAAGTCTATGTATATTTTACCCCTTTAAATTGTTATACTGGATGAAAACTCACATATTTTACGTAGAAAATCATATATTTGGGTATATTGTGCTTGTAGTATCATTTGTTGGGAGTTTAGGAATCGAATATGGAGATTTGGTTAAGGTTGGAGATGGATTTTCGTAACAGGGTTAATGCAGTTTTCACCATAACTGCTTGATCAATCGACGATCGATCGATTGACCCCTTTCCATCGATCGATCGACCCCTTCTGGAAAACTGCATATACCTCTTATGAGGGTTTATTCCGATTAAAATGCGTAGTAACCGTTGAGTATTATTATTAGAACATTTTGGGATATAACTAGGACCAGTAGGGTTTTAGTAAACTCCAATAAGTGAGAATTTAATGTAAGATGAAATTAAGTGTTAACGGGGAGTGATTTACACATGCAATTATGCGAACGTTTAAATAAAAGATTAAGACTCGTTAGGAAGTTAGACTAGAAAGTAAGTGAGAGTACCTACAGAAATTATACTTAGGTAGATAGAATACTTCGAGAGATATCAAGTAAGTATGGAATAACCTATAAATGAAAATAAAAGAGATGATTCCATTATACGGGAGAAACGAGTAGAATGTATTAAGAACGGATAATTATAATTATGGTTCGTGGGTGCACTTAATTTAGAAATGTGAATAGTGATATATATATATATATATATATATATGACTGTGTGATTGTGCATATATTATATATGTGTAAAAATCGTACCCGAGCTACTTGCTATCACGGGGGGTTTCCGCGTCGGGACAGTCTTATCTCGAATGGGCCTTTACGCGGGATAACGACTTATACCCTAGAACATAGAATTCCTTGGTACAGGCTATCTGATTGATAGTCAGACGGTTCTAAGAGACGTGAGGGTATTTGCTGACCTCTTAGTGACTTGGAACTATGCTTTGCCTCCATTTGTTTATGTTTTGTGTTAATACAGTTCGAGAGTGATTCCGAACTAGTATTTCCCTTAGTACGAATGATACGAGGACTTGATAGCAGAGTATGCCAGCACCATAAAGCTTATGTGGGGTGTCTATAATATATATATATATATATATATATATATATATATATATATATATATATATATATATATATATATATATATATTATATGAGTGGCTAAAATTGATATGTATACTTAAGTATGGGAACGTTCTACTGTGCATAAAGGTAGTTAAGTAATGAATAAATACTCCAATTTTATTATTAAGTGTTTGAGAATTTTGTGACAACACTGGAATATTTTAAAATGAAATGAGATAGATGTGAGAACTTTAATTTCAGAAATTAATTATCCTAGCCATAGTAATTGTCGGCATGAAACCTTATGAGAAAATTAAGTTAAAATAAACTTTTGGGGTTAATTGTACGGTAGGCGTGCACACTAGATGAGAGGTGAGAATTTCTCAAGAGAGTGTCACATACTAACATGGTTGTTACATTAGCCGGTAAGATTTTTAAATACTTGCTAAACTAAATTTAAACTATTTTACAATTGGGCTCTAACCCGTTTCCTGTTATCTATGCTCTCTTGTATATATATGTATATATTTCAGGTGCCCAGCCACAGGGGCGTCATGCTTAGGTTCTTTGGACTGGACGTGCTGTAGCTTATGTGGGAGTTGCAGGCCATTTTCTTAGATGTCCTTGTTGTTGATTCCACTCTTATTTCAGTTCTAATTAGTTGGGCATGTGTCGCCCATTTCCTTATTCCATTGGATTTGTCAGAGATTATGTTCATTTATCTTTAGTATTTTTACTCTTTGGGATTTGATTACTGTGAGGATGGTTTTCCTTTGTAGTTTTAAAGTTGGTATTGGTTTATCTGAATGGTTAAATTTATGGGTGTTAATTTCCAGTCTTAATAATTGTGTGATTCCTAAACTGTTACTTATTAAAGGTTTTCATAATTGGATTTAATAAAATGAAAATAATGTTTTAAATGGTTTTGACACTTAGGTTAATTATTTAGGGTGTTTAAATTGGAAAGTTTATTTTGCGACAGTGATGCTAAGAATGAACCAACCACTTACCTTGATCATAATTTAATAAAGGACTCATCACCCGATATTTAATTATGCGAGGTGTCACAGTATGAAGATGATGGGTGTGTGAAGCTTCAGATTCAGATCGAGGTCATCATGAATGATTGTGTTAACGTGCCAAGTGTAGTGGTATAAGACACACATGCTGTGATTTGGGGCGCTTAGAAAATTTCCTCGATACTAAATGGACATTTATAAAATCATGTCCTTAAAAATCTCCCCTATGTCTCTGCCACTGCATACATAAAACTATCCGAATTATGCTACCCAAACTCAAAAGAAATGACATAAAATTTAATATCCCTACATACCCAAAAACTGGAAATACTAAATGATATGTCTTCAAAATATTCAATTCTTCAACTTCTTCAATCTTTCTTTGTCATCATCAGGGTGTGCAATATAATTCTCAATATTTTACTTACACACATGAGACAAGAAACAATACCTGTGGTGCGGAACAGTTTGAAACAACAGTGGCAAGAAAAAATCAATATCAATTAAGCTTAAACAAATCATTATCAATTCAAACATTCAAGAAAAACATCTCCCCTATAATTTTTTCTCCCTCTTTTTATGATGTCCCCAAATAGGAAAATATGAATAACACAAAGAAATGCAAATGGAGAATGTCACAAGGTAATAAAACGATCTTTGTTTGAATTTTTCAAAAAATTTCTCAAAAAATAGAACAAAAATCACACTATGAAAGAACATGAAACTAACCAAGCCGGTGATAGAGAAAATGTAAGGATGTGAAGAAATTTGATGGCAAAATCAATGCATATGAATATAACATATGTGCATGATGAATTTTGGATATTCCTAACGAATCAAATCAACATCTTCCTTAGGTGTAGAAATGGTGAAATTATAAGAAATCGACTCAATCCAATCAACAAATCAAAGCTCAAAGTGATTTCCACACCAATAACATCCAAAACTATTTAATATTTTTTTGAGATTTTTAAGAAAGTGCAAAGTCGTTAAATCCAATCAAACTCCCTCAAATTTTTATTCATTTTTCATTTTCTTTTTGAGGTAACTATTATTATCAACTTAGAGAAATCTAATTGGCCCCATTTTTGGCATATGATTATTTTTATTACCTTGATTTTTTCTTGGGCTCTTTCAAGCGGAGGCTTTCATGACGAATTAATTTTGTACTCTTGCAGACCTTTCCCGTGAACACTCATCATTTTTTCATTTATGCATTTGAATTTTCACAGTAAACGGTTCTTACATGCACAACTATTATTAATCTCTTTATATCACAATTGGTTCATTGTATAGATATAATTGAGATGGAAACACTCAAACTAACATGTGATTGACAAGCACAATAGTAAAATAAAATCGTGCACGTGGTCATTAAAGGAGATAAGGAGCCAAACATGTAGAAGATATCACTAATCACATCTTAATGACTCCACACATTATAAAGCACAAGGATGAAATGATGTCGCACGTCTAAGCACTATCAAACAGTCACGTGGAATATGGAATGAAGTTGTGACTATGGATATCTTAAATGTTCATCCATAAACGGTGTAAACAAAATACAAAACCCTTTTTTTGTTTTTCAAAAAATTTGTATAAAAAGAAAATATTTTTGTCTTTTTCAAATATTTATCAAAAATAAAATCTTTTTTTATTTTTAAATTTACAAAAAAAAATAGAAAATCTTTTTGTATATTTCTTAAAAAGTGGGAAAAAAAAATAAAACAAAAAATAGTGATACAAATGATATAGTCTAGAAATAGGAACCATATGATGTGAACCCGAACAATGCATTATATTCTAGACATGGTTACCACCCCTTAGTCAACTGTGCAAATTTAAAAAGACTTCCTAAGAATCTCAAATATAAGAGCGTCTAAAGGCTTCGTGAAAATATCAGCTAACTAGAGGTCGGTAGACACAAAACTCAAGGATACGACCTTTTTTTCTACTAGCTCACGGATGAAATGCTCGCATATCCTATTGTGACTTTTGCGCGCATGCTGGTTTGGATTGCGGGATATGTTTATCGCGCTCGTATTATCACAGGAAATAGTCATGTTGTCCTATTATATCCCATAATCCTCCATCATCCGCTTCATCCATAGAAGTTGCGTTCAATAACTCTCGGCGGCTATGTACTCGGCCTTCGTAGTGGATAAAGAAATGGATTTTTTCTTCTTGCTCAACCAAGGGACAAAAGCAGAACCAAATAAGAAACACCCACTATAGACGCCACATTAAAGGACCCCTAGGTCTCCCCTTAGTCCCTAACACATCCCAATCTCACCGTAAACCCTAGGTCTCACTTCGAGTACCAATCTAGAGCCCACCAGGCTCCAGTCAATTTTATCGTCAGAGTGAAAGCTCTTTGAATATTTGAAGGGCTCTAAATACCATTTTTAATGGTCCTCCCTGTGCGCAAATTAGCATAACGGTTCAAACAAACATACCATTTTTCTACCGAAGATCGATTCGGAGGCCGACGGGCACTCCCGGGCCCTGATTTGACCCAATTAACTTCACCGTCAGAGTGAAAACTCTTTGAATGTTCAAAGTGCACTTAAACCCCTATCCAACGGTCTGCACCGTGCTAGAAACAACATAACCATTCTGACGAACGATCAATTTTCCCTCGAAAATTGATTTGGAGGCCACCGGGAGCTCTCGGGCTCCGTTTGACCCAAGTGAACTCTTCATCTTGAACGATACTAAATGAATCTCCAAAGGGAACTGAATACTCTTTCTAACAGTCCACCACGTGCATGATTCTGACCTATGGTACAGACAAACGATCTGTTTTACTCTGAGGGGTCCCTGGGCGATTTCGAGCCCCGGTTGACAAAGGTCAACCTTTTGAATTAAAAAAAAATCTTTTGAATGCCGAAGTACATCTCCTAAACTTTCAATAGTCCTCCCCATGCACAATTCTAACTTACCATGCGGACGAACGATCCATTTTGCGTCTGACAATCTCCCATCTAAAGGAACGATGTGCGCTTCCGAGCCACATTTGAACCAAAGTCAACTCCCGAACTTGAGATTAGTCCCAAGGACTCTCGAAGGTATCTAAAATACCTTTCTAATGGTATTACCCATGCACAATTCAGATCAATGATTTGTGTTCTACGACCGTTTTCCCAAAAAATCTGCACGGGACTACCAAATGGCATGTCCTAATACCTCCCTATCGGCACTGTGTCCAGGCCGATAGGAACCCCCTGGGGTAGGCTGATTGTCATCCCCTAACCCTATAAACAGGGGCCATGACCTCAGTCTAAAAAGACATCAGATCCATTAGCATCAGTGATCTCAGCAACATTCCCTCGAAATCCGCGAAGTCCCTCATGTGAAGTTTCATCCAAGCTTACATTCCCATCCTTTTCACACCCAATTTGGCAACTATCCTTCTCTTTCGTAAACATTCGTAAACATTCAAGGGAGTTCATCCAAGACCAATGATCAAGTTTCAAAGAAGGTCCAATTCTTTCCCTCTCTCTTTAAATTCGTTATTTTTGCATAATACACATTAGATTCATAATCTAGTTCTTTCTTTAGCTCATACACATTAATGTCTACACTTTTATTAGTATATTTCACATACTCTATTTTCTACAAAAATCCCCAAAACAAATAAAAGAGTGTCATACCCGTAAATTTCGAACGGAATTATCCATCACACATTTTCCACACATGCACATAAAATAAAATTCTGTTTGAATCAACGGGATAAACCCCACCCCTATGCTACATTCAAACTACGTGGACTTTGATGCCTTTATAGGCTACGTAGGCATCTCGGATTAAATTCCAAGACTCGAGTCCATTTTTCCAATTTTCCCAATTTCTCAAATTCCCTAATTTTCTAAAACCCCCATTTTCATATTTATTTATATATCATGCTTGTTTGCATTTCATCCAACACATATTATCGTTTCCTAGTAACGATCAATATTGCGATGAACGTGCAAAACATAATTTCTATAAATATTATTTTGAGAACATTCCTATGGATGACCTCACTCTACCTTGTCCATGGTATGAGTTGAATGATTCTGATCTCCATTATTTAAACACGCACACACACTTCACTGGGTTATAAAGGAAAATAATAACACTAGGCTATGAGAGACCGAAAGGGAGGGATGGGTGCCTAACACCTTCCCATTCTGTAACTTAGCCCCCGAACCTTCGAACTATTGGTTTCGTATGCATCAGTTTTTTCTTGATGCCGCTATCTCGAAGTGGAAACATGTTCTTTTGCCTGTTTTATGAAAATAGGCTAGCGACTCTATCTCTTCACATTTACCACTACATCGATGATGGCCAAAGAAACCTTCCCAAGAGGGCTGCGAGACTGCGGCATAGCCTTACCGAGGGGGAGACGTATCTATATCTATCTATCTCTCCTCCCTAGGTGCCGCCCGGGATGGCCAACGTGGTGATTCCGATGACGACTATTTTTAAGATGGTTAAACTCTGTTTTCATGGATGTTTTACTTTCTTGTATATTCCCCTATTTTTATGTTCCCCTTATTATTCCTTCTACGTATGTACCTCATGCTTGTGCCACTCTTCATTCACTTGTTGAATTTTTCCTTGTACACTTCACACCACGTGCACCTAGGATCACATATATCCACATGTTGCACGCACCACCACTCTCACTTGTTGGCACTACTATTTATACTTGTACCTCATTCTCGATTGGGCATGATCAATAACGATATTCTCTCCATAAGATACTAATCAAAGAATCATGCATGGTACACACAACATCACCAAAGGGCATTGCTATTGACCAAATTTTGTCCCGTAACTGGTGAGTCACTTCGTGATGGGAATTGGTCCGACAGGTCGCAGTTAGCCTAAGAGATATGGCTCTCACCTTCCATTAGCCAAGTGCCTTCGACGTATATCGAATGGTTCACATGCATCGTACCGCTTGACCGAAGTCATGACGGGAGGTATATTGCAGGGAACTTGTTCACGTACGTCGAGTATATCAAATTCGCTCTCACACGTATCGTCCCCATGAGCTATATAGTGAGGAAATTCACGTACACTCAGGTATATCAAATGGCTTTTCCACACGTACCGATTGCCCTCAAAAGCAAGATGTATATCGTGGAAGTCTCACCAAAGGGGGGAACACCCTCCAATTAACCCAACATTTTCATACCCACATATAGGTTTCAAGCCTAAGACACACATATTAGATTGACGGTTTTGACCCGAAACTCTGCCAAAATTTCGGGTCAGCCTGCCACCTAAATTTTTCATGCAATTTTTAAAACGGGACCCTTCCCGTGAGCCTAGTAACAAGTCCAACCCTAGTTTCTACATATAATAAATCCCATTTTTCTAGGGTCGGGTCTCATCTGGCATTTCTTTTTTGCATCTAGGCAGACTTAATACAAGTGAGAACCTAATAAACATAATAATCATGCTGAGACCCGTCTCTCGTCTTTTTCGTCTCTCTTTCAAAAAGTGTCCAAAAAGATTTTCTTTTCCTCCCAAAATAAAAATAAAAAAACATTTTTTTCCTCATGTTTTCCAAAAATGTCAAAAAACATTCTACTCCTTTTCTAAACATAACAAATTCCCATTCTTTTCTTTTTCAAAAATAAATCCCAATTTTTCTCCTTATCAGGTCGATCACATACCCTTATCCTGGCTCCCTATTGGCTTCGGTCTTCAGTTAAACCGCCCCGAAGTTCAGTCAATCCCCTTACTTCTTTTGAGTTCGAGATTCACTCGCCTTCTATGGAGAACACGGATCAAGTGCCAAATTTACAGCCGAATTTATTGACAGTTCTAGCTCAGCTCACTGCCAAAATTGACATCCTTCAAATCGAGATTCATGAGATGCAAATAAATCGGGTCCCTGTCCTCGAAGATACTGAGGTCTTTTTCCCTCGCGCTATGTGTCTGCCTGCACCCGAGCCTATTTAGGTTCCCAAGGAATACTAGCATTCTCCCCGTGCTCCTCTTGCTAATGGCCACCGCCAACCCATCTGCCTATGCCAAACCTTGCTCAGTCAGGGGCTAACTTACCCATGACTGTTGACCTAAAAGAGGAAAATTCAACAAGTTCAAGGAAGACATCAAGATGTTGACCATAAGAACACACTATATGGCTGACTTACTTGAGTCTGTGCTATATAAGAGTTCCAACTAGTTTGGATATCGAGACAAAATAGGATTAGTTTTTTTATGAGTTACTCTATCTCAAAAAGGTATCCAAGCTTTATAAAAGGAATCCTAGTCCAAGAACGAAAATTCTTTAATGTTCTATAAAAAGGTAAGTACAACTCTTGAACCACATTACGGCACACAAACTACGTATATGTGATATTGTGTGTGCACAATCTTCTTTGGTGTTTAGACCTATTCAAATAATTTTTAAAATTATTTAAAACATCCTTTTAAAATCATTTAAACGATTCTTACTTGAATTAAAATATAGTTTTAAAATAATTGAGGAAAAAAATTAAAATCATTTTTGTGGTGCAAATTAAATTTTTCAAAAGCTTAAATGCGCGTGCGATTTAGCCAAATTTATTTTTCATTTCTTTAACACATCTTTTTCATTTTTTCAATCTGAGTTGTGAGCCATTAGATCGTGACCCTTGATCCCTATGTTATCAACAATCTACAGTTGAACCTATCTCAATCCGTGTGCTTCCAAATCAGCTAACCAAAGATCGTCATTTTCTCCGCTGATTTTACACCATTAGATGAGATTTTCGTTCGTCAAAATCGATTTTCACCATTGGGTTGTAACAAATTTTCGTTTCTAAGGATATATAGCTCATTTAGGGTTGATCTTCATTCAGTTGAGAGATTAGAGAGAGGTCGGCGCCTAATAGAAAAGAGAGAAGGAGACTTCATCTCCACCGAGAGAAAAACTAAGAGATCAAGAGAGAGCTCGTCGACTCTTTAAAAGGAAGATGCCAGAGCTGTTAAGAGAAGAAAGTTGTCATCGGCGCAAGAGAGAGAAAACTGAGAGTAGGTCGGTGTATCATAAGAGCTCGTCTCTCAATCGAGAGAAATCAGAGAGTGTTTTGAGAACTCAAAATCAAACCCTATATTTTACACTTTACTGACTTGATTTATGTTGAAGACCTCTTCAACAATATGTATTTCTAATAACCATATAGTTCACTGAGTTTTCTAGGTTCTTTATTTCTGATGTCTTTGATCTCATTGTTCTTATTTTGATCCAACATTGCGGTTTCAAATAAATTTTGAAACATAAGACTTCTTGTTGTATATATATTTAGATCTGAAAATACATTTTCGGTTTCAAAATATAATTTCACAAATTGGTGAAATAAGTTTGAACATAAATTTCTAAAACAAATCTTGATATAAATTTTTTGGTAAGATTTGAAATTTGTTGAAGTCTATTATTCAAAACAGATTTGAAATTATTTTCATATCATATAGAATGATTTGTAGTTCGTAGTAATTTGTTGTCTAATTAATTGAGAGATGTGAGATGCATTTATGCATTTAGATTAATTCACAAACACTTTCACTATCACATAAACACTTAGATATTGTGGTTCTTGGTGAGATGTATTATTTATTTAGATTCTATAATCAAGTGGACAAGGAAAAAGCAAGGAAGCTGCGGGAGGAAGATCATATCAAGTCAGAAGCCTCTGAGAGTGGAGTAACTTGTGTAGGTAATTTTTTGAGCTTAGATTTAGGATCTCATATTGCATGGTTAGTGCTGTAACTTGTGTCTTGTGATTTTAGTGGATTTTTATTTTTCTCCATAGAGGGGGATGTGGATGTTTCCCTTATTTTAGTGTTTTACCACGTTTAAATCGCGTGCCAAATTTTCTTGAATGTTTTTAATTGCTTTTGTGAACAATATCTCATTGAAGACTTAATTTTGGATTTTAGTTTTAAAAACATAAGGTAATCAAACTAACAAATCTAGAGGCCATGTTCAAAAAACATTTAACACATCGTGTGTTGTATTTTGAAAAGAGTTTTGTTCAAAGAGTTTGTTTTTGTAGTTTACTTAATTTATAACATTTCGTTATTAACTTAGTAAGCAATTTTTCAAGTGGTATCGAAACGGGTTTATCAAAAGTTATTTTGATCCTGAAACTCCAAAAATTATTTACAAAATCTATTTCTGAATATAGATGAAAGATTTGAGAAGTTAGGTAACCTTTCCCAACCACCACTCTTTGATGGAAACAAATCTCTTACTGCAAAGTACGAATGGTTGCTTTAATTTAAGGAACTTTTGGGGATGATGTTTGGGATATGATTCAAAATGGTCATGTACATCCAACTAAGTCTTTATTTGATATTGATCCCACAAGGGTTAAGAAAATTCTTAACCAATTTACTACGGTAGAGAAAAAAAGTCTCGAGATAATACTAAGAGCAAGATTGCAATCTTTATGTCCATTAACGAGCATGAGTTTAAAAGAACATCTATTTGATCTACTTCTAAAGAGGCATGGGACACTCTAGTCACCGCACATGAGGGTGATGAACGTGTTAAGTCCAAAAAAACACAAATTCTCGTCCAACAGTATAATACACTGATTATGGATGACAATGAATCCTTTGACGATTTCTACATTAGGTTAATCGATATTTTCACAAAATTACATGCAAATGATATAATCTATAGTAGAAAAGAAATCGTTCAAAAGATTCTTAGGTCATTACCTACTAAGTTTGATAATAATAGATATGCCATTGAAGAAGTGGACGATCCAAACCTGACTCCTGAATTGCTAAGTAGCAAATTAAGAACTGTTGAGATGGAGTTAGAGTTCAAAAAATAAATGACTGCCCAAAATAGGAGACTCATTGGATGTAATGTTGTGTTTTCATCACAATTGACTTCACCTAAAGTTAGTCCCTTAGACTTTGACCTTGACTTTGACCTAAATAATGATTGTGATTTTGATGATCTTGATAACCAAATTGACTTGATGAGCAAATAGTTTAAGAAAATAATCAAATTCATGAACTCATTAGCAGCCAAACATGGCAAACCCGGTTATCAAGGCCCTCAAAATTCCAAACCTCATGAAAGATATAACAACAAAAGGACCTACGACAATAATCGACCTAAGTTAGACATGAAATATGTCAAATGTTATAGATGTGGTAAAAGGGGGCATTTTGCTAATAAATGCCTAGATATACTTAACAACAATACTACGGCTAATTTGTGTAAGACATGGGACGACTCTAGTGATTCTGATGAAGATTAAACTGAGTCAACCCATAATTATGAGTCATATATGTCATTCTATGCTAGCATCATATACCATGATGGTGATGAATGTGTGATTACTGATGATTCAATTGTTCCTATTATTGCATTTGTTGTTGAGAATGTTGTGATTGTTGATGATGAAAACAACACTTTTAGTGATAGTTTATGGGTGTGTCAAATTGAAAACGTTGTCGATGAACCTAAAGTGTGTGTAAGTTCCATATATGAAATGAATTCTATATGAGACACTACACACACTACACTTAGTGAGTCCGACGATGATATTCCAGATCTTCAAGAGTTATGCACGAAAATGCTTTAGAAAAGTGCTCGTCTTGAGAAAATGGTAAGCTACTGAATGAGCATGTTGATTTACCTAACCAGACTATTAGGAAGAACGTTAAAGAGTTTACAACACAATGTGTTTCCCATGAGACTGAAACTAAAGAATTTTCCACAAAAATAGAATATCTTTTTGAGAAAAATAATATTTTGGAACAAAAATTCAAGTCTACTTTGGTGAACTTCAAGAATCTAAGAAAAAAGTTTTAAATGTGTTTAAAAATGATTACACTTTAAAACTCAAGCTAAATCGTATGAAGAAATTCTTGTGGGAAGCCAGTTTGATTCTAAAGACAAATCGAGTTTTGGATTTGGAGAAAGTTTATACTAGAAAAAATGTTTCTACTGAAAATGTTGTTTTTGTAAAACAAGGCTAGAATCTTCAGAACGCTTAGAAAGAAAATTGTTTTAAAGATGTCTCTAAGGAGAAACAAAGTGACTATACTCAACAGCCCAAATCTAATGGTCTAGCTAAGTATGTCTATCCTCATGTTAGAAATCATTATCAAAAACCCAAAACCAATGACACCTGGATGACCATTCCTATGAGGGATAAACCAATTTTCAAAGATTTTAGTAATAAAGTTAAGTCATCCACACATCAATATTGTTCATACTGTGATGTCTACAGTCACTCTATTGTCGAATGTTTTCAAAAGAGACTATATACACCTACTTAATCAAATTTTAACTACTAGACAAAAGGTAGGAATACTTATGGTCTCCCTAGATAGACCACAAATAACTCTAACTATAAAAAGAAGGGAGGATCAAAGACTAAGAAGAAACCATTTAGAAAGACCCAACAAAACTTTTCTAAATCAAAGGCCAATAAAACAATAAAAACTATGCCTATTTGAATTAGAAAAGATTACTTGTTACCGCAGCTCAAGTGGAATATTGTCATATTTGCTTTTAAGGCACAATGCACTTCATCTGGATAGTACCTTGACTTCGGATGTTCTAAACATATGACCATAGATGAAACAAAATTAATAAACAAAATAGACTTCCTTAGAGGTAGTGTTGTGTTCCGTGATGGAATTTTGTCTAAGATCATAATTAAGGGAACATTATGTGAGGATGGTCTCCCCAATCTAGATGATGTCCTCCTAGTTAAAGGTCTCAAGGCTAGCCTTCTTAGAATATCTCAATTTTTTTATTCCAATCATACTGTTACCTTTTCAAAAACTGATTGCAAAATCCTTGATGAAAAGGGAAATTGTATTTTAACAGGGAACATAAATGAGGATAACTGTTACATAGTCCTTCCTAAGTTTGAATCTTGTAATATTTCCAGATTAGAAGATGATTATCTTTGGCACAATAGATTGGGACATACAAATTTTGATAATCTTCGTAGGTTAAGTTCCTAAGAAATTGTTAGAGGACTACCTAAAATCAAAAATTCTTTTAATCCTGTTTGTGGTTCTTGTCAGGAAGGGAAAATAATTAAACCTCCACACAAGAAGGCTAAAGATGTTTTAACTACAAAACCTTTGGAATTAATCCACATGGACCTTATGGGTCCCTCTAGAACTGTCAGCTTCTGTGGTAATAGTTACATACTTGTTATTGTGGATGATTACACATGATATACATGGGTAGCCTTTATGAAAAATAAATCCGATACCTTTGAAGAATTATTAAAAATACTTTTAAAAAAAGAAAACGAGAAGGATATCTAAGTTTGTCGCATCAAAAGTGACAGAGGTGGAGAATTTAAAGATTTCGGTGTTATAGAATTTTGTATAGGCAATGGCTATAAACATGGATTTAGTGCGCCTAAGACACCTCAGCAGAAAGGCATTGCTGAAAGGAAAAATAAAACTTTACATGAGATGGCTAGGTTTATGCTATATGCGAAAAATCTACCTAAGTATTTTTGGGCCGAAGTTTTTCAAATGGCTTGTCATATCATTAATCATGTACACCTTAGGAAGAATTCCAAACCTCTTAATAATATTAGAATTAAGAATATTCGTAATGCCATTGGTATGATAGTTCTTACTTAATTCAACACATCATTCATACCCTTCGTAGTTGCATGCAAATAATTAATTTATGAGGATTTATGGTATGAACGTTTCTCAAATGACAAAAGACGCCTCCTAATATCTGTATAATGTAGGAGACCCTTGTATATGCCCCTGTATATGTTATTGCTTGTGTTGACATATTATATCATATTCTCCTGATTTATATTCTTTTACACCATTGTATATTTGAGCAAAATTTGGGGAGAGGAACTTGAGTACCTGTGCTACGATGTTTATCTTTTCTTGTACTAATTTAACTAATATTCCATTGAGTGTTTATCTTTTTCAGGCATTTTTCAAACCCGGTTGTATAGTCTTCATTCTAGTTGAGTAATGTATTTTCTTCTCTTATTTTCGGTTCTAGGATGGGAATGGTTAACTATAGAATTTTATATAGAAAATCTAGGATTTTTCATTTTTACCCACGAGTACGTGATACTCAAGGGAATTTTGTCTCTAATATTCAAAGGGGGAGATTGGGAACACACTATATGGTTAACTTACTCGAGTCTGTGCCATATAGGAGTTCCAACTAGTTTGGATATCGAGACAAAATATGATTAAATTTTTTATGAGTTACTCTATCTCAAAAAGGTATCCAAGCTTCATAAAAGGAATCCCAGTTTAAGAACGAAAATGCTTTAATATTCTACAAAAAGGTAAGTACAACTCTTTAACCACATTAGAACACACACTGCATATATGTGTTATTAAGTGTGCACAATTTTCTTTGGTGTTTAGACCTCTTCACACAATTTTTTAAATTCTTTAAAACATCCTTTTAAACTTATTTAAATGATTCGTTCTTGAATTAAAATATGGTTTTAAAATAATTGAGACTAAAAATTAAAATCACTTTTTTGGTGCACATTAAATTTTTCAAAAGCTTAAATGTGCGTGTGATTTAGCCAAATGCATTTTGTATTTTTTTTAACAGAGCTTTTGCGTTTTTTCAATCTGAGTTGTGAGCCATTAGATCGTGACCCTTGATCCCTATGTTATCAACGAACCAAAGCTAAACCTATTTCAATCCGTGTGCTTCCAAATCAGCCAACCAAAGATCATTATTTCCTCCGTTGATTTTGCACCATTATATGAGATTTTCGTTCATCAAAATCGATTTGTACCCTTGGTTGGTAATAAGTTTTCATTGTTGAGTATATATAGCTCATTTAGGGTTGATCTTCATTCAGTTGAGAGAATAGAGAGACGTCGGCACCTAATAGAAGATAGAGAAGGAGATTTCATCTCCACCAAGAGAAAAACTGAGAGATCAATAGAGAGCTCGTCGACTCTGTAGAAGGAAGACACCGGAGCTGTTAAGAGAAGAAAGTATCTATTGACACAAGAGAGAGAAAACAGAGAGAATTTCGGTGTTTCATAAGATCTCGTCCCTCAATCGAGACAAATCATAGATTTTTTTGAGAACTCGAAATTGGGCCCTATACTTTACATGTCGCTGGTTTGATTTGTGTTGAAGACCTCTTCAACAATATGTAATTCTAAGAACCATATAGTTCACTGAATTTTCTAGGTTCGTTATTTCTGATTTCGTGGATCTCATTGTTATTATTTTGATCCAACATTGTGGTTTCAAATAAATTTTGAATCATAAGACTTCTTATTGTATATATATTCAGATCTGAAAATACATTTTTTGTTTCAAAATATAATTTCACGAATTGGTGAAATAAGTTTGAACATAAATTTTTGAAAGAAATCTTGATATATTTTTTTTTGTCAGATTTGAAATTATTTGCATCTCATATAGAATGATGTGTAATTTCTAGGAATTTATTATATAATTAATTGAGAGATGTGCGATGCATTTATGCATTTAGATTAATTCACAAACACTTTCACTCTCACACGAACACTTAGATAATATGGTTCTTGGTGAGATATATTGTTTGTTGAGACGCTATAATCAAGTGGACTGGTAAAAAGAAAGGAAGCTACGGTAGGAAGATCATATCAAGTCAGAAGACTTTGAGAGTGGAGTAACTCGTGTAGGTAATTTTTTTTAGCTTAGATTTAGGATCTCATATTGCATGCGTAGTGCTGTAAGTTGTGCCTTGTGATTTTAGTGTATTTTTGTTTTGATCCGTAGAGGGGGTTGTGGATGTTTCCCTTATTATAGGGTTTTACCACATTAAAAATTGCGTGTCAATTTTGCTTGAATGTTCTTAATTGCTTTTGTGAAAATATCTCATTCAAGACTTAATGATGGGTTTTAGTTTTAAAAACCTAAGGTAATCAAACAAAAAAATCTAGAGGACATATTCAGAAAACATTTAACGCATCTTGTGTTGCATTTTGAAAAGAGTTTTATTCAAAGAGTTTGTTTTTGGAGTTTACTTAATCTATAACATTTTGTAATTAGCTTGGTAAGAAAATTTTCAGACCAAGAAAGTTGATCAAGTCAGACTCTCTAGGAACTACATGGACTACACCACATGTCTCCCTATCCTAAAGCCCAGTTATCAAAAAATCCAAGATACCCAATATCGAGAAGTTGGGAGGCAGTGGACCATCATCTCCGTAGCTATCACCGAGCCATAACTCTCCTAGGGGATTCTAAAGAAATAATGGACCAAATGTTACGAAAGACTTTGAAAGATAGCGCTCTCCACTGGTTCTTATGCCTTGATGAATCCAAGATCCTTAGTTGGGAAGATGTTTCCCGCGAGTTCATATCACAATAAAAGTACAATGAAGAGCTAAAAGTCACCCGCCATGACTTAGATCTACTTAAACAGAATCCTGGGGAATCATCCAGCAACTTCATAGCAAGCTGTAGAGAAAAACCAGCTACCATGACCAATCGACCTTTCAAAGAAGAACATGTCAGTATTGTAAAAAAGAACTTCCCACCCCATGTACGAGCAATAATGGGAGGATAGTATTACCCTCACTTTTGAGCCCTCCAATAATCAGGAAGGGAAATTGAAGAAAGTCTTTCTAAGACAGAAGTTGAACTGAGGAAAACCTTTGGATAGTTTGCTCCTAGAAATTTTGAAAAAACTGCTAATACCACGATTTCTACCATTAACAATATATCTCAACCTGCCTCTTAATGGGAAGCAGAAAGCCGTCCAAACCCGATTCGAAAGGAATACACCGTGCTTTACGCTCTTCTCTCTAAAATCTACCAGGCCCTTTTGGGCTAAAATCTGATCAAACCCTTGGACCCCCATCCATTACCAAACCCACTTCCAAAAAATGTTAAACCTGATGCCTATTATGACTTTCACCAAACTGCTGGCCATACCACTAACCAATGTTTCCATCTTCGAAATGTGATCCAAGGCCTAATTGATTGGGGTGTCATCACCCCACTAGCTAATCCCAAACAAAAAACTACCCATAATCCACTGCCGAATCATGCAAATGCCATATTCCAAGAAGAATACCCAAAATTTGACCCATCAACTCGAATCATGCTGAGTGAATGACCGATCATACGCATATACTCTGCTAAACCTCTCCAAACATGCCAATATTTCATCTTATACCGTACCAGTTTCGATGATCAAGCCTTATCCCTTCTCATCCGATCATGTATCATTGTTCGCACCCGTTCTGGAGGTAAAGATATGGATCTATCATAAGTGTTGAACAAACTCTTGGAGTTTGGGATAAAATTGCCCTCCTAGATGACCATCGACTGTCAGAGATTCAATGGGTTATTCTTAGAAGATCAAAATGGGCCCAAGAGTCTGACAATTGGGTGGTTCCAATCGATAAAGTCAGTATAAATGACATGATCCAGATCATGACAAATTTGTTTTAACAGGCTAGTGATATTTGTAGTGTATCCGAGTTACTCGCTGCTTTCAAATTACAAGGGGGCTTGGTCCCTGCAGTTCTGCATTTCCTTGCCGAATGGGAGGAATTATACAAAGAGGTCGTGGAAGTTATGGAGTGCATTGAATTTTAATGGAAAGACAATATCGTTGCCATCGGATGGGGGATAATTTTGAAGATTCAGAAAAAACTAGCTTAAGACAACATATGCGGGATGATATCATTTGAGGAGCTCCTAGGAGAAATCAACAAGGTTGTTGAACAACCCGATATCGATGAAGAAACATGATTATATTTTTCCCTTCTTTTATTAACCACATGACCAGGTCAGGAAGACATTACCATATCCCAAATATACAATCGTCACTAAGCGATAAAGGAAAAGGTATCGGGAATCTCCTTATGCGGAAAATGACCCTTGAGGAAAGAAAGATCCTCGATCGACTAAAGAAAACCCAAGACAACATCAATTTATGGGGGTCTTTTATGTCTTTCCATTTGCACCGAAATGCCCTAATCAAGCTACTTACAGGACCCACAGTTCCTCCCTCAACCACGCCAAAAGAAGCGGTGAACCTAGTCGGATCCTTGGCCTCTACTCGAATGTTATGCTTTTTTGAAGAAGAAATCCTTAAGACTCGTCCCAACCACAATCATGCTCTTAATATCTCTGTTAAAGATATGGGGAAAACTGTCCCCCTCTCTCTTGTCAATAACGGATCATCTTTGAATGTTTTCCCGTTAAGAACCCTCAACTCTCTGGGATTGAAAATGAGCGACCTTGCTCTAACCTCTATTGTTATACGTGCCTACGACAACACCCCCGAGAAGTAATGGGATCTATCAATCTTACAATAGAGTCTGGCCCTATAAATCCTATCATTGAATTCTAATTCATCGAAATCCCACCCAATTTCAATCTGCTTCTCGGACGACCGTGGCTCCATAGCATCAAAGGGGTGTCCTCTTCCCTTCATCAAAAATTGAAGTTCTTCATCGATGGGCAAGTTATCACCATCTTGGGAGATAGAAACAACATCGAGAAAGCAAACACCAATAATCCAGTACTTGAAATATAAAAGAGGGTGAATGATATGCTTATGTCAAGATTCCAAATTGAACCACTCCTACTCCCAGCAGGGGATAACTTCAAAGACAGGGTTTGTACGAAATATGACCCTCATGGAAACATCAATGTAATCCAAATGTTCAAGAACATGCACTTCATGCTCGGACTGGGGCTAGGGCGAAGAAAACAAGGATAATTTAACCTGTTGTGTTGAAGTAAGCCTTTCCTCCTTGTGTCTTGGGCTATCAGCCATCAGAAGAAGAACTCAAATTGATTCGTCAAACTCGACTAAAGAAGGGGTTAGAATGCGTTAGAGCTATCTCGAGAAATTCCTTAAATGGAAGATTCATAAGATAAGGTGAAGATTTCCCCTTCTGTGGCTTCTTTGAACCTTGGTATGACCATATAGATAAAAGGATGAAACTAAGAATGGATATGTTCTTTCAAGACAGCTACTCATGGGCCGAAAGTTCCCAACACCATGTACAACCAATCACTGAAGAGACCACAACTGATATCGAGGATTATGAGGGCAGTGACTCCAAGGACTCCTTAAATATACAAATACTGGGGCTGACACTCTGCATGATCCACTCAGGGGCTACATCGTCGAATCCATCTTACCTCATTAAAGATACGGATGCACCTCTTCTGAACTGGAATGCTGCACCTGTGCCACCTGTTAATATTCAACCTAACCTCGATGTTTATCCCCTTTCCCCTTTAGTTGTTTTCCCTCACTCTGATGTAATCGAGACCCCCTTTGATGAGGTTCTCAATGATGTTTTTCCCATCAATGAAATAAATGAAGATTTTGAGTACCTTGTTGTGCCTTACATTAATTGTCTTGATTATAATCAAAATCTTAATGATGATGATTTTTCAAATAAACAATTCTTAACGGATCTAAATAAGGTTAATAACAAATAACATAACCGCATTCAAGTTAATGAAGATGAAACTGTTGTTATTAATCTCGGTTCTAGTAGCCAAATGCGCGAGATTAGGATAGGGGCCACCCTCAATGAGCATGAGCACGTGAAACTTAAAGAACTACTAAAGGAATTAATGGATGTCTTTGCATTGTCCTACAATGATATGCCCGATATTGACCTTGAGATAGCCTAGTATAAGATTCAAACTCTCCCAGGTTGCAAACCAGTCAAACAAAAATTGCAAAAGATCTGCACCGAATGGTAACTCAAGGTTAAAGAAGAAGTAGTCAAGCAATTGAAAGTGGGATTAATTCGTGTGACTGAATATCCCACGTGGCTAGCCAATATCGTATATGTGCCAAAATCAGGAGGGATGGTTCGCATGTGTGTCGACTACCAAGACTTGAACAAGGCCTCTTCGAAGGATGATTACCCGCTACCCAACATCAAGATGATTATAGATAATACGAACAATCACACTCTCAAGTCATTCATTAATGGGTTGACCAGATATAATCAGATCAAGTTTCACCCATCTCACCAAGAGAAAATCACATTCATCACCCCTTAAAGAACCTTTTATTACAATGTCATGCCATTTGGTCTAAAAAACACAATGGCTACCTACTAGAGGGCTTCCACATCCATTCTGCATGATCTAATACACAAGGAAGTCAAGGTCTATGTAGATGACATGATTCTTAAGTCCAATACTAGGGAAGGCCATGTTCCCACTCTCCAAAAGTTCTTCGAACGACTATAACAATACCAGATGCGGCTCAACCCACAGAAATGTGTCTTCGACATCACTAAAGGAAAACTTTTAGGATTCATGGTTAGTGAGAAAGGTATAGAGGCATATCCTGCCAAACTAAAATCCATACTTGAGATGCCACCACCTTGAACGGAGAAGGAAGTCCGAGGATTCCTTGGGAAATTACAGTACATCAGGTAGTTCATCAGCCAATTGACTTGCATTTTTGATTCCATATTTAAACTCCTTCGAAAGGATTCAACCAAAGTCTGGAAAAAATCTTTCCAAGAAGCCTTCAAACGAATCAAGTAATACCTAACCCAACCCCCGATGCTCATGCCACCGCAACCTGATCTTACCTTACTCGTATACCTAACTATAACTGATACTATCACTGGGGCTTTGCTATCCCAATACCTCGAAGAAACCCAAAAAGAGAGAGCCATATACTATGCCAGTTGAAAGTTGGCCAGTTGCAAAGTTAACTACACTACCTTGGAAAAAACATGTGTCGCTCTTGTCTGGGTTACCCAAACGTTACGGCACTACATGCTCGCCTTCCCCATTAATATTGTATCCCAAAAGGATCCAATCAAGTACCTACTCGATAAGCCCGACCTATCCATCCGAATGGCCCGTTGGTTGATGCTCCTAGCCAAATTTTATATTACTTATGTCATCCAAAAGACCATGAAAGGAAGAGCCATCTCCGAGTACCATGTTAATTACCCAATGGAAGAGGCCGATGTTTGGATCTTTGAGTTCCCTAATAAGAATATCCTCTGTACCTACCAAGAAGACCTTCAATGGGAAATGTTCTTTGACGGTGCTACCAACGAAAGAGGGTATGGTATTGGGATCCTCCTAATTGCCCCTGATGACTTTCACAGTCCCATTGCCATCAAGATGGATTTTCCTTCCACCAATAACATGACTGAATATGAGGCATGCACGATAGGCCTCAAAGTTGCCCTTCAAAAAGGAATTCAATACCTCGATGTCTACGGGGATTCATCCCTTATCATCGGTCAAGTACTTAGAAAATGGAAAGTCAAGGATGAGAAACTCTTACCCTTTAATGCTCACCTAGAAGAGCTAGCTTCCTAATTTCAAGAAATCACCTTCCACTACCTTCCCTGAGCAAAGAATAACCTAGCCGACGCCCTTGCTACCTTATACTCTATGATTAACATGCCCGAGGGAATAACCATGGCCCCTTTCCTTGTCTAAAAATAAGACAAATCCACCCACTGCTACCACATTGAGCTCATTATGGAGCAAGATCCAAAAATAGCAGACTACTGGTACTATGATATTTGGCACCTCCTCAAACATGGTAGGTATCCCCAAGGATCTGACAAGAAAGACCGAGCGACTCTTTATAGACTGGCTGCTCAGTATATTGTCCGTGATAAAGCACTGTTTAAGAGAAACTTTAATGGAACCCATTTGCACTGCATCGCAGGGGCTGACATTGAAGAAATGATACAGAAAATCCACAATGGGGAATGAGGACCCCGTACGAACGGCTTTATGCTCGCCAAAAAGATCATCCAGTAGGGTTACTCCTAGACTACCATGGTTCAAGATTACATAACCTACATTCGAATATGCCTCAAATGCTAATAGTTTTCTAACCTATAGCACTTAACCCCGCAGGAATTATACAACAAGACTTCTCCCTGACCGTTCTCCACATGGGGCATTGACATCATAAGGAAAGTTACACCAAAGCATCCAATGGTCATGAGTTCATCCTAGTCACCATTGACAACTTCACTAAATGGGCTGAAGCCGAGTCATACTCAGCTTTTAATGCCAAAAAGGTGGCCAAGTTCATCAGGAAAAACATCATTTATTGATATGGGGTCCCGCACGAGCTGGTATCAGACAACGGGATACATTGTGAGGCAGAAGTTACAGAATTGGTCGATGAGTATGGAATTTAAAGACACAAATCTTCTCCATACCAACCTCAGACGAATGCCACAGTCGAGGCAGCCAATAAGAACCTGAAAGCTATTATCAGCAAGATGACTAAGAGTTGTCGAGATTGGGTCGATAATATCCCTTACGCCCTCTAGGGATATCACACTTAAGTTCGAACCTCTAATCGGGCTACCTCTTACTCTTTAGTCTACGGCATGGAAGCATTCCTACCCGTTGAGCTAGAAATCCCTTCGCTGCGCGTCATATTTAAAAGCAAGGTCAGCAAGGAAGACTGGCACCAAATTCATCTTGATGAGTTGTCCATTATGGACGAAAGAAGGTTGAAAGCTCTATATCAAATACAAGGGTACCATCTCCGCATAGCGTGATCATTCAACAAGAGAGTCAAGGAAAATGATGTCTGAGAAAGGGACTTAGCCTTCAAAGAAATAGTAGAGCCCATCTGGGACCCCAAAGGGTAATTCAAGACCAATTGAAGCGACCCCTACATTGTGAAGAAGATCCTATCAGGTGGCGCCGCTATGCTCACCGACCTTGATGGAGAAGACATAGTGCATCCAATCAACCTAGACCATTTGAAGAAATTCTACCCCTAGTCCAAAATCTCAGCGCGGTACAATTCTTCTCATCTCCCTTCTATTATATTCTAAAAAAAAGCTCTTCATGTCCCCTAATTTGAACTACGTGGGGCTTGATCCTCTAAAAGCCTTTTTTCTTGCAAAAAAATGAATTTTAGAAAATTTTGAAGACCCTCAAAGGTATGTAGGCATCTCATCTGTTTACATGAGCATGATCCCCTTCTTTTTCACAAAAGGGACACTTCATTTTAGCACATACATGAACAAAAGGATTATGTATGCGTTAGCAATTGGTATAGATAATTCAAAATGAAAAGTTCATCAAGGGGCATAACTTTATGATCAAAACCTTTTTATTTTATTATTTAAAATTCAGTACAAATTACATTGGCATAGGGAGCCAAATGACTTCCCTTGTCAAGCCTACTCCTACCTTCATAAAGCCAAGATAAAACCAAGCCCCACTACTCCTAAAAATCATCCTCCAATTATTCCCACAAACCAAACCCATTATAAAAGCTTCACAAAATCCTACCCGCAGCTTCCAGAGGAACCGATCCCATTATCACCTGCATCCTGGGTTCCCAAACCTCCCCCACCTGAATGGAGTATTGCAGACGCTCCATAGAGCGATAAGCCCAGACCAACCTCTGAAAAACCACAACACCTCCTTCCATGGTGTCAGATATGGCAAACCACCTTTGCCAAGTCTCCACAGCCAGCATCCTGGCCACTACCTTATTCCACAACCACTTCATGTAGTCCTCGGAGATGGGCCAGACTCTACCCACAGACTAAGAAGGACGGGTCGACGTACGATGTTTCTCCCATAGAGATCCAAGCCGCATGTGCATATGATCCGTCAGGTCCTCCACAATAAACAAGTTTAGTGTATGCGGTGGCACAGTTTGCTCCTAACTAAATTGTCACAGCAACAACCAAGGAAAGTAAAAAGTGGTCCGCCTGAGGCCAACCAACCGGACATATTAGTACTCCCCGACTTCCAGAATGGGTAGCAGGTCCCCCCACCAAGGCACTGACTAGTGTAAGCCCCGAGACCCGGGCTCTACAAATCAGTTCCCCCAACTCTCAATGTCCAAGCAAAAAGTTTGGTACCCCCAATAAAGGATAATCAGGTGGGACCTCTATACGAAAACTCTCCGATAGCCACATAAACAACATCATAGGACTACCCCTCAGAAAGGCTGAACGTCCTTCCCGTCAGGCATCCATACCATTCAAAGTCTCTGCCAGTATCACCGCTGCAGGATTGCAATGGTAAGACATTCAAGAAATGATAGCCACAAGTTGGGGTACACTATCATTTCCCCAGTCACCAATAACACTTTTGAAACCAGGACCAGAATAGCGGCCCCAACACAGCCGACATCACCCACATCCTGGGAATGTATGGATCGCAGCACCGCTAGAAAAGAAATCATTCCTCATGTAACCAACAGCCAGGCTTTCGAAGGCGAGATATGAAGAAGCCCAACTAATAATTACCTAGGAGGGCGAGAAAACTTAGTCCAAACTGCAGTAATGCTGGGATTTATCGCCAGCATGGAAGTAAATTCCTCATAGGTAGGACAAATTTCATCTAAACCTAAATGAAAGACATGATCCTCAAGGTACCAGAACTCAAATGCCGCCATCAGCATATTCCACTCAATGGTCCGGTTACGCCACAAGGAGACTCACCGCATGTTGAAGGCATCATAATCAACATTGTAAGAACACATTGCTTCCAAAGCTTCGAGGTAGTTAGCAAGCTCAATGCTACCAGGTAGAGCCATCTTGCAAAATAAAGAGATGATAAACAACTAAGAATGTGAGAAAGAAAGTAAATGAAAGTGTGAGGAGAAAATCCCCATTCACACCCCAATTTATACTTGAAAACTCTCAAGAAAAGACAAGAAACCCTGCAGAAATCGGAGTAAAACTTGCCCCACCAAGTACTAAGAAATTGAAGAAAGTGCAATCCAAGCCTTGGGTTGATTGGACTAGACTGATGTGCTGATAGGCAGGACAGGGGTCATGCCGATCGATAACCTCATATTTTGGGAAAATTCCCTTTTTCCTCTTTCATCAAAATAAAAAAAAACTCAATAAAAATAAATTTTATCTTAAGGGAATTACTAATTTCCTCACACTTATCCCATTTTAAAATAAAATCCTTCTCAAGTCAATTTTTAAATTCTTTTTACGATCTCCACAATAAAGTAAAAAGAGCACGTGCATTAATCACTGAAGAAAGAATTAATAAAAACTTCATCTTTATTTGCATATATTTTTATGTGTTACATTGACATCTTGCGGGAAGAACAAAAGAGCAAAACAACGGGACTCAGCCCGAACCCATTTTCTTTCTCTCTCTTTATGTTCACAAACTCTCTCTCTCTAAGAGCCTCCATACCTACGGCGCCTCATGTTCCCCCCGCGGCGAGATGATGAGCTACCACTTCTTGAACTCGGCTCTTCCCCGTACGAGGCAGACGGTACCAAACAAGAAGGGACCGAAACCACCTCACGAATCTGGACAGTCACCGAAGATATCCAATCTCTAATATCCCTCAGCCAAGTGGTGGAGACCCGGATTTGCTGCAAAAGAAAACAAAAAAATCAAATCCATCAAGTCTGAAAGAAGAAGAAAGGAATGAGAAAATCAAAAGACAAGGAAACAAAAAATGTACCTCAGGTCGAAGGACCTCCTCTATCAGGCCCAACTCCTCTGGGTCCATCGCATTGGGACGATGATGTAAATGCACTGACCCCTATCATCTTGTCAGATGTTATAACTAGGAGAAAATAAGCGTACAAAGCAAGCCTCTGAGGTCGACATCTCCGCTGACGTTGTCACACTGCTCGTGCTATGGGAGGACCCCACCTGCGGACTTGAACCCGTGCGAGGAAGAGGCATCACATCGTATACACTGGGAGGCATCAACCAGCTTGATTTGAAATCAATATAGTCATACATTACCGTGGTATCAGTATACATTGAATACGACTCTACCATCATCACCGCTACCTGGGAATCCTCTGATATAGGATCGAGTGGGGGATTTGTGAGAGCGTGTAGTACACCGTTATTTTCATAGTTATGCATATGCATATAGGAAATATATATATTATTTTGTTGTTCGTGGGGTAGGTGGCGTAGGATTGGGTGTATGGGCGCCCAATTATGGCATTCTACGGGTAGGCATATATGAGCCTTATTTTCTTTTACGAGATTTATGCGTTGATGAGTATGCTTCGTCTAATTTCGAGGACGAAATTCTTTGCTAGTGGGGAAGTATGTAACACCTCGTGTTTATATTTATTATTTAATTAATTAATTGGAATTTTCGGGAAAAATAAATTTTTGAATTTTAAAATTTTTATTGGCTAAATATTTTGGTTATGATTTTAGAAGAATAAACTTCAAGCGGAATTAAAATCGGAGTTAAAATGGATTTTATATGATTTTTAGAAATATTTGTCCCTTATAATTTTTAAGCAAAACTGTCAGTTTTTCTGGGTGATCGATAGATCGACGCCTGGGCATCGATCGATCGATGCCTTCAGAAAACGTGCGCTGTAAGCTATTTTTTTAGAATTTGTGTAGGATTAGGAGTCCTAATCACTATATAACCTTGTTAATCCGTAGGGAGACTTCTCATAATCACTTTTTCTTCAGTTTTTCACCAGAGAACACTTCTAAATATTTTTCCTCTCACCCATAATCATCAACCTTCTTCATTATCAAGTTTTTGTCACAAGTTTTGGCACAAGTTTTTGAAGGCTTAATTGGGGTTTAATCAAGATCGTTCAAGAACACTCTTTTGCTAATTTTTCGAGAGGAATCCAGATTTCTAATCAGATTTTCAACACGATGTTTACAGTCATGAATACTCTATTCTTTTCCTTTAGTATTATGCGTTTTAAGTGTCGCCTAAACACTTAATTACATGCTTTCTTAAAAATAATTAGTAACTTAATTAGAAAAGTGGATACTAATTATGGGGCTGTTTTTATAAAATCTTTTAATCTGAATAATATTCATAATCCTTTGGGTACGTAGGATTCATGAGTGATTTTGGGTTTTATTGGCGTAGGTTGCATGTAGAAAAATCCTAGTTTTAAAATAAATAATGTTTGGGTGCGTATAACTCATGAAATACATGTAGAGATAATAAAATTTGGTTTTTGATGTATATATGATGAAAACTTGGTATATTTAATTTAAGATAATTAAATGAGATTATTTGGGTATTGTTGACATTGTGATAATTAAATTAAGGTTTAATTGAATTGGACTATCATGCGTAGTTTTATACGTTGATTAATTATGCTTGTTTATGGGACTTGTTAGTATTATTATATTGCCTTTGCGACGACGGGTTGTTGGGTAATTTTGCTCTCCCTATACTTTAGGATGCCTTCTAGGTATGGGACTAGCGGGTAGACCTTTCATGATTTACGCCTTCTAGGTATGGGACTAGTGAGGGTAGATTATTGCGTTTTTATCATCTTAAGGGTGGGCTGATTTTTATTACTTTATCGTCGTTACGGTAGTCTAAGTACGAGATTAAGTTAAGATTTATGTTAGAAAATCCTCCTATACATAGGATAGGACGTATTGATAACTTGGGGACCCTTAGGTATGGGACTAAGGGGTATTTTGAGGATCTCACATCAATTAAAAGGGTGGGGTGATTATAAATTGAGAAATTGAGAATTAATGCCTAAGATAAAAACGGGTATTAAAATTTTTGGCGACATAATGTGTCGGGGCGGACAGTTTAAACGGGTCAGAGGACGATTTATGTCGTGTCGTGTGTGGAACCTTGTCATGTGTCGGGGCCGACACTAAATGGGTCAGATGACGATTGACAAGAGGAAGTGTGACACTTTAGTAAAAAGTGAGAACTATAATAAAAGCTGGTTAATTTAATTAAATTAACGTCGTGGGACTTGGGAATTTAAAATTATATTGGTGTGCCTTTATAAATGGGGATTTTTGCGGGTAGTTAGTAGATTATAATTATCACGTTTAATTATCCCGTTTAATTTAAAATATTCTATTGTGATATTTATCGCGTATAATGCTACTGTCTGGATTCAAGGATCCTATTTGAGGGGAGTAGTGTGTATTCTTGCTCGGGGCTTTGGCTCTGACCCATGCGTTGAATAATCTTTTTCAGGATTAGAATTGGAGAAGCTGCATAAGTTTATCGGAGTTATCATTTGGAGGTGCAGCTGGAGTCATTCAATTTATGGCATAGTTTAGCTAGACTTTCCTTTCAGTCGTATTTCATTATGAGACTTCATTTGAGTTTTATTGGGCCATTCGGTTCCAAAGTTGTTTTAGAGGATTTCTTTTGAGATTATCTCAGATTTTTATTTAATCATTATTGGAGAATGGATTTTTGGAGTTAGCATGTGATGGATCTTTTATCGCTTAGTTGTTGATGATCATTTGAGATTGATTCAATTATTTATCTTATGGACTGATTTATTTATGTCTCATATCTATCTCATGCTAAGAATGGTATTTTATTTACTCATGCCTGGCTTAGTTTTGGTGGTGGCCAACGCCAGAATTAGGCGGGGTGTGACACTACCATCGGCTCAAACACATCAAATGAGTTCTCGCTGCCCAGTGCAAGGGGCACCCTAGCCCTCCACTCCAACCCTACCCAATCGTTTGAATTAAACCATGCCATATGAGTAGCGCTGCTTGAAAACTCAGCACTCTCTTGACTTTGGAATGTCAGAACGATTTGCAGAAGGTAATTGCAGAAGAAGGCAAGCCAAAAAGCTGTGAAAAATGAGGAGAACCCACCCCTTTTTATAGGAGCGTAAGGGGCATGCCGATCGACCTCTCCCAGCCACCACCGATCGACACTGTCCTTCCACCTGCTCGAGGCACCCCAAAAGACCGTGACGCTGTCATTTGGCACCCCTCCATCTATGCCAGTTGGCACCCCCTTTAAAATTTCGTACAAAAAGTACAAAAAAATATCAAAAAATTCAGAATAATCCCAAAAAAATCCCTAAAATCACCAGATTAATTTTGGGAACCTTTTCACCAAGAAAAAATATTTTCTCTACATCCTTAGGGAAATTCTAGAGAACAATCCTCCCCATAAATATCTCCAAAGAACACTCCAAAATTCCAAAAATTCCCCAGCTCAAAATCCTCGGATCATTCCCTCTTCCCCAACGGAACTTAAAACCAAATGCTTCCCCAAATCCCTAGAAAAATATCACACATCCCCAGTGGAGTCCCTAAATTTCCCAAAGGAAAAATAAGCCATTAGAATTGTCTTCGAACCTCAGATTCGATCACTTCTACCTAATCCCTCAGAATTGGATTTGACCCGCAGAATTGGACACCCTTATCTTAAGCCCTCGGAATTGGCTTCGACCCTCAGAATCGGTTGCTTCTACCTAAGCCCTCAGAATTGAATTTGACCCGTAAAATTGGTCACCCCAAAGAAGCCCGCATAATTGGTTTTGAACCTCAAAATCGATCTCTTCTACCTAAGCCCTTAGAATTGTCTTTGAACCGCAGAATTGGTGATCCCTATCTTAAGCCCTCAGAATTGGCTTCGACCCGCATAATTGGTTGTCTCTATCTTAAGCCCTCAGAATTAGCTTCGACCCTCAAAATTGATCGCTTCTACTTAAGCCCGCAAAATTGGCTTCAACCCTCAGAATTGGTCACTTGTACTTAAGCCCACAGATTTGGCTTGGATCCGTAGAATTTGTTAATTCTATCTTAGGCCCTCATAATTATCTTTGACCCGCAGAATTGGTCACCCCTAAATAAATCCACAGAATTGGTCGCTTCTACCTAAGCCCTCAGAATTAGCTTTGACCCGCATAATTGGTCACCCCCAAATAAGCCCGTAGAATTGGCTTCGACCCATGGAATTTGTCGCTTCTACTTAAGCCCTCAGAATTGTCTTCGACCGTCAGAATTGGCTTCGACCCTCAGAATCGGTCTCTTCTACCTAATACCTCACAATTGGCTTTGAACCACATAATTGGTCACCCCTATCTTAAGCCCTCAAAATTGGCTTCAACCCGCATAATTGGTCATCTCTATCTTAAGCCCGTAGAATTGGCTTCGATCCTCAGAATTGCTCAGCCCAAATAAGCCCGCGGAATTGGCTTCGACCCTCAGAATCGATCGCTTCTACCTAAACCCTCAGAATTAGCTTTGACCCACAGAATTGGTCAGCCCTATTTTAAGCCCTCAGAATTGGCTTCGACCCGCATAATTTGTGGTCTCTATCTTAAGCCCACAAAATTGGCTTTGACCCTCAGAATTGGTCTCTTCTACTTAAGCCCTCAGAATTGGCTTCGACTCGCAGAATTAGTCACCCCAAATGCTTGATTGATTTGCATGATATGTGTATCGTGCTCGTATTATCGTGGGAAATAGTCATGGTGTACTTTGATATCCCATAATCCTCCAGCATCTGCTTCATCCACAGAAGTTGCGTTCAATAACTCTCGACGATTATGTACTCAGCCCCCACAGTGGACAAAGACATGGACTTTTGCTTATTACTTAACCAAGGGACAAAATTAGAACCAAAGAAGAAACACCCACTGTAGAAAGAACATTCTAGGCCCCCTAGGTCTCTCCTTAGGTCCCTAATACCTCCCAATCTCACCGTAAACCCTAGGTCTCACTCCGAGTACCGATCAAGAGCCCATCGAGATCCAGTCAATTCTATCGACAGAGCAACAGCTCTTTGAATATTTGAAGGGATCTAAATACTCTTTCCAGTGGTCCATCCCATGCGTGAATTGGCATAAAAGTTTAGACGAACGGACCATTTTTCTATCGAAGATTGATTCGGAGGTCGATGGGCACTCGTGGGCCCCGATTTCACCCAATCAACTTCACCGTCAGAGCAAAACCTCTATAACTTTTAAAATTTCACTTAAACCACTATGCAACGGTCTGCCCAATGTATGAAACATCACAACCATTCAGACAAACGATCAGTTTTCCCTTAAAAATCGATCTAGAGGCCACTGGGTTCCCCCGAGCTCCGTTTGACCAAAGTGAACTCATCAGCTCGAATGATACTGAATGAATATCCTAAGTCCACTGAATACCCTTTCTAACGGTCCGCCCCATGCCTGATTATGTCCTACGATATAGACAAACGATCCATTTTACCCGGAGAGGTCCCCGGGAGATTTCAAGCCCCGGTTGACAAAGGTCAACCTTCCAAATTGAAAATAGATCTTTGGAATCTAGAATTACATCTCCTAACCTTTTCAACGGTCTACCCCGTGCATGATTCTGACTTATCATGCGGACGAATAATCCGTTTGCATCCGAGAATCTCCCGTCCAAAGGACCGATGTGCGCTTTCGAGCCACATTTGACCCCAAGCCAACTCCCGAACCCGGGATCAGTCCAAAGGGCTTTTTTTAAGGTATCTAAAATACCTTTCTAACGGTATGCCCTGTGTGCGATTCAGATCAATGATTTGTGCTCTACGATCGTTCTCCTAAAAAATCTGCATGGGACTTCCAATTGGCAGGTCCTGATCCCTGCCTATCGACACTGTGTCTGGGGGCACATGCCGATAGGTAGCCCCTGGGGTAGGCAATTTTACCCTCTGACAATATAAATTGGGGCCATGACCTCACTTAATAAAGAGAACAAATCCATTAGCATCAGTGATCTCAGTAACATTTCCTCAAAATCAGCGAAGTCCCTCATGTGAAGTTCCATCCAAGCTTACATTCCCATCCTTTTCACACCCAATTTGGAAAATATCCTTCACTCTCATCAACGTTCAAGGGAGTTCATCCAAGATCAAAGATCAAGCTTCAAAGAAGGTCCAATTCTTTCCCTTTCTCTTTAAATTCGTTATTTTTGCATAATACACATTAGATTCATAATCTAGTTTTTACTTTAGCTCATACACATTAATATCTACACTTTTATTAGTATATTTCACATACTTTATTTTCTACAAAAATCCCAAAAATATATAAAAGAGGGTCACACCCGTAAATTCCGAACGGAATTATCCATCACACTTATTCTAAAATCAAAACAACAAATTTTCCACACATACACATATAATAAAATTCCATTAGAATCTATGGGATAAACCACACCCCTATGCTACATTCGAACTACGGGACTTTGATGCCTTTATAGGCTACGTATGTGTCTCGGATTAAAATTCGAGACTTGAGTCCAATTTTCCTAATTTCTCAAATTCCGTAATTTTCTAAAACCCCCATTTTTATATTTATATATATATATATCATGCTTGTTCGCATTTCATCCAACACATATTATCGTTTCCTACTAGCAATCAATATCGGGATGAACGCGCAAACTATAATTTCTACAAATATTATTTTGGGAACATTCCTATGGATCACTTCACCCTACCTTGTCCATAGTATGAGTTGAATGATTCCGATCTCCATTATATAAACACGCACACACACTTCATGGGGATATACACGAAACTAATAACACTAGCCCATGAGAGACCGAAAGGGAGGGATGGATGCCTAACACCTTACCATTTCGTAACATAGACCCGAACCTTTGAACTATTAGTTTCGTATGCATCAGTTTGTCCTTGATGCCGGTCTCTCGAAGTGACAACATGTTCTTTTGCCTATTTTATGAAAAATAGGTTTGCGACTCTATCTTTTTACATTTACCCCTACATCGATAACGACCGAAGCAACCTTCCCAAGAGGGGTGAGAGACCGCGGCGCAGCCTTCCCGAGGGGGAGACGTATCTATCTCTAACTCTCTCTCCTCCCCCAGCATCGTCCAGGATGGCCACACCCACCAAAAATGCTCCTACATCCATCTGAATCCCCGACCCAATTTGCATCTGAATAGGCGAATAAATGTCATCAGTATTAAAGGAATACCAAATCTCAAATAAGGGAGTCCCACTCACGTATGTGAGACTATGTTTAAGAGTGAGTAAGTGTGACTCTTTTGGGGACGCCTGATATCGCGCACATACTCCAACACTAAACGCGATGTTGAGACGACTGGCATCAAGTACTACTTATCATACTCTGGTACAAGGTTTGCTCTACGACCCTTCCTAAAATTTCCTTACTAAGCTTTGTTGAGGTACTCATCGGTGTACGTGCATGCTTGGCAAAGTCTAAACTCAATTTCTTTAATGACATCGTATTGTCATTCAAGTGACATATCATATTGCACGAATTCGTTTGAGCGAAGTACCAATATCATTTGAGTGAGAACGCCGCCTTAACGCTTTATATAAATACCTAATTTTTACATTCACATTTTCAAGTCTTCACAACTCCCTTTTTTGCAGAAACAACTGCAATTTAAGACTTTGTGTTTAGAGTTTAAACATCTTTTTATTGACCAAACTGTCCCAAATTCATATTTGAATCATTAAAACCCTAGATTACTTATTCTACTCATCTGGAGTACATTTTTGGAGAAGAAGGTTGATTCTCCATTGCTGACGATTGGAGCTCTTGCGGGATCTCTTGCCGACGACAACGAACCGACGCCTTTTGGTATTCGTGTGCCATGCTGTATTTCTCTGTATTGGTAAGTTGTTATAAGATATAGTGAAATAAAAAGCTTTTTCCCCTTTAGGGGATTTTTCCTCATATTTGTGATTATGTGAATGCTTTCTCTTATTTAATTAGTCAGTCACAAACAATTGCAAGATTTAGGATTCTTGGGAATAAAATTAGAATTTAATTAAACAAGTTTGTTCATTATTTGCTGGTGCAGTCGACACGTCAACACTATCATTCATGACGACCTCGATCCGAAACTGAAACTTCACATACCCATCATATTCATACATGTGCAGTGAAACCTCACCAAGCAACGTGCGTCTTCAACATCCCCACTACTCCATTGGTAATTATGGTAAAATATTTAATTTGGAGTTTTTAATGATTAGATATTTATTTGGGAATTTTTTATAAACTATTTTTTAGTATAAGAAATGTTTTCCTTTGTAATAAGAATTTTTTTCTAAGTGTTGAGGCATACAATATTTGACGTTCACATCTTTCGAATGACATCGGACTATCGTTTAAGTGACATATGCATGTCGCTCGAAGTCATTCAAAGGACATTATAAGTCATTCGAGCGAAGTCCCAATTTCGTTCGAGCGAGTGTTCCTCCTCAATTTTTTTATAAATACATTCTTTCTACAGTCACATTTTTCAAGTCATCACAACTTAGTTTTCTATAGAAATAGTTGCAATTCAAGACTTCATTTTTAGAGTTTTTAACCTCTTTTGATTCACCAAACTGTCCCAAATTCATATGTGAATCATATAAACCCTAGATTAAATATTTTAGCATAATTGCGAGGGGTAGTGGGAATGTTGAAGATGCACGTTTCCCGTTTCTTGGTGAGGTTGCACTATGCACGTATGAAGATGATGGCTGCGTGAAGCTTCAGATTCGGATCGATGTCGTCATGAATGATCATCTTGATGTGCCGAGTGTAACGGTATAAGATATACATGATGTGATCTAGGACACTTAGAAAATTTCCAAGATTCTAAACGAACATTTATAAAATCATGTCCGTACAAAGTTTTGATAAGTCATGACTAGAAACTTAACTTTCTCTCTAAGACAGCAAAGTCTCTAGAGCTGTGCATGGGAGTATGTGTACGCTTAGTTCTATTTATATTATAAAAACACTCTTTAAGGTGACCTCTCCTTTTACAAAAAGTACAAACATAAACTTGTTTGGGTCTACCTTGGTTCACTTTCTAAGGTTAAACTCTCTTTTATGGTTTAGGTTGAGGGGAATAAGGATTAACCACATATTTGGGAACCAGTTCTAGTGAGGCATGGGAAGTGGATGCACCGTTATAAACTATTCCTCACCTTTTAGTAATACCAAAAGCTGGACCGAGGAGTGTCTTTCCTAGCTTCTTTGATGTATCCTCTGTGGTAACTTTGACCTCTCAGGAACGTTTGAGATCTTTATCGAGCTAGGATTCAAGGGCTTCAAGTTTCTCATGAGTCTCTAAGGATGCTTGAAGATCTCTCGTAATACTAACCACCTTGTTGTTCACGTCACTATTTTCCCTCTCAACTAAAATAACCCTCTCTCCCAAAGCTTTTCTCACTGATGATTGGCTCTCTCTCGCTTCTCTCAACTCTTTCTCTAAGGCTAAAACTTTCATTGTTAAACCTTTTTTTTTTCATTTTAATGGACTTAGTGTAAAGATCGGCGTATGCACATTGAAGGTCACTTTAGCTCTCACTTAAAATATCCTCTCGCTCACTCTCGCCGGAATGACTAGAATCACTGCCGAGGTGTTCATGTTTAGTAGATTCCTCATCGCTGTGAGGTGCACTAGATGTACTAACATGACTAGCCATGAATGCAGTGAATTTGCATCCATGCGGTGATTTAACCTTAAAATCCCCCGACTCGACCTCACAATAACTAAGCATGGAATTTAAGGCAACTTTGCCTTTACCTTGTCTCTTTAACCTCGTTCGACACTCTTGAGCTTTGTGACCCTTTCCCTTTCCCTCACACTCATAACATCTCTCATCATCTTTTTTTTGAGAAATCTTTCTTTTTTTCATAATTTTTCTTGCTTGATTTATATTTTTTATCTTTCTCAAAACTTTTATTTTCTTTGGAAGTATTTTTCTTTTCAAGTTTAAGAAAAAATTTGAATTTTTTGCAAAACGGGCTAAACATCTAGTCAAAATCGTACTCGTAGCGAGAAGACACTTTCTCTTTCTTTTATATTGAACTTTTAGCACAATTCCCTTTTCCGTAGGTTTATCATTTTTAGGAAACATATCTATCTCATACTTTTGAAGGTCTCCTACAGGTTCTTCTAACTTAAGAGTATATAGTATCCTCAATGAATTTAGCATGGTAACCTTAAGAATAAAGAAGTCTGAAAGAGATCTCAAAATTTTCTTAACTACATGCGTCTTAGGAATTTTCTCACCTAAATTGAATCTCGAGTTTACAGTATCAGACGGATGTGCATAAAACTCATCAAAGGATTCAGACTCGAGCATAGTGATAATTTCAAATTGTGTGGTGAGATTTTGAATCTTAGAGGATTTAACAGAATTAGTTCCCCCGTGAGTGAGTTAGAGGGTACACCACGCTTCTTTCGACATGGTGTACATCATAATATGGTGAAACTCGTCAGGGTTGACGGCTCCCGAGATGACACTCAGACCGCGCGAGTTAAAATTGCTTCATTTAAAGTTGTACTATGTCCATGCGGAGACAAGTTTTGAACTTTCGACATTGTCATTAGTCACTATGGGTGGTGTCCACCCTCGTTCACAAACCAGCCAGACATGTTCATCAATAGATAAGGTTGACCTCATCCTAGCTTTCCAATATGCATTGTTTTAACCATAAAAAATGGGCATTTGATTATAAAAATGAACCATTAAATCCAAAATTTTAAAAAGATTAATAATTTTTCAAAAAAAAAAAGTTGATATAATTTTTTTGTAAAAATGATCATACAGCAAATTAGTGCAACCATCTCTGATACCAATTTGAGTGTGTAAGTGATCTAATGGAAAGATTTGTATAATTAATTTCCACACCCAAAAATCCATTTTTTTATCAAATTTTATCTTCAATTAATTACGGTGTGCAAACGAGATGATTTCAATTTATAATATTTAACCCAAGCAAGCAAGTAACATAAGATATGAGGAAAAAATCCTAAAAAGGGCTAAACCTTTTTGTATCATCACTAATAACTCTTTTGAACACTTGACATACAAAGAGTTAGATACACTAAGTTGTGACACCCCACCTAATTAAATACCGGGCGATCACTCCTTTATTAAATTAAAATCAAGGTGAACCGTGGGTTCATTCTTAGCATCACTGTCATAAAAGTAACTTTTCCAATTTAAACACCCTAAATAATTAAGTTAAGTGTCGAAACCATTTTTAGACATTACTTTCCAAATTTTATTTTATAAACCAACATTTAAAACTTTACATAATTCACATTATAAATAATCACACAACAATTAACTTGTAACTTATAATTCCAAAACATTCAACAAATAAATCCCAACATTAAAACTTAAAGGAAAAACATCATGACAGTAATAAAAATCCAAAGTGTAAATACTGGAAATAAATTAATTACAATATTCAACAAAACGACTGAATAATGGAAAAGGACGACACATGCCCAACTGATAAAATAAATTCTAGGAGTGGAATCAAGAAATGAGGTCGTCTAAGCAAGAGGCATGCAACTCCCACCTAAGCTACAACGCATTCCTTCCAAAGGATCCTATGCAAGACGCCCCTGTGGCTGGGCACCTGTAATATATATATATATATATATACAAGAGAGAAAAGAAAATGGAAACGGGTCAGAGCCCGATTGTAAAAACGATTTAAAATTTGTTTAGCAAGTATTTAAAATGTTTACTGGCCAATGCAACAACATATTAGTGCGACACTCCCTTGAGAAATTCTCACCTCTCTTCTAATGTGCACGCCTATCGTACTAACCTTCCCAACGATTTAACTTATCTTATCTTATGTCGCTCGCAAGATTTAAACTGACAATTTCAACTGTTTAAGAGGTTCATTTCATTTAACAACATAGTTCTCATTTCACCTTATTTACTAATAAAGTCTCTCAGCAATATATTATACTTTTCAAAAACTTATTCCCAAGTTGAAATAATTATTCATATCTTACTTACCATAAACACAGTAGGTAGTTCCCAAATTCCAGAATTTAATATATATATATATATATATATATTAAATACTCATATAATATATATATTCTAACGGCTCCCCACATAATAATTATGGTGCGGGCATACTCTGCTGCCCAAACCTCGTATCACTCGTACTAAGGGAAGTACAAGTTCGGAATCACTCTCGAACTGTACTAACACAAACACAAACAATATTGAGGTGAATCATAGATTCCAGGTCTCTAAGAGGTCAGTACATGCCCTCACGTCTCTTAGGACCGTCTGAACTATCGTTTCGATAGCCTGTACCGAAGGATTTCTATCTTCTAGGGTACGAGTCAATATCCCCCATAAAGGTCCCATCGAGATAAGACTGTCCTAGCGCGGTAACCTCAGGGATAGCAAGTAGCGCGAGCATGATTTTTACACGTATATAGTAGATGCATAAACACAGTCATATAAATATACTACTATTACCATATCAAATTTAGGTACATCTCATAACCCATAATTATGACATTTGTCCTTATTATTCGCTATTTAGTTATTACGTATAACGGTTGCCTCTTATCTTAATTTGTGGGATTATTCCAACTTATCAAGTGACACTCGTGGATTCCTATACTCCCAAGTGAAATTTCAGTAGATACTCCTTTATTTTCCCACGTAACTATCTTACGCGTCTCTTTCTTTAATACATAGTTCCATCGTCCCTTTTATGTAAACATCCCCGAAATGTAAATCTCGTCTTACATTAAAGATTTCATATTTTTAATAAGTCCTACTGGTCTTCTTTATCTCCCAAAATATTTTAATAAGGATGTCCAAGGATTATTACACATTTAAATTGAATTCAGCCATTTAAAAGGGGAAATATGAGTCTTCCAGGATGGGTCGATCGATCGAGGGCAGGTGTTTGATCTATCAAACCATCGATCGATCGATGATCTATGATCGATCGATCAATCAAGCAGGTATGGCTAATTCTGCAGAAATCCAGTTATGGGTTCTATCATCCAACCTCATCCAAATCCATATTTTTAATACCCAAACTCTCAGAAATTTGTACTACAACCATTATAAACCCAAACTAGCAATCTTCTACGTAAAACATGTGAATTTCCATCAATATCCATGAATTAAAGGGCCAAAACTTATACGAATCGCAGGAACCCTAGAAAATCCTTTAACTTTGTTCTAATCAACCTTTTTCCAGAATTTCTACTTCTAATCCATCATGAATCCGTGGTTCAACCTCTACATATGAAGGGGATTTTCCAGATTATCATTTATATCATTACTACATGTAATTTTCCTATCTCCAACATGGATTTTCTTCTATGAAACTCATCCTAATCAACCCTAGACTAACATGAATGATGCATTAATGAAATTAAGCAAGATAAATAATTGCCTGGGGATTTTTGGTCTCTGATTTGTGCTGAAATCAGCGTGGTTACAATCCTTGCGACGTGATCTATCGTTTGGCGGCGATGGCGGCACAAACAGAGGAGTTTTCCGCCTAAAACTCCTTGGTAACCTCTTCCTTTCCTTCTCCAATGGCCGTCACTAGGTTTTGATTGTGTTAACCCTAGAAGACAACCCTAGGAATCTGATATAACACTTGAAAATTCGTGGGTTTAATTACCCAAAATTACAAAATGTCCAAAATGCCCTCCCAGGGTACTAATTAAGCCTAAAAACGCCCTGAGACCCAAACTAAACCCCCGGGTACACTTTTATGACTATCTAGACCCTTTCGGACACTTTGGCTCACTCAAAACGACCATACGAGCAACTTATAATTTATTCACTTTTTATTAATCGATATTTAGTCCCGACACGACACAGGCGCGTCCCTACTTAAATTTCCAAAATTGTCATTTTATTCACCCCGTGACAGTTAATAAGACCAATATCATATATTACTTTGATCATTAGTAATATTCAACAAGTTTCCTATACTTACTAACTCACATCATGTTAGTAATTATAAAAAAAAATAATTAGTTTCCGAATTTATATTAAATTAATATCTCACATTAAATTTAATAAATCCCCAAATTTAGAAAGCATAAAAATACGGGGTATTACATACTTCCCCCCCTAATAACGAAATTTTGTCCCGAAATTCGGAAAATAAGGCATACCTGGTAAGAATAAATTTGGGTATCTCTCATGCATATCTGCCTCTCGCTCCCAGGTGGATTCCTCCACATTATGATGCTCCCACTGGACACGTACAAGCGGAACTACCTTCGACCTCAATATCCTCTCGCTATGGTCTAGGAGCTGTCAGGCTGTAAGGCTGTAAGTCTATCTCTTCTATCGCGATGTGGGTGTGGGCCATATCATCCCGAAGGTATCGGCTCAATGACGAGATGTGGAATACATCATGAATGCGATGGAGATGCTCTGGCATTCCCAATCTGTATGCTACTGGCCCAATCCTCTCGATAATGGGAAATGGTCCCACGTATCTCAGGGCCAATTTTCCCTTTCTTCCCGAACCTCATCACTCCTTTCATAGGAGATACACCTAGTAATACATGGTCCCCCACATTAAACTCCTGGAAGAACCATTTCGCATCGGCGTAACTTTTCTACCTGTCCTGGGCTACTCAAATGCGACTCCTGATAATCTCAATCCTCGCAGAGGTTTCCTAAATCACCTCTGGTCCGAGCAACTTGTTATCCCCCACCTCTAGCCAACACGTTGGAGAACGACAAGGCCTGTCATACAAAGCCTCGAATGGAGCCATGCCAATCGTGAACTGATAAGAGTTATTATAAGCGAACTCTACCAGTGGAAGATGTGGCTCCCAACCTCCTCTAAAGTCAAGGACACACATGCGTAGCATATCCTCCAACATCTAATTAGTACGCTCTGTTTGTCCATCTATCTGCGGGTGATAAGCTGAACTCAACCTCAACTCTGTACCCATAGCCTCATAAAAGCTCTCCCAAAAACGCGACACGAAAATCTTATCTCTATCTGACATAATATTCAGGGGCACCCTATGCAATCTGATAATCTCGGCAATGAACAGCTGAGTATACTGACCCGTGGTATAGTCTGTTCGCACCGGCAGAAAATGGGCCACCTTGGTCAAACGGTCCACAATCACCCAGATGGAATTATGGCCTCGCTGTGATGTAGGCAACCCTGTGATAAAATCCATGGAAATACTCTCCCACTTCCACACGGGTATTTCCAATGGCTGAAGCAACCCTGACGATTTCTGATGGTCCACCTTTACCAGCTGGCAGGTAGAACATTTGGACACGAACTCCGCAATGTCTTTTTTCATTCCACTCCACTAGTATTGCCGTCTCATTTCCTTGTACATCTTATCTCCTCCAGGATGTATCGCAAATCGAGACCCGTGAGACTGGGTCATCACTACATGATGTAAGTCTGCTCCTTCTAGTACCACCAATCTCCCATTAAACCTCAAACCCCCATCAAAACTAATAGAATATGACTCAACACCCTCAGCTAAAAGTCGTATAATCTGCTCCTGGCAAAATGGGTCTGCGGTCTGTGCCTGTATCACCCTCGTAACGATCTCGGGTGTCACTGTCATAACAGATATGAAGGAATGGGCTACTTCATCCGGGTGACCTAACTCTTTCCACTTTGCTTTCCAGACGTCCGCTACATCTTCTACCAGTCTACGGCTCAACGCATCAGCAACTACGTTGGCCTTCCCCGGATGGTACTGTATGTCAAACTGATAGTCCTTCACAAACTCTAACCACCTGCACTGACGCATATTCATCTCTCGCTAAGTGGACAGGTATTGCAGTGACTTATGGTCTGTGAACAAGTGAAATTTCTCTCCTAATAAATAGTGCCTCCAAATCCTTAATGCAAAAATGACCGCTGCCAACTCTAGGTCGTGTGTGGGGTAATTATTCTCGTGCATCTTAAGCTTGTAGGAGGCAAAAGCTATAGCCTTCTCTTCCTTCTGAAGTACTCCCCCAAGTCCCCGTAAAGAAGCATCGGTGTAAACCAGGTACTCCACGCCTAGCTTAGGTAAAGCAAGGACCGATGTTGAAGTAAGCTTATCTTTCAGTTCGTCGAAAGCCAATTGGTAAGCATCATCCCAGATATATTATACCCCCTTACGAGTCAGGTTTGTTAATGGACCCGCTATTTTGGAGAACCCCCAAATGAATCTCCTGTAGTATCCGGCTAATCCTAAGAAACTACGTACTTTTATCGGTGTCGTGGGCTGCCCCCATTCCCTCACCGCTGATGCTTTACTCGGGTCAACTGCTATCCCCTGTTCAGAAATAACATGCCCCAAGAATTGTACTTTCTGCAACCAAAACATGCACTTCTCGTACTTAGCATACAACTGATGCTCTCGTAGAGTCTGAAGAACCTGCCTCAAGTGCTCGGCATGCTCCTCCTCGGAGTGTGAATATATCAGAATGTCATCTATGAAAATGATGACAAACTGATCCAAGAACTCTCTGAACACTCGGTTCATCAAGTCCATGAATACGACTAGAGAATTTGTGAGTCCAAATGGCATCACTCTAAAATCATAGGACCCATATCTTGTCAAGAAAGTAGTCTTTGAAACATTCTGCTCCCTAATACATAGCTGATGGTACCCTGACCTCAGATCTATCTTTGAAAAGAAAGTTGCTCCCCTCAGCTGGTCGAACAGATCATCAATTCGAGGCAATGGATACTTATTCCATATCGTGACCTTGTTCAGCTCCCGGTAGTCCACACATAGCCTCAGTGAACCATCTCTCTTTTTCACAAACAAAACTGGAGCGCCCTAAGGTGAGGTACTCCTGCGAATGAAGCTCGAACCTAACAATTTCTCTATCTGATCTCGTAACTCTCGCATCTCTACCGGAGCCATACGGTATGGAGCGCGTGCTATATGTTGAGTATCCGGTAATAAATCTATTATAAAGTCTATCTCTCGACTAGGGGTAGGCCTGGTATTTCCTGAAATACATCGGAATACTGACGAACAACTGGGATCAGGTCTAAGGGAATCACAACCTCCTTAGAGGTATCCTCCTCTACGTCATACAAATGAGCGGTCGAGCCTCCCTCCGGGCGAGGCATTGCCACTACAAACATCTCTTACCCCGAAATGGCAAAGACAATACTCCCACCGAAACAATCTATCATGGATCTAAAAGCTGTGAGCCAATCCATACCAATAATAACGTCGTGCTCATGCATATCTAAGAATATCTAAGACTAACATGTTTGCTGGTAATACCAAGCTACCAATATCTACCCCCACTCCCCGGCATATAAAGAAAATTAGTGATCCATTTCCCAATGGTGAGTCTACACACGTCACATTGCTCTCTACTGTGGCTAATAACCCTAAGGCCTTCTCAAGATGGGTTGCTATAAAATAGTGTGTCGCCCCAGTATCAAATAAAACCCGACCCATAGTACCATGGATAGGAAACGTACCCTCAATCACTGGTGGTGCCTGTGGAGCTGCTGCCTGGTGGACGTTATAGAAAAGTCCGTACTGTAGCTGCCCCTGCTGCACTGGATCGGCTGGAATGGATGGTTGGGCTGGTACCTGAGCTGGTGCTGGGAGGACGGCTGGAAAAAGTGGCCTTTGTGACTCATTACGGGCACCCTACTTCTGTGGGGCCCTATCAACCTCTGGACAATCCTGGCGCTTATGGCCATGCTTGCCGCACATAAAACATCGGCCTTTGAAATTTTCTCCCCTCTGACCCTGCTGACCACGGCCCTGTTGGCCGTTACCGCCCCGCCACTGGCCCTGTTGGACCTAATGAAACCGCTGTTGGACCTGTTTGCCTTGCTGCTGGCGATGTTGGCCTTGCTGACCCTGCTAATTAGGCTGACCTTGCCTAAATCCCCCAAATCCCTGCCTGGAATCACCTGATCAGAACCGCTTGGCAGGGTCCCCCTGATGGGAACTCTGCTCATGCTGACGAGTCTGTCCTTGAGATGTTGGTGCTCCACTAGTGCCACTACCCCCTGTCCTGCCCTGCTGGTTGGACTCTCCTGCCCATTTTCTTCCCTGTAGATGGAAGCGGTGATCTTGGCAGTGTAGTAAAGAAGCATTGAGTACATATGTGAAGGTACTTAGAGACAGGTTCCCAATAAGGTGCTGACGGACCCTCCAAGCTAACTCGTCCACAAACAATAGTATCTTCTTACCCTCAGTGGGTGCCTCATCTGGCACATAAGTGAGAAGTCTTGTGAACTCCTCTTCATACTCAGCAACATTGGAATTTTCCTGCTTCAAGTTCAGTAACTATTGCCTCATCTCAATTTGCACGGCGGATGGAAAATACTTACGGTCAAATCGCTCCCATAATGACTGAATCAGAATAATATCCCCCTCTTCCAAGGTGGTGGTGGACTTCCACCACTGCAAAGCGGCCCCCACTAGCTTAAATGAGGCTAACAACTGTTTCTGCACATCCGTGCACTCATACATACGTAGATGCCTCTGGATATCTTTCTTCCATTGGCTGACGATGATGATATCTGAACTACCTGAGAACTCAGAGGGATGCGCCTTCTGAAAGGCATCCCTAACCCGCTCCCATGCTGATGGAAACTGTGTAGGTACTGGTGCCATTGCCTGAATTTGGGGTGGAGCCTGCTGTACTACCGCCAACGCGGCATTCACCGCCTGAGCAACAATAGCGTCTACCTCATTAGCATTCATTGTTCCCTGAGCCGGAGCTGCTGGTTGCTCGGCTTGGGCACGCCTATCCTTTGGTGCACGTCTCGGAGGCATCTGAAACGTGAAGAAATTTATTAGTCTTACAGTTATTATCAAATCTCAAATAGCTGAAGACGTAATCGTAAAAGTAAGAATACAACAATCCTAAAATAGGGTTCTTTAATAAAAATGTTAAGCTGAAAGCGAAATAAGCCGTACCGATCCTAAGGACACTAGAACCTGATGCTCTGATACCACCTGTGACACCCCGCCTAATTAAATACCGGGCGATCACGCCTTTATTAAATTAAAATCAAGGTGAACAGTCGGTTCATTCTTAGCATCACTGTAGTAAAAGTAACTTTTCCAATTTAAACACCCTAAATAATTAAGTTAAGTGTCGAAACCATTTTTAGACATTACTTTCCAAATTTTATTTTATAAACCAACATTTAAAACTTTACATAATTCACATTCTAAAGAATCACACAACAATTAACCTGTAACTTATAATTCCAAAACATTCAACAAATAAATCCCATCATTAAAACTTAAAGGAAAAACATCATGACAGTAATAAAAATCCAAAGTGTAAATACTGGAAATAAATTAATTACAATATCCAACAAAACGACTGAATAATGGAAAAGGGCGACACATGGCCAACTGATAAAATAAATGCTAGGAGTGGAATCAATAAATGAGGTCGTCTAGGCAAGAGGCCTGCAACTCCCACCCAAGCTGCAGCGCGTTCCTTCCAAAGGATCCTATGCAAGACGCCCCTGTGGCTGGGCACCTGTAATATATACATATATATAAAAAAAAGAAAAGAAAATGGAAACGGGTCCGAGCCCGATTGTAAAAATGATTTAAAATTTGTTTAGCAAGTATTTAAAATGTTTACTGGCCAATGCAACAACATATTAGTGCGACACTCCCTTGAGAAATTCTCACCTCTCTTCTAATGTGCACGCCTATCGTACTAACCTTCCCAACGATTTAACTTATCTTATCTTATGTCACTTGTAAGATTTAAACTGACAATTTCAACTGTTTTAGAGGTTCATTTCATTTAACAACATAGTTCTCATTTCACCTTATTTACTAATAAAGTCTCTCAGCAATATATTATACTTTTCAAACACTTATTCCCAAGTTTAAATAATTATTCATATCTTACTTATCATAAACACAGTAGGTAGTTCCCAAATTCCAGAATTTAATATATATATATATATATATATATATATATATATATATATTAAATACTCATATAATATATATATTCTAACGGCACCCCACATAATAATTATGGTTAAGGCATGCTCTGCTATCCTATCCCCGTATCACTCGTACTAATGGAAGTAGAAGTTCAGAATCACTCTCGAACTGTACTAACACAAACACAAACAATATTGAGGCGAAGCATAGATTCAAGGTCTCTAAGAGGTCTGTACATGCCCTCACGTCTCTTAGGACCGTTTGAAGTATCGATTCGATAGCCTGTACCGAAGAATTTCTATCTTCTAGGGTACGAGTCAATATCCTCCATAAAGTTCCCATCGAGATAAGACTGTCCCAGCGCGGTAACCTTAGGGATAGCAAGTAGCGCGGGCATGATTTTTACACGTATATAGTATATGCATAAACGCAGTCATATAAATATACTACTATTACCATATCAAATTTAGGTATATCTCATAACCCATAATTATGACATTTGTCCTTATTATTCGCTATTTAGTTATTACGTATAACGGTTGCCTCTTATCTTAATTTGTGGGATTATTCCAACTTATCAAGTGACACTCGTGGATTCCTATATCCAAGTGAAATTTCAGTAGATACTCCTTTATTTTCCAACGTAACTATCTTACGCGTATCTTTCTTTAATAAATAGTTCCATCGTCCCTTTTATGTAAACATCCCCGAAAATATAAATCTCGTCTTACATTAAAGATTTCATATTTTTAATAAGTCCTACTGGTCTTCTTTATCTCCCAAAATATTATAATAAGGATGTCCAAGGATTATTACACATTTAAATTGAATTCAGCTATTTAAAAGGGGAAATATGAGTCTTCCAGGAGGGGTCGATCGATCGAGGGCAGGTGTTCGATCGATCGAACCATCGATCGATCGATGATCTATGATCGATCGATCGATCAAGCAGGTATGGCTAATTCTGCAGAAATCCAGTTACGGGTTCTATCATCAAACCTCATTCAAATCCATATTTTTAACACCCAAACTCTCAGAAATTTGTACTACAGCCATTATAAACCCAAACTAGCAATCTTCTTCGTAAAACATGTGAATTTCCATCAATATCCATGAATTAAAGGGCCAGAACTTATACGAATCGCATGAACCCTAGAAATTCCTTTAATTTTGTTCTAATCAACATTTTTCCAGAATTTCTACTTCTAATCCATCATGAATCAGTGGTTCAACCTCTACATATGAAGGGGATTTTCCAGATTATCATTTATATCATTACTACATGCAATTTTCCTATCTCCAATATGGGTTTTCTTCTATGAAACTCATCCTAATCAACCCTAGACTAACATGAATGATGCATTATCGAGATTAAGAAAGATAAATACTTGACTGGGGATTTTTGGTCTCTGATTTGTGCTGAAATCAGTGCGGTTACGATCCTTGCGACCCGATCTATCGTTTGGCGGCGACGACGGCGCAAATGGAGGAGTTTTCGGCCTAGAAGTCCTTGGTAACCTCTTCCTTTCCTTCTCCAATGGCCGTCACTAGATTTTGATTGTGTTAACCCTAGAAGACAACCCTAGGCATCTGATATAACCCTTGAAAATTCGTGGGTTTAATTACCCAAAATTTCAAAATGTCCAAAATGCCCCCCGGGGTACTAATTAAGCCTAAAAACGCCCCGAGACCCAAACTAAACCCCCGGGTACACTTTTCTGACTATCTCGACCCTTCCAGACACTTTGGGGCACTCAAAATGACCATACGAGCAACTTATAATTTATTCACTTTTTATTAATCTATATTTAGTCCCGACACGATACAGGCGCGTCCTGACTTAAATTTCCAAAATTATCATTTTATTCACTCGTGACAATTAATAGGACCAATATCATATATTACTTTGCTCATTAGTAATATTCAACAAGTTTTCCATACTTACTAACTCACATCACGTTAGTAATTACAAACAAAAATAATTAATTTCCAAATTTATATTAAATTAATATCTCACATTAAATTTAATAAATCCCCAAATTTAGAAAGCATAAAAATACGGGGTGTTACATAAATGAGATGGGCCGAGTCTTCAAAATGTCAGTAGATACGAATCAGCTCCAGAGCCATCCACAGGTAGTGGTCTTGCCTCGGTATCCACCGATCGACCTCATCTTCTTCTTCATCCGTGAAACCTCATTTCATAAATCAACAGTAGATAGAAGGTAATTTAGCAAGAAATCCATCTTGTAATGTGGTAAAGTGATCTTGAATTATTTTAGGGGGTTTGGAATATGATTGGAGGTATTTGATCACAAAAGGAGAACTCAAAACGTGTTTTTCTTTATGAAAAGAGTTATTAAGAGGTCTAATCCAACCTTTTTATAAGAAGGTTGGATAAAAATGATAAACATAAAATATTTGGGATAGATATCATTTAAAAAGAAAATATTACCCGATAATTTGAACGATACATGAATTCGTTTGAATGACTTGTGTAATATCTTTTAAACGAGATCGATCGAACTCTTCGAATGACATTCCAGAGAATGACGAAAAATGGAGTCTTTAGAAGTTTGATTCATCTCGTTCGAACGAAGGGAAATCTCATTCGAATGACACTTGTTCTCATTTTAACGAGGCATTGGAAACGTGGAAATTTTTCTATTAAAAATTCAAACGCCTTTCAAGTAAATTAACCTCTCAAAAATGATTTAGATCTGAGAAATGATAAAAAACCATATTATCACTCATGATCACAACTTCTTCCACGCATGTTGAGATGAACAAATCTTCTAATTTTTATAGGTCTTCAACATTTTCTTCGATTACCGAGAAGTCGGGTAGGTGTCATGTTTATGTAACGTGATACGCCAAACCATGAAAAATAAAATATGAGAAATTATTAATTTTTCTCTTACATCGGTACTAAATGGGTCTTCAAAAATAAGTGTGAAGAAGATGGTGTCGTATTATGGAACAAAGCAAGGATAATGGCTCAATGTTATATAAAAGTTGAAGGTATGGACTTTGATGAGTCTTTTTCCCTCGTTGCTAGGCTAAAGTCGATTATTTTACTCTTAGCCATAACATATGTCTTAGATTTCAAGCTATATCAAATGGATGTAAATAATGCCTTTCTTAATGACAATCTTCAAAAAGAAGTTTACATGTCCCACCCAAAGGGATTTGAGCATTCCAAATTCCTAATACATGTTTATAGCCTTAAAACTCTTTATATGGCCTTAGATAAGCACCTAGATCTTGGCATGAAAGATTTAACTCATATCTCTTGGGGAAAGGCTTCATATGAGAAAATATGGTCAAGACTTTATTTTTGAGATCTTATTGAAAAGGCATTTTGTTTTCCCAAGTATATGTTGATTATTTGGATTTGTAAATGAAGATCACGCTTAAGACTTTGCCTCGATAATGCAAAAAGAATTTAAAATGAGCGTGGTTGTGGAACTAACTTTATTTTTTGGTTTCTAAGTGACCTTGTAAAGAAATTTGTCTTCGACTCTTCTAAACCTAAATGTACCCCCTATGGGTGCTTATGGTAAGCTTGAAAAGGATGTCAATGAGACGCTTTATCATTGCATGATTGGTAGTTTGTTGAACCTCAAAACACTTACAAATCAAAATTTTGAATAGTTAGAAAATTAACATGTTGGTGTAGTGATATCTTTTAGTGTGGTATTTTGTGCTCGCTACCAATCTTATCCTAAGGAGTCCCATTCGAAAGTTGTTAATCACATCATAATATATGTTTGTGGGACCACAGTCTTTGGTGTTTGGTATTCTAGAAATACCAATACATCCTTTCGGCTTATTTGGATGTCGATTGGACGGGAGATGTTGATAGTAGAAAGAGTACATCAAGTGGATGCTTTCATCTTGTAATCTCATTAGTCACTTGGAATGCCAAGAAATAAAATTGTGTTTCACTTTCCACGGTCAAAGTGGAGAATATTGTGGGTGGAAGTTATTGTGCTCAACTCCTTTGGATGAAACAAATTTTGGGAAATTATAGTAATGGTCAAGATTGTACGGTTATATTTTATGACAATACTAGTGCTATTAATACATCCAAAAATCACATCTAACATTATAGAACAAACCATAAAAATATTCGACATCATTTCATTAGAGATCAGGCTGAAGAAAAAGTCATGTCTTTAAGCTATGTTTCTACCTATCTTCAATTAGAGGATATCTTAACTATACATCTTGATTGGACTAGATTTGAGTTTATTAGTTACTCATTAGATATTTTCATCATTGATTGAATGATTTAATAACATGTCTACGATTTGTGCTTGTTTTCATTGTTGTATTTTCTATCCTATTCCATGTTGTTCATTTTTTTAAGAGTTAGTTGTTTTCTTTAACATAAAAAGATTTTTTTAATACAATCATTTATATACTCCTTGCCATATCTTCATATATCAAATGATAAGTTTTGTATGTTTTCCCATTTTGTTTGGATACAAGTGATTTTGTGTATCATAAGGCAAGTTTCTATTTTCTTTTAAAGTCTTATAAATATTGAGAAACATCTTATTGAGAACACATGTTCATATCTTATTGCACTCTTGCACTATACATTATATTAAAGCCACTTTATGAGGAATTTAAAAATGGTTCAAGCTTCGAATATTCGTGAGAGAGATTCCATTATCCTCAAATTTATGTGTGAGTTTTTATCATGGTTTGAAGGAGTCAAAAGTAAGATGTTATATGTCAAAATCGTGTTAGATGATGTGGTTAGGGTTACAACTTAAATTAAATGATTCTACATTTGAAAATTAGAAATAATAACCCAAATTAGTGAAAGCTGCCACATAAAAAAAGAATTTTTAAAAAAGAATTGTTTCAGAGATATGCATCCATACAAAAATTGATCAAAATAAAGGATGTGAAACGAAAGGTTTTAACCAAATCCCTCATTGAGACGAGAAAAGTGCTAGTTGAAAATATCTAAAAAGGTGTTGGGAATTTTCACTACTATTGAAGCTTTGAGTCATTTGTTCTTGAATTGTTATTAACTCGAGATTTGTTTGACTGTTTCAATGGGGTTCTTGGTTTTTATTTTCCACTTGAAATATGATCTTACGTTCTTGATTTATAAACCTCATCATGTTATTCCCCTTTAAGATAATATTTTCTTGGATATAAATACTTGTCATATATCTCAAAACATTTGGTAAGTATGAAACTTTAATCTATATTTTTTCTTATCCAAATAAAGGTTTTGGAGTTTTTGTTCACTATGTATTGCATATCGAAACTTATGAATAACAAAATCTTCTTATCGAGTATACTACCTTAACTCTATTTTATCAGCATCATGTGTTCCTTATGCTTTAATTGATTCTCTTTTCTTGATTTCTTTTCTTTGTCTATTTCCATGACAAAAGGGGGGAGAAGTTTTGGAGGGAAATTCTTTATAAAAAGGAGGAGTTTTCATATATAGTGGGAGTCTTGAATGTTGTTTCACATGCTAGTCAGTATAGAATTAATATTTATATCGCTTATTACTAACTTTATCATATTGTTGATTTCTTTTCATGTTCGAATTTTGATAATGTTTCCTAGTGTGTTTCAGGAAATCTTGCTCTAAGTTCTTTTAAGAAGAATTATATGGTTTTCAGGCTATAAGCATATGTAATTTCTATCTTGTCATGCCTTTGTCCATGATTTTTGTCATAGTTGATATTAGTTTTACTTCACTATTTATAATATTTCATTGTTGTGTTTTGTCAACGGAATAAGCAAAGGGGATATTTTAATTCTATTTATATACTCAATTGTTCCGTCATAGGTAGTTGTCATATTCTTATTTTCCAAAAAACTTTAGGTTCCTTATTTACCTCTCTAAAAAGCTTTATCAACATTCAAGCTATTAAAGTCGGTTCTTGATCATCCTCACTATCACATATATCACATTATTTGATGAAATATAGATTTGAGAATTCCCTTACCCACTTCATGTTGTTTTACAAAACTAGTTTCAAAACATATTAGTAACAATATTTTGTGTGTGTAAATGTTTATATGTTTCTACCTTGATCTTTCTTGTATACAAATGTTTAAAAATCTAAAGCAAAATTGGCTAAATCCGACCAGTTTTGTTGCAACAGTAATTTGCGTCGGTGAAGCGAAAGTGGAACAAGTCCTTTTGGTAAAAACTATAGAAGTTGGTGCGAGTAGCTTATCGCTGAAGCATCGCCGCAATGACATCTTCAGTGCAGAGATACTTTTGTCGCTGGCTGCCAAGCCCCTTGAAGTTTTCTTTAAAAATCTCTTGATATATACGTGACTTACATCGCGGCAGGTTCACTCCAGCGATGCTCATCCTCACTGCAGTAAGACCTCCGTTGACGCATATAGATTCGCGAATCTATTATATAGATATCTATGGATCTTCTAGATTTTTGTGCTAAAAACACCTTTTTGCTCTCATACAAGGTTTATCTAAGATATGTGTCCTACAGGTTATCTTGGTATTTAGAAAACCCATTTGTATATTTCCTTATTTTAACCATCAATGCTCTTCATTTCAAAATAACTCTCATATATTTCGAGAGAAAAATACTAAGAGAGTCTTTTAGTGTAATTTTGAATATGCGTTTAGAATGGTCCGATTATATGGTCAACTGTAGAAATTGTAGATCAGGTCCTAAACAAGTTAAATTCAATCTAATATATTTTTTCCTTGATTAATTAGGTGAAACTAAGCATGTATTAAATCTAAATTGAAACAAATAAACCACAACATAAGATGTGAGAAAAAAATACATTCCAAAAAGACCATTTTTCAACAATTACAACTAAGGTATTACAGAATGACACACATAGACTTACAAATTTTGACTCCACTGAGTATTGCAGTAATGTCTCCCTCATTGTTAATGACATAAAGTTGTGTAGATCTAGCAATGCTGCAAAACAAGCTCCACTTGCCTCGATGTCTATCGATCAACCTTAGCAGACTCCTTTCCTATCTTTAGCAGTGAAGAATCAAATTCCCATGGATTTAAACAAGAGATGTGTTCTTCAAAGTTTGATAAAATGATCACAAAACATCCAACGAATTTGGATTTGAAAAATCAAAGTGTTTGATCATAAAAAATGTTTAAAAGGCTTGCAAATAAGTGGAAGTTCGTACTTCTTAAATGTGGAAAAAAAATCCAAGTGATAGACTTGATAATATTATGTTCGAAACCAAGAAAAAAATATTTTTTCCCAGGCTTATTCGAAGGAAGTTGACCTTGTTCGAATTAACTATGCTAAGTTGTTTGAATGAACATCAAATGATATATTAAATGACATTCCAGAGCGATGAGGAAACTGCATTGTTAAAAGATTCATCTAAACCGTTGATATTGAAGAAGATAAAGAACCTCATTCGAACGAACTTCAATACCTCGTTCTAAAGAGTTGCCTTAAAAATGATTTTTTGATTAAAAACTTTTGAAAATATATTTTATGCTATAAATGAGTTTTAAAATACCCCTGAACATAATGATTACACAAAATCAGACTCATATACCTTCTTCGATGATTGTAGTAATGACCTCAACTATTAGATCTTGGGTTGTCGTATTCGGTCACTAACTTATCTTCGATTGAAGTTCCAGAGAATGTACGTGATGATGTAGAGGTGTAATGGAATATGCCAAACTCTTACAAATCTCCCCATTTGACTATTCTGGTACAAAAAACAACATTGAAAAAAATCCCTAAGACATGTTCAACTAATGTCCCTCCCAAACCCGAAAAGGAAAAGGCACTTATAACTCTATTTCTACTGAAAATATACATGGTGTAGTCCATGCTATCATCCATGTAAAAAAATACCTAGACTCATAAAACAAAGGAAATATCATGTCGTATGGAGTTTAAAACATAAAACTCCCCCTTAATAAGCTCTCCTCTTTTTGTTCGAAATAGACAAAGGATTAGAAGCTAAACCTAAAAAGTTAGAATATTGAGAAAACATATTTGAAACATCATCACAAAGTATAGAAAACAAAGCATAATTGATTAAATTCAAACAAACCAACAAACGATTTTTGAAATTTTAAATTTTTTGAGTATATGAATATACATACCATTACAAACAAACAAACCATGGAGTAGCAGGAAAACATTCGAATCATGGATATGGGATGGGAGTGAACTAAATGCACGGGAAAGTCAATAGAGGCATATAGATTAATGATTCACAAAGTTAAAGATACACTCATAAATAAAGAACTCAATTCAACCTTTAGTGAAAAAAAAATGAACAAATTAAAATTTACTCAACTCATACAAAATGTCACAAATTTCAATGATTCTCAAATTAATAACCCCAAACTATTTAATATTTTTGAAGGAACTTTATCATGCAAACACACTCATCTTAAACTTATATCACCCTCAAAATGTCACATTTTAAGCATAAAATCTCAAAATATTTGAAGTAATCATATTGCTCATCTTTAAGGATACAGCAATGAAACAAACTCGCCTCGGTACTTCAATTTTTATGTGCGGAAATAATCTTTTGAGATCTTGCCAATGGTGGGGTGACAACACGTATATAATTACGGTAAATTATGTTTAAACCATGTTTACCTTGTGTGATGTAGATAATATGTTATTAGTATATATAATTTTAGGTTATTATGTTTAGTCTAATCCTACCTTCGTAAATAATGAAATGTCGAATTAGATACAAACATAAAATCTTGAAGTTTTCGGTAGGAATGTTCATGTTGGAGACTAGTTTTGACCATTATAATATAACAATTTACCTGAGGTAAAACTATATAGTTGTATATATATTAATTGGGTTCGTAACACAATAAATGGTGCATCGAACGGACATTCGAGTGAGAAGATATCGTCTTTTTACGAACATGGGGTAAAGCAGTCATTTAGCGTTAAATCATATTTTGTCTTATGTAGGGCCACATGCTATATTTTTATTAGACCGAAGGGATTTTACCTTATGACGACTTAAGGACATTAAAATATCCTTTATTCTTCATGGATATCAAAATTTCAAGTGGGTTAAGGTTTTCCAAGGAAGAAAGAGAGGTTAGGATGAAGTAGTGAAGGATTAAGGAAGATAACCGAGAGATAAACAAACTTATATATCCAAGGGTTCTTAGGTAAGATTTAATTTGTAAATTTCCATTCTTTATATTACATATGTTGTTTATATGATATTAAGGATCATATTTGGGGACAAGGGTATACGTTTTGTTATTTGTATATGGGTATGTGGAGGTTATATGTACGAAGCATGTTGAATTCATACAACTAAGGATGTAATCATTATGTTAATCAAATAGTTGTATCTTTATGAATACACAATGGAATCAATTGATTCTAGTTGGATATGAAAATAAACTTATATATACCTGTTATATCCGAAAATCATATAAAAATACTGAGAAATGAATCTTGGGTGATAGTTTGAAGTTTAGGTATAAAATCTTCCCCAAAAGTGTAAGTATGCATACCTTGTGTTTGAGGTTTTGTTTGACATAGAAAATGAACTCAAAAAATTATGAAACTTTAATTTTGTATTACTAAATATGTGTATTGAAATTTGGTGGAATATCATAGAAATTTGTAATGTATAATTTTTTTTAAAATTCTTGGAAGTTGAGTGAATGATAAAGGAGCACATAGGGAAGATTTTGCTCTAAGGAACTTGAAATGCTGCATCATCTTTTGAATTGGAGACCTAATATGTTAACGATGGAATATCCAAAAAGTAATTAAAGTATGTTTGGGTTATGATTTGGATATATTAAATATCTTAATATGAAATTAGATGGGACTTCATTATAAATAATTTAAATAGGACTATATGATGGTTATGAATTGAGTTACGTTTAAGTTATTCTTTGGATTATTGATATCCTTATGATGATACTAATATTGTAAAAATGATAGTAAGGGAGGAACATTCGGTTGAACAAGTTCCAGACAAACGCAAGGGAAAACCCATTAAGTGGCCAAGGTGAGTGCTCTCACTGGTAAATGTATTTATTCATGCTTACGGATATGATCAGAATATTACTCACTGGTAAGATAAATGTATTTATGAATGGTTATGGATATGATAAGAATATTACTCACTAGTAATATGTATTTTTGCATGGTTACAGATATGATCAGAATATTATGAATATAAAATTGATCATTTCGATTTACCAAAATGGGAGGTGTGAGGACCAATTTCATTCTCAGCACACGAGAGTAGCCGTCCTAGCCCAACAAATCTAAAAAGACGCCCATCCCAAATCATGGGAATAAGCTATGAGTATATGTAGTCCACATCTCCCATAAACTAAGTCAGTCTCCTATAATCTCATGGAGATATTCAAGGGATTCATGGATCATCATGGACGTCGTGGAGTTACTTGAACAACTGAAAATCTACATATATAAATAGTAACCCCTGGCTTGGGGCATAGAGGCATGTAACTAAGAAAATTGAGAGATACATAATAAAATAGTATACCTCTTCGTGGACGTAGGCAAGTTGCCAAACTATGTACACAGTTGTGCCGTGTGCGCGATTGTATGCTTTATTGTTTGATTGTGATTATTATTCATAAATCCTTTATTGTTATATTTTTTATACCACAATTGGCGTCGTCCGTGGGAAACGACTGTTATTCCTACGAGAACACTCACTAACTGAAAGCCCTCAGTATCTCACCACAACAGTAACATCCCTTAAGCCTTCAATGTTATGGAAGAACCTTCCCATCCTAGGGTGAGGTCTGAAATTCGTCAACCAAATCCAAGGCTTCGCCAGCAAAGGTAGACTTATAAAGAGAGTCATGGACCACCAAGGACCACGCAGATTTCCAGGTTGGTCCACGCTTATGAGGAAAAACTTCAAGAGCTAGAAGAATCCACCTGTCGCCAAGAATAAGAAAGTGTTCTTATAAAAAGGCGACTGGAAAGAACGGAGAGAGATCTCCACAGAAATATAAGACAATGCCATGATCGGTCTCTTAGCCCTTAGGTGAGTGAATATCACAGCCAAGGAAGGATCCCCAAGTGTGACCATGAGAGAATTGAGAGGAATATGTTGGAGGATGGTCCATCAGAATGACTATAACCAACTCAACATCGTGGGAGCCCTGGTCGAAAGAATGATGAAATCAAGAGCTTGGTCTGTAGGGAGATGGATCAGCACCCAGCCCACCGAGGAGCTAGATCCACATAAGAGCTAGACCGAAAAGATCTTAACACTTAAATGAAGTCCCCTTTTTCAAGGGAAATAGAAGAAGAGGATACCCCCAAGAAATTCGTAATCCCTAGATTCAAGATCTATGATGGGAAAATTGACCCTATCGATCATGTCCGATAGTATAGGTAGGCCATAACCTTATGGAGACACAATAACAAGTTGATGTGATGCATCTTCCCTTTTTGTCTATATGGCGTGGTGCATAAGTGGTTCGAGAGGCTACCACAAAGGTCTATCAGAAGCTTTAAGGCTTTAGCTAAATTATTCACAACTCGCTTTATAACCAACAACTCCCACCCTAAGCGAATGAATTCTTTGCTGATAATGAAGAAAAAACCACAGGAGAACCTCAAGGAGTATGCAAAAAGGTACTTGGAGATTTTCAATGAAATTGAGGACTTCCCAGAGTAGTTCGTCGTAGCATCCTTCAAGATCCGACTTCCAAACACTTCTTTATTTCACCAATCCTTAACTAAGAAGGAGGCTAACTCCATCGATGACCTGATGGCCCGTATTAAAAAATACACCAAAGTTGAAGATGTAATCCATCTTAATGCAAGGGACAATGGACGCATAGAGATGAACAAAGGGACATAGAAGAATGATTCCCAGAAGAAAGGAAACAAGAATGGGGGCAGGAAAGGCTTAAAAAATGGCAACAAGAATGACCCCTCAAAAGAGTTCCAAGATGTTAACATAGTCTTCAAGGAATTGATATATAAAATCCTCATCAAAATCAAGGAAGATCCATTTGTCAAATGGCCCAAGAAGATGAGGGGATATCCAACGAAGCGGAATAATTCATTGAGGTGTACAATCCATAAAGAAGGCGGTCATAAGATTGAACACTACAAATCACTCAAATCTTATCTCGAGGAGATGACCCAGGTTGGTCATCTCAACGAGTTCATAGATTAGAAGGCGTGCAAGGTCGCAACTAATGGCGACCAGAATCCGGACAACATCTTCGAGTATGAGATGGGCCACGAGTTTGCAGTAATTCATGGGGTATCAGACCTCAAGCCAGTACAAAGAAACACTATTCGTATGGAAGTTCAAAAGCTTACTGTAGTTATGTAAGCTTTTCAAATAGACCCCACCATGACTCAGTCTGGGAAGCGTCGATGACTAGAAGACGTTGACTACAGCAAACACATTATGTTTATCGAAGATGGCTTAGTTGGGGGTAAGAACCCCACATCATGATGCATTGGTCATTACACTCAGTATAGCTAATTGGGACATGGGCAGGTTACTCGTAGACCAAGATAGATCTTCTGAAGTGATGTACCTAGACTTGTTCCACAAATTAAAATTGAATATCGCTGACCTTATAGAGGCCATCGTTCAATTGGTCGGCTTTGCAGAAAAGATAACCATGCTGCTAGGAAAAATAGTCCTATTAGTCAGGTCGGGAAGTATTTCAAAGATGATCGAGTTTCTAGTAGTAGATATCGAATCATCCTATCACGCCATCCTAGGCCGAGGATGGATCTATGCTATAAAGGTTGTACCATCCTCATATTATCATAAACTCAAGTGCATTATAGATAGGGGTGGTCGAGATTCATAGCCACTAAGTTATGGCTAGAAAAGGCTCTAATGCATCCATCCACCCCAAGCACGAGAAGAAGGGCGAGAGGATAGTCCAGGAGGAAAGCCTAAGAAGGGGTATTGACTTAAAAATAGCAATTACGGTTAGACCGACTAGGGGTGGAGGAAACCAGGGTTCACCCCACAAGTAGGGTCGTCGAAGACTTGGAAGAAGTTAAAGCTAAAGGCAACTCACTTGAAAGGAAATTTCTAATCAGTAACTCTCTCACCGATTGAGAAAAGAAGGAGCTAACCATGTTCCTTCAGAGTAATCATGATGTTTTTTCTCAGGAACCGTACGAGCTACCTGGGATAGATCCCACTATTGAATGCCATCAACTGCACGTTGATACATCTTTCAAACTAGTCACTCAGAAGGCTCGTTAAATAGACGTAGAAAAGGCGAAGGTAGTAGAGAAAGGGGCAGGAAAATTACAGAATGGAGGTTACATTCAGGAAGTTCAGTTCCCCAAATGGCTATCCAACCCAGTCGTCATACTCAAAAGTAATGGAAGATAGAGAGTATGTATTAACTTTACTGACGTCAACAGGGCTTGTTTGAAAAATAGTTTTCCTCTCCCAAAGATAGATCAATAGGTCGACGCCACTACAACGCATGAACGAATGAGATTTCTGGATGCTTACTCCGGATACCACCAGATCCCACTTTATGAGCCAGACCAAGATAAGACCTCGTTCATATCTCCAATTGGGTTATATTGTTATAAAGTCTTGTTGTTAAACCTCAAGAATATAGGAGCGACTTATCAGCAATAGGTCACTAGGATGTTCAACAAGCAAATGGGAGAAATAATTGATGTATACATCGACGACATGCTCATCAAAAGTAAACTTAAGGGCGACCATATCTCAAACCTAATAGGAAGCTTTGAGATCCTCATGAAATACCGGATGAAACTTTACGCTAGCAAGTGTTTGTTTGGTGTCCAGTCAGGAAAGTTCCTAGGATATCTAGTCAGTAAAAGAGGGATTGAAGAAAATCTTGATCAGATCGATTCTATTAGAAAATTCCATCCCCTTCAGACTATTATAGATGTCTAAAAGGTTATCGGCATGCTCGTCACACTCAACCGCTTCATCTCTAAGTCTTCGGAGTGCTGTCGATTGTTCTTCCCACTGTTGAACAAAGATAAGGGCCTAGTATGGAATGACGACTGCTCCAAAGACCTCGAAGAACTCAAGTCTTACCTCAACAATCCACTCTTACTGGTGATTCCAAGTAAAGGCAATCACTTATATGTTTACCTTATCGTTTCAGACCATGCTGTGAGATTCACCTTGGTATGCGAGAAGAAAGGAGGACAACACCCTATCTACTTTGCAAGCAAGATGCTTCTGGATGTCGAGCAACATTATTTGCCCCTAGAGAAGCTTGCCTATGCCTTAGTGGTAGCCTCGAGAAAGATGAAGCATTACTTTGAGGCTCATTCCATCGTCGTGGTCACCTCATATCCCCTCAAAGTTGTTCTAAGGAAAGATAATCTCTCCGGCTGACTGTTAAAGTGGTCGGTATAGCTTGAAAGATTCGATATCCACTTTCATCCAGGAACAACAATTTAGGGGTAAATTCTAGCAGATTTTATCATTGAGTTCACTGAATACCAACCTACTTCCTAGTTAAAAATTGAGAAACCAACATAAGAAGAAGCAAAACCATTCGACTAGACCCTTTACCTTGACAGAGCCTCTAACTCCAGGGGACAGGAATCGGCATTGTGTTAGTTACCCTAGAAAAGATTGTGCTCTAACAAGGGATCATGCTAGGATTTGAAACCTCCAACAATGAATCAAAATATGAAGCATTGATTGCTGGCCTGCGCAAAGAATAATTGCTAGGGGAAAAATGCCTTCGGGCATTTAGAAATTTAAAGTTAGTGTCCAAACAGATAGTCTTCAGCTCTAAGGATGAGAGGATGGCAGCTTACCTCGCAGTTGTAAGGGGACATATGGAAAGGTTTGATAGAGTTGATGTTCAGCAGTTCCCCAGGGGGAAGAACAGTCACAAAAACGCCTTAGAAGATCTAAGCTCCACCATTGACTCCAATTTAAGGATAACCATTTAGATAAAATTCCTCGCGCAGCCAAGCATCAACTAGTTAGATATAGATGAGAAAGTCCTCCATAAAGAAAAGGCACATAGTTGGATGGATCCCATTATAACTTATCTACGGGGCGACACACTGCCAAGCAACAAGAAATTGGTGCACTAAATAAGAGTAAAGGTTGCTCTCTTTCACCTATTTCCTAAGGGAAAACTTTACATAAAGTCTTTCACTGGACCCTACCTCCCGTGCGTTCACCCAGAAGATGTCGAGCAGGTTTTTAGTGAAATTCATGAAAGAATTTATATGAGTCATGCAGGGGGAAGATCATTGGATTTTCGAGAGATCAAGGAAGGATACTGGTGGCCGTACATGCAGAAAGATGCTGGAATTTACATTTTCTAGTGTGAAAAGTGTCAGAAGCACTCCCCTATGGTCCACCAGCCAACTAGCGACCTCAAGTCATTGACCAACCCATGGCCTTTATCCCAGTGGGGTTTGGATATTGTAAGGCCTATGTTTACCGCATCTGGAAATCACAAGTATCTGTTGGTCGGCACTGACTACTTCACCAAATGGGTAGCGGCAAAACCTCTCACAAACATTCAGGACTCTGATATGACGAGGTTCATATGGAAGAACATTATCACCCATTTTGGGACACTAAGAACGATCATTACTAATAATGGAACACAGTTCAAAAGTGGATTATTTCAAGGCTTTTGCGATGAGCATGGAATCAATCACCATTTTCATTCTGTAGCATATCCACAGAGCAACGGGAAAACTGAAGCTTCCAATAAGATAATGATCGACGGACTAAAAAAATGGCTAGAAAGAGGCAAAGGGGCATGGGTAAACGAACTGCCCCACATTTTATGGGCTTATCATACAACTCCAAGGAGAGCAATGGGAGAAACCCCCTTCACCCTCGCCTATAGAATAGAGGCATTTATCCAATTGGAAGCAGGACTCCCTTCTATAAGAACCACCTTGGTCGACCGAGGCCTCAATAATGAAGCACTACTCACTGAACTTGACTTAGTTGATGAACAATGAGAACTACCACTAATTAAGTTGGCATCTTGCCAACAACAACTGACCAAATAATACAACCAAAAATTCAATCTGAGGAAATTTCTAATGGGGTATTACGTCCTGAGGAATGTCCTCGATAGTGCTGTAAGACCATCAAACGACAAACTGGGACCAAATTGGGAGGGACCTTTCAAGATAATAAGGGACGACCTACAGGGAGCATATCAGTTAGAAATTCTGAAGGGAAGGGGGATACCAAGGGCTTGGAATGCAGCCAACCTTAAGAAGTTCTACTTTTATACTTCTATATCTTTTATTTTTCAGCATCACTAGTCTAGGCGAATTTTTATTTACCAACTAATGTTACCTTTTATTTATCATTTTAATCAATAAAGGTTGATTGGGCCGTGCATTCTAAACATCTTGGTTGTTTAATATCTCCTGATCCAACCTCAATATGCATATTTTCTAAGAAGTATGCTTCGCTCAAAACATTATAAAGATATGAGATTACATCAAGGTGATCAACTTGCTCCAGTCAAGGATTAAAGCTCCTGTAGTTATAATAGTGTGCTAGACTTATGTCATTCAAAGCTAAAATATATGAAGTAAGGTTTATAATTAACCTTCCTCAGGTCTTTATTGAAAACACAGTTGGCCTCTTGATTTTCTTCGACAATAATAAAAGACCTATAGTGGATCCTTAGGCAATAAAGCCAACACAAGGTTGTTCGCCAACTTAGGTTGGTTGAAAAATCCTATTCGGGCGAATGTCCCATTAACTAGGTACATTCTCGCCATCGCCCTACTTAGGCATAAGGAAGTGTTATGACATAACCTAAAAGGTAAAGTGGACGAAATGATATGGCTAAGGAATATTGGACTGGGAGAATGTTCAAACACGAGATAAAAAAAACTCAACATCATTTAGTCCGTTAAACAACCCAAAATGATTAAAAGTTTTTGTACTAATCATTCATACTATAATTAGATCCGTCAAGTACTTTTTTGGTCAGACACTGATGTCAAGCAATCAACAAATAAGGTTAACACATGTTTAGTCAGAAAATGCTCAAGACATAAATAATCAGTTGTATATGTCATTAAGAATCGTATGATTATATTAACATCAAAAGACAAAGAAATACTTCAAGACCTACGATGGCCCAGCACGACGAGTAAGGTAGTCCACTACTTGAGCTATCCAACCATCATTATGATGAGGAACTGCGTATTCTTTAATACCGTCTAGGCATGGCTCTAGAAGCTGCACAAGAATAACATCTATTGGGATCCAATGATTATCCTTCGAGAGGGGATTTCGCACAGCAGATGAGTGAATGGTCTGATATTTATACCACATGGAGGATTCCTTAGGAAATATCAATTCCTTAAGAACGTTCAGTCATCCCCTAGAAAAAAAAGGTCTTTGGCCCCTTTCAGTCCTCCTGGGGCATCTGCCCAACCTTAGTCATAACCATCAGCCCAGATCAATCGAGGACCCTTTCAAAATAAATGTCTTAATAGAGTAGCATCTCTCTACAGACCCGCGGGGATCACATAAGCTTGACTAATGTCCCCTTTTAGATTGGCAATTGGAAGCTTGATTGTTAGTTTGAGCACCTATAGCAGATGAGGAGGATCCTCGCAGCACCAAAGGAGGACCAGATGGAGTGTTTTCTTTGAGACAAGAAATTTGTCTTCTCAAAGAATCATTATCTATCTACAATAACTCCCCCACTTGGTTCATTATAGACACATCTAGAAGTTTTATTTTTAAGGCATCAATTTCCTCCTGCATAAAAGCACTAATTCCCTCCATTTCCTTGACCCTATCCTTGAACTTAGAAACTACCTCAGATTGATCTTTATTATCCTGGTTTTTTGCCTTAAGGGATTCATAAAACTTTACAGAAGCTCGGCGCGCTTGAGCACTTATGTTTGGACCAAGAATTTGGCCTAGACGAGAGTTAGCAAGAATATAATAATCTAAATCAATGAGCTAAAGCCAACAAAACAAAGCAACAAAGAAAGCAAGAATCAGTAATGAAACAGAAAGTTTTCTTTTCATTTAATCAAAAGGCATAGGCCAGTACAGATGAAGGGAAGAAGTAAAAATACAACAGATGAACAAAAATAAGAACAGAGCCTAAATTACTAGAGGGTTTCAACCTAGTCAGATATGGAGGTCCCCTTCCCCTTGTCAGCAACTTGGTCGACAAGGACCTTACCCTCACTAGCATTTTAGGTAGCTCCACCAGCTAGAACATTGACCCCCTTGGGATTGACCGGTTCAGCTGCCACAGCAGGAGTAATGGGCTTTGATATGCCCATATATACCCTCAGCCAGGTCAAGACTGTCCTCTACCCAGATGAGCAAGATGACCCTCCAAGCGGCCGACCCCTCATCATGGCCTAGACGACCCTATGAGGGTACGACCCCTCATCATGTCCCGGATGACCCTCCAAGGGGCCGACCCCTCATTATGTCCCAGATGACCCTCCAAGGGGCCGACCCCTCATCATGGCCCAGATGACCCTCCAAGGGGCCGACCCCTCGTCATGCCCTGGACGACCCTATGGTGGTATGACAGTACGAGCCCCAAACTAGGACGGGCTCACTGTCAGCAGAAACTTTGCTCTCGGCCTCACATCATAGGCTGAGGATGACGTCATAACAGCGCGTGATTTCAGAGATGCATTGAACAGTGCACGCGGGACTCATATGACGCGTGGAAGACCGTTATAATAATATCAACCCTTCATGTGAGGTAATATTATATCATCATTAATAACAGGTGGCACCTCCAGGTGTCAACAGGGGATTGTCTAGATCATAACTCATATGCACCACGCATGCTTGGGGGTACACTACTCCCCCAAGACCTATATATACTTATCACCTATAACCCTGCAAAGGGATCGATAATTTGGTAACCCTAGCTAAAACTCTGCTTGTACACACAGTAGTGAGATAGAGAGTGTGAGCTTATGAGCATTGCATCCAAGGCCATTACTGCCCATATTTAGTGGATCACACACTCACAGTGGATGTAGGCCTAATTGGCCGAACCACTATACATCATTATCTTATTCCTCTTATACTCATCCCCTTATATACACTTACACATATATATCTCCATGGCTGCTGCCATTGTTATTACTGTTTGAGCTCATCATTACTTATCTGTGTAACACCCCGTATTTTTGACGATTTAAATAATTATATGATTAATTATTATTATGGGAATAAATATGCGATTAATTATTGTTGTTGGATTAATTGAATTAAAATGTGAGAAATTAATTTGTTAATAATCTGGATTAAAATACTTATTTACTAGCGTGCCAAGGGTTAATACTTATTGTTGTGAACTATTAAATATTACTGTGTGATATGTAATATGGAATTATGATATTTGATAAAATGTCGGAAGTGAGAAATACGGCAGTTTGGTAATTTAAGTCTGTCACGCGTGTGATTCGTGTTGGGACTAATTGAGTGGAATAAAAAGAGAAATTATTTTTATTAACCCGTATGGTCATTTCGAGTGCGCTATTGAGTCTGGAAGGGTCGAGATAGTCAAAATAGTGTACCCGGGTGTTTAGTTTGGGTCCCGGGGTAATTTTAGGCCTAACCGGCACCCCGAGAGGGCATTATGGTAAATTGTATTTTTGGGCTAAATTAATGGACGAAAATTTGGGATTTATTATATCAGCCAAGAAAGTCCATTAGGGTGGACAGGTTACACAAATCAAGAACGACCATGGAGGGTGTGTGGGAGAACCAATTTCCAAGAGAGAAGACTCATTTGGTATCACCTTGCATAACCGTGACCACCAACGCGTAGATCGAGAAGAGAGGAACGCGTATGTACCAACATCACCAATGGATCAGACCATCATATTCGAGGCAAGTGTTTATTACTTGCTTTCTTTTAACAATAATCATGCTCATGTTAGTATAAGTGGAATTAATCATGATTTATATATTAATTGGGTGAAAATTGGAGATTGAAATTATGATTAAGGATTGGTTTAATTAATTGTTGGAATTCCTTCATGTATGTATATGATTAATCACAAAATTTGATTATATATGGATGAACGAATCTGGGTTGATTAGGTTCTTTAGTTGAAAATTTGGAAACTAGGGTTCATATGAATTGATTTGGGGATTTTATATAATTATGGTGATTTATGACGAATTAATGATCCTAGGATGTTAGGAATGATTTATAACCTGCTAGGTGTTAATGGGTATTGATGATGAGTAGATGGGAATTGAATCTTAGAGGGTTTTAGGTTAAAAAATGGTGAAAAACGCTGAAGTTTGGTGAAGAAGACGAAGAGTGCAATCTCGCGCGATCTCGCACGAAGTGGTTCAAACGAGATGGGGATCTCGCGCGCAGTCGTTCGAGCGACAAAGGGAATTTTTGGGATTTTTCTCAAAGTCTAGTTTTGAGTTTGCCGATTTATTGGTGTGAGAGAAACTGCCAAATAGTAAATTTAAATAAGATGGAATTTCGGGGAAATGTGTGAGAATAAATACTTTAATTATTTCGGTATAGAGAGAGAGTATACCTTGGAGATTACGAGAGAGATAGTAATCTAAATATTTATACTATACGTAGAGATGATATTAAAATACATATGAAGAGTATATATGTAGGTTGGTGAAATACCTATAATTTATAATAGAATGTGTGTATGCCTATTATGTGATATTATTGTAAGAGCATTAATGGGTGATAACCCGGGGGTGCAAGAACCTTATAGTTAAGAGCACTAATGAGTGATAACTCAGCGGTGCAGAAACTCTATTGATAAGTGTACTAATGGGTGATAACCCAGGGGTACAAGGATGACTATTATTAGGCTCACTAATGGGTGATAACCCGGGGGTGCTGGATTAATATTGATAGGTGCATTAATGGGTGCTAACCCGGGGATGCAAGATTTTATTGTTAGGCGCACTAATGGGTGATAACCCGGGGGTGCTGAATTATTATTGATAGGTGCATTAATGGGTGCTAACCCGGGGATGCATGATTTCCAGAATATGTGCACTAATGGGTCTTAGCCGGGGGTGAAGGATTAGTGTATATGTGTGTGTGTGTAGGGATGATGTGACTATATATATATATATATATAGGGAGAGGTTCACAAGTGGACCAAAAGAATGGACTTTTTAATGGACCTTAACAAAAAACACATAATAACACATTAATTTTAATTTCTATAGTGTAATTGGTCCGCGCCAGCGGCACCCGAGACCACACATTCACCCCACTAACCCCCCCACCCACCCACCCCCACCCCCCCACCCCAACCCTCCCCTCCCACCCCCCAACAACCACCATCACCATAGCAGCCCTTATGACAACAGGGCTGCCATTGGGGTGAGGGTGGGAGGGTGGGGGTGGGGTGGGGTGTGTGGGGGGTGGGGAATCGATCGACACGCGTATTTGGTGCCGCTGGCGCGGACCAATTACACTATAGGAATTAAAATTAATGTGTTATTATGTGTTTTTTGTTAAGGTCCATTAAAAAGTCCATTCTTTTGGTCCACTTGTGAACCTCTCCCCATATATATATATATATATATATATATATATATATATGGACTTGCTAATATGGATACTGTGTGAAATTAATAGACTTGGTAATAGTAATAATTATTACGTTGCACCAAGTGGTCTTAACCTAAGGGTGCAGGATTAGTGTATATATATAGGGATGATGAGACTATATATATGTATGAGTGTACTTGGGTAACTTTCTACTTTGTGATACTAGTAGATAAAATGAAAATGAGAAGTAAAATGATCTTAGTGAATAAAAGATGAACCATTCAAACGGTGAATAATGAAATTTAGTATGTCAGATAAATTATCTGAATAGCGTATTGTATGGGCGATACGGGAATACTACTTGTGAGCATAGTTAGTATTAGTATGGTTTCTGACTAGTTAGATTGGGAGGTATAACTAGGGGGAGATTAGATGTACGTTAGGCGTTCACAATAGACGAGAGGTGAGAAACTCATGTGAGAGTTCGATAACCAACATGCGTATAAGACTTGTTTTAAGAACCAGTTTTAAATACTTGCTAAATCATTTTTACACATCGGGCTCTGACCCATTTCTTATATTTCTTCTCTCTTTTTCTATATATATGTATTAGATCAGGTGCTCATCCAAAGGAGTATTAGATTTAGAGATTTGGATTGCTTGACGTGCTGCAGCTGTTGTGGAAGCTGTAGGTCCTCGTAGTAGACGCATCTATCCTTTCCATTCAGTTTCATCTAGACTTCTTGTTTAGGGCATATGTCGCCCACTTTTAGTTCTTTCATCAGAGATATTGTATTCAGTTTATTGTATGGTTTAGAGTTTTGAACTGGGAAGTTTTATCTAGTCTTATTTATTTCAGTACTTGATTCATGTTCAGTATTTATTTACATTCCTATGTGTGGTAAATGGTTTATATTTTAAGATGGAAAGAAATGGATTTACTTGGTATTACTAAATTGGGAATGTTTTGACACCTAGCTAAATTTTGTAATAGGTGATTAATGTGTTAAAAAGTTTTTCGACAGTGATGCTGAGAATGAACCAACTGAATATCCTGTTTTAAATTGGTAGAGGACTGATCACCCTATATTTAATTGGGCGGGGTGTGATAGGTGGTATCAGAGCATCATGTTCTAGTGTCCTTAGGATCTGTACGGCTTATTACGTTTCGGTGTATCGTTCTTTTATGTAGAGACTTATAATAGGATTATTGTGTTCCCTTACATATGCGACTTATGTTCTCCTGCTACGAATTATAATGGATGTGACTCATTATACCAAATTCGGTGTGATTCGAACACCGAACATTTTAGCACGACCAGCAAGGGCCGTAACAAGAACTGCGGGAGGAGAGGCTTAACAAAAGACATAGAGTAATCGGGGAAGAGTGATCGGGACAAAAATCACCACGAGAATTACTTAAGTAAGAGATAGTAAAATTGTCACTCGGGAACTGTGGGTTCCCAGGACACAGTCATAGATAACGGTTGAGTGAATTCAGGACCACCTAGCATAGTCGATAAAAAGGGAAATCAGAGTAACTCTTTCAAAAACCCATCGGTGAAGATGTGAAAAAGAACTGAGAAAGTGTAACAGACCAGCGGAGGTAGAAAATCCAAAGGCAATGGTGTAGAGTGGGGTGTGATGACACTCATAATTAAAATTGGAGTTAAAAGTTATAGCTCTTAGGAGTATCATGTAGTGATTAGAGTCAATCACCACATATGAAGATGTGTGTTTGAAATTTAGAGAGAAAGTTTAGTACGATTTGACCGTGAGGTCTTCCATTCGACGTGATAACAAAATGTGAGTGAAATTTTGATGTTTAGCACAATGGGTAAGATAGAAATCGATCGTGAGAGAAGGGTTGAATTGCATAATGAACTTCGTACCTGGAAGAGGGGTATAAATTATCTAAAGTGTTTATAGTTGATAAAGGACGTGTGAGTAGAATACCAGTATGGATGAGAAATCCATTTAGGATGACTAATGTTGATGTCATCAAAGTTATACGGTTGCTAGTGATTGCAGTCCTTCTAAGAGAAGGGAGTAAAGAGGGTTAACGAACCTATTGAAGAGCAGAAACTGAATTTAACGGTGTTAGTGAAACCCCACATGAGAGTATATCCAATAGGATGTTAAGTGATTAACATCAAGAGGACGATGAAGTCAATCAGGCTGTAGAGGCCAACCATAGTTCCGGATAGCTAGCTTAGCCAAAGGGACAGTGGAAGAATAATTATGAGTTAAAAATGTCGGTTTGAGAGAAGGACATTCCCAAAATGGCCAGTGAGACTAGTGACGGGAAATAGTTCGTGAAGTTTTCCTTATGTAAAGGAAACATAACTACAAGTGTTGAATGTGTCCACAATTGAGAAGTGATACCGAAGAGATTAGAAATGGTAAACCGTGCCAGTTAGGCATAACGACTGGAGGAGCGAGACTTCAAGCAAAAGAATTTGAGGTCAAGGGAGTTAGGCCCATGAAATTTATAACTCGAGAATAATGGGTTCAGGCTGGACCAGTAGAGTCCTCGTTAATAGTAAAAATAATATGTCGGGGTCTACGGGACCCGGGATGTAAACGGAGTCTAATAAAGCTTTAATTGAGGCCTGGAGAGTTTGGGCCAACGTTTCAATAATGGGCGCGAAACCCACATGATAGAGTAAATTATCCACGATGAAAGAGGACAACTGTAGGATGAAACCCTAGGATGTATGACGATTGCAGATGTTCATGGGTCATGACGACAGCCACGTGCTGAGATCCTGCGATTTGGCAAGACTGGTGAGGTTTTTCTTCTTCCTTGTGAATAAAGGATAAATTCTAGTGACATGGGTGTTGATGTAAAAAATTAGATCATATCTAATTATTCAATCACAGATAAATAAATGAGACAAAGAATTTTTAAAGTGGTTCAGCCTTATAAGAATGACCTACGTCCACTGTTATGTTATTGCTGAGTGTTTGGGAATTCTCGATTACAAGTTCTATCAAGAAATTACGGTCCCCCTACAATGAGGATTGTACAATGTATTTATAGCCCTGAGGCTGTAATGTGAAAGGCTAATACATTAAATGATGTACATATGAAAGGGTAATACATTCAATGCCCCTTAAGCATGTGCGTCTGTATGATAAGCATTTAATGAACATTCCAACTGTTGGTTATCCATCTATTAATGCTTTGTTCGAGGTGAAGCTCGGACCGCCTGAGTTGCTCGGACCGCCTAAGCTTCTCGGTACTTAAGAGTTCCTCAGAGAGTCCTTGTTCCTCGGAGCGTATGAGTTCCTCGGGGAAGTAGTGTTCCTCGTTGTAGTATGGTTCCTCGGAAGTGATTGTCATTGCCACGTAGATTGTCAGGTGTCTTCACTTTATTGAGCCATGTCAGCAAACTTAATTTTGTATCAACAATGGGTGTGCCATAATTTTTATGTAAATTGGAAACCCTAAACTTCGCATGCGGGTCGAGTTTAGTGGGAATGTTAGTTTTAATAGTCTTGTTACAAACGTATTTCTCGTTGTTAGCAGGGCATTTTGATGATTTCCCATGAGTGAACCGGGTGGAACCTAAGAATATGTTTTGTTGTTATAATTTACTACTGCATTGAGTCAGCTTTAGTAGAGTTTATTATGGTAATGTGTAGTGATTAATTACCGTATGGTTAAACTATAGTATAAATGTATTGATATGACTATCATGCCAGATACTCCGGGAGGAGTGATCTTAGTTTTGTGCGGCGCCACCTAAAATAGGGTTGGGCCCAGATATGAGTATATATATGAAACTTTTATGGTATTATAGACCTCAGCGAGTATAGTGTCTAATTATATGTGATTCCCGAGCATAGGGATTTATTTGTCTGTTAAGACTTAGAATACATTGTGTTCTTATCGAGCGGCGAAATATAGCTCGTTATATATTTATAGCGCCAAGTATTTGGGATAGTGTGGGCGCCATGCTTCATGTTACATTTTTAGAGACATGAGAGTGGACGAGTAAAATTTCATATCACAATACGTAGATTGTGGGAAAGTACATATTAGGTACTGAAGTCCTTACGGACCTCGACAACCGGCTAGGTTAGATAGTAGTGTATCGGGGGGGTTCCTTGTTTGGATTTTGCTTTACGAGAGATCACATGCATGAAACTAGCGAACATTGGGAGTTGGAGGGAAGTTTGGTCGATAGTACATAAGTTTTGTATGTTGGTTATTGTACCTATAGGAGAATATATTTGAGAGTTGATAATTCTTTTATAACTTACGGCCAATAGAGTTGCCTGGACTTAGTATTTTTCAGAATAGATGAATGATGCCATTGAAGGATGGTTTAAGTCATGACCAGTGGGGTGGTTGAGTGCAACCCTACCACATCAAAATACCGAGTGTGCAAGAATTGAGGTAATAAAATTTTATGTCTTTTGCATAATGATGCGTGAGGCATAGGGTGTATGGGCGCCCTAAGTGATTGAATCAGGTAGTGGATTATGATTAGCACGTGAATTCGATAACATGTAGTCGGGTAAGCCGAAGCTTATTCACGAAGTTTTGTCAGAGACTTATGTTTCAAGATAAATTGAAACTTATTCAAGAGAGTATAAAATGTATCAGAATACAAGCAATAGTGGTGATGGGTTACGATGTAAAGTAATAGTGCAAGGATAGTCTTGCAGTGGGCCACCTGATGGATATAAAAATGGTGGGCAATTTGAAACCAGTAGGGGCTTCTTCCACTAGATAATGGAAGGCTACCCCAAGGATTTTCTCATGTAGCTGAGATGGTGAGATTATAGGTACTAAAATGCGATTGAGTACGACCTAATACCCACAGAGGTATGGTCAGGACAAGCGGTCTAATCGGATGCGGGAGAGAAAAATCTTATGTGAACCCTGAAATCTTAGAGGAGGACGAGAACAATACCTTCCACTACTGGAGTTTGTGTAATGACCCCATTTTCTTATGCCAATATATAATTGTCTTCTTTCAATTTCGTCATACTTACTATCTAATAATGATATATTATTACATATATGATATTCCGAGTTCGTAATATGACAGATCCCATTTTTAAATTTGAAGAATCAATAGTAAAGTGGGTCAGATTGAGATTTTATGGCACATCCTAAGCTAAGTGATAAGCTTTGGGGTAGAAAATGCAATTTTATGAAACTTTAGGGACTTGGTTTTAATAAAGAAAGTTTCAAAACCAAAATGAAAAATAAAAAGGGGCCTTTTCGTAAATAAAATATTTTCAGGGACCTATAAGAAATATTGAAAATATATGCTGTGAAATTACCAAAATGCCCTTCAGGTCCGAAATGACCCTTATACCCTTAATACCTATCCACCTCGTGCTCGACACCTCGTGCTCGGTTTTGACACCTCCACCGTACACGTGTCATCGTTAGAGGAGAAGCCAAAACACGTGTCGCAGTTCGGTGAAATAAGACTGCAAGACGCCTCCGTTACGCGACACGTCAACGCTGACTCCCATTATAAAAGCTTGTTCAGCATGGACATGTGTCAACCCCAGGATATGTTTGGAAAACTATAAATAGGGCCTTTGGGGATCATTTGAAACTCACACCAATTCCTTGAGAATTATAGAAAGAAATAGTGAGAGAAAGTGTGAGAAAGTTTAAGAAGAAGTTCTTAGGGATATTCATCTTAAGGTAATCTTAATGTTATAATGCATCTTTATAGTTTTAATTTATTGTTTTATAGCTTTGCTTAGTAGTTGTGCTGGTAAAATACAATAAAGAATTCACTAATCAAAACTTAAAATTTAGAACAAATCCAAGTTGATTTTATAAACTTGTTTGAAATTATACGCTTTTAAAAATGATTATTTTTAAAGAAATTGCTCGTTATTATGGAATCCCATTTAAGTAATTCCAAAGTCAGGCCCGGTGAAGTTCTGTCTAGATGAGATGGTATTTAAGTGGTGCCCCTGTGACCTTCCATCTCTACTGGGAATGAATCCGAAAATGTTCTGTCTAGATGAGATGGTATTTAAGTGGTGCCCGTGTGACCCTCCATCTCTACTGGGAACCGATTGATGAGGAAAGACTATGAATTGAATTCTTCAATTACGATCAAGGAGTTTTAAAAGTTAACAAATGGGGATTCAGTAATCCTTTAAAAGAGGAAGTTATTATTAAAGTATAGTATAAACTGGACCTTAGAACGTGTACTTAAATCTTTATCAGATTAACGTGTGATCGAAGACTCAATACCAGTAAATTTGACCTCCATTTTGGGTGAGTACTCTGACATTCCTTGTGTATTTTCATTATATGATATTATGCAAACTATATATATTTTGTGAACTCCTTTTATTCTCAAAATTCATGTGATACCGATGACTGATTCAATTGTGATATGTTTATATTTGTTCATATAAACATACCGATTAAAATGATTATTGAAAAGGATATTGAATATTGAAATTATGATTCGGCCTAAGGGACCTCTTTACTGACTGACCTTCCCAGCTGGGTTATCGCTGGTGTGCCCTAAATAAGGCGTTGTGACGAACAAGTTCGATTGACCCTCAACTATCGGGGTATAATACGGTAGACGAATACGGTATTAGAGTGTACTTGGCCATCAAAATGATATGATTGAAAGAAAAAGATATCACATTTGATTTGTTGCATTCTTCTTATCCTGAGCTATCCAATTGTGATATATATAATTTTATTTCAAAATTATATCTATTTACTGCAAGTTCCTCTCCATATATGTATATGCCTCTTCTTTTGACTCCCTGGAATGTTTGGAGATTGAACCTCATTCGGCTTTTAGCTGATGTTGTATAAATAACGATTTTTCAGGAAACGTTACGGCTCACGGACGGAACGAAAATGGACTATATTGAAGATTTAGCTTTTTGAGCTCTTTTTATAAAATGTTTATTTAGAGCATGTCTGGCTCTCTTGTAATAAGGTTTAAATTTTCTCTTAAGTTGTAACTCGTTGTTACTTTTAATATATATGAAGTTTCCTTTAGAAAGCTCTGATGACGTAATTCCTTTACTTTCAGTATTTTACGATTCATAACCATGTGATAATATTTCCGTTGCATTTATTTAAGGAAACAATTAAATCAAAATATTTGTTGCCTTGGTGGCATGTCAAGACACTCGTTCCCTAATACTATATTGGGTCGGGGTCGTGACAGAGGTGGTATCAGAGCATAGGTTATGAACCCATAGACTACTGAACATAAGTTTCGAACGTTATCGATTTTAAGTCTCCATACATAGGTTATAGGATTAAATATCCGACTTATGTGATAACCCTCCATATTTCTTATAGTCTATATATAATTGTTTATATATCATTGTTCTTCTAAAATGCAATCTTGGGCTAGTATAATACATCTTACGTTTGGCGATGATTGTAGAAAATGACCAAGGCAAGATCAACTCCAGGGACTAGTGGTTCGAGTATGGAGGGACTGGAAGGTGCATACAAGGCAATTGAAAGTCTAGCAAGAATTGTGGATCATCATGGGATTAATGGAGCACCAAGGAATCTTGAACTAAGTAGTTGTACTATTGAACAGTTCAAGAAGTTGAATCCTCCGTATTTTAAAGGGACTCCTAACCCCACTGAAGCAGAAAATTGGGTGATGCAGATGGAAAAGATGTTCGATGTTCTTAAGTGTATAGATGAACAACGGGTTTTATTTGGAACATTCATGTTAGAAGGTGAAGTCGAACATTGGTGGAGAATGACTAAGAGAATGCATGGGGAAAGGAATAATCCCATAGGTTGGAATGACTTCTTAATGATCTTCTACGAGAAATACTTTCCCGAAACGGTGCAAGACCAAAAAGCAGCTGAGTTCATGGGTCTAGTTCAAGCAAATATGACGGTTAGTCAATATGAGGCAAAGTTTACTGAGTTATCTCATTTGGCACCTCATGTTGTGATAACCGATGTTTTAAGAGCCAAGAAGTTTGAACGTGGGTTAAGGTTGAATATTCGTAGCCGAATTTCCATCCTAAAGTTGGCATCATATAATGACGTGGTGGCTAGGGCAACAATAGCTGAGAAGGATAGTGAAGAGTATAATCAGGTTAGAGAGGGGAAGAGGAAGTTTGGAGAACAAAGAGGAAGGAACCCCAATAACAAACCCTTTAGGACTATACCTAATATAGGACAACCTTTAGTAAACAAACCCTCTAATGTTGATAAATGCCAACGTTGTGGTAATATTCATAGAGGGCGATCGTGTTACCTGGAGACAGGAAGTTGCTTTGGGTGTGGCCAAAAGGTACATAAAATGCGAGATTGTCCTAACAAAAGGAAGACGGCAACAAAGACTTCTAATGACAATAAGGATCAGGGCAGACAAGGTAGAGTCTTTAATCTTTTCGATGCAAAGGCTTCTAATGCAGTAGTGTCAGGTACACTTTCTATATGTGCACAACCTTTTCAAGTTTTAATTGATCCTGGTTATACCCATTCATTTGTGTCTGTGCGTTTTGTTAATCGCTTTCCTAATATTCCTGAATCCTTGAATCATATCATACACGTTTCTACTCCTTCGGGTGAGTTATTGACGGGAACATTAGTATATAAGTCTTGCCCTATAAATGTCAGTAGTCATAAACTATTTGTTGATTTGATAGTTTTAGACATAAGAGATTTTGAAGTCATTTTGGGGATGGATTGGTTAGCATCATATCATGCTAGGGTGGATTGTTTTGAGAAGAGAGTTATTTTCCAAATTCCTAACCAACCAGAATTCAGTTTTGAAGGAACTGGCATCTTATCTCCCATGCGCATTATCTCTGCAATGCAAGCTTGTAATTTTATTAAGAAGGGATGTCAAGGATTCCTTGCCAGTGTTATTGATTTGCAAACAAAAGAGCCTAGTTTAGAAGATATTCCTATAGCTAGGCTTTTTCCAGATGTTTTTCCAGATGATTTGCCCAGTCTACCTCCTAGTAGAGAAGTAGAATTTACCATTGACCTTGTTCCTGGAACCACACCAATCTCAAAACCACCTTATCGCTTAGCACCTTTAGAATTAATGGAATTAAAAGTTCAATTACAAGATCTGTTAGACAAGCGTTTTATTAGACCTAGTATATCCCCTTGGGGTGCTCCAGTATTATTCGTTAAAAAGAAGGATGGAACGATGAGGTTATGTATAGATTATCGTGAACTAAATAAGGTGACCATTAAGAATAAATACCCCTCACCTCATATAGATGATTTGTTTGACCAACTGCAAGGTGGCTATCACCAATTGAAGATTAAGGAAGAGGATATTTCGAAATCATCTTTTCGTACTAGATATGGTCACTATGAATTTCTTGTGATGCCATTTGGATTAACTAATGCACCAACCGCTTTTATGGATATGATGAATAGAGTGTTTAGGAAATATCTAGATCAGTGTATGGTTGTTTTCATTGATGACATCCTTATTTATTCCAAAGGTATTGAAGAACACGAGAAGCATTTGGAGATAGTATTACAAATCCTTAGGAAAGAGAAATTATATGAGAAATTAAAGAAGTGTGAATTTTGGTTGCCTAGTGTTTCTTTTCTAGGACATGTCATATCCGAGGAGGGAGTGTCGGTTGATCCTCAAAAGATCGAGGCTATACTAGATTGGCCAAGACCAACTAATGTGACGGAGATTCGTAGTTTCCTAGGATTAGCAGGTTATTATCAAAGATTTGTTGAAGGATTTTCTAGTATTGCCAAACCTTTGTCTAGGTTAACACAAAAGACGGTGAAATATGAATGGTCTGAGGAAGTTGAGAATAGTTTTCGAGAACTTAAGAACCGATTAGTAACTGCCCAAATTTTGACTATTCCTTCCGGTACAGGAGGATTTGTGATTTATAGTGATGCTTCTAAAAATGGTTTGGGATGTGTGCTAATGAAAAATGGAAAAGTAGTAGCTTATGGCTCGAGACAGTTAAAACCACATGAGCAAAATTATCCAACCCATGACTTAGAATTAGCAGCGGTAATTTTTGCTCTTAAGATTTGGAGACATTATTTGTATGGTGAGACTTGTGAAATTTATACCGATCATAAGAGTTTAAAATATATCTTTACTCAGAAGGAATTAAATATGAGACAAAGGAGGTGGTTAGAATTGATGAAGGATTATGATGTAAATATTCACTATCACCCGGGGAAAGCTAATGTAGTTGCCGACGCTTTGAGTAGAAAGTCTACACCAAATTTAGCATGTCTTATTACCAGCCAGGAAGCTCTATTGAAAGATTTGAGAAGTATGGAAATAGATGTACGTATTTATGACGAAGGAGGAATAATCGCAAACTTACAAATACAACCCACATTGATGGAAAGAATTAAAGTTGCACAAGTAAATGACCCACAACCGAGGAAGATTAAAGAAGAGGTTATTTAAGGGAAGAGAATTGAATTTGCGATACGAGATGATATATTAAGGTTTGGAAATAGAGTATGTATACCTGGTGATGCCCAACTAAAGAGGCAGATTTTGGAGGAAGGTCATTACTCGAGATTCACAGTTCATCCCGGCAATACCAAGATGTACAGAGATCTCCGAGAAGTGTTTTGGTGGAATAACATGAAAAGGGAGATAGCAGAGTTTGTATCTCAGTGTTTGATCTGTCAACAAGTAAAAGCTGAACATCAGAAACCATCAGGACTATTACAACCTTTACCAATCCCTGAGTGGAAGGGGGAACATATTACCATGGATTTTGTGGCAGGGCTACCAAGGAGTTCCAATGGTAATGATTCCATTTGGGTAATTATTGATAGGTTAACTAAATCTTCTCATTTTCTTGCCATTAAGATTGCCCATTCCTTAGAAAAGTTAGCTAAATTGTATATACGGATAATTATTAAGCTTCATGGAACCCCAGTTTCAATTATTTCTGATCGTGACGCTAGATCCGTGTCTCGCTTTTGGAAAAGCCTACAAGTAGCCATGGGAACAAAATTGAATTTCAGCACCGCTTTTCATCCTCAAATAGACGGACAATCGGAGAGAACCATCCAAACCTTAGAGGATATGCTTAGGGCACGTGTACTTGATTTGAAGGGGAATTGGGACGATCATTTACCGTTAGTAGAATTTGCATATAATAATAGCTATCAAGCAAGTATTCAAATGGCTCCGTATGAGGCACTCTATGGTAGAAGGTGTCGTTCTCCTACATGTTAGGAAGAAGTTGGGGAAAGAAAATTATTGGGACCAGAATTGATTCAGGTCACAACAGAGAAAGTATAATTGATACAAGACCGACTTCAAATCGCTCAAAGCCGTCAAAAGAGTTATGCTGACAATCGCCATCGACCGTTAGAATTCCAAAGAGGAGACTATGTTTTCTTACGAGTATCACCGACAAAGGGAGTAATCCGATTTGGGAAGAAAGGAAAGTTGAGTCCAAGATACATAGGACCTTTTGAAATTCTTGAAAGGATATGTGTTGTTGCGTATCGAATAGTCTTACCCCCTGAACTATCGAGTGTGCATAATGTGTTTCATGTTTCAATGATGAAGAAATACATCCCTGATCCAACACATATCTTAAGTCACGAGCCTCTTCAAGTTAGAGAAGATTTGACATACATTGAGCATCCAGTGGAAATCTTGGACCATAAAGATCAAATATTACGAACCAAGGTTATTCCACTAGTCAAAGTGTTATGGAAGAATCATTCTGTTGAAGAAGCAACATGGGAGCGGGAAGATGAAATAAAAGAGAGATATCCATACCTTTTTGGAAATTAATGTAAGTAAAGTTTGGGGACCAAACGTTTTATAAGGAGGGTAGGATGTAATGACCCCATTTTCTTATGCCAATATATAATTGTCTTCTTTCAATTTCGTCATACTTACTATCTAATAATGATATATTCTTACATATATGATATTCCAAGTTCTTAATATGACAGATCCCATTTTTAAATTTGTAGAATCAACAGTAAAATGGGTCAGATTGAGATTTTATGGCACATCCTAAGCTAAGTGATAAGTTTTGGGGTAGAGAATGTAATTTTATGAAACTTTAGGGACTTGGTTTTAATAAAGAAAGTTTCAGGGACCAAAATGAAAAATAAAAAGGGGACTTTTCGTAAATAAAATATTTCCAGGGACCTAAAAGAAATATTGAAAATATATGGTGTGAAATTACCAAAATGCCCTTCAGGTCCGAAATGACCCTTATACCCTTAATACCTATCCACCTCGTGCTCGGTTTTGACACCTCCACCGCACACGTGTCATCGTTAGAGGAGAAGCCAAAACATGTGTCGTTGTTAGAGGATAAGCTAAAACACGTGTCGCAATCCGGTGAAATAAGACTGCAAGACGCCTCCGTTACGCGACACGTCAACGCTGACTCCCATTGTAAAAGCTTGGTCAGCATGGACATGTGTCAACCCCGGGATATCTTTGGAAAACTATAAATAGGGCCTTTGGGGATCATTTGAAACTCACACCAATTCCTTGAGAATTATAGAAAGAAATAGTGAGAGAAAGTGTGAGAAAGTTTAAGAAGAAGTTCTTAGGGATATTCATCTTAAGGTAATCTTAATGTCATAATGCATCTTTATAGTTTTATAGCTTTACTTAGTAGTTGTGCTGGAAAAATACAATAAAGAATTCACTAATCAAAATTTAAAATTTAGAACAAATCCAAGATGATTTTATAAACTTGTTTGAAATTATACGCTTTTAAAAATGATTATTTTTAAAGAAATTGCTCGTTATTATGGAATCCCATTTAAGTAATTCCAAAGTCAGGCCCGGTGAAGTTCTGTTTAGATGAGATGGTATTTAAGTGGTGCCCCTGTGACCCTCCATCTCTACTGGGAATGAATCCGTAAATGTTCTGTCTATATGAGATGGTATTTAAGTGGTGCCCCTGTGACCCTCCATCTCTACTGGGAACCGACTGATGAGGAAAGACTATGAATTGAATTCTTCAATTACGATCAAGGAGTTTTAAAAGTTAACAAATGGGGATTCAGTAATCTTTTAAAAGAAGAAGTTATTATTAAAGTATAGTATAAACTGGACCTTAGAACGCGTACTTAAATCTTTATCAGATTAACAAGTGATCGAAGACTCAATACCAGTAAATTTGACCTCCATTTTGGTTGAGTACTCTGACATTCCTTGTGTATTTTGATTATATGATATTATGCAAACTATATATATTTTGTGAAATGCTTTTATTCTCAAAATTCATGTGATACCGATGACTGATTCAATTGTCATATGTTTATATTTGTTCATATAAACATACCGATTAAAATGATTATTGAAAAGGATATTGAATATTGAAATTATGATTCGGCCTAAGGGACCTCTTTACTGACTGACCTTCCCAGCTGGGTTATCGCTGGTGTGCCCTAAATAAGGCGTTGTGATGAACAAGTTCGATTGACCCTCAACTACCGGGGTATAATACGGTAGAAGAATACGGTATTAGAGTGTACTTGGCCATCAAAATGATATGATTGAAAGAAAAAGATATCACATTTGATTTGTTGCATTCTTCTTATTCTGAGCTATCCAATTGTGATATATATAATTTCATTTCAAAATTATATCTATTTACTGCAAGTTCCTCTCCATATATGTATATGCCTTTTCTTTTGACTTGAATAGGTATCTATTTTCTGAAAACCCTGGAATGTTTGGAGATTGAACCTCATTCTGCTTTTAGCTGATGTTGTATAAATAACCATTTTTCAGGAAACGTTTAGGCTCACGGACGGAACGAAAATGGACTATATTGAAGATTTAGCTTTTAGAGCTCTTTTTATAAATTGTTTTCTTAGAGCATGTCTGGCTCTCTTGTAATAAGGTTTAAATTTTCTCTTAAGTTGTAACTCGTTGTTACTTTTAATATATATGAAGTTTCCTTTAGAAAGCTCTGATGACGTAATTCCTTTACTTTCAGTATTTTACGATTCATAACCATGTGATAATATTTCCGTTGCATTTATTTAAGGAAATAATTAAATCAGAATATTTGTTGCCTTGGTGGCATGTCAAGACACTCGTTCCCTAATACTATTTTGGGTCGGGGTCGTGACAGTTTGTGTTCAAAATAACTCCTATAAATTCACGTTCGGGCAGAGTGCCAGTAGAAGTATGGCATGGTAAACTTTGTTGTTATCCTACTTGATAGTTCAATGTGAGGGACCAGTTATGATTACAAATGTCGAAGAAGAATCGATATTATCGTATATATTGTGTGTGAAATATATATTGCACAACGAATTTACTTGTATGAACGACACGAGACGAAGTCGTATGTATATGAAAAAAGGATAAATCTACTAAGGTGCAAATAGTAGAAGGCTAGATAGTGAATATCTAAAATAAAGTTGAAGTAGTGAAACTTAAGCAGAAATGCTTGGGCAAGAGCCTATATGACAGGGTAACCTGGAGTTTAAAGCAAACACAAGTGAAGTGTTTATTATTAAGGTTATTTGATAGCGTACAATATGCGTGGTACGGAGTCGCTTACTTGTGAGCGTCGGGATGCGATGCGCAATATTTTTACAGCATTGTCTGTGCCTGGTATACTTTTTTCGAATTTCGGGACGAAATTCTGTTGTAACAGCGGAAGTATGTAACACCCCGTATTTTAGACGATTTAAATAATTATGTGATTAATTATTATTATGGGAATAAATATGCGATTAATTATTGTTGTTGGATTAATTAAATTAAAATTTGAGAAATTAATTTGTTATTAATCCGGATTAAAATAATTATTAACTAGCGTGCCAAGGGTTAATAATTATTGTTGTAACTATTAAATATTACTGTGTGATATGTAATATGGAATTATGATATTTGATAAATTGTCGGAAGTGAGAAATACGGCAGTTTGGTAATTTAAGTATGTCACGCGTGTGAGTTGTGTCGGGACTAATTGAATGGAATAAAAAGAGAATTTATTTTTATTAACTCGTATGGTCATTTTGAGTGCGCCATTGAGTCCGGGAGGGTCTACATAGTCAAAATAGTGAACCCGGGTGTTTAGTTTGGGTCCCGGGGCAATTTTAGGCCTAACCGGCACCCCGAGAGGGCATTTTGGTAAATTGTATTTTTGGGCTAAATTAATGGACGAAATTTGGGATGTATTATATCAGCCAAGAAATTCCATTAGGGTGAACAGGTTACACAAATCAAGAACGGCCATGGAGGGTGTGAGGGAGAACCAATTTCCAAGAGAGAAGACTCATTTGGCATCACCTTGCATAACTGTGACCACCAATGCGCAGATCGAGAAGAGAGGAATGCATATGTACCAACATCACCAACGGATCAGACCATCATATTCGAGGCAAGTGTTTATTACTTTCTTTCTTTTAACAATAATCATGCTCATGTTAGTATAAGTGGAATTAATCATGATTTATATGTTAATTGGGTGAAAATTGGAGATTGAAATTATGATTAAGGATTGGTTTAATTAATGGTTGGAATTCCTTCATGTATGTAGAGGATTAATCACGGAATTTGATTATATATGAATGAATGAATCTGGGTTGATTAGGTTCTTTAGTTGAAAATTTGGAAACTAGGGTTCATATGAATTGATTTGGAGATTTTATATAATTATGGTGATTTATGACGAATTAATGATCCTAGGAGGTTAGGAATGATTTATAACTTGTTAGGTGTTGATGGGTATTGATGATGAGTTGATGGGAATTGAATCTTAGAGGTTTTTAGGTTAAAAAACGGTGAAAAATGCTGAAGTTTGGTGAAGAAGACGAAGAGTGCAATCGCGAAGTGGTTCAAACGAGATGGGGATCTCGCGCGAAGTCGTTCGAGCGAGATGGAATCTCGCGTGAAGCCGCTTGAACGACACGTGGAAGTCGTTCAAACAACAACCCTTTTGGTTTGAGCGACAGAGGGAATTTTTGGGAATTTTTCTCAAAGTCTAGTTTTGAGTTTGCCGGTTTATTGGAGTAAGAGAAATTGCCAAACAGTAAATTTAAATAAGATGGAATTTCGGGAAAGTATGTGAGAATAAATACTTTAATTATTTCGGTATAGAGAGAGATTATACCTTGGAGATTACGAGAGAGATAGTAATGTAAATATTTATACTATACGTAGAGATGAGATTAAAATACGTATGATGAGTATATATGTAGGTTGGTGAAATACCTATAATTTATAATAGGATGTGTGTATGCCTATTATGTGATATTATTGTAAGAGCACTAATGGGTGATAACCCGGGGGTGAAAGAACCTTATAGTTAGGAGCACTAATGAGTGATAACTCGGGGGTGCAGAAACTCTTTTCATAAGTGTACTAATGGGTGATAACCCGGGGGTACAAGGATGACTATTATTAGGCTCACAAATGGGTGATAACCCGGGGGTGCTGAATTAATATTGATAGGTGCATTAATGGGTGCTAACCCGGGGATGCAAGATTTTATTGTTAGGCGCACTAATGGGTGATAACCCGGGGGTGCTGAATTATTATTGGTAGGTGCATTAATGGGTGCTAACCCGGGGATGCATGATTTTCAGAATATGTGCACTAATGGGTCTTAGCCGGGGGTGAAGGATTAGTGTATATATATATATATATATGGACTTGTGAATATGGCTACTGTGTGAAATTAGTAGACTTGGTAATAATAATAATAATAATTACGTTGCACCAAGTGGTCTTAACCAAAGGGTGCAGGATTAGTGTATATATATATATAGGGATGATGAGACTATATATATGTATGAGTGTACTTGGCTAACTTTCTACTTTGTGAGGCTAGTAGATAAAATGAAACTAAGAAGTAAAATGATCTTAGTGAATAAAAGATGAACCATTCAAACGGTGAATAATGAAATTTAGTATGTGAGATGAACTATCTGAATAGCGTATTGTATGGGCGATACGGGAATACTACTTGTGAGCATAGTTAGTATTAGTATGGTTTCTGACTAGTTAGATTGGGAGGTATACCTAGGGGGAGATTAGATGTACATTAGGCGTGCACAATAGACGAGAGGTGAGAAACTCATGTGAGAGTTCGATAACCAACATGCGTATAAGACTTATTTTAAGAACCAGTTTTAAATACATGCTAAATAATTTTTACACATCGGGCTCTGACCCGTTTCTTATATTTCTTTCTCTTTTTCTATATATATGTATTAGGTCAGGTGCTCATCCATAGGAGTATCAGATTTAGAGATTTGGATTGCTTGACGTGCTACAGCTGTTGTGGAAGCTGTAGGTCCTCGTAGTAGACGCATCTATCCTTCCATTCAGTTTCATCTAGACTTCTTGTTTAGGGCATATGTCGCCCACTTCTAGTTCTTTCATCAGAGATATTGTATTCAGTTTATTGTATGGTTTGGATTTTTGAACTGGGAAGTTTTATCTAGTCTTATTTATTTCAGTACTTGATTCATGTTCAGTATTTATTTATATTCCTATGTGTGGTAAATGGTTTATATTTTAAGATGGAAAGAAATGGATTTACTTGGTATTACTAAATTGGAAATGTTTTGACACCTAGCTAACTTTTATAATAGGTGATTAATGTGTTAAATAGTTTTTCGACAATGATGCTGAGAATGAACCAACTGAATATCCTGTTTTAAATTGGTAGATGACTGATCACCCTATATTTAATTGGGCGGGGTGTGATAATCTGGTGGTGCTGAATCTTAGCATCATCAGTTTGGCGCCGTCTGTGGGAACGAGAAGACATCTCTTCCTTTATACATCTTGACCCCACCAGGAACTTTGGTGGTGAACCAGTTCTCCCCCTTTTGTGGAGTTGTTTCACCATTGAAAGAGACCCGTTAAGGTTCTCAAGCTCATCAGTCTTTTAATCATTCAGCTATCTATAGCTAAAACACATGGCACCAGAGATGCCACCACCAACACCACTTCCCCCATCGGATAGTGGAGTGGGACCTAGTTCCAGTCATGCACTACCTCAGTTTGAGATGGCTGAAGTGGATGCCGCCCTGAAGTCTTTAGAATCAAGACAGTGGATTATGCAGGAGCAATTTACAGATCTTAGCCAAAACAAACTAAGGCCTCCAGGAGTCTCACTGGAGATGATTACTCCGTTAGCAGCTCCAGGGCAGTATGAGGCCAGGGGACCACCCCAGGCACCACGCAAAGACTTGCCTTCTCTACAACGGCATGGGGATGTTGCTGACCCCCGACATCTACGCCTGGGGAGGCAAGGAAACCCTTACTCGGAAGACAAATATCATGATCTGGAGGTGGAAGTGGCCCCCATAGAGTGTTGGGAGTCGTATGAGGTATCCAACAATACTGTGAGACCTATCCATGAGAGCAGAGGGAAGTGTGGAAGGAAAAATCCCGACGATCGCCTAAGAGGCTCTGCTTTCGATCATTTGAGCAGGGGGTCGGCCTTTGAGAGGCTCGACCCAGTAAATGACTTGCGGGAAAAGTTCTCCCGAACAAGAAGTATTGCGAGGTCCAGGAGGGAGGGAGTAGATGGCCAACCCCACGAGGACCGACCCCATAGATGGGATGACAGCCAGGGGGAAGTAAACAGTCGACACAGGCCTGTCACAGTAGAACCCTCCGTCCACCTCAAAGAGGCGGCAGGGAATAACATCGGCCAAGCCGACCCTACGAGGCCCTGATATGACTCGATCCAAAGGCTGGAGGGTAAGATTGGTGATATTCTAAAGAGCTGGGACTCTTTTCAGAGAGGATACTCCATAGGCTCACCCTTTGTGAAGAAGATAGTCAATTTCCCCACGCTATCCAAGTTCAAGCCACCAGTGGTCACCCCTCGGTACGACGAGAGCACCAACCCTGTCCACCATATTGAGATGTACCAATCAGTGACATATATATACTCTATCTTAGATGAGATGAGGTGTCGTGCCTTTTCTGGCACTCTAACTGGGGCTACGCATGTTTGGTACATGTCTCTTCCAAAGAACTCCATTGAAAACTTTAAGCAGTTAGCAGATCGGTTTATCCATAACTTTTGCTTTGGAGTGAGGCCACAGAAGAAGACCACACACTTGCTCTATGTTAAGCAGGGGAAGAACGAGAGTCTGAGAGACTACATAGCCAGATTTAACTAGGAAAAGTTAGAGGTCGAAGACTATGAGGAAAGCATTTACATGACAACCCTCATTGGAGGACTCTATAAGGGGAAGGTATTATGGAAGCTTGCTGAAGACCCTCCTAGGACAATGGCTGAATTGATGTCGACAGCAGGAAAGGTGATGAACGCCGAAGAGGCGATGGCCACAAAATACAAAGATGAAAAAGGAGGCACTAGTGGGGGTAAGTACCAGAAAAAGAACAAAGAGGGGAAGAAGAGATCTGCAGATGACAAGTTCTCTGATTACACCCCTCTAACAGTCACTTACGAGAACATTCTGAATGAGATAAAAATCAATCGATCCTTGAAGTGTCATGAGAAGTTGAGGGCAACCCCCATAAGAGGAACAAAAACCTGTGGTGTGAATTTCACCAAGACCATGGCCATGTGACCGACAAGTTCTTTGCTCTGAAAGATGAAATTGAAAAACTATTAAAAGAAGGGAAGTTAAGGAAGTAAGTTGACAAGGGTGCCTTCCAGAGGGGACGAGGGGATGATCCCAGAAAGAAGAGAGGCGATACGTGCAGAGAAGATCCTCCAAACTGAAAGGACGACCCTTCGGATGATGAGGACGACCCTGACCTCCCTTCGAGAGACGACCATGGCCCTGTAAAAAGACTTAATATGATCTCACTTAGTGTAGGGATGATCTTAGGGGGTCTAGTAGGAGGAGGGTCAGAAGTCAGAGACAGGAAGGATCATGTGGCCGAAGACAAGACCCTGACAAAAGTTGTTCATTCAACCTCTATAAAAGCAAAGTCATATAAGAGGAAGAAGGTTGATATGGATACTATGATAGTGGGGTTATCAAGAATGGACTTCAAAGGCCTATTTTCCCACATGATGACCCCATCATCGTCACTACCAGGGTACACTGGTGTGAGGTGTCGAGGATCCTAGTAGATGAGGGTAATTCTGTAGATGTGATGTTCTGGCTGTGCTTTAAAGACTTGGGCCTCAGTCGTGTAAGGCTCATCCCATACCATCACTCCTTGATTAGTTTTAGTGGGGAAAAGGTTCATCCTCTACGAGTGTATGAGGTTGATGTTAGAATGGGGGATGAGTGGCCGAGATGGCTAACCAAGAAGGTCAAATTTTTCGTGATGGACGAACAAGTCTTCTTAGCCTATAATATTATACTAGGGCGAGTCTCCTTCAAGGAATTTGAGGCTATTACATCCACTGTTCACCAGATGATAAAATTCCCAACCCCTTACGGGGTAGGGGAAGTTCAGGGAGACAAGACGACGGCACGAGAATGTTACTTCAACTCCGTCGAAGAAAGAGAGGCGCACAAGAAGGCAACATCTACTTACAATATTGATACCCTTAACCCTAGGGATGAGAAAAAAATGAAGAAAGGAGAATCCGCATAAGAGGTAGAATCCATCATCCTCAATGAGGATGAGCCGAAAAAAATCGTCCAAGTAGGCAAAGCTCTAAAGAAAGACATCAAAGAAGACATCATCAAGGTGTTAAGGAGAAGACAAGATGTCTTTGCATGGGATTATGCAGATATGTCGGTGATCTACCCCGAAATCATGTGCCATAAGCTCAACGTGGTAGAGGGTACAAAGTCAGTCAAGCAGAAGAGGAGAATTTATTCTCGAGAAAAATATGAGGTTATAAGGGAAGAGGTCAAGAAGCTGGAAGATACTGAATTTATCAGAGAGGTCATCTATCCCGAATGGGTGTCCAACGCAGTAATAGTTCCAAAACCCAACGGGAAATAGAGGATGTGCATAGAATTCACAGACCTCAATAAATATTGTCCCAAATACAACTTCCCTCTCCCCTGTATTGATCAGATGGTAGACGCTACAGCAGGACATGAGCTAATGAGCTTCATGGATGCCTATTCAGGGTACAACTAGATCGTCATGAATCCTGAGGACTCAGAAAAAATGTCTTTCATTACCGACAGGGGGACATAATGTTATGGGGTCATGCCTTTGGCCTAAAAAATGCGGGGCAACGTATCAGCACCTTGTGAATAAAATGTTAGAGGACCAAATTAGGAAGTCCATGGAGGTCTATGTAGATGACATGTTGACCAAGAGTTTGAAGGTTGAGGATCATGTGGCCGACCTCGAGAGGACCTTTAACATAATGGACAAGTACCGAATGAAGCTCAACCCAGCTAAATGCGTCTGCGAGTTCGGAGCAGGGATGTTCTTGGGGTTCATCATCAATCAAAGAGGCATTGAGGCCAATCCTGAAAAGATAAAGGCCCTCATAGAAATGAAAACCCCCAAGACCATCAAAGACGTTCAGAGGCTCATAGGGTGAGTGGGTGCTTTGAATAGGTTCATGTCCAGAGCCACAGACAGGTGTTTACCGTTCTTTAAAATTATCAGGAAGCCCTTTTAATGGAACGAAGAGTGTGACTAGGATTTCAAGGATCTAAAGTCATACCTAGGGTCTCCCTTGCTATTGTTACAACCAGTGCAGGGCGAACGACTACATGTGTACTTAGCCATCTCAGAATCATCCATCAACGTAGCCATTGTGAGAGAAGATGAGGGAGTACAGAAACCTGTGTATTTCAATAGTAAGGCACTCCAGGTGGCAGAGCGAAGATACCCAAGGATGGAGAAGTTAGACTATGCCTTGATCCATGCATCGAGAAAGATGAATCCATACTTCCAATCCTATATAATGGTCATCCTCACCGACTCTCCTCTCAGACAGGTCTTACACAAACAAGAAAAATTGAGAAGGCTAATGGCCTGGGCTATAGAGTTGGGAGAGTTTGACATTATATATCAACTAAGGATGGCCATTAAGGGGAAAACGTTAGTTAATTTTATGGCTGAATTTACTTAGGAAGATGATGAGGCTGAAGAGGAAAGCCTCGAGAAGACAGATACTCGGCAAGGCAGAATTGTTAATCCATCCACAAATAAGGCTGAGACAAGTACCGCTAGAGAAAAAGTTGCAGAAAACGAAGAGGGAAGATATCTTTTAGACAGGGGTCCCTCACCGAGGGAAATTTCTCAAAGGAAAAGATTGTGTGGAACCTCTTCGTCGACGGGTCCTCTTACGAAAGCGAAAGTGGGGCTGGATTAATTATAACAACACCTGATGGCACAGACATTGAGTATTCCCTAAGGTTCAACTTTAAAGCCTCCAATAATGAGTCTGAATATGAGGCCCTGATAGCAGGCCTCTCCTTGGCTAAGTCTTTTAGTTTCGACCATATTTTGGTCCATAGCGATTCAAGACTAGTAGTGAATCGTATACTGGGAGCCTACGAGGCTAAGGATGAGAGAATGGCCAAGTATCTTGAAAGAGTGAAGTCATTATTAAAGAGCTTCAGAAAGTAAAGTTGAAGAGGATACATAGGCTTAATAATGTCCGGGCCGATGCACTTACTAGGCTGGCCTCAGCAACTAGGACAGATATCAGGAGGACAGTCCCAGTGGAAATCTTGCTTCAACCAGCGATTGAAGAGGCAGGGGGGACACTTGGCTCTTGCTTAAATGTCAACAGGGAATCTTTATGAATGGACCCTCTAATAAAATACATTAAAGAAGGGGAGATGCCAGAGGCAAAACAAGAAAGGAAGAAGTTGAGATACAGAGCTGCGAAATTCACTTTCATCGGAGATACCTTGTACAAAAAGGGGTTCTTTCTCCCCTTTCTCAGATGTGTACACCCATCTGAGGTCCCTCACATTCTGCAAGATGTGCACAAGGGGTCATGCTCAAGCCACATTGGGGGAATATCGTTAGCAAAGAGGGTAGTAACCCAGGGATACTGGTGGCCAACCCTTGGGAAAGACGCCACGGCATACGTGAAAAAGTGTGATAAATGTCAAAGGTTTGCCACCGTCCCTCACCAGCCCCATCAGCCTCTCACCTCCATCACATCCCCATGGCCATTCGCAGTGTGGGGAATCGATCTAGTAGGGGATTTTCCCAGGGCCGTCAATAACTATCGATACTTGATTGTGGAAATTGACTATTTTTCAAAATGGGTGGAGGCATAGGCGATGGTAACCATCACCGAGCAGAAGACCTTTCAGTTTATTTGGAAAAACATTATATGCAGATATGGTCTCCCCAACACCCTCATCTCAGATAACGGGACTCAATTCAAGAATACTTCTCTAGGAAAGTACTGCGAAAGGGTCGGTGTCAAATAATTCTTCTCATCCCCAGGCTGACCTCAGGATAATATGCAAATGGAAGTCATAAATAGGACAATCCTAGACGGTATTAAGAAGAAGCTCGAGGAGGCAAAAGGAAGACGGGTCGAGGAGTTGTACACTGTACCGTGGGCCTACAGGACGACGACAAAGACTCCTATCAGAGAAACCCCGTTCATGTTGGCGTATGGTTCAGAGGCCGTCATCCCCATCTAGATCGGGTTTCCTACTCACAGGGTCCACATGTATGACCCCAGAGAAATATGGAAGAAAGGAGACTTTACTTAGACTTGGTCGAGGAAAGGAGGTAAGACGCTGAGATAAGGCAACCTGCCTACCAACAGAGGACTACCAGGTTTTACAACCAGAGGGTGAGGCAAAGGCCAATCGCAGTGGGGGACTTAGTCTTCAAAAAGACTTAGCAAAAGCCTAACAAGCTCCACCCAAATTGGCATGGCCCATATAGGGTCATTGGTGAAGTTTTCCCTGGAACCTATAGACTAGAAAACATTGAAGAGGACCCTTTTTGAATCCGTGGAATGCAGATCATCTGAAGAAATACTATCAATAATGTTGTAATGTCCTATCGGACCATAGTTGTAATGAATGTGTTGCTCCAACAGAACACTTGGAATGTTAATGAGAATGTCATATTGGTCCCTCATCTTGTGTTTGGTAATTCTAGTATAATTGGGATTATCCTTAGTGGCAACACCCCTCAGCTATAATAAGGGTCAATGGTGGGGACGACCCCCATTCACCCTCAAGAAAGACGAGGGGGGAATTGATTTATAACATAATTAAATTGGTGGGAAACCACCCTCGGCTATAATGAAGGTCAATGGTGGGGACGACCCCCCATTCGCCCTCAAAAAAGACGAGGGGAGACTTGATTTATAACATCATTAAATTGGTGGGAAACCACCCTCGACTATAATGAGGGTCAATGGTGGGGACGACCCCCCATTCACCCTCAAGAAAGACGAGGGGGGACTTGATTTATAACATCATTAAATTGGTGGAAAACCACCCTCGGCTATAATGAGGGTCAATGGTGGGGACGACCCCCCCCCCCCCCCCCATTCACCCTCAAGAAAAATGGGGGGGGGGGGGTACTTGATTTATAACATCATTAAATTGGTGGGAAACCACCCTAGGCTATAATGAGGGTCAATGGTGGGGAAGACCCCCCATTCACCCTAAATAAAGACGAGGAGGGACTTAATTTATAACATTATTAAATTGGTGGGAAACCACCCTCGGCTATAATGAGGGTCAATGGTGGGGATGACCCCCCATTCACCCTCAAAAAAGACGAGGGGGGACTTGATTTATAACATCAGAAAATGGGTGGGAAACCAACCTCGGCTATAATGAGGGTCAATGGTGGGGAAGACCCCCCATTCACCCTCAAGAAAGACGAGGGGGGACTTAATTTACAACATCATTAAATTTGTGGGAAACCACCCTCGACTATAATGAGGGTCAATGGTGGGGACGACCCCCCATTCACCCTTAAGAAAGACGAGGGGGTACTTGATTTATAACATCATTAAATTGGTGGGAAACCACCCTCGGCTGTAAGGAGGGTCAATGGTGGGGATGACCCCCCATTCACCCTCAAGAAAGACGAGGGGGTACTTAATTTGTAACATCATTAAATTGGTGGGAAACCACCCTCGGCTATAATGAAGGTCAATGGTGGGGACGACCCCCCATTCACCCTCAAGAAAGACGAGAGGGACTTGATTTATAACATCATTAAATTGCTGGAAAACTACCCTCGGCTATATTGAGGGTCAATGGTGGGGATGACCTCCCATTCACCCTCAAGAAAGACGAGGGGAGACTTGATTTATAACATCATTAAATTGGTGGAAAACCACCCTCGGCTATAATGAGGGTCAATGGTGGGGACCACCCCCCATTCACCCTCAAGAAAGACGAGGGGGGACTTGATTTATAACATCATTAAATTTATGGGAAACCACGCTCGGCTATATTGAGGGTCAATGGTGGGGACGACCCACCATTCACCCTCAAGAAAGACGAGGGGGGACTTAATTTATAACATCATTAAATTGGTGGGAAACCACCCTGCTATAATGTGGGTCAATGGTGGGAATGACCCCCCATTCATTCTCAAGAAAGACGAGGGGGGATTGATTTATAACATAATTAAATTGGTTGGAAACCACCCTCGTCTATAATGAGGGTCAATGGTGGGGACGACCCCCCATTCACCCTCAAGAAATACGATGGGGGACTTGAAATTTAAAACCATTAAATTGGTGGTAAACCACCCTCGGCTATGATGAGGGTAAATGGTGGGGGCAACCCCCCCATTCACCCTCAAGAAAGATGAGGGGGGACTTGAATTTATAACATCATTTAATTGGTGGAAACCACCCTCGGCTATAATGAGGGTCAATGGTGGGGACGACCCCCCATTCACCCTCAAGAAAGACGAGGGGGGACTTGTAAGATGGGTGAACACATAACAACTACGTCAAATCATACAAGAGACAAGCTTAGAAGACTGGAAGAGAGGAATTCCATTATAAGAGCAAGTTTCATGACCAAGTGCTACAATATTTGTCCAAAAGGAAGTCAATTACAAAATCTTTACATGCAGCGGGTATGGGCCACGTACGACCACCCTATTGAGCAACATCAGAGGGCAAGGCTTCAAGAATAACAACAGGAGTCTCTTCGATGACCAAAACTGGTCGATTTTCAGAGGTGTCGATGCCTTAGATTTGTACTTGAGACTCCACATGGGATAGGGCCTCAGCTATAAGGGGGTCTTCCATCTCCACCGCTTCAAGAGAGGGGCGGATGGACAAAATAGCATCAGCAAATTTAAGGATGACCCATGGACAGGACGTCTTGATCCCCCACTCCAGGTACTCAATACTGAAGCCCTGAAACTCATCCAAAAGCTTATATGACTCCACGGTGTTGACCCCGACTTTCTTCACTGCCTCAGCTAGATCGCTCTTGAACTGGGTGTTCAGGGCTTCTTCCTTTGCCTTGAAGAGGTCATCCTTAGCCTTCAGGTCTCAATCGTGCTGGCTTGTAAGCTCATCCAGCACCCTCGCGTGCTCGGTTCTGACACTCTCCAATGTTGCCCTGGCAGTCTCGAGTTCAGTCTGCAGCTCAGCCTCGTGTTGGATAGCTCTCTCAACTTCATGAAATTTTTATTAATTCTCGGCCATCCATTTGGGGGACGACATAATAGTCTGCACAAACGCAAGCACATATTAAGGGGTTGAGGGAACAATTAGTGAAAAGTTGAGTGAGGAAATGAAGTAAAAATAAGTACCTGAGCTAGAGTATGCAGACCATAATCATACACCTTGGCCGGGGGCATATTTGATAAAAAGTCATAATCAGCGGCTGAGGGAGCAAAAAATATGGAAACCTTAGCCGCCCTCAGGTTGGGTATGAGGGAAGACGATTAAGCCTTCAAGAATATCAAAATTTGAGACCAATAAGCCCCCATACTAGAAGAGGAGCCGGTCCCCTCAGACACCTCCACCCTCGCCCTCGTCCGTGCGACGAGAGCCTTCGGGAACTTCAGGCTCTTTGCTTTTGCGACTATCGGCAGTCAGCTCAACGTGCATCGGCCCCACGGCCTTTGTCTTCTTCTGGGCCTGTTGAGGCTCTTTCCCCCCTTTTTCTTTCCTAGGCCAGACAGTAAGCTTGGGGCAGTCATCTCCCAAAGTTGGTCAGAGATATTTGCAGGACGACCTGAAAAGGAGACGATATATCAGAAAGATACAGAGACAAAAATGAAACACTTGGAAAAAAATCAAAAATTGAGCAAAAAACCACTCACATAGTTCTAAGGGGGAAAAGTTGTGACAACCCGGATATAAATATGGTAAATTATGTTTAAATCATATTTACCTTATGTGATATGGATAATATGTTATTGGTATATATAATTTTAGGTTATTATGTTTAGTCTAATCCTACCTTCATAAATCATGAAATGTCGAATTAGTTACAAACACCAAATCTTGAAGTTTTAGGTAGGAATGTTCATGTTGGAGACTTGTTTTGACCATTATAATATAATAACTGACTTGAGATAAAACTAGATAGTTGTATATATATGAATTGGGTTTGTAACACAACAAGCGGTGCATATAATAAACATTCGAGTGAGAAGATATCATCTTTTTACGAACATGGGGTAAAGTAGTCATTTAGCGTTAAATCACATTTTTCCTTATATGCACCACATGTTATATTTTTATTGGACCAAAGGGATGTACCCTTATACCGACTTAAAAATCTTAAAATATTATTATTATTCATGGATATGATAATTTCAAGTGGGTTAAGATTTTCCATGGAAGAAAGAGAGGTTAGGGTGAATTAGTGAAGGATTAAGGAAGATAATCGAAAGATAAACAAACTTATGTATCCAAGGGTGCTCAGGTAAGATTTAATTTGTGAATTTCCATTCTTTATATGACATATGTTATTTTATATAATATTAAGGATCATATTTTGGTACAAGGGGATACGTTTTGTAGTATGTATATGGGTATGTGTAGGTTGTATGTATAAAGCATGTTGAATTCATGCAACTAAGGACATAATCATTATGTTAATCAAACTGGTGTATCTTTGTTAATACACAATGGAATCTATTGATTCCAGTTGGATATGAAAATAAACTTTTATATACCTGTTATATCCAAAAAATATGTAAAAATACTGAGCAATGAATCTTGGGTGATTGTTTGAAGTTTAGGTATAGAATTTACCCCAAAAGTGTAACTATGCATACCTCGTGTTAGAGGTTTTGCTTGACATAGAAAATGAACTCAAAAAATTATGAAACTTTAATTTTGTGTTATTAAATATGTGTATTGAAATTGTATGGAATCTCATAGAAATTTATAATGTATAAAAATTCTGAAAATTTTGTGTTATTAAATATGTGTATTGAAATTGTATGGAATCTCATAGAAATTTATAATGTATAAAAATTCTGAAAATCCTTGGAAGTTGACTGAACGATAGAGGAGCATATAGGGCAGATTTGCTATGTAGTAAAGAAATGGGCATATTTTGCTCTAAGGAGCTTCAAATGATGGGACGTCTTTTGCATTGAAGGTATAATATGTTAAGGATAGAATATCCAAAAAGGAATTAAATTATGTTTAGGTTATGATTTGAATATGTTAAATATCTTAACATGAAATTAGATGGGACTTCATTATAAATTATTTGAATGGAACTATGTGCTACTTATGAATTAAGTTACGTTTAAGTTATTCTTTGGATTGTTGATTTTCTTATGATCATATGATATTATAAGAATGATAGGAGGGGATTAATAACCAGTTGAACAAGTTCTAGACAAAGGCAAGGGAAAACCCATTAAGTGGCCAAGGTGAGTGTACTCCCTGGTAAATGTATTTATGCATGGTTATGGATATGATCAGAATATTACTCACTGGTAAGATGTATTTATGCATGCTTATGGATATGATCATAATATTATGAATATGAAATTTATCATTTCGGTTTATCGAAATGGGAGGTTACTCCCCAACCCGAAATGGGGGAGATTTTTCTATTACAAACAAGGGGTTACTCCTCGACCTGGAATGGGGGAGAATTGTCTATTGCAGATAGGATATGTGAATCATGATTTGTAAATGTTGGTCATTCATTATGAATGGGCCGGATAAGTTTATATAATATCACACGGATATGATTTATTGCATTCAATTTTATGTTTTTGTGAAGTAGTGATGCATTCACTGAGCTATTTTGTTCACGGTTTCAGATGTTTATGTTTGTCAGGTAACGTGGTGTCACTGCCAAATCTAAGAGGTCAGGTGGGGTTAGCAAGGAATGCATAAAATCATGAATTTGGTCAAATATAAATGCGGAAAATTTAAGGCTACTTATCCTTTCAATAAGTTCATATAAGCATAACTACTTTAAAGTTGTGAAAAGGTATTAGTTTATGGATTCATGTTGATGACTAAAAAGGTAACTCATGCTTATGATTCATTTAAGGTAATTATTGTTTAACTCAATTTGAGTTTAAGACTTAATTATAAGTAAATGGGTTGGGGTGTGTCAGGTGGCTTTAATGCAAAGAAAACTGCTTCTTTTGTATCCCCTTTTTATTGCTTAAACATATGTCATTTAATTTTCTAAAAATAGTCTAGGCAATGGATTTTACATGAAATATTAGTTCTTTGTACAATTGGGTTATTATTAAGCATGATTGAGATGAGGACATCCTATTAAACATATGACAAGCAAGTATAATGTTCAAAATTTCGTGCATCTATTCAATCAAGGTGATATAATGAGTCTAGCATGAAGGAAGTAATCAATAATAAATGACACAATGCCAAACACGCATTATTAAGAACAAAAAACACGAAGCCAAGATCACGACACTATGATTAAGTCACATGATTGGATGGAACGAAATTGTAATTCTAACATCTTAAATGCGCATCCATATAAGGTGTAAAAAAATACCAAATGTCTTTTTGTAATTCTTGAATTTTTTTATCGAAATAAGATCTTTTTAAGAAAAAATTAAAAAAAATATATAAAATAAAAGAAAATCTTTTTGGATTTTAAAGATATAAACGTAATAATACAATCTCGTTGTATGGACAAATGATAACATTATAAAAATCACCTTAAACTAGAAATATTACCGACTTAATCATTTATTTTGGAGGTGTTATCAAAAGGAATAGACATCATTTGAAATTATTTCATTAAAAATTTATAAGTTATAACAAGAAACTCAACTTGCTCTCGAAGACTAGAAAGGTCTCTATGGCGGTATGTGGGACCATGCGTGTGAGACTCTTTCCAGTTTGAAACAACACTCTTTAAGGTGATATCTTTATTTGAAATGGGAAAAAATATAGATTGGTTTGGATCGACCTTGGTTAAAATGCCTAGGACAATTTCTCCTTTGTGGGTTAGGTGAAGGGCCATCAAGTTCTAACAGAAACTTGGCAACTGGTTTGGCTACGGTATTGGAAGTGGATGCACCCTTATAACCTATGTTTTTCCTCTCTTTAAAACCTGAAGCGGTACCAAGGAACATCTTTCCAACCTTCTTGGATGTGTCCTTTAAAGTCACCTGGACCTCCCAAGCACGTTCAAGACCTTTCTTAAGTCAGGAAACATTGGCTTCAAGTTTCACACGATTCTATAATGATATTGGAAGTTCTCTCGTAAGACTAGCCACTTTGTTGGTCAAAATGGTGTTTTCTACCCTAACAAACAAGTTGCTCACTTAAAGAAATTCGTATTCTCTCAAGTTGACTCACCCAATTCTCATTCTCTCTCGAAACTTTTAACTCCTTATCTAAAGCTAGCATCCTAAGTGTCAATTTTGATGACTTGGTGTAAAGTTCGGAGTATGAATGTTGGAGACCATGTTCTCCCTCACTCAATCATCACCCTCACACTCTCGAGAATGATTAGTGATCAGGAAAAAATTCTTCCCATTTATCCCCTTAATCTAGAGGCTTTTATCGCTCCGCAAAGTGTAATTCGAGTAGATTTATCTCATATCACTCCTATTGACATTTTCTAATTAGTATGCTAAGTTTCGTGTATCTCCTATCTATTTTACAGGTATTTAGTACACATAAAGAAGGAAAGAATCAGAAGGAAAGTCGAAGACCTCGCGCCTACAAGTTCTTAAGAAGAAGTGGCATTCTAATCCGATCTCCGGATCAAAAGTTACAAGTCCTCAAAAATTACAAGGAGGAAAAGTTTCTGAAAAGATGGAACCGAACCGAAGGGCTTAAAAAATGAACCGATCCCATCCTAGGTAAACTTCCTGCGAAGCAAGAAGAGATGGAACCGAACCGAAGAGGAAATAAACGAACCGAACCGGTTCAAGGAAAAACTTTTGTCAAAGATAGAACCGAACCGAATCACCTTAACAGGATCGGTTCGGGTATCGAAAATTTGGACTTATCAACTTGAAAAATAAGAGTCTTGTATGGTTGGAACTCTTAAAAATTCGTAGAGTATAAATTTTAAACACCTCCCAGACATTAAGGAGGCTTCTAATTCGTTAGAGAAGTATTGTAATTAGTTTAGAAAAGACAATAACAAGAAACCCTAGTTTTGATTCCAGTTTTGTAATCCAAGTAAATTTGTTTCAATTTTTGCTTTCATTATTGCAGTAGTTATTTCTTTAGTGAGTAATTTCATTCTTCTTCACTTTCAATTGTTAGTAAAAATGTTTTCTTTCATTCAAAACATGTTTTCTTCTAGTTTTAGTATGTTCGGCTAAGTTTTCAAGGGTTGGGGTGCATGAACCCCACCCGATGTAATTCATGATAGTGGAAATAGAAGTTGGAATTAAAACCGTAGATGAATTGTATCGTGGTTAATACGATACGACTTTAATTCTTCATTTTCTTACATACTGTGCGGGCTACAATCCCTCATATATATAATACTTAGGAGAAATAAAGACCGAATTTTAATTCAACCTTTTCTTACATACTGTGCGGGCTACGATCCCTCATATATGTAATTCTTAGGAGCATTAAAAATTCGAATTCATTTGAAGCTTTAATTCTAAATCTAGTATCCTATGAAGTGAATTACTTGGGTGTGGGGGATTGTAACCTCACCTATCTTTTTCATCTTATTGTTAAAGTTTTAGTTAAATCATCCTTAGTCTTTTAGATAATTTAGAGTAATTGCATTTCATTCATTCTTAATTTTATTTATTAATACTTTTCCAAAAATTTCATCTAGTTGTAGTTGTTTCACAATTCAAATCACCTTTTCATTTTTTTAGAAGTCAAAGTTAGGTTCCTTTCATCTCTTCAACGTCGTTACGACTCCGTTCGTCTTGTTTTCCCGAGGATCGATACCCGACACACCTCGCGTTCCACAATTATGGTTTCCAAATCATACTCCTGACTACTCTATTAGTAGCTACAACCTCAGTCAAACTTTGAGTCACACATCTAGGACACCGAGTGAACACATAGATTCATTTGAAGAGAGTGCGAGTGCGATATCTGACACAACGAGTTTCGGTACCAGAGAGGGAGATCTCCCCTATCTCCCTATGAAAGACTTACTCTTTCCTGAGTGGACTGTCACCCCTGGTTGCATTTGACTTCCGTATACTGCCAGTCAATTCTAGTTTCACAATGGTATGATAAAGATTCTCCCTACGTTTCATGGCATGGATTCAGAGAAACCATACCTACATATTCATGAGTTCGAAGAGGCGTGTGACACATTCAGTGATCAAACTTGCATGCAAAATGTCGTTCGCCTAAAGCTTTTTCCTTTTTCCTTAAAGGATAAAGACAAAACCTGGCTATGGACTCTACCCCCTAAATCCGTCACTTCCTGGAGAGATATGCAGTCTAAGTTTGTCTAAAAATTATATCCGCATCACAAGACCAACTTTGCCAAGACTCAAATCCAAGCTTTTCGACAACATGATAATGAGTCTTTTGACAGATGCTTAGAACGTTTCCAAGAGTTAGTAAGCGCATGGCCCAATCATGGTTTTAACAAACACCTAGTGATATCTTTCATCCATAATGGGTTGAAAATAACTTCTAAACAACTTGTGCAAACAATGTGTGAAAGACCCTTTATGGATTTAAACTCATGCGATGCCGAGGCCCATCTTAAGTATGTCGCAGAGACTACTCAAGCATGGGACACATCTGATCCCAACTAAGCTCACCCTAGACAACCACCTAGCAATCAGACTAACTTTGGTCTATACCATTTGTATAGAAATACCTTAATAGACTGTTGATTTGATCAATTTCAGAGAGATATGAAAGATTGGTTTGATGGTCGGTTGAGAAATATCTCTGGATCCAGCCAAGGTTCGGAAGAACAAGTGTGTTCTATCTGTGAAGAGGGACACTCCACAAAGGCATGTCCGACATTTTCTTCCTACAAGGCCATGCACACCGAGCAGGTGGATGCTATAGGAGGATTTAAGGGGAATTTTAATGCCCCACATGGGAACTCTTACAACCCTTCGTGGAGGAACCATCCTGGTTTCAACTATGGACAACCATAAGCTGTGATGAACCCACATTCACAGGTTTTCCCACATCCACCACCTCCTCAATACCAACAAGCGCCACCACCTCCAGCCCCATACGTAGTTCCACCATGGAGGAGCCTCGAGGATACAATGAACCAATTCATAAATTCTTAATGTGCAAACAATGCTCGATACGAACTCTTGTTCACTAAAATATATGCAAACATCTCCAAGATGCAATCCGTATTGAGCATCCAAGAGAAGGGAAAGTTTCCTTACTAAGGCCAAAGACCTCCCCATGGTCAACCTAGTGTTAGCTCCACTTCTACCGAATAACAGGAACACTACCAAACGATAACCACTCTTCGTAGTGGGAGAGTTGTTGATTTATCACCTCCTCCATACGACATTTCAAAAGATAAGGAGAATTCTCTCGGCAGGAAAGAGGCCGAAGATATCTCCTTGAACGAAAGTGAAAAGGAAAACATTAGTGAGCCCGAGGTAGCTGTAAAACCACCCTCCGCTGTGACATTTCCTCAAAGATTGGTTCCTTCCCATAAAGGGACCATAAATGAAGAAGTGCTTAAGAACGTAAAGTTAAATTGACCTTTCCTCAATGCAATAAGGAAAATTCCATCCTATGCAAAAGTCATAAAAGACTTATTGACAGTCAAGAGGAGGATAAACGTAAAGAAGAACGTGTTTCTAGAACAAAATGTGAGATTAATCCTTCTTAATGATCTCCCACTTAAATATTAAGATCCCGGTGTCACCACCATTTCCTTCACCATTGGAGAGAACAAATTTGAAAAATCCCTACTCGATTTGGTGGCAAGTGTTAATATCCTCCCTTATTAGATTTATAGGAAACTTGATCTCGTCGATCTTTAGACAACAAGGATCACTCTCTAGTTAGCGGATCAAACTGTGAAGATACCAAGAGGTATAGTTGAGGACGTGATAGTCCAAGTAGACAATTTCTACTTCTCGGTAGATTTTGTCATTTGGGACACGGATCCCTCCTTCACCTCAAAAAATCATGTCCCCATCATCCTTGGATGCCCATCTTTAGCCACGACTAACGCATTTATCAATACTAGATATGGGAAGATGCGAATCACTTTTGTGAATATGACTTTAGTAACATACATCTTCAACATAGCCCAACAAGCAAGGGAAAAAGATGATCTTCACGCGGTGAGATTAATTGAGGAGATTGTAGAAGAACACTTTGAGGAAAATTACTGTGGAGATGCCTTAGAATCTTGCCTAGCTTCTAGTCATGAGAGTGAGGGAGCCTACACCGAGTTTAAGAGGGAGATATAGGAGTTGAGAGGCTTACTCGATGAGAGAGCGTCGGACGAGGATACGAGAGATGTTAATTCGGTTCCTCGATTCGAAGAGTTACCGCCAAGAGAAGCATGCATGGTGCCCTCCAGTGACATATTATCTACTCTCGAGTTGAAGAATATAACCTCCAATGTTAAAAATGCTTTCCTAGGTAAAAGTGAGACATTTCCTGTTATTGTCTCCTCTAGCTTGGATGAAGAGAAAGAGGGTAAACTATTAAAGATTTTGAGGAAGCACCAAGGTGCTTTTGGTTGGTGTATAGCTGATTTGAAGGGGATAAGACCTCTAATTTGCACCCATAAGATTCACCTCAAGGAAGACATTAATACTTCGAGAGAAATGCAAAGACGGCTAAACCCCATAATGAAAGATGTGGTGAGGACTGAAATTATAAAGATGTTGGATGACCGGATTATCTACCCATTCTCGGATAGAAAGTGGGTGAGCTCCATTCAATTCGTCCCGAAAAAGTCGGGCATGACTGTGATTGAAAATTCCAAGGGAGAGTTAGTTCCCAAATGTTTCACCACTAGGTGGCACGTTTGCATTGTTTAACGAAAACTCAATGCGGGAACTAGGAAAGATCATTTCTCCTTGCCATTTATCGATCGAATGCTTGAAAGAGTAGCAGGCTGTAATACCCCGTACTTTTGGTATATTTATTTTTGGGATTAATTAATTAAATGTGTATTAATTGGAAATTAATCCGGGTGATAAATACTAATGGGATGCGAATTGGTATTTGATTAGGTGCATATATGATTATATATGAACTTGATATTATAAAATTTGTCGTGGGATTTACATACGGCATTTTAGAAATTTTGTTGAGATGCGTGGGACCGCCGCGTCACGGTATAATATTTTGATATTAAAAGTGAATTTAAAATCTATAATCCGTATGGTCGTTTTGAGTGCGCCGACGCGTCCGGAAGGGTCGAGATAGTCAGAAAACACTAGCCGGGGGTATAGTTTGGGTTCCGGGGTATTTTTAGGCCATTCCGGCACCATAAAGGGTATTTTAGTAATTTGGTATTTTTGGGTAATTAAAAGTGACGAAAATTGAGAGTTGTAATCTGATAAGGACTTGACCCAACCAACCCTTATTAACCCAACAAGCTACGGAGGTTTATTAAATTAGGTTTTCATAAGTTCCCCAAAGCAAACCCTAGCCACCATAGCTTTTTAGAGAAGAAAGCTTGGAGAAGGAGAGAGAGAGAGGAATTCTGCAGAAATTCTACACCAAATCCACACCAAATTCAGAAATCAAACCAAGGCAAGTGACTTTATTTCCATTTAATTACTGAGAATGTCTTTTCCATGTTAGAAAATTCAGATTTATGGTTGTTCTTGATGAAATATGAAAACCCATGTAGTCTAGATGATAAAACTTGAGGAATTTGAGAAGGATTGCATGTAGAAGGATAGGTAAATGATTAATCTGATGTTAATACATGATTTGGGTGAAAGAAAAACGGATTTTATTTGATGAATTGAAGGTTCCAAATTTTAGGGTTCATGTTCATAAATGAATTGGGGAAAAGTTTATGTAATTGTAAATTGATTGATGATTTGGGTGAGTAAATCCATACAAACGTGATAGGATGTGGTTATACTATGTTTAGAATTGTTTAAAGACTTTAAAACAATCGTTGGGATAAATTTTAGAGGTGATTTGAGGAGTAAAAATGGGGAAAAACGATTTTTGGGAAATTCTGGGCCGAAACTGGCCTCTCGTTAGAAGCAGCCCCCAGGTCGTTCGAACGAACTCGTTCGAACGAGCTTCTAACGAGTTGACCAGTCGCTACTAACGAGTGGGGATTTCGTTCGATATCTCGTTCGAACGAGATATCGTTAGAAGGGTCAGTTCGTTCGAACGAACTGGGATCTCGTTCAAACAGCCTCGTTCGAACGAGACTTCTAACGACCTGACAGTCCAAACTCGTTCGAAGCCTCGTTCGAACGAGACTTCTAATGAGTTGACAGTTTGGTCCTTTTTGGACTGTTTTGACTTTTGAAGTCCCGGGAACTGGTTCAAGGGTAGAGTTAGGATTCCTTTGATGATATAGTGATTAATTTGGGACTTTTAGGTTATTGAGATGAGTAAATCATACACTAGAGTTATATTCCATGAACCGTTTGGGTTGAGACGTGAGTGTCTTCTACGATGTGAGGATAAATTATGGCACGTATAATTATGAACCGGAATAAAATAAGTTGTGATAATTATAATTAGTACGAGAGTGCAAAATGTACTACGAATATAATACGGTATTACTAAGATGTGTGTTTACTTAGTATTGATATATGGATTGTATGTATGACATACCTACCATACTTGCTATCACGGGAGGTTTCGTTCGCTTAGGACCCTCTAATCCTTGTGTGCCTACGGGGGGGATATAGACTGGTACCTTGATGAACATAGGTCATAGAAAGACTTATTGTGATATTAATAAGTCCACTGACCATGGGAGCGTAGGTATGTGCGTGACCCATGTGATGGTGACTGTGTTCGCCTCCACTATTTGTGATTTGTGTTATCTGAACTATTCCTGAGAGATTCGGAATATGTGATCCTTATGTACGTGATGTACCGGGATGGATAGCAGAGTATGTGTGCACTACAGCTTAAATTGCGGGGTGCTTGTATTGTATATTTATGAGATGAATAATATACATTATATTAATGGGAATCCTCATGTTAATGTTGTAAATATATTACGGTGTTGTTTTGAGTTATATAGTGAGTTGACTAATAGTACTATATATAGTGTATATTGAGTATCTGAGTTAAACTAAACCCTATTTGATTAAGAGCGTTATATGATAAGGGAACCAAGTATTATGGGTAGAACCTTTGGTAGTCTAGCTAGTTACGTTGTCACTTAGCTAGTGGAAAGGGTAGTTATAGATGGGTACTTACGTTAGGAGTGCACAGTTAGACGAGAGGTGAGAATATCATGCGAGTGTACGTCCTAACATGTACTTTGCATTTAATGTTTTAAATGTTTTTAAAGCACTTGCAGGTTTTTAAAATATAACTCCACATTCGGGCTCTGACCCGTTTGCTTTTCAAATCTCTTTTTCTTTGTAAAACCATTTTAGGTGCCCAGCCACAAGGACAACAAGCTTAGGATACTCATTCAGGTGACGAGCTGTAGCTGCTTGTGGAAGCTACAGGGATTTGCATGTAGACGCTTCTATCTTTTGGATTCCAGAGTCACTATCTATCCATTGTAGGGCATGTTGCCCATTTCTATTTAGAGACATCTTTTATACTTCAGTTTTCAGACTTTAGCACGTTTTATTATTGTTTCAGTTTATTTATTTCAGTTATGGGATTGTAGTGAGGGGTTTCCTCCAGACTTTATTTACTCTATTGTGTTGGTTATTTGTTTTACTTCAGTATGGTGAATGGTGTTATTTATTTCTTCATTACACTTGTTGCATGTTAATCAGACTTAAATTAAAATTTGGCAGCTTGCTTTTTAAATACTAGGTGGTTAGATATAATAAAATGTTTTCGACAGTGATGCTATTAACTGAGCCAACTTGGCATTTTGAATTAATTTTATAAAGGAGTAGCTACCCGGTGTTTAATTAGTCGGGGTGTCACACAGGCCACCCTTATTATTGCTTCCTAGATGGTTATTCTGAATATAACCAAATTGAGGTAGATGTACTTGATCAAGAGAAAACAACCTTCACTTCCCCCTTTGGAATGTTTGCGTACAAACGTATGCCATTTGGCTTGTGTAATGCACCAACGACCTTTTAAAGGTGCATGTTGAGTTTTTCAGTGACTTGGTTGAGAGAGGGCAAGAGGTGTTTATGGACGATTTTAGTGTTTTTGGCACCTCCTTCGACCTATGTTTAGACAATCTTGATAAAGTACTACCCCGATGTGTGGAAAAGAACTTAGTGCTGAATTGGGAAAAATGCCATTTCATGGTAACCGAGGGTATAGTTCTTGGCCACATCGTGTCATCCAAAGGGATCGAGGTTGATCGAGCAAAAATAGATGTCATAGCTAACCTACCCCCACCTAAATCACATAAAGACGTGCGTTCCTTCTTAGGACACGCGGGGTTTTATAGAAGGTTCATTAAGGATTTTAGCGTCCTCGCTAGACCCTTCAGAAATCTTCTTATGAAGGACACCCCATTCGAGTGGACGAAAGCATGGCAAAACGCCTTTAAAAAACTAAAAAACATTCTTATGTTCGCTCCCATCATGAAAGCTCTGGATTGCTCCTTGCCATTCGAGCTTATGTATGATGATAGCGAATATACGATAGGGGCTATTTTAGGCCAAAGAAAAGACAATAAGGCTCATGTCATCTACTATGCTAGTCGGACCTTTACCAGACCACAACTCAATTACTCCACCACGAAGAAGGAGTTGCTAGCAGTAGTATTTTCTCTTGACAAGTTTTGATCCTATCTTATCGGTTCCCCCATCACCTGTTTCACTGACCACGCGGCTTTAAAATATCTACTTACAAAGAAAGACGCAAAACCGCGCCTCATAAGGTGGATCCTACTCCTACAAGAGTTTAATCTCTCCATTAAAGAAAAAAAGGAGTAGAAAATGTCATTGTCGATCACTTATCATGACTTTCGTCCGACGTACCTAGTGATCCCACACCCATAGACCAGTATTTTCCGGATGAGCAACTCTTTGCTGCCTCTTCTTTGCCTTGGTTTGCGGATATAGTGAACTATCTTATCACGGGAGTCGTCACTCCCGATTGGACATCACAAGATAAGAAGAGGTTCATCACATGTTCGCACAAGTTTTTTTATGATGATCCATTCCTTTTTAAATATTTCACCGATCAAATCATCCGACGATATGTACTGGATGACAAAATTCCAAAAGTCATCCAATTCTATCATTCAGAAGCATGTGGAGGCCATTTTCCAGTGAAAAAGATAGCCGCTAAAATTCTCCAATGCGGTTTGTACTGGCCCACAATGTTCCAGGATGTTAATAATTGTTGCAAATCTTGTGAGAAGTGTCAACGGATGGGAGCGATTACCCGATGAGACATGATGCCATTAACCTTGATTCTTGTCATTGAGATTTTTTATTGTTGGGGTATTGACTTCATGGGCCCTTTTCCCCCTCCTTTGGATACCTATACATCCTAGTCATGGTGGACTATGTTTCTAAATGGGTGGAAACTATAGCTACCAAGACTAATGCCAATAAAGTGGAGATAAAGTTCCTGCACGAACACATACTTTCTCGCTTCAGTGCACCTAAAGAGATAATATGTGCTAACGGCACACACTTTTGCACATGCCGTTTAAAAGACTTATGAAAAAGTATGGTGTCATTCATAAGGTGGGAACGATATATCACCCACAAACGAATGGACAGGCCAAATTAGCAAATCGCGAAATCAAGCACATACTAGAGAAAACCGTCAATACCGATCGGAAAGATTAGTCCCTTAGATTAAATGATTCGCTATGAGCCTATCGGACCTCTTACAAGAACCCACTCAGAATGTCCCCATTTCGATTTGTGTATGGAAAACCTTGCCATCTTCCTCTTGAGTTGGAGCACAAAGCATATTGGGCCATTAAGAGATTAAATTACGATATGGACAAAGTCGGTGAAGCTCGCAAGCTTCAACTAAATGAGTTGGAGGAGATACGCAATGATGCATATGAGAATGCCAAAAGTGCAAAAGCCCGGATGAAACTAGCACATGATAAGATTATCCGACGAAAAGAGTTTCAATCGGGACAAAAGGTACTCCTTTACAACTCCCGGCTTCATATATTTTCAGGAAAATTGTGGTCTCGATGGATTGGTCCATTCGTTGTGAGAAGTGTTTTTTCCCATGGAGAAGTAGAATTGGAAGATTCAAATGGGGAGAACATGTTCAAAGTTGACGGACAACGCCTAAAGTTATATCTTGAGGCGTGCGTAGAAGAGATCGACACCATTTGGTTATCGGATCCCGTTTATGGGGTAGAATAAGCTTGAACTGAGAGGTCGTCGCACCCCCGACGCGTATGGGGTGAATTCTTGTGTATAGTAGTTGTGCGTAGGTAGAATAGTTAGAGTCCGTAGGTAGGTTACGAAAGGTGAGGTTTATGATTAGGCACACCAACACGCACTTTCTGAGGGAGTCAAGGAAGTTCAAGTGTGAGAATAAGAGAGTGTCCGGAAATTCGAGGGTACGAGATTCTATTTTCAGCATTCTAAGTGGAGAGAGTTCGGCCTAAGGCGAACCGAACCGAACCCCCTTAATAGGATTAGTTCGGTTATGATAAATCGAAAAAAATATAAAAATCCCAGAATCGGATCGGTTCTCCCCTAAACCGGATCGGTTCAGATTCTGCAGTTTTTCCACTTCCAGAGACGCCTCCCCCCTTCCCCAATCCCTTCATTCCCATCCTTTCACACCCTCCTTTCCCTCCAAACATCCTTTCTTGCTTTCCCTCCAAATTCTTCCCCCCAACCCTCCCCACCACTTACAAATTCCACCTCTACCCTACCATTCCTCCACACCTCCATTACATATTCCCTCTCTAAACCAATCTCTCCTATTTCAACTATCCTCGGATATTTCCATGGAAAATCCCGATATACCCCCAAAATGCATGTCTACCGAGGTCCTTCCTAACGATCATGGGGAATACCGCTCGCACATGGAGCGCATTTGGTATGAAATTTTTTTCAGCATATCCCGCCAACTTCACATCAAGCGCATCGTTAACTGGGATGATCTCCCCCGCTCGGTGACCACTATTTTTAGTCTAAAGAGGTGGACGTAATATCTCGTCGAACCACGCAATGTTGTATGGGCCGACGAGGTCCGATCTTTCTATGGCTCTCTCATCCGCACGGGTGAGTTTGAGGGCCAAGCTTTTGTCGACGGCCACCCCATCCCTTTCTCCTTGTCTATTCTGTCCCGCAAACTTTCTTCCAAGGGTGTCCCAAACCCGAACATCTTTGACTACCCCATCAATGCCCCCACCATCCCGAAATAGCAATGCATTGACCAGCTCGCACCCAACGAGATTTGGGAAAGGGGAACCTTCCCCGTGGGATGCCTCAATGATAAGGCGCGCATTACATTTCATATTATTTGCGCCAACTTGCTTCAAACCACAAACGACTCGGCAATGCGCCCTCGCCAAGCCACCCTCGTCTACCACCTTTTTTATCCCAACTTCACTATCAATCTTGCCCACGTGCTTTACACCGATATTTTTTATGCGGCCTTGGTGACAAAAGGGTGCGGTTCCCCTCCCATATGCACGTCTCATAACCTCTCTTCTTTCCGATGCCAGTATCCATCCACCTCGAGCCTTTCCACGCCTCTCGGGGCCCATTGGGAAAGTGTCACGCACTAGGAATGCCCAAAAAATGGCAGTCATTCGAGCAGGACGGGAGGTGGTTGATGTCGATTAAGATGAGTCAATCAATATTGAAGATCACGAGGCTGAGGATGTCGTGATGGGTGGGGAAGATGAAGAAGAGTACGACGAAGATGACGACTCATATTTTGAGCCCCCGGGTGTAGACTTTGATAGGCGCCTTTAGGCAGTGGAGACCTGGTTTGACATTTTCCTCACAAAATATCAACAGGATCAAGAGGCCTACCAAAGGGATACGATCATGATGCATCGTCTCCAAACCCACTTGTACGAGCTTAACTTCGGTGGACCCCCTCCAATCTTCTTCTATGATCCCTATGATCCCAGCGCACCCGAACCCTCCAATCCACCTCCCCGGTAAAGCCCATTTCTATTGTTACTATTTGTTTTTGTTGGTTGTGTCGTGTTGGCTATATAAAAATGTTGGTTGTGTATTTCCCCCTCTCCCTTGTAACACAGGTGCCCAATATCTATAAAAATCTGCATTTCTGTTTTATTTGTTCGTTTTATTTTCTCTCACTTTTAATTCGCTTTGAGTCAGATTTTGATTCTTTTTACTTGAGGACAATGCAAAAGTCTAAGTTAGGGGGGGTCACAAGTGCGTCTTTTTAAAACTTCACAAATTTTCAAAAATACCCTGAAATTTCAAAAAAAATGAAAAAAATATCATTAAAATTGGAATTCAAAATTTTCAAAAATATCATTAAAATTTGGTTTAGAGTCTCAAATTGTAAAAACACAATACACAAAGCCGAAATTGACCAAAGATGGAAATTGAGCGAACGTAGACGACTTAACGAATAAATGTGGAGATTAACAAACCCAGTGAGATTTGAGCCTTTCATTATTGTGAATTTATAAATCAATCCGAGTTAATTGTTAACTCAAAGTTTTTTTTCAGTGTTCTAATAAGTCGTTGAGAATCTCAATTCTTTTAGCTTTGACCGGTTATGGAAAATGTGTGTGAAATTGCTTTGAAAAAAATGCTAAATAAATCTCTAAATTAAAGTAATCTCGAGACGCATATGGTAACGCAATTAGTATTTCGGAGAATGAAGTAGGCCCTCGTTTGTCACCCAAAAATATTGTCCAGAAAAAGTAAAAAAAAAAAATATCTCGTTTGTAAACACAAATTGAGCCGAATAAATTTTTCCCTTCCGTTTGACAACCCGAAAAACCCCAATTGGCCCAGAATTGTGAAAATTGATAATCCCGGAAATTATGTCCGAAAAGTGCATAAAAATGGGCAAGAAAATAATAGATATGCTCGACAGAAAAAAAAAAGAAAAAATGAAATAAATTAGCAAAAGCCTGAAAAAACACAAATGGACATCATAAGAAAATTTTCCAATTCCAGATTTCCTTACCATTCACATTTTACCCAATACACCTTTAACCCAAAAAAGTCCTAACCGAGTCCAAAAGGCAAAAATTAGTTACCGCTTGGAGAGCTAAAACATGAAAAGATAATAAAAGATATTATAAATATGAATTAGAGGCAATGTTCCCATTTTCTTATAACCATAATCCGATGATGAGATCCATTTACCATAAAATCTCTTCATTCTATTTGTATGCGTGAACTTGGTTCCAATGCATTTATGCTTATAAATCATGCATACCGAGAGAAAATAGCCACCCTTTCGAGAGATTCATTTGTGAGAGCATCCCGTGAGATTTTGAAATCAAAACGAATTTTCGGATAAGTAACGTAATGGTCAATCGGTGGAAATTCGCGGTTAAATTTCAGGCTCCGCACACGCGCACTATGATTTAATACTCTTAAACATGAATTGATGATGACTATTTTCTGGGAAAGTTTGAGTTATAAAAGTTTTGCGTATTTTGAGTTTTCTTTGAGTCGAATTTTGTGGGTATATTCACTGCAAACCCTTACGAGACACCACTCATCCTACTAGGGTAACCTAGGGGCTTAAAGCCTTGTTGCATATGCTAAATATAATTACTCACTTGTGAAAGAGGTATTCTACCCCATTTTAGAGTTAGACCATGTTTTCATTCTTTTGCATTGCTCGGGATGATAAAAGTTCTAAGTTAGGGGGGTCAGACACTAATTTTTCCCATTTATCCCCTTAATCTAGAGGCTTTTATCGCTTCGCAAAGTGTAATTAGAGTGGATTTATCTCATATCACTGCTATTGACATTTTTTAATTATTATGCTGAGTTTCGTGTATCTCCTATCTATTTTGAAAGTATTCAGTGCACACAAGGAAGGAAATAATCAGAAGGAAAGTCGAAGACCTCGTGCCTACAAGTGCTTTGGAAGAAGCAGCATTCTAATCCGAGCTCTGGATCAAAAGTAACAAGTCTTCAAAAATTACAAGGAGGAAAAGTTTCTGAAAAGATGAAACCGAACCGAAGGTCTTGAAAAACGAACCGATCCCATCCTGGGTAAACTTCCTGTGAAGCACGAAGAGATGGAATCGAACCGGAGAGGAAATAAACGAACCGAATCGGTTCAAGGAAATAGTTCTGTCAAAGACAGAACTGAATCGAATCACCTTAACAGGATCGATTAGGTTATTGAAAATTTGGACTTATCCACTTAAAAAATAAGAGTCTTGTATGGTTGAAACTCTTAGAAATTTGTAGAGTATAAATTTTAAACACCTCCCATACATTAAGGAGGCTTTAAATTCGTTAGAGAAGCATTGTAATTAGTTTAGAAAAGACAACAATGAGAAACCCTAGTTTTGATTCCAGTTTTGCAATCCAAGTAAATTTGTTTCAATTTTTGCTTTCATTATTGTAGTAGTTATTTCTTTAGTGAGTAATTTCATTCTTCTTCACTTTAATTGTTAGTAAAAATATTTTATTTCATTCAAAATATGTTTTCTTCTAGTTTTAATATGTTCGACTAAGTTTTTAAGGGTTGGGGTGCGTGAACCCCACCCGATGTAATTCATGATAGTGGAAATATAAGTTGGAATTAAAACCTTAGATGAATTGTATCGTAGTTAATACGATACGACTTTAATTCTTCCTTTGCTTACATACTATGCGGGCTACGATCCCTCATATATATAATACTTAGGAGGAATAAAGATTCGATTTTAATTCAACCTTTTCGTACATACTGTGTGGGCTACGATCCCTCATATATGTAATACTTAGGAGCATTAAAAATTCGGATTCATTTAAAGGTTTAATTCCGAATCTATTATCCTACGAAGTGAATTACTAGGGTGTGGGGGATTGTAACCCGACCTATCTTTTTCATGTTATAGTTAAAGTTTTCGTTAAATCATCCTTAGTCTTTTAGATAATTTAGAGTAATTGCATTTCATTCATTCTTAATTTTATTAATTAATCGTTTTTCCAAAAATTGCATCTAGTTGTAGTTGTTTCACAATTCAAATCCCCTTTTCATTTTTTTCACAGTGGAAATTAGGTTCCTTTCATCTCTCCAACTTCATTACGACTCCGTTCGTCCTATTTTCCTGAGGATCGATACCCTACTTATCGGATTATTACTTGAGTGGCAGGATTGCACTTGACCCTTAATAGCATGCACACTAGTCACATTTGTGGTTGCGTCAATTAGACTCATTAGCGAGGCTATCCCATTTAGAAATGTACTTATTAGCGTGAGATATACTTGTAGTGCTAACGTAACTAGTCATGAATACGCATAAATTATGTTCATGTGGTGATTCATCCCCGAAATCCACCAACTTAACATCACTATCGGTTATAGTGGAATTAAAGATGGATTTGCTTTTGTCATGTATCTTAAGCCTAGTGGGATACTCATGGACTTTGTGACATTTTCCCTCACACTCGTAATATCTCAATGATTTAACTTTATTGGGTTGTTCCCCTCTATCTTTTTAATGATCATTCTCATTAAAAAATTTGCATGATTTGGAATTTTTATTTTTCTCAAAATTTTTATTTTCCGGTTTGGATTAATTTCAATTTTTGAATTTGAGAAACTTTTTGAATTTTTAAGAAAACAAGACAGACATCAAGATTAATTTTGAAATCGGAGCAGAAACCTTTTTCTTTTCTTGATTTATCTTTTAAATATATTCCTTTTTCCTTTTTCTTTTTGGTTTTGGGAAACAAGTTTAATTCGTATGTTTGGAAATCCCCTACGAGCTCTTCTAGCCTAATTGTGTCTGGAATTCCTAAAGAGTTAAGGATGGTAATTTTTGCCTTAAAATGAGACGGGATTGACCTTAATGTATTCTTAACAGCTCTCATTTTGAGTATTTTCTCACCCAAATTTAAACAGGAATTCAAAAATATCAAATACACGAGCATAAAATTCATCAAAAGTGTCAGATTCGAGCATGCGTACAGTCTCAAATTGTGTGGTGAGGTTTTAGAGATTATAATCTTTAACATCATTAGTACCCTAGTGTGTGAGTTGGAGGATAACCCAAGCTTCTTTTCACGTGGAACACTTCATGATGCGATGAAATTCTTTGGGTGTGATAGCACCAGAAATAGAATTCAAACCCCTAGAGTTAAAATAAATCAATTTAAAATCATCCTTAGTTCAATTTATGACTTGCTTAAGACTACTCACATTTTCATTAGTCATAATATGAGGAGTTTATCCCCTTTTAACATCAAGCCAAACACGTTCGTCTATCGATGTTAGAGATGATATTAATCGAGCTTTCCAATAGGAATAATTTGTGCCATCAAATAAAGGTGGTCTATTGTATGGATTCTCCATATAACCACCACGATTCATTTAAATAACTTCTAAAAACAAGCTCCAATACCAATTTGAAAATGCATTTAAAGTGGTTCGATTATATGGTCAAATGTAGAAATCCTAGATTAGGTCACAAACAAGCCACATTTAATTTAATCCTATTTAACCTTGATTAATGAGATGAAACTAATCATCCAGGATATTGAATCTAAATTGAAAGAAATAAACCACAACACAGGATGTGAGGAAAAAAAGCCATTTCACGACAAAACCCTTTTTTAGCAGTGTTACAACAAAGGTATTATAGAATGACATAGATAAACTTACACACTCAGACTCCACTAAGTATTGCAGTTATGTCTCATTCCATGTTGATAAGATAAAGTGATGTAGTTCCAACAGCACTCCACAAAAAGATCCACTTGCCTCCGTGTCCACCGATTAGCCGCAGGAAACTCTTTTCCTATCTTTAGCAATGAAGAGTTAACTCCATAAGGATTAGAACTAGAGATGTGTTCTTCAAGGTTTGATAAAGTGATAGAAAAATATCCAAGGGGTTTGGATTTGGAAAATCAAAGTATTTGATCACACAAATATGTGTAAAAGTCTTGAAAATAAGTGCAAGTTTGTAATTCTTAAGTAAGAAAAACAATCTCCAAGAGATAAAATTGAAAACATTGTGTTTGAAATCGAGTAAAAATATTTTTTCATAGGCTCATTCAGATGAATAGGACCTCGTTCGAATGACATAGGCCAAGTCATTTGAACGAACATCGAACGACATATCGAACGACAATCCAGAGTGACAAGGATATTGGATCGTTAGAAAATTCGTTCGAACCACTGATATCTAACGAGATAAGGAACCTCGTTCAAACGAGTTTCCTTAAAAGTTATTTTTTTGATAAAAAAACTTTTCAAAAAATATTTAATGTTTTCAAACACTTTTAAAATACCCCTGAATATAACGACAAAACAAAATCAAACTAATATATTGTCTCCAATCTTTGATCTTCGATTGAAGCTCATAAGAATGTACATGATGATGTAGAAGTGTAACAAAATATTCCAAACTAAAAAACATAACGATAAATTATAAATCTTGCTCTTACATATTCTCTTATTCTTTTTTTAAGGAGATAAGAACACATTTGTGAAAAAAAGTGAACCCTTTTTCAAAACCTACTTAATCTTTTTAATATTATATTCTTTTCATTTAATCACCTCACTTTTTAAAGGTTAATTAATAGCAGAGAAGATGGTTTTTTTTATGAAGAACTCATTTTCCTAAAACAAACTTTCTATACACTTTGCGTCTTTTTCCCAATAAGAAGTATTGTGATGTGATAATTGAGGTTCTCTTTCGGGGTTCATATTATTTGTGATCTCCAAAGTTTGAACACAAAGGATTGTGCAACATTATTTATGTTTGTCAAGACATCTAGATGATGAGATTGTCCATCGACAGAAAGGAGTCTCCCACTTGCTATAATTTGGTGGAAAAAGTGTGAAGGTGTGAGTTAACACGAATAGTAGTAAAATTCATTTGTCCCCTATGTAAGTCTTTACCAATTTTAGTGGATTTTTTCCTCGTAAATCTGTCATTGTGATCTTATTTACCTCTTCTGTATCTTTTGTCATCCACATGCTTAAAAAATGTAAAACTTGAAATTGGTTGATTAAAATTTAGGTGAATTTTTTAAGATGATATTTTTAGGTGTGCAAAATAGATTTTTGATGGGTCTCCATTTTGGTAAGCAATACGCACTCTCGATTATCACTACAAATAAACATAGGATCATCATGAGAAATAATTTTAGATATATCAGCAACAAAATTTGATGGTTTCACTATATACTCTCAAGGAGTAGCAGTCACCTTCCATAGGTGAGAATATCTATCTTTCTCATTGCTCTCAATAGACTCGACTTCATCTAAATTTACCATAGAAGCCACGATATTGTCTTTTTCATTATTTAATGAATCGTATGAGTATACACTCTTAGAGTCATTCAAACTCTTTTTAAAAACTCTTTTTTCTCATTTTTAAAGTGTGTGTGTGTAACACACATTGATGTGATAACCTATACCACATGACCATAGCATTTGTCACTTCATTTCCCTATTCATCTATTATAATTTGACTATTTATATTAATATGACCTTCTTATTTATGTTTAGAAGACTTTTTCTTTCTTGCCTCAAATTGGATTTCCTTCTTGAATACATTCTTGTTTTTCTATAAAATTTACTAAATATTTTTACAAATTAAATCACGTCTTCATCAACAATGCACGCTTGGTTTCTTTTCACTTTAAAAAGTATTTTCACTTTCTAGGGCATGAAAAGCCACATCCATAGAATATTTAGGAACATGAGACTTATCTTTCTCATATGTTTTCAATGATCCTACTAACTCTTCTAACTTGCAAGATTTTGTATATTGAATCTCGTCTAGGATAAAAAAGTTAGTATATATCCAATATTCTAAAGACCTTATAAGTTTCTTGGCAACCGTACTTTCAAGAATCTTCTTCTGGATTATAGAAAGAGTTACCACTTCAGTCCACCTTATATTATGATCATCTATTCACCTGTACTCTCTCATGTGCATCATTTTAAATGAGGTATCAATACTTTGTAGCTTGCCATTCTTCACTATTGATGTTCCCTCATGGGGAACACCAAGAATATCCCATGCCTATTTCACCTTTTCACAATTCATTTTATGATTATACTCTTGAGTTCTCATGAAACCAAATAATTCATTTAAGACTATTAAATTGTAATTACACTATGAAAATCCATTATCGATCCATTGAGATCTAGGATTTCCCTGAAGAACACCATTAGCCTATATTATAGGCCATCTCCAGCCATCTTCCACACTCATTAATACTCTCTCATATTTCTAACTCAAGTGAGATCTCATATTAACTTTCCAATGACCGTCATTTGACCCATCGAAATGTGATGAATGGTTTTTAGAACCTTCATCTCTTATCATATCCATAATAATAGTTGAGATCAAATCAAAATATCAAATAGATTAAGTAAAATCAAATTTAACCCAATTTTTTTTAAAAAATCACAAATACAAGCAGAAACACAGACAAAAATCTATACTTAAGCACATATGTACAAATAACAAAATACCCTCATTAAAAGAACACGAGGAATCTGTGTATGCTCAATGTTCCAAACAAAACCTTAGAAGGGGCGAATAAGACTTAAGGCATAAATCAAAATTGTGTCTAATTCGAACCCTAACTAGATTATTTTGCCAATTATGCAATAAAAACATCATGCACATCATATAATTTCAGATATGATGTATTGAATTCAGTTTTCTAAAAAAATCACAAAACTAGTTATATTAAGTAAAAAATTGCACATGGTTTTTATTATTAATAGAGAATCCTATTCACCCCACTCCTCTAGGACTTGTTTATATATTGTTACACACAATCCAAGTGTCCTTTTCAACTTTATTTAGAGGAAAATTAAATCAACAAATACTTTTCTTCAGCACCTAAAGATAACAATACGAGTGTCTCCAGGGGGAAAAGTCTTCTAAAAGAGATCGATGAATACTGAGGTCTAAGGATTATACAGTTTGTTACGATAGAGAGGAATTAATTAATAATGTGGGTAGAGGTTTTATGTTTTGAACGTTGCAGATAATTCATGGTATGGAATTGAGTCTTGAGTAAGTCGTGTATAAACTTGGTGTAATTATTATAAATATTACTTAGCACCTACGGACTTTGGTATTAGGAGGCGTGTAATGGTTTTCCTATAAGGATTTCTATGTAAATATTTGTTTTATGTGATTGATATATTTTCCACATATTTTGTTCTCATAGAACATATATTGATTTGTATGATGTAATTGCATAATAAGTACAATTGGACTTAATTCTCATTAATACAATTAAACAAGTATTTTTTTTGGATTTCAGGATGTATCCGATGTGGAGCTAATAATTAACTCATTTTAATTAACTGAACACAGAAAAACTAGGTATTTCAAACTCGTATCAAAGAGGTATTTTCATTTAGTTAATTTTTATCAGTGGGACTTATTTATGGAGGTTAGCGTTGTATCTTATTCATGGGTATTTGACGATACTAAGCACATATATTGGAAGGATCATATGATGTTTTCAAAAAGTATCTCAATGAGACCGTGTAACTGGTCAGTGAGAAAGAATGATCTCAACCCAAGATGAAGGGGGTGAGAAGATGGTTCACAAACCCGTCAATAAGTGCGATTATGAAGACCATAAATCATGTTGTTTAACTCACGAGGTATCAATGCCATTTTTTAGTAGGGTGATACATAGAGAGTTACACTGAATCACGACATGTGAAATATGTAAAAGGAATAAAATATCCTTTTAGGTGACATGTTAGAAAAAATATCGTGAAGCATTAAAGCTCTAGCAACTTACCACGCAATTTGATATGTTGTCATTGCATGAGAATTAGACGTTTAAGAAGTTTTATTCTAAAGTATCAAAAATTATGAATTCCTCCTTACATTGTGAGATCATATCCAAAGTGGTACAAAAATATTGAGGTCGTTGCCTCCCATAGGCCACTGCCATAAATGTGTTTGGAAATATTAATGCGAATAAATTTGAAGAATTCATAGGTTACCTACAAAATTTTGAGCTTAAGACCCGTCCACAAAGTAAGAAAGAGAAGGGCATCGTGTTGAAGGAACAAAAGAGTTCTTTGTTGGATTCAGATAAAATCCTAAGTTGATGTGGTTGAGATCGCGTTGTTGACTAAAATATTTAATATGTTTCTCAAATATAATTAACAAAAGTTTAAGAATGACAATAAAGAATTAATAAAGCCAAAGAAAATCGAGTTAAAATATCTGTTGGTAGTCCTCATCATAATCCATATGGTGTTAATAAGAATAAAAAAGATTCGGGAAAATATTATAAGTTCCAAGGTTATGGTCATTGAGAATTTGAGTGTTTTACTAGGCTAAGTAGGAAGAGAAATGAGAAGAATGATTTGAATTCCACCCTTAGTGAGAGTGATTTAAACTGAAAAGATAATAATTATCTCGATAAATTCATTTTTACCACATTCACTGTCATCTAAGATGCATTAAGTCCACCCCCTCCTATGTTGAAAACAAAGTTGAGGATTATGGTGATAATTTCAAATCTAAGAAAGACTTGGACTATAATGAGGATGCTTGTGTTTATAGAGGTGAGGTCAAACTTCAATAAGATTATTCTAAGATTTATGATATGTCCCTCCTGATAGATAAAGTTAACCTTAATCTTACCATGGAGCTAAGAAGTTTGCAATTGAGTCAAGTTCCATTGAGGATAACGAGGCACTTGTGATAAAGTTTAAGTCTCTAGAAGATACTATAGAAATTGATGGAGGGGGTTCATAACATGATTTGTTGATTGAAAAGGTTGCTACTTCGATTACAAAATTACTTGATTACTCTTATTATCAAACTATGCTAGAGGAGAAAAATTATAAGCTCGAGAAAGACTTAAAAGAGTCTAAGAAGTTGAAAGTTGAAAATGAAGGACATTCTAAAAAGTTAAAGAAAATGTTCATTGAACTGGCCCAAAACTTTAAGGACCGGACTAATGTCTATGATAAGGCACCAGAATAAAAGCCAAAAACACGTATCACTTTTCTAAGATCATGCTTTTACACTACCTTAAGATTTATTTGTGTCTCAATGTATTTTTATCGACTCTATTGAGTTTTATGTTAAATCATGCAAAGACAAAGTAAAAAATCATTCTAATAAAGATTATCGAACAACATTGATTAGGCATAAATTCTTCCCAATTTATCCCTTTAATTTAGTTACTTTTAGCACATCGAATAATGTAATCGATTTGACTTTATCTCATAATCTTCCTACTGACTTATCCTAACGAGTACACCGAGTTTCTAGTATTTCGTATTGATTTTACAGGTATTTGATGCCAATTAAAGAAAGAAAGAAACCGGGAGAATCAGAAAAGAAAAGAAGGAAAGTCAAAAGGGCAAAAGTGTAATTTTCACCTAGAATTCGGATATGGAACCTAAAGAGAAGTTGAAGATATCATGTTCAGAACCACATAGGAAGAAACGACACCTCAATCGGAGTCTCGGTGTGAAAGATATGAGCAGTTAAAGTTGGAGAAAAAAGTCAAAGACAGACCGATCAACAGGAGGACCGGACCGGTCCGCAATGTCACATTCCAGAGAACCCCGGACCTACGATGGATCGAAACTAAAGAAAAATAAAAGAACTGATGCGCCCCGGACCGATCTGCCCAAGAAATAAAAGAATCGGTCCGGATTCCAGGCATACCGATCCGCAGGAGAACCGGACCGGTCCGACTGTCAAAGTTTTAATTTTGTTATCCTTCTCTAATGGAGAGTCCTAGTGCATCTAAAACTCCTGAAGTTTTGTAGGGTATTAAAACCCGTTTTATTATCATTCTTTGTACGGAGAATTAAAATAATTTTCCATTCTTTCTGTAAAACCCTAGTTTTGAAGGTAGATTACAATTTTAATTCCAAGAGTGAAGATTATTCAAAATTCTGTAGATACAAGTAATTTCAATTGCTGCCTTTAGTGCTTTGGTAAGATTAGTGAGTAATTTCCTCCATTTAATTTCCTTTCTACATCATTCTACAATTCTTCCTTAGTTTAATCATGGTTTTCTGCAATTCCAAAATAGTTTTCATTACTTTCATCATGGTAGCTAGACTTTTCAAGGTCGGGATACATGAACCCAACCTGATGTGATAGTTGTATGTGTATAACATTAATCCTCTGAATTTAGTGATTTACTACGACCATATTGCATAAAAACACGACAATTATAGATCTTCAGATCTCGTTTGCTTCCAAGTAACCGGGATTCTTTAGAATACAATTCGAGTGTAACTACTGAAATATCGATTTACTCGTCCTCAGATTAACTATGATGCGGTCTTGAACTTCATATACGTAATGCTTGGGAGTACTAAATTCTGGGTCTAATTAATCATTTAAATTTATGATTTGTTTTATAACATCAATACACTAGGGTTGGGGGATTGTATTCCCGTCCTGTTTTTCTCATCATATAGTTTAAATTTTAAATCATTCTTCATCAGCATTTTAGGTAATTTTGAATAGTTGCATTTCTTCCATAATTTTAAAAAATTGCATTTAGTTGTAGCCAATTCTGAAATCAATCATCTTTTCTTTCGTTTAGAGTCAGAGTTAGGATTTATTTGTCTATCCAACGTCGTCACAATTCCATTGTCCTATTTCCCTGTGTATACGATCCTGACTTACCGGGTTTATTACTAACACGACAGGCTTGAACTTGACCCTAGACAGTACGCACTTCTGAGACACATTCTTAGTCGCATCAAGTTTTTGGTGCCGTTGCCAGGGAATTAGGTAGACTTGGGAATAGATCGAGTTAATCTAAAACTTTGACCAAAAATTTCCAAAAATCCAAAAACATATAAAAATTTGAAAAAGCACAAAAAAAGTCATCATCATCTCTCATATGCTATTAATGAAAAATTCTGAACTCACTCCAACCCACATTCACGAAAACTCGATTGTTGAGTACGATCCTGATAGCCCTCACACTCCAAACACTCTGCAGTTATGGGTTCCACCTCCCACACCATCCCACTCAATCTTAAATAACACGTCATTTTTCTTCTTAGGACACACTTCAGAGCTAACTCCAAGTATACCAAGTGAGGATACCTAATCTTTGAGAGAGAGATACATGTCACAACACGGTAGTGCAGCTTCTAACGAGGGAGAGGCCACGTATCGCCCTTTAAGAGACGTCTTATATCCCGAGTGCACTGTCACTCTGGGATGCATTTTACTCATGTACAATGCTGGCCAATTTCGCTTCGGAAATGGGATAATCCAAATACTTCCCACTTACCATGGACTGGATTCAGAAAAGCCATATGCCCACATTATGGAATTTGAGGAGGCGTGCGAGACGCTCAGTGATCAAACGTACACAAAAGATGTGCTCCGCCTTAAACTCTTCTCATTCTCGCTAAAGGATAAGGCTAAGACCTGGCTATGGTCTTTACCTCCAAACTCGATTTCATCATGGAACGAGCTACAATCCAAATTTCTCAAGAAGTTCTTTCCTCCACATAGAATGAATTTCATCAAGGCTCAAATTCAAACATTTCGACAATTAGAAAATGAGTCATTCGAAGGATGATGCGAGCGTTTCAATGAGTTAATTACCTCGTGTCCCCATCATGGTTTTAACAAAACGCAAATCATTTCCTTTATCCATAATGGGCTGGACATTAACTCCAAACAACTCGTTGAGACCATGGGTAGTGGTTCATTTGTCGACTTAGACGCCCATGATGCTGAGCTTCACCTGAGGTATGTCGTCGAGACTACCCAATCTTGGGATACATCTGACCCTAGTGCTCAGAATTGAAATTTTCAAGTGACCACCACTCCATCGGCGTCCGGCCTATTTCATGTAAAAAAGAATTTTATAGCGGACAATCGGCTCGATATGCTTGAGAGAGGACTGCGAGACGTATGTGAGGTATTGGTAAGAGGACCAACTGGATCTATCCCTAACCCTGTTCAGAAGGTGTGTGAGATTTATGAGGCAGGTCATTCAACTGAGGAATGCCCGACTATACCCGCCTACAAAGTGATGCTTCAAGAGCAAGTCAGTGGTATAGGAGACTTTAAGGGTAATTTCGGTACCCCGCATGGGAATTCTTACAACCCTTGATGGAAAAACCACCCTGGTTTTATCTATGGGCCACAACATGTTGTGATGAATCCTAATTCACATGTTGCCCCTCCTCCACCACTGCATTTCCAATAAGCTCCACACATGCAAGGACATGTGCAAGCACCACCACCTCAAGGAGCATACATCCCTCCACTGCGGAGAAGTCTCGAGGATACGATCAACCACCTTATCAATACCCAGACTACAACTAATGCTAGGCATGAGTGCATGCTGAACGACATGAATGCGAATATTTCACAGTTGCAATCATCGTTGAGTATCCAAGAGAAAGGAAAGTTTCGTGCCCAAGGCCAAAGACCGCCCCAAGGTCAAACTAGTGTTATCTCCACCTCGACAGAACATCAGGAGCATAATCAAGTTGTGACCACTCTTCGTAGTGGGAGAGTCGTTGATTTATCACCTACCCCGCACGATACTACCAAAGACAAGGAGATTTTGCCCGGCACAAAAGAGTCCGACGATGTCCCCTTGAATGAGAGTGAGAAAGTGGACACTAGTGAGACCTAGGTAGTAGTGAAACCACCTACCGCGTCACCATTTCCTCAAAGGTTGATTCCTTCCCATAAAGGAAACCCCCATGATAAAGTGCTAGACGTGCTAAAGCAGGTGAAGCTGAATTTACCTTTCCTCAATTCTATTAAGAAAATTCTAGCTTATGGAAAAGTCATCAAAGACTTATTGACGGTAAAAAGGAGGATGAAGGTAAAGAAAAACGTCTTCCTAGCACAGAACGTGAGTTCCATACTACTCAATTATCTCCCACCCAAGTTCAAAGATCCCGGTGCACCCACCATTTTCTGCATCATTGGAGAAAATAAAACTGAGAAAGTCTTACTTGATTTGGGAGCAAGTGTCAATATCCTCCCTTACGCCATATATAGGCAACTTGATTTTGGTGACCTCAAGCCCACAAAGGTCACTCTCCAATTAGCGAATCGAACCGTGAAGATCCCACGAGGCATAGTTGAGGACGTGATCGTCCAAGTTGACACTTTTTACTTTTCGGTAGACTTTGTCATTTGGGACATGGAGCCCTCCTTCACCTCGAGCAACCATGTTTCCATCATTCTTGGGCTCCTATTCTTAGCTACATCTAACACAATCATCAATACTCGGAATGGGTGAATGCAACTCACTTTTGGGAACATGACGTTAGAGACTAACATCTTCCATATTGCCCAACAGACGAGGGAAGAACATGATCTTCATGCGGTGAGCCTAATAGACGAGATCGTAGAGGATTATTTCGAGGAAACTTATTGTGGAGACGCCTTAAGGTCCTATTTAGTGTCGAGGCACTAGAGTGAGGAGACGTACACCGCATTCGAGAGAGAGGTTGAGTAGTTGAGAAAGTTATTTGATGAGGAAGCGTCGGACGAGGATGCGAGAGATGTAAGTTGGGCTTCTAGATTCGAGGAGTTACCACCGAGGGATACACGTATGGTTCCCTCCAACGAAAAATTTCCAACCCTCAAATTGAAGGAACTCCCCTCCCATATTAAATATGCATATCTAGGACAGGATGAGACATTTCCTGTTGTTGTCTCCTCTAGCCTAGACGAAAAGCAGGAGGGTAAATTGCTAAAGATTCTAAGTAAGCATCAAAATGATTTTGGTTGGTGCATTGGTAATTTGAAAGGGATAAGTCCTTTGATTTGCACTCACAAGATCCATCTCGAAGAGGATATCAAGCCCTCGAGAGAAATGCAAACAAGGACAAACCCTAATATGAATGAAGTAGTGAGAACCGAAATTATCAAGTTATTGGATGCCGGGATTATCTACCCAATTTCGAATAGCAAGTGGGTGAGCCCTATTCAAGTCGTCCCGAAGAAGTTGGGCATGACAGTGATTGAGACGGTAAATACTTACTGTATCAAAAGATAAACCAAATAAGACGGCTAAAAAAATTGATTCCCACCACTAATTGTTTTCATCTCCCGCTCTAACACTTAAACCTAACTTCCCACCTCAAAAAAAACAAAAAACAAAAAACAAAAACAAAAACCCAAATTGTCTCCAACAAAATCGAACAAACTCAAACCGCCCCCCTCCCCCCCCCACCCACCGCCGTTTCTTCTCCAGCCCACAGCGGCGCTCTCCCCCCCCCCCCCCCCCACAGCTGCGTTATCTCCCTCCCCCAGCTGCGTTATCTCTCCCGTTATTTTCTTTTCATGGTAAGTTTTCATATTTACTTTTTTTTTGAGGAAAACAGCATAGAAATTATTGTTATTAATTTATTTATTATTTTTCTTCTTCAAAATATGCTACTGTAAATAGTCTGTTGCACAATGGTAACAATGGGTGATCAAAAATTATTCTTTAGACATAATTAATGATGCCATATACATAAAACTGTAAATAAATAACCATATGTGTTGATGTAAAAAATTATATCGTATCTAATTATTCAATCACAGATAAAATAAATGAGACACAGAAGTTTTAAAGTGGTTCAGCCTTATAAGAATGGCCTACGTCCACTGTTTCTGTTATTGATGATTGTTTGGGAATTCTCGATTACAAGTTCAATCAAGAAATTCTGGTCCCCCTACAATGAGGATTGTACAATGTATGTATATCCCTGAGGCTGTAATGTGAAAGGGTAATACATTAAATGATGTACATATGAAAGGGTAATACACTCAATGCCCCATAAGCGTATGCGTCTGAATGATAAGCATTTAATGAACAGTCAAACTGTTGGTTATCCTACTATTAATGCTTTGTTCGAGGTGCAGCTCGGACCGCCTAAGTTTCTCGGACCGCCAAAGCTTCTCGGTACTCAAGAGTTCCTCGGAGAGTTCTTGTTCCTCGGAGCGTATGAGTTCCTCGGGGAAGCAGTGTTCCTCATTGTAGTATGGTTCCTCGGAGCGTGTGAGTTCCTCGGAAGTGTTTGTTGTTGCCACGTAGATTGCCACGTGTCTTCACTCGATTGGGCCATGTCAGCAGACTAAATTTGGTATCAACAGAAGCCCCCAATATTTCATAGTTCGAACTTTGAGGAGTGTGGAACATTCTTTCTCGGAATATGGAAGTTTTAAATGGTCATCCTGAAATTTAGGAGTCTTTTGTATTTATTTCTCCTTCCATCTTCGTAGAACCAGGCTTTTTTGAATTTTTCTACTCTCTTCGATTCTCGCGCCCTTTTTGTCTTTTTAGCCGCCGGTAAAGTAACCGTCTCTTTTTTTAATCATTACTTTTTCCTTTTCCCAAGGCAGGGTATTTAAGCGCCATAGACAATCCCATCGTCTTCTACTTTTTCAAATTTGTATCTTCGAGTTTTCCATTGTCTTACTCTCTTGTGCGTTCATCCTTTTCATCATTCGTTGTCAACAGATTCACTCTTTTTCTGTAAGATCTTCTTCCTTCTTCTTCATTTCCTTTATTCATCATGGTTTACCTTGTTGAATCTCTTGATAAATTTCGTTCTGATTTCTCTATTCCCTCCTGGGTTGTTTTGGAAGAACTTTCTGAACCTTCTGATTATTTTCGTCTGGCTGAGCGACATTGGTTCCCCAGTCTCTTTGTTGCTGAGTGTGGATTTTCTTTTCCGCCAAATCCTCTATGCCTAGAATTCTGTCAATATTTTGACGTTGTTCCTGCAAGAATAGCCCCCATTACATGGAGAATAGTTAATGGGGTTCATAGACTAAATCAAATTCATGGAACTCGCATAGGAATTCCAGAAATCATATTTTGCTATAGATGGGCTGTAGGCGATAATACTTTTTATTTAAAAACTAGATTTTTAAATAGGTCTTTAGTGGTCAATCTCCCGGATGCCAATAGGGACTATTTTGAGCACGGGGTTGTTATAAAAAATTGGCAACATGCTCCTTTATCTGGAGATGAAGTGTATCAGCGTCCCAGATGCCCTCCCTATGGCAATGGGATAGGTTATTTTTATTTCATTTTATTTATTTTGAAAATTATGCTTCCTTTATGTTTGATAAAATGTTCCACTGATATTTTAATGTTTATTTATTTGCAGTTGATAGCAAAAGAAAATGTCCAAAAGAGGCAGACGTTAACATAAGACATTTGAAACTTATCTGGAGTTTGCATCAAACTGTTGCTGACGAGCACATTAGGTCAGCTTCATATCTGCTGCAGTACAAGAGCTACACCACTTCTTTTACTGCTCGTCCGGTGATAAGCGAAGTAGAACCATTACCAGCTTCTACCAGTTCTTCGCCTGAGTCACACGTTCCTTTAAGTGAAAGGATGAAGAAAAGAAGACCTCCCACCCTTTTCGAGAAACTTGCCTCTGCCGCTGGAGAGGCAAAAAGAAGTAGACATGATGTCCCAGAAGGGACAAAGAAAAATGATGCTCCCCCTCCGGTTGCACCTGTGAAGGTTGCCGAGAAGCCCCAAGTGGCCCCGAGCAATCTGCTTCTCCAGGAGAAGTGATTGTAATATCACCGACCAAGAGTTCTTCCTTGGTCGAAACTATTCCTGTTCCCCCGAGGAAGCTGAAGAAGAGCTCCTCGGTCAATTTGGCTGAAACCATCTCCCGGCCCCCAACTACTGGAACTTGCGTTCCTACTTTCGTTCCCCCAAGCTCTGCCATGAGCTCGGTGAAGACTTGGATCATTCCCGAGATCCAAGGTATTGAAGAGAACCTTTCTCGGGATATGGTCACCTCATCGGCTGCTCGCCATATTGCTTCTGTAAGTCTTATTATTTTGAACTTTTCATCTTTCCTTTGTTATATCTGTCTCTGACTTGCTTTCATTTTCTTTTCACAATTGGTGAGCTACTTCAATAAAATTTTGAAGAAAGATGAAGCTATTAAAGCTTCAAGATCCTCATCTGGTGTGGAGGAAGCTCTGATGGGAGTGAGGCAGTCTTTGGAAGATTCTCGTCAGAAGTACGATGCTGACAAGGCTGCTTGGGAGAAGAAACTTACCTCAACTGAGCAGAAGAAGGCTCAAGTTATTGAAGTCTCCAAGGGGTTGGAGAAGAAAATAAAGAGCTTGGAAGAGAAAAATAAAGATCTCGATAAGAAGCTCAAAAATGCTGGAGAGTTTGAGAATAAATTCAAGGTTGCTGAGGAAGAATTAATCCAACTTCGTGAAGTAAATCGCCAGAAGGAAGAAGTTGAGAATAAACTGAAGATTGCTAAAAATCTTCTGTCCGAGAAGCTCTCCTCGGAGAAGTTAAAGAGAAAATTGGATGTGAAGAAGTCTTTCAGCGCTGGCTGGGACAAAGGGTGGAACAAGGGTTTGGCTGCCATGATGTCTCAAGTAGAATATGGAAGCCTTAAATACTTTAGACATGGGTGGGTTGGATCTCTTCAGGAGATGAAGGTTGATGAAGATTCCGAACTCTTTCAGCGACACATCCCTGGTCCTCCTCCAACTCCTGAAGACGAAGAAGAGGATGAAGCTGCCTCCGAAGAGTCTTCCATGGTGATGCGAGATCAAGTTTATTATCCCCCAGCCATCCAATCTACAAACGAGGAACTTTAGAACTCGCTTCATCCTCCGAGCAACCTCCAGCACTTCCCCAGCTATTATCTGCTCCATCCGAGCAACCTACCTCCTCGTCCCAGCCTCCCGAGAAAGTTTTGGGAGACAAAGAAAAGGTGTAGAGTTGTTCGAACTTCTATCTATTTTATTTTTCTTTGACAAATGTAATCCTGAACCATGTAACTCTGAACCTTGTGATATAATAAAACTTGAACTTTTATTTTTGCATACTGTTGTCTCTTCTTCATGCTCTGTTTTGATTATTGATTTTTCTTTCTCTACTAATTTCTGGCCAGGATGGAATTACTGTCTGCTCATGATACAAAGCTGTTGCAGCAACGCAATGAATATTTTAAGTCTGGTCACATAGATCTGAGTGAAGTAAAAATCATCGACATCCTCGGCCAAGATGCTTCGAAACAGGCAGTTGAAGCTTACCAATATTTGAAGTGTCTGCTTGATCGTACGGTGGCCAATAATGTATCTTATTATGACATGATCGAGGATCTCCAAGGCACTCTTGAAGACCTTCAGCAACAGTATAAGGAATCCACTACCCTCTTGCACGAGGGGTACGAGAAGAAGTATCAGCAAATCATTGTCGACAAGGGATACGATAAACTTTTTGTTGGATACGATGTAAGGGAGAGAACTCTGAGGGTTGAGGTCGAAGAGTGCAGACAAATAGCTGAATTATTAGAGCAAGAGAATAACACCCTGCAAAGAGAGTTGTCGCAGTTGAAGTCTGTAAGGACATTTTTGTCCAACATACTTGTATATGTCATTAGCCGTAACACCGTTGCAAATATTCAATGTCCATTCATCATCAACGGAATCCGAAGATCAAAAGAAAGGAAGAATTCAGAAATCCAGTCAGCCGGACCGGTCCGCCTTTATATAAAAAGATCCGATCCGCTGAGACCCGGACCGGACCGCCCCGGACCGATCCGCCTTGCACTTTGAAGCCAGTGAGCCCCGAACCGAATGCGAACCGAATAAGCTTCAAATTAAAAGAACCGATCCGCTATCGGACCGATTCGCCTAAGGCCCGGACCGGTCCGCCCTGGATAAACTCTGCCAGATCGTGTTGCATATTTTTTAGGGTTTTGGCTTCCTATTTAAACCACGTTTGGAGGTTGGTTTTCTCAAGACTTTTCAACGATTTCCAGAGCATATCAACCCTAAAGTCTTCACCTATTGAGTCCTATGATTCTAGGTTTTTAGATTCACACATCTTCCATATCTATGTGAATCAAGTTTGGTAACCCAAGAACACCATTGCTGTTGTTCAACCCTTGTGAAGTGGACCGCTCCTTCCACTTCATTGCTACCCTACTGGAAAGGGAGTCTTCCAGCCGCGACTACAGAATCCGATGCCTGCGGGTAATTCTTAGTCAAAAACTTGTATTTCAGTGTAATCCGATTGTAAGCCGTTTCTCTTACAAATTATAGTGATATACAAATGGTTTTGCCCCTGTGGGGGATTTTTCCTTAATTATGTGTGTTTGAATAACTCGTGCATGATTTCATATTGTTTCATTCACACCTAGTTGCATGTTTAGGGTTTGTTTGGGTTAAAAGGTATTTTAAATATAATTTGATCTTAATTGAACGCAAGCGCCAACTCTTTCAAATTGGTATCAGAGCGGGTTACTCTAAATTATCGAGTGGTCTTGATTTTTAAAGTTTTTTTTCTTGATAAAATTTGACTTCTCACATTGTCAAATTGGTATCAGAGCAGGTTGCGCAAATTTATCGCGTATTCCTATTTTCCGCAAAAATTGTGTGATATTGATTTTTTTAAAAATCAGTTTTATGAAAAATCGCAATTTTTCAATGGAACGCCCATTAAATGAGGAGCCTATTTTTGAAAAATTTCACAACCGTGCTGAAAAATTAAAAAGTTTGAATTTGAAACTTTGCAAAAGAATTAAAGTTTTGGAAAAAGAAAATTCTCTCTTTAAAAGTAAGATTGAATATTTGCAAGAGTTTCAAACTCAAAGTGATATTTGTCGTGAGCACTTTGGTAATTTGTGTACTGATTTTGATTCTTTAAAAATTGCCAAAAAGAAGAGTGATGAGAGAGTCCTAGTTTTAGAGAAGGAATTGGAGGACTTAAAAAATTCTAGGGTTCCCGTTTGTGCCGTCGAGGATAAAAAATTAATCGATGATTTTACGGCACGCGAAAAGACTCTTAGGAATAAGTTTGTTTTAATTGAGGGGAGCGTGATAAACTGTTAAGTTTAATTGATAATTTGAAGAAGGTGTCCCTTAATTTGGAAGAGTCTAATTCTTTGCTTGAGTCAAAAATTTTGAAGTTAAAAAATGATTTGACAGACTCAAGTAGGTTTGATAGTGATGGTAATGGCTCATCGTGTTCTCATGCTTCTAATGCTAAAGCCAAAATCATTATTTGTTTTAGAGGGTCAACTAATTCCAAGGACGCTAGAAAAGATCACACTTTCGGTGTCATCCCACCCGTTTACACATGCTCATATTGTAATAGGAATGATCACCTTAGGCGATTTTGTTTTGATCTTGGAAGAGGTCCTAGGAATTCGAAGTCTAGTATTTTGTTGGTTCCCAAAACCCCTTGTCGACGTGTTTCATCCATTTGGGTTAGGAAATCACTTTTGAAGGAACTAGATTTTAGACAAGTTGATTCTCGTTTGCTTTCACATGATTCTTCTCTTGCCATATCATATAGATGATTGTGTTTGCATGTTTTTCATACTCTAGTTATGCTTTTTGATATATTTTTGCTAGCGTTGTGACATGTACTTTTTGTATATATTTTTTTTGAAATTTTTTGAAAAATACAAAAAGATTTTTTTTGTTGCACCGTTTATGGATGAACACTTTGGATAGCCAAGTCACAACTTCATTCCATTTATCCATGTGACTGTTTTATACAGATTTGAGACACTACATCATTTCATCCATGTGCTTAACATTGATTGGAGTCCTTGAGATGTAATTAGTGATATCTTCCTACATGTTTGACTCCTATATCCTTTAATGCACACATGCACGGCTATATTTGATTATTGCACTTGTCTATCACATATTGGCTTGAGTGTTTCTATCTCAATTCTGTCTATACAATGTACAATATGCGATAAAACTTGACAAGATTGGATTGCATGTAAAAACCATTTTGGTGAGACTGTGTGATATTTTCATAACGGGGAGGGGCTGCGAAAGTTGATTCCTATCCTTTGCGCAAAAGCCACCGTTAAAATGGACCTAAAAAATGGAGGAATTTTAATATCCGAGGTCCTAAGAGGTTAAAAGAGCCCGAAAAAATTGATAAGGCAATAAAAAGCAATTCATGCCAAATATGGGCCATTTAGGTTTCACCCAATTCTCCAAAGTTTGAGAATTTAGTATTCCTCTATTCAAAATATAAATCTGAGGGAGTTTGGTTGGAGATTGAAAAACGGGTTTGCACTTCCTTAAAAGTCCTGAAAAAGCATGAAAATCATTTTGGACGTTATTGGTGTAGAAATCACTTTGAGCTTTGATTTGTAGATTTGATATAGTCAATGTCTTATACTGTCACTCTTTTACACCAAAGGAAGCATTTGAGTTCATTCGTTAGGAATATCCAATATTCATCGTGCACATATGTCATGTTTGTATGCTTTGATTTTCCTATCGAATTTTGATCACACCCATTCTTTTACGCTATCACCGACTTGGTTGTTTTATGTTCATTCATGGTGTGATTTTATGCCTTGTGTCACCCCGGTACTTGATTTCTTCATTTATTTATCTCATTTGTCTATTTGGGGACATCATAAAAAGGGGGAGAATGAATTATCTGATTATGGGGGAGTTTTGAAATTCTGAGCATATCATCTTAAATTGATATATATGCTTATGTTTATCTCATTTCAAACTCGATACGTCACTTGGTATTTGCTTTGTCTCATGTGTGTAGGTACATCTTTTGATAATCCCATGTTGCACACCCTGATGAGAAAAGCGGTGAGATTTCTGAAGATTCGAAGAACAAACGATGCAGCCTTAGTCATTTGTACCACTTTCAGTTTTTGGGTTCATGGAAGGGTAGATTTGTATACGCATTGTGATTATAGATAATTCGGATTTTTTTTGTTTGTTCCGGCATAGACATAGGGGGAGATTTGTAAGGACATTTTTGTCCAACATAATTGTATATGTCATTAGCCGTAACACCGTTGCAAAGATTCAAAGTCCATTCATCATCAACGGAATCCGAAGATCAAAAGAAAGGAAGAATTCAGAAATCCAGTCAGCCGGACCGGTCCGCCTTTATATAAAAAGATCCGATCCGCTGAGACCCGGACCGGACCGCCCCGGACCGATCCGCCTTGCACTTTGAAGCCAGTGAGCCCCGAATAGAATGCGAACCGAATAAGCTTCAAATTAAAAGAACCGGTCCGCTATCGGACCGATCCGCCTAAGGCCCGGACCAGTCCGCCCTGGATAAACTCTGCCAGATCGTGTTGCAGATTTTTTAGGGTTTTGGCTTCCTATTTAAACCACGTTTGGAGGTTGGTTTTCTCAAGACTTTTAAACGATTTCCAGAGCATATCAACCCTAAAGTCTTTACCCATTGAGTCCTATGATTCTAGGTTTTTAGATTCACACATCTTCCATATCTATGTGAATCAAGTTTGGTAACCCAAGAACACCATTGCTGTTGTTCAACCCTTGTGAAGTGGACCGCTCCTTCCTCTTCATTGCTACCCTACTGGAAAGGGAGTCTTCCAGCCGCGACTACAGAATCCGATGCCTGCGGGTAATTCTTAGTCAAAAACTTGTATTTCAGTGTAATCCGATTGTAAGCCGTTTCTCTTACAAATTATAGTGATATACAAATGGTTTTTCCCCTGTGGGGGATTTTTACTTAATTATGTGTGTTTGAATAACTCGTGCATGATTTTATATTGTTTCATTCACACCTAGTTGCATGCTTAGGGTTTGTTTGGGTTAAAAGGTATTTTAAATATAATTTGATCTTAATTGAACGCAAGCGCCAACTCTTTCAAAGTCTCCAGCTTCCACTTCAAAAGCCTTGATCCCAGTGACTGATGAGGGATTCTCGTTCTTGGAGGTCGAGAATGCCAACTTGAGGGATGAGTTGGAAACCTTGAAAAGATCTGGCCCTTCTACATCTTCTCGTGGACGAGCAAGAGCTGCTCGGATTCCTGTCGAGGAACAGAGGACTCAATCTTCTTTAGAGAACCAAGATTTCCAATTAATGGCGAAGAACCAGGCGTTGGCTGAAATGTCAAAGAAGATCAGGGACCTGGAAGAGCAGCTTTCTGCGCAGAAGTCAGTCTTGGAGAATAAAGAACTTTTTATCAAAAATCTCCACGAGCAGCTGAAAAGATTGACATATCAATTCCACAAACAGCTCAAGGAGTTCTGGATGGCTGGGTACAACAAGGATCTCTACCACTTGGACGATCGTATCTAGAATGCCAATAATGAGGGCTACAAGAAGGGCTGGTTGAATGCCTTAGGTGTGCTGCAACTCGAACAGGGTCATTACTTGTGGGACTACCATGATCCTGGGTTGCTCGACCTACCCGTGCCACCATTCAAACTTGATATGAGTTGGATCCCTGCTCGGGCCATTCCTCGATACTTGATTTCCAAATATCTCGGCGACTATAATCTCCATTCAAATGTCGAGATATCTCGTCCCGAGCACCTCCTAGATCGACCATCCATGATGAATATCAGGATGTTAAAAGATCTCAACTTTATAAATTCTCCTCTTGCTTTAAATGATCCGCCTGCTGGCGAGGAACCTGTTTCAAAAGTAGAGGGGAAGAAACTAATAGAGTAGGAATTTTGATGTAATAGTTAGTATACATTTCATTCTCAATGTAATTTTTTTTTGATTTTAATGAAAGACTTTCATTTTTGTTCGCAATCTTAATTGCTATTGTCTTGTAAAACACTTTACATCTGTGCATGTGTATCTGTTAAAAAGATAACAATATTGTGTTGTTTGTCGATCAACTTATTGTCGACTAGTTTGAATTTGTCGTAGTCATTTGGCAAAAATAATGTTTTGTTTCTCGACCAACTTAGTAAAAAGTTACGAGTATCAAAAATGTTGCTCGATCACTTTCTCGTATTCATAAAATGTTTCCGACCAACCAAGGTCGGTAAATTTTCCTTGTCGACCAACTACAGTTAGTGGGTTTTTATCCCCGACCAGCCATAGTTAGTGGATTTTTTCTCTACGAGCAATTTTGGCACTTTTTGGAATAGTTGTAGCTCCCGACCAACCTTAGTTGGCATTTTCGAGAATATATTTACTTCCTAACCAACATAAGTTGGCATTTTTAGGAATACTTTTACTTCCCGAGGAACACATAGTTTTACTTCCCGTAGGAATACAAGTTTTACTTTCCGGAGGAATATAAGTTTTACTTCCTGGAGGAATACAAGTAGCTTTACTTCCCGGAGGAATACAAGTAGCTTTACTTCCCGAAGGAATACAAGTAGGTTTACTTCCCGAAGGAATACAAGTTTTACTTCCCGGAGGAATACAAGTAGCTTTACTTCTCGGAGGAAAAATTTTTGAGTAGTCCGAGTTTTGCCGAGTTTTTCCCGAGTAGTGTGTAGCACTAGTATTCCCCGAAAAACTTTCAATAAAAGAAGAGAATTCGACAGAATATCTTCATTTTATTCATCACTGATAATACTTGCGTAGGTGCTCTGCGTTTCATGCATTCTTAAACTCCTCCCCTTCTAAAGTTGCTATTCGGTAAGTTCCTGGTCGAACAACTTCTGTAACTCGGTATGGTCCATGCCAGTTTGCCTCTAGTTTGTTGTGATTTTTAATCTCCTTCTTTAGCACATAATTTTTAAAGTGGTTCAGCCTTATAAGAATGGCCTACGTCCACTGTTTCTGTTATTGATGATTATTTGGGAATTCTCGATTACAAGTTCAATCAAGAAATTCCGGTCCCCCTAAAATGAGGATTGTATAATGTATTTATAGCCCTGAGGCTGTGATGTGAAAGGGTAATATATTAAATGATGTACATATGAAAGGGTAATACATTCAATGCCCCTTAAGTGTATGCGTCTGAATGATAAGCATTTAATGAACAGTCAAAATGTTAGTTATCCTACTATTAATGCTTTGTTCGAGGTGCATCTCGGACCACCTAAGTTGCTCGGACTGCCTAAGCTTCTCGGTACTCAAGAGTTCCTCGGAGAGTTCTTGTTCCTCGGAGCGTATGAGTTCCTCAGGGAAGCAGTGTTCCTCGTTGTAGTATGTTTCCTCGGAGCATGTGAGTTCCTTAGAAGTGTTTGTTGTTGCCACGTAGATTGCCAAGTGTCTTCACTCGATTGGGCCATGTCAGCAGACTAAATTTGGTATCAACAATATGTGTAATACTTATATAAAATGTAAATAAAGAGTGGATGCTTATTTGTTGATTTTAATTTTTTTCGTAGCTTTCAATGTGACCTAATAAGAAGATCTATAATAGGCTGTTTATTTTGTTTGATGTTATATAGCATTATGGTTCATGTTGGCTCAATGATTCTATAATAATTTTTTATTTAATTTTTAAAGAAATTCTTAACTGCATGAACCAATTATTCAAATATCCTAAAATTATTCTTCTCCCAAACCATTAATGTGTTTTTTATTGTATTTGAGGTTTGTAGAACGATTGATTAGGTTTTTGATGTAAAGCTATGATTGGTAGATCTTTTTTTTAATGTATTTCTAAGAATGAAGTTAAATGATATTGGGTCTTATTACTACAAAGCTAAAGGCAAGGATAAGAATGATTTAGGGATCGTTTGGTTCGAGGTTTAGAAAAGGGATGGGAATTCTTGATTCCAGGAATTCTAAGTTCCTAGAATCCTGAATTCCTTTCCATTGTTTGGTTCGAACGGGAATTCTTTTTTTTCGGCATCTAAATTATTTTCCCATATTAGGAATAAATATCATTTAATTAAAATACCCTTCTACTTGATTTGAGTGTGTGCGCGCGAGTGTGTGGTGAGTGTGTGTGTGTGTGTGTGTGTGAGTGTGTGTGTATGTGTATATATGTGTGTGTGAGAGAGAGATAGAGAGATAGTGTGATAGAGAGATAGAGAGATATTGTGAGAGAGAGAGAGAGAGTGTGTGTGTGTGTGTGAGAGAGAGCGTGTGTATATGTGAGAGAGCGTGTGTGTGTGTTAGAGAAAGAGATTATGTGTGTGTGTTGTGAGAGAGAGATAAAAAGAATATGTGTATGTGTATGAGAGAGAAAGAGAGAGAGAGAGAGAGAGAGAGAGAGAGAGAGAGAGAGAGAGTGAGAGAGAGAGAGAGTATGTGTGTGTGTGTGAAAGAGAGAGAGAGTGTGTGTGTGTGTGTAAGAGAGAGATAATGTATGTGTAAGTTTATGTGAGGTGGTATTTTTGTCTCACCACAAAAGTAAACTAGAATGCCCGGGAATATAGGATTCCCCGATTTTAGAGGGGAAATGAGAATCCCAATTTTGTGGGAATTATAAATTCCAATAATTCTAAGTTCCTCCCAAATTTCCAACCAAACATTGTAATTCTAGATGAGGGGAATTCTAAATTCCAGGAATCCTAAATTCCTTTTCCAAACCTCGAACCAAATGAGTCATTAGAGTTCTACAACTATTTTTAAAGCAAGTATAGAAATGAAATTAACATGTTTAAGAAGTAGTATGAGTCTCATTCCTTCTTTAATTACATATCTTTTCTTCGAAAAATTTCATGACAATGAAAGAGTACGAGAAAGAAAAGAGGAAGAGAATAGAAGAGAATAGAGAAAAATTGAAGGAATTGGGAATACATGAATTGTATTCGGCAATTCAAAACAAAGATAAAAATAAAAAAAGTGGTTCAAAGAGAAAAAAAATCATTGGTGATGATGACGAGTTTGTGCCACGTGAAGAAGAAAATGAGCATACGGATTCAAACGAGGATGAAAATGGGTATGTGCCTTGTGAGTTTTTTAATGTGTAAATGTTTAGTGATGCATATGTTAATTAGTTGATTGTGTGAATTTTTGTTTGATACTTTCCATTATCATGCGTGCATTAATACTTCAATATTTCAAATTTGAATTGCTCGGTTTAGTTAGCCATAATAATACTTAAATTGATGTGATGAATTATGTTCTTATTTTATAGTTTGTTCTCCTTTTATATGCTAATCTTTTTAGGAATTCATGTTTGCCATTATTAATCTTTTTATCTTTTCATCATCTTACGAAAACATTATTAATCTCTTTATCTTTATATTATGAAATATAAATTTACTGATATTTTTTTTTATATTCATAGATGGGAACCATGGATAAGAGTTGGATTGATTTTCGCAATCGGTGTTCAAAGGAATACATTAATGGGATTGAAGGGTTTATTAACTATGCATATGCTAATAAAAACATTGAGACAACGAAAATCTATTGCCCCTGTAAGAGATGTGCAAATCGAGTGTACCACGCCTGACAAACTGTGAGAGATCACCTTGAGATGCATGGTTTCGACAAGACATATAAGGTTTGGATTTTTCACGAAGAAAATTTTGGTGGTGTAAGAAGCAATATAAATACTCAGGGGGATGATATGTTAGTTGATGATATACATATACCTGTTGAACTGAGTGCTCTAGATAACATGGTTACAATGGTTTAAGAGGGAGTAGGTATTTCCCACCCGCATGACAATATGTGTGAGGAGGAATATAACACCGAAGATGTCTTTGAATCCGATGGAGATGTTCCAGAGTACTATACTCTTATGAAAAAGGCTCAATGCAACTTCTATGAAAATTTTCCGCCTGGGATTACCGAATTGTCATTTGTTGTTGAACTCTTGCAAATGAAGCAACTTCATAGTTGGACAAATTGTTCTCTCACGGATTTATTGAAATTTTTGGGGAGGATGTTTCCGCATGCTAGAATTCACAAGTCTTACTACCAAGCCAACAAGCTAAAAAAAGACTTAGGATTCAAGTACGAGACATGGGATTCATTCCCAAATAACTGTATGTTATTTCGTAATGAAATCGAGGGTCTTGAAAAGTGTGGCATATGCGGATCTTCTCGATATAAAGATGAGGACTCAAGTATTGATGGTGTCAATGGTCCGAAGGTAGCTATGAAGAAAATGAGATACTTCCCTTTGAAACCAAGATTGCAGAAATTATTTTGGTCATCTTATTCAGCTCCTTTAATGAAATGGCATGCTGAAGAAAGGATCAATGATGGTGTAATGAGACATCCCGCTGACTCTCCTGATTGGAAAACTTTTAATGAGAAAAACCCTTCTTTTGCGAGGGAGATTCGCAATGTTAGACTTGGGTTAGCTGCTGATGGATTTAATCCGTTTGGTAATATGAGCATTAAGCACAACACATGGCCAATTATCCTCATTATTTACAACTTACCTCCGTGGTTGTGCATAAAGCAACCTAACTTGATTTTGTCTATTTTTATAGATGGACCAAAAGGACCCGGAGATAAGATTGATGTATTTTTACAACCATTGATTGATGAGTTGATTGAGCTATGGGTTGATGGTGTACGCACTTACGATGCGTCAAGTAAGGAGTTCTTTCAGTTGCATGCATCGTTGTTGTGGACCATTAACGATTTCCCCTCTTATGCGATGTTATCGGGATGGAGCACAAAAGGTACATTTGCTTTCCCTTGATGTAACGAAGACCACCAGTCAATGCGATTAGATAAGGGTAAGAAGTTCTGTTATTGGGGTCATCGTTGATTCTTAGACTCACGCCATAGGCTTCGTAGGCAGAAGGCACCATTTAATGGGAGGGTAAAATTATGTCCAGTCCCACTTAAACTTTCGGGCTTACAAGTATTGCAACAGTTGAATGATCTTGACGTTGAATGTGAATATAAGATGGAAGATGTCGTTAGAAGGAGGGAAAGAGAGGCGTTAGAAAAAAGTAAACAGGTAGTTCGAAAATGTAGATTTGGTTGGAAAAAAAAGAGCATATTTTTTGAATTGCCATATTGGAAGGATAATCTTATTCGCCATAATCTTGATGTCATGCATATTGAGAAAAACGTCTGCGATAATGTCCTGTTTACATTGTTGGGTACTAAAGGGAAGACAAAAGATAATTTACAGGCTCGAAAATATCTAAAAAAATTGGGTATTAGATCATAGGTACATCCTCAACCACGAGGGTCAAATCTAGAGTACCTCCCCCCAGCAGAGTACACTATGAGTAACAAAGAGAAGGAGATTTTTTTAAAAGTGTTGCAGAATGTTAAAGTTCCTGATGGCTACTCTTCGAACATTTCACAGTGCGTGAACATGCAAGAAAGAAATATTTCGGGATTAAAGAGCCATGATAATCATATTTTAATGCAACAATTACTTCTAATAGCCGCGAGAAGGGTATTGCCCACTCATATTATCAAAGTCTTGATTGAATTGAGCAATTTCTTTGTTATACTATGCTCAAAAGCATTACCGCAACTGATTTGGAAGATATTCCCTCCGAGTTTCTTTAATGTGATGGAACATTTGCCTATACATTTGCCGGACGAACTCTTAATTGCTGGCTGTGTCCTTTACCGTTGGATGTATTCGATTGAAAGGTACCTCCACACTTTAAAAGGCTACGTTGGTAATCGGGATCATCCCGAGGCCTCGATTGGCAACTCTGTTATTCTTCAGGAATGCATGACTTTTTATTCCCAGTATGTGGATGTGGAAACTAAGTTTAACCGACCAGCTAGAAATGATGACTGGGGGCATATAAATGGTCGTGAAATTGGGAAAAAAAGTTCAATTTGAACTTGATTCTGTAATGTATATGCAAGCTCATTGGCACGTTCTTACCAACACTGAGGCAGTGGCGCCATTTGTTGAGTAAGTTTTATTATAAGTAATTGGTGTTTTTGAAAACCGTTTTTATATTTTTTATGGAGTTGACCTATGGCTATTTGTTTACTTGTAGAAAGCATCTTACGGAACTTTTAACAAAGTATCCTCAAGATTCACAAAAGCATCGTGTTAGTCATCTTCACAACGATGAGTTCCACAAATGTTTTAAGGATTATGTAAGAGAAAATATCATAACTAATAGTTGAATTATGAATAAATACTATACTTTTATATTGACATTTACTTTAATATACTATAGGTTAATAAATTGGGACGTGACGGTGTGCAAGTATCCGAAGAAATCAAATGCTTGTCTTTAGGTCTTCTTAAGGATGCGGTCTGATTCAACACTTATATTTTTAGCGGTTTTAGATTTCGAACAAAGAGACTTGATAAGGGAAAGACAACTCAAAATAAAGGAGTTTTTATAAAAGCCGAAGAAATGAGTTATTCTAGCCGGAAGGATAAAAACCCCATTGTGGGAGATATTACATACTATGGGGAACTAACGGATATTATTGAAGTTCAGTATCTTAATGGCATGAAGTTTGTGTTATTCAAGTGTGATTGGGTTGAAAATCGCATGGGTACAAAAGTTGACGAGTTTAACTATACGCTAGTGAATTTCAAGCATTTGAAATATAAAGATGATCGAGAGAGTAATGAACCTTTCATACTAGCATCCCAAGCAGAACAATTATTCTACGTTCAAGACCCTATAGATACAGATTGGCATGTTGTTGTTCCCATGACACCAAGAGACCAATTTGATAGGTACACGACTGTTGATACCAAATTTAGTCTGCTGACATGGCTCAATCGAGTGAAGACACGTGGCAATCTACGTGGCAACAACAAACACTTTTGAGGAACTCAGACACTCTGAGGAACCATATTACAACGAGGAACACTGCATCCCTGAGGAACTCAGACGCTCCGACCTACAAGAATTCTCCAAGGAACTTTTGAGTACCGAGGAACTTTTGATTACCGAGGACCTAAGGCGGTCCGAGCTGCACCTCGGACAAACATTAATAGCCGGATAACCAACAGTTTGACTGTTCATTAAATTCTTATCATTCAGACGTATACACTTAAGGGGCATTGAATGTATTACCCTTTCACATGTATAGCATCAGGGCTATAAATACATTGTACAATCCTCATTGTAAGGGGACCGAAATTTCTTGATTGAACTTGTAATCGAGAATTCCCAAACAGTCATCAATAGCAGAAACAGTGGATGTAGGCCATTCTTATAAGGCTGAACCACTTTAAAACTTCTTTGTCTCATTTATTTTATCTGTGATTAAATAATTAAATACGATCTAATTTTTTACATCAACAACGACAGTTCAAGAAACTGGAAAAGAATTGTTGCTTAATGGAGATGAGCCGTTTGTCATGCAAAATTTGAATGAAGATCACAACTTACGGTGGGTGAGGGATGGAGATGGATTAATAGTTGAAACTAGTGTTGTTCAAGATAATGATCACGAAGATGCAAATGCAGATGAAGACGAAGATGGAGATGAAAGTTAGAGGGACAATGCTTGAGGGAGATATAGTCCTAAACTAGTTATTTTTGTTTTTGAACTGGAGCATTTGTAGTTTGGTTTTGTACTGATGCATAACTGAGTAGTGTTTGTTATAACAAATGCATAACTGAACATATAGTTTGCTGCATATCTGAACATATATTTTGTTAGTTTTCTGAATTATCTAGTTTGCTGAATTTGCTTTGTGATTACCGAATTCTCTATATCATATGCTTTATAATTAATAGTTGTTGAACAGAGTTTGTTGAATAGAGAGTTTCCTACATATCTGAACAAATATTTACTAATTACTGATGATAGTTATTGATTGCTGACGATAGTCACTGGTTGCAGCATTCGATATGTAATTGTAGGTAGTGATACGAGCTTTATTTTCACCGTTGAAATCAATGATGCTCATCTTGATTCTACTAAACTCCCGTTCACTAAAGGAACACATCTCTTTATCTGTTAATGTACGATCATGATTTGACTCAATCAATTCAGCTATATTTATAGTCCTTACATAAATATAATCCATTTGTTCCGTTCTTGACTTCTTTATTAAGACTTCTCAAACAAAAATGTTATGCTTCCTCTTGAGGTGCTACATCAACTAGCTTCACATGTAGGCCCTGAATTCTTAATAGATTTTATATCACCTGAAGAGAATATAATGATATCATCATCAAAAGATAGATGAGTTATTTGAGGGCCTCCAATAGGGAGCTTGAATTGTTTAAATGAAGCTTGAGCATTAGGACCATTTAAATTTAAAGATAGAGCCTTTGCCATTATGACAAAGAGACCATGAGATAGAGGATCACCCTGTTTAAGCCCTCTTTCAGACTTAAAGAAGCCTTTCTGGTTACCAATTATGAGAATGGAGAACCAATTATTAGATATAACCCTCCAAACCATGTATGTCCATCTCTCAGAGAAACCAAATTTCCTCATTACCTTGATAAGAAACAACCAAGACACTCTATCATACGCTTTGGCCATATCCAACTTCATAGAAACATTGCCTCCATAGTTTTTAAAATTGATCATGTGGAAAATTTCTTGAGCCAAAAGAATATTTTCTGTAATATCTCTCCCTTTTATAAAACCACTCTGATTAGGAGAAATAATGTCAGGAAGAATTTTACTCAATCTGCAAGCCATCACTTTAGTGAAAATTTTGTTGAAAAAATTACATAGACTGATAGACCTCATTTGATGAAAAGTTTGGGGGTTTTGTACCTTTGGGATAATAGCTATTAGAGTGGAAGAGACAATTTTAGGAATCTCCAGACCTGAAAAGAATCCTTGAACAACTTTGATAATATCCCTGCCTATGATGTGCCAACAATGCTTGAAAAAGTGACCTGAGAAGCCATCCATACCTGCTGCACTATCTTCATTGAGATAAAAAATAGCTGACCTGATTTCATCTTCCTCTGGATACTCAGCTAACATTGTATTTTGATGATCTGAAATGAGGTTGGGGATGCATTTGAGAAAACTATCAGCATTCACATATTCCTCCTTATCTTCAAAAGCAGCCTTAAAGAAATTAATTGCTTCATTACATATAACTTCCTCTTCTTCAAGCCAATTTCCAGAGTCATTTTTAATTTTGTGAACTAGTCTGATAGATTTTGGCATAACTTGTTGATTCCTTAATGGATGAACCTTGATCAAGTCTATATATATATGCATAGAGATACTCTTGTGAATTTCATAAATAGTTCTAGTTGGCTGCATTTTTTTATCTTCATATCTCCATTTGTTCCTGGCCTTCCATATTCCCCAATAGATAAAAGATGGAATGACTTTAATAACTCTGCCCCATTACGGATTTGATGATTCGGACCACCAAGAAATCAATCTTCCTCTTATAGAATGATTTAAACTGTGAATCCCACATAAGTTTTCAAAGTGACTCCAAACATATATAACAAACTCACTGTTTCCAAATAAATGATCAGCATATTCTATATGGTGAATTGAACAACAAACACATTTAGAAGGACATCTCACTCCTATACGCTTAATAACGTCATCAACTGGAATACAATCTTTTAAAAGCCTTAACAGAAAGAAGGAGAATTTGATTGGAACCATCTTATTCCATATAAAACCATTAGTATAGGAAGAGCTTTTATGATCTCTCACAATATTCCAAGCTGAGTTGAGAGTAAAGTTACCATCTGAATTTGGCATCCATATCATCAATTCATTATGATTACTTCCCATCAACTCAACTTTAGAACAAGTGGCCATCGCATTTTGGGGCATAACTTGATTAATCTTGTTGTAATCCCAGTCTCCATTGCTAATCAGTAGGTCTGATATTTTAATATTTTTAGAAATCGCATCTGTATCGAGGTTCGTATCTCCTGACCAGTTTTCCCATTTTACATTAATCTCTCCTTTACCAATGATCCATTTACAGTTATTCTCCGCCAATTCTCTGTTCATGACCATTCTCTTCCAAACATGAGATCCTATATAAACATTAGCAACCCTAGGATGATGAATTCTGCAATATTTCTTCCTCATAAACTGGTCCCAAAGAGACTTTTGATTCTTGAAATTCCACCATAATTTTATACTGAAAGCATTTACCAAATCATTCATATCTTTGAACCCCAATCCACCCTCTTCTGTAGGTCGACACAATTCTTTCCAAGCAATCCAGTGGTGTTTTTTTCCCTCTTCAAATGAACCCCATTGAAAGTTTGCCATGATTTGCTCAATTATAGTTATAACTTTTTTTGGAGGTTGCATAGCAGCTAGAGATAATATGGGAATTGATTGCAGAACATGCTTAATTAAAATTATTTTACCACCCATAGATAAGAGATTATCTTTCCAACCTTCCAATTTATCCCTAATCTTGCTTATAAGATTCTCAAAGAGAGAACATTTCAATCTGCCATTGTATATGGGACAACCCAAGTAAACAAAAGGAAGCTTCTTAATTGGCATCTGCAGAATTTTGGATAAAACCGCTTTGATTTGGAGAAATTATTTTGGGAAGGATATTTGAAATTCTGAAGGCTAAGATTTTAGAGAGAATTTTATTAAATAAAGTGCATAGGCTTATAGGTCTATAATCTGTGAAAGACTGAGGGTTATCTTTTTTGGGGATGAGAATAATAATAATAATAATAATAATAATAATAATAATAATAATAATAATAATAATAATAATAATAATAATAATAATAATAATAATAGAGGTGAAAAATTTGGGAATCTCCATACCATTAAAAACACCTTCAACTGCTATACAGACATCCAAGCCAATAATCTCCCATGCTGAAGTGAAAAAGTTTCCAGTAAAGTCATCCATGCCTGGAGCACTGTCTCCACTAAGGTCCCAAACAACATTTTTAATCTCCTCCCTTGTAGGCATTTCAACAAGAATTAGATTGTCTTCATCATGAACCAGCTTAGGAATACTAGACATGAATTATTCATCTTCAGTTCTTATCAATTCATTGCCTAGCAAAGTACTGAAAAATTGCAGACCTTCACTTTTAATTTGTTGTTGATCCTCTACCCATCTACATGCTGCATTTTTTATTTTGTGGATGTAGCTCTTTTTTCTTCTAGCTTGAACTGGCTTGTGAAAGAATTTTGAGTTTATATCCCCTTCTTTAGCCCATTTGTAATTAGTTTTTTGTGTCCAGAAATCCTCCTCCATCTTCAAATGATGATTTAATTGAGTTGAGCATCTGTTCATCTCCTCTCTATTGCTATCTGTAGGATCATTTTCAAAATATATTTTACTCCTTAGAGATTCATCTTCAGCTATGACAGTATTTTGAAACAAATTCCCAAATTTGGTCTTATTCCAATCTTTTAAAACTATTCTAAGGCTCTTTAAATTCGAAACCAAACTGTTCATAGGATTCCCTCGAGTAAAGCTTTTCCAATTAGATTGAATAACAGCTTTAAAATCTCCTCCTACAAACCAAGGATCCATTATTTGGATAGAGTTTAAATATTCCCATAACTCAAACCTTTCTCGTCTTGTGCATTTGGCATACACCAAAGAGACTTGAATAGTAGTAGGAATAATAGTATGAGAGATCTTCAAAGTTATGCACTGATTGATTTGAGATACAATATGAACTGACATATCAACTGTGAAAAAACACCAGATACTGTTTACTACATTTGTGACATCTTCCATATAAAATTAGATGGCTGGCTCCCCTCTGTACGATTCAACTTCCTTCAAATTAACTTTAGTATCCATATCTACCTTCCCAACAATCTTTTTGACCATAAATCAACTCGTAAATGTGGAGAGTGTGCATCACATATTTAATGGAGGCTTCGGTACTTGAGGAGAAAATAATCACATCATTAGCATAACCTAAATGAGAAAAAAGAGTGCAGCCAATTGGCATGGACATACCAACAAAAAAAACATCTAAAATCAAGTAACACATTGCGGGAGTAACCCTTAGAAATTAATTTTCTTCTTGGGAACTTAAGTTAGTAATTTGGTTTAATATGGAGTTATTACCCTCTTCAATTTAGTGTTGTGATGCCCAATTTTGCTTAGACTTCTGCTATCAGAATTTCAATTCCACACAGCTGTTGATTGAGATCAGCATTATCCTTGGATAAGTCCTCTTCGTTACTAGCACATTCATCAAATTCAAAAAGCAAACTTAACATCAAGTAAATAATTGCTAATATTGCAACAGTCTTGGCTGATTTCTTTATTATTATCTTATCCAACCGCATTCTCTTTAAATTTCCATCTCATCTAGCAGTCACATAATTTATCAGTAGATATTTTGAGCTTAAGTAAGGATAAGAAAGGGAACTTATGATCTTTGATTAGTTTCAAATGAGACTACATCTCAAATAGGCTTGACATCATCCCAATGCCAACAACTTTTGCAACTTCTAAATTCGCAAATTGCAATTTCACCCACTGATTCCCAAACTGATCAATCATTATCATTGAATTTCATTCAATCTGGCAGCACATCTATGATAGGTTTTATTAATTCTACAAAGTCTTTATGTTCATCAGTTATATTTTCTTCCATTAAAGATATGCATATTGAGACTTGAATGTCTCAATTTTATAAAAAACATTTCATGAGTTTTTAAATACTGAGACTTCCAAGATAGTTGAAATTCAACACCTCAAATAAATAGGCACCCTTGAGTGCAGCCCCTTCTTTTTTTACTAAAGTGTGCGCAATTTAGTTATTACTTTCTTGTCTTCGATATAACTGTTCGTTTTACACAGAGATGGATGAAATCAAGATCTCTATGACTCAAATTAATAAGTGTTTATCAGTAATGGGTTTAAGTTGCTCCTCTTATTCTTGGAAATGATTTTGAAATGAACATGATCATTTTAATGTAATGATCGATCATTTTATATTTTGTTTCATGTTTGATTAGTTTTATAACCGATGTTGAAATGTGATATATAACTGAAATGTAACTTCTTTCTATGATAAATGAAAATATACATATCCATGACATTGAGGCGGCGGCGGCGTCGTCGGTTGACTATGTCCAACCTCATAGGCGAGGAAAGACTACTCGAGAAGCAACCACTCACAACTCCAGTGAGAAATGATTTAGAGAATACATCTCAAATTACTTTCGTGCAACACAACATAAGGGACCATGGAAATGGAGAGATGCAACCACAACTTTCCCCAAATATTGAATTAATATACCATAATACACACCGCAACTCAAGAGCTCAAGTTTCTTTATTTCAAACACCTACAAGTCAACTTTCCCCAAATATTGAGCAGATTGATAATTCGGTTGGGAATGCCAATCCTCCATCCGCTTTAGATGGTGAGGATCTCACAGGTATGCTGTGTTACACAGTGTTTGTATATATCCATTTGTATTACTATTATGTTTATATTCATATTGAACAAAATGTATAAACATTATTTATCAACTTTTTTTTCCAGGTACAATGGCTACCCTTACTAGTAAAAAAAGGGTTAGAAAGGGGGAAAGGCCTTGGATCGAATGGAATGATAACAAAAAGAAGATATTGGAATGGAATGAACTTTGTCAGCCAGTTTGTAAACTTGAAAGTAAATTGATGTCACATTTATCTTATTACGCAAGGTGTGGAAATTTATTTCCATTGACAATGTTGGATTGGAGCAAGGCGGACGAGGAAGCACTTGATAATATTTGGAAGGAAGTGAAGGTAACTTATTAGTTTGATTTATTTATTTGTTCTGTTGTACATTAGCTTGTCAAGTTTTAACTAATTTATTCTTTTTGTTCTTAGAATAACACAAATGCACCGGAAGGTTTTAAACAAATCTGCTTTGCAAGGATGGGACTTGCATGGAAGAAATGGAAGCATCAAGTGAAGGAGAATCACTATAAAAAGTTTCAAACAGATGAAGAGAGGTTGAGTTATACGCCTGAACAAGTCGAAAAGATTAGTGGACTGAATTGGTGAAATATCGGGGTCTAAAGAAGATTAAGGTATAAATATCACATTTATTAAGAATTTTATACATACATTCTTCTTCACTAGTATCATAATTTTTATTCTTATTTATTCAAATATTTAGGATATTTCCAATCAAAACACTAAGAACCGTGAAGTTGAATTTGCTTACTCAAGGACAGGACGAAAGCCACATGATAAAATAGCGAAGGAGGTTGGAATTTTTATTATTATAAATATTTCTGATTTTAATATAAGAGTATTAATATACATACATTGTTTTTTTCAGAGGATAGAACAGGGGGAGCCCATCGACAATATTAGCATGTGGAAAGCCACTCGAGCTCCAAATAATAAACCTTTCAGTGTTGAAGATAGATCATTTGATAGAGCGGTATGTATAAATATTAATTCGTAAGATATGATTGAAAGATTTATTTAATATTTGTTATAAATTGTGTTCTTGAAAATTATTTTATGTTCATTAATAATAATATTAATTCAATTGGTAGAAAATGCTTGAAAGACGACAAAATGAGCTACCAGAAGAGCAACAAAATGACCCAGAAGTGCGGAACAAGATTTTTACTGATGTAGTAGGGTATGGAGGGCATGGGTACGCTTTACTAAAGGGAGCAGGTATTAGGCCAACGTCGACAAAAGCATGTTCATCTCAGTTATTATTGGAATAAATTAACCAGTTAAAGAAAGAAGCTGAAGATCGAGAGACTCGACATCTATAGGAGCTTGAAGAGTTAGAGATTCGTAACCAACAAGATTTATTACAGATGATGAATGAAATGCGAAGTGAAATGCAAAGTTTGTTCCAAAGTTTTACCCTTCAGCAAGCTTCCACTACCTCGACGATTCATTCCGACTAGGTAATACAATATAATTCATACATATAATTACTTATATATATATAATGGAAAATTCTCTTGTTTAAAGTTAAATTTTCAATGGCGGTGGGGAAAATTTGTTATGGTGGTGAGAATTTATTATGGTGGTGGTTAAAATTTTCTGATGTTGGTGTATATCATTCTTAGAATCAATTTTGATGTTTAAAACAGGTTGCCTACCTGTGGTTTTCTTGAATAAACAAAGGAGACTCTGCCGAATTTTTAAAAAAATTATAATAGTTGGATATTTATATTGTTAATGATGAAAATATACTATATTGATTCATTTTGGACATTGTATTGTTGACGAGGGGTATTAATTCTGACATAATCGAAACTTTGTTTTTTTGTGCAGGTGACAATTTTTATAGAACATGCAAATGTTAATTAGTGGTTTTGGAGGTCGTACGCTTCAGTGTTGCGAAATTAGTTTGATACAAGCATTTCGTGTTTGGAGTATTAATAAATTAATGTATTTTTGTTGTCAAGTCAAATATTTGAACTTAGTGTTATAATTCTTGTTTTGATGAATATTTGGAGATGGTTGTAAGAACTCTATTTATTGTTGAATGAAAATGATTTGTTCTGTTGGTTGAAAATCATCTTATGTATTACATTTTATGATCATTCGTTTCCTGTGTTGTTTCAAATGTAATTAAATTCTATATTAAACTTTAGCGGTAGATTTTATTTTCCACAAAATATTGGTGCAAAAATTTTAAGATCCCTTCACCTGTTTTGGGATAGATAAAACTGTCCCAAAAATATATTAAAGACGGCTATGTTGCCGTCTCAAAAAGGTTTTTTAAAATAGTAATCTTTTGAGACAGATTAATTTTCATTTCAAAAATAATATTTTGTGACAGCTCTTGTGCCGTCTCAAAAGGGTCATATAAAATGAGGACCTTTTGAGACAAATCTGTTCCTGTTTCAAAAAATTCTTTTGAGACGGCTATGGCGTCAAAAAAAGAATTTATAACCCCCTATCAAAAAGACCCCCCTACCCGTCCCAAATAGCATCATAAAAAGTATTTGAGACAGATAAATATTCTTTTAGGACTGTTAGGCCAGCGTCTCAAAAGCTATTTTTTTTGTAGTGAATGCACCCGTGACCTTTCAAAGGTGCATGTTGAGTCTATTTAGCGACATGGTCGAGAGAGGACTTGAAGTGTTCATGGACGATTTCAGCGTTTTGGGTACCTCTTTCGATCTTTGTCTTGAAAAACTAGAAAAAGTACTTTCCCGGTGTGTGGAAAAGAACTTAGAGCTGAATTGGGTGAAATGCTACTTCATGGTCACCAAGGGGATAGTTCTTGGCCACATAGTTTCATCCAATGGGATATAAGTTGATAGAGATAAGATAGATGTCATAGCCGATCTTCCCCCACCAAAATCACTCAAAGACGTGCGCTCCTTCTTGGGCCACGCGGGGTTTTATCGACGGTTCATTAAGGACTTTAGCGCCATCGCTAGACCCTTAAGTAACCTACTTATGAAGGACAACCCATTTGAGTAGACGGAAGCATGCCAAAGCGCTTTTGAAAAATTGAAAATCATACTTGTGTCCTCTCCCATCATGCAAGTTCCGGATTGGTCTTTACCATTCGAACTTATGTGTGATGCTAGCGATTACGCGATAGGGGTTGTTTTGGGCCAAAGAAAAGACAAATAGGATCATGTCATCTACTACGTTAGCCGGACTCTTACCTGACCATAACTCAATTACTCTACTACCGAGAAGGAGTTTCTAGTGGTAGTCTTTGCTCTTGACAAATTTCGGTCATACCTGATCGGTTCTCCCATTACGTGCTTCACCAACCATGCGGCATTGAGATACCTACTTGCAAAGAAAAATGTAAAGCCGCGCCTCATAAGGTGGATCCTACTCCTACAAGAGTTTAATCTCTCCATTAAAGATAAGAAAGGAGTAGAAAACTTCATTGTCGTCCACTTATCACGGCTTTCGTCCGACGTACCTAGTGATCCTATACCCATAGACGAATACTTTCCAAATGAGCAACTCTTTGCTACCTCTTCTTTGCGCTGGTTTGCAGATATAGTGAACTACCTTGTTGATATACCCATATATACCCTCAGCCAGGCAGAGGGCATCCTCCACCTGGACGAGGCCAATATGGTCTCATCAACCAATCTCAGATGACCCCTCAAGGGGTCGACCCGTCATCAGTCCCAGATGACCCTTCAAGGGGCCGACCCCTCATCATGGCTCAGACAAACCTTCAAGGGGTTGACCCCTCATCAGTCCCGACGAACCTTCTAGGGGACGACCCCTCATCATGGTTCAGATGAACCTTCAAGGGGTCGACCCCTCATCATGCCTCAGATGACCCTTCAAGGGGTCGGCCGCTCATCAGTCCCAAACGACCCTTCAAGGGGCCGACCCCTCATCATGGTTCAGATGACCCTTCAAGGGACTAACCCCTCATCATGGCCCAGACGACCCTTCAAGGGGCCAACCCCTCATCAGACCCAAACAACCCTTAAGGGGCAGACCCCTCATCATGGTCCGGATGACCCTATGAGGGTACGATAGTACAAGGCTTGCATTAGGCCAGGCATACTGCCAGCAAGAACTTGGCCCTCGGCCTCATATCATAGGCCGAGGGTGACATCATTACAGCGCGTGGTTTATGAGACACGTGGAACAGTGCGCGTGGGAGTCACATGGCATATGGAAGTCCGTTATAACAATATCACCCCCTCGCGTGAGGGAATATTATGCCATCATTAATCACAGGAGGCATCTATAGGTGTCAACGGGGGATTAGCTAGATCATCACTCACATGCACCATGCATGCTTGGGGGGTACACTACACCCCCCAAGACCTATATATATTTGTCATCTATAACCCTACAAAGGGATCAAAAATTGTAACCCTAGCTAAAACTCTGCTTGCAGATACAGTAGAGAGGGAGAGTGAGATTATGTGCATTGTATCCAAGGCCATTAGTGCCCATATTTAGTGGATCATATACTCATAGTGGATATAGTCCTAATTGGCTGAACCACTATACATCATTATCTTATTCCTATTATACTCATCCCCTTATATACACTCACACACATATACATCTCTATGGATGCCATTGTTAATACTGTTTTAGCTCATCATCACTTATCTGGTGGTGCTGAATCTTAGCGTCATCAGTTTGGTGCCATCTGTGGGAGCGAGAAGACAACTCTTCCTTTATACAGCTTGACCTCACCAGGCGCTCTGGTGGTGAACTAGATCTCCACCTTTGTGGAGCTATTTCACCATTGAAAGAGATCCATTAAGGTTTTCAAGCTCTTCAGTCTTTTGATCATTTAGCTCTCTATAGCTCAAACACATGGCACCGGAGATTCCACCACCACCTCAGTCTGAGATGGCTGATGTAGAAGGCGCCTTGAAGTCTTTGGCAGCAAGCCAGCGGATTATGTAGGAGCAGTTTATAGCTCTTAAACAAAACATACTAAGACCACCAGGGGTCTCACCTGAGATGATTACTCCGGCAGTAGCTCCAAGGAAGCATGAGGCCAGGGGACCACCCCAGGCGCCACGCAAAGACTTGACGTCTCCTCAGCGTCGGAGGGATGTTGCTGACCCCCAGCGTTTATGCCTGGGGAGGCAAGGAAAACCCTGCCCAGAAGATAGGTATGATGACCTGGAGGGGGAAGAGACCCCCATAGAGTGTTGGGAGCCGTATGAGGTCTCCAACAATACTGTGCGACCTTTCCAGGAGAGCATAGGGAAGTGTGGAAGGAAAAATCCAGACGATCTCCCGAGGGGCTTTGATTTTGATTGTCTGAGCAGGGGGTCGGCCTTTGAGATGCTGGGCCCGGTAAATGACCTGTCGGAAAAATTATCCAGATCAAGGAGTGCTGCGAGGTCCAGAAGGGAGGAAGCAGATGGCCAAACCCATGGGGGCCGACCCCAAGGACGGGATGACGATCAAGGGTAAGTAAACATACGACACAGGCCTGCCGCAGCAGAACCCTCCGTCCACCTCAAAGAGACGACAGGGGATAACATCGGCCAAGACGACCCTACGAGGCCATGGAAGGACTCGATCCAAAGATTGGAAGATAATATTGGTGATATTTTGAAGATCCGGGACCCTCTTCAGAGAGGATACTCCATAGGCTCACCTTTGTGGCGAAGATAGTCGACTTCCTCATGTCGTCTAAGTTCAAGACACCAGCGGTCACCCCTCGGTATAATGGGAGAACCAACCCTGTCCACCATATTGAGATGTACCAATCAGCGACAGACATATACTCTATCTCAGATGAGATGAGGTGTCGTACCTTTTCTAGCACTCTGACTGGGGCTTCACACGTCTGGTATATGTCTCTCCCTAAGAACTCCATTAAAAACTTTAAGTAGTTAGAAGACCGGTTTATCCATAACTTTTGCTTTGGAGTGAGGCCACAGAAGAAGACCACACACCTGCTCTATGTTAAGCGGGGGAGAATGAGAGCCTAATAGACTACATAGCCAGATTCAATAAAGAAAAGTTAGAGGTCAAAGATTGTGAGGAAAGCATAGCCATGATCGCTCTTATTGGGGGAATCCAAAAGGGAAGATGCTATGGAAGCTTTCCAAAGACCCTCCGAGGACAATGGCTGAGTTGCTGTCAATAGCGGGAAAGATTATGAACGCTGAAGAGGCGATGGCGGCAAAATACGAAGATGAAAAAGAAGGCACCAGTGGGGGCAAGTACCATAAAAAGAACAAAAAGGGGAAGAAGAGGTCTACAGATGAAAAATTCGCTGATTACACCCCTTTGACGGTCAGCTGTGAGCATATCCTGAATGAGATAAAAAGCGATAGGTCCTTGAAGTGTCCTGAGAAGCTGAGGGCAGCCCCCTATAAGAGGAATAAGAATCTGTGGTGTGAATTTCACCAAGACCATGGCCATGTCACCGACAATTGTTTTTCTCTGAAAGATGAAATTGAGAAGATGATAAAAGAAGGGAAACTTAGGAAGTATGTTGATAAAGGTGCCTTCAAGAGGGGCCGAGGGGACGACCCAAAAAAGAAGAGAGGTGATGCATGCCGAGAAGATCCTCCAAATAGGAGGGACGACCCTTCTGACGACGAGGACAACCCTGACCTTCCTCCGAGAGACGACCACGGCCCTGTAAAGGGACTTAATATGATCTCTCTTGGTGTTCGAGTGATCTCTGGGGGACTAGAAGGAGGAGGGTTAGAGGTCATAGACATGAAGGCCCATGTAGCTGAAGCCAAGGCAGTGACAAAGGCTGTGCACTCAACCTCTGTTGAGGCAAAGTTAGAAAAGAGAAAGCAGGTCGATATGGATACTCTAATAGTGGGGTTCTCAATAATGGACTTCAAAGGCCTCTTAGCTCCACATGATGACCCTCTCGTCATCACTACTAGGGTACACGGGTGCGAGGTGCCGAGGATCCTGGTCGTCGGGGGTAGCTCTGCAGATGTGATGTTTTGGTCGTGCTTCAAAGCCTTAGGCCTCAACCTTGCTAGACTCGTTCCATACCATCACCCATTGATTGGGTTCATTGGGGAAAAGGTTTATCCCCTAGGAGTGTATGAGGATGACATTAGGATGGGAGACGAGTGGTCGAGATGGCTTGCTAAGAAGTTCAGCTTCTTTGTAATGGATGAACATGTCTTCTCGGCCTATAATATTATACTGGGGCGAGTAGCCCTCAAGGGGTTTGAAGTTGTGCCGTCTATGGTCCATTAGATGATTAAATTTCCAACCCCTTACAGGGTAGGGGAAGTCCAGGGAGACCAGACGACAGCGTGGGAATGTTATTTCAACTCCGTCGAAGAAAGAGAGGCTGCCACTTACAATATTGACACCCTTGACCCCAGGGATGAGAAAAAACTCAAGAAAGGAGAAGCCGCGGAAGAGGTAGAATCCATCATCCTTAATGAGGATGAGACAAAAATCGTCCAGGTCGGTAAAGCTCTGAAGATAGACATAAAAGAAGACCTCATCAAGATGCTAAGGAGAAGACATAGTGTCTTTGCATGGAGTTACGTAGATATACCGGGGATCGACCCCAAAATTATGAGCCATAAGCTCAACGTGGTAGAGGGTGCAAAGCCAGTGAAGGGAAAGAAGAGAATTTATTCTCGAGAGAAGTATGAGGTCATTAGGGATGAGGTCAAGAAGCTGGAAGATGCAGAGTTTATCAGAGAGGTCATCTACCCCGAATGGTTGTCCAATGCAGTCATTGTCCCAAAAGACAACGAGAAGTGGAGGATGTGGGTAGACTTCAGAGACCTCAACAATCATTGTTCCAAAGACAGATTCTCTCTCCCCCACATTAATCAGATGGTAGATGCTATCGCAGACCATGATCTCATGGATGCCTATTCAGGGTACAACCAGATCTTCATGGACCTTGAACACTCAAAAAAATGTTTCATTACCGACAAGGGGACATATTATTATAGGGTCATTCCATTTAGCCTAAAGAACGCTGGGACAACATACCAACGCCTTGTGAATAAAATGTTTGAAGACCAAATTGGGAAGTCTATGGAGGTTTCTGTAGATGACATGCTGACTAAAAGCTTGAAGGCCGAGGATCATGTGGCTGACATCGAGAGGACCTTTAACATAATGGACAAGTACCGAATGAAGCTCAACCCGGCCAAGTGTGTCTTTGGGGTCAGAGCAGGGAAGTTCTTGGGGTTCATTGTCAACCAAAGAGGCATCGAGGCCAATCCTAAAAAAAAAGGCCCTCATAGAAATGAAGACCCCGAAGACCATCAAAGATGTTCAAAGGCTCATAAGGCGAGTGGTTGCTTTGAATAGGTTTGTGTCCAGGGCCACAGACAGGTGTTTACCATTCTTCAAAATTCTCAGAAAGGCCTTCGAATGGAGTGAGGAGTGTGATGAGGCTTTCAAGGAGATAAAGTCATACCTAGGGTCTCCCTTGCTATTATCACGACTAGTGCAAGGCAAACGGCTACATGTGTACCTAGTCGTCTCAGAGTCAGCCATTGTGAGAGAAGAGGACAGTGTACAAAAGCTAGTGTATTTCAATAGTAAGGCACTCCAGGGGGCAGAGAAAAAATACCCAAGGATGGAGAATCTAGCCTATGACTTGATCCATGCATCAAGAAAGATGAAGCCGTACTTCCAGTCCCATACAATAGTCATCCTCACTGACTCTCCTCTTAGGCAGGTCTTACACAAGCCAGAAAAATCGAGTAGGCTAATGGCATGGGCTATAGAGTTGGGAGAGTTTTCCATTGTACATCAACCAAGGATGTTCATTGAGGGGCAAGCATTAGCTGATTTTGTGGTTGAATTTACTTGGGAAGATGATGAGACTGAAGAGGAAAGCCTCAATAAGACAGATACTCGACAAGGCAGCGTCGTTGACCAATCCAAAGATAAGGCTAAGACAAGCACAGTTAGAGAAAAAGTGAATGAAAATGAAGAGGGAAGATATCTCTTTAGACAGGGCTCCCTCACCGAGGGAAATTTCTCAGAGGAAAAGACAGTGTGGAACCTCTTCGTTGACGGGTCCTCTTACGAAAATAGAAGTGGGGTTGGATTAATAGTATCAGCACCAAATGGTATAAACATCGAGTACGCCCTAAGGTTCAACTTCAAAGCCTCCAACAATGAGTCTGAATATGAGGCTCTAGTAACGGGCCTCTCCTTGGCTAAGTCTCTTAGTTTCTTCTAGGTCTTGTTCCATAGTGATTCGAGACTAGTGGTGTATCAAATACTAGGAGCCTACGAGGCTAAGGATGAGAGAATGGCCAAATACCTTAAAAGAGTAAAGGTACTATTGAAGAGCTTCAGAGAAGTGAAATTAAAGAGGATACCTAGGCTTGATAACGGTCGGGCCGATGCACTTGCTAGGCTGGCCTCAACAACTAGGACAAATATCAGGAGGACAGTCCCAGTAGAATTTCTGCTTCGACCAACGATCGATGAAGAAGAGGGAACACTTGGAACTTGCTTAAATATTTCCAGGGAAGCTTCATGGATGGACCCTCTAATTAGATACATTAAAGAGGGGGAGATGCCAGAACAAGGCAAGAAAGAAAGATGTTGAGATACAAAGCTGTGAAATTCATTGTCATCGGAGATACCTTGTACAAAAAGGGGTTTTTGCTCCCCTTACTTAGGTGTGTGCACCCATCTAAAGTCCCACACATCTTGCAAGATGTGCACGAGGGGTCATGTTCAAGCCACATTGGGGGCAGGTCTTTGGCGAAGAGGGTAGTAACCCAGGGGTACTGGTGGCCGACCTTGGGGAAAGATGCCACGACATATGTAAAAAAGTGTGATAAATGTCAAAGATTTCACACCATCCCTCACCATCCCCATCAGCCTCTTACCTCCATTACATCCCCCATGGCCATTTGCAGTGTGGGGGATCGACCTGGTAGGACCCTTGCTTAGGGCTGTCAATAACTATCGGTTCCTCGTCGTAGCAATTGACTATTTTTCAAAATGGGTGGAGGCGGAGCCGATGGTAACAATCACCGAGCAGAAGACCTTCCAGTTTATCTGGAAAAACATTATATGCAGATATGGTCTCCCCAACACCCTCATTTCGGATAGAGGGACTCAATTCAAGAATACATCTCTATAGAAGTACTGTGAGAGGGTGAGTATCAAACAATTCTTCTCGTCCCCAGGACGACCTCAGGCCAATGGGCAAACTGAAGTAACAAACAGAACAATCCTAGACGGGATAAAAAAAAGACTCGAGGAGGCAAAGAGAATATGGGTTGAGGAGTTGTACACTGTATTATGGGCCTGCAGGATGACGGCGAAGACTCCTACCGGTGAAACCCCATTTATGATAGCATATGGCTCAGAAGCCGTCATCCCCACCGAGATTGGGTTTCCTACCCATAGAGTCCAAATGTATGACCCCCTGAGAAATATGGAAGAAAGGAGACTTGACTTAGACCTGATCGATGAAAGGAGGGATGACACCGAGATAAGGCAAGCTGCCTACCAGTAGAGGACAACCAAGTTTTACAACCATAGGGTGAAGCAAAGGCCAATCGTGGTGGGGGACTTAGTCCTCAAAAAGACTTGGCAAAAGCCTAACAAGCTCCACCCAAATTGGCATGGTCCATATAGGGTCATTGATGAAGTTGTCCCTGGAACCTTTAGACTAGAAAACCTAGAAGGGGAACCCTGGAATGCAGATCATTTAAAGAGATACTATCAATAATCTTGTAACGTCCTATCGGACCACAGTTGTAATGAATGTGTTGTTCCAACAGAACACTTAGAACATTAATGAGAATGTCACATTGGTCCCCCATTTTGTGTTTGATTAATTCTAGTATGATCGGGGTTATACTCGTTAAAACCACCCACGGCTATGATGAGGGCAAATGGTAGGGACGACCCCTCATTTACCCTCAAGAAAGATGAGGGGGGACTTGAAAATTAAAACCATTTAATATGGTGGGAAGCCACCCTCGGCTATGCTGAGGCCAAATGGTGGGGACGACCCCTAATTTACCCTCAAGAAAGACGAGGGGGGACAAATTATAAAACCATTAAGTTGGTGGGAAACCACCCTCGGCTATGTTGAGGGTAAATGGTGGGGACGACCCCTCATTTACCATCAAGAAAGACGAGGGGGGACTTGAAATTTAAAACCATTAAGTTGGTGGGAAACCACCCTCGGCTATGCTGAGGGAAAATGGCGGGAACGACCCCTCATTTACCCTTAAGAAAGATGAGGGGGACTTGAAATTTAAAACCATTAAGTTGGTGGGAAACCATCCTCGGCTATGCTGAGGGAAAATGGTGGGGACGACCCCTCATTTACCCTCAAGAAATATGAGGGGGGACTTGAAATATAAAACCATTAATTTGGTGGGAAACCACCCTCGGCTATGCTTAGGGAAAATAGTGGGGACGAGACCTCATTTACCCTCAAGAAAGACTAGGCGGGACAAATTATAAAACCATTAAGTTGGTGGGAAACCACCATCGGCTATGCTGAGGGAAAATGGTGGGTACGACCCCTCGTTTACCCTCAAGAAAGACGAGGGGAGACTTGAAATTTAAAACCATTAAGTTGGTGGGAAACTACCCTCGGCTATGCTGAGGGCAAATGGTGGGGACGACCCCTCATTTACCCTCAAGAAAGATGAGGGGAGACTTGAAATATAAAACCATTAATTTAGGGGGAAACCACCCTCGTCTATGCTGAGGGTAAATGGGGGGGGGGGGGGGACGACCCCTCATTCACCCTCGAGAAAGATGAGGGGGGACAAATTATAAAACCATTCAGTTGGTGGGAAACCACCTCGGCTATGCTGAGGAAAAATGGTGGGTACGACCCCTCATTTACCCTCAAGAAAGACGAGTGGGACTTGAAATTTAAAACCATTAAGTTGGTGGGAAACCACCCTCGGCTATGATGAGGGAAAATGGTAGGGACGACCCCTCATTTACCCTCAAGAAAGATGAGGGGGGACTTAAAATTTAAAACCATTAAGATGGTGGGAAACCACCCTCGGTTATACTGAGGGAAAATGGTGGGGTCGACCCCTCATTTACCCTCAAGAAAGACGAGGGGGAACTTAAAATTCAAAACCATTAAGTTGGTGGGAAACCACCCTCGGCTATGCTGAGGGAAAATGGTGGGGACGACCCCTCATTTACCCTCAAGAAAGACGAGGGGGGACTTGAAATTTAAACATAATTAGTTTTGTGGGAAACCACCCTCGGCTATGCTGAGGGCAAATGGTGGGGACGACCCCCCGTTTACCCTCAAGAAAGACGAGGTAGGAGTTGGTGAGATTGTTAATTTAAAAAATCACAAGATAAATCATACAAGAGACAAGCATAGAAGATAGAAAGAGGCATTATATTACAAAATGTTATGTTTGTCTAACAAAAGTAAAGTACAAAAATGGGGTACATAAAGAGGGTATTGGCTACAAACAACCACCCTATTGAGCGGCATCAGAGGGCAGGGCCTAAACATCGATAAGAGGAGTCTCCTCAGTAACCAAGACATGATGATCCTCGGAAGTGCAAATACCTTCGACATGAACTTGAGATTCCACATGGGACAAGGCCTCGACAATCAGGGGGTCATCCAGCTGAACCACCTCAAGAGAGGGGCGGACTCAAGAGACAGCGTCAGCAAACTTGAGGATGACCCACCGATAGGCCGTCCTGATCCCCCTCTCTAAGTATTCAAGACCGAAGCCTTGAAACTCGTCCGAGAGTTTGTAGGCCTCTACTACATCGGCCTCTGCCTTCTTCACTGCCTCGGCTAGCTCACTCTTGAATTGGGTGGTCAGAGCTTCTTCCTTCATCTTGAAGAGGTCGTCCCTAGCCTTCCGATCTGCATCATACTGCTTCGTCAGCTCGTCCAAGACCCTTGCATGTTCAGTCCTCGCACTCTCCAACTCGGCCCTTGCAGTCTCGAGCTCGGTCTACAGGTCAGCCTCATGATGAATAGCCCTCTCGGCTTCATGAAATTTTTGTTGGTTCTCGACCATCCACTTGGTAGCTGATGTAAAGGCACAAACAGACTGCACAGAAGAAGGCACATGTTAAGGGGTCGAGGGAACAGTTAGTGAGGTAAGAAGAGGTTTATTACTTGATCGCGCATGTTCTTCTATGACGATCCCTTCTTGTTTAAATATTGCATCAACCAAATCATCCGACGATGCGTACCGGATGACGAGATCCCAAAAGTCATCTTATTTTGTCATTCGGAAGCTTGTGGAGGCCACTTTTAGACAAAAAAGATGGCCGCTAAAATTCTGCAATGCGGCCTCTATTGGCCCACAATATTTTGGGATGTGAACGATGCTTATAAATCTTGCAATAGGTGCCAACGGATGGGAGCTATTACCCAACGAGATAAGTCACAAGTGCGTATTTCTAAAACTTCACAAATTTTCAAAAATGCCCAAAAATCTCAAAAAAATCATAAAATTTTGAAAAATCCAAAAATATTTTTGTTCAAAATAAATAAAAATTGGAATTTAAATTTTACAAAAATATCATTAAAAGTCGGTGTAAAGTCTCAAGTTGTAAAATTCAACATAACAATGCCGAAATTGACTAAGGATGGAAATTGAGCGAAAATGGACGACTTAACGAATAAGTGTGGAGATTAACAAACCCGGTGAGATTCGAGCCTATCACTTTTTGCGAGTTTTTAAATCAATCCGAGTTAATTGTTAACTCAAAGTTCTTTTTAGCGCCTAAAAAGTCATCGAGGATCTCAATCCTTTCATTTTGATCGGTTTTGATAAATGTGTGTGATATTGCCGTACAAAGCGCGCTATAAATCTCTAAATTAAATTAATCTCAAGATGCATATGGTAATGCAATTAGTATTTTAGACAATGAAGTAGGCCCTCGTTTGTCACCCAAAAATATTAGCCATAAAAAGATTTGAAAAATTATCCCTTTGATAACCCAATTGAGCCGAATAAAATTTATCCTTTCGTTTGACAACCTGAAAAACCCAAGTAGCCCGGAATTGTAAAAATAGAATATTCAATAAAGTCTGAAATGTGCATAAAAAGGGTCAAGAAAAAAAATAGATATGCTCAACAAAAATAGCAAGAAAAGAAAAGAAGTGAAAAATAGAGAAAAAGAAGAAAAAAATGAGCAATAGCCCGAAAAAAGCACAAATGGACATCATAAATGGCTTTTCCAATTCCAACCTTCCCTACCATTGTCATTTTACCCCATATACCTTAAAACCCGAAAAAGTCCTAACCAAGTCTAAATTGCGAAAATTGGTTACCACATGGAAATCTAATACACCAAAAGATGATAAAAGAGATTGAATGCTCGAACAAGAGGCAATGTTCCCATTTTTAAAACCGTATCCCGTTGATGAGATCCTATCACTAAAAAATTTCCATCTTTCTACTTGTATGCGTGACTTTGCATCCATTATATTTACTTTTCATATCACGCATACCGAGAGAATAGCCACATTCTGAGTGATTCGTTTGAGATAGCATTCCGTGAGAATTTGAAATCAAAACGAATTTTTGGGTAAGGAACGTAATGATCAATCGGTGAAAATTGATAGTTATATTTCCGGTTTCGTACACGCGCACTATGATTTGAGACTATTGATCATGACATGATGATGACTATTTTCTGGGAAAGTTAGAATTATACAAGTTTTACGTATTTTGAAAGTTCTTTCAATCGAATTTTATGGGTATATTCACTGCAAACCCTCACGAGACACAACTCGTCCTACTAGGGTAACCTAGGGGTGTAAAGGCTTGTTGCATACGCTAAATACAATCGCTTGCCCGCGAAAAAGGTATTCTATCCCAATAAAATGACTTTCAAGAGTTGAGCCTTACTAAGATTCTTTTACATTGCTCGGGACGCGCAAAGTTTTAAGTTACGGGGGTTTGATTAGGCATAAATTTTTTCCAAATTATCCCTTTAATTTAGTTACTTTTAGTACATGGAACAACTTAATCAATTTGACTTTATCTCATAATCTTTCTACTGACTTATCCTAACGAGTACACGGAGTTTCTGGTATTTTGTATTGATTTTACAGGTATTTGATGTCAATTAAAGAAAGAAAGAAACCCGGAGAATCAGAAAAGAAAAGAAGGAAAGTAAAAAGGGCAAAAGTGTAATTTCCACCCAGAACTCGGATTGAGAAGCTGAAGATATCAAGTTCATGAGCACATAGGAAGAAATGACACCTCAATCGGAGTCCCGGTGTGAAAGATATGAGCTGCCAAAGTTGGAGAAAAAATTCAAAGGTAGACCGATCCGCAGGAGGATCGGACCGGCCGCAATGTCACATTCCAGAGAACCCCAGACCGAAGACGGATCGAAACTAAAGAAAAATAAAAGAATCGATCCTCCCCGGACTGATCCGCCCAAGAAATAAAAGAACTAGTCTGGATTCCAAGCAGACTGATTCGCAGGAGAACCGGACCAGTCCGACTGTCGAAGTTTTAATTTTGTTATCCTTCTCTAATGGAGAGTCCTAGTGTATCTAAAACTCCTGAAGTGTTGTAGGGTATAAAAACGCACTTTATTATCATTCTTTGCACGGAGAATTAAAATAATTTTCCATTCTTTCTGTAAAACCCTAGTTTTGAAGGTAGATTACAATTTTAATTCCAACAATGAAGATTATTCAAAATTCTATAGTTACAAGTAATTTCAATTGTTGCCTTTAGTGCTTTGGTAATATTAGTGAGTAATTTCCTCCGTTTAATTTCCTTTCTACATCATTCTACAATTATTCCTTAGTTTAATCATGGTTTTATACAATTCTAAAATAATTTTCATTACTTTCATCATGGTAGGCTAGACTTTTCAAGGTCGGGATACATGAACCCAACCTAATGTGATAGTTGTATGTGTATAACATTAATCCTCTAAATTTAGTGATTATTACGACCGTATTGCATAGAAACACGACAATTATAGATCTTTAGATCTCGTTTGCTTTCGAGTAACCGGGGTGCTTTAAAATTCAATTCGAGTGTAACTATTGAAATACCGATTTACTCGTCCTCGGATTAAGTATGATGCGGTCTTGAACCTCATATACGTAATTCTTGGGAGTACTAAATTCTGGGTCTAATTAATCATTTAAATTTACGATTAGTTTTATAACATCAATACACTAAGGTTGGGGGATTGTATTCCCGTCCTGTTTTTCTCATCATATAGTTTAAAGTTTTAAATCATTCTTCATAAGCATTTTAGGTAATTAAAATAGTTGCATTTCTTCCATAATTTCAAAATTGCATTTAGTTGTAGCCAATTCTCAAATCAATCATCTTTTCTTTCCTTTAGAGTCAGAGTTAGGATTTCTTCGTCTATCCAACGTCGTCACAATTCCATTGTCCTATTTCCCTGTGGATACAATCTCGACTTACCAGGTTTATTACTAATGCGACAGGCTCGGACTAGAGCCTAGAGAGTACGCACTTCTGAGACACATTCTTTGTCGCGTCAAACATCATACAGATTCATTCTGTATCAGAGATTTGGTAAGGTTTTCAAAGTTTTGTATTTCCTTGAAATTTATTTTATTTCTAAGAAATGATAGGATACGAATTTGTTTAACATAAATTAGGAAAAGATTTTTAATTTGTATTTAATAATTCAATAAAGGTATGAAAATATGCGACCTGATTCGAATGAGGTCACCCTCAACCGAATATGCTTTGAAACAAAGGGCTTCTTTTCAAGACAATGGACCTCAATCGCAAATAGTTTCAAACGAGCTCACCTTTGATTAAAGTTGATTTAAAATGAGGGCCACTCACTTAAAAAAAAGGGCCTCATTAGATGAAACTTCAAAAAGAAACTCTCATTTGAAAAATCTCGTTCGAACGAAGGCTTCCCCAATTTGAACGAGACCTTCAAACTTTGAAAATGTTTTTTATTGGTTCTCTTTTACTGCTAACCTATTTAAACATCTTTAAACGAATCTTTTAAAGTACAAAACCTAGTTTTCTAAAACCTTAATTTGGTTTTGAAAAAGTCCTTTGAGTTTATGAGATGCTTTCAAGTTCATGCAATTCTAGATATATCAGAATATTTTAGCCCGAAGATTTGTGTGGATGAAAATATCTTATTCAATTTTGTGTAGGTGAATTTTCTACAATTGAGAACATTAGATAATGGGGCCTTGGAGGTTTTGTAGTTGATTCCTGAACTAGAGCAACACTCGCTAGTACAGGGTACAGGCTAAGCAAAAGAATGCAAGGGATCGAAATCATGGTGGTTATCTTTGTCATATATTTAAATCGTTTTAGAGTCCTTCTAATTTTGTAAAACATCAAATTAGTATTAGTGGGATTGTATGTTGGTTAGGGGGAGAATGGTTTTTCCCACGAGTATTTCCCCTCTAAAATCTTTGTGTACTGGTGTGATTGTTTTATTTATTCACTTCTACTGATATTCACTTGCATCAATTTGGACTAAATAAATTTTTGGGTAAAATTATTTTTTTTTTAAATTAAAACCAATTTAATTTGACTTATGTGATAATGAATTATTGGAATTAGACCTTTAGGCACATACTTATTTCAATAGTTAACATCAGTCATTCTATGGTTACTTCCTTAGGAATGATTAATCAATACATGCATACTTCGCTCTGCCTTCTTGATAATATAATCCAAGAATAGGGAAATCAATAGAATGATGTTTTTTGTAAGTTATTAATAATCTCAACACTAGCTATCCACAAAAATATCGAAACACATTGCTTTTTGTATATTCTAAAAATATTTTAAAAAATTAAAATATAAAACCAAAAAACTATGATACACTCTATAAAATATAATACGAAATAAATTCGATGCATGAAATCCTAACCTAAAGGTGATACAGATGAATCACTTGGAAGGGTGAGATGGACTAGAGTCGGCACCTTCATTTACCACTTTAACAACCTTATTCTTAATCCTATTTCGTATCTTCTGTTTACCTTAAGTACTAGAAAATGAACCACTAATCTTTTTGAATTCTCCCATATGCATTTGGGATGTTCTAACCCGGTACTTAATACGTTCTTAGTGTTTGTAAAGGTTTTCTTTCAAAAGTGGAAGAACATACCAAATTTGGACAAGCCGGTGGAAATAGTCTCTACGGTGACCGTTTTTCTTGCAATGAGTTCAAAAGTACGGTTGCGTATGATCCACCTTCCTAAGCTTGAGAGAAATTCTGATAGGATGGATATAAGGTGTGATTGTTGACCCTTTGACAAACATAATGTCTTTCTTTAGCTTAAACTCTCGCACATCATTATAGGAGAGAATCATTTTGTCCTTAGTGGAATGAGATAATGGAAGGAGCGTCTTCTCGGAATGCACTTTGAGGTCAAATTTAATCTTTTATATTCTAGAAAATATTATTTTCATTTTGTTCCTCTAGAACCTCACTTGTGGCATGACTTGATTCATGTGCATGTTAACCTCACTCAACCGTAAGTGTTAGTGTTAAGGAATGATAATTTACGATAAATTTGAGTGTTGAACCCAAGAGAACATGATAATTAATTAGTTTAGGAAAAATCTTTAATATATCTATTTTCGCTTTTTTAGAATTTTTATGATCTTTTGAAGTTTATGGTCGAAATTCGAGTGGGAATATAATGACATTAACTTAAAGCAATACTAAGAGTAAAGAAATGTAATTGAGAAACTAAACTAATTTAAACAAAGGCAATTAATACTGACAAGTTTTTTAGATTCAAATAATGGGGAAAATGCTAGGAAGTTATGAATATACCATAGATTATTTAATGGTCATGTAGTGTTTGATAGAATAATTATACTGAATTAATCCAATTGGCTCCCTAAATTAATTTTTATATGTTTACATTAGTTGCATAAAATTACTTGATATTAATTATGTTCATAAATTTTAACACCTAAAATTTAGTTATTAAACATTAAGTACAATTACTACAGGTGTTCTACTTTCATCTGATTAATTGTAATGTGGCACGTGTGCAAATATAAGTCTGTTATGTCATGATTTCGGAATGATTCCAAAGTGTGCAAAATTATTTAAATTATTATTAAAACTATATGGAACATTTTTGGCACGGTTTTAAACAATGCCAAATTTTTAAAGAAATAAAAAAGTAATTATTTATAAAAATAATCAGGGGAATCATTAATTACAAACATATTAATTTGTTAATAATAAACTAATGTACATATTAAACTTCAAATTATTACAAGTCTTAATATTTCACAAACACAAAAAAATTTGGTAGAGTTTAATTTTCTTTTCGAATATTCTAGAAACTAGTAAGTATAAAACATTCTTAAACATAAACCTAAAATTTAGCAATAATATCACACAAGCCCGCACAGCCATAACACATTATGTAAGTTAACCAGCTCAATGTGTCTCTCAAAGAAACCATTGACTTATTCAGGTGTTCCATGTAGATAAAAGTTAACGCCCAAAAGTTATCCTATAAAAAAAGAAGATATCAGTAATTAAATAATGTTTAAAAAGTTATATTAAAGTAAGAAAATTTTAAAAAACCTTTTCTTGCATATACTTGTCATTTTGTCAAATCGGGAGTCAAATAAGGACACAGTTAGTTCACACATGTTACAGTAGTCCCTCTCGAGTTGTTCGTACCTCTTTTCGGACCATTTGGTTACTGTTATGATATTTCACCCACAACCCCAATTTATTCTAAAACATTCATATATATTTCATTTTGTTAATCTAGGATCCAATAAGGACACAATCAATTCATACACGTTATAATAGTCCATCTCAAGGTGCGTGTGCCTCCTTATAGGACATTTGGTTACTATTTTGGGATATAACCCCCTAAAGCCTCATTTTCACCCAAAACTTGATTATAGTGGTCTTCTTATTAAACCGAGAGTATGATAAGGACACATTTAGTTCACACACGTTGCAATGGTCCCTCTCCAGGTGCTCGTGCCTCTTTTTGTGCCATTTGGTTGCTGTGTTGATATTTCATCCCCTAGCTCCCCATTTTCAATCGAAAACTTTCATATACTTGTCATTTTGTTAAACCGAGAGTCTCATAAGGACACGAGTAGTTCACACATGTTATAATTGTCCATTTCGAGGTGTTCGTTCCTATCTCCGGTCCATTTGGCTATTTTTTTTAATATATTTTACCCCCAACGCGCCATTTTTTAACCTAAAACTTTCATAAATTTTTTTGGTGAAAGAGAAAACGAGGTGGAGAGTGAAAGGGAAGTTGTAATACACCTTTGTTCTTGGCGGCATAAGGTTTGTGGGAGGATGGTGCTAGGAGGTCCGTGGGAGAATTGAGGCATGAGGGCCATGAGATTGAGAGAAAGGGATGAAAAGTTATGTTTGGGTTATTTGGATTATGAATGATTGTGAACTTGGCGGTAGATTGGTTAAATGAATCATGCCACAATTTGGAACAGTTTTAAATCGTGTGTAATTATGAATTAAATGTTCCAATTTTGGGCACAATTTTAAACTGGGCCAAATTCTTCGTGTCGAGCATGCCAAATTGGCATTTTTGGTGTAATGCTCGGTATTGACTAATTTGGACTCGGATTACAATAAACAACACCAATGAACAATTAATCTCCGTAGGCGTTCAAAACATGAGATCTCCTAACTATATTGCTATAATTATTATTGGATCTCAAACAGGTGCAGAAACAATTCAAAGTGGCTCTTACAATGTTTTTATACGAGGTTCTTATTAAATAGGTCATTTAGATGTTTTATTTTTACTGAAAATTTGACTTTTTCTTAAAAAACACGAATCTCGAGAAATTGACCTCGTTCGAATGAAAGTGCAATCTTATTCTAATAAAATTTCCATTTCGTTCGAACGATAAGGGATTCTCATGCGAACGAGCTTCCAATCACACAAAACTTATCTAACACAAATAGGATTGAACAAGAATTTTGAAAAAGTAATATAGACTTCACTTATGTTATGAACGAACCCTTTAATAAAACCCATAATTGAAAATAATTACAAGTAAACCATACTGAAAAACGTTGAGTGTTCAAAGGTTCATGTGGATTTTGACCTAAAATAAACATCTTAGGTTAACAGTTCAATGAGGCCAAAAGAAAATTACATAGTAGACACATATGTGCAAACCCATTGATCTTCAAATTATAACTCCACCATATATGTTCTATTATATTTATATATTTATTTTTTAAGAGTATGCATTTGGATAAATATTTCATCGTCTTTTTTTATCATTACAACATAAAAGTAAGTTTCTTACCAATGGTTTCTATCACTTACCAAAGATTTTCTCATAATGGCGTGACAATGATAGGATCCCCAATTTATTAGTTATGGAGATTCAATATTTAAACAATTACCAAGGGAGAAATTATACCAAATTCGAATCAGTATGATGTAAATTCAATTTGTGTGTTGTTTACTCAATTTTATCTAGCCTAACAATTACTATGTAAGAATGAAAGATCCAATTAAAGAAAAGTAAAGAAAAAATCACACAACGACTCGGTGTACGAGGAAAAAATAATGAAAAAAAATCTCGGATGGCCTAGCCTATAAGAGTCCAATATGATATGAGGATTTATATTGGATGACAAAAGGACTTACTCACCAACTCAAATCCGTAAATCTTGATGAGATATTTTCTCCTAGACCTTGATCACAAAAAGTGTAGGAATACACCAATGGCACACAATACGGTCCAATTATGTCTCGGTATTTATCGATCTGGGCTAGACTCATCAATTAGTAACATAAAAGTCCACCATGACAGTTTGCCCAAATAATGAAGAATAAATCTTTGTAGGGGTTCAAAACATGAGATCTCATAATTAGATTGATACTATGATTATTTGGTCTCAAACATGTTTAGAAACTTAGGGAGGATCTCAAAAGGTTTGTATATGAGGTGAATACATAATAGGTCATTTAGATGTTCTATTTATATTTCAAAACTGATCTAGGGTTAAAAAATAAGAATCCTGACAAATTGATCTCGTTCAAAAAATATAATCATGTAGTTCGAACAAAATTACCATATCAATTTAATGACTTGAAAATCGTTCGAACGATAAGGGATTCTTATTTTAACAAGCTTCTAATAGCAAAAAAATATTGGGCAATAATTACTCGTTCCTAGCTCATTAGAACCAGATTGCAATCTCATTTGAACAAAATGTCAATCTCGTTCGAATGTGGTAAAGAACCTCGTTAAAATAAAAGTATAATGTTGCTAGAACGACTTTGCAAAATTTCAATTTTTTCTTATAATTCCTAAAAAGACAATTTTAATTTTAAAAAAATCTCAAAGTAATTTTAGCGCCTATATAATATAAAATACACCCATTTAGAAATCCAAGGATCAAAATATCGATATTACTATACCTTTTTATGATCAAATGATGAATACATGATATCACGGCATGAATTTTTTGAAGCTTTTCACAAGACGCTTCAAATCTTCAATGCATAGGCTTAAGGAACACATATAAAATTGATATAGTTAATAGAACAAGCAGTTGAAGCAGGTAAAAATCCTCTCATGGTTGGCAACAAAGGCAATGTAAATAGTGTGCATACATTTAAGCAAAGTACCTTTCCAATGACTCAGTATAATCAGGTGGCAATTGTAGACACATGTGATGGAGATTTGGTTTTAGAATAAAGGTAATTTGTAGGTCAAAACTCTAAAACAGTCCCTATCACAATGAATCATACCAAGAAAGCCAATGTTAAGAAGATCCAAGATCATGTTCAGAAAATTCAAACTCTAAACATTGTCGCAGATGAAGTAGCTCTTGTAGATATTTATTCTTTGTCTCCTAGAGCTACTAAATTACTTGACTATAAGATTGATAATACATCTTTGCCTTTATATATCTTTAATACTAAAGAAGTTGTTCCTATTAATTCTCCTCATTTAGAAAACCTTCATCAGTGTGTTATGAGTTTTGAAAGGAATATTAGTTTGATTAACTCTAGAAAAATAGAGGAGCAGGTCAATTCAAGTGTAGATGAAGATCCCATTATTCAAGTTAAAAAAGATAAAATGTTTGATCCTCTTTTTAGGCGATTAACTAGATCTCGCACCAAAGGTTACAAACACTCATTCCTCTCATATTCTAAATAACCAATCTATTAGTTTGGAATATCAGAGGGGTTGCCAAAAATTCCTCCTCTAGAAGAATCAAAATGCTTCTTAAATTTCATAAACTTCCATTTATATCTCTTTTAGAACCTAAAGAGAATGTTCAAAAAATTGATAAGTTCAAGTTTAAATGGGGATTTGAAGGTTGTGGATGCAATATCAGTGGGAAAATTTGGGTATTTTGGAGGTTCAACATTATAGTTTAAGTGATTCAGTATCATTATCAACATTTGGCCATTCAACCAGATAATATTACCCTAAAGTTTTCCATATTTTCATCCATTATTTATGCTAAATTCATAATAGCATAGAGAAGAGATTTATGGGATCAGTTAGTGGATGTTTTTAACTCACTTGATCATTTCCCTCACCTTATTATTGGTGACTTTAATGTTGTCTCCTCTCAGTTAGAGAAAGTCGGTGGAAATGACATTAATCATCAGGCTGTTCAAGACTTCAACTAAGCTATTGACGATTGTGGGCTCCGATATTTAGGGTATAATGGATCTAGATTCACATGGTATAATAAAAGGAAGGAGGTTGACTTGATTATGGCTAGATTAGACAGGTGTTTGTTTAATTCCTCTTGGGATGCATGTTTCCCCTTTTCTCGTATTTAGCACCTAAATAAATCTTCTTCAGACCATGCTCCTCTTTTGCTCTCTGTGAACACTCCTCTAGATGATTGTACTAGGTCTTTCAAAATCCAATCTATGTGGTGCTCTCATCCATCATTTATTGATATTGTTAAGAAGTCTTAGGATATAGATATAGTTGTTATTGGCATGAAGAAATTTGGTCTAGAGTAGAAAAGACTTAAAGGGGTTTAAAGAACTAGAATAAAGTTACTTTTAAAAATATCTTTCAATCTATCAGGAACCTTGAATATGATATTGCTCAACTAGAGGTGAATTATGAATTGGAAAATCCTGATACAAACAGATGTCTGCTGCATCTGTCCCAAGCTAAACTTTCAGAAGCTTTCAAAGCTGAAGAAGAGTATTGAAGGCAAAAGTATTCAATCAAATGGCTTAAACTCAAAGATTCAAATTAAAAAAATTTCCATTTTATAGTGAAAGCTAAGCAACATAAGTTATCTATCCATTCTTTGAAAGTTAATGATGGTTATTTATTAGAGGATCCTCAAGTTTTGAAGATTCATATTGTGAATTTCTATAAGGAACTTTGGTCTCCTGCCTCTTCTGTTTATTTAAAGGAAGCTTCTGAATTTATTCTCTCTATCATATTTGCTGATATGAATGAAGTGTTAGAGGCATTTTCTTCTGAAATGGAGGTTCTCTCTGCTACTCATGAGCTTAATGATGATGCAGCTCTAGGGCCTGATGGATTTGGAGGAGTTTTCTACTCCAAATGTTGGAATATTATTAAAACTAACCTATTATCTTCTATATCTTCCTTTTTTGCAGGTTTCTCTATTCCCCAAAGCTAGACCAGTATCTCTGTTGTTCTTGTGCCAAAAGTGAGATGCCCAAAATATTGTAGTGATCTAAGATAAATAAACCTTTATAATATTTCTATGAAGATTATATCAAAGGTTCTCTCTAAAAGATTATCCCAAATTTGTCTATTAATTATCTCTACAAACCAGAGTATATTCATTCAAGGTAGAGCCATTCAAGCTAATATTCTTCTAAATAAGGAAATGGTGGAAAATTTAGGGTGTAAAGTTCATGGAGGCAATGTTCTTATTAAGTTAGACATGGAAAAGGCCTATGATAGGTTTAATTGGGGGCCTCTTAATATTCGTGCTTAGGAGTTTGGGGTTTGGTGAGAGGTGGATTGACTTTATTTGGAGAATTATTTCTTTTAATTGGTTATCAATTATTTTTAATGGCTGGAGTTATAGTTTTTAAATCAACTAGAGGGTTGAGACAGGGGGATCCATTATCCCCGGGTCTGTTCATTATAGCACCTGATTATCTGAGTAGGGGTTTAAACAAGTTGATGGAACTGGGTAAAATCAATCCTTTTTATCTTCCTAGTGGCAGCCCTATCATCTCCCATTTGTCTTTTACAGATGATGCCATAATCTTTTGTAGAAGGGATAACAGAATCTTAAGGAGTCTCTTGGCTTTTCTTGTTTCCTATTCTTCCATATCTGGTCAGAAGGTTAATTTTAATAAGAGCAGCTTTATTGTGGATGCTATGTGTTCTTCTCAATTCAAATCTAAGGTGGTAGAGACTTTGGGGCTTAAATTGAAAGATCTCCTTTTTAAATACTTAGGTTGTCATGTATTTAAAGGGAGAAATAAGCTTAAATATTATGATAGTTTGATGCAATCTCTGAGATCTAAATTGGAAGGTTGGAAAGCTCGAACTCTTTCAGCAGGTGGAAGGCTAATTCTTATTAAACATTGATTGTCCTTTATTCCTATATTTCTCCTGGCTTCTATATCTCCTCCCAAATCTATAATTAATATAATTCATAATCTTTTTAATAAATTTTTCTGGAGTGGATCTATTGAGAATGGAGGGAAATATCAATGGAAGAACTGGTATATTTAATGTAGAGATCCTTCTGAAGGTGGTCTGGGCTACCCGAACTTTAATGTTATATCTCAAGATTTTGTAATGAAATTTTTTTGGAATCTTAAAACTGAGAATTATCTTTGGTCTACATTCATGAATAATAAGTACAAGAGCAAAATTGTCGGCTCTATAAGTAGATCTCATACTCGGAGAAGAATGCAGTCAGTTAAAGAGGTGTGCTTAGATAATATGATGGAATTCGATGGTAGATGGATATAAAAACCTCATACTTCGGGAGAGTTCAAATTTTCTTCTGCTTTTGATCTATATAAAACTCATTCCCCTTCCTCGAGATCATTTGATCAGATTTAGGATTCAAATGTTCCCATAAAATGTTCTATTCTTATGTGTAAGATTCTAAAAAACTATTTCCTTGTTGATGACTATATTAAAGTGTGAGAATTAGACTCTGCTCCAGATTTAAGGCCTGTAAATTTCATGAAGAGTCTATTAGACACACCTTTATCCAATGCCTTATTATTCAACCTATTTGGCTCTTCTTTGCTAACTGATGGGAATCTCATTGGGTAGAAATTCTATTTTTGTTTTCCTTCATAATTGGTGGTTGAAATTAGGTTCTAAAGATTATTCTATCATTCTCTGTAAGTGCATCCCTATTGTAGTGTGTTGGGAGATTTGGAAAAGTAGAAATATTGCTACTTTGCAAGATGTTGATGTGGATGCTCAATATATCATCTTCAAATCTATATCTTTAATCTTAGACATATGTAAGGGGCTCACTTTTAAAAATGCTTTTCAGAGTTTGATGGAGGTATTAAAGATTATTTTAAACTTTAATCCTGGAATAGAACTCATTTATACAAGTTTATTAAGTGGTCTTTTTCTCCTCCTAAAAGTTACAAGCTCAATAGTGATGGTGCTTCAAAAGGTAATGTAGGAGTTATTGGTTGTGGTGGTTTAGTCAGAGATGATAAGGGAGATATTATGTTCGCCTTTGCTCAATCTATAGAGGTTGCTTCAAATTCTGTTGCTGATTATATGGTCTTAGTATGGGGCTAAAGTTGTGTATTGCTAAGAATATTACAAAGGTTTATGTTGAGGTTGATTCTTTGTTTGTGGTAAAATTGATTAATAGAAACTTTAAACCCCCTGGAAATTGCAAATTTATGTGGATGAAGACAAAGAGTACCTTAAGCTCGTTAAGTACTCTTTATCACACTGCTATAGGGAATCTAATATGGTAGTTGATGCTTTGGAAAATGTTATAATCAATCTTCCTTCTCTTCAGACCTTTACTTTTGATGTTGATCTTCCTACTATGGTCAAGGGAGCTATTAGGCTGGACAAGATGGGATGTCATTACATTAGATCCTCATTTTCTTTTTCATATGTGTATTTTCTTTAGATTTTATTTTTGGGATTTTGTTAAAATCCTAATTTATCCTTTAAATTTTCATTTTCTTGTAAGCCATTGTGGAGAGGTTTTTCTCCATGAATAAATATATGTGTGGGTTTTTTCCCCTCTTTAATAAAAAACAAAATAAGGAACACATACAAACAGTCCTAACCTATGACTAAAAAGTGTTTTATCCAATGGAAAAACTCAAAATATAAAATTTTAATATTCATAACAAAATTTGTTCTTACAAATGGTTTTTATAAACACATCCTAAAAATCTAGCGAAGAAAACATGATCCGATTAAGTGAAAATAGTTTGTCAAAAAATAATTTGATCAAAATCGAGAATACACCTTAGTCAACTCAAGTACGTGTGTTTGGTATGGACATGACCACAACATAGTTGAAAGAAAATATTTTTATATTCTTCCTCTGGTTTGTCTTATTTGACTTTTAAAAGAAAATGAGACTTTTATTCACATGAGAATAAAAGACCTTATCAAGTGGAAACTGCAATAATGTTTTACAAAGAATCTTGAAATCTCTAATGAATTCTAAATAAAGCCTAGACTTTCTTCCTAAGAAAGGCCAAGCTATAAAAATATCAATGATGGAGTGATAAATGTTTGAAATTGTACCTTCAGTATTTAGAGGATTTTTGTCAAAATTTCTTTTATTTATCCCTTTCCAAATCTCCTTACAAATAAAACAAGGATGAAAAATGCATAAGGTTGCAATAAGACCCTTTCCTCTAGTCTTCATCCATTATAACATCAAATGATTTCTACGAGAAGGAACAGTAGTAGATAATCCCATCATTACCCCAAAATGATTCCATACTTGAGAGGTCACCTATCCATAAAAAATAGGTGATTTAAAGTTTCTTGTTGGTGCAATAAACAATAAAGGCATGTAGAGGCAAGGGGGATATTAAGTTAATAATGGCATCATCTGTGGGGAGGAGTCCATTAAGTAATTTCCACATGAATATTGGAACTTTTTTAGAAGTATAATATTCTATATAGAAATGAATGAGTACTGAGTGCAGCTCCTATGTCTAATGATATCCCAAGCAGACTTCAAAGAGAAAGTACCATTTGTGTTGCCATTCTATTTTGTTATAGGAGAAAACTCATTACAATATTTGACCTCATCAATCTAAGAATGCATCTTTTTCCATAGGTGAAATGGAAATGGCTATCTAAAGTCCTTATTCTTTTACAGTATTTGTTCCTCGTGAATAGTAACCAAGTTGAGTCAATTGTAAGAAGCCTCCACCACAGCTTGCAAGTTGAGGTTTCAATAAAATCACCAAGGCTTTTAAGGCCTAACCCTATATTTTAAATAGGCAGGTATGGGTCTTCCTATTTCTTCCAATGTTTTTTATGAATCCCATCAATAGGTCCCTAGAAAAATTAATAAAGATGACTATAAATATTTTATTACGCTTTAAAGATGGTCTAAAGCTACAAAAATGTGGAAATACATGGACTGGGATACATGTTTGACAAGATTCAATTTCACTCCAGTAGAGAGGAGCTTGCCTGAACACCCTTCCACTCTCTTCCTAATTTTGTCTAGTAAACCATTAAATAGCTCATCTTTCTTCCTACCAGCGTAGAGAAGGACACCTAGATAATGAAAACACTACACCACAAAGGCCAAATTGACACCTTTTAGCCGTCCAGACTTGTCACGGTCATTGGCAGTGACAAAAAAACACGTATTTTTTTGTCACAATCATTGACTGTGACAAGGTATTATCACGGTCAATGATCGTGAAAATTCTTATAATATTGTCACGGTCAATTACCGTGACAAGTTTAGCAGCAAAAAAACCCTTTCCCCTCCTTTTTTCCTGCCGCTTTGTTTCCCTCCACTTTCTCTCTCTCTCTCTACGCGCTGCTCTCCCTCTCTCTCTCTACTTTCAGGTTGGTCTATCTCTCTCTCTCTCTCTCTCTCTCTCTCTCTCTCTCTCTCTCTCTCTCTCTCTCTCTCTTCCATTTATATATATGTGTGTGTGTATATATATTTGCATGTGTGTGTGTGTGGTGGGTGGGGGATGGGGGTGGGGAGGGGAGGGGAGGGGAGGGGTGGGGTTGTGTGTGTGGCTGGTGGGGGTGGGGTTGTGTGTGTGTGTGTGTGGTGGGGGTGGGGTTGTGTGTGGGGCAGGGTGGGGGGGAGGGGGCAGGGCTGGGGGTGGGGCAGGGCAGGGGGTAGGGATGGGGCTACGTGTGTGTGTATTTGCACGTGTGTGTATATATGTGTGTAGTGTGCATGTATGTGCGTGTTTGTGCGTATGTGCTGGAGGGAGAAATGATGTGGGGTGTGTGACGGGGGTGGGGCTGCGTGCGTGTGTGTGGGGAGGGGGCGATGGGGGAGGGGGTGGGGCTTGTTAATTTTTTTTATTAAATTTTGATTGGTTTATTTGATATTTTCCCTCATATGCAAGTAGTGTCCCTTGTAAATGAATTGATTGATTATTAATTTTTTTAGTAAATTAATATATGAAAGTAGGATTGCCCCTCATTGTAAATTAGTAAATTAATAATTGTATACTTTATTTGTTAGTTTAATAGATGAAAATAATTAATTGAGTAGATGAATTAGAAGGAGTACGGGATACACATTTTTTGTTGACATTGCGGTTAGATTATAGTGGATCGATGTTGGGTTGGTTAATTTTAAAAGTGGCATGACCATTGGATTATTATCCATATGGGGGTGGGATTTTTTAACTTCTTTGAAAATTACTTTGTATAACGAACAATATATATATACTTGAAGTTACATATAGTGCACATATATACTATCCTTCTAGTTCTTATGCCTACGCATTCAATAGCCCTTATACCCATTTGATAGTCATTACCCCTGTAATGAGATCTCTCGAATTTTCCCGTATGTACAGTTTTGGACTGCATAATTTATGTATAATAATATTCTTAGTCGCTTAAAGTTGTGAATTATGGAGGAAGTTTTGCAGTCGTATCCTAATATTCTTTGGGTACATACTAGATTGATAAGTGTGATTGTTATTTCAATTGATCGATTGAAATAACACTCACACTTGTCAATCTACGTCATGTACTTGGAGAACTATGGGGATATGCTGACGAATTTTTCTCAAATCGTAATAATGTGCAGGAGATGTTAAGTATATTATAGAAATATGCGGTCTTGAATGGGATAGGAGCACTCACCCTTTAGAGGATATGGAGAAAATAGAAATTTCTATTATAAATTGAATTTAAATTTGAAATTTAAGAATCGAAGACATAATTAAATAAAACATACTATAAATCTAAGTTGTGTTTATACTAATCCATGCATATACGCTTCTTACCTTTAATAGGTGATTAGTTGTGGTAGCTGTGATGGGATATCCGAAATACAAAGAGTGGATGGGTGAGACAAATATAATGGGGGATGTGTTTCGCAGAGGTTCTAATGAATTTGTGAAATATGCAAAGAGATGTCGTAATAATGACGAGTTTCCGTGTTCGTGTGTTAGGTGTAAGAATGGTAAGGTAATTGAGTGGAAAACAGATGAACTACATTTGTTAAGATCAGGTATGCAAGATAGTTATCTATTTTGGAGTTTTCACGATGAATTAAAAGTTCATTTTGTCCCCAAACAACCTTCACAACAACCTTCAACAAGTAGGATAGATGTAGAAGGGGATGATGTAGATTATAATATGTTAGAGGATTTAGTTGATGATGCGTACGGAGTTTATGAAGTAGAGGAGAATGAGGTTACTGATGATGTACAAGGTTCAAGTGCTCGTGAAGATATCATGATAAACCTTGATGATGACTACCAAAGTTTAAAATTTAAGGCAACCCAACCGTTATACTCTGGCTGTGAGAAAGATCAAACAACTTTATATGCCATGGTTGGTCTACACAGTTTAAAGACGCAGTATGGTTTGTCTGGAAATAGCGTGACAGGAATTCTGAAATGGGTGAAGGGGTTAGTACTCAAGGAGAAAACGCTTCCAAATAGCTATCATGTTATGAAGAACAATTTGAAAGGTTTGGGAATGAAGTATAAATCGATTCATGCTTGTGTGTATGACTGCATACTATACCGAAAGGAGTATGAAAATCTCGATCGTTGTTTGGTATGCGATGAACCTAGATATGCCCAATCTACTAGTAAGGATGGCACAAGATCAAAAGTGCCTCAAAAAGTGTTGAAATATTTTCCCGTTGGTCCTAGATTAAAACGATTTTTCATAGTACCATGGATAGCGGAGGCAATGACTTGGCATGCTAGGGCAAAAGGAGGGGGTAATCTCATGCGTCATCCTATTGATTCTATATCCTGGAGGAGGATGAATTATGAGTATCCCGATTTTTCTCGAGAACAGCGCAGCATTCGTTTGTCTATATTAACATATGGTTTCAATCCATTTGGAAATCTAAGCACCAATCAGAGTGTTTGGCCAGTGATCCTAGACCCACTCAACCTCCCTCCTTTACAGTGTATGAGACCTGAATTTTCGATGATGTCTTTGTTGATACCTGGGCCAAAGGCACCAAGTGATGACATCGACATCTACTTGGATCCTTTGCTAGAAGAATTAATGAGTTGTGGGAAGAGGGTGTGCAATCATTTGACTCTTTTAGAAAAGAAAAGTTTACACTGAAAGCTATGTTGATGTGGGCAATTCATGATTTTCCAGCTTATGGGACATTATCCGGTTATGTAATACATGGTTATTTGGGTGTCCTATTTGTGGAGGGGAGACTGAATATCTTCATCTATTATTTATCTCAAAAAATGTATACCATTGCCATAGGAGGTTTTAATCCCCGGCTCATAGTTTCAGATTTGAGAAAGGTTTCAATTTTTTATTGGGCGGGGTTGAACATAGGCTACCGCCGAGACAACATTCAGGTTCAGAAATTGAAAGTAAATCTTCTGAATGTGGCCCTAATATGCCAGGTAAGAATCCCAAATTTAGGAATGTCAAGCATAAGAAGATCCCAACTGGGAATGAAACTGAGACAAGAAAGGCATGGTCTAGGAGGTCAATTTTATTTGGCTTGCCTTATTGGAAGAATAACCCGGTGCGCCATGTATTGGATGTGATGCATGCAGAGAAGAACTTCGTTGAACATATTGTGTGCACTTGACTTTGGGTGGTCTCATTCGAAGGATGGAGAAAATGCACGAAAATACCTTAAATCGTTAAAACTTTTGCCATAACTATGGTTAAAAGAAGATAGTAGGGGAAGGACAATAATTCCCCCTAGTGCGTTTACTTTGACGAGTGGGGAAAGGAAGGTTCTTTTAGACACAATATATAATTTGAAGGGACCATATAATTTTTCGTCCAACTTGCAAAGCATTGTGAATTATACTACTCATAATTTACATAAGTGTAAGTCCCGCGATTGGCATGTGATCAAGCACTTGGTTCCTCTATTGTTAAACATTGTTTCCCTAAGAACAAGGATTTGCGGCTCTCACTCTTGTGTGAGAAGGTAGTCAATCGAAAGCACAGAGTGGCCAAAAAATTGGCGATGACCGAAGCGATTTGTGTGTTAGAGAAGTACTTTCCCCCACCATTCTTTGACATAAGTGTTCACTTGTTGGTACACCTATGCGACGAGGCACTTCTTTGTGGTCCAGTTAGATATCGGTGGATGCATTCGTTTGAAAAATTGATGAAAGTTTTTAAAGATTACGTTAAGAATACGTGATACATTGCAGGATCAATTGCAGAGGAATACATCACCGTGGAGTCATCAATATATACTCGGGAATATATGTCTGACTTGACCATATTGATGACACTGATGAGCTTGTCGATGATGCTGGTCATGTGATGGGAAAACGAGTGAAATTAATGAGTTTGCAACATGAACAAGTAGCTCGTTATCTATTTGACACGCGTGAAGATGTCGAAGAATCGAAAAAGTGAGTTTCAGTTATTATAATGTTTAACATTATTTTAGATTATTTTATACATGATTAATTTTGTAATATGCAAAAAATATGAAGCCTGTGAGAACAATAAAAGATGAAAAACAATGGTACAATCAGACAACGAATTTAGGTTGTGGTTAACACAAGAGGTAATTATAATGAAAATGGTCGTTATATAACGTTACATTACAGTCAAATTTTACAACTAATATAATTAATTTATATATTCTCAGCTCTTAAAGATGGGTGAAGTGACATCAAGGCTTGCTCGTCTAGCCATTGGATCCTTGTTCGTGGCATAAGAGTACAAAAAGTGTCGATTGAACGGTTACATTTTAGGAGCTTGTATGGACATAAATTTGCAATTGAGTCCCTGTATTGTTTTGACTTAATTTTGTGAACAAAACTGTGTTTGTAATATGTCATAGGGAGAATTTTATTTTGTCACGATCCCACTTGGTCTATGACGTATTGAAGAAATTGAAGACGTTGCAGTAAAGCTTCAAAGAAATAATCATGTCGATGTTTATTTGGTGCAAGTTTACGCGTCTTCAAAGTTAATTTCATTCTGAGATCACTCATGTATGACTGCGTATAATTAATGGTTCTCGGAATTATTTTATAAAAGATAAGGATGTAATTTTTATATAGAAAAATGTTTTTAAATGTTTTAAAAAGTGTTTCAATGGTTTAAACTTCGTTTTATGATGATAAGCTCGAAATAGAGTTTGACTAATTTGTATCTCTTTGTTAAGAGACTTTTTTATCTGAAAGTTAAACAAAGTCAAACTTTTGCAAGGTCGCCCGAACGAAATTGGATCTCGTTCGAACGAGATACAATGTCACGCGAACGACATGCATAAGTCGTTCGAATGACACTTTTTTCGAGGCGGCATTTAAATCCTATTTAAACAGAGTTTGTATCATAATTTCGTAAGTGTGCTTTCTGGAAAAAACTTTTACAAACCAGAACCTTATTTGCACATGTTTTTTAAGGTTTAAAAGTCTTAAACACATCCTTAGAGTTTGCAAAGATCCGAGTTATCATTCTTATATATTTAAGTGATCTTGCGGCACCAAATTTGTTTGTTCTACACATTGAACACAAAGGGTTTTGCGGTGAAGCAGCGACGGACATCGTGTTCGACATCGTAGACGTATCAAAGCCATATCGGTGGACACCGACACATACGTGGACACGTGTGTTGGGGACAGAGATCGTGGAAGACGTAATTTCTATATGGGCACTATTGAATAACGGTTGAAGATCAGAAGGAGCGTCAAGACCCGTGGGGATCGAGTCTTAGTGTAAGGCTAATCTGTCTTTGTAAAACCATTATTCATAGTGATTGTCTGGCTTGGGTCGTCCGAGGTTGTTTTCCCGCTTTGGGTTTTTTCCTCGTACATTCGGCGTTGTGAGTATTCTTTACTTTACTTTACTTTCTTTAATCACTAGATGCATGCTTAGGATTAATCAAGATAAAATTTGTTTAAAGTAAGAATTGATTTTTCACAACTTGGTTTGGTGCATAATTAAAAGTTGGATCTTTTTCGGAGAAAAATTGGTTTTGTTTGAAAACACACACATCGGGCCACTCACGAACTTCTCAAATTGGTATCAGAGCTAGAAAATATATTTTATTTGTTTTGTGATCTCGTGTGTTTATTTATATCTCCTGTGTCTATTTTCTCTCGATGGATTCTCTAAGCGTTGACGATCTACATCGTTTGAATTTAAAGTTTGCAAAATGTATTGATGTTTTGGAGAAAGAAAATTCCGATTTTAAAAATAAGATTGAATATTTCCAAACGTTTCAAATTCAAAGAGGTATTTGTCGTGAGCACTTTAGTTCCTTGTTTAAATATTTTAATATATTAAAATTGGGCAAAAAGGAGAGTGATGATAGAGTCCTCATTTTAGAAAAAGAGTTAGAGGATTTGAGAAATTCTAGTGTTTGTGCCATTGAGGAAAATATTTCGATTAATGATTTTGTGGCACGAGAAAATGCTCTTAGGGATAAGTTTGCTCACATTGAGGGGGAGCGAGATAACCTTCTAGAGGTAATTGAAAATTTAAAGAAGGGGTCCCGAAAGTTTGAGGAGTCTAATCGTTTGCTTGAGTCAAAAGTTTTGAAGTTAAAAAATGATTTAAATGACTCAAGTAGTGATGGTAGCGGCTAATCTTGTTCTAGTGGTTCGATTGTAAAAGCCAAAACCATAGTTTGGTTTAGAGCATCAACCACATCCGAGGGTATTAGAAAAGGTCAACCTAAAAGTCCCATTCCTCTTCGTGTTTTCACATGTTCGCATTGTTGTAGGAAAGGTCACCTTAGAAGTTTTTGTTTTGATCTTAGAAAAGACCTTAGGAAGATTAAACGTAGTGTCTCATTGGTTTCTGAAACCCATTGTGTTAGGTATACACCTGTTTGGGTTAGGAAATCCATTTTGGAGATGCTAAATGCTTCGTTGGTTGATTCTCACATGCATGCACATGATTCATCTCTTGCTATTTCTTATGAATAGTAGCTTGCATGTTTGTCATATTCTAGTCTGCTTCATGATATTTTCATTGCTAGTATTATGACATATGTATCATTTTGTATTATAATTTTCAATTGTTTGAGTCTTATTTGAAAAATACAAAAAGATTTTTAATTTTGAGAAAATATGTTTGAAAAGACAAAAAGATTTTCAATTTGTTTTTTGAGTTTACATGTTTGATGTGGCATATTGGTGTGCTTGGACCCCCCCATCTTTTCATTATCCATGTGGTTAGGACATTTGGTCATTATTATCGATACTTAGAATGATCTTAACCATTATTTATATGGGGTGGTTTCGAAGTTGATATGCATTTTGATTCGACTTTGTATATATGACAACATTGCACACATGCACGAGTTTATATGGATGGTTGATTTTTCTTGCATATTTGAATTTGTGAGGCATTTTTATCTCAATCTTGTCATCTATGCATAAGTAAACTTAAGGAGAAGTGTGCATGTAATAACCGTTTACCGTGAGGATTTGAATTTAAAAAAATGATGAGTGATTCACGGGAAAGGGCTGCGAGAGTTCAAAATTAACTCATCGTGAAAGCCACCGTTTAAAAGAGCCCAAAAGAAAAAGCAAAATGCTTAGAAAAGGGCCAATAAGATTTTCTCTATGTTGAGAATGTTAGAAACCTCAAAATAACTTGAAAAAGTATGTTTATATGAGGGTGTTTGGTTGGAGAAAATTTAAACGGGTTTGCACAACTAATCCTAATGTTAAATCATTGCAATTTGACGCTATTATTTGTAAAATCATCAAAATTCTGGATTTGTGTGCATGTAGTATGTTTAGTTCATTAAGCTCACACTTTAATTGTCATTTGTCTATGATAAAGTTTGATGATTTATCGCTATCAATTAGAGCTTCTTGATCGTTTCGATGTGTTGGAATTGTGACTCATTTGTTTTAGTTTCACACCTATTCATTCCATGTCCATGTTTGAGCACATCGGTACTATGTTTGCATGTAACTCGCATTTTTAGTGTTAATGAGTTTTTGCGTTTTGTGTTAAAAGCTTTCTGTTTTAGCACTATTTTGCTTCTGTCAGTCCCTTCCTGGAATTTTTTGTGGAAATTTTTTCACTGGGCAATACTTTATAATATTTCTGGGAAACTGGGAAATTTTGACAAGTCGCGCGAAGTCGTTCTAACGACATCTCATCTCGTGCGAACAACTTATATTCTTCGTTCGAGCGACTTCCTCGTCTCGTTTGAGCGAAGTCCCTGGCTCGTTTGAACGACATGGTGAAAAATGTCTTCTGATTGGTTTGCAGTCCTCTGGCTTAATTTGATATATTTTTGGTACTACAAGAAGCATTTTTTGGATTAATTTGTTTCTTTTATGTTCCAAATTGGTATTTTGCATATATGTCTGCTTATCACACTTGATTTGACTGGTATACTCTTTGTGTGATTCCTTGGTTTACTAGCTACTATTTTGGCATTACATGATCTTGTTTAGCTGGTTTTCTCATGTTTATCTAGCGGTTTTCATTTTTCAAAATTGGTATCAACTTGATTCTATTTGGTATCATTTTATGATGCTAGATATTTCATATTGGTTTATCTATTCACCGGATTTTCTATTCGAGACAAAAAGGGGGAGAGATGTATGTGATGTAGGGGGAGATTTGTTGAGTGCTACTTTAAGTTTCAAATTGGTAACAAATTGGTATCAAATAATTTCTCACATGTTTTCAAATGATAAGGTCTTATTGAATATATAAATTGGTTTCATTTGTTCCTCCATACTTCACTTGGTATTTGTTTGTCTGTTTCATATGTGTAGGTATGCTTCAGCGATTTGAGATTTCAAGTCTACATCAGATTCAAACAGTTCATGCTTGCCGGTGCTACATATATTAGTCCGTGTCCTGTATTTTTGATTTTGGGTTTATGGGATGGGACTTAGGAGTCATACGGATTGACGTCTCGGTTAGGCATTTCACTGGTTTAGTTTTTTCCCGGAATAGTCAAACGGGGAGATTTGTAAGGACATAAATTTCCAATTGAGTCCCTGTATTGTTTTGACTTAATTCCGTGAACAAAACTGTGTTTGTAATATGTCATAGGGAGAATTTTATTTTGTCACGATCCCACTTGGTCTATGACGTATTGAAGAAATTGAAGACGTTGCGGTAAAGCTTCAAAGAAATAATCATGCCGATGTTTATTTGGTGCAAGTTTACTCGTCTTCAAACTTAATTTCATTCCGAGATCACTCAGGTATGAATGCGTATAATTAATGGTGCTCGAAATTATTTTATAAAAGATAAGGATGTAATTTTTATATAAAAAAATGTTTTTTAATGTTTTAAAAAGTGTTATAATGGTTTAAACTTCGTTTTATGACGATAAGCTCGAAATAGAGTTTGACTAATTTGTATCTCTTTGTTAAGAGACGTTTAATCTAAAAGTCAAAGAAAGTCAAACTTTCGCAAGGTCGCTCAAACGACATTGGATCTCGTTCGAACGAGATACAATGTCGCGCGAACGACATGCTTAAGTCGTTCGAATGACACTTTTTTCGAGGCAGCGTTTAAATCCTATTTAAACAGAGTTTGCATCATAATTTCGCAAGTGTGATTTATGGAAAAAAGTTTTACAAACCAGAACCTTTTTTGCACATGTTTTCTAAGGTTTAAAAGTCTTAAACACATCCTTAGAGTTTGCAAAGATCCGAGTTATCATTCCTATATGTTTAAGTGATCTTGCGGTACCAAAGTTGTTTGTTCTACACATTGAACACAAATTGTTTTGCGGTGAAGAAGCGACGGACATCGTGTTCGATATCGTAGACGTATCAAAGCCATATCGGTGGACACCGAGACATACGTGGACGCGTGTGTTGTGGACAGAGATCGTGGAAGACGGAATTTATCCATGGGCACTATTGAAGAACGGTTAAAGATCAGAAGGAGCGTCAAGACCCATGGGGATCAAGTCTTAGTGTAAGGCTAATCTGTCTTTATAAAACCACTGTTCATAGTGATTGTCTGGCTTGGGCCGTCCGGGGTTGTTTTCCTGCTTTGGGTTTTTTCCTCGTACATCCGGCGTTGTGAGTATTCTTTACTTTACTTTACTTTACTTGCTTTAATCACTAGATGCATGTTTTTGATTAATCAAGATAAAATTGGTTTAAAGTAAGAATTGACTTTTCACAACTTGGTTTGGTGCATAATTAAAAGTTGGATCTTTTTCGGAGAAAAATTGGTTTTGTTTGAAAACACACACATCGGGCCACTCACGAACTTCTCAGAGCTAAAGTGTACGAGGAAAGTAAAAATGTACAGAACTCGTGGATTTCATACAAGCCTCTTAAGTTCTTTCGAGCGAGCGCAAAAGATAAAAACCTCGTTGAAGCTGAAATGACTTACTATGGTGTAATCCGAAATATATTTGAAATGGATTATATAAGCTTCAAAGAGGTTGTATTTTACTGTAACTAGGTAAGAGTTGAGGATAAAAATGCTTATAAAATTGATCCTGTCACCAATTTGATCATGGTTGACTTGTCCAAGTTGAAGAGCAACCACCACATGAGCGATGAGCCGTTTGTTTGTGCATTTCAAAAGGTTAACCAAGTGTTTTACTCAGAGTATATCAACAACGAGCCATGGTCAATTGTCCTATACGCGCCAAAGCGTCTAAATAGTAGTGTGGATGACTTGGCTGCTCCTACCGAATATCGATCCATTTTTTATGATAACCGAATTTGAAATAATTTTTTGATTTGTAATAAATATTCCAATTTGTACTTTATCAATCCATTTTTAATGCTTTTAATTGATTTTCACTTTATCATTTTCTCTCTTGTGTAGTGTGTATGTGTGTGGGCAGTAGGGGGGATGTTTCGAATTTGTAGTAATTGTACATATTATGAGCTAGATGATATTGTTTTGGAATTCAGAATTGAGGTGTTAAATAGTAACAATTCATTTGGATTTGTAATAATTGTACATATTTGCATGTCTTCTTCTAATTCATTTTGATTTGTACTAATAACAACATTTTTTTACAGCAAATGTCTCCTTCAGGTATTAAGGCGAGGGTGATGATGCTGGTTATGATGATGTCGTCTGGGCTCGGTGGTAGCAGAGGCGACGAGGGCTCCTCGGCCCCTAGGCTCCCCAAATATGGAAAATTGGGGATGGCCGTCGAGAACAAGACGGGGCTATTAGCGATATCCCTCGAGCTGGTAAAGACGATCATCGACCCAAGGTACACTTGTTGGAGGGAGGTGCCAAATGAGCTCAAGTTATCTGTTTGGGTGGCACTACGGGTAATGTATTTATATTTATATTTATCTAAAAATTTCAATTTCGATTTCATTTTATATTTATATATATTTATATTTATATTTATTCGCAACTAACATTGTTTTTGTTGGACAGGAACAATTCAACCTGGATCCAAAGCTACGCAATTCCGTCTTGGAGCAGTTGAGGGAGCAACACAAGACGTGGAAGATAAATATGCGGATCCGGTACTTTGGGAAGACCTGAGAGTCCGTTATCCGAATGCGTGAATCCATCCAGTCGAAGGATCCAATCTCATTGGCAAAATGGCAACAGTTCATTGACAATGAGATCGGGGAGTGACAATTGGCATCTCGCCAATCGGGGAGGAAAAATCGGGCAAAAAAGACGAACGTGCACTACTTCGGCCGGACGTCTTATGCCGAGGTGGAGCATTGGATGATAGTAAGATTTAATTTTTCTATAACTACAAAAATATATTATTCTTCATTATTTTACTTTGCGGGGCCGATACAAATTTTACTTTATTTTATTTTATTTCAGGGGACAGGGAGTGGCCCTAAGGGTAGGCTACATAGGCTCGACACTTATGTGGATATTCGTACGAAGAAGGGGAACGATAAGGAGGTTTCCCCAAGCGTCGTGGTCACAATTGTAAGTAATCCGACAGTTTACTTTTTGTTAATAACGTTATAATTTTTTTATTTACTTATTTTACTAATTATGTGCTTTTTGTCATTTCAGGCAAAACTTAAGGAAGTGCGTGAGTGGAAGTTTGATGCCAATAAGGCATCTTTGTCCAAAGATGCACTCATCCAAGTGCTTGGCGCTGATCGCAAGGGGAGGACAAGGGGGGTGAGCTTGCGGGTGGCCAAATCTAGGATCATTGGATTGGAGACGAGCAACACCGGGTTGGCTCAAACGGTGGACTCACATAACACGAAGCTGTCCCGTTTTGAGGGAATGGTCGAAGATATGTTCTCATTCATGAAGCATTCGTTGGGCGGAAACCGTAAGGGGAAAGGGAAGGAGAAGGTTTTGGATAAAGTGGTGGAGGAGGAGGTGCAGGAGGACGAGGTGCAGGATGACGAGGATGTGGACCTCGCTGCTTCATCATCGACACGTGCGGACTTTGATGATCCACTCCCCTATTTGGCTCCCTTCAACTGACCTATGTCAACACTTGGTTGGCCGAGCGTGTTTATACTGGACATATTTGATGGCCAGCGGATAGGCCGGGGGTTGAGGGACCCGAATACTGTCCAGGGTATGCCAGTTCATGGGTGTTTGCTTCAAGACATCGAGTCCAAGGTGCTCGTCACGCATGTGATACCCGAGAAGGAGAAGTCCCCCTTGTGGTTGCGCGAACAATGTTGCACTATGTATATTGGTGGGTGTGTCAATTCGTATATCGTGTGGCCTAGTCACCTCCTCAGAGTTAACCTTATCCCAGACATTTAGTGACATTATTTGAATTGAATTGTTGTTTTAAGTTGTTATATTTGAATTCTATTCGGATTATATCGTGATGCATATTGTTTTGAATGTAAATTTTCATTATCTCTATTTTATTTGGATATATATAATATTTGAACAGGTACAACATTGCTATAACAGGTACAAATATACTACTGGGCAGTGGCAGTGGCCATACTGCCCAGCAAATTTTTTTTCAATTCTGCCCAGAATTATCACGGTCAATGACTGTGATAATTTTTTATTAAATGTCACGGGTTTGTCACGATCCTTAACCGTGATAAAACTTGTCAAGGTCAAGGACCGTGACAAGTCTAACGAACTTTTCACGGTCAATAATCGTGACAAGTCCATGATAACAAAAGTTGTCACCCCCAGAATTGTCACATTCATTGACCTTGACAAGTCCAACTTGTCAGGGTCAATGACCGTGATAATTCGAAAGATTTGGTGTAGTGAAAGGAGGTTTTTTCATGGAAAAGTTTGTTATTCTCTCAACGATCCTCCTTCTAGATGATGAACATATTAAGTTTTCCATATAGCTGCATTTTGAGTGATTCAGAAGCTGGCCAGATTCAGTTTCATAAGCTTTGCTAAACTTCATTAAGTTTTTTAGAGATATTTGGGAGCTAAAAGTGACAATAAGAACATCATCAGCAAAAACAAGGCAAGATTCCATTAGGCTACCTGAAGGCATTGATAATGCATCAATTTGGACATATAGGAACAGGTTATGTATAACTCTATTAAGAACCTCAGTAGTTAGGACAAAAAGGGCAGGTGAAAGAGGATCGCCTTATCTCACACCAAGTGTTGACCGGAAAAAACCTTGAGGAGAGATATTAATCAAAATAGAAAACTAGCAATCCAAGATGAGTCTCCATGTCAAGTCTTTAAAAATCTTTATTGAAACCAAATTTTCATAGAACCTGAGTAATTGAGCTGTCTGTCCTAAATTTTAAAATTGCACATCATCTCTTGATTTAGGAGAATATGTTCAGTTATTTCCCTCCTTTTTATGAATCCATCTTGGTTTGGTGAGATATTTTTTTAAGGAGAGAGCCCAATCTATTGGATAAGATCTTAGAGATGAGTTTTTTGAAGATATAGCATAGGCTTATAGGTATGTAATCAATGCATTGTCTTAGGTTTTCAATTTTCAGGATGAGGGTGATTAAAGTGGATGACCAACTCTTGGGGATACAACATCCTATAAAAAACTAGAGATAGCTACAAATAGGTCATTACAAATAATGGACTAACACTACTGATAGAAAAGAGCATTGAAACCATCTAGTCCTGCTAATCTTGAAGAATCCATTTCCCAAACAACCTGTTTAATTTCTTCCATGGATGGGGTAGATGAAAGTGTAGAGTTTTCTTGATCAGATAGGAGCTTAGGTATGTGTCTAAGAAATGACAACTTATTAGGGGATATAGTATGGAGTAGTGAGAATGTTTTTGAAATGAAGTGAATGAATGAGAAATTAAAGAAAGGAATGAAATCCAATTCTCTTGCTCATCCTTTACCCTCGATATATGGAGTTTGTTCCTCTTTTGATTCACCATTGCATGAAAAACCTTCACATTTTCATCTCCATCTTTTAGCCATTTAATTCTAGCCTTTTGCCTCTAATACTGCTTTTCTAGAGACAACTTAAATCTTAGGTCTTCCATAGCCCTTTTATACTTAACCTCTGCCTTTTGAGTGTGTCTTTTCGAAGAACATCATCTTCAGTTTCTCAGATTGAGTAGAAGATATCTCTAAATTTTTCTTTGTTCCACTAAGATAGAGCAGCCTTGTTGCCTTGAGTTTTTGAAAGAAGACCACCATCGGACTTTCAATAAATTCAATGCTCTTAGAGTTTTCTACCACTGAAGAGAAATCCTTATGCTTAATCTAGAAGTTTTGAAATATAAAGCTCCTATGTTGGAAATCATTTGGTTCGGTCAATTTGAGGAGGAGAGGGAAATGGTCAGAGTTCGTTCTATTAAGGTGATTGACTGTGGAGAAATTTACTACTTTAAGCCATTGAGGATTAGAGACCACTCTATCTAACCTTGCCAAAATTCTTTTATCCCCTTCTCTATGATTGCACCAGGTATGTTTTGATCCAGTAATAGGGATTTCTTAATGGACTTCCACACCTAAAGTGCAATTAAATTATTATACACCATTTATATCAATTTTATTCTCACCTTGCTTCTCACTTGAGGTTGCCATAATATTGAAATCACCACCAACTATAGTTGGGGAATTGATTTAGCACTATTGAATGATATCATCCTAAAGAGATGGCCTCTCCTATTTTGTGCATCTACCATATACTGCCATAAATTTCACTAAAGAAGAAATAAAAGGGTGTTGAATCTCAAGTGTTATTGATTGGTTGGAGGTTTGGATCAAATTTGTAGCCTAATTTTGCTTCTATAGAATCTAAATGTTACTATAAGAGTTTGCAATACCATTTGAGGAAATCAACTTTTGAATGAGGTCCATCAATTTGGAACCATAAACTTTTTAGTTCCATAGTTGAAACTACTGAAACATTATGGATACTTATTAATTTTTTAAGACTTCGGACAGTAGGCTTATTTCCTATTCCTCTAACATTCCGTAAAAGAATATTGATCATTTGGAGATAATAAGTAAGGGAGTTTGAGAAGAAAATTTCTTACCCTAGGATCTAGTCTTGATGGTAGAAAAACTCATGGCAGTTTCTTCTTCTTCTTCTTCTTCTTCTTCTTCTTCTTCTTCTTCTTCTTCTTCTTACAAGTGGAGATGACCTCCTCATTTCTAAGGCATGCATATTTATTTGAGCGGACTAGAGAAAATTTTATAAAGCTATTAGGTTCCTCTTCTTGCCCTTATCCAGTAGATAAACTGTTTCGGCACTAGTCCATAGAAAGTCTTCTAGGTGAAACATTATTTGAGGAAATCCAATTTTTGGTAGATGTCATCAATTTTCTTTTAGGATTCTTTGGGATTTGGAAAGGTATTTGAAGTTTGGGTGTTAAGGCATAGGTCTTATCAATTAATTCTCCCTCTTCAATATCTTGGGTAGGTTCTTTGTCATGAGAAAATTCAATGGAAAAACTGTTGATGATTCTAAAAAAGCAAGGTTAGGATTGCAATATCCTTTCTCCAGTTTAATGATAGGTGTATGATCAGAGGCCTTTTGTTTAGGGAGTTGTGCCTGTTTGCTGGACTCACTTACTTCAAATTTTAAGTTCACTTTTATCCAATCATGGCTCACTGGTTTAATTGAATCTATACCTCCTAAGGGATTGTTGTCTAGGTCTTCCTTGTGCTTTAGGACTCTAGGTTGTCTCTGATTAGTATCAAATCAATAACACTCAATATTAGAGTGTCCTTATCTTTAGCATTGTCTACAAAATTCTGGGACTTTTTCATATTCAATTATTTTCTAGAAGCCTGAGTCTCCATTTCCAATCTATACTCTTTTAAGAAGAGTCTTGAAGAGATCAACCTCCACACAAACATGAGCCAGACTAGGCCGAATCAAACTAGCTATCGATTCATCAATCTTTAGAGGCATAACAATCAGCTGGGCAATTGAGAATAAGGCAGACATAGAGAATAGGTGGATAGGAAGATAGGGTGGGGCAATCCAGATAGGTGTCATGGTGTAGTCTTCATTAGCCTTGAAATGAGGGGTCTATTTGAGAACTTTCATAGGGGATTTGTGGATATACCATTGGCTTCGCAAAAAAACTCTCAGGTAATCCTCTTTACAATGCAAATTTATGAGCACATGTTATTCATCCAGTAAACCTAAAGAGAATCATCTTTTAGAGGGAAAGAGTGAACGGTTAATCTGATGACATACATGGAGGGATGACCAAAACTAAATTTCCAAATCAAAGAAAAGAGAAATGATTCAGAAAGTGATTGGATATCTTCATTAGAGAAGAGGACATCAAGTTTACCTTTGAAAGTGCATGGTTTTTTCAAGGAATTACAAGACATATCATGGTTTTCAGGAAGGAGGGATGCAAAGGATTTGGCATTTATCTTTGTCTTATATATAAGTCGTCTATGTTGACATGTAAACATTATTAGTACTAGTGGGATTGATTGGGCTGGAGAACGATAGTATTTTTCTCACGAGGGTGTCCACTTTCAATACCTTTGTTGATTGTGTGCGCTTGTTTTTAATGTTTTCATCATCGCCATAATCAGATCTAATTAATTAATTGAGTAAATTCCAAAATTGACCATAGTTACGTTAATTGAATTTAGTTAACATGTAATTTTATTGCGTGTGTAAAATTGGACCAATTGTTTTTAGTAAACTTGAAATTTGGTATCAACTGAATTGTCTTATGTTGTAACGAGTTGATTTTCAAACGATTTTCAATTATGAGCAATTTTGAGGACATAATTAATTTTTTAAATTAAGAAATATTTTATCGAGCCCCCTCCAACTATCTTGAGATTACAGGTCCACCCTAAAAAAAATACGACAAACTCACCCCCTCAACTATCAATTCGTTGCAATCAAACTCAAACGTCGAATTCCCACTTTTTCATAACAAATTGAGTAAAATTCCCCTCATCCAATTTAAAAACCCAAAACTTAGAAAAAAAGTTTCAAAATTCAAAACCCCCTCTCTCACCAACACACCCACCCATCTCCACCTTCTCACCAACACACCCACCTCCACCACCTAAAATTCCATAACAAGCCAATATATTTGGACAACACCTGTCGAAAACTACCACCACCGGAACAAACAAAAGAAAACATCGTTAAACCAAAAAAAACATTCGAACAAACCAAACCAACCCACCAAATTAAACACAAACCCACCAAAAAAAAGGATCAAATACAAAAAAGTCCATCAAACATTTTTTAATACACATTTAGTCCAAGCTTTTTAGTTTTGGTACAAAATAAAAAGGCTTGGACTAAATGTGTATTAAAAAAAGTTCGAGGGATTATTTGGTATGTCTAAAAAAAATTGATTTAAATAGCGTCAAGCGAAATCTTATCAATTTTAAATTGGGGCTTTTACGGTCTAGTCCTTGGACTAATAATTTTTGACAAAAAACCAGGCCCAACAAATTTTAAACGATTAGGTCCAACATATAAATAGCCTAAAATTAAAACAAGCACGCACTATTAAGAAATCAAAGCACCAAAAATTCTCTTCGATCAAAACCCTAACTCTCTTCGATCAAACCCTAATCGTTGAAGTTCTAACGAGCATTTTACATTCTAAATCAAATTCTTCCAAACACCACTAACAAGTATGTATACATTCTCTTATCACCTGTTTATCCTTATGTATTTTGTGTTCTCATATGTATAAATTTGTAGACACATGGACTGATGAAATCACATTCTTCTTCTTCATGATATGAAAAAAAAATATTTATTTCCCTCATATTAATTGCAAAACACACTTTTTGCATGTTAGATATATGTATTTCATCATTGTACTTTTCCTCCTGTGTAAATTTATCAAGGACTAGGAATATATACATGATTGGAATATGTACATGTGCAAGCCCTATTTTATTGCGTGTACTATGTGTATTTTGCGTGTACTATCAAAAAGTACACGCAAAATACACAGAGTTCACGCACATTGAAATTGAATTTCTCAATTCAATATGCGTGAACTTTTATGTTTTATATGTGTACTCTATAAAATATAAATTTCAAATCCATATTTGATCAATCCTATGATATTTTGGTCTACGCCAGCGGCATTTAAATGATATTACATGAGTTTGTAAGAAGTATTATTATTGTGTTAATATTTAGGACTGTTTTTGGTCCGCGCCAGCGGCATTTGAATGATATTTTATTAGTTTGTAATCAGTATTATTGCGTGTACTTTTTAATTTTTTCGTGTACTTTGTTGAAAGTACACACACATTGAAATTCAATTTGTTCAATCCAATATGCGTGTACTAATATGTATTATGATTGTAATATTTTTTATTATTGTGTTATTGTTTAGGAATCATACGATCAAGCATGTTCAACTACAAACTGCTTCTTGCACGTTCGAAGATCTTAACAATACAAAATCTTTCACATTGATAGTCAATAGTACTAATGATAACGAAATTCATTTTCTCCTTCGCATCAATGATAGAGATAAAAGGTTACTTAGTTTCTACTACTACTATGAAGACATTTACTGCACTTTTGATGTACAACAGCTTCAAGTAACTGGATCGAAAGCGAAGGATTTAGCTAAACGAATTGAGCAGTATTGCTTAAGGGGTTTTGATAATGTTGGAGCTTTTAGCATGCAGCTATTGTACCACTTCTTCACAGATATGTTAGGAATAGAGAATCTTGGTTTTTGACTTGTCGAACAACATCTGTTAGGTATTACCATGAAATTGACGATATATATTATCGCCTTTAGCATGTATTTTGTCGAGACCTGTATAAATTGTTTGTGAGAATATTGCATGTACTTTTGTTAAATACGCTTGTATTTTATTGTTTTAGTCTATGTTTTATTCTAATTCACATGTATTTTATTTTTTGTACATATCATTATAGGTTAGTAATTTAAATTTTGTTTATAGATCAATATAATGGGGATGAAGATGAAGGCAAGACGAGGAAAGAAATAAAAAAAAAAAGAACAGTTCTGATGATAGTTCCAGTTCCAGTTCTAGTGTGGCATTGAAATCTAAACGTCCTGTAAAGAAGAATGACCAATATCGATCCAATATTGTTAGGTTTCTCCATGATTTGCATTAGATTAAATAGAAAATAAACAGTAGGCATATTAAACTTCTTAAGAAGACTTTTGGGAGCTTTTCAATCCCTACTACAGTGAGAAAGTAGTAGAATTGGACCACAAGAAGACGGATAAAAATCTTTTATCAATTATCCAGCTGTACAATACAGAAACCAAAAGTTTCCGTGTGAAGAGTAGGATTGTAATAATGTCAATAGATATAAGTGAAATATTTGGCGTACCACTGGTTGAGGGTTTAAAATCAATAGAACTGAAAAGGCGATCGAATACTGTTCAAAAACCTAAAGTACAAGCATGATACTTTGTAAAAAGAATAAGAAAGTCAGAAATATTAAATGGTTTGAAGAAATCAGTTGAATTGGAGACAGATGAAGGCATTGCCGATTTTGTAAAAATTGTGCGTCTCCACTTCTTGAACACGTTATTTTTCTCCAACTCAAACTTCACCCTTGCAGAATTTTAGTTGAAATACATCGACAATATTGAGAAAATGAATAAGTATGATTGGGCATTTGCTGTGCATGAGTTTCTCATGCATTCACTTGACAAATCAGCAAGTTCAAAACCTAGCACAGTTACTGAATTTGTCATTTTCCTTCTGGTGAGCAAAAAACGTCATGATATTTCAAAATTTACATACCAATACTCACGTGTACTTAATAAAAATCACGGGTATTTTGAAAATAGACGTGATATTTTCAAAATACACGTGATATTTTTGCATGTATTTTGAAACTACACGTGATATTTTCACGTGGATTTTGAAAATACACGTGATAACAAGTGTATTTTGAAAATACACATGATGTTTCACGTGTATTTTGAAAATACACATGAAAATATCACGTGTATTTTCAACATGCACTTGTTATATTTACAAAACATAGTACACGTGTACTTTGTAAAATACAAGTGTACTTTATAAAGTAGAAGTGAAGTTTCAAAATACACATGATATAAGACGTGTTCTTCGTAAAATACATATGATATTTTCACTTGTATTTTCAAAATACACGTGATAATTTAACGTGTATTTTGAAAATACACGTCTTATATCACGTGTATTTTGAAACTTCACTTCTACTTTATAAAGTACACTTGTATGTTACAAAGTACACGTGTACTATGTTTTGTAAATATAACCAGTGTACTTTAAAAATACACTTGTTATATTTTTTTTTCAATATTATAAATGTACTTTAGAAAGTACACGTGAACTTGGTAAAAATCACATGTACTTTCAAAATATAATTGTAAAATTTGCAAAGTACACGTTTAATTTTGTGTGTATTTTGAACAAATCACTTATACTTTCCATTATGAATACCTAGGTAATACAATTATTTATATCATTTTGTTTTTTGTATGATCACAGTATTGGGCATGTGAAAATTTTGAAATTATTTCTCCTGTTGAAGAATTTAAAGATAAGACGCCAAATTTCCTGAGGTGGAAATTATCTTCTTTGAGACAGTGGTTTGTGAAGAATGACATCGCAACAGAAACTTTGAAGCATGTTGATAAATAAACCAGCTTCTAAGGACAGTTCTGTACAAAAGGAATCTCAGTTTGAAGGGCCAAGTTACTCTTTGAATATTTCTACAAAAAGTCCTATACATGTTGATTCATCATCAGAAAAAGTTGGTGAAGATATTAATGACAATGAGTTTTCACATGGTTGGAATATTCCCCTTAAAAACATTGTGACTCTAAAGAAAAAGAAGGGAAAAGATCAACCAAAGGTTAATTTGGAGGAATAAATTGTTGTTTTGAAAAGGGAATTGTTGGAAAAAAATAACCAACTATCTAAAGCAGCTGAAGACTTTAATGGTGCACTTGAGAAGGTGACCTCTTTGGAGATGGAGAGTGCCATTTTGAATGTACAGTTGCAGGCAGATCGTGATTCATTTTTTGAAGCCCATGAGGAAATGAAGAAGTTAAAGGTGGAGAATTCCAACTTTTTGAAGGAAAAAGATTTACTAAATAAGTTGGAGGTGGAAAATGCCCAACTAGTTGAGTTAAACAATTCTTTAAAAGAAAAGCTTGATCAAGTCACAATGAGTGACTTGGATAGAATTAAAGAATTGGATGAATCTTTGAAAAAACAGGCCGAATTAATGCGAATTTTGGAACAAAAAAATGGATATCTGTCTATGAGTAATAAAGATCTAAAAAAAAAGTATGATGATACATTGCAAAAATGGAAAGATGCTGAAATAAAAAAGATGACATTGAGGCAGAATCTTGAGGAGTCAGAATTGAAAAGAACTCAACAGGTACTTTTGATTATAAATAATGCAGAGTACACGCATATTTCCTAAAGTACACGCATATTTCGTTAAGTACACGCAGTTTTCCTAAAGTACACGCAGTTTTATTTCATAGTATTTTTAATGCAGTTTTATTTGATATTAGAAATAATGCAGAGTACATGCATTGTTTGATTAAAAATAATGCAGTTTTATTCAGGTATTGCTTATAATGTAACATTCTTTTTGTATAACAGGAAAACAATAATAAAATCCTTAATGACGAAATTTCGGAGTTGAAGAAAATACTTGATGAATCAACACTGAAAAAAACTGACCAGGTATCTATAAAGTACAATAGATATATAGTACACGCATTTACTTTCTAAAGTAAACGCAAATTATGTTGAAAGTACACGTGTATATTATAAATTTTATAAAGTACACGTATTTTATAATACATGCGTGTATATTATATAATACACGCATGTCTTTATAAAATACACACGTGTACTTTATAAAGTAAAAGCAAAAGAAAATGAATCATTGTTTCAGAAAATGCTTACAATCCAACATTTCTTGTTAAATATATCAGGCAAACACTAATAAACAACTCATGGACGAAATTTCAAGTTTGAAGATTGAACTAGCCTCAAAGACAGTTCAGGTCACCCCCAAAATATTCAAAACAAAAGGGCCTCTTACTGGAGGACAGAAGAAAAGAAAAGTTGACCGCGAAACCGAGAAGCATGAACCAATTAAGAAACAAAAAGAGTCAAAGCTGAGAAAAGACCCTCTAACAATAGCTCAATAAATGAAAGAAACTCACTTCAAGCTTGAAGCAATCAAAGTATACAAATATCTCGATGAAGGTTCGAAGAAAAAGATTTAAGAGTTTATTCAAAAGGCTGCGCCAGGGTAAAGTGTATTGTTTTATGATTTATCACTTCGCTAATTTATCTTTTTTTGGTGCAAAAGAATAAGGTTATTATTATTATACAATTCTTATTGCTTATATAAAATACAGGGAATTTATTTTCCAAGGGCTGGTTTCGTATGTCCCATGGGAAGATTTTGTTGAAGTCTTCAAGAATCAAGAAATTTCAAGCCAAGTATGTAGTTCAAATATTAGACATTCATTAAATTTCAACATTATTATTTCCTTACCATTTTATATTGTGTGAAACAGATAATACTTGCCTTTAGTGAAGTATTGAGGTTTAAATTGTCAGAGGAAGGGATATCCCACTCACACACTTTTTCTGATTATTGTTGGGTAAGTACAATTAAACCGAAAGCTTTGTGAAACAAAATATCAGTTTTTTTTACTAACACAATGTCTATAATTTTTATTCAGATAGAAACTTGTAGCACAAATGAAGTCAATAAGAAGGGAGAGTTATACAGAGATATATTTGAATACTTAGTCAGTTGTAATAATTTCTTCATTGTACTAAGACATAGCATAGAACATTTCACTTTACTTGTGATGTACAAAAAAGAAAATAAAGTGGTCCACATGGATTCCCTTCGATCGAACGACAAGGAAAAAACACAATATTCTTCGATGATGCGAAAAAATTGTTGTACTTATATTATACATGTGTACTTTATCATATATTGCGTGTACTTTGTATTAGTTGCACATAATCACCCAGATTATCAAAGTACACGCATCATATTTTAAAATACATGTGAAATGAACCGATACAAATTACGTGTACTTTAATATTATGCGTGTACTTTTAACTCTTTAGGCAAAGTACACGTGTCATATTTTAAAATACACGTGATATGAAAAAATAAATATATGCGTGAACTTTAATATAATGCGTGTACTTTTCACTCTTTAATCTTCATATACTCTTTTATTTATATACACAAAGTATTTGTCTTCTTAACAGTTTCTGTCTTCCAAAAAATACTGTGCCTATTGAAGACTGCAGCAGAAATAATAAAAAACAATGGTTTCAAAATTCAGAGAAAGTTTGATGAAGGTACATCAAATGAGTTTACATTGGATGATGATCCATTGACAGAGCAAGAAAAAAGGACAGTATATTTCTTGCTGGAAAGTAATCTCAAATTTGACCTAAAAAGAGATCACGAATGCCCTTAAGCAATATAATGGCTAAGAAAAAATTCATTTCTAAAAATTACTAATTTGTATAATTTTAAATGTTTATAATTAATTTATTCAATCAAATGGTTAAAATGAATGAATTCAACAATTTTAAAAGTACTCAAATAGGTTCCTTACAAGTAAAACTGTAATGACTCGTTTTACAACACCTCGAGCAAGTAACTTTCCTTACTGTGATCTCACTAGAAGACTTTATTCTCTTATTTCTTGGCCTGCCTGTCGGTCTCTTAGTCGTTGGTGGAAGGACAAATGGATTTTCAGGTATATGAATATTTAAGGAAATCAAATAAAAAAGAGGAACTATAGGTATCGAGTATGATTTTCTTTAGAAAGATACCTTATAGTACTCCTCAATATAATCATAAATAGTGGTCCCTTTCCTCCGCACAACACAAATAGCATGAGAACATGGAAAACATCTAATCTGCCAACTCTTACAATAACAAGTCCTTTCTCCTAAGTCAATTGTTGCTCGCACTTCTGAATGAACTTCAAATAAATTTTGACTTGAGCGACTAATAGTCAAATGTCGGATTTTATTCCAATTTTCATTCAGTAACTTTTGAAAAAAGGACATAGCTCATTTGTCCAAGTGTCAAACTCAGCAAGTTTGTTTGCATTGAAATTCATAATCTTCACTCTCAATTTATCAAGCATATTCATTACTGGTAAATGCCTTTCCTCTAATATCCATGAATTGAATGACTCTGCAACTCTAGATGCCATGTCACCATACCGTTTACCAGGGAAATATGCACATGACCAATTCTCGGGAGGTAAACTATCAATGAAATCAGCAATAGCAGCTCCTCTTTCCTTCTTCAATGCTTCAATATTCTTGTGAAATACATCTACTGAGACAGCATATGCACAAGAAAAAAATCTTTAATAATTTTCTTTCGAAATCCGGCACAATTCCCACGATTTTTTTTTATATTCCCTTGTAAATGATGTATACAGTAGGAATGTGCAGACAACGGGAAGACCCTCGAAACAGCTTCAAGTAATCTATTGTTTCGATTTGATATAAATGTTATGTTTCGATATTGCTCCACTACTGCATTATACAAATTGACAAGAAACCACATCCAGTTATCTTCAGTTTCAGAATCAACAACAGCATATGCAACAAGAAAAAGGCCTGAAATATAAAAATACATCAAAATTAAAATAAATAACGTATCCATGTACAACACTTCGTAAATTGATGCTGCTGGCGCAGACCTTAAAACACATGGGAAATATATTATTTGTTTAATTTAAATTGTTTGTAAATAAAAAGATAAAACATAAAAATATACCGTACACATGATAAAGATAAAAAGACATGCACGTTTACTTTCCAATCTTTTGCTTGGCTTTATTATTAACAACATTAACATCAACGTACACGCATAAAAATGTAAGGTACACGTGAACTAAACAAAATCATTCAAAGGTATTTATATTTTTAACGTGTACTTGGCTTTATTATTTCTAAATAACAACACCTATCATCAAAGTACACGCATAAAAATGAAAATCTATCTTTCGAATAAAAATGAAAGTCTATCTTTATCATGTACCTATCATCCATGACGTGCAACATGATACGTACACGCATAAAGTACACGCATAAAAATGAAAAAAATGGTTGAGCTATACGTGTGGTCTTGTCTTTATTGGGTCGTGTGGCCAAAGCCTGTGATGGCTTTGATGCAAAAACACCCTAACCCCATTTGTTGGTGTCTCAAATGGCAGAGGTTGTTGGAATTTCAAAATATATTTATTAATAATTTTGTAGATACAATCTTTCGTGAAAGTTTATGTCCATTCGTGAATAATTGTGCTCATTCGGAATGGACACGACAATTCATGAAAAGTGGTGTCTATTCGTGGGTGGTTATGACCATTCGTATAGGAACTAAGGCGCGCCTAGGCGCGAGGCTTTTTAGATACGCCAAATTTTGACCCTAGGCATGAATTAAGGCATGGTCAACAATGGTCAACATTTTTTGCGACAAGGCGTGAAAAAACGCGTGCTTTTTGGGGGTAAGGTGTGACAAAACGCGAGTTTTTTAGAAGTAAGGCGTGAAAAGCATGAGTTTTTTTTGTTTTTTTAGTATTTTAAAAAAATTGTATTTGAACTTACAAATATTTAGATATATTTTTAAGGTATGTACCATTTTAGTATTTTTAATAGCCTTGTCACAGTCAAAAAATATTAAAATATATTAAAAAAGGCCTAAACGCTTTTTCACCTTTTATTACGCCTAGGCTTCTAAGGCTCAAGTCTTGGCCTCCACGCCTCAGTCACGCCCCGCGTTTTTTAGAACCTTGGACATGACTATTCGTGAAAGGGTATGTCTTTTCATGAAAAGGGTGTCTACTTTTCTATAAGAAGGACATCACTCTTTCATTCTAATTACTAATTTTTGAGTGTCAAATCTCTGTCATTTTTCATCCCTTATATAGTTGAATAACTATAAAAAGAGTTTCGGACCTCTATTTTGGACACCAAAAATTGTTATGTTTTCCTCTCTCATTCCTCTACCTTTTGACATTATCAGGTTAATATTTCAAAGTGTTCTTGGTTTTATCAAACCATACATAGTTTGAATCAAACGAGAGATATCACTACATTGTCTCCTCAAGGCAAATTTCTACTTCAAATCCATTATGTACTCGCATTTTTTTTGTCCAAAAAGGGAGATATATTGCCTAAAAGACAACGTTTTTATAATGTGCATTGCAGTAACTTGAATTTATAATTATTATAATTCCTTTATAAATTTTCAACAGTTGTAGGCAATAATTTACTTCTGAAAAACTGGAAGGAACGGTAGTGTAACACCCTGCACAATCCAAACAATGGGGTGGCTAGCCACCGCCGCCGAACTACACCGGGTGCTACTAAATAAATATCATTCTTAGCATGAGACAGACATGAGACATAAATAAATTAATCCACAAGATAAATAATTGAACCAATCCCAAATAATAATAACAACCGAGCGATAAAAGATCCATCACATGCGAAAACTTTGAATAAATCCAATCTCAAATAATGATTTAATCAAAAACTGAATAATAATCAACTCTGAATAATCCAACTGAAATCCTCTAACAACTTTTGGAACCGAATGGCCCAATAAAAATCGAAATGAGGTCTCATAATGAAATACAACTAAAAAGAAAGTCTAACTAAATAAAGCAATAAAATGAATAAACTCCAGCTACACCTCCAAACGATAAACTCCGATAATCCTATGCAGCTTCTTTAAAACTTATCCTGAAAAGTTAGTCAACGCACGAGGTCAGATCCCCGAGTATGAATACATAATACTCCCTCCAAATAGGATCCGTGAATCCAGACAATAACATTATACGAGATAAATATCACAATAGAATAGTTTAATTAAACGCGATAAATATAAATTACTAACTACCCTCAGAAATTCCCATTTTCGAAAAGCACACCAATATGATTTTAAATCTCCAAGTCTCACAATGTTAATTTAATTAAATTAACCCAATATATCATTTTCCTCAATTTTTATCTTTATTATAGTGGTCCTCCCGCCACGGGTGGTAATCCACCAAAGTGTCACACTTCCCCTTATCAATAGCCAGTTGTTCCGTTTAAACTTTCGATCCCGCAATGTGACAAGGTTCCACGCATGACACGACATAAATCGCCCAAGCTGACCCGTTTTGACTATCCATCCCTAACACATTATGTACCCACAAATTTTAATACCCGTTATAATCCTAGGAATTAATTCTCATCTTCTCAATTTATTAATTTATCAAATTACCCGACCCTTTTTATCGATGTGAGATCCTCACAATGCCCCTTAGTCCCATACCTAAGGGTCCCGATAGTACATATACGTCGTATCCTACGTATAAGATGAATTTCCAACATTTACTCGTCCTAGTCTCATGCCTAGGCTAGCATGACGATGACAAAACATTAAATTTGCCCCATCCCGAAATATAAAATCCGAACATATACTAACTAGTTACATACCTAGAAAGCATAAATTATAACTAATGCCTACCCATTATCTCCATACCTAGTAAGCATCATATAATCAAGGTGAGCAATATACTACCTAAAAGCTCCTCTCTTCTGCGATGACAAAAGTGAATAAAACAATTCACACAATATCACAAATCATAATCACAACATGACACTTTAATCACAAATGTCACAATTCAATTTAATTCCATTAATAATATAGTCGTCGTTTTCAACATAATTATTTACATTCAATACTGTTAATTTATTTAACATGTGATATTATTCAATATGACATAATCGTTCTCTTTTATTAATCCTCTAATTTTTATAAATGTTTTCGCATCCCACATAACATATAAATAATCTCATAACTTTTACATGCGAACCTACACCCCAAAAACCATAAAAACCCAATAATCTAAGTTACGCACCCAAGGGTTTCAAGAATTAAATCATATTAAAAAGTTTTATCACAACAGATCCAAAATTTAGTGTACACTTTATCTAATTAAGTTACTAATTGATTTTATAAAAAAAATACATGATTAACGGTTTGGGTAACACTTAAGACGCATAATACCAAAGGAAGAGAATAGAGTATTCATGTCTGTGATTAAGATGAATAAAATCTGGTAGCATAGTTGGATTCCTCTAGAAAAATTAGCAAAGAAGTGTTCTTGAACAAACTTGATTAAACCCAATTAAGCCTTTCAAAACTTGTGACAAAAACTTAATTATGTTGGAGGTTAATGATTATAGTAGAAAAGAAAATATATTTGAAATTTTATCTGGAGAAAAGCATGTGAAAAGTGATTATGAAAAGTCCCCCCCACCCCCCCCCCCCCCCCCCACCCCCACGAATTATTAAGGTTATATACTAATTAGGAATCCTAATCCCAATCCAACTCTATGAAAAAGCTAGTCGAACTGCCTCAAATCTGGGTTGGTCGATCGATTGACTCCCTGGGTCGATCGATTGATCAAGCAGGTCTGAGTACAGTTCCCCTACAAAATTTTATAAGTAAAAATAATTAAAAACTAAATAAAAATCCATTTTAATTCTGATTTCAATTCCGCTTAAAGTTTTATTCTTCTAATAACCAACATATTTTACTAATAAAATTATTAAATCCAAAATTTGATTTTTCTCGAATATTTCAATTAATTAATTAATTTAATTAATAAAAATATGGGGTGTTACAGGTAGCACAATACATCCAAGTTATGAATCAGGATTTGGTGCGACTGGATCGTTTTGATGGCGAAAATTTCACATGTGTTCTTTCTCACATCTCTTAAACTGGTGTATATTCTTGATGATGGGCTTGAACATATTCCCAAACCCAAACCCGAAGACACTGAAGATATCAAGCAAAAACGTGTGAAGAGGAAAAAAGATGAATTCATATGTCGAGGACACATTCTTAATGCATTATCTCAAACTGTTTATTGTGCACATCAGATGATTCCAACGACAAAGGGATTATTAAAGGCATTGGAGATTAAATATCAAAATGAGGAAGGGAGTAACCTGTAAGTTTCTGATTTCTAACTATATGAATTATAAAATGACTAATGATAAATCTGTCATTGCGCAAGCCCATGAAATCCAACAAATAGTCAGTGATCTTAAAGCGGCCAGAATAAGCCTTCAAGATGAATTTCAGGTGGGGGTTGTTGCTTCTAAACTTCCTTTCAATTTGAATAACTTTAAGAAGAAAATTAATCATGGCGAAAAGACATACACTGTTGAATCCCTTCTTCGCCATTTTAGTATTCAAGAAGATTCTCGTATTCAGGAAAAGAAGGAAGATCAAAGTGATAATCACTCCATGGAAAATATGGTTGAGGATCAAACATCCAAAAGTACCAAAGATAACAAAATCAAAGAAAATAATGATTCAAATTTTAGGAAACAAGGTGCAAATAAAAAGAAGAAAGGTAAATGATACTTATGTGACAATCCGGTAGGGGTGTTCGCAGTCCTGTCCGATCCGGTTTTTATTAATTTTTAGGACCGAACTGATTAAATCGGTCCTAAAAAAAGGACCAAGACCAGATCGATTAAACTGGTTTTCTGGGCTTAGTCGGTCCAATTTTTTGTATGGTCGGTCCGGTCTAACTTGTCGATCCTAATCTTATCGAAATAATCTTATTAAAAATGAAACTACTCTCCAAAACTGTTCTATTCAAATTTTACCATCAAATCTTATTCTAAACGCTAGGATCTTCTAGTGAAATATCCTTCCCAAAGTCAGGTATGTGGATACCTTTTGAGATAAAAATCATGTCTAAAACTTTAGATATGGTGGTCTCTCTTTAGCCTCCTTCACTAAAAATGTGAATAGTGTTTTCTCTCACCCTCTTATACCCCAATATTTGTGAATAATGATAAAATACACTTCCCACACCTATATATATAAGTATTAAAGGTGGTTTTGGTCTAAATTGGGTTTCTGGAGAGTATGTGCCTGACTACTTTGGTATTTGAACCACACCAAGGACCTATGATAAATAATTAAGATTAGATCCAAATAAATACTCGAAAATCCTAAATTATGTTTTCCGTAATTTTATTTCATTTCTTTATTTAATCATAATTAATTTCACTAAATAGTTATGACTACACTCCAAATTAATTATCTCAAAAATCACTCAGATATAATGAGTTATGATTTGCAAAGTCGATAATAGTTCCATAATTTGATTCCCCACGTTAAACTTCCAATACTCATTTGGTTAAATTAATTTTTGCAAATTGACTTTAACCAACATCTAATCAATTCTTTGATTCTTATTCTTAAATTATTTTTCTACTCCATTGGATTATAATTAATCCACTGCTGAGGTTTACTATTGGAAACCAATCTTATAAGTCTATCAAGTGGGTATCGCAATTCAAGGTATCCCCGAACGAGGATTCCTCCAATTTACGATCTCAATCCTACTTACATAATTGTCATCCAATATGCGGAGATCAATACGATTGAATCTCACCCATAGCAATCAAAGTAACAATCACATTGGAATTTCAATCCTTATAATTATCAGGATTAAGAATTTATGCACTATTTGCAAATGGTGTGAGATTACTTGAGTCTAATCGAGATAGCCCTTAGACTCTAATATCATGAGTGGTCCTGTTTTAATATATTCCCGGGATGTACCGATTATTATACTCTATTAAACTATCACACAAGTTCCTAAACCATCATATAGGTTCTCGTTGTTGAGGTAAACTACAAGGATTACATCGCAACCATTTAGATAGGATGTCAAGTCCCTATCTAGTTTGTGAATTGCTCAATAATGTTGGAACTAGAATTCCAATCTCCTTGTGGTCATACCTAATCTGATTCATTGGGATTCCTAATAATCTCTATCGATCGACATTAAATAGGAAACAATATATTTAAGAAAATATAAAGCATTCTCACAAACTTGAGTCTTATTTCAAAATGAATAAAACAATGCTTTATTAATCAATAATAAAATATTTTACACAATAATTTTTTGAATAAACCCTAACAATCTCCCACTTAGTCTTAAGGGCACCTGATTCTCATTCCTTCTACGTGACAGCTGAAAGTCTTAGCTGGTAAGCTATTTATAAAAGGATCCTACATATTGTCTTTAGTTGCAATCTTGATCACGATGATGTCTCCCATATGGACGATCTCTTGAATCAAGTGATATATTCATGTGACACCCCGCCTAATTAAATACCGGGTGATCAGTCCTTTTATTAAATTAAAATCAAGGTGAACGGTTGGTTCATTCTTAGCATCACTGTCGCAAAATAAAATTTCCAATTTAAACACCCTAAATAATTGAGCTAAGTGTCAAAAAAAAATTTAAAACCTTATTTCCATTTTATTAAATCCAAATATGAAAACCTTTTTAAATAACCAACCGTTTAAGAATTCTGAAATACTAAGGATGGATAATAACACACAAAAATTTGAATCATCCAGATAAACCAAACCAGTTTAAATTATAAATAAAACCATACTGACAATACTGAAATCCCGAAGAGTACCAAACACTGGAAATATAAATGAACATAAATCTCTGACAAATCTAACTGAATAGGGAAACGGGTGACACATGGCCTAACTAATACAAACAAAAAATAAGAGTGGAGTCAACAATGAGGCCGTCTAAGCAATGGCCTGCAACTCCCACATAAGCTGCAACGCATCCGATCCAAGGAATCTAAGCATGACGCCCCTGTGGCTGGGCACCTGTAATATATACATGTATATACAATAGAAGAGAAATAGCAGGAGATGGGTCAGACCCGAGTGTAAAACAGTGTAAAATAGTTTATCAAGTATTTAAAAAGCTTACTGGCTAATGAAACAACCATATTAGTATGCGACACTCTCTTGAGAAATTCTCAACTCTCATCTAGTGTGCACGCCTACCGAACTATTAATCTCAAAGTTTATTTTAACTTGACTTTCCCATAAGGTTTCATTCCGATAAATATCGTGGCTAAGATAATTAATTTCTGAAAATTAAGCTCTCTCATATATCTTACATTATTTAAAATAACCCACTGATGTCACAAAATTCCCAAACACTTATAATAAAGTTGGTGTATTTACTCATTACTTAACTACTTTTATGCACAGTAGAAAGTTCCCATACTTAAGTGTGTATATCTATATATATTAGTCACTCATATAATATATATACTATCTGCAACCCACATAAAATCTATGGTGTTAGCATACTCTGCTATCAAGTTCCCGTATCACTCGTAATAAGGGAAATACTAGTTCGGAATCACTCTCGAACTGTATTAACATAAAACACATACAATTGGAGGCGAAGAATAGTTCCAAGTCACTAAGAGGTCAGCACATACCCTTACATCTCTTAGGACCGTCTAAGTATCAATCGGATAGCCTGTACCAAGGAATCCTATGTTCTAGGGTACGATTCAATATCCCTCATAAAGGCCCAATCGAGATAAGACTGTCCCGGCGTGGAAACCCCCGTGATAGCAAGTAGCTCGAGTATGATTTTTATACAAATATACAATATATGCACAATCACACAGTCATATATGTATTAATATCCACATTTCTAAATTAGGTGGGCCCACGACCCATAATTATAATTATCCGTCATTTACACATTTTACTCGATTATTTCGCAAAACGGACTCGTCATTTTTATTCTAATTTATAATTCACTTCATACTCACTTCTCCTCTCTCGAAGTATTCTAAGTATAATTTCAGTAGGCATACTTTATATTCTAACTCCCTTACGAGCCTCGACCTTTTTATTAAACGTAGGCCTGTTTTCTTATACGCATGAATAATTCCTCCTTAACCCAAAATCTCACCCTACATTAAATTTCACTCAACGGCGTCTACCTAGACCCTAATGGTCTTATCTATATCCCATTATACGCCAACAATGATAATCAAGGGCTCCTGTGCTTTTTAACCAGATTAAACCATCGGACGAGAAATATACAGTTTTCTAGGAGGGGTCGATCGATCGATGATCGATCGATCGATCAATCAGTTATGATGAAACCTGCTCTTCCAGTTACAGGTTTACCTATATAACCTCAATCAAATCTCCATTATCGATTCCCAAACTCCCAATTAATAATACTATAAGTACTATATACCTAACAACAAGATTTTCTATGTAAAACATGTCCGAAATCATCAAGCATCATCATTTAATGGGGTAAAATTCATATAAACAACAAGAACCCTAATTTTCTTTTAGTTTCTATTCTTTAAATTCTTTTCTAGATTTATTTCTTCTAAACCCATACAAATTCGTGGCTTATACTCTACATGTGATTTAGATGTCCAGAATACATCTACTGCCTCTACACATATGATTTGAAATCTCCAAAAATATAATTTCTTCCATGAAACATGTTCTAAACAACCCTAGATTAACATGATTGAAACATTAACTAAAATAAAGCAATATAGATACTTGCCTGGAATTTGGGTTTCTGATTTGTGGACGAAAAAGGTATAGTGGCGTTCATTGTCGCGCAATCTACGCTTTGGTGGTGGTGGTGGTGCAAACGAGTGAGTCTTTGGCCTTGAGTTGCTTGGAAAGCTCTCCAACTCCTTCTCTAATGGACTTTCTTTGATTTTGTGTTTGTTAACACTAGAAGATGACTCCTAAAGGATGATATATCCTTAGGAAATTCGTGGGTTTAATTACCCAAAAATGTAAAATGTCTAAAATACCCTCCCGGAATGTTAATTGGGCTTAAAAACGCAGCGATATTCAAACTAAACCCTCGGGTACATTATTTTGACTATCTCGACCCTTTCGGATACATTGGCGCACTCAAAATGACCATAAGGGTGGCTTATAATTTATTCACTTTAAATAATAATAATTTAATCCCGACACGACATGGCACAGGCGCGTCCTGATTTAATTTCCATAATTATCAAATTATACACTCATGATAATTCCATAAATTCGATTATATATATTACTTTATCCATTAAGTAATATTCAATAAATTTCCAATAATTACTAAGTCTCATCACGCTAGTAAATATTTAAAATAATTTTTGAATTAATATTAAATTAATATCTCAATTTCAATTTAATAAATCCCCAAATTTAAAGGTTATAGAAATACGGGGTATTACAATGCACTCTATGTTCTTCGCCCTTGATGAGTCCTTGGTTGTTTCGAATTCACAACTGCACCGATATTATCACAATAAAGTGTAATAGCCGATTGTCTTGAAGGAACCACATCTAAATTACTTATGAAGTTCTGGACCTAAAAAAACTCTTTTCCTTCCCTTCAAGTTGTAACATACTCAACTTCCATGGTCGAGTCAGCAATACATGATTTTTTGACACTCCTCCAACTTATAGCTCCACTTCCTAGGGTAAACACATATCTCGAGGTCAATTTCCTAGAGTCCCTATCGGATTGAAATTCAATTTTATGCACCTAATGGGTATAAGATTATTTGCTAAGTAAACCAAGACATAATCTATGGTCCTCTTAAGGTACCTAAGAATGTGCTTCAGAGCAGTCCAACAATCCTCACATGGATTAGACTAGAATTTACTGTCCATGCCAACAACATAGTAGATATCTGGTCTAGTACAAACCATAACATACATGAGGTTACTTACCACCGAAGCATAATATATATTTCTCATCCTTTCCATGTCATTAGTTATCTTGGGACATTGACCCTTAGATAGACGAACTCCATTCTTGAAAGGGATAAACCCTTTCTTGGAGTTATATATGCCAAAATTTATGAGAACAGTGTCGATATAAGTAGATTGGGATAATCCCAACATCGTATTCTTCCAATCATGCAAAACCTTGATCCCTAAGATGTAGTTATCTTCTCATAAGTCATTCATATTAAACTAGCTAAACAGCCTCTCTCTAATGCTATATAATACATCCACATCGTTATCGATAAAGAGAATTTCATCTATGTAAAGTACTATAAATAACACCATAATTTTGTCATTCTTATTATACACACAAGTATTATCAATACATTGATCAAAACCAAAAGATTTGATTAGCTGATCAAATTGGATATTTCAAGATCTTGACGCTTTCTTAAGTCCATAAATGTATCTCTTAAGCTTGAACACCTTTTTGTCCTGGCCCTTTGCTATAAGTCTAGTGGATTGAACCATATAGATGCACGCATCATGATTATCGTTCAAGAACGTAATATTAATATCCATTTATCAAATCTCATAATCGAGATGTGAAATAATGGATAAGAGAATTTGGATAGACTTAAGCATAGTTATTGGTGAAAAAGTATCCTCGTAATCAATCCATTATTTCTTTGTGAACAATTTTACAAAAATCCATGCCTTGACGTTTTAACCTTCCCGTCTACTCCTCCCTTCCTTTTACAGACCATTTATACCCTATGGGTTTTATTCTATCCGAAAAGTCTACAGGTTCCCACACTTGATTTGAAAACATCGAATTCATCTCAATATTTATAGCCTTTAGCCAAAGCTTGACATCCATATCTAGGAGTACTTCATCATAGGTATCGGGATCCATTTGTGTTCCTTTAGGAATTCACCAGAGTGATCTCCCAAATACACTAACCTATTGGGTTGAAACTTGATCATCCCACTACGACGTGGCTCCAGATGTGGTACAATTAAAGTGACACATGAATCCTGATCACCATAATGCTCCCACTACGATTAGGTTGTCTAAGGTCGATATCAGGTGGTATTTCATCATATACAAATGGTCCCAAAGTATTTTATTGATCTTGTCCTCCTAGCGCTTGTAAGATAATCTTACTCTTCAAATGGTGGTTTATCATATAATCTTCCTTTATGTATCGAGAATTTGTGCTAATAATCAGCCTATGGTCTTTAATATTACAAAATAAACCACTCGTGGCTCCTTTTAGGTTACCTACAAAAGGAAATACTTATACCCTCGATTACAACTTCCCAGGATCCTTTCTCAAAACATGTTCCAAACAACCCCATATTCGAATATATCTCATACTAGTCTTATGCCTAGTCCATAATTCTGATGGAGTCATTGAGACAAATTTTAAAGGAACTAAGTTCAGTAAATAACTGGCCACCTCTAATGCATAGTCCCAAAAAAATCCAGCATATTTGAATAGGTTATCATGGACTTAACCATATCCGAAAGATTTATGTTCCTTCTGCTACACCATTTTATTGTGGAGTGCCCGGTGAAGACAACTGGGTTGTGATGTTCAACTCTGATAGGTGTCGCCTAAAATCTCCCAAGAGGTACTCCCTTAAAATCTTCCTTTATGGATTAGTTTACCGTGTTTATGCCCCACCTTAGCCTTGTACACTTTGAACTTATAAAAGGCTTCAGAATTATGCTGCATAAGGCAACCATATCAATATCTCAAGTAATAATTGATGAATGTGATAAAGTACTCATAACCACCCCTTGACCAGATTATCATTAACCCACACAAATCATAATGAACTAGTTTTAACACATCTTTGGATCTATAACCATTTTTCGCAAACGGCCTCTTTGTTATCTTTCCTTCTAAGCAGGATTCACAGATTGGAAGTTCCCCCACTTACAATGAACATAATTTACCTTTTTAAATCACTCTTTGTATCGTTTTTAAATTTATATGACCCAACCACAAGTGCCAAAATATATTTGGTCCAACCTAGAAGGTTCCCTTCTTTTTAGGTTATTTTCATTTAAGTAATTTAATTTAGTAATAAGTAGCAGTGCTGAGACTGGTTTTATAATACAAAGACCATTTTTCCAAAGTTCCACAACATATAAGAGATTTTCCATTTTTGATAAAAACTCGTTTACTCAAAATATCCATTCATCACATGTTTAGAAATCGGAATCAAATTTCGTCTAATACCATGAACATAAAACGAATATACCAATACTAAATTATTGTTTGCACCAAAATTTAAAACAAAATATTTTACTGCTACTAATGCTACCTTGTAATGACCGACCATAAATAGAGACATATATCCATCACTGAGCTCACTGGTTACCTGGAACCCCTGAAGAGAATTGCAAATATTATTAGTGGTTCACAAATCTACACACCAAGTACCCATAGATTTCAACACAAAATATGTCTCAATGATACAGGATAAATTATTATTTCCATTCTTCTTGGAAAAGAAGACAAAGCATTTCTTCTTCCAACGTCATTCCCGTTTGTAGATGTAACTGTTGCCTTTCAACTTCTTACCTCCACCCTGGGGATTAAAGTATGGATTGACAATTTTAAGTTTTGCCTAAAACTTTCCCTTCTTCTTCTTCTTCTTCTTCTTCTTCTTCTTCTTCTTCTTCTTAACATTTGGGACAAAAGTAAATGGGCCTTTCTCAGTAATGTGAACCACACACTAATGCTTATTGATATTCTCCGTAGCATGGATTTTCTTAAGTACTTATGAAAAACATGTAGGGTGCTCCGATTAAATGTTCAAATGTAGAATCCTTAGATTAGGTCACAAAAAAGCCAAATTCATTTTAATCAATTTTTTATATCTTGATTAATTCGGTGAAACTAAACATACAAGATAATGAATCAAAATTGAATCAAACAAATAACAACGCAAGATATGAGAAAAAACCTTTCGAGAAAAATCTCTCTCCAGCACTGTTACAACTAAAATATTACATAACGACACAGACATACTTATAGACTTAGGACTCCACTAAGTATTGCAATAATCCTTGTTGATAACAGAAATCAGTGTAGATCCAGTAACACCCCACAATAAGCTCAATTTTCCTCTGGGTTCACCTATTAGCCACGGGAACTCATTTCCTATCTCTAATAATGAAGAATCAACTCCAAATGGATTTGAACATTTGATGTGTTCTTTAAGTTTTGATAAAGTGATTAAAAAAACATCTAAGGGGATGAGATTAGAAAACCAAAGTGTTTGATAAAAAAAAATATGTGGAAAAATGATTCCAAAGAAGTGCAAATTTCTATCTCTTAATTAGCGCAAAAAATCTCCAAGAGATAAAATTGAAAAGATTGCGTTTAAAACCAAGTAAATAACAATTTTTTACAAGCTCGTTCAAATAAAATGGACTTTTTTTTAATGATATATGCAAAGTTATTTTAATGACATCGAACGAGAGATCGAACGACATTCTAGAGTGATGATGAAATTGGTTCATTTGAAGATTCGTTTGAATACACTTGAGTACCTCATTTTAACGAGCTGCCTAAAAAAAGATTTTTCGATTAAAAACTTTTGAAAAAAATATTTTACGTTTCAAACAGTTGTAAATCATCCCTGAACATAATATTGACACAAGATCAACCCTTTATACCTTCTTCGTATGGTGTAGTGATAAAATTAACTCTTTGATTTTCGATTGTTACGTTTGGTCATTAACTTGTCTTCAATTGAAGCCTTAAGAATGTACATGATGGTGTAGTGGTGTATAATGGAAAATGCCAAACTAAAAACATAATAAGCAATCATAAAATTTTCTCTTACAAATCACCCCCTTTGGCTATTCCGGTACAAAGCACAAAATAAAGAAATAACCCCTAAGACAAGTTAAACTCATATCCTTCCCAAATCTAAAATGGAAAATACACTTGACTTTATCTCAATTGAAGATGTTCATCACGTAGTCCATGATATCATTGTTGCAGAAAAAGACCTATACACATGAAGCAAAGAAAATACCATGACGCACGAAGGTTAAATAAAACAAAACTCCCCCTTAATTTGTTCTTCCCCTTTTTGTACGTAATGGACCAAGAGTTAGAAATTAAACTTGAAATGTTAGCATCATGAGTATACACATTTGAAATATCATCATAAAGTATCGACAATTAAGCATATGCGATGAAACTTTAACAACTAAAAAACTATTTTTGGAATTCCTAAAAAATTTTAGTATAAAAATTTACATATATATACAAACAAACATACCATAAAATAACATGAAAACATCCAAATCATGGAAATTGAATGAAGGTGTGTGAACTTAATTCACGAAAAAGTAAACATAGGCATACAGAGCGATGGCTCACGAAGTTAAAGAGACATTCTTAAAGAAAGAACTTTATTTAACCTTTTGTGAAAAAATATTGAACAAAGTGAAATTGAATCAACTCATACCAAAATGCCTCAAATTTCAATGCTTCTCAAATCAATAATGTAAAACTATTTAATGTTTTTCAAGGAATTCTATTGTGCAAACCCAATGATCTTCAACTTATTTTATTTTTTATTTTTTAGGGAAGAAGGACAATACTCGACACATATTATTAATAGATAATAGGAAAAATAGTCTTTCTTAGGTGGCTCTTACAAACAAACAAAAAGCATACTTAATAAAATTTGGGATTTTATAACTAATCCTATTACAATAATGGGAAAAAGGAAGATGAAAATAAACTATTAGCTGTAATGGATGGGGCTCCTACTTTGTCTAGGATTATTAGGCCTTTGACACCCCTTGGAAGATAACTTAACAATTTAAACACCTTAAGGTGATTACCATTAGAAGATGACTTTGCCAAACAATTTGCAGCCCCATTACCCGGCCTCTAAATGTGATTGACATTATAATCTATGGAGGATAACATAGATGAAGAAGATGATAAATATTTCCTTATAGGCCAAGGCACACTACTCTTATAGAGAATTATGTCGGCCCAACTTTTATTGTCATATTCTAACTCCACCTTATTAAACCCCAAGTTTATACAAAGTTGAATACCAATTTCTAATGCTTGTGCTTCTACATGAAAAGCACTAAGAGCACCAAGAGACTCACTAAATACTGATATTAGAGTCTCTTATAACCTCTTGATCACCACTCATGTTTGGATTACATGTGATGTCCCATCTATATTTAATTATATCCATCCTTCAGAAGGTTTAAACCACTTGGCAATTAAGAAAGTAGGCTTCTTAGGCTTTAATTTTACATTGAGCCAATTAATACTTAACTTATTATCCACTGTAACTCTCTCTTTAAAGGGTAAGTGAAGGGATATATCCTCTATTCCTTTACAGACACTTTGGATGATCTTTTCCATTGCCATAGGATAGTTCTCAATGAATTTTCTATTCCTGGATTTCCAAAATTCCCAATTGATAAATAGAGGAAGAGGGTTATAGATGAATTATTGGTGGTTTATTTTAGGCATAGCCAATAACCAATATATTAACATGGCACTAGGAGAATAGTATTTCAACCACACTCTTAGTTTGTCACTAAAAACGTTTGAGGCCTCTATGAAAATAGGGCTATTGAGGATGGAGTGGTCGATAGATTCTTCAGCATTACCACAACATTTGCATTTAGAAGCTAATCTAATGCCAAGTTTTTGGATTTCTAAATTAAGAGGAACAACTTGTTTCAATAACCTCCATGTGAATAGAGAAGTTTTGGTGGGACAATGTTTGTATAAAGTATGCTCTAGCTCATTGAATATGCCTTATATTGTTTGTTGAACTCAATAGATAATTTAAACTTGAACTCTCCATCATCAATAACAGTCCATACTAGATTATCATCAATGATGATCAGGTGTTGATAAACTATATGTTGAACATTTCTAATCCTTTTCATGGTAGGGGAGGCATAATATCCACTTATCGTATATCTCTTATACTTTTGCAATTTATATATAGGATATTTTTCCTCAATTTCCAATACAAATTTGGGTTATTAGGCCTTGTAATATCTTCCATAATTTTACTTTGGAGGCCACATTCTTCATAAGGAAAGTAAATAGAGTCCCAACTAAGTCAGTTGTGAGAAATTATTTACGCCCTCCCCACAATAATTTATTAAAGAGAGAATGGATTCTATTGACAACTGCTTTGGGAGGATTAAGAGATGATAAAGTGTAAATGGGGATGGAGGCTTAATCAAGATAAGTATGCCCATTTGAGACAAGAATTTTGATCGCCAACTTTTGATTTTACCTCTAATAGCTTCTAGCAATTATAAGAAGAGAGACCTATTTCTTCCTTTGAAAATTAGACATCCAAGATATTTGATTGGAAGAATTTTATGGGAGAGACCAAGTAAGTTGCCTATTTCTAGTCTCCTTTTAACTACCATACTGGGATCAGTGGTGAAAGTACTATTAACTTTATTAATTTGTTGCCCAGATATCTGTTCATATTCTTTAAGAAATTTAAATAGGTTTTTTAAGGACTTATTTGCCCCATTGGAGAAGATAATCAAAACATCCGCAAAACACAAGTGTGAAATGAGAGAGGAGCCTTAAGGATGTGAAAGTGGCTTTACTTTGCCTAACTGTATAAGATTATCAATTCGTAGGTGTGCAACTGGTATGGGGTTTTACCATACCATACCGTTTTGGTCGTGGAAAAAATGGTTTTGGTTTCATATTATGAAATATCAAAAATCAATTTTACCGAAACTGAAAATACCATAAAAAATGAAGGGTCATGATTTACCGGATTTATCGTACCCAAATACCATACCAAACTTACCGAATATTACCATATCAATTACCAAAGAAAAATTATATTTAAAAAATTTATATACCTAATTATCATGACCCTTAATTTTTTAAACTCATCTCATCCATTCATTTCCTTTGATATGAAATTTAAAGGCACAAAATACTAAACTCAAACACAACAAATCATTAGCCGCACATTGTCACAACAAACCAAGAATATCTTCCTCCAATAAGGTAACTCTTCTACTTTTTCCCAAATCATTGCAAAGTGAGTATGGATATATATTTTTTTTTCTTATTCAAAATCACCTCTTCTTTTTTTATTGTATCCCTCCAAGAGCACAACAAGCTTGCGTTGATATTTAGAATCACTACTTATTTTTTCTTACGTCAGTCTTGTCTTGTGTATATATCCCAAACCAAGTTCACCTGTTGTGTTGTCCCCATTTTTTATCTTATTTGCGTTGTCCCTGTTGAATCTTCCCTAGCCGAAATTGCTTCCCATTAGATCCTTCTACTTGGACGAAATACCAGTTGTTGTCCTTGGCCAGAGTTTATACCTGGCCGGAATACTAGGGGTGCACACGGTTCGGTTTGGATCGGTTTTGGTACTAATCCGAGAACCGAACCGACCTGGGTCGGTTCCAAATTTTTGGAACCGGAACCGAACCGAATTTAATACAGAACCGAACCAAACCGAACCAGCGGTTCCCGGATCGGATCGGATCGGTTTTCGGTTCCAAAATCATATTTCATAACTAATTTTTTTTAAGATTAATGTGTTTCATAACTAATTTTTTTAAGGTCAAAATTAATTTTGACCTCAATAACTTAAGTTAGAAACTCAAATAATCACAAAAATATAAATTACAAGTGTTAAATATATTAAATAAATATATATATGTAATTATAAATCGGTTCGGTCCCAGATTGGTTCGGATCGGATCGGTTTTCGGATCGGATTGGGTTTTTTTACCCTGGAACCGAGAACCGAACCGATGTATCGGTTTTTTTTTTTCAAACCGGAACCGAACCATTGAGCAAAAAAACCGATCCAAACCGAACCAATGCAGTCGGTTTGGTTCGGTTTATCGGATTTCCGGTTTTGTTGTGCACCCCTACGGAATACCACCTGGCCATAATTTCGTTGTCCCTGTTAATTCATGTTTTTATATAATATGTTTGTTAACAATTATACTGTATTAAAGTTATTCATAAATTTCCATTTTAATTCTTGACACAAGATGAAATAAACAATATTCCTTTAATTTTAGAAGCTCTTATTGAAAACTGCTCAAGAGCCATTTCATGTATTTATAAGTTGTTTAATGTTTACTAATAATACAATTTGTTACTATGTTTACTGATCAAGATCCATTGGTTACCGAAATCATAATATTAAAATATATACCAGATTCATTGAATGCATAAACCGATTTGAAATTCTGGTAGTTATCGGGAAAACCCCGAATTGAAATCGAAATTACTAAAACCAAAAAAACTCAAAAAAAATTAAAAATCGTCCAGTTTGGTTTTGGTTTTGGTTTTTATTTTGATGTATCGGATAGTGAATTGGTACAAATGGTTTTACCATTTAGATTATGGTTTTCGTATTGATAAGGGGTCGTTATCGACCATATCGTACCGGTTGCACCCTCATCTATTCATTTACTTTAAACTTCTACTGCTATGATAGATAGACTTAGAGATAAGGGTTCTCCTTGTCTAAGGCCTCCAGAGGATTTGAAAAAGCCTACCATTTCACTATTTACAAGAATTGAGAACCAATTGTTGGAAATTTTCATAAAAACCAAAATGTCTTAAAATAGTGGTTAGGAAGAACCATGACACTCTATCATAAGCCTTATCCATGTCTAGTTTGATGATGATGTTAGAACCATATGACTTCTTTTCCTAATTTTAATTGAGTTCCTGAGAAATAGGGGTGTTGTATATGATGTTTCTTCCCTTAGTGAAACCACTTTTGGTTATGGGATATAATAGTAGGGAGCATGGGAGAAAGTCTAGAGTTATGTACTTTGGAGATAATTTTTTATGAGAAATTAAAAGGACTAATAGTTATATATTGGTTGCAATTAGTAGGCTTTATGACTTTTGGAGCGAGAGTAATGGAAGTACTAGTCCTTCTTAGTGGAAGTTGTGCACCTGCAAAAAAAGAATTAATGGCTCTAACAAGGTCTTCCTTTATAACATGCCAAAAATTCTCGTAGAATATACCTCCAAATCAATTAGGTCCTAGAGAGCTCTATTTATTTAACTCTACCATGGCTTGATGAATTTATTCTTTAAGTGTAATGGAAGACAAAAGACTATTTGCTTCTACAGTGATAATTTTGGGAATAGAGTCAATGAAAGGGGAGTAGTGGATGAAGCCGTCTGAGGTGAGGTATGATTGAAAATGGGATACAAAAGTTGTCTTGATGTCTTCCATTTTATCCATCATCTGATTATCTTAATAAAGTCTCTATGTATGGGTAATCTTCTCCGTCTGGATTTAATATAAGTGTGGAAGAATTTAGTATATAAATCTCCCTTTTTTAAGCCACTTTATCTTTGATTTTTAATGCCAAAAGGTCTCTTTATTTGTAAGGGTTAAGTTCAATCTGCTTGAGTCCCTTTAAAATAGTTCTATTGGATTCATAGGGGGCCTGCTCAAAAGCATAATCTTTGGCTATTAACTCATCTTCTAGGTCTTTATAGTTTGAAAATATTATTAAAAGAGGATTTATTCTGCTCGTTGAGAGAACAATTCAGTCTCTTAAGTTTAGAAGATTTTTTTAGGGGAGTATCTTGAATATCTTCAACCCAAGGATATTTTATCCCTTATTGAAGTTCTAGGTTGGAGAACCACATATTTTTTAATTGAAAACCTCTTGGGAACTCATCTGTTATACTTTGAATGGAAAGGAGAAGACGATTATGGTCTGAACAATTTCTATTCAAATGAGGGATAGATGTTTTAGGGAAGTGTTATAACCATTATAGGTTCACTAATCATCGATCAAGTCTATCACATAATAAGTCTTCTTCCTTTCTAGAATTAACTCGCTGAATTTTGAACCCATGAAACCAACATCTGTCAGGCCACAACTTACTATAGACTCATTGAAATCCTAAACTAAATGGAAATTAATGTCATTTCCCCACACTTTTTCATCTGGATGAGAGACCACATTAAAGTCACTTATTACCAAATAAGGAGTGGGGGAGTATGTGTTAGAAAGGATATCCATTTTTTACCACAAATAATACCTCACTTATTTAGTATATTATGCATAGACCAAAGAGATGACAACATCCTCTATAAGCAAAGAATGGGACACTTTCACTGTTACATGTTGATCATCATCGGAGTAAGACGGCTAGCGGCGTAACATATATAGTAATATATCTAGAATAGATTCAAGAAAAGATATTTGAAGTACTCTCCTCGAGGAAGTGTTGGGTCTGGATACCGCAACGAAAGAAAGTGAATCCGGATCTTGCACATGGTAGGAAGAATCATCAAGAGGTAGAGTTCAATGTTGAGTAGGTTGGTGTTCAGTGCATTAGGCAGTGCTAGGTCAAGGGAAGAGTAGAGTACACCAAAGACCACATAGACTTTTATTTCACATTTTCAAAAGAACCAAATTTTATTAGAGGAATTGTGCATATGACCTTCAAATTCCATCTCATTTTACATCTATCCCTCTTATACTGACTGATTTTTAGGTACAAGGATAGCTAAAGCTAACAGCTTATTGATTTTTAAAAGCTTTTTAATTATTCTACAAGTGGATTTATTACCCACTCCTCTTCCATTCCAAAATATGAAATTGATCATTTAGAAGAATGAGGGTGAAAGTTAATGATAGATTTTGAGCCTAACCTTGTTTTCCTTCAAAAGATAGGATCTTGTGGGGAAGTCTTCTTATTTTTTTGAGTTGGGGGTAGATCTGCTAAGGTAAAGAGGGGAGAAAACTAGATAGCCTATGCATGTAACTTCTTATTTCCCTTGGCTCCTGCTTCTTGGAATTTTTTTCCATATTTTTATCAAGAAAATATGCAAAAATAAATAGCTCTTCATGCATGGGGATTGGTATCTTGGATTTATTCTCTAAGCATGAAAGTATCCCTTGTCTTGTATCGCATTTTCTCCATTTTTGGAAGTGTTACTGCCCTTAGATAGAGACTACTTGCCTTAATGATCAGTATTTCATCACTTAAAATATTGTTATACTTGATTTTCTCAATTAGACTGGACATTTTTTCTTTAACATCATTGGTTTTATCTTGGGTCTTTAATGATTTTAGTAGTTTTTTATCAGTGTAGTAGTTCCTCCCTCTTCCATATGATCTGCATTTTCATGAATCTCATTTTTGCTTAGGCTAAGGCTAGGGTTCAGATGGTATTTTTATATAAACCATTTGGTTAGTAGCATTATCTTCATAGCAGGATAGGTTTGTGATGGGAGCATTGATCTTTTGTGGTTGTGGTTTTAGAATGTATCTAAGTTGTTTTAGCCGGGTTTTAGGAGCTTTTTGGAGCTTTGGGGGAGTTTTTTAAGGGTTTAGGATTATGCAACTTAGTTTATTATGGCCCTTTTTTATACAATGATTGTAAAACTTAGGGTTATCTTCATATATGATACTTTCCCAAAAATCTCTCCCCCCATAAACTATCCATACTTTATTAGGGTTTTCTTCAAGAAGATTAATTTCAACACAGATTATTGCAAGTCTTGGTCTCATTATAGAGACTGTATATGCATCAAGTTTTATAGGTTTACATATGAGTTAGGAAATGAAGTACAAAGAAGCCTTTGCAAATACATGGATTGGGAGGTTAAGGAAGTTGATCCAGACTGATGCTAGTGGAATTTCCTCTCAAGGTAAAAAATTTGGAATCCACTTGAATGTCCTCATTAGATATATTCCAATGTTCCATTGGTTACGTAAACATAAGAGAACAAACTCTTCTTCATTGTTTTGCCTGATTACGATATGTTTTGGATTTAGGAGAGTAATGGAGTAGGTTTCTTTCAATGAGAAGGTCATGAATGTTTTCTTACTGATATTTATTGCTGGTCAACCATGTGATAACTTACCTACAATGGCAAGTTTGAAAGGTTTTACTAGGGTTCATATATCTTCTTGCGTGAAAAGAAGTATAGGTTCTCCTTTGTAGGCGGATATATTCTTTAGGTTGATTTCTTTTGAAGAAGAAGATGGATCCACTACACTTAAAAACGACTTAATCCATGGGTTTAGATCTGGAGGTTTGGGAAAGAGCTTTCGATTGCCATAAGGAATTGAGATGATGCCACACAAACTTAAGAAAATCCCTAGGGCTTCTAGAGGTAAAATATGGATAAATGTCATTGATCTTATAAAATGGATAAACCCAACATTTGTTTCAACCATAATAGTTGTGTGCAATAAGTCCTGAAGGCTATGTACTCGGCCTTCATCATGGGTGTGCGAGAATGATTAGCAGAGTCCAAACCAAACTTCTTCACTAAATCCCTAGCAAATATCCAATTTTTGATTTGATGCACTTGGAGACATAGGACGAAAGTAAGTTCACTAACCATACTTATCTCAAATTCACTCTTTATCTCCACCTCAAAAGTGTTAGCATATTGGGAACACGTGGATCCAAAGACTATATAGTCCATATAGATGTGGAAAATTAAGATAACACCACCCTTTGTCCTAATAAATAATATCATCTCAACTCCCCCTCTCTTAAAGCCATGAAATAATAGATATGACGTGCTTTCTTAAAACCATACAAGGCATTCTTTATATAAAAGACATGTTCCAGGTGCTTTGGATCTTCAAAAACCTTTGGTGTTCCACATAAACCTCCTTCTGAAAAATGCCATTAAGAAATGCACTCTTGACATCCATTAAGTATAGCCTAAATTGTACATGGCATGATATGGCAAGTAGTAAGCGGACAGACTCAATCCTAGAAATATAAGTGAATGTCCCACTAAGATCTACCCCTCAACTCGTGTGTAAACTTGAGAGACCAACCTAGCATTATTGCGAATGATGGTACCATTATCACCCATCTTATTTTTGTACACCCACTTGGTTCCAATCACATTAGTCTCACTAGGTCAGGGAACTAATTCCCAAACACCGTTCTCTTGAAATTGAAGTAACTCATATTGCTTAGGACTTATCTAATGCTCATCCTTAAGTGCTTCCTTCACATTCTTAGGCTCTAATGTATAAGTATAGTAGAAGTAGCTAACTAAATTCTCTAGTTAAGTGAAAACATCGACACTTAGAGTGGGATCTCCAAGTGTGTTGGTAGGATCATTACTCTTTTGAAACCAAGTGGGTGGATCCTCTTTTTCAAGAATCGGGTCCATCATGATGGTGTGGGGAATAATGAGATCATCACTTTGGGGTGTATTTTTCTCACACGCAAGATTATGGTCAACAAATGTTAGTGGTGCAACATCTATAATCATCACATTTATCGATTCCATTACCTTAGAGATTTTAAGCTTATATACCCTATAGGATTTACTAGTCGATGAATATCCTAAAATATTCCCTCATCGCTTCTAGAGTTGAATTTTACTCAGTGTTATCTATCTCTGAGGATATAGAAAGGACTCCCAAACTGGAAAATACGATAGGTTAGGTTTTTTTATCGGTCCACAACTTATATGGAGTGTGAAGTGTGTGGACGAAGATAAATCCTATTCACCATGTGTGATGCAATGTCAACCGCCTACACCATAAATCATCTAGGCATGTTCCTACCAAAGAGCATGGATCACCCCATCTCTTGGATAATACTATGTTTCCTCTAAACAATACCATTTTCTTGAGGAGCGCCTACCATTAAAAACTCATGTTTGATGCCTATACTATCATAATATGAACCAACATTGGCATCGATAAACTTCGTGCCATTTTCACTTCTTAATCTACTGATGGAAACATTGTGTTGATTATGAAGTATATGACACTTGGTTGTAAGTAACTCACAAGCATTGGACTTTTCCCAAAGGAATCTATGGAATATCTAGAAAATTCATTGACCATCACTAAAATGTACTTCTTACCACTAATGTCACGGTGCAAATTGGACTTATAAAACCTATGTGTATCAACTCTAACACACGTGAGGTGGTGATAGTTAATAACTTCCTGTAGGTATTCTTAAGTTGTTTCCCTTATTGTCAAGGACCATAAACTGAGGAAGTTGGTTTTCTAACAGATGGTAAGATACGAAATAGGTCTATCTTAACTAACCTCGCAAGATCTTCAAAAATTGACGTGACCTATTAGTTAATGCCAAAGGTCCATAGTGGATACCTTAGCACTATTGCATACTAAAAACGACTTCGAAATGATACCGTAACAAGTTTTAGTACTCCTCATGCCTTACATCAAAAGTTTATCAGATTTATCATAAATGCTACACTCCAACTGATCAAATTTATCGCAAAATTAGCATAAAAAATTGGCTTATTATTATTAAGTTATCCTTTAACCCTTCAACATATAACACATTGTCTAGATTAAGAAAATGAAAAAACTCCATGCAACATCATCCTAACATGCTAGACCTACTCCTATACTCAAAGGTGATTTTTCCTTCCTTATGATCCACAAGGTTGGTAAAATGTGACTTATCACCGGTCATGTGCCTAGAGAACCCATTATCAAAATACCAGTACGAAGTATCTTGAACCTTAAGAGAGCTGCAAATAATAAGAGAATTTTAGTCACTTTTAGGTACCCCAATAGTGGAAACCTTTTTCTTAACCTTATCATTGTTGTCACTAGTCATTACGTTCGAAGTGCTATTATGAGGCATAAACATCCTTTGAAAGTCTTTCATTAAACATTTATAAATAGTGAATGGAAACTCAACTTGATCTCTAAGACTAACTAGGTCACTATAACGGTGTGTGGGAGCATGTGTGTGAGAGACTCTTCCTAGCTTATAAAAAAACTCCCTAAGGTGACCTTTTCATTTTTAATGGGTACAAACATAGATTTTTTTTTGTGTCAACCCTAGTTAACATGCCTAGAATGAGTTCGTCTTAGTGGGTTGGGTGGAGGCCTGTAAGGATCTAACACAAACTTTGTAACTAGTTTGGGTGCAATATTAAAAGTGGATGCACCCTCGTAACCTATGCCACATATCTCTTTAAAACCTAAAGTGGGACCTATGAACATCTTTCTAACTTTTTTGGATGTATCCTCTAAGATGACTTTAACCTCTCGGGAGCGTTAAAGATCATTATCAAGTTGGGAAATATGGGCTTCGAATTTCTCATGAGTCTCCAATGATGCTCGAAGATATCTCGTAAGACTAGCCCCTTTATTGGTCAAGTCATTCTTATCCCTACCCACCGAAATAAGTTGCTCACTTAAAGAGATTCTAACTGAGTTCTTACTCTCTCTAAAAAATTTCAATTCCTCTAAAAACATCACCCTAAGAGTCAATTTTTTTTCCTTTTAGCTTTGAACGACTCGGTGTAAAGTTCAGAGTACGCGTCTTAGAGACCAAGTTCTCCCACATTCAAATCATCACCCTAAAAATCTTCATAATGATTCAACTCATTGTCAAGGTTATCACGTTTAAAAGTGTCCTCATCTGCGTGAGATATACGTGAAGTGCTAACGTGACTAGCCATTAATGCGATGAAGCTACATCCATTCAGTGATTCATCCCAGAAATCCACCGACTCAATATCACTATCACTTAGAATGGCATTATAGGCAGCTTTGCCTTTTCCTTTCCTCTTAATCCTACTGGGACACTCATGGACTTTGTCACCTTTCCCCTCGCACTCATTACACCTATCTAATTCATCTTTCTTATGATACTCACCTTAATATTTCTTTTGATCATTCTAAAAAAGGTTCTTACTCGCTGTATAATTTTTATTTTTTTCAAAACTTTTATTTTCCAATTTGGATGAATTTTTTTTTTTTTAATTTGATAATCATTTTGAATTTGTACCAAACATGTCAAGATAATCTTGATCAAATTTAGAATCGGAGTCAGAAACCTCATTTTTTTATTTATCTTTTAAAGCTATTCCTTTTTTCTTTTGGGTTTCGAGGAACATGACTAATTCATAATTTTGGAGATCACCTATGAGTTCTTCTAACGTAATTGTGTCTAGGATTCCCAAAGGGTTAAGAACTGTAACCTTCATACTAAAATGAAATGGGAGAGATCCCATAATTTTCTTAATAATTATCATTTATGAAATTTTCTCACCCAAATTAAAACGGGAATTTACAATATCAGACATATGAGTGTAAATTTAATCAAAACCTTCAGTTTTAGAGTGGTAAGGTTTTTAATCTTAGAATCTTTTACAACATTATACCCTCGCGCGTGGGCTGGATAATGTCCTATGCTTCTTTAGACATGGTACACGTGATGATACAAAAAAATTGGTCGAGTACGACAACCCCCAAAATAACACTCAAACCATGAGAGTTAAAAATACTAAATCTGAAATCATCTCCAGTCCAAATTGTGACTCACTTGAGACTAACAACAATTTCATTGGTCACAATTGGATTCCACCTCCTTTCAATAGCAAGCCAGCTACGCTCATCGATCAATTTTAGAGATTAATTCTCCATATAATCACCAAGATTCGTGCCATCAAACAAAGGTGGCCTATTGTACAAATTCTCCATATAATCACCAGGATTTATCTAAATAACTTATAGAAACAATCTTTGATACGAATTTAAAAAATATGTAGAGTGGTCCAGTTATATGGTCAAATGTATAATCCTTAGACTAGGTGACAAACAAGCCAAATTCAATTTAATTCAATTTTATCTTGATTAATCATGTGAAACTCAACATGTAAGATAATGAATCAAAATCGAATGAAATAAATAACAATGCAGGATATGAGGAAAAACATTTCGAGAAAAATCTCATTTCAGCACTGTTGCAACTAAAGTATTACATAACGACACAAACAGACTTACAAATTAAGACTCCATGGATTATAGTGGTTATGTCTCCTTCCTTGTTGATAAAAAAATCCGTGTAGATCCAACAACACCACACAATAAGTTCCACTTACCTCGGTGTCCAACGATCAGCCTCAGGAAACTCTTTTGCTATCTTTAACAGTGAAGAATCAACTCCAAAGGGTTTTGAACAAGTGATGTGTTCTTTATTGTTTCATAAAGTGATCACAAAAATTCTAAGGGTTTGAGATATGAAAAAGAAAAGTGTTTGATCACAAAATATGTGGAAACAAGCTTTCAAATAAGTGAAAGTTTGTATCTCTTAATTAGGGAGAAAAATATCCAAAGGATAGATTTGAAAAGACCATGTTTGAAGCCAAGTAAAAAATATTTTTTCAAGGCTCGTTCGAACGGATTGTGCCTCTTTCAAATGATATATGAAAATTTGTTTGAACGACATTGAACGAGAGATCGAACAAAATTTTAGAGTGATGAGGAAATTGGTTCATTTGAAGATTCTTTCGAACATCTAACATCGAACGAACGTTAATACCTCGTTCTAATGAGCTTCCTAAAAATTATTTTTGGATTCAAAAATTTTATAATAAATATTTTATGTTACAAAAATATTTAAAATACCACTGAATATAATGTTTACACAAAACGAACTCATAGACCTTCTCCTTATATTGTAGTGTCAATATCAACTCTTCGATCTTCGATTGTCAAGCTTGATCAATAAATTCTCTTCAATTGAAGCCTTGAGAACATATATGATCATTTAGTGGGGTGTAACGAAAGTTCCAAACTAAAAACATAATAAGCAATAATAAATTTTTCTCTTATAAGCTACGCTAGAGAGTAATCAAACTTGTTCATGGAATAGTTTAAGAGAAAATGTGTAAAGGACTCCCGTAATGTTTGGAGAACAAAAGTAATTATGATGTCGCATTGATTTCAGATCCAATCACCTCCAGTTCTCCTAAGATAGAAATCATCTTTAGAACATGCTCGTGTACAGGAGTATCCTCAGGCATCTTGGTGTTGACTAGACTTGCCATGGCATCTAACCTGGTGACACAGTTCTCGTTCTAAAACATATCCTTGAGGTTCATAATCTAGTCGTAAAAAGTGGGCATTTGTTGATGTTGTTGTAATAACACATTAGTTTTAGAGGCCAATATGTATAAGCGAGCCATCTGATAAGACTTTTTCTGCATGTAGGTAGGCTTGGACACCCCTTTCGGTTCCCCTTCCCTGTCTTGACAAGGTAGGCCTCTATTAAGACAAACTTAAAGTCCTCAGCAGTTAGAACAATATTTAAGTTTCTTTTCTAGTTAATATAGTTCATAGTAGTTAATTTGTTGTCCTTTATGATTGAATCAAGTGGGTTGAATAATTATCCCATTTTAAAATTTTAGAATTGTAAATTTTGAGGAATGCATTAATTTCATAATATATATGTGAGAATTTAACTTCGATTTTATTTTAAAGTGGCATCCCTCACCGACAATATTTAAAATTAAAATCTTATCGAATATCCTAGTTCCCTTATGAAGTGAGATTTCTCAATGTGAGCTTAGATAACTTCACCTTGAACAAGACATACTTTCATATTTCAATGATGTATATGGATAGTTCAGGAACCTCTATCGAACAAAATTGAATAGTTGATGACCTTTGGTCCCAAAACTTATGATAGTGACTCCGATGGGGAGGATATCAATAGTTATGTCAAATGAATATCGCAATTTCATCTAATGGAATCAAACCCGCTCATGTAGAACTTCTTCGATGGGAAGACCAAACTCACTCACATTTAATTCCACTAAACTATCACTTAAGAATTTTAAAATTTCTATAATACCGTAATTAAGACCATCCAATGGGGCCAAATCAAGCTGACACAAGGAATTGATCACATCAAAATTTTAAAATACCGATGGAGACCGTGGAGTTTATGTTGAAAACCCCTCTCCTATTCAGTTATTTAAAAACTTGAGGGTTTTGAACAAATGATTTATTAAATTTCCAAAAAAATGGAATTTACCCTTGGTACTTTCAAATTTTAATTTTATGAATTAAATACCTTGATCTCGTTTTGGTTTTCTTAAATTAAAAATATAATTTAAAATTTCCAAATTTTAAAAATTTTGATATCTTAATTTAAATTCATACCCATAAATTTAATTACTCCATTTAATTCAATTTAGAAAAGAATAAATTAAGAACAAGTTTTTGGAGAAAATCGGTGATCAAGGCTCGTCTTCAAATTAATCATCCATGTTGCCATAAAATACGGTGTTCCTTATTGTCGATGTAAAAAATTAGATTATCTCTAATTTATCAATCACAGATAAAATAAATAAGACAAAAAGATTTTTAAAGTGGTTCAGCCTTGTGAGAATGGCCTACGTACACTGTTTTTGTTATTGCTGATTATTTGCTTGGAATTCTCGATAATGGATTTACCAAGAAATTCTCAGTCCCCTTATAATGAGGAGGTTACAATGTATTTATAGCCCTGAGGCTGTACAAATGAAAGGACAATGCGCTATCATTTAGTAGACAAATACATCTGTACGATAATAATGGACATTTAATGCGCAGTCGTCTCTTTGATTCTCTTGATTTGGGTGCGCTGTACGCTAAGTAGCTCGGACCTCTTAAGCTTCTCGCACCGCTTAAGTTTCTCGGCACGCTTAAGTTGCTCGGGGCCCCTAAGTTGCTCGGACCGCCTAAGTTGCTCTGCACGCTTGAGCTGCTCGGAGTGTATGAGTTGCTCGTAGGCGTATTCGTATTTGCCATGTAAGTTGACATGTGTCTTCTGGTGATTGGTCCGTGTCAGCAGATTAAATTTGGTATCGACAGAAGCCCCCAATGTTTCACAGTTCAGGTTGAGGGAGAGTGGAACATTTTGTTCGAAAATTGCTTGGATTACTGGTCTTCATGGGTTTTAGGAAAATTTTCCTTGTACCAAATTCCTTTTTTGAGCGCACAATATCAAACTTCATAAATATTTTGAATTTCCACGATGGTTTCGATATTTGTGCCCTTTTATTCTTTTAGCCGCCGTAAACGCAAACGTCTTCCCTTATAATCATTGTCTTTCTCTATTCCCAAGACAAAGTATTTAAGCGCAACAGAAATCCTATCGTCTTTTACTTTTCAAATCTATATCTCTGAACTCTTCATTTCCTCTCTATCTTGTGCCTTCATTCTTTTCATTGTTCGTTGTCAACTGATTTCTCTTTTTTGTAAGATTTTCTTACCTCTCTTTTATTTACTTTGTTCATCATAGTTTACCTTGTTGAATCGCTGGAAAAATTTCGGTCTGAATTTTCAATCCCTTCATGGGTTATTTTGGAAGAACTTTCTGAACCTTCTGATTATTTTTCTTTAGCTGAGGGACATTGGTTCCCAAGTCTCTTTATGGACGAATGTGGCTTTTCTTTTCCTCCAAATCCCCTATGTTTGGAGTTCTGTCAATATTTTGACGTTGTACCTACAAAAATAGCTCCAAATACCTGGAGGATAGTTAATGACATATATAGATTGAATCAACTCTATTGAACCCGTTTAGGGATTCCAGAGATCATGTACTGCTATAGATGGGTTGTCAGTGATTCCACATTCTATTTAAAAACTAGTTTTTTGAATAGGGCTTTAGTTGTCAATCTTCCAGACGCCAATAGGGATTATTTTGAGCATGGTGTTGTTATGAAAAATTGGCAACATGATCCATTAAATGGAGATGACATATATTAAGGTCCCAGGTGTCCCCCTTATGGCAATGGAATAGGTTGTTTTTACTTTTTTAAAATCTTGTTTTCTTTGTGTTTGATAATATGTAATACTGACATTTGTTTTTGTTTTTTTACAGTTGACAGTAAAAGAAGACCTCCAAAAGAAGCTGATGTTAATTTAAAGCATTTGAAACTTATCTGGGATTTGCACCAATTTATTGCCGAGGAACATATTCGATCTCCCTCTTATTTGTTACAGTTAAGAGCTATACTTCGTCTTTCACTGCTCGTCCACGTCCAGTGGTAGTTAATCTTGACCAAGTACCAGCTTTTGAGACTAGTGTGGAAGGTTCTTCCTTCGAGTCAAGTGTTCCCATCAGTAACTTAATGAAGAGAGGAAGTGCTACTGCCTTCTTTGATAAATCTGCCTCTACTAATGTCGAGGCAAAGAAAAGCAAACAAGATGTCCCAGAAGAAGGGACAGGAATCACTGATGCACCTCCTCCTGCTGCTGCCAAGAAAGATGTTGAAAAGCCCCCAGTGGCCCCGAGCAAGATTATTGTTGTTTCTCCTCCAAGTGAGGTTATTGTTATTTCACTAACAAAGACAATGTCTTTAGTTGGAAATGTTCATGTTCCTCGGAAGAGGTTAAAGAAAATTTCTTCTGAGAGACCTGCTAAACCTATCTCTCAACCTTCAAATGTTGAAGGTGTTATTCCACCTTTTGTTGCTCCGAGCTCCGCTGTGAGTTTGGTGAGATCTTGGACTGTCCCATAAGTCCAAGGTATTGAGGACTCCTTTTCTCGTGAGAGAATTACTACCCTTGCTGCTCAACACATCGCCTTAGTAAGTTTTGTTAGTTAGAGTCATTCACTTTCTAATATTATGTTCATATATTGACCTAATGTTATTTCATTTTTCAGCTGGTGACGTGTTTCAACAGCATCTTGAAGAAGAATGAAGCTATCAAGGCTTCAAGCTCCTTGGGAGGTGTAGAGGAAGCTTTTGTTGGTCTGACTCAGTCTTTAAAAGACTCTCGCTAAAAGTATGAGGAAAATAAAGTTGCTTGGGAGAAGCAACTCAAGTCCATCGAGCTAGAAAGAAATCAAGCTGTGAATGCATCCAAGGATTTGGAGAAGAAATTAACAGAGTCTGAACAGAGCGATAAAGTCTTCGAACAAAGCAACAAGGTGCTGGAAGTTAAGCTCGAGTCTGTTAAAGAGGAATTTGTTAAACTTCAAGATGTTGAGCGATAGAAACTGGAGGTGGAGGAGAAGTTGAAGGCTGCCGAGGAGCTCCTTAGGGAAAGGACCTCCTCGAAGAAGGAAAAAAAGAAGAAGGCAGTTACAAAAAATCAGCGTTGGTTGGGACAAGGGCTGGAACAAGGGCCTAGCTGCCATGTCCTCTCAACTGGAGTATGAAGGTGTCAAATTCTTTAGGGATGGATGGGTGGCTGCATTGAAAGAGATGAAAGTTGCTGAGAATTCTGAATTGTTCTAGCAACACACTCATGGCCCTCCTCCCTCTCCTGGAGAAGAAGAAGAGGATGAAGCTACTTCAGATGAATCTTCAATGATGACTGGAGATCAGGTCCTTGTTGTTACTATTGTTCATTTTTCCGAGCAACCCCAACCAGCCAGTACTTCTGCCGAGCAGCTAATCTTGCCCTCCGAGCAACCAGTCCCTTCCTCAAAATCTTCTGAGGAAGTCATAGGAAAAAAAGAGAAGGTGTAGAGTTGATCGAGTGTTTATTTTGTTATTATATGTAACCTCAGATTTTGTATTTTCCGTTTATGATGAAATAAAAATTTGAACTTTGGTTATTTGTCTTGACCTCTTCTTTGACTTGCTCTGTCTGCATCCTTATTGATTCTTTATATTTCTCTTTGCTTTGTTAGTTTATGGACAGAATGGAGCTATTATCATCTCATGACACCGAATTGATGAAGAAATGAAATGACTACTTCAAAGTCGATCATGCAGACCTAAATGAGGCTCAAATCATTAAAATCGTGGGTTCAGATGCTTCTAACCGAGCAGTTGAAGCTTACCAATACCTGAAATGTTTGCTCAATCGTGCAGTTGCCAACAATGTGGCCTACTATGAGATGATTGAAGATCTCCACGGAACGATCGAGGAACTTCAGCTGCAGTACAAAGAGTTTTCCACACTTTTGCATCAGGGATATGAGAGGAAATATCAGCAATTGAGTGTTGATAAAGGATATGATAAATTTATCTCTGCTTATGAAAAGAAGGATAGCATTCTGAAGCTTGAGGTTGAAGAACATAGATATATTGACAAGTTATTAGAGCAGGAGAACATTGCCTTGCAAGAGGAAAAAAATAGCTTAAGTCTGCTGCATCTTCCTCGGGAGCCTTGGTCCCTGTTAATGATGAAGGTTTCTCTTTCTTAGAGGTAGAAAATGCCAACTTAAGAGATGAGTTGGAAACTTTAAAAAGAGATGGACCCTCCACATCCACTCGTGGACGAGCAAGATGTTCTTCTCGTGGATGAGCAAGGGCTGGTCGGGTCTCTATTGATGAAGCTAGAATGCAGGCGGCTTTAGAAAATCAGTCCTTTCAGCTGGTGGTGAAGAACCAAGCCTTAGAAGAAATATCTAAGAAGATTCTGAACTTCAGCAAACAACTATCCACCCAGAGTTCTGCCTTGGAAAACAAAGAACTTCTGGTGAAGAATCTCCACAAGCAACTGGAGAGGTTAACTTACCAATTTCATAAACAACCCAGAGAGTTTTGGATGACTGAGTATAATGAAACCCTTTACCATCTTGATGGTCGGATCCAGTAATCAAATAATAAGGGGTACAAGAAGGGATGGTTATATACTATGTGTGTGCTACCATTAGAGCAGGGACATTATTTATGGGATTCTTATGAGCCGGGAGTGCTCGATTTACCCATTCCTCCTTTTAAACTTGATTTTAGTTGGATTCCTGCTCGTACAATTCCTCGATGTATGATTTCCAAGTATCTTGGTGATTACAGTCTTCATGCCAACTTCGAGATATCTCGCCCTAAACATTTACTTGATCGGCCATCTGTAATGAATATTAGAATGCCGAGAGATGTAAATTTTATAAATTCTCCTTATGCCTTAGATGATCCTCCTGCTGGAATAGAACCTGTTTCAAAGGAAGAAGGGAAAAAACAATAGAATAGGATTTTTATGTAATAAAGTGTATTTTTCACAGCATATGTAATTCTACTTGATTTGAATGAAGAAATTTTTAGTCTTTTGACATTTTATTTTCTTCTAAGTAATTTGCAGAATGTCTTTGTTTATGAATATATACACATTTTGATATGTACATTCTGTTTTGTTTTTGTATAATAGAACTCGTCATATCTATTATTTGATTATAGTGACTTGTCACTCTTTGGGCCTAAGCAATGAAATGATTTGCATCCCATGTTCCTGCTTAGTTTAACCAACCGGAGTTGATTGTATTTAATTTTCTGACCAATCGGAGTTGGTGGTAATTGATTCGCCAACCAATCGGAGTTGGTGGCAATTGACTCCCGACCAACCGGAGTTGGTGGTAATTGATTCTCCGACCAACCGGAGTTGGTGGAAATTAGTTCTCGACCAATCGGAGTTGGTGGTAATTGATTCGCCGACCAATCGGAGTTGGTGGTAATTGATTCCTGACCAATCGCAGTTGGTGGTAATTAGTTCCCGACCAACCGGAGTCGGTGGTAATTGATTCCCAACCAACCGGAGTTGATGGAAATTAGTTCCCGACCAACCGGAGTTGGTGGTAATTGTTCTGAATTTGATGTGTAGTGTGTAGCACTAATATTCCAAAAAATTTAACAAAAGGAGAGAAACTGGGTAAAACATCCAACACTTTATTCATACTGAAGAAATTGCATTACATAAGAATTTCAATTACTGATAATACTTGCGCAGATGCTCTGCATTCCATGAATTCTTGAATTCTTCTCCTTCCAAGGTTTCAATCATGTATGTCCCTGGACGAACAACTTCTGTTACTCTATAGGGTCCATGCCAGTTGGTTTCCAATTTGTTATTATTTTGTACTACTTTCTTTAGCACATAATCCCCTTCCTTCAACTCACACTTCTTCACTCTTTTGTTATAGAACAAAGTTGTTCGTTGTTACTATACTGCATTTTTTATCGTTGCTTCTTCCCTGAATTCTTCGAGAATATCCAAGTCTAATATTCTCTTTAAATCACTGATAGGAGAATTGAAATTAAGCACCCTATGTGTGGGTAGACCCAATTCAGCAGGTATGACAGCTTCACTTCCAAACGCCAACATGTATGGAGATTCTCCTGCTGCTGCTCGTAGTGTGGTACGATAAGCCCACAATACAGAATGTAGCTCGTTAATCCAACTTCCTTTTGGATTATCTAGTCGTTTATTCAAACCATTCAGTAGCGTTCTATTTGTCACCTCAGTTTTCCCATTGCTTTGGGGATGTCCTGGTGCAGAGTGGATCTTTAGTACATTGGATTGATGACAATACGCAACAAACTCCTCGTTGTTAAACTGGGTTCCATGGTCAGTAATGAATGCATGTGGGACACCATATCTGCAAATAATATTCTTCCAAATGAATTGATAGACTTTGTCGTATGTCATATCAATGAGAGGCTCAGCTTCAACCCATTTTGTAAAATAATCCATAGCAACCACAAGGTATTTGAATCTTCCTCTGGTCGTTGGAAGTGGCCCGAAAAAGTCTATTCCCCACATGATGAATGGCCAAGGAGATGTGATGGGTGTTAAAAATGATTGGGGAGTCTTTAGGATAGAGGAGAAGCGTTCACATTTGTCAAACTTCTTGGCATAAGTTACACAATCATCTCTCATGGTCGGCCAGTAATACCCCTGCATTGTAATTCTTTGCAAAAGCGTCTGACCTGCTACATGGGCTCCACAAGACACTTCATGGACTTCTTCGATCAGATCATTCACTTCGGAGGGGTGGACACATCTTTGTAGCCCTGCTATAATTCCTCGTCTATATAAAATGCCACCGGTCAATACGTAACGAGCAGCTTTAAACTTCAATTTCTTGGCTGCGAGTTTATTAGTTGGCAAAGATTCCTCTTTAATATAGGCCCTAATGGGATCCATCCAAGATGGTCCCAAATCGAGGGTAATGAAATTCATCATCAGATCTTCATCTATGCTCCGACCAACTAGGATTTCTATTGGGATTGTTCTTCGTAGATCGGTGCATGCGGCTGATGCCAATCGAGCTAATGTGTCTGCTCTTGCATTCTCCAATCTTGGTATTCTAATCAACTGAACTGCAGTAAAATTTTATACAACCTCCATTGCTTTTGCATGATACTTGATCATTAATTCTCCTTTTGCTGCATACACTCCCAGAATTTGATTTATGATTAACTGGGAGTCACTGAATACAACGACTTGCTTAGCTTTCATGGTTTTGGCCAGGCTTAGACCCACGATCATTACTTCATATTCGACCTCATTATTAGAAGCCTTAAATTGAAAACGTAGAGCATATTCCACATCAATCCCATATGGGCTGTTTAAAATAATCCCTGCTCCACTGCCTGTAGAGCACGAAGAGCCATCTACATACAGATTCCATACAGGTACTCTATTATCAAACTTTTGGTCAGACAGAGTTCCTCGGTGAAGTATTTGACGCTTCCTTTTGTCCTCCTCTAGTACTTTTCGCTGCTTGTCCGCCGACGTAAGTTGGTCGGGGTTTAAATTTGATGATCCTGTAACATCCACAGGTTGGTGTGTATTCAACTCCTGCTCATCGGAGGAATCCTCCTAAGTGAATTTTGCGATAAAATTCACTACTTCCTGCCCTTTGAGCAACGATCTAGGCTCATAAATTATATCATATTCACCCAGTTCTACTGCCCAGTACATCAATCTTCCTGATTTCTCCGGTTTGTGCAGAGCTTGCCTTAATGGCATATGGGTGTATACCACTATAGTATGGGCTTGGAAGTATGGCCTTATCCTTCTAATTTCTTCAATCAGTTCTAGTGCCAATTTCTCCAGCCTTGGACATCTGATTTTTGCTCCTCGGAAAGCTTTTTTGGTATAATAGACTGGTTTTTGTACTCCATTCTCCAACCTGATCAATGTCAAGCTAACTGCATTATCTGATACTGCCAGATACAAATATAATCTTTCTCCCGTCACTGGTCTGGACAACAATGGAGGTGTCCCCATATATTTTTTCAATTCTTGAAAGGCCTCCTCGCATTCATCATTCCATTCAAAGGTTTTTTAGAGTGTTTTCAAGAATGGTAGGCATCTGTCAGTTGCTCGTGACACAAACCTATTAAGTGCTGCAACTCTCCCTGTGAGACTTTGCACTTCCCTCTTCGCCATTGGAGATCGTAGATCTAATAGATCCTTGATCTTTTCAGGGTTGGCCTCAATACCTCGTTGATTAACAATATATCCGAGAAACATTCCTTCTCGTACTTCGAATATACATTTTGTGGGATTTAGCTTCATTTGATATTTCTCTAGTTGATCAAAGGTCTGACCTAAGACAACTAGATGATTAGCAGCTTTCTTGCTCTTCGTCAACATATCGTCAACATAAACCTCCATTTTATAACTGATTTGCTCTGCAAACACCTTATTCATCAGCCGCTGATATGTTGCACCTGCATTTTTAATTCCAAAAGGCATAACATTATAGCAATAAATTCCCCTTGGGGTGATAAAAGAGGTACTCTCCCTGTCTTCAGGCTTCATTTTAATTTGGTTGTAGCCTGAATAAGTATCCATGAAACTCAACAATTCATGCCTGGAGGTAGCATCCACTAGTTGATCGATTCAGGGCAAAGGAAAATGATCCTTTGGGCATGCCTTATTAAGATCAGTGAAGTCTACAAACATCCTCCACTTGTTATTTTTCTTCTTCACCATCACCACATTTGCTAGCTAATCAGGATATTTGACATCCTCAATAAAAAAGGATTTTTATAGCTTCTTTACTTCTTGTTGTATGGCTTGGTTCTTCTCAGGACTGAATACTCTTCTTCACTGCTTCACCGGATTGATTTCCTTATTCACGTTGAGCTCGTGGCACAAGAAACTCGGATCTATCCCTGGCATGTCTTCATGACTCCATACAAAAGTTTTCTTTCTGCGCCTAAGAACTGCTATCCGCTCTTATTTTATTAATACATCCAATGATGCACCAATTTGAGTTGTTCGTTCTGGATGCTCGTCGTCCAGAATGACATTCTCGGTAGCCTCCATGACCTGTCCCTTTACGAGTTAAGACTCGTCTCTAGGGTCTAATGTTTCAATCTCTGCCTCTCCTATTTCATCCACTTGATTGGTAGTAGTCTTCTTCATAGATTCTTCACGTTCTTCCTGTTCGGTAGATGAATAGTAACATTCACGAGCTACTTTTTGGTCGCCTTTTACAACTCTTACTCCAAAGTTGGTTAGGAATTTTAAACACTGATGTACAGTAGATGGTACTACCTCGAACTAATTCAGACCTACCCTTCCCATGATGATATTGTAGGCTGATTGGATGTTTTTATCTATGATGAAAAAGCATATGCTTTGTGTTCGACAGGCAGGCAATATATCGATAAGCATATCCTACTTGATTATCCCAAGTGAAAAAACCCTCTCGCCAGTAAATCCAAGGAGGGTCCTATGATAGGGCTCCAACTAGTCTAGCTTCAGATTCAAACTGTCAAAGCAGGGATAGAACATGATATCTACCGAGCTACTATTATCCACTAGTACTCGTGAAATCACCACTTCCTTCATTCTCTTCTTGATCACCAATGGGTCGTCGTGAGGATATAGTACACCGGTCAGATCGTTCTTAGAGAAACCAATGACCAATTTGTCTTTGTTCACCTTCCTCGGGCGATCATCTTCAGCCAGATTTTTTCGCTGAATGTATGAGCAAGCTTGAGCCTCATTGAGGTAAGCTTTCCTTTCTGTAGTCATATCCCCACCTCCTGCATCTCCTCCTGTAATAACATTACATTCAAATGATCCAAAATGGATTGAAAATACCTCGCATTCTGGCTACTTTGGTCTTTTGGGGAGATCGGGATCATCTTGGCCATCTTCTGGGTCTTCTTCATGACTTCTCTTCTTGTCTTCTTTTGCTCGTCGAGGAGATCTAGGCCTCTACCTTGTTCGATCGTTGACCTTTCCACCATTTCGGCAATCAACATTCTTGGTCAATTTTCCCCGCCTAATGAGCTCTTCAATTTCATTCTGGAGAGCTATACATTTTTTATTCGTGTGACCATGGTCTTTATGGAACTCACAATATTTGGATTTATTCCTCTTGTCAGGATCCACCTTCATTTTTTCTGGCCAGTTTAGCTCCTCGATGTTCTTGATCTCTTCCAGAATGTGGTTTATATCTACCTTCAAAGGAGTATAGTTTCCAAATTTCTTCAACTGTTCCAATGCTTGCTTTGCTTTTAAGTGCCTGTTGCCACCATTATTCTTCTGCTCCTTCTTCTCAGTCTTATCAGCCTCAACTTTGGTCTCCTTAGTGTCTATATACTTCTTCGCATCCATAGCTTCCTCGACGTTCATAATCTTGGTTGCCTTTGCCATTAGTTCTGCCATGGTTTTAGGCGGATCTTTGTCTAGAGTGTAGTACAATTTATCTGGCAATAGTCCACTCATCAGAGCAGTAATTGTTATTTTCTCCTCTTAATCAATAACTTCAAGTTTCTCGTTATTGAAACGAGTAATATAGTCTCTCGTTCTTTCACATGTCTTCTGTCTAACACTCAATAAGTGTGCTACTCATTTGACTGGTTTTGCCCCAAAACAGAAATTCCCAATAAAGAGCTCGACCAGTTGAAATAAAGTCGCGATCTTCCCCCACGGAAGATTGTTGTACCATATTTGAGCAGATCCGGTAAGAGTTCCTAAAAATGCCCTGCATCTCATCTCATCTGGAACTACATAGATATCGACAGTAGCTTGGTATTATTCTATATGAAGGACAAGGTCAGTTTTTCCATCATATTTAGGCGTCACCATTGGAGCTTTGAATTTTGATGGTGTGGGAAAATCCACAATCGCTTGTACAAAGGGTGTCCCTTAAACGAAAGTCCTTTGTAGAGGATTCTTGGTCATAGCCATTTCCCCTAATCTGTCTTCCAACCTTTGAATAGAGCCCTTCCATGCGTCACTTCCTTCCTCAGGCCTATTGGTTCGAGCAATTGATCACGTTGAATTTGCCTCTTGGGATCTTTCATTACGAGAAATTGGTCATGATTGGGCAGAGCCTTCCCTTAGATCGGATGGTCATGGAACGTTCCTCGACGCAATCCTAGGATGACTCCTATTCATTCGAGGGCCCAAACGATCAAAAGGAGAGACTCTACTCAACCTTTATAGAGCACTGGTCCTTTCTGGAGATAGAGTGATGTTTCGCTGAGAGTCTGTAGCTCGTATCGAGGAAGTCCGACTAGGTTGGTAAGAAGGATCATTAGATCTCTCTGTACGATATGAGTCGGTGTGTTTGGATCGAGATTCCTCTAGGAATAACGCTCTTCTAGTTCGCAAAGAGGGTAAATGTGTATTTCTATGAACATTTCGTTTTCCTGATTGGGCTCGCTCTCCACCTTGAACAGTTTGTATGAGTTGTCGCATGGTTTCTTGCATGGTCATCTGGCCTTGGGCCAAATTAGCCATTATACAAGCCAGATCTTGGATATTTGGGGGAGTAGATGGATTTGGAGGGATTCCAGCATTTCGATTACTGGATTCCGGATTATCAGCCATTGATGATGAATTGTTTTGGTGAAAAATGCTAAGTACGTCGTTTCCCACAGACGGCGCCAATCTGTTGATGTAAAAAATTAGATTATCTCTAATTTATCAATCACACATAAAATAAATAAGACAAAAAGATTTTTAAAGTGGTTCAGCCTTGTGAGAAGGGCCTACGTCCACTGTTTTTGTTATTATTGACTGTTTGCTTGGAATTCTCGATAATGGATTTACCAAGAAATTCTGAGCCCCCCTCTAATGAGGAGGTTACAATGTATTTATAGCCCTGAGGCAGTATAAATAAAAGGATAATGCGCTGTCATTTAGTAGACAAATACATCTATACGATAATAATGGACATTTAATGCGCAGTCGTCTCTTTGATTCTCTTAATTTGGGTTCATTGTACGCTAAGTAGCTCGAACCGCTTAAGTTGCTCGCACCGCTTAAGTTGCTCGGCACCCTTAAGTTACTTAGGGCACCTGAGTTGCTCGGGCCGCTTAAGTTTCTCGGCACGCTTGAGCTTCTCGGAGTGTATGAGTTTCTCGTATGGCATATTCGTATTTGCCATGTAAGTTGACACGTGTCTTCAGGTGATTGGTCCGTGTCAGCAGATTAAATTTGGTATCAACACTTATTATTCAATTAATTAGAGCAAGAACTATGCAACATAATAAAATGGTGAGACAAAAGAAATTAAATAAATAAATGTAGTAAAAATAATGAAAAGACATAATGCTTGCCTAGACTTATTCTTGATGTAAAACACTTAAAGTAAAACACTTTAAGTCCAAGAGTCCTTATTATAGAAGACTTTCATATGGGCAAGAGTACAACTTGAAATAGATTTTACCAAGGCAAAGAGTTTTTGAGGGTTTGGTACACCAAAAAAAAACATCCTCCATAGTCAGGAAATAATTCGGGGATGAACCACTGTGAAAACACCACCAAAAAACAACCTTGAAGGAAAAAAGACTGCAGCAGAGGAGTTGATCAATCGATAGGGGATTGATCAATTGACGCTGTTGGGCCTAGCCTTCTTCATCCTCACATATTTGCATGAAAAACCTCCATAGCCACCCTAAAACATCATGAACCTCCATGAACCTTTGTCAAACATTAAAATCAACCCTTATACACGATTTCAAATGTTTAAAAAAATTAAGACCCCTATCCATCGTCTCCAAAAACATCAATAATGAAATAATTACAAAACTTATTATTACACCCACTCGAATTAGGAGAAGAAAAAATAATAATGGATAAACCAACGTAGAATTGATTAACATAGAAAATAAATGTGTGACGATGATGGAAGGGTTATATATGAAGAATCTCTGAAAAATCATGTCAATATAGATGCATATGCAAAGATACACCATACCCATGACACGTAAAACTAGTATTTTCTTATTGGGACAACAGGGACATTTCTAATTGATGATAAATCTTAAAAAAATAATATAATACCAATTGTTGGGGAATAAAATTTTAGCCATGGATCTTCAATTTAATCATATATAGGAAAGAAAAAAAAATCAAAAACTAGGTTTGAAGAACAAACCTAGGGTTTTGAACACAATATCTTTACAGATCTGATTGTTTTCGATGGGGAGAAAAGTAATTATTGATGATGCATGTTTGCTTTGTTTTGAATATCACAGACCTTACTTTAACCTTCTTAACACTAGGATCTTCTAGTGTATGATCCTCCCCAAAGTCAGGTAGATGAGTGGACACCTTTTGAGGTGAATACCTTGGCTAAAGCTTGAGATATAATGGTATCTCTATAGCCTCCTTCACTAAGCATGTGAATAGTATTTCTCTCACCCATCTTAAACTCCAACGCTTGTGAATAGTGATTAAAATCACTTATCGCACCTATATATATATATATATATAAGTATATAAGGTCGTCTTGGACTAAATTGGGTTTCTCAAGAGTATGGACCTGACTACTTACATATTTGAACTACACTATGTACCCAAGAACAATAATTAAATTATCTCCAAATAAATACTCAGAAATCATAAATTACATTCACTATAATTTATTTTATTTATTCCTATTTAATTCTACTAAATAGTTATGAATGTACTCCAAATTAATTAAATCATAAATCTCTCATATATAATGATGTCTTATTTGAAAAGTCGATAATGGTGCATAATGGGGTTCCCTGCGTTAATTTTTTTATACCCGTTTGGTTAAATCAATTTGTCGCAAATTGACTTTAACCAACATATAATCAATTCCCTGATTCTCAAACTTAACTTATATTTCCACTCCATCGGATCATAAGTAATCCACTGATCATGTTTACTAATGGAAACAAATCTTACAAATCTATCAAAGGGGTATCACAATTCAAGGTATTCCGAATGCGATTTCCTCTTATTTACGATCTCATTCCTACTTATGTAATTCTCGCCCATTATGTGAAGATCATTTGATTCAATCCAAGATTGAATCGCACCCATAAAAATTAAAGTAACGATCATATAAGCATTTTAATCCTTATAACTCTCAGGATTAAGAATCTATGTACCCTTTGTAAATGGTGTGAGATTTCTCTATTCTAATCAAGACAATCCTTAGACTTTAATATCACGAGTGGTCTTGTTCAATACATTTCTTGGATATACCGATCATAAACCTCTATTGAACTATTGCACAAGTTCCCAAACCATCATACAGGTTCTTGTAGTTTGAGGTAAACTACAAGGATTGCATCACAATCGTTTAGATATGATATCAACTCCATATCTAGGTTGTGAACTGTTTAATAGTGCTAAAAACGAAATTCCAATCTCCTTGTGATCCATCTGAAGCTGAATAATTGGAATTCCTACTAAACTCCATTAATTGACATTAAATATGAAATAATATATTTAAGCAAAAATATAACATTTTCACAAAATTGATTCTCATTTCAAAATGAATCAAATAATCCTTTATTAGTTAGTAATAAAATGATTATGCATGATTTTTATCAATAAACCCCCAAAAAAGGCGTTTATGACCTTTTCCCTTAAGTACCAAGATGAGAGTTTGTGATTAATCATAGTTAGGGATGGGAATGGAAAATTACTAAACTTGGAGAAATCGTTGTCCTTAATTCTGGGGAGACATGATCAGGGGATAAACATAGGTTATCTAACTATAAGAAGAGTTACATCGGATCTATACATGTAATGTGTCTAAGGAGGCATGTGACATTCAACTGATATTGTTCGGGTCTCTAAGATCCATTATCTTGCCACCCAGTTTGAGTTATTGAAAATGCTTGAAATAGGACATTCAATGAGTTTTACGCAAAAATCTTCGACATTGTGAACTCTCTTTTATTTAGATGAGATGCCAAACTGTAGGGTCGTTAAGAAAATCCTTAGGTAACTACCACCTAGGTTTCTTCCCCCATGTTTGAACCCTTAACGTCGTAGGTGGAATATAAAACATTAAGGTTGAAGAGATTATAAAATCCATCCAAAACTTTGAGTTATAAAACTATATGTCGCCCAAGAAAGAGAATGTTATCGCATTAAATGTACAAAAGAGTTCCCCCTCGATCTCAAATGATGATTTGATGAGAATGTGGTTGATATTTCATTATTGACCAAGAAATTTAAAAAAAAATCCCAAATAAAACCTTAAAATATTCACATATAATAAGAAAGGAGGAGAGAACAACAAGGCCAATGGGACAGAGAAATCTTCTGGTAGACGGGACTGTAAGTCTCTAGTAGAAGAAAAATCGAATGATGAATCTATGAGGTTCTTTGAATGCCAATGTTTTGGTAATTTAGCACATGAGTGACCTAATAGGAAAAAACTATAGGAAGTAATGAGAATAAGACTATGAAATCCAGTATTAGTGATATTGACACCCACTCAAATGATAAGTCTCCTAGACATAACTTCACCTCATTCATAATTGTCTAGGATAGTATTGTACTCAAAACTCATTTGATGAAGAAAGGTTGATACATATGGCGTTGAGTCCGATATCAATAGAGATGAAATTTTAGAGGAAAGGGGTTTTATCGATGAAACTAAAGAACAGCTGAAAGTTAAGTTCAATGGACATCTTGAGTAGAGTCGGTGCATGGAGAAATTGAATGAAAATTTTACTAAGAAGCTTGGTTTGTAGGAGTGCGAGCTAAGTGCTTTGAGGGATATTGAAGAATAAATGATTAGCATAACATATCTATAAGCTACTCTCCATGAGATGTTGAAATTAGTGGAGAAGAAGATTAAGCTCTTGCATTAAAAATTAGTACCTTCGGTATGTCTCTCCTTGAGTCGTCGAATGCATGTTAATTAGATCTCACTTTTGTTAATTTATATATTAGTTTATGGTCTAATAGTGAATTTTTATTATCTAAAGTTCCTAAATTATGAATGTGTGAGCAATAAATTCATTTTTTAAAGAAATATTATTTCTAAGGTTAAATTATGAATTTTAGATAATTGTTTAACAAATTAAATTAAAAATAAATAAAACCGAAAAAAAGTTGGACTTAGGAGAGAAAAGTGGTTAATTTTTTATTTTAATATTACTCGGGATTTAATGTTATGCTAAACTAGTTCAATACATAATTTAAAAAAAAGGTTTTTACGGTCTAGTCCTTGGACTAACAATTTTGGACAAAAAAACGGTGAACCAAATTTTAAACGATTAGGTTCAACATATAAATACCGCCAATTTAAAAAAATCATAAACCTAATCGGCTATTGGAGTTTTCTCTGCAACTAACGACTATTCTCCGAATCGAAAATAACATCAATCTTATGCTTTTTTCGTCTGTCCTATAATCGATTACAATGTTCTTAATTGATTCTACCTCTATCACTTGGCTCTATCATTTGTAAGTTTATATTTATCAGCAGTTGGTTTTTCTATTTTTGATCGATTACAATAAGTGTATGTCCTTTGTTTTGATTCAAAAGACTCATTGTAATATTCATTCATATGATTGAATAGCTTTTTATATGTTATATATGTATATGTTTTGATTTTGTGTTTTTTATGCATTTATGTTTGGATTCTTCATATATAAGTTATATTTATCAATATTTGTAATTGTTAGTTGAATGTGCTGAATGAATATTATTAATGTTTCATTCTAATTTTAAGATTCCTTGATTTTGATTTGGTATTGAATCACTTATTAACATAGGTCCGCGCCAGCGGAAATAACCAGTTCGATATCATTTTTCAAAGTACACGCAGTGTTTATAAAGTAGACGTGATTGTTTTTTTGAAAAAATGTGTCTGCTTTATTGCTTCATGTATAGGTTTGTAAATAGTGCCTGTAATTTTATATTAATTATAAATAAATATTTTGATATTTCATGCATTAAATTATTGCACACATTTTTCGAATTATTGACCTTGAAGTAAATATTTTTCTTCTCTGTTTTACTGCAGGACAGTATGGTAAGTAGTGTAATAGTAAGGTGTTGTTATTTGGATAATATGGCTTGTATTGAAATATTTGAAGATAGCTCATTAGATTTCATATGCAATGAGTTGTGTATTAGGTTTACTAATTTGAGAAGTGGAAGTTTTTCATTGCGGTATTCATTTGGTGATGAATGTCGGTTCATGTTGGTTTGTGACAATGATGTTTGTTGTATGTTGCAGTCCCAATTGATCGTGAAAGCTAATTTTATTTAGATATATGTCATTGATTCATTAACATTGCCAAGTAATACATGTCGTGAATGGGTTGAATTATCTAATCGAATTTTTGAAGGGGTTGACTGCAGTAATACAAATTCTGAGAGGGTTGACAATGGTGATACAAATACACAGAGGTTAGAGTCTTTATCATCAGGCACTGCAAATGATTTTAATAGTTGCATTGAAAATGACTTTAATCTTGGAGGTGTGGAGCCAAGTAAGTCGAAAGTCTATCTTTCGAATGATTGGAAGACTTATATAAGTCATGAGCAGCAGTGTTTTGATGGAGGTGTAGTGAAATTTTGGGATAAATTGCGAAAGTATGCCGCTGAGGTTGGGTTCAAGTATGTGTATTTGAAGAATGATAAAACTCGAGTGACGGCTGAATGCTCTAAAAAGACTACTGAGAATTGCATGTGGAGAATTCATGCATCATTATCTATAATAAATGGATAATTTTACATAGTGCAATGAATAATGAGCATACATGTAAAGGTGTCTTTCGTAGTCCGTCAGTTAAAATGATAGCCTCCAAGTTAATTTCAACATTGGTAGCTGATGATCTTAGAGATAACCCGCTATTGAGACCAATTGATGTAGTTAGATATATGAAGAAGAATTATGGTCTTCATATAGCTTATCAACATGCATGGCGTGCGAAAGAGATGGTTGTTGTTGATATACATGGTGATGAAAAGGTTTCTTATGCATTAATGAATAATTATCGTGACCTTCTATTGCAGTATAATCCTGGGTCGCATTGCATCCATGACGTGCAACATGAGAGTAAAAAATTCAAGAGAATATTTGTAATGTTTAGAGGATGTATTTATGGATTTCAATACTGCAGACCTGTTTTATTTATTGATGGTGCCTTTTTGAAGAGCCGTTATCGTGGAACAATATTATCAGCTACTGCAAGGAATGGGAACAATGGTAAATTAATTCTAAATATTTTATTTTGTGTATTGCATTGATGACATTTTGTTTGTTCCATTTCATATTATCAAAATACAAGCATAAAAATATAAACTACCTTTGAATGTCTTTGTTTTAGTTCATGTGTACTTTTCTTTTTTCTGCATGTATTTTGATGATATGTCTTATTATGTGTAATACTAAGTAAAGTACACGCATAGTACATGTCAAGTACACGTGAATGCTTTTCTAAATTTCACGTGTACTTTTCATTTTTATGAGTGTACTTTGATAATGATGATGTTATGTGTAATACTAAGTAAAGTACACGAATAGTACATGTCAAGTACACATGAATGTTTTTGTTAATTTCATGTGTACTTTTCATTTTTATGTGTGTACTTTGATGATGATGTTGTTATATTGAATACAAACTAAAGTACATGCATAGTACATGTCAAGTACATGTGAATGTTTTTGTGAATTTCATGTGTACTTTTCATTTTTATGCGTATACTTTGATGATATGTGTTGTTATGTTGAATACAAACTAAAGTAGACACATAGTACATGTCAAGTACACGTGAATGTTTTTGTTAATTTCACGTGTACTTTTCATTTTTATGCGTGTACTTTGATGATGATGTTGTTATGTTGAATACAAACTAAAGTACACGCATAGTACATGTCAAGTACACGTGAATATTTTTGTTAATTTCACGTATACTTTTCATTTTTATGCGCGTACTTTGATGATATGTGTTGTTATTTAGAAATAAAAAAGGCAAGTACACGTTAAAAATGTAAAGTACCTTTGAATATTTTTGTTTAGTTCACCTGTACTTTACATTTTATGTGTGTATGTTGATGTTAGTGTTGTTAATAATAAAGCCAAGCAAAAGATTTGAAAGTAAACGTGCATGTCTTTTTATCTTTATCATGTGTATGGTACATTTTTATGTTTTGTCATGTTATTTACAAACAATTTAAATTAAACACATAATATATTTCCCATGTGTTTTAAGGTCTGCGCCAGTAGCATCAATTTACGAAGTGTTGTACATGGATATGTTATTTATTTTAATTTTGATATATTTTTATATTTCAGGCCTTTTCCTATTGCATATGCTGTTGTTGATTCTGAAATCGAAGATAACTGGATGTGGTTTCTTGTCAATTTGCATAGTGCAATAGTTAAGTAATATCGAAACATAACATTTATATCAGATCGAAACAATGGATTACTTGAAGCTGTTTCGAGGGTTTTCCCATTGTCTGCACATTCCTACTGTATGCATCATTTACAAGGAAATATAAAAAAGAAAATTCATGAGAATTGTGCCGGATTTCGAAAGAAAATTGTTAAAGATTTTTTGCCTTGTGAATATGTTGTCTCAGTAGATGTATTTCATAAGAATATTGAAGAATTGAAGAATGAAGGAGGGGCTACTATTGTTGATTTCATTGATAATTTGCCTCTCGAGGATTGGTCATGTGCATATTTCCTTGGTAAACGGTATGGTGACATGGCATCTAGTGTTACGGAGTCATTCAATTCATGGATATTGGAGGAAAGTCATTTACCAGTAATGAATATGCTTGATAAATTGAGAGCGAAGATTATGAATTTCAATGCAAACAAACTTGTTGAGTCTGACACTTGGACAAATGAGCTATGTCCTTTTTTTTAAAAGTTACTGAATGAAAATTAGAATAAAAGTGGCATTGGACTATTAGTCGCTCAAGTCAAAATGTATTTGAAGTTCATTCAAAAGTGCGAGCAACAGTTGGCTAAGGAGAAAGAACTTGTTCTTATAAGAGTTGGCAGATTAGATGTTTTCCACGTTCATATGTTGTTTGTGTTGTGCGGAGTAAAGGGACCAGTATTTATGATTATATTGAGGAGTACTATAAGGTATCTTTCTAAAAAAATCATACTCGATACCTATAGCTCCTCTTCCTGATTTGATTTCCTTAAATATTCCTATTCTTGAAAATCCATTTGTCCTTCCACCAATGACTAAGAGACCGACAGGCAGGCCAAGAAAGAATAGAATAAAGTCTTCTGGTGAGATCACAGTAAGGGAAGTTACTTGCTCGAGGTGTAGTAAAATGGGTCATTACAGGTCTACTTTTAAGGAATCCATTTGAGTAATTTTAAAATTGTTGAATTCATTCATTTCAACCATTTGATTGAATAAATTAATTAATAAACCATTCGTTTCACATAAATGAATGTAATTTTAGGTTTAAGTCTCATTTTTTAGTTTGTTTTTTGTGTAGTTGTACACATATTTTTCATAAAATACACGTGATCATTTTTCCTGATGTTCAGGTGTACTTTACATTTGTAAATGCATGTTATGTACAGTACACGCGCATTTTGATGTCCAAAGAAATTTTATCAATGCGTGTACTTGATGAAATATGTGTGTACTTTATGAAGTACCCATAGAATACATAAAGTACACGCATTTAAAAATAGATTTGGTCAGTTCAATATGCGTGTAATTTATAAAAGCATGTGTGTACTTTATTAATGACATTTAATTTAGATTTAACTGATGAAATATGCGTGTACTTTATGATGTAACTTCATGAAATACATGCATAATATTAATATAATATGCATGTACTTGATGAAATGTGCGTGTACTTTATGAAGTACACGCATAATAATTAAAGTACACATATTTAAATATACGTGTACACGCATGTTTTAGCAAAGTACACGCATATTGATATGACAAAAATCTAATTCAATATACATGTACTTTATGTATTCTTCATGTAATTTTATCAAGTAGACGTATATAAATGCATGTACTATTTGCAAAATAATTTTGGACATTACAATGTGCTTGTACTTTATAAAAGACACTTGGATCCCTCGTATTCTTAAATTCCTATGTGTATTATGGTCCGTGCCAGGGGAATTATTATACAAGTATTTCAATAGGCGTGTACTTTATAGACTATGTGTACTTTATAAAGTACACGTGTAATATATAAAGTACATGCATTTATATAATTGTTTGGGACAATATCTTGTTCGTGCTTTATAAAAACTTGCGTGTATTATAATTTATAATAGATAGAATCATATTTTGACATACCAATTTTTTTACATTAAATGATATTAATGTTTACATTTTTTTCAATACTCGTGATCATTTTTATAAGGGTTCACGTGTACTTTACTATATTTGGTGTATGACATAAGTGAGAATACATCCATGAAAGAAATAAAATTTTTATTAAAAACAAAAAAATAAAGTATAATTTTTTCACATAACAAAAGCTGAAAAAACTAAAAAAGGCTTCTATTAAGGAAGTTTGTCAAAGGCATCTAGGGTGTGAGGAAGAGAGACAATTAAATTCGACCAGTGTCGAATTTCTTCTTCTATAATAGCTACAAGGCCTTCATGGAGAGCCTTCTTATCCTTCATCTTGGCGATTTTCATGGGAACTTCTTATGTATAGAAAGACATGAGGTTTTCATGTGTTTGAGGAGGGTCCTCATCCACATCAAATAAATTTATGGGATTGGGTGGAATTCCAGAATAGCCTTCCCTCACATATGTTTTAAACTGCTTAAAGGCAGTTTCATATGAGGAAATATTTTCCTCAATTTACCTTTTTTTTGTTTTATTTCTTTCATCTCTCTCAAGAGTATCTCGCAAGTTTTCTGCTGGAATAGCCATTATTTTATCTTTACCCTAGATGTAATGGTTAAGAAAGGAACAAATATTACTCTTTTATAGGAAAAGTTAAAGCTATTTATTTCTTGACCAGAAGTAGTTGGGAAGTGAGTAGTTGAGCTTAATAAATTGATTTTGGTTATTGTGTCCTGAATAAATATTTAAAGTAGTTTTCAATTAAAAATAAAAAATATTATATTAACCAGTGCATGTACTTTAGTCAAACTGCGTGTACTTTGAAGAATTCATGTGTGTAATTAGTAATTATCACTTGTAGTTTTCGTGAAAAATGCGTATACATTGTTTTATAACACTCAGGTGCATTGTTTGTCTAAACCTTACGTGGATTGTGGTCCGCGCCAGCGGAAATAAACCATTTTGGTGTAATAAATATTGTAAACAATTTTTAATATAACACAAAATAAATTACAAATATGGTTTGTATTTGAATCACAATTTATAGAAGTTTTTTCTCCTTTCGGGGGAAGAAATATTTTGATAGAAGAATTTATCCGAGTACATATTCTCTTTGTTTTATCATGTCAGGGTCTTGAAATAATTTTTGCATTTCCTTGTTTCTGCTAATTTGTGCAATGTAGTACATGCAGAACACCCCACAGTCAATCCTAAAATTAAAATAAAATAAATATACAAATTAGTATGATGTGAATGAAATTTTTTGAAAAGATACAAATTAGTAATTTTTAGAAATGAATTTTTTCTTACCCATTATATTATTTAGGGCATTCATGATCTCTTATTATGTCAAATTTGAAATCACTTTCCAAGAAGAAATCTACTGTCATTTTTTCTTGCTCTTTCAACGGATCATCATCCAATGTAAACTCATTTGATGTACCTTCATCAAACTTCCTCTGAATTTTGAAACCAATATTTTTCATTGTTTCTGCTTCAGCCTTCAATAAGCACAATATTTTTTGGAAGATAGAAAACTGTTAAGAAGACAAATATTTAGTGTATACAAATAAAAGAGTAAATGAAGATTAAAGAGTGAAAAGTACACATATTATATTAAAGTACAGGCATATTTTATTTTTTCATATCACGTGTATTTTAAAATATGATGCGTGTACTTTGCCTAAAGAGTTAAAAGTACACGCATAATATTAAAGTATACGCATATTTTATTTTTTCATATCACGTGTATTTTAAAATATGATACGTGTATTTTGCCTAAAGAGTTAAAAGTACACGCATAATATTAAAGTACACGTAATTTGTATTGGTTCATTTCACGTGTATTTTAAAATATGATGCGTATACTTTGATAATCTGGGTGATTATGTGCAACTAATACAAAGTACACACATTATATTATACACGTGTACACGTGTATAATATAAGTACAGGTAACATTACTAATTATGTTTAGTCACTAACCAATTTTTTTGCATCATCAAAGAATATTGTGTTTTTTCCTTATCGTTGAGTCGAAGGGAATCTATGTGGACCACTTTATTTTCTTTTTTGTATATCACAAGTAATGTGAAATGTCCTACACTATGTCTTAGTACAATGAACAAATTATTACAAGTGACTAAGTATTCAAATAAATATTTGTATAACTCCCCCTTCTTATTGACTTCATTTGTGCTACAAGCTTCTATCTGAATAAAAATTATAGACATTGTGTTAATAAAAAAATTGAAATTTTATTTCTCAAAGATTTCGATTTAATTGTACTTACCCAACAATAATCAGAAAAAGTGTGTGAGTAGGAGAGCCTTTCCTCTAACAATTTTAACACCAATACTTCACTAAAGGCAAGTATTATCTGTTTCACACAATATAAAATGGTGAGGAAATAATAATGTTGAAATTTAATGGATGTCTAATATTTGGACTACATACTTGGCTTGAAATTTTTTTATTGTTGAGGACTTTAACAAAATCTTACCATGGGACATACGAAACCAGCCCTTGGAAAATAAATTCCCTGCATTTTATATAATCAATAAGAATTGTATAATAATAATAACCTTATTCTTTTGCACCAAAAAAATATAAATTACCGAAGTGATAAATCATAAAACAATACACTTTACCCTGGCTCAGCCTTTTGAATGAACTCTTCAATCTTTTTCTTCGAAGCTTCATCGAGATATTTGTATACTTTGATTGCTTCAAGCTTGAAGTGAGTTTCTTTCATTTGTTCAACTATTATTAGACGGCCTTTTCTTAGCTTTGACTCTTTCTGTTTCTTAATTGGTTCATGCTTTTCGGTTTATCTGTCAGCTTTTCTTTTCTTATGTCCTCTAGTAAGAAGCCCTTTTGTTTTTGATATTTTGGGGTTGCCCTGAACTGTCTTTGAGGCTAGTTCAATCTTCAAACTCGAAATTTCGTCCATGAGTTGTTTGTTAGTGTTTGCCTGACATATTTAACAAGAAATGTTAGATTGTAAGCATTTTTTGAAACAATGATTCATTTTATCTTACGTGTATTTTATAAAGTACACGCGTGTACTTTAATACATGTGTATATTTTATAATATACACGCATATATTATAAAATACGTGTACTTAATAAAATTTATAATATACACGTGTACTTTCAACATAATTTGCATTTACTTTAGAAAGTAAAGGCGTGTACTATATATCTATTGTACTTTACAGATACCTAATCAGTTTTTTTCAATACTGATTCACCAAGCATTTTCTTCAACTCCGAAATTTCGTCATTAAGGATTTTATTATTGTTTTTCTGTTATACAAACAGAATGTTACATTATAAGCAATATTTGAATAAAACTGCATTATTTTTAATCAAATAACGCATGTACTCTGCATTATTTCTAATATCAAATAAAACTGCATTAAAATTATTGATAAATAAAACTGCGTGTACTTTAGGAAAACTACTTGTACTCTGCATTATTTATAATCAAAAGTACCTGTTGAGTTCTTTTCAATTTTGACTCCTCAATATTCTGCCTCAATGTCATCTTTTCTATGTCAGCATCTTTCCATTTTTGCAGTGTATCATCATACTTTTTTTTAGATCCTCATTACTCAGAGACAGATATCCATTTTTTTGTTCCAAAATTCGTGTTGATTCTGCCTGTTTTTTCAATGATTCATCCAATTTTTTAATTCTATCTGAGTCACTCATTGTGCCTTGATCAATATTTTCTTTTAAAGAATTGTTTAACTCAACTAGTTGGTAATTTTCCACCTCCAACTTATTTAGTAAATCTTTTTCCTTCAAAAGGTTGGAATTCTCCACCTTCAACTTCTCATTTCCTCATGGGCTTCAAAAAGTTGATCACGATCTACCTGCAATTGTACATTCAAAATAGCACTCTCCACCTCCAAAGAGGTCACCTTCTCAAGTGCACCATTAAAGTCTTCAGCAGATTTAGATAGTTGGTTATTTTTTTCCAACAAAAAAATATTTTCAAAACAGCAATTTGTTCCTTCAAATTAACCTTTGGTTGATCGTTTCCCTTCTTTTTCCTTGGATTCACAATGTTTTTAAGGGGAATATTCCAACCATGTGGAAACTCATTGTCATTAATATCTTCAGTAACTTTTTCTCATGATGAATCAGCATGTATAGGACTTTCTGTAGAAATGTTCAAAGAGTAACTTGGCCCTTCAAACTGAGATTCCTTTTGTACAGAACTGTCCTTACAAGTTGGTTTATTTGTAGCCTGCTTCAAATTTGTTGCGATGTCATTCTTCACAAACCATTGTCTCAAAGACGACAATTGCCACTTCAGGAATTTTGGAGTCTTATCTTTAAATTCTTCAACAGGAGAAATAATTTCAAATTTCTCACATACCCAATACCGTGATCATACAAAAACTAAATGATATTAATACTTGTATTACCTAGGGATTCATAATGGAAAGTATAAGTGATTTGTTCAAAATACACGCAAAATTAAACGTGTACTTTGTAAATTTTACAATTGTATATTGAAAGTACACGTGATTTTTATAAATTTAACGTGTACTTTGTCAATATAAATTCACGTGTACTTTCTAAAGTACATTTATAAAATTGACAAAACATATAGCAAGTGTATTTTGACAGTACACTGGTTATATTTACAAAATATAGTACACATGTACTTTGTAAAATATAAGTGTACTTTCACGTGATATAAGACGTGTATTTTCAAAATACACGTTAAATTCAACTGTGCTAGGTTTTGAACTTGCTGATTTGTCCAGTGAATGTATGAGAAACTCATGCACAGCAGATGCCCAATCATACTTATTCATTTCCTCAATATTGTCGATGTATTTCAACCAAAATTCTCCAAGGGTGAAGTTTGAGTTAGAGAAAAATAACGTGTTCAAGAAGTGGAGACACGCAATTTTAACAAAATTGGCAATTCCTTCATCTGTCTCCAATTAAACTGATTTCTTCAAACCATTCAATATTTCTGACTTTCCTATTCTTTTTGCGAAGTATCGTGCTTGTAATCCAGATTTTTGAGCAGTATTCGGTCGCCTTTTCAGTTCTATTGATTTTAAACCCTTAACCAGGGGTATGCCAAATATTTCACTAATATCTATTGGCATTATTGGAATCCTACTCTTCATACGAAAACTTTTGATTTTCGTATGGTACAGCTCGATAATTGATAAAATATTTTTATCTGTCTTCTTGTGGTCCACTTATACTACTTTCTCACTGTAGTAGGCATTGAAAAGCTCCCAAAATGGAGTCTTCTTAAGAAGTTCAATATGGATATCGTTTATTTTATCTTTAATCTGATGCAAATCATGGAGAAAGCTGTTTGATCGATATTGGTCATTCTTCTATGCAGGACGTTTAGATTTCAATGACACACTAGAACTAGAACTAGAATTGGAACTGGATGAAGAACTATCATCAGAACTGCTCTTTTTTTGTTTCTTTCCCCTTCTTACCTTCATCTTCATCTCCATTATATTGATCTATAAACAAAATTTAAATTACTAACCAATAATGATATGTACAAAAAATAAAATACATGCAAATTAGAATAAAACATAGACTAAAATAATAAAATGGAAGCGTATTTAACAAAAGTACATGCAATATTATCACAAATGTTAATTTTGTGACTACCTTTTTGTGACTGCCAATAGGGGTGACAAACTAGTCACTCCCGGGAGCAGTCGCAAAATTATTTGTGACTGCCATTAGGGGTGATAAAATTAATTGGTTAAAAAAAATTGAGTCAATTAGTTTGTTACCGCTAATGGTAGTCACAAATGTTACCATATAATTAATTTGTGACTCCTATAAGCAGTCACAAATTTATAACTATCACAAGCCCTCACAAGTTTATTAGTAGACACAAGTTATGACTCTTATGAGCAGTCACGAAATTATAACTGCTATGAGGAGTCACAAATTTTAGTCTTAGACTTAATTTACGACCGCTATTAGCAGTCACAAATTTGTAACTGCTAGTAGCGGTCACAAATTTTGGTCTAAGACTTAATTTATGACTGCTATTGGCAGTCATAAATTTATAACCGCTCCCTGCAGTCATAAATTTTGCTCTTATACTCACAAATTTGTGACTGCTATTAGCGGTCACAAAATTTTTCACCTTTCCTTCCATACGTGAAGAGCTCCCGCCCTCTTCTCTCTCTTTCATTTGCCAAAACCCTAAAATGCTGTACGCATTTCTCTCTCTCTACACAACGTTTCAGTTGTTTATTTGTGTGTGTGCATTTCGATTATTTGTGTATATTTGTGTGTATGTGGAGATTTCTGTTTATGTGTGTGTATGTATAGATTTATGTTTACATGTGTGTGTATGTATGTGTATGTATAGATTTCTGTTTATATGTTTGTTTATGAGTGTATCTATATAGAAATTGTATTTTATGTTAATAAGCCCTAGAAATTGTATTGAGGTTATTTTTTTGACAAAATATTATTCAAAAACTCTAGACATTATATTTTTTGACAAAATATAATCAAATGAATTTTTAATATTACGAGTTTTGCCCGAGCTTTGTGATCAACGTTCTCTAGACAAAATATAATCAAATCTGATTGTTTTGTTGTGAGTATATCTACACATCGTTTAACCTCTTTCGTTTTTTGAATATTATCTTGTTTGGGAAAATTAATTAAATAACCATTGTTTTGTGCTCGTTGAAGTTTTGACGTTTTGTGCTTGGTTGGGTTTTCCTGTGAGTTTTAATGCAATGATAGTATTAATGCAATGATAAGCCAGAGATTATGTTCTAAATATTTGCTCAAACTTCATTTATTTTTATAATTTACTGAGTTTCTATTTGTTTGTATCGTAGAATTAATGGGGTTTCCACAATATAAAGAGTGGATGGGTGAAAGTTGTAGAGTGGGGCAAGTATACGTTAATGGGGTTAAAGACTTTGTGAATTATGCAACGAAGAATCTCAAAACTGATATTATCCCATGCCCGTGCAATCGTTGTAAAAATGGGAAACGCTTGAAAGGGGTAGATGTAAAAGTACATTTGTTTCATTGGGGTATGCAAGCTGACTACACGTTTTGGCATTTCCATGGGGAGAGGGAATTTAAGTATATTCCAGAAGAAATACTTGTCAATGAAACGTTTCACACAAATGGTGACCCATTAGTACATGCTAGGTTAAACGATCTCATAAATGATACGTATGAAGTGCACGCAGCACAAGAAAATCAAGATAGTAGAGGGAATGCTTTAGGATGTGAGGATCATGTTGGCAACGATACGGACCAAGTTAAGGATTATATACGGTTAAAAGAAGCAGCCGCAACACCATTATACCATAACTCCAACCCCGACCACACAAAGTTATATGCCATGGTTGGGTTGCACAACTTAAGGAGCAAATTTGGCTTGTCGGGAAAAAGTGTGACGGCAATACTCCTCTGGGCAAAAGATTTGCTCCCCAAAGAAAATACATTGCCAGTCAATTATCCGATCATGAAGGATAATTTGAAAGGTTTGGGTATGAAATACAAATCAATTCATTGCTGCAAGTATGACTGCATTTTATACTATAAGGAGCATAAGGACAAACGGGCTTGTCTTGTATGTAAGTAACCTAGATATGAACAAAAGATGATAGTACATAATAAACGTTTGTTGAAAGTAAATACGCAAATACTTAAGAAGGTGTTAAAGTATTTTCCTTTAGGTCCTCGATTGAAGAGACTTTACACTATACCTTGGATAGCAGAGGCAATGACTTGGCATGGTCGAGCGGAGGTGGGTGAGAATCTCATGCGACATCCGATTGATTCATCTGTGTGGAAATCTGTAAATCAACGATACCCGGACTTTGCTACATAAATATGCAACGTTCACCTCGGAATATCAACCGATGGTTTTAACCCGTTTGGAAAATTGAGCACAGATAAGAGTATATAGCCTGTGTTTACGGCGCCTTTAAATTTTCCCCCGTCGTTGTGCATGAGAAAGGAGTTTTCAATTTTTTCGTTGTTGATACCAGGTCCAAAAGCATCGGGTAGTGACATTGATGTTTTCTTAGCGCCACTAATAGATGAATTGAATGAGTTATGGGTTGAAGGTGTGAGAGCATTCGACTCATACAAAAAGGAGGAATTCATTTTGAGAGCTATGTTGATATGGGTAATTCATGATTTTACTGCTTATGGGACCTTATATGGGTGCAATGTACATGGTTACCTAGGTTGTCCTATATGTGGAGAGGAGACTGAAGCCAGCTGGCTTAAGAAAAGTGGTAAACTTTTTTATCATAGTCATTGAAGATTTCTGCCCCAAAGTCACAAATTCAGGTCAATACGAAGTAATTTTCTCCCAGAAGGCACCGAGACGCGACCACCTCCACCAAGACTTTATGGTTTGGAAATTGAAGAAAGGTCATTAAAGGCTGATCAAAAGTTGAGGGGGAAACACCCCATAATTTTGGCCCAAAAGCGTAAAAGAAAGGATGTTGATGTGAAAACGGCGTGGTTGAGGAGATCAATAATGTTTGATTTACTATACTGGAAGGAACATCCTGTGCGACATGTGATAGACATAATGCACGCTGAGAAAAATATCATTGAGCATCTCGTAAGCACATGCATTGGTGGTTCTCATTCCAAGGATGGAGAAAAAGCCCGTGAAGATCTTCGTGATTTGAAGATTAAAAGATCATTATGGTTGAAAGAAGATACAAACACTGGAAAAAAGCATATGCCAGTTGCATCTTATACTTTGAGCATTGAAGGAAGAAATATGTTCTTAGAAACATTAAAGGGCTTGAAGGTCCCTTCTAATTTCTCATCCAACTTACGCAGGATTGTCTGCGACGCAACAAAAGATTTGAAAAAGTGCAAGTCCCACGATTGGCATGTGATAATGCAACTTATCCCTCTGTTGTTCGGACACTGTTATTCGGAACACATAAAAGATCTTCGAAGGGCCATTCTACAAATTAGCTTATGTTTCTCCCTATTGTGTGATAAAGTTGTCAACAGGACGCACATAATGGCAGCAAAAGAAACTTTGGTCGAGGCTATATGTGTTTTGGAGAAGCACTTTACTCCCTCATTCTTTGACATAAGCATCCACCTTTTAGTGCATTTGTGCGATGAAGCACTTTTATGTGGACCATTAAGGTACCGATGGATGTATCCGTTCGAACGATTAATGAAAACTTTTAAAGATTACGTTAAGAATACACGGTACATTGAGGGGTCCATTGCTGAGGAGTACATTATGGAAGAGGCTTCCTTGTATGCAAAGGAATATATGCCTAACCCAAACGTTGGAGGTCGTGAATGCTTTATTGATGAATTAGAAGAGTTTGCTGATGAGGAGGCCATGGGGAAAGGTAAGGTAGTGAAGCTAACAAGTAGACAATATAACCAGGTGGCTCGATATGTATTCGAGACGCATGAAGACATAGATAAATGGAAAATGTGAGTTTATTTAAAGTGTTTTGTAAAATATTGTAATATGTTCGATGTTATATTCATTAGAAATTAATATTTTTAGTGTTTTAACCTAGGCAATATAATGAGTGCGGGCATGCCAAGAGGAGGAAGGGAGGCGTGAGCGCAGACTTGACTTTAGGCATTGGGTAGCTTCCGAGGTGACTACAGTAATACCTCACTTTTATTTACTGTCTTTACAACATATTCACAATGCAAATACTTTCTTGGTTTCAGTTATTGAAAGCTGGTGAAGTATCGACGAGGCTTGCACGTCTAGCAAATGGGCCTAATTTTGTAGCCAAGGAGTTTGGACAATATCGTGTTAATGGTTTTGTGTTCTCTTCAAGCACACACGAGTTAAAACTCATTGGGAAACAAAACAGCGGCATTTCATATAAAGCATTAACTCATTTCAGGGCAAGCGCGAAAGATAAAAACTTGATAGAAGCTGAGATGACGTATTATGGGATTATACAACAAATTATCCTATTAGATTATATATCTTTCAGCATACCTGTATTTTACTGTGATTGGGTGAGAGTGGAGGACAAAAATGCATGTATGGTCGACCCTGACACTCACATGGTGAAGGTTGGTTTGGCCAAGTTGAAGAGTAAAGACAATGTTAATGATGAGCCATTTGTTTGTGCATTCCAAAACTTAAAACAAGTGTTTTATGCAAAGAGCCCCAACAATGATCCATGGTCTGTTGTTTTACATTCTCCTCAGCGCTTGACTACATCGGTAGACAATATAGAGGCACCAATCGAGATTCAGTCTATTCTGGATGACAACCCAGAATTAAAGAAATTATTAAACGCATTAGAGGAGTAGGTGTTTAATTGTGGCATGTTATGTTGTTTTAAATGTTGACTTGAAAATTATGTATAATAGCATGTTTCAATTATTCCGTAGCATGTATTCATAGTGACTTTTATTCACAAGTTTATTATTACTTTTTCCAGGATGTCATATATTGTATATACATGCAACGATTTTCAAAACAGGTCTTTTATAGAGAACACGTCAATTTATCGACATGGCTATCGAAAAATCAAACAATGCAATTACTTGCGAGATCATGGGTGGAACATACCTGAAGCATATTTATTTCAATCAATTATACGCACACTACCTCAAAGTTGGGATGAAGCAGTTGAAAGGGTTTTCATAAAACACAATCCAAGTAATGCGATGCAGTTAGTAGAGTTTTTAGAACTCGAAGAAAGAAAAATTCATCCTTTGTGGATAGAACTGAAGAGGATAAGGATGCGTTCAGACTCTACTGTGAGAAAACATATGCATAACAAAGTTAACATCTATTATCGGCTTAGGAGAGAAGGCATACGTCCTAATATGTTTAGTGTCAGAAATGCAATTATCAACACACTTCCGCAGACATGGCCAATAAAAACTTTACGTGAAATGATGAAGTATGAAACTTATGACATGGTTGAATTATCAAAACTTTTAGAATATGTTGAAAAGGTATAACTTATATTATATTTTTTTATATTATTTCCTTACTCTTGTATTAACATATGAACTAATGCATAAATATAAAAATGCAGAAAATGGCGTCCGAGAATACAATTCCATCATCCAGGCCAGAAAGTTCAAGTCATGATGAACATTATGCCATTGATTCTCTTGCTCACGTTTCCCTTAACCTATTTGGTTTGCCAATAGGTGGCAAGAATTCTTTTGAAGATCGAGCCTTGTCTTTGTTAAAATCTTGTATTGGCTTAAAATATGAGAGTTGGGATACGATTGAGCAAGTAAAAAAGGAAGACTTGTGGGATACGCTCATGAAAGAGTTCAATCTTTCGACCGACCAGAAGGAGGGGTCCATGAAAGCCATTGGTATTCAATTGAAGACTTTTAGAAGTAACCTCCGCTCGACTTATTTTAAGGGATTGGACAGTGATGGGATAAAGGCCCTGAAGGATCAAGTACCGGAGAAAGAGCATATCCCTGTTCGTGAGTGGAATGAATTCGTCTCGTGCGAAGCATCTGAGGCAAAATTGAAACAACGACACCAAGGCCGGGTGAACAGGGCTAAAAAGACTGACGTCCATTGTCTTGGTCGGATGTCGTATGCTGAGAAAACCGAGGAGATGGTATAAACCCTTTCTTATTTTAATGTGTATATATATTATATGTCTTGCTCAAATAGTTAATGGAAAATTAATTTATAGGTGCTTAACAATAAACGACCTGTTGATCGTTCGGAAGTGTATCTCGAAAGTCGTAGGCGGAAAACTGGGGAGTTTCACCCAAAGGTAGCTGATGATATGGTAAGTTTTGTAATCTCAGTTGTAATAATTAAATTCCTTCAAGTTTCGTCGTTCAATGGTTTTAATCGATTCATAAATAATTTTGCAGCAAAAATTGAGTGAGCTGAGAAGTAGCCAAGGTTCTTCAAGCCAAAACAGTATTGATACAGATGCATTGACTGCCTTTAGAGGAAAAGATACTAGGGGGGCGACTCGTGGTGTTGGACCCGTGTCCAAAAGTAAACTTAAGGCAATTGCTCCTATAGTATCACAGTTGACTAGAGCAAAGACACGAGAAGAAAAACATGATGAGGATATGGCATTTCTCAAATCATCTGTTACCATGCTTTTAAGTGCTTTTGAATCGAATGGATTGAAAATACCAAATCCAAGTCCTCGCAATTATACTCCTGTCCCACATCCAAGTCCTCGTAATTACACTCCAGTTCCGCATTCAAGTCCCCATGATTACACTCCAGTTCCGCATTCAAGTCCCCATGATTACATTCCTACCCCCCCCCCCCCCCCCCGTCAACTGAGCCAAAATTTGGAGATTCAACTGAGCCAAACTTTGGAGATTCAACTGATCCTACACATGATCCATATGTCGATTTATTAGATTTTTCAAATCAGAGAAAGATTGCAAGTGGACAAGTTGTTGCTTTAGCTGCTACTGGAACGGTGGTGCATGGCCATCAATTGCTGGTGTTTGAACGTAAGGTTTACGTTAGTAGTGTTGAGCCAGGAGAAGAGAATCATCCGTTGTATCGTCAAAGTCATGGGGCGGACACTATTAAGGATGTCGAGAAATCTTGTGTGGTTTGGTCGTTGCTTTGTCTTATCCTTAAGTGATCCAGAGTAATTTGTCTTGAGAAATTTGAACAAATTGTCAAAGTGAACAATTAGTAGTGTTTGAACTTTATTTTGAATATTAGTAATCTGTTTTGAATCAATTAGTAATCTGTTTTGAATGTATCCAGTGTCTATCTGTTTTGAATATTAGTAATGTTTGATGTTGGATTGAATATTATTTCTGTTTTAGCTCTAGCACCTCGCTTATTCCACTAAGTGAATCTGGTGCTCGTGTATCCTAAGTCAATTAATCCAACATTAACTATATAGTCCAAGAATTTATTAGCAACATTGATATCAAAATCATTACCCTCAACTTTCTCTTGAGAACAAGCCATAGTATTGAAATCACCAACTAACCTTGGATTAGTAGTATATTCAGAAAATAAATAGTCCCATGGTCTTGTCATTTCTGATTTGATACATTTAGCATAAACTAGAGAAATTTTAATATCAGTAGGACTATATTGATGCCTTTTTTCTTCTTAGATTTTTTCCTGCTGTTGTGATCAGTTCCCTCGGGGGGGGGGGGGGTTCTTGGGGATAAGTTCAGTTGTAAAACCATCTGTTTGGGATTCACATGGTCAACTGTTGTAGTAGTCTTAATCCCATTATGAGAATTCTTCACAAGAATGCAAACTGCATTGTTTTTCATATTCCCAGTCTCTCTATGATTACTGATCTCTTTGGTGGACTGCTCCTTATCTTCAGTTCTACTAAGCTCAAATTTCAGCTCTAATTGCAAATTCTCATCTTCTAGGTCTTTTATTATTTGGAAGATGCCTTTAAATGTCTCTTTATTCCATTGTAAGGAGAGAGGGTTCTTTTATAATAATTTCCATGCCAACAGTTTTAAATCGCACATAATTACATTTATAAATGTAGGTTATAAATGTAGGTTGTGACATCAATTTTGGGGATCTCAGGCCCACCTTGTTTGGGATAGTGTGTTTTGGATTGCTGAATGTAGGTTGTGAGGAGATACAATAAGTATGACCACACTATCGTCGATTTAAGCATCTCCCTTTGTTGGCGTCATAAACATGTCCCACTGCCACTCACGGTCACTAAGTATTCATTGCACATATCATACAACAAAAGAATCTAGAATTGGATTTAAATGTTGAGGATGATCTGGTCCGACATTTAAAGGCCCAAATTCCACTCAGATAAGTGATTCTAGATAAGTGAATCTGAACTAGAATCTATATGTTTTGACCTATGAGTCTGAAAGAGTGCCTCCTACAGAAGGGCACACATTCTATGTACAAAGGAGAAATAAAAAGGCCTTAACATGCAAAAGAAGAAATTCGTCTTGGAAATTGAGCAACAACCTCCAATTCACCTGGGAATTGAGTGCACAGATTCGTAACTCACAGATCCTTCTTTCAAATGCTGCTTTAAGGCGAACTCCATTGACAACCAGAGAAACGGAAACTGCTGTCCGTGATATGGCCCTTCTGCTCTACCAAGCTCAGCAACTCCACTATGATAGTGCAACAATGATCATGAGGCTCAAAGCTAAAATTCAGGGTCTCGAAGAACAGATCAATATAGTGAGTGAGAAGAGCTCAAAATATGGTCAAATAGCTGCTGAAGAAGTCCCAAAGAGCATGTACTGCCTCGATGTTCGATTGACAACTGAATGGTTCAAAAACTTAAATTTACAAAGGAAATCCAAAGAAAAAAGGCAAACTGCGTTGAAACTGAGAGAGAACAATCTTTTTCATTTCTGTGTCTTCTCCGACAACATACTTGCAACCTCAGTTGTGGTAAATTCAACTTCTTTGAACTCTAAAAACCCTGATATGGTAGTCTTCCACCTCGTGACCGATGAAGTGAACTACGCTGCAATGAAGGCATGGTTCTCTATGAACAATTTCGGCGGAGTGACTTTTGATGTCCAGAAGATAGAGGAATTTAGCTGGTTAAATGCTTCTTATGTTCCTGTTCTTAAACAGCTCCAAGACTCTGAAACTCATAACTATTACTTCTCAGGCAACAACGATAATGGTAAGACCCCTAGACTTGTGGGTTGTTTGAAGTTACTGGGGCTTTTGATGGGTTGTTTGAACTGATAAATGGGTTTTTGCTGGATCTAATTTTCCAATACAGGTCATATGAGAACAGTAAAAAAAATAAAAGCATTGCATAATGTGATCACCTCTCAAACAAACAGAGGCTCTTAATAGATGGACATGAAAAAAGGCCCTGTGCAGTTGCCCAAGCTGCACATGCCCGGGGTCGGCTATGCACCCAAAGTGGTGCTCCCTCTAATCTCTTTCGCGGTCGCATCAACTGTGGTCGAGGCCGTGGTCTCCATGCTCGATCTTATGTTGAGTCTCATTCCTTCTCCGGATCGCGTACTTGCTATCAAATTCGCAACCATCTCTCAGATTTCTTCTTATGACATTACCACAACAGTCATATCAACTTTCATTTTACTTTATCTCTTGAATTTTTCAAGTTTAGTTTGGAAATAATATGATGTGCTATTTCTACCTACAATAGTGAAACCATTGGAAACTACTTGTTTCGTATATTCATATCTAAGACTGTTTGGTAATTTTTATATTTTGAAAACAATAATTTATTTCTACCAAATGAATGCATACATTTCCTCATTTCCTACTTCCCGTTAATTACATTACACCCCCCTCCCCCCATCTTTTAAATGCTTCTGTTTTACAATGATTTTTGTATTCAAGTAAAATGGATGGTTTTTGGTTGAAGTTGTGCTATCGTTTTTAATTATCAATTCACATGTCTTATTTCAGGTGAAGGAGTAGGTAAGATATAAGTGAAGCTATCATTTAACAACGAGAAAAGGTAAGATGATGGTAATGAAATTCATATATGTTTACCCAACTTTGGGAAAGTTGTTTGTTTGTATCATTCCTATCATATCCACCACCACCCCTTATATAGATTACTTTGTAGATATTTGGGGAAGTGGTTGAAATGAGGTCCAATATGGACCTCGAGTATTGTAGTATTGCTGTTGTGGAGTATTTTTATTTTTTTGAACAAGGTGGATAGGCCTATAAATAAAGGGAACTCTGCCCAAATTTTTTAAAATTAGAACAAAAATATTGTACATTTATTTAGATGTACCTTTTTTTGTAATTTTAATGTAAACGAATATTATTGCCATGGATTTGGGTTGTTTATTGATTATAGTGCCAACCGAGTATGAATATAGTAATATGTATTGTGAGTCAACCGAGTATGATTTTTTTTATTTCACTTTGTTATCGGGTAACGATTTTTTTTTGCAATTTTCGTCGTGCCTTCAGGCACGGGCATACGCTAGTATGTATATATATATATATATATATATATATATATATATTAATCACATTTTATTATTTGCAGGCATACACATGGCATACCCGGCATACGTAGTATTCAAAGGCCTAAATCCAGGTGTTTACACTTCGTGGCAAGCAACACAAGCACAAGTTAATGGATACCGAGGCGCCGTATTCTAAAAATTTGAGTCCATTGAACTTGCTCAACAGGCATACTCCGAGTACACGAGGGAGGATGTCACCGCATCAATACCCCCCACGGATGATATACCTAGACTTCACGAATCGTATCCACTATGTGGTGACTCCTGGTCTAGATTTAGAATGATTTGTTACATGTTCATGAAATTCCATGTCATCGAAGTGTTGGGTCGTTATTTTTTTTTTTTATTCTATGTTCATTTTGTACTTGGCGCCCACTTAGGGGTTGTTTGATGTTAAATTAAGTTTAAACAAGTTTTATGTGTACTGGATATTTGGAATATGAGAAATATAAATGAAATGTTGTCAAAAATTTTAGACTTGTGATCATGATATTTATTTTACTTTCATTATTTCATCATTTTGTGAAAATATAAAGATATTTGTAATAGCTTTTACAACATTTAACAAATTCAATTTTGTAACTGCTAATAGGAGTCACAAATTTGTCACTACTGTCAATTTTGTAACTGCTAACAACAGTCACAAATATATGATTCGTAACTGCTGTCAGCAGTCACAAATAGCAGTTACAAATATATGATTAGTAACTGCTGACAGCAGTTACGAATAGCAGTTACAAATTGGGGTCACCAGTCATAACTCCATAGGGGTTATAAAAAATTGTGACTGCTGTTAGGAGTTATAAATTTTCTTTTGTCACCCCCTAAATTATGACGGTAAATAGCAGTCATAAAGGTCATTTGTGAGTGCTAACAGCACTCACAAATCTCCCTTTTTGGTGTAGTGTTGGTTCATGCTTTTCGATTTATCTCTCAGCTTTTCTTTTCTTCTGTCCTCTAGTAAGAAGCCTTTTTGTTTTTGATATTTTGGGGTTGCCCTGAACTGTCTTTGAGGCTAGTTCAATCTTCAAACTCGAAATTTCGTCCATGAGTTATTTGTTAGTGTTTGCCTGATATATTTAACAAGAAATGTTAGATTGTAAGCATTTTTTGAAACAATGATTCATTTTATCTTACGTGTATTTTATAAAGTACACGCGTGTACTTTAATACATGTGTGTATTTTATAATATACACGCATATATTATAAAATACGTGTACTTTATAAAATTTATAATATTCACGTGTACTTTCAACATAATTTGCATTTACTTTAGAAAGTAAAGGCGTGTACTATATATATATTGTACTTTACAGATACCTAATCAGTTTTTTTCAATACTGATTCATCAAGCATTTTCTTCAACTCCGAAATTTCGTCATTAAGGATTTTATTATTGTTTTTCTGTTATACAAACAGAATGTTACATTATAAGCAATACTTGAATAAAACTGCATTATTTTTAATCAAATAATGCATGTACTCTGCATTATTTCTAATATCAAATAAAACTACATTAAAAATATTGAGAAATAAAACTGCGTGTACTTTAGGAAAACTACTTGTACTCTGCATTATTTATAATCAAAAGTACCTGTTGAGTTCTTTTCAATTCCGACTCCTCAATATTCTGCCTCAATGTCATCTTTTCTATGTCAGCATCTTTCCATTTTTGCAGTGTATCATCATACTTTTGTTTAGATCCTCATTACTCAGAGACAGATATCCTTTTTTTTGTTCCAAAATTCGTGTTGATTCTGCCTGTTTTTTCAATGATTCATCCAATTTTTTAATTCTATCTGAGTCACTCATTGTACCTTGATCAATATTTTCTTTTAAAGAATTGTTTAACTCAACTAGTTGGTAATTTTCCACCTCCAACTTATTTAGTAAATCTTTTTCCTTCAAAAGGTTGGAATTCTCCACCTTCAACTTCTCATTTCCTCATGGGCTTCAAAAAGTGAATCACGATCTACCTGCAATTGTACATTCAAAATAGCATTCTCCACCTCCAAAGAGGTCACCTTCTCAAGTGCACCATTAAAGTCTTCAGCAGCTTTAGATAGTTGGTTATTTTTTCCAACAAAAAAATATTTTCAAAACAGCAATTTGTTCCTCCAAATTAACCTTTGGTTGATCTTTTCCCTTCTTTTTCCTTGGATTCACAATGTTTTTAAGGGGAATATTCCAACCATGTGGAAACTCATTGTCATTAATATCTTCAGTAACTTTTTCTCATGATGAATCGGCATGTATAGGACTTTCTGTAGAAATGTTCAAAGAGTAACTTGGCCCTTCAAACTGAGATTCCTTTTGTACAGAACTGTCCTTACAAGTTGGTTTATTTGTAGCCTGCTTCAAAGTTGTTGCGATGTCATTCTTCACAAACCATTGTCTCAAAGACGACAATTGCCACTTCAGGAATTTTGGAGTCTTATCTTTAAATTCTTCAACAGGAGAAATAATTTCAAATTTCTCACATACCCAATACCGTGATCATACAAAAACTAAAATGATATTAATACTTGTATTACCTAGGAATTCATAATGGAAAGTATAAGTGATTTGTTCAAAATACACGCAAAATTAAACGTGTACTTTGTAAATTTTACAATTGTATATTGAAAGTACACGTGATTTTTATAAATTTAACGTGTACTTTGTCAATATAAGTTCACGTGTACTTTCTAAAGTACATTTATAAAATTGACAAAACATATAGCAAGTGTATTTTGACAGTACACTGGTTATATTTAAAAAATATAGTACACAAGTACTTTGTAAAATATAAGTGTACTTTCACGTGATATAAGACGTGTATTTTCAAAATACACGTTAAATTCAACTGTGCTAGATTTTGAACTTGCTGATTTGTCCAGTGAATGTATGAGAAACTCATGCACAGCAGATGCCCAATCATACTTATTCATTTCCTCAATATTGTCGATGTATTTCAACCAAAATTCTCCAAGGGTGAAGTTTGAGTTAGAGAAAAACAACGTGTTCAAGAAGTGGAGACACGCAATTTTAACAAAATCGGCAATTCCTTCATCTGTCTCCAATTAAACCGATTTCTTCAAACCATTCAATATTTCTGACTTTCCTATTCTTTTTGCGAAGTATCGTGCTTGTAATCCAGATTTTTGAGCAGTATTCGGTCGCCTTTTCAGTTCTATTGATTTTAAACCCTTAACCAGGGGTATGCCAAATATTTCACTAATATCTATTGGCATTATTGGAATCCTACTCTTCATACGAAAACTTTTGATTTCCATATGGTACAGCTCGATAATTGATAAAATATTTTTATCTGTCTTCTTGTGGTCCACTTCTACTACTTTCTCACTGCAGTAGGCATTGAAAAGCTCCCAAAATGGAGTCTTCTTAAGAAGTTCAATATGGATATTGTTTATTTTATCTTTAATCTGATGCAAATCATGGAGAAAGCTGTTTGATCGATATTGGTCATTCTTCTATGCAGGACGTTTAGATTTCAATGCCACACTAGAACTAGAACTAGAATTGGAACTGGATGAAGAACTATCATCAGAACTGCTCTTTTTTTGTTTCTTTCCCCTTCTTACCTTCATCTTCATCTCCATTATATTGATCTATAAACAAAATTTAAATTACTAACCAATAATGATATGTACAAAAAATAAAATACATGCAAAATAGAATAAAACATAGACTAAAATAATAAAATAGAAGCGTATTTAACAAAAGTACATGCAATATTATCACAAATAATTTATACAAGTCTCAACAAAATACATGCTAAAGGCGATAATATATATCGTCAGTTTCAAGGTAATACCTAACAGAGGTTGTTCGACAAGTCAAAAATCAAGATTCTCTATTCCTAACATATTCAGTAAAGAAGTGATACAATAGCTGAATGCTAAAAGCTCTAACATTATCAAGACCCCTTAAGCAATACTGCTCAATTCGTTTAACTAAATCCTTCGCTTTCGATTCAGTCACTTGAAGTTGTTGCACATCAAAAGTGCAGTAAATGTCTTTATAGTAGCAGTAGAAACCAAGTAACCTTTTACCTCTATCATTGATGCGAAGGAGAAAATGAATTTCATCATCATTAGTACTATTGACAGTCAATGTGAAAGGTTTTGTATTGTTAAAAATTTCAAACATGCAAGCAGCAGTTTTGTAGTTGAACATGCTTGATCGTATGTTTCCTAAACAATAACACAACAATACAAAATAGTACACTCATAATACACATTAGTACATGGATATTGGATTGAACAAATTGAATTTCAATGTGCATGTACTTTATGAATTTTTTGTGTGTACTTTCAACAAAGTACACACAAAAAATAAAAAAGTACATGCAATAATACTGATTACAAGCTAATAACATATCATTCAAATGCAGTTGGCGCGGAACAAAAACACTCCTAAATATTAACACAATAATAATACTTCTTACAAACTCATGGAATATCATTCAAATGTCGCTGGCGCGGACCAAAATAACACAGGATCGATCAAATATGGATTTGAAATATATATTTTATAGAGTACACGTATAAAACATAAAAGTACACGCATAATGAATTGAGAAATTAAATTTTAATGTGCGTGTACTCTGTGTATTTTACGTGTACTTTTTGATAGTACACGCAAAATACACATAGTACACGCAAAACAGGGCTTGTATATGTACATATTCCAATCATGTATATATTCCTAGTCCTTGATAAATCCTCGATAAATGATGTATACAGGAGTAAAAGTACAATGATGAAATACATATATCTAACATGCAAAAAGTGTGTTTTGCAATTAAAATGAGGGAAACAAATATATTTTTCCAAATCATGAAGAAGAAGAATGTGATTTCAACAGTCCATGTGTCTACAAATTTATACATATGAGAACACAAAATACACAAGGACAAACAGGTGATAAGAGAATGTATACATACTTGTTAGTCGTGTTTGGAAGAATTTGATTTAGAATGTAAAATGTAGAACTTCAAGGATTAGGGTTTGATCGAAGAGAGTTAGGGTTTTGATCGAAGAGATTTTTTAGCGCTTCGATTAGGAGTATTTATATGTTGTTGTTGACCGAAATTTGATTGAGAAATAGATTCGTTTTGGGTTTTTGATTGAAGAGATGGTACGATTAAGGTTTTGATTCAAGAGAGAATAGAGTATTTTTGGCGCTTCGATTTCTAAATAGTGCGTCTTTGTTTTAATTTCGGGGTATTCATATGTTGGACCTAATCATTTAAAATTTCTTGGGCCTAATTTTTTTGCCCAAAATTGTTAGTCCAAGGACTAGATCGTAAAAGCTCCTTTTAAAAATACCCATAAAATTTCATGCAAATTCAATTAAAGTAAAGTCTTGATCTTGACTCACACAGCTATTGAAATATTTAAAATTCCCTCTTCACGCATCCACTAAATAAAAAAGAATTGATATTAGGATACATATAAACAAAATAACCGAATACAAAAGTAAGTGTACTTGAATGACTAGATAGAATATATGGTTGCCATGAGAACGTAATCGTTATCTTCTGAATCCCCTGACACGGTCTCTTTTAATGACAACAACTCTGATTTTTTTTTATTTTCTTCTTATTTATTTCCTTTAGACGGGACATCATACAACAACATACCTAATCCTGTTGATGTATGGATATTTTTCCTAAATGTGTATCATCTCAGATTACCACCATTTAAAGATCATGTGTGAATGATCTTACTTACATAAGCATCTTCCCTCATCATTCCAGAGACCCCTTTTAACGTGGGAACCCACACATGTTATTCGATAGTCATGTCCTTGTGGAGATTATCTTCGTAATAATCGATCAGAGAAGTATATATACATTATATATCAATTGTTCTCATCATCAACTTAGAATTGACAAGGTTTTACCTCCTACCTAGGCTTTGATCACTCTCGGCTCGACCAAGACAGTATTATGTATAAATTGGCTCTGTTTACAAGGGTATAATGGTAATACAACATTGGTCAACAAATTTGGGGACCACTACACCTAAATGAAGGATATTCTACAATCATCATTACCCTCACCACAAGGACATGTGTCCCCCATATATCAGTCATATTGAAAGAGGCATGCACCTCAAGAAGGAGTGCACACAATACCACCATCATAGTATAAGTATACTCGTCTTCTAAATTATAAATTTTGTGTTTCTCATTTTTATATTAAAACTATGCCGTATTATAGAGAGAGGAGAGTCAGATCTTGTAACACTAGTGAATGGTGGATTTACACCATCAGATAGTATAAACAGTTCTCATCCTGTAGATAATTTATTGAATTATATATATCTTGGTTATTCTTGTAAAACCATTTTAAGAACACCATAATATGAATGAAGAAAACATTAATTTGATTAAATTTTCACATACAAATGTTCTTAATAAAAGGATCTTGGATCTTCACGATTATTACATTTAAACATTATGCGGAAGATAAATGGTGTTAAAATAACATACCTCTATTATTGTCACAACTAGAAATATTAACAGATCAGTCAACCTTGACGATGTCTGATCGGGCTAAATTTTGGAACACAACTTCGTCTTGTATGTAGCAAGAATATACTCCAATTTTAACGCGTTCCACCAGTTAGATCTCCTAGTACTACCAAAACATTATTTCAAAATTTACTCTTATTGAGAATTTAAATTTCTCTCCCTTTCCTATAATTTCATAATGTTGCCTTTCTCGAGTGTCTGAATGATGAAAATCAGTCACTTATTTATAGGCAGGGACATGACCTAAATCTCCAACAGTCACTTAATATCAACCGTCCATCAAGGTAGATGCCCAAAAGTCCTTTTGACTCTTGGTATTTGGAGCACCCTTTCATTAACCAAAGTGACTCTTAGAATTAATATAATTATGAATCACATAATGGAGAGTTATATAAAATAATTCTAAAAGTCCCCCACTTAATCCATAATTATCATAAAGTGCGCAATAATCCTTGAATCATCCTTAAATGGTTTTTCATAACGACCTTCATCAAACAACTCATCAATGCTAGTCATGGCGCTCACATTCTAATTCAAGAGTATGATCGCTTCCATGTACCACAACATTAACAACTTATCCAATAAGGTCTATAAATAGGGTTATTCCATAATGGTCCAATAACATTTTTGTAAAAAATTCTTTTTGTCATATTCTTTCGTTCACATGCATGTGGACAATAAGGACATAAATAAATGATTCTAAAACACTTTATGATATCATATGGTAGTGTTAAAATAAGCACTAAAATATCCACCACATCAAGATTCTATCGGCTATACTTTAAGACTCGTATTTTAAGCATGCTTCACTAATGTCTTTTGTGATATCCCAAGCATGTGGATTTTCTATGTTAACACTTGTACAAATGTGTTAAATGACACTTGTTTCAAAACTTCTTCTTTAAAAGGTATTTTCATTCAATGTCCTTAGTTACTCACATAATACCTAATGTATATTAATAAAGAAGATTGCAATGATAGTATCATAATATTTCAGTGGCTTGGCAATATTGTCGACAACTCCAAGTCTCGAAATTTAAGGTATGTTGCTGTTGATACAAAAAATTAGTCAGCTGACGTGGATCAATTATATGAAGACACGTGTCATCCTGCGTGGCATAAAATATACTCAGAATATCGAGCTACTCGAACGTGGCGAACTACTCAACATACAGAGCATCTAGTCAGGAAGATCAAACTATAAGAACAGATTTAATAAACATTCTTATTATGTACAGATGTATATGTCTATTAAATAACAGCATACTGTCTATTCATATTGATAGCCCAAGGGCTATAAATAGAATGTAACCCTCTCCATAACGGGGTAACCGATCATTTACGATCATGATTGAGATCAAGGCAAAACACCCAGCAATACAAGACAGTGGACGTAGGCCATTTTTATTAAGGTTGAACCACTTTAAAAATGCTTTGTCTTATTTCTTTATTCATATTTATCTGTGATTATTTAATTAGATAAATTCTAGTTTTTTACATCAACAGATTGGCGTCGTCTATGGGAACGACAATATGTAGCGTTTTTCACTAAAAAATTCATCATCATGGCTGAGATCCCAGAATCTAGCAATAGGAACAATGACGGAGTTCCTCCCAACCAGTTCGCTCCTCCAACTGTCCATGATCTCATAGGAATAGTGGCAAACTTAGCCAAAGGACAAACAGCTATGCAGGAAACCATCCGATAACTCATTCAAACTGTTCAAAACGCAGCGCCTGCACAGTCAGGCCAGCGAAGCGTTCAGAGAAACATACACTTGACATCTTCACGATCTAGACGTACTCTATTCTCTCATATTTCTCGATCCAGACATGTCGAATTCCATCATACTGAGAGGTTCGACGATCGCTCCTATAAGCCTGGTCGGACATTTCTCATAAGAGTTATGGACTCTTAACAAAATGTTACTCTAACTCCAGAATGAACAAGCGCTCTGGAGAGGTTGAGTAGAGTCTCCCCCTTAGACCGTTTGGGCCCTAGGAGGAATTGAAACCCTCCTCGAATTGCGTCGAGAATTTCTCAATGACCAAATGATCTAAGGGAAGGTTCTACCCAATCACGCCCTGTAAATCGTACAGAAAGATCCCAAATGGAGAATTCAGTGCGATCTATTGCTCGGGAAAATAGATCAGAGGCTGGAAATGATTCATGGAAGGGCTCCATTCACAGGTTGGAAGACAGGTTAGAGGAAATGTCTAAGGCCAGAAATCCTCTTCAAAGAACCTTTATCAAAGGATCTCCATTTATACAAGAAATTGTGGACTTTTCCACAAACTCAAAGTTTAAGGCTCCTGTAGTTACGCCAAAGTATGATGGAAAGACTGATCCTGTTCTCCATATAAAATAGTACTAAGCTGCTGTAGATATTTATGCGGTCCCAGATGAGATGAGGTGCAGGGCGTTCTCAGGAACCATCACTAATTCGACTCAAATATGGTATAACAACCTTCCTCGAGGGCAAATCGTAACTTTCCATCAGTTGGCTTTGGTGCAAAGCCAGTTAAGAGGGTAGCCCATCTGTTGAGCATAAGGTAAAAAGCAGGAGAAAGCACCAGGGACTACATCACTCGTTTTAAGAATAAGAAACTGGAGGTAATCGACTACGAAGAGAAGACAACCATTACATCTTTGATGAGAGGCCTTTTACCGAATAAGTTATATTACACTTTGGCCAAAGATCCCCCCAAATCCATGGCAGAGTTAATGGAGAAAGCGGCCAAGATTATGAATGCCAAAGAATCTATGGTTGCGAAGAAGAATGTTGAGGCAAAAGACAAAACTAAAGTTGAAGGCAGGTCGGAGAGGAAGGATTATAAGCATAATGGAGGCAACAAGCAATCGAAAGGCAAGGAAACGTTTGAGCACTTAAGGAAGTATGAAAATTATACCCCCTTAATGGTAGGCATAAACTATGTTCTGGAGGAGATCAAAAATAGCAAAGAACTAAATTGGCTGAAGAAATTGAGGACAGCCCCGAAAGGAGAGATATGTCCAAGTATTGCGAGTTCCATAAAGACCATAGTCACACGACCAAGCGGTGCATAGCTCTCCAGAATGAGATCGAGACAGTCCTTATACAAGGGAAATTAAACAAGTTTGTTTATCACCAAAACGGTGAGAAAACCAATAATAGAGCATGGCAAAGGTCTAAATCTCCTCGCTGACCAAGAGATGATAATAAGAGGGACCATGAAGATGACCCGGAGGATGACCCCAATCTCCCCCAAAATCCTAGACAGCCTGAACGTGAGGTATTTTCAATTATCTTTGGTTCATTTGACTGTAATATGATAATAAGTGGAGATGCAGGAGGTGGTGATCATACTGCTGAAAGGAAAGCTTACCTCTATGAGGCCCAAGATTATTCCTATATACAGCGCATAAATCTGGCAGAGTAAGATCGTCTTAGGAAGGTCAATTAGGATAAACTAGTCATCGATTTTTCTAAAAGTGATCTAGAAGGTGTCTTTTATCCTCACGACGATCCTTTGGTGATCAAGATGAGGATGAAGGATGTAATCATCTCAAGAGTATTAGTAGATAATGGTAGCTCAGCAGACATCATGTTCTACCCTTGCTTTGATAGTTTAGACTTAAAACTCGCCCAATTGGACCCATACCATAGGCCCCTTATCGATTTCTTTGGAGAAAAAGTCTTTCCAATTAGGACGATCAAGTTGGACATGCTTATTGGTACCTGGCTCGCTTACAGAACAAAAAAAGTACCATTTTTTGTAATGGATAAAAATGTCCAACCAGCCTACAATATAATCATGGGAAGAGTAGGTCGGAAAAAGTTCGAAGCAGTGCCATTCACGGTATATCAATGCTTGAAGTTCCTGACCAACTTTGGTGTGGGACTTGTGATGGGAGATCAGAAAGTAGCTCGGTAATGCTACTATTCATCTATCGAATAAGAAGAGTTAGAGGATACGAGGAAGAAGACCACCACTTACCAAGTGGATGAGTCTGAAGATTCAGAGATTGAGACACTGGACCCCAGAGAAGTATCAGAGATCGTGAAGGGTAAGGTCATGGAAGCGACGGAGAATATTATTTTGGACGATAAACGACCAGAAAGAACAACTCAAATTGGCACTTCACTTGATCCAACAATAAAGCAAGAGTTGGTGGCATTTTTGAGGCATAAAAAGCAAGCTTTCGCATGGAGTCATGGAGATATGTCGGCCAATGTTAATAAGGATATCAAACCGATGAAGCAGCGAAGAAGGGTCTTTATCCCAGAGAAGAACCAAGCTATTCAAGAGGAAGTAAAGAAACTGCAAAAGGCCTCTTTTATTGAGGTTGTCAAATATCCTGATTGGTTAGCCAATGTGGTGATGGTAAAAAAGAAGATCAATAAATGGAGAATGTGCGTGGATTTCACATATCTGAACAAAGCCTGCCCAAAAGATTACTTCCCTCTACCCCGAATAGATCAATTGGTAGATGTTACTTCGGGGCATGAATTACTGAGTTTTATGGATGCTTATTCCGACTACAACCAAATTAAGATGAAACCATAAGACAAGGAAAGTACCTCTTTTATTACCCCAAGGGGAACATACTGTTATAATGTTATGCCTTTTGGTCTTAAAAATGCAAGTGCTACATACCAGCAACTAATGAACAAGGTGTTCGCAGAGCAAATCGGCAAAAAGATAGAGGTTTACGTCGATGACATGTTAACTAAGAGTAAGAAAACTACTAACTACATAGTTGATCTTGGCTAAACATTTGAGGAGCAGGAGAAATATCAAATGAAGCTGAACCCGACTAAGTGCGCCCTTAGCGTATAAGAAGGCATGTTCCTCGGGTATATTATGAATCAACGAGGCATCGAGGCAAATCCTGACAAGATCAAAGCCTTTCTAGAATTACAATCTCTAACTACGAAGAAGGAAGTACAAAGCCTCACGGGGCGTGTTGCAGCTCTCAATAGGTTCGTCTCACGAGCAACTGACAGATGTCTTCCATTTTTTAAGACACTCAGAAAAACTTTCGAGTGGAATGATGAGTGTGAGAAGGCGTTCCAAGAGTTAAAGAGATATTTGGGGACACCTACTTAGCTGTCCAGGCCGATAGTGGGAGAGAAATTATACTTGTACCTGGTTGTCTCAAAAAGTACAATCAGTTTAGCGTTGATAAGAGTAGACGATGAAGTACAGCATTCGGTGTATTATATAAGCAAGGCATTCCGAGGAGCAGAGATTAGGTACCTAAAATTGGAGAAGCTTACATTAGCATTGATCGAGGCAAGCAGGAGAATGAAACCATACTTCCAAGCCCATACCATAGTGGTATACACCAATATGCCACTCAGACGGGCTTTACACAAGCCAAGAAAACATGGAAGATTGATGTATTCGGCTGTGGAGTTAGGTGAATATGACATTGTCTATAAGCCAAGGTATTCTCTCAAAGGGCAGGCAGTGGAGGATTTCATTACTGGATTTACTTACCTAGATACCTCCGACCAACAGGGGTCTAACACAGAACAACCCGCGGATGTTAGAGGATCATAAAAAACCATCCTCGATCAACTCCCATCAACAGACTTGCCGGAGGGGATGGTGACTGAGCAACAAGAATCCTCTAATAAAAGCCCAGAGTTGAGGGATGATAACACTAAGCACCAAATATTCCATCACGAAACTTTATCAGACAAAGGGTTTGATAGTTGTATCCCTAGGAACGACTATATGTATCGTTTTTCACTAAAAAAATACATCATACATGGCTGAGATCCCAAAATCAAGCAATAGGAACAATGACGGAGTTCCTCCCAACCAGTTCGCTCCTCCAACTGTCCATGATCTCACAAGAATAGTGGCAAACTTAGCCAAGGGACAAACAGCTATGCAGGAAACTATGCGATAACTCATTCAAACTGTTCAAAACGCAGCGCCTGCACAGTCAGGCCAGCGGAGCATTCAGAGAAACATACACTTGACATCTTCACGATCTAGACGTACTCTATTCTGTCATACTTCTCGATCCAGACATGTCGAATTCCATCATACTGAGAGGTTCGACGATCCCTCCTATCAGCCTGGCCGGACATCTCTCATAAGAGTTATGGACTCTTAACAAAATGTTACTCTAACTCCAGAATGAACAAGCACTCTGGAGAGGTTGAGTAGAGTCTCCCCCTTAGACCTTTTGGGCCCTAGGAGGAATTGAAACCCTCCTCGAATTGCATCGAGAATTTCTCAATGACCAAATGATCTAAGGGAAGGTTCTACCCAATCACGCCCTGTAAATCGTACAGAAAGATCCCAAATGGAGAATTCAGTGCGATCTATTGCTCGGGAAAATAGATCAGAGGCTGGAAATGATTCATGGAAGGGCTCCATTCAGAGGTTGGAAGACAGGTTAGAGGAAATGTCTAAGGCCAGAAATCCTCTTCAAAGAACCTTTATCAAAGTATCTCCATTTATACAAGCAATTGTGGACTTTTCCACAACCTCAAAGTTTAAGGCTCCTGTAGTTACGCCAAAGTATGATGGGAAGACTGATCTTGTTCTCCATATAAAATAGTACTAAGCTGTTGTAGATATTTATGCGGTCCCAGATGAGATGAGGTGCAGGGCGTTCTTAGGAACCATCACTAATTCGACTCAAATATGGTATAACAGCCTTCCTCGGGGGAAAATCGTAACTTTCCATCAGTTGGCTTTGGTGCAAAGCCAGTTAAGAGGGTAGCCCATCTGTTGAGCGTAAGGTAAAAAGCAGGAGAAAGCACCAGGGACTACATCACTCGTTTTAACAATGAGAAACTGGAGGTAATCGACTATAAAGAGAAGACATCCATTACATCTTTGATGAGAGGCCTTTTACCGAATAAGTTATATTACACTTTGGCCAAAGATCCCTCCAAATCCATGACAGAGTTGATGGAGAAAGCGGCCAAGATTATGAATGCCAAAGAAGCTATGGCTGCGAAGAAGAATATTGAGGCAAAAGAGAAAACTAAAGCTGAAGGCATGTCGGAGAGGAAGGATTATAAGCATAATGGAGGCAACAAGCAATCGAAAGGCAAGGAAACGTTTGAGCACTTAATGAAGTATGCAAATTATACCCCCTTAATGGTAGGCATAAACCATGTTCTGGAGGAGATCAAAAATAGCAAAGAACAAAATTGGCTAAAGAAATTGAGGACAGCCCCGAAAGGAGAGATATGTCCAAGTATTGCGAGTTCCATAAAGACCATAGTCACACGACCAAGCGGTGCATAGCTCTCCAGAATGAGATCGAGACAGTCATTAGACGAGGGAAATTAAACAAGTTTGTTTATCACCAAAACGGTGAGAAAACAAATAATAGAGCATGGCAAAGGTCTAAATCTCCTCGCTGACCAAGAGATGATAAGAAGAGGGACCATGAAGATGACCCGGAGGATGACCCCAATCTCCCCCAAAATCCTAGACAGACTGAACGTGAGGTATTTTCAATTATCTTTGGTTCATTTGACTGTAATATGATAACAAGTGGAGATGCAGGAGGTGGTGATCATACTGCTGAAAGGAAAGCTTACCTCTATGAGGCCCAAGATTATTCCTATATACAGCGCATAAATCTGGCAGAGTAAGATCGTCTTAGGAAGGTCAATTAGGATAAACTAGTCATCGATTTTTCTAAAAGTGATCTAGAAGGTGTCTTTTATCCTCACGAAGATACTTTGGTGATCAAGATGAGGATGAAGGATTTAATCATCTCAAGAGTATTAGTAGATAATGGTAGCTCAGCAGACATCATGTTCTACCCTTGCTTTGATAGTTTAAACTTAAAACTCGCCCAATTGGAGCCGTACCATAGGCCCCTTATCGATTTATTTGGAGAAAAACTTTTTCCAATTAGGACGATCAAGTTGGACATGCTTATTGGTACCTGGCTCGCTTACAGAACAAAAAAAGTACCCTTTTTTGTACTGGATAAAAATGTCCAACCAGCCTACAATATAATCATGGGAAGTGTAGGTCGACAAAAGTTCGAAGCAGTGCCATTCACGGTATATCAATGCTTGAAGTTCCTGACCAACTTTGGTGTGGTACTTGTGATGGGAGATCAGAAAGTAGCTCGGTAATGCTACTATTCATCTACCGAATAAGAAGAGTTGGAGGATACCAGGAAGAAGACCACCACTTACCAAGTGGATGAGTCTGAAGATTCAGAGATTGAGACACTGAACCCCAGAGAAGTATCAGAGCTCGTGAATGGTCAGGTCATGGAAGCGACGGAGAACATTATTTTGGACGATAAACGACCAGAAAGAACAACTCAAATTGGCGCTTCACTTCATCCAACAATAAAGCAAGAGTTGGTGGCATTTTTTAGGCATAAAAAGCAAGCTTTCGCGTGGAGTCATGGAGATATGTCGGCGATAGACCGAGCCTTCCTGTGCTATGAACTCAATGTTAATAAGGATATCAAACCGATGAAGCAGCGAAGAAGGGTCTTTATCCAAGAGAAGAACCAAGCTATTCAAGAGGAAGTAAAGAAACTGCAAAATGACTCTTTTATTGAGGTTGTCAAATATCCTGATTGGTTAGCCAATGTGGTGATGGTAAAAAAGAACAGCAATAAATGGAGAATGTGCATGGATGTCACATATCTGAACAAAGCCTTCCCAAAAGATCACTTCCCTCTACCCCGAATAGATTAGTTGGTAGATGTTACTTCGGGGCATGAATTACTGAGTTTTATGGATGCTTATTTCGACTACAACCAAATTAAGATGAAACCATAAGACAAGGAAAGTACCTCTTTTATTACCCCAAGGGGAACATACTGTTTCAATGTTATGCCTTTTGGTCTTAAAAATGCAAGTGCTACATACCAGCGACTAATGAACAAGGTGTTCGCAGAGCAAATCGGCAAAAAGATAGAGGTTTACGTCGATGACATGTTGACTAAGAGTAAGAAAACTACTAACTACATAGTTGATCTTGGCTAAACATTTGACGAGCTGGAGAAATATCAGATGAAGCTGAACCCGACTAAGTGCGCCCTTAGCGTATAAGAAGGCATGTTCCTCGGGTATATTGTGAATCAACGAGGCATCGAGGCAAATCCTGACAAGATCAAAGCCTTTCTAGAACTACAATCTCTAACTACGAAGAAGGAAGTACAAAGCCTCACGGGGCGTGTTGCAGCTCTCAATAGGTTCGTCTCACGAGCAACTGACAGATATCTTCCATTTTTCAAGACACTCAGAAAAACTTTCGAGTGGAATGATGAGTGTGAGAAGGCGTTCCAAGAGTTAAAGAGATATTTGGGGACACCTACTTTGCTGTCCAGACCGATAATGGGAGAGAAATTATACTTGTACCTGGTTGTCTCAGAAAGTACAATCAGTTTAGCGTTGATAAGAGTAGACGATGAAGTGCAGCATTCGGTGTATTATATAAGCAAGGCATTCCGAGGAGCAGAGATTAGGTACCTAAAATTAGAGAAGCTTACATTAGCATTAATCGAGGCGAGCAGGAGAATGAAACCATACTTCCAAGCCCATACCATAGTGGTATACACCAATATGCCACTCAGACAGGCTTTACACAAGCCAAGAAAATATGGAAGATTGATGTATTCGACGGTGGAGTTAGGTGAATATGACATTGTCTATAAGCCAAGGTATTCTCTCAAAGGGCAGGCAGTGGCGGATTTCATTACTGGATTTACTTACCTAGATACCTCCGACCAACAGGGGTCTAACACAGAACAACTCGCGGATGTTAGAAGATCATAAAAAACCATCCTTAATCAACTCCCATCAACAGACTTGCCGGAGGGGATGGTGACTGAGCAAGAAGAATCCTCTAATAAAAGCCCAGAGTTGAGGGATGATAACACTAAGCACCAAATATTCCATCATGGGACTTTGTCAAACCAAGGGTTTGATAGTTGTATACCTATATGGAATTTATATGTTGATAGTTCTTCGTGTTCCAACAATGAAGCTGAGTATGAAGCTATGATCGCGGGCCTCAGTTTAGCCAAAACATTGAATGCAGAGCAAGTTACGGTGTTTAGTGATTCATAGCTAGTCGTAAATAAAATTCTCGGGTTGTACGCGGTGAAGGGAGAATTCATGTCCACGTATCACACCAAAGCTATGCATATTGTATCCAATTTTATAGCGATCCAATTGATCATAATACCATGACTAGAGAATGCGAGGGCTGATGCACTAGCTCGGTTAGCCTCAGCTACTCGCATCGAGCTATAAAGAACGATTCTTATTAAGATACTTGCAGACCGAAGCATTGATGACTATTTGATGGTGAAGTTCATCACTTTGGATATGGGACCTTGCTGGATGGATCCCATTAGGACGTATATTGAATAAGTCATTTAACCAGCCGATCGACTTGAGGCCAAGAGGTTGAAATTTAAAGCTGCGAGATATGTCTTAAATAATTGGGTTCTATACAGAAGAGCTATGATAGAAGGTCTATAGAGATGTGTTCATCCATCAGAAGTTAAAATCTGATAGAAGAAATTCAAGAAGGCTCTTGTGGAGCTCATGTAGCAGGTCGAACTCTTTTGCAAAGGATAACGATGCAGGGATACTATTGGCCAACGATGCGAGCTGACTGCACAACTTATGCTAAGAAATGCGATAAGTGTCAATGGTTCTCTGCTATACGAAGAACTCCCCAAGCATTATTAACACCGATTACCTCACCTTGGCCATTTTCTCTGTGGATAATAGACTTGGTCTAGTCTCTACCAACTACTAAAGGATGATTCAAATACTTAGTAGTCGCTATTGATTATTTCACAAAATGGGTGGAAGCTGAACCTCTCATTGACATGGCATATAAAAGGGTCTATCAGTTCATCTGGAAGAATATTATTCGTAGATATGGTCTGCCACATGCTTTCATCAGTAATCATGGAACTCAATTTGATAATGAGGAGTTCGTTGTGTACTATTAATAGTCCAATGTTCAAAAGATTCATTCTGAACCAGGCCATCCCCGGAGCAACGGGCATACAGAGGTAACCAACAGAACTTTGTTGAACGGGTTGAAGAAAGGGTTGGATGATGCAAAAGGAAATTGTATTAATGAACTGCATTCTATGTTATGGGATTATCGAATAACTCTTCGAACAACAACTAGGGAATCTCCTTATATGTTAGCCTTTGGAAGTGAAGCAGTCATACCCACTGAAATGGGTCTACCTACTCATAGGGTGCTTAATTGCAACACTCGAGTAAGCGATTTAATGAGACACTTAGATTTAGACATGCTCGAGGAAGTTCGAGAATATGCAGCAATTCGAAATGCAACTTATCAGCAACGGACTGCTATGTTCTATAATAAATGGGTCAAGAAATGTGATCTCAAGTAGGGAGATTTTGTACTCAAGAAAGTCATTCAGAAGCATAATAAGCTGGAGGCCAACTATCATGGGCCTTATCGTGTAACAACGATTGTTCGACATGGAACCTACATAATAGAAACTTTAGAGGGAGAAGAATTCAAAAATGCGTGGAATATAGAGAATCTGCGCAAATATTATCAGTAATGTAGATTCACATGTATTCCATTATTTTAATATGAATAAAAATGATAATTTCCCCTTATTCTTCTTAGTTCATTTTTTTCGGAGTACTAGTGCTACACACTACACTTGAATTCTACAAGAAGACATCAAGAACCACCAACTAAGGTTGGTCGGCATATCAACAACCACCAATTACGGTTGGTCGGCATATCAACAACCACCAACTACGGTTGGTTGGCATATCAGTAACCACCGACTAAGGTTGGTCGGCATCAATAAACTTAACCAACAATGTTAACATAACAATCATACAAGGCAAGGCCTGTTTGATTATGGGTGACCTCAAGGGGCATCCAAAACTAGGCAAGAAGATGGGTGACCTCAAGGGGCATCCACTGCCTAGGCACCAAGGTAATCTAGATAATATTGCTACAACTAAGCAGGACCATGATGAAAATAATTCCATTGCTTAGGCACCTATGGGTGACAAGTCACTACAACTAGGCAACAAATGGGGCAAAGTTCTATTGTCTAGGCAATAAAAACAAAACAAGACACATTGTCTCCTTATAGATTTATATACAGCGTGGTAAGCAAAACATCTTATAATCTATTTCCCAGGAAAGAAAATTATAAAAAAATGAACTTTTATTCATCGAATACAAATTTCCTATTCTATTGGCTTTTTTCCATCCGATTTAGGTATATGATCCAATCCAACTAGGGGATCATCTAAAGCAAAAGGAGAATTGATATAATTTAAATCCTACAATAACCTCATATTGCTCGAACTTTATCGATCAAGTAAATGTGGAGGACGGGATATCTCAAAATCTTCATGAAGTTGGTAATCACCAAGGTATTTGGACATCAAACACTGAGGAATGGAACTGACTGGAATCCAGCTAACGTCTAGTTTGAAAGGAGGAATCGATAAATCAAGCATCCCAGGATCACACCAATCCCACAACGAGTTCCCTTTTTCAATGTGCATCACAACTAGAACATTCATCCATCCATACTTGTACCCTTCATTATTTGACTGTTTTAACCTGACATCAAATGGCACAAAGCTTCATTATATCCCCCCATCCAAAACTCTCTAGGCTGCTTGTGAAATTGATAGGTCAATCTCTCAACTTCCTGATGAAGTTTCTTCACCAAGTTTTCTTTACTTTCCAACGCAAAACTCTCATTGGAAAGTTACTCGATAAGACTTTGAATTTTTTGGTACATCTCAACCAGAGCTAGATTTTTAGCTTTCAGCTGAACAGCCTGATTTGCTAAGGCTTGTTGAGCCCTAGTCTCTTTAATGCTTCTTTGACCAACTCTTGCTCTACCCCGCGAGGAAGATGTAGGTCTGGCTCATTTCAAAGCCTTTAATTCTTCTCTCAATGCAACATTTTCAGTTTCCAAAAATGAAAATCCATCATCACTGACCGGGACTAGAGCTCCAGAAGAAGAGGCAGACTTTAGTTGTCTCAATTCTCCTCTCAAGATAATATTTTCCTCCTCTAACAGTTTGACAATGTTTCTATGCTCCTCAACTTCAATTTTAAGCACACTCTCTTTCGATGAGCTAAAATAAACTTATCATAACCCCGATTAGCACTCAACTGTTAGTACTTTTTCTCATAACCCTCATGCAGAAGTGTCGTGGTTTCTTTGTGTTGAAGTTGAAGTTGCTTGATCACTCCTTGAAGGTATTCAATCATTTTATAATAAGCGACATTATTGTCCACCGCTCGATCAAGCAGACATTTTAAATATTGGTAAGCCTCAATTGCTCATTCAAAGGCATTAGGTCCAAGAATATTAACTATTTCAGCTTCAGTGAAATATGTATGACCAGCCTTGAAGTAATCAATACGTTTCTTCATTAACTCTATATCATGAACTGACAAGAGTTCCATCCTGGCAATAAACTAGCAAGGAAAAGTAAAAATGGATCAACAATGATACATATCGAGTAAGTAAAGGAGACAACTCAGAATAAATAACAAATTCCATTTTATTGTTCACAGGAGGAGAAAGTACAACCAAAGTTACAACAAAAAGGGAAAAATAGAAAAATAACATAATTAAAGAGTCGAACAACTCTACAACTTCTCCTTATTTCCTATAATATCTTCAGTCGATTTGGATGAAGGAGTTGGTTGCTCGGAGGGTAGTTGGCGTTGCTCAGTAGAAGTTATTGCCTGCTGAACTTGCTCGGAGGATTAAAGAATGGTAACAGTAGGGGTTTGTTCTACTATCACCATAGAAGATTCATCAGATGCAGCTTCATCTTCTTCTTCTTCAATAGTATGAGGAGGACCATGAGTGTGTTTTTAAAATAATTTAGAATCATCAGTAACATTCAACTCCTTCAAATCCGCGACCCATCCATCTCTGAAGTATTTTAAACTTGCATAGTCCATTTGGGAGGAGACAGTAACCAAAGCTGTATTCCATCCTTTGTCCCTGCCAGAGCTAAAGGACTTCTTGACAGCAGCTTTCCTCTTCACTCTCTCCGAGGAAGTTTTTTCCTAAGAAACTCTTCAACATACTTCACCTTCTCCTTAAGCTCTTTCTTACACCGTTCATCCTCTTCAAGCTTGCCATCAGCTTCCACCTTGCTGGAAAGAGCAACCTTCGATTTTTCCTCCAACTCCTTGGAGGCATTTACAGTCGAATCTCGAGTTGTATTAGCTTGTTGATGATCCGTCTCAGTAGATTGGATTTTATTCTCCCAGGCACCTTTGTCCCCTTCGTACTTCTGCCTGGACTCCCCTAAATATTTTGACAACCCAACAAGGGCTTCCTCAACTCCACTGGATGAGTTTGAAACTTTGATGGCCTCATCTTTCTCCATGATATTATCGAAGTACACCAAAAACTGTAAGAAGAAGAAGGCCACGAATCAGAGTACGAACATGGCAATAAAGAATTAAAAAGATAAGTATAATGACTACTTACTAATGCAAGTTGTTGGGCTGCCAAATAGATAACCTTATTCCGAGGAGTTAAAGTTTTAGTAGCTCGACTATCAGGGAGAGTCCCCGACTTGATCAATTTCTTAGCCAAGCCAGGGGTAAGGATGGCTAGATAACTAGCCCTCAAAGAAGAAATCCCAACTCCAGTAGGTTGGGAAACAGCATCCAGTAGACTTTCAGCAAGACCCCTCCCCAACCTCTTTAAAGGAGCACCTTTAATCACATGTGGTGTCTCTTCTTGAATAACAACAACCTCAATCAAAGGTGTTGCCTCTTTTGAGACTACAGTTTCAATAAAAGGTGTTGCCTCTTTAGGGGCAACAGGGGGCTTCCTACTAATATCTTTAGCAGGAGGAACAACATGCTTTTTCGTAGTTGGGGCTTCATTTTTATTCTTCTTCGCCCCTTCAGTACCAGAAGCAGATTTGGCAAAGAGGTCAGGCACTTTCCTCTTCTTCGTCATCAGGTCAGCAATAGCAATACCCAAGCATCTGTCGAAGATTTAAAATATTTATGAGTTTTGCCATTTTGGGCTTAAAATCATTAAATTTCACAAGTGTTGGAGATCTGTAATCTAATGACACTGGCTAAACATGTCTGAGCAACCTTTGGGCATAATGTTTCACACTTTCATATCCAACCTCAACTGTGAAACATTGGGGGCTTCTGTTGATACAAAAAATTAGTCAGCTGATGTGGATAAATTATATGAAGACACGTGTCATCCTGTGTGGCATAAAATATACCCAGCAAACCGATCTACTCGAACGTGACGAACTACTCAACATACATAACATCTAGTCAGGAAGATCAAATGATAAGAACAGATTCAATGACATTCTTATTATGTACAAATGTATATGTCTATTAAATAACGACATATTGTCTGTTCATATTGACAGTCCAAGGGCTATAAATACATTGTAACCCCCTCTATAAGGGGGTAACTGATCACTTTCGATCATAATTGAGATCAAGGAAAAACATCTTGCAATACAAGATAGTGGACGTAGGCCATTTTCATTAAGGCTGAACCAATTAAAAAATCCTTTGTCTTATTTCTTTATTCATATTTATCTATGATTAATTAATTAGATCAAGTCTAGTTTTTTTACATCAACATTGTATGATATCATATGGTAGTGTCAAAATAAGCATTAAAATATCCACCACATCAAGATTCTATCGGCTATACTTTAAGACTCGTATCTTAAGCATGCTTCATTAATGTCTTTTGTGATATCCCAATCATGTGGATTTTCTATGTTAACACTTGTACAAATGTGTTAAATGACACTTGTTTCAGAACTTCTTCTTTAAAAGGTATTTGCATTCAATGTGCTTAGTTACTCACATAATACCTAATGTATATTAATAAAGAAGATTGCGACGATAACATCATAATATTTCAGCGGCTTGGCAATATTGTCGAAAACTCCAAGTCCTGAAATTTAAGGTACGTTGCCATAATCAATAAGTTATAGCTTCAAAGCATGCTATAGATTCAGATTTCCATAATAGTCAATGGATTGCGTTGAACTCCTTCATTATATTAGTCGTTAAATCAAAATAAACATAAGTAGATAAGAGTGAACTTCATACTTTTCATAAAACTAGTAAATTTGAGTTGTAATAACTGATCGTCCAAAAAATGAACAACCAACTTTAATGTGAGCATATAATCTTTCAGTATCTCATAAATTCATCCATTACTTATTAAAAAATTCATGTAACATTTTGTTTCTCTACTTTACAATAAATTGAATATATAAAATTACTCCCACTGATCATAAGTTGTATAAATTGAATATACAATGATTATAAAATATAATGGTATTACTTCTAAAAATACCATGGGTGGGAAACATAATTAAGTTTATACAATCATTTCTATATAACACGTGTAAAATATCATAATAATAATAGTTTTAACATACACTAGATGTAACTCTTATAATAATGAGTTCCTCATCTCATAAGAATTTTACGTCCTTAAAAAATGACGTCCTTGGAAATGGGGATAAGGTTCATTTATAACCCTTTTCTCATTACACATAAAATATTTGATGCAATTCAAGGAGATATCGTAGTCCAGTAAGTTTACTTCTTATGATTTTGTGAAAACAAAACCAAAAAATTATCCTTACGTCAAAATCTTATTCATGTAGATAAACCACATAATCATTCAGAATAGTAGACTCCATTTAGGATCTTCTTAGTACTATTCTTTATGATTTTATCTTCATTTGTCTCACAGTGAAAAATACCATAATTTAGTGGTTGATCATTTATTTGTTCTTTATTGTTTAAACAATCCAACAACTAAAAGAACAAGTATTGAAGAAAGTTATCGGTAATGGGATAAGTACCCTACCTTCCCTTAAAACCATATTTCATGATTTTCAACTCCCACTAATTTCACCATTCATAATGAATTTGACATTCGATTTTCTATAATGCAATAAGTACATGTCAATAACGATTATATGATATATGTAGGTCCACTTTAAGGGAGTTTTCTTATAATCTCCCACTTGGGCCATATAAGTCATCCATATGTTAGATATTGTAATACCTTAAGGGCATAACTCGACTATCAATATTTATAAAATCTTGTCCTTAAAAAATTATTATAAGGAGTCTAGATTTAATTTGGGACAAGATTAAAGAGTTTTATCAATAATACTATGATTATGATGCGGGATCAAAACAATATTTAAAAGAAATATATCCAAACGTTGTCTTATACAAAAACATCAAAGGAATACCCTAACCTTTGAGAAGGACTAAAAATTCTAAAAAAAAAATATCCCTTGTAATTAAGTTTAGGAAAATATTTTTTAAGAAAATTGGAAGCATTGAGGATTTATGAAAAAGAAATGATTTGATTTCCCAAGAATGAAAGAGAAGAAATCGTCTTTTCATTTCTAGTTTGTTTTGTAAACAATCCTGGCATCAAAACTAAATACTTACACAGTAAGTTTAACTTGCAAACTCTACTAAGATAAAAACTCGTTTCAAATCATAAAGGATACATATTATCTCTATCATTATTAGTTCAAGTGTGCAACATGTAAACCAACTTAATTTGTTTAATTTTGTCAAACTTTATATGAAGTGTTCCACACAATATTGATTATCAATAGTGGGTTAAAAAAATCTAACATAATAATCGAGAGAAACAAAATCAGATCATAATTTGTTAAAGATATGAGATAAATTTCTCACAACATCAATGCTTTGATTTGACAACACATGCGTTAATATCTCGCTAATACCTAATGTGCATTTTATTTTTCTCATTTGTAAAAATTAATTATCAATTATATAATGCTTGTAGATACTACACTACTATATATACATGATATATACTTAAATAATGTATATGATATATAGAGTTCATTCAATCAGTCAAAATCAATTCCCTCTAAGGAATAATTAGCTGATGATTAAACTCAATATACTCCACTGTTATAAGCATCAGAGGTTACTACTGCTATCATCTTTACACTTAATATTCATTTTTATTTTAGTTGGGTCACTGTGGTGACTACTAATTATTTCATAATATGAATATTACATTAAGTAAAGACTATCATACACAAGTTAATAAAATTTTCACTTATGTTCATTGAATATTGCATGAGCAATGAACGAAATTATTCATGTTTGGATTTTATAAACTTAATTGTTGATATCATGATGAAAGAAATAATGATATCTGCATTTGATGACCATTATTGCCAAATTAAACTATATATCACCACTTATTTTTAGCTCAATAATTGTAATTGGACTTGTAGGCTACCGAATCACAATAATTGAATAAACAATAATATGTATTCAACATCATAAATCTTAACATTCAATATCATACATGGACTCGTAGGCAATCCAAAATATGCATGATATCAACTCATTAGTCTAATATTTATCTATTATGGAATGGAGTACTTTAACGAACACCAATCCTTACATTATATATATATTAGCGATAAGCATACATGTCTAAAATACCCATAATACATGAATAAATTATATAATTGTCTATTTCATAAATTGAAATTCAGAAAAAAATTATACATAATGTGAAAATCAAATAGACAATGAGTTCACATGAAATTTAACACGAATAATAGTAAATGAAAAACATGAATAATTTACTTTCTTTTTTTATCACTTATGTATGAATAACAAATCAGTAATATTAATCCAAATCACTCATGGTCATACTAATGCATAATACGGTTATAATTACAACTACCAAACTAGTGGTATTTGTAAATATGACTATATAACATTGATGTCAATTATTTAATATTTACAAAAATTCCAATGTTTGTTTGATTCAAATTTCAGCATGTGTTGCGTTGCAATTAAACTTTATAACAAACATTAGGATAATTTGAAATGACTATAAGTATAATATCTTCACATGTAACCCCGGCCTGTATTTGACCTTTGATTAAACTGAATGAATAGGTACATATGAGTCTTAAAATTGCAAGTCATGCATTCAAATATGCATGCATGCACCAAAATCATAAATCTAGTATCGAGACATATGAATTGTGGCCTGTGTTTGGCATTTAATTCAACTTAATGGGAGTACTAGCATGAGAATAAACAATAATTATGATATTCAAATATATGAATTATTGGCCTGTGTTTGGCACGAGACTTATTAAAATACGAATATCATAATATTCAACGAATCATTGGCTTGTGTTTGGCATGAGACTCGATAAAATAAGAATATCATAATATTCAATAATATGAATCATTGGCCCGTGTTTGGCACGAGACTCATTAAAATATGAATATTAATAATCCAAATCATATGGCTCCCACACAACTAGGCATGCCACTACCAAAAGTTATAACGCTAAGTAGGCTTAATAATTCACAGTAGGATGATAAAAGTAGTTTAAACATTTTCGCAACTTAATCTCAATGTTCAAATTTCAATAAGAGTTCATTAAAATAAACGGGCTAGCCAACAAGAAACGACATGGAAATACATATAGGTGCGGACGCACATTAGGACAAGCTGGGCGGACGCCCCGGTTCAAATTTAAATTTTTTTAGGGTTATTGTCTTGTATCAATCGTGGTAGGGGGAGAAGTTAAGGTCTATAAAAGAGTTAGTATGAGGTCGCAGGGGTAGTAGAACAGCATTAAGTTCTCCAGCTCATCAAAAGCAAGATCATATCATGGTCGTGGAAGAAAAAGGTCTTAATGATGGCTACGCACAGGATAGGACTGTGGATTTAAGAGGGAACCTGTTCTTCGATCCAAGAGAGGTGGATGGACTGATTGTTCCTTTGTTGTTGGTACCTCTCTCTCTCTCTCTCTCTCTATACATATATATATATATATATATATAGATATATAGACACACACACACACACACACACACACATATATATATTCCATCGAGAAGTAAGACACATGAATATTGTGAATATTAGGTATTGTGAATATTTATTAAGCGTTTTTTATTTCTTGAAATTAATTAGATATTTTTAACAATGATTGAGGGTATTTTTTAGACATTATAAAGCTATAATTTGTATAAAACTCGAAATAACCCAAAAAAATCGCCTCGGGGTCTCCCACCCCCGAAACCCCCGCACCACTCAAAACTTTCGCCCCGTTAACTAAAAATCCTGAATCCGCCACTTAATTCATATCTTTTTAATGATTTATAATTGGTAGTGTTGGTGTATCACGAAAAAGATAACAAAAATTATGTACGGGGGTGCCTTCTGAAAACGGTTAAAAAACGAGGAATTTTAACACGAATTTGATGAGATTAAAACATAATAAGACTCGCCCTAAATACAACCAAAATCAACACGACTAAGTATGAATTTTTTAAGGCATTTGCAAATATTCTATGTTTTATGTGTTTCATAAAGTATCTATCAATTTTGCAAGTAATCAATTTAAATGTTATAAAGCAACTGTACCAATTCATTAATAGATCCATTTATTTAATAATTTTCTTATTAAAAACATATTTTGAAAATCACATAATTAAGAGAGAATACCTCTAATTCATTATTCATTTATTTTGCTTTTATTACTCGTTAGTTATGTATTTATGGGATTCACCCTTCTAAAAATTACTATTGCAACATTGTCCCCTATTTTAACGGATTACATCAGCCAACTCATTTTAACTGTTATTTCTGTGTTAAAATACTAAAATACCGAAAGTAAAATATGAGAATAATAAAAAAAATGTAGAATTTAAAATCAAAATCAAAATAGCCCCAGGATCTTTTCTCTCACACACACATGCACACACACACGCACACACACACACACACACACACACACAGAGAGAGAGAGAGAGAGAGAGAGATCTTGGTCTCTATTGTATCTTTTTTTACTATATTTCTTGAGGTTTTAGGATTCCTCTAATTCTAGAAATTCTCTTTATCATATGAATATTGCTAGTAGATTTGTTGATCCAAAAGATGCTACCTATTAATGTGTAGCATTGCTTGGTGTAATTCGTATTGGCTTTGAATTTGCAATGCTACACCATACAATTTGTGAGATTTTTCAGTAAGCTCATTTTACTCATTAGAGTATGAACAATGAACCTATTGTTTCTAATATGCTACATGTATCCCACTTGTAGTTCTATTTAAATTTGACTTCTCTAAGTGGTTTTTCTCAAAATATTAAGATGTTTTTAACTTTTGGATCAATATATTTAGCTCCCATCTTAAAAATTTATTAACTAGGTCCCATTGACTCAACCAATAAATAAGTCATGTTAATACCAACAAATAAGAAAATGACAAAATTAACCCTACACATTCCAAAAGCACCACAATAAATTTTTTGAACCTTAGCCTCTAGCAACCACCATGTCCAACCTCTTTTACCATAGTCGCCGTCATGGAAAACCAAAAACAAAAATGTAAATAACCACCATCTCTTTCGAAAAAGGAGGACAATAATAAGAAGAACAAGGACGAGAAGAAGTCACTAATGAAAATAAATTAAATATTTATGAAAGAATTATTATTACGTAAATATTTACTCGTCTTGGAAATAACTTCTGTAAGAGTAAATTATCATGTAGTATATATTTACTACTTAGAGTAAACATTTACACTTGTAGTAAATGTGACAACCCGAACATAATTACGATTAATTATGCTTAAATCATGCTTAGCTTATGTGATATGATTAGTGTGTTATTAATATATATGATGTTAATTTATAATTTTTAGTCTAATCCTACCTTCAAAAAGCATGAAATGTCGAATTAGTTACAAATACAAAATTTTGAAAGTTTCGGTACGAAAGTTCATGTTTAAGGCTAGTTTTGACCTTTATGACATAACAATGAACTTGAGGTGTAAACTAGATATTTGTATATATATGAGTTAGGTTTATAACAAAACAAACGGTTCATCGAACAGACATCCGAGTGGGAAGATATTGTCTTTTTACGAACAGGGGGTAAAGTAGTCATATAGCCTTAAATGATATTTTGTTTTATATAATGCCACGTATTATATTTTGATTGGTTGGGAAGGGTGGTGGATTTGGCCGACTTCAAACCCTTAGAATTACCTCCTTATTCATATAAATTCATCCATGAGAGATTGGAAGCTTAAAGAAAGAGAGTTTTGAAGTTTAGGAAGAAAGTGTGAGGAGAAATTGAAGAAAAATTCATAGAAAAATTACGTATAAGCCCCTAAGGTATTTCCATCCATAAATCTTGTTTATTTTTTTGTATAACTTATTTAAATGATTGAAATAATCACTTGTTTACTGAAATTCCATGTCTTGATATGTACTTATGGATAGATGCAAGTTTAAGTAAACTTGAATATGTAAACCGTTGAGATTGTTTTGTTTAAGAACCTTGTTTATTCAAACTTCCATATATTTCTCTATACTTACTGGAATTGATTGATTCCAATTGGATATTAACTTGGACTTACATATGTATGACATATCCGAAAATCATGGGAAAATACAAAGAAATGAGTCCTTGGTGATAGTTTGAAGTTCGGGTATGAAATCTTCCCTAAGGGTGAAAGTATGCCTACCATGTGTTCGATGTTTTGCTTGACATAGAAAATGAACTCTGAAAATTATGAAATTTTAATCTTGTATTGTTAAATATGTTTAATTATGTTGGGTTGAATATCATATAAATTTATATTGTAGAAAAATTATGGAAATTCCTAGAAGTTGAATGAACGATAAAAGAGCCTATAGGGCAAATATGCTATGTGGTAAAGAAATGGGCATATCTTGCCCTAGGAAAATTGAAATATTGCACCGTCTTTTGTATTGGAATCCTAAAATGATAAGGATTGAATTACCAAGAATAAATGAATGTATAGTTGTTCTATGATTTGGATATGTTAAATATATTAACATGGATTTGGATGGAACTTCACTTGTGATATATGATTTGAATGGAATCGTGTGATGATTATGGATTGAATTATGTTTAAATCATTCTTTGGATTATTGATATTATTATGATGATACTAATATTTTAAGAATGATAGTAAGGGAAGAAGAGATGACTGAACGAGTACCAGATAAAGGCAAGGGAAAAGCCAGTTAAACTATCAAGGTGAGTGTACTTATGATTTGTTTCATATATACAGATATATGAATATAGCTCTAAGAGCGGATTTGTTTGAATACTTCGGTATTCAGGATTTGTTTGGATATTAAAATATCCAGGATTTGTTTGGGTCTTATGATCCAGGATTGGTTTGAATACTTCGGTATTCAGGATTTGTTTGGATATTAAAATATCCAGGATTTGTTGGGGTCTTATGATCCAGGATTGGTTTGAATATTTCGGTATTTAGGATTTGTTTGGATATTAAAATATCCAGGATTGTTTGGGTCTTATGATCCAGGATTTGTTATTGCCAACGGGAAGAATTATTTGGATCTTATGATCCAGGATTTGTTATTGCCAATGGGCAGAATTATTTGGATCTTATGATCCATGATTTGTTATTGCCAATGGGCAGGATTGTTCGGATTTTATATCCACATATTCGATATAGAATTGTATTATGTTGCAGGGAAGGAGTACCTCACTAAGATTAATGCTTACGGTTTATATTTTAAAAATTTCAGGTTTGTACGTTGCCAAATAGGATAACATATGACCGGTAACTTTGAGAGTTGCACCGTTAGAAGAGCTGGGGTTTAAGTATGGAGATTTTATCGTTGTCACACTCAAGATTTTAATATACTCACACATTGTATATATTGATTTAGTATGGATTGAGTTGATCATAGTTAATCATAGTATTGTATAATCTCTAATTATGACTCTGATGTTGACTTCGTTATGGCACAAGAACAATATTATGTTCATTATGCAGAAAAATATTGATAAATGAATTATATATTCAATGGACTTGAGATTATGATCCAATTATTCTAATAACAAATGATTAGTATGGATATTGGGTTTGGGGTGTGACAATTAGTGGTATCAGAGCGTGGTTATTAATTCTGGATGTGTGTGACGGTTAGATGGCAGTATTGAGTTGATTTGATATTTATGAATTGTTTATGTACTAACCGATAGTTTAGTATTATAAATTGTTTATATTGGTTGTTAGAACTTTGTTGTATTACAGATTATTCCAGATGGAACCTGGGAATGGACAACCTAGAGAAGAGGGAGTAGCTTCTCGTACAGATAATGCTGAAGTAGAGCAAAGTGTTGCTAGAAGGGCTAGGGAGCAAGAACAGCCTACAAAGATGCAAATAATGGCACAAGCAATGATGAGGATGGCAGAGCAGCAAGAAAGAAATATGGTGCAAATGGCAGAACAACAGGCTAGATATCTAGAATCAAAGATTGTGGACAGGATTGCGAAAGAGGCAAGGAAGGAAATGAAAGATTCCATGCATGAGAAGTTTTTGAAGCTGAATCCCCTAGAATATTCAGGGTCGGTGGAACCTACAGAAGCTGAGATGTGGGTCAGAGATATAGAGACCATCTTTGCAGTTATGAAAGTTCCAGATAACCAAAAAATGAATCTAGCTGTGTTTAAACTGAAAGGAGAGGCCAAATATTGGTGGGAAGACAGCAACCATTTGGTGCCCAGAATGGAAGGTACTGGTGTTATTACTTGGGATGAGTTTATTAAAGCTTTGTACGTTAAGTATTTCCCTAAAGTTTATAAGAGGGAGAAAGTGAGGGAATTTATAAATTTGACCCAAGGGAAAATGTCCGTGAGGGAGTATGATGCTAAATTTACTGCTTTGTCTAGATTTGCTACTAAGTATGTGCTGGATGAAGGAGATAAATGTAGTAAGTTTCAAGATGGACTGATTTGGCCTATTCAAAATAGAGTGGTCACTTATGAGTTAGAAGATTATGGTTCTCTGGTAAATAAAGCCACGATAGCAGAAAGGCAAATGAACCAAGGTGTTGCGAGCAGAGAGAGTTTTAAGAAAAGTAGATTCGACGCATCTTAGTCTAGGGGAGGTGAGGGTGGAAGTGTTAAGGTGGAACCTCATAAATTTCAGAGAGGTGGTGGATATAGTGGTAGAGGCCAAGGGAGATTTGGCAGAGATACTAGGGGTGGGGAATCTTCTAATCTGGTTAGGAGGTCAGGAAAGGGTGAGGCACCGACAAGAATTGTTACATGTTTCTTTTGTAAAGAGGAGGGGCATTATAAATCCGAGTGTCCTAATCTTAAAGGAGTAGAATTCTACCATTGTCATCAAGTGGGGCATGTTAGGAAGAATTATCCGCAGTTGGCAGAGACTACAGCAGCACCTAGCGAAGCAGCAAGCAGAGTGTTATCTCCAGGCAGTGCAGTGAAAAGTATGGGCAGAGGACAAGCCAGTGGTTCCAGGACAGGTGGACGAGTCTTTACGATGAAAGAGGCTCAGATTACTCCAGATGTGGTGACAGGTACACTTTCTGTTACTGATAGAAGTGCTTATGTTCTGATTGATCCTGGTTCCACACATTCGTTTGTGTCATTTGCATTTTCCATATATCTGAATAGACCATGTACTCATTTAGAGGTGGGGTTGGGTATTTCCATGCCTATGGGGGATATGATTGTAGTTGAATATGTTTTTCGTGATTGTGTTTTGACTGTGGGGTCTAGAGATACAGTTATAGATCTACTACCATTGGATATTTCTGATTTTGATATAATTATCGGAATGGATTGGTTATCTAAATATCATGCATCTATGGATTATTTCTGTAAGTAAGTTCTTTTTAAAATGCCTGGTGAGCCTGAATTTAAATTCGTGGGGGAAAGGAAAATTGTTCCCAGTTGCATCATTTCAGCTATTCAGACGAGGAAATTATTGAGTAAGGGTTGTGAGGGTTTTATTGCATATGTTCTTGACACTAGGAAGGGGGCTTTACAATTAGTCGATGTTCCTATTGTATGGGATTTTCCTGAAGTGTTTCCTAGTGAGTTTCCAGGGTTACCTCCAGAAAGAGAAGTTGAATTTAGTATTGAATTAGCACCAGGGACAACCCCTATTTATATGGCACCGTATAGAATGGCACCTGCTGAGTTGAAAGAACTTAAGATCCAGTTGCAGGATTTACTTGATAGGGGCTTTATACAACCCAGTGTATCTCCATGGGGTGCACCAGTTTTATTTGTGAAAAAGAAAGATGGTACTATGCGGTTGTGTATTGATTATAGGCAACTGAATAAAGCTACAATTAAGAATAAATATCCTTTACCTCGTATAGATAATTTGTTTAATCAACTACAGGGTGCTAAAGTGTTTTCAAAGATAGACTTGCGATCAGGGTATCATCAGTTGAGGGTGAAGGAGAGTGATATTTCTAAAACTGCTTTTCGCACTCGGTATGGTCATTTTGAGTTTTTGGTGATGCCTTTTGGGGTGACTAATGCTCCAGCTGTATTTATGGATCTTATGAACTGGGTACTGCATCCTTTTGTTGATTCATTTGTGATAGTTTTTATTGATGATATTCTGATTTATTCACGTGATATGGTTGAACATGAAAAGCATCTCACAACTATTTTGAATCTGTTGAAAGATAAGAAGTTGTATGCCAAGTTTAGCAAGTGTGAATTTTGGCTATCACAAGTTGTATTTTTAGGCCATGTTTTTTCGGGAGATGGTATATGTGTTGATCCTAAAAAGGTAGAGGCTATTGTAAAATGGGAGAGGCCCAATAATGTGACTGAGGTGAGGAGTTTTCTGGGTTTAGCTGGGTATTATAGAAGGTTTATTAAGGGATTTTCTTCGATTGCCTTACCAATGACTAAACTAACCCGGAAAGATGTTAAGTTTGAATGGAATTCTGATTGCGAAAATAGTTTTGATGAATTGAAAAAGAGGTTGGTAACTGCAGCTGTTCTTACTATTCCGCATGGTGGAGATGGTTTTGTTGTTTATACCGATGCTTCACATCAGGGGTTGGGTTGTGTTTTTATGCAGCATGGTAAAGTTATTGCCTACGCTTCTAGGCAGTTGCGTACACATGAACGTAATCATCCTACACATGATTTGGAACTTGCTGCTATTGTGTTTGCTTTGAAGTTATGGCGTCATTATCTATATGGTGACGTATGTGAAATTTTTACTGACCATCAAAGCCTTAAGTATTTATTTACTCAGAAGGAGTTGAATTTGAGGCAGAGGCGGTGGATGGAGTTAATTAAAGATTATGATTGTACAATTCACTACCACCCAGGAAAGGCAAATGTAATTGCAGATGCTTTGAGTAGAAAGGCTTCAGGCAGGTTATCTTGTATTCGATGTGCTAGAGTTGCTCATATTATGGAGTTGAGATTAATGGGAGTAGAATTGCAGCTAGCAGATGGGGACAGATTCTTTGCTCATATAAGTGTGAGGCCTTTGTTAGCTACCCGTATTCGTGATTTTCAAAGTCAAGATCCTTTCCTTGAGAAGAAACGACAAGATGTCCGAGATGGTAAGTCTGAAGATTTTTGTATTGTGAATGATGGCACTTTATTATATAAGCAGCGGTTATGTGTGCCTAATGTGGGTGGATTGAAGGAGGAAATTTTAGATGAGGCTCATAATTCCATTTATACTATTCATCCTGGTAGTACTAAAATGTATAGGGATTTGAAGGAGCATTATTGGTGGAATAATATGAAGAAGGAAATAGCTGATTTTGTTGCTAGGTGCCTTATATGTCAGCAAGTGAAAGTGGAGCATCAGAAACCTACTGGTCTGCTTCAGCCATTGTCGATACCGGAATGGAAATGGGATCATATAACGATGGATTTTGTGGTTGGGATTCCTCGATCTCAGAATGGGTCAGATTTGATTTGGGTAGTGGTGGATAAATTGACCAAGTCTGATCATTTTCTAGAAGTCAAGACTACGTATACAGTTGATAGGTATGCTAGGCTGTATGTTAATGAAATTATTCAATTGCATGGAGCACCGGTATCGATTGTTTCAGATAGGGACCCTACTTTTACATCCAGATTTTGGGATAGCTTGCAGTATGCTATGGGTACTAACTTGAAGTTTAGTACGGCTTTTCATCCCCAGACAGATGGTCAGTCTGAAAGGACAATACATATTTTGGAAGATATGCTTAGAGCTTGTGTGCTTGATTTCAAAGGTAATTGGGATGAATATTTTCCTTTGATAGAATTTTCATATAACAATAGTTTTCAGTCTACTATTGGTATGGCTCCATATGAAGCGTTGTATGGTAGATGGTGTCGTACACCCGTATATTGGGGAGAAGTTGGTGAGAGGAAGATAGAGGGTCCAGAGTTGATTGAAGTCACCACTGAAAAAGTGAAGATTATCCAAGATAGAATGAGAACGGCTCAAAGCAGACAGAAAAGTTATGCGGATAAGAGACGAAAAGATTTAGAATTTCAGAAGGGGGATTACGTGTTTCTTCGGATATCACCATGGAAAGGAGTTATGAGGTTTGGAAAGAAAGGTAAATTAAGTCCACGCTACATTGGACCTTATATAATTCTTGAGAAAGTCGGGATGGTTGCCTACAAGTTAGCGTTACCACAAGAGTTAGCTCGATTACATGATGTTTTCCATGTTTCTATGTTGAGAAAGTATGTAGAGGACCCTTCACATGTATTGGTGGAACAACCTATTGAGTTGAAGGAAGATTTGAGCTACGTGGAAGAACCGTTTGCTATCGTCGATAGGAAAGAACAAATATTGAGATCAAAGGTGATCCCACTTGTGAAAGTTATTTGTAGAAGGCATTCCATGGAAGAAACTACATGGGAGAGTGAGGATAGCATGAAAATGCGTTATCCGTATTTGTTTGATTCGGACAACCAAGGTATGTCAATTTCGAGGACGAAATTTTCTAACAGGGGGAGAATTGTGACAACCCGAATATAATTACGATTAATTATGCTTAAATCATGCTTAGCTTATGTGATATGATTAGTGTGTTATTAATATATATGATGTTAATTTATAATTTTTAGTCTAATCCTACCTTCAAAAAGCATGAAATGTCGAATTAGTTACAAATACAAAATTTTGAAAGTTTCGGTAGGAATGTTCATGTTTAAGGCTAGTTTTGACCTTTATGACATAACAATTAACTTGAGGTTTAAACTAGATATTTGTATATATATGAGTTAGGTTTATAACAAAACAAACGGTTCATCGAACGGACATCCGAGTGGGAAGATATTGTCTTTTTACGAACAGGGGGTAAAGTAGTCATTTAGCCTTAAATGATATTTTGTTTTATATAATGCCATGTGTTATATTTTGATTGATTGGGAAGGGTGGTGGATTTGGCCGACTTCAAACCCTTAGAATTACCTCCTTATTCATCTAAATTCATCCATGAGAGATTGGAAGCTTAAAGAAAGAGAGTTTTGAAGTTTAGGAAGAAAGTGTGAGGAGAAATTGAAGAAAAATTCATAGAAAAATTACGTATAAGCCCCTAAGGTATTTCCATCCATAAATCTTGTTTATTTTTTTGTATCACTTATTTAAATGATTGAAATAATCACTTGTTTACTGAAATTCCATGTCTTGATATGTACTTATGGATAGATGCAAGTTTAAGTAAACTTGAATGTGTAAACCCTTGAGATTGTTTTGTTTAAGAACCTTGTTTATTCAAACTTCCATATATTTCTCTATACTTACTGGAATTAATTGATTCCAATTGGATATTAACTTGGACTTACATATGTATGACATATCAGAAAATCATGGGAAAATACAAAGAAATGAGTCCTTGGTTATAGTTTGAAGTTCGGGTATGAAATCTTCCCTAAGGGTGAAAGTATGCCTACCATGTGTTCGATGTTTTGCTTGACATAGAAAATGAACTCTGAAAATTATGAAATTTTAATCTTGTATTGTTCAATATGTTTACTTATGTTGGGTTGAATATCATATAAATTTATGATGTAGAAAAATTATGGAAATTCCTGGAAGTTGAATGAACGATAAAAGAGCCTATAGGGCAAATATGCTATGTGGTAAAGAAATGGGCATATCTTGCCCTAGGAAAATTGAAATATTGCACCGTCTTTTGTATTGGAATCCTAATATGATAAGGATTGAATTAACAAGAATAAATGAATGTATAGTTGGTCTATGATTTGGATATGTTAAATATATTAACATGGATTTGGATGGAACTTCACTTGTGATATATGATTTGAATGGAATCGTATGATGATTATGGATTGAATTATGTTTAAATCATTCTTTGGATTATTGATATTATTATGATGATACTAATATTTTAAGAATGATAGTAAGGGAAGAAGAGATGACTGAACAAGTACCAGATAAAGGCAAGGGAAAAGCCAGTTAAACTATCAAGGTGAGTGTACTTATGATTTGTTTCATATATACAGATATATGAATATAGCTCTAAGAGAGGATTTGTTTGAATACTTCGGTATTCAGGATTTGTTTGGATATTAAAATATCCAGGATTTGTTTGGGTCTTATGATCCAGGATTGGTTTGAATACTTCGGTATTCAGGATTTGTTTGGATTTTAAAATATCTAGGATTTGTTGGGGTCTTATGATCCAGGATTGGTTTGAATACTTCGGTATTTAGGATTTGTTTGGATATTAAAATATCCAGGATTGTTTGGGTCTTATGATCCAGGATTTGTTATTGCCAACGGGCAGAATTATTTGGATCTTATGATCCAGGATTTGTTATTGCCAATGGGCATAATTATTTGGATCTTATGATCCATGATTTGTTATTGCCAATGGGCAGGATTGTTCGGATTTTATATCCACATATTCGATATAGAATTGTATTATGTTGCAGGGAAGGAGTACTTCACTAAGATTAATGCTTATGGTTTATATTTTAACAATTTCAGGTTTGTACGTTGCCAAATAGGATAACATATGACCGGTAACTTTGAGAGTTGCACCGTTAGAAGAGCTGGGGTTTAAGTATGGAGATTTTATTGTTGTCACACTGAAGATTTTAATATACTCACACATTGTATATAATGATTTAGTATGGATTGAGTTGATCATAGTTAATCATAGTATTGTATAATCTCTAATTATGACTCTGATGTTGACTTCGTTATGGCACAAGAACAATATTATGTTCATTATGCAGAAAAATATTGATAAATGAATTATATATTCAATGGGCTTGAGATTATGATCCAATTATTCTAATAACAAATGATTAGTATGGACATTGGGTTTGGGGTGTGACAGTAAATATCTATATTATATCTCTAATACAGTAGTATTAGAGGTTAACTGGCATGTAAACCGCTCGATGCGCGAGCATTTGATAAAATAAACACTTATAATTGAATTAAAATAATCATTTGCGATAAAAATAAACACTTATGTACAATATTATGCTTAATATTTATGGTGATCACTTAAAAATAATGAACCTAAAATAGGGTCACAATTTTAGGCACTATACAACAATATTATCCAAAAATGACTTAAAGCGAAAACGATATGTCATGTTCATGTGAAAATTATGAATGTTAGTCATTAAACAGTGTCATCTCATTCATGTTTTTTACTATTATTTGTTGTATTATCATGTTTAATTTCGTGTCAAAAATATTAATCGCATTATTCGTGTCGTCTTTTTAATCGTTCGTTTTCGTTTGAGGTAAAAAGGAAAAAAACATCACACATAAATGTTTAGACCCCAAAAAAGAATTTAATTTATTATATTCAAATTTTATATGAAAGATAATTTACGATTTTTTTCAATTGTAGCTTTCCAACTTTTTAATGCATAATAATTTTATCTATAGGTTATACTATAAAAGTAGAACAACAAAAAAGAGCCTAAAAAATTAAGTCCCCCCAATGATAAACAACTCTGTTTAAAAGACTTAGAATGGAAAATCATTCCCAGACTCATTTGAAGGTTATAAAATATACTGCATTCATCTAGTAAATATTATCATCTTACCATTTGTTTAAGCAGTTCCGGTTATCAACTTCTCTCTTAGATCCAATTTCTTGACCTTCAGAATATCAAAGAAAACTTGGAAGCCAAAAAATGTACAAAAGAGATATGCTATCGTACAGACCCTGAAAGAAGTACTCTTTGTCTGAAGCACATATATAGCGAATGAAAAAATAGAGCATAAACTAAAGTTAAAAAAACTTACCTGGATTGAATTGGGATACTAAATTGTTTCTAGTTTGATTAAGCTTCCAGCAGCACCGACGGTTTATTAGCCCATGGAACAGAAGATCAAAATTTGTATTTATATGACTCCGACATAGTAACCAAATTATTGGAGGTGGTTAAGTTCAAATGAGGGCAAACCGTACAGGGGAGAGGAAGGGGGTACCTAAAAATGACAGCAGAGATTTAAAATCACACAAATCAAATTCAATACTATTTTGAAAAGTGGCAGCTGAAAAAATACGGAGTAAAGAAGCAAAATTAAAAAAATCTGATTTCTTAAGGTGTTAGGTATATATATATATATATATATTGAATAAAATATATGATTTGGGGTCAATGGTCTAGTGGTATAAGTCCTTCAAAATTTATTTGGTTAAAATTTTTGGATTTTTCACATTTGCACAATTATTTCCAGCATTAGGTACCACAATTTGTACCAATAACTAAAAATCCTAGGACTAAAGAGAGGGTGGTATAGCTATATGTTACATATAAATATAGTCTTCCACTTGTAAAACTTTAATTGTCCTGAAATGGAATCGAATTTCTGATTGAATGATAAGTGGAAGTGCGGTTGCATGTAAATGGAGAAAATACCTCGTGAATGACGGCGATGAGATTTGTGGTGATCTTATTGATAGAAATAGTGTTGTTGGTTGTAGGCTCGTCTAAGCCGATGTTCAGAAATAGTTGCACAACTTTCTCCTTGTTCTCGCCCTTCCCCATTTCTTTTCCGATTTCTCTCGGCAATGCTTTGATGGAGAAGATAAAACCCTAACAAACCTTTAAAAGGGGTGTTATTCTATTTTGGAATTTATATGTACTGCATTTGGGGTTGAAAGATTTTACTTAGATGAATCCTAGAGACGGCCTTGCTTGGAAATGAAAGGTTGGGTTTGGAAAACAATTCGTCCATTTTCTTTTCTTTTTTTGCACAACAAAAAATTGACCTTTGCATTTCTAACCATTATATTTTTTTCTTACAACCCTTCTTACCGTAGGTTTATCTCATGCATTTGGGAACTAAGATTTTCAAAAATAATACATTATAATTGGGAAAAAATTGATTGCATTTATACCTCTAATACAATAGATGAGGCTCATAAATGCTCATAAATCCCTCTCTCTTCCCACTACATATATAGTGTATTTTTTTCTCTGTTTTCTACCCCTTAACCTTTTGGTTGCCAAAAAAAAACCCTTCGTATCTCTAATCTAAACGCCTCTATCTCCTCTCATTCTTCATATCCCTCTCACTTTCTATCATCTTAAATATAGAAGTGGCAGGCATGGCACTGCCTCAAGCATCTTGATATTTCATCCCGTCAATTGGAAGAACTTATTTACAAGTTATCTTTGTTTTGATTTATTTTAAATACTCCAACAAGAATTCCTTTCTTATATCACAATCCATTCCTCTCCCTATTGCATAAAGGGGTCATAAATGGGTCTATCATGAGAGGAAACGCCTGAGATAATAGAGGGCGGGACGTAGGTGATAATAGTTGTTGTAGTCGATGATTTGGGTTTCGTAATTTGTGTTTACCAATTGTTTTATGTAATGTATATGTGGCTTTTTTTATAACTCGATAATATTTTGTCTATGTGCATATGGATCATCATATGTGGAGTTTGCATACTTTTTTTCTTTTATACAGGAACGTATTTTTTTACAGGACTTCTCAAGGATTGATTTTTCTTTTTCTATTTCCATAAGAGGTGATGAATTTAGATTCTTTTTGTTTTTATGATTGAAACTGTACTATCAGTAGATGAGGACTCCAAAAGTATGTATGAATGGGAGAAAGGACAAGTCATAGTGGTGTCAAATAAATTTCAAGATTTATAGTACACACCCGCTACTTTCTTAAGCGCGCTAATGACGAACAAGCTGTCGAAATCAAATCTATCAGAAATGGACCATCTGAGATAGAAGTGGTGGACTTTTTGATGCCGACCTCGACCAGGGACGCCTGCAAAGAGATTTAAGAAGTATTAAGGTTGACATTCGTGACACAATTATGTGGGATATATTACTTTATCAAGATTTTAGTTTTGCGATAGTTTGTACTTGGTTTTGAATTAGAATGGTTGGTTGTAAATGAATTTTATAATCTATTATGTTTGTTCGGCCAACCTACGTTTCAAGAGGATTTTATAATAATAAAAAATATTTTTTTTTATTTTATACCCATCACACTTTTTGGTTCGCTGAATATAGTGTAATGAAAACTAAAACCCTAATTCAAAAATGGCAATTTTTTTGTCACAACTTAATATCATTAATTGGCAAAAAATTCAAATGACCTTTTTAAACATATTTGTGAACATCCCCGATCCTCGCCTGCGGGCGGGCGCAAGAGGGAAAGGATCCTCGGGTCCCGCGCGTCCCTCTCGGGAGCGCTTCGGTCGGCGTCATTTGAGATGAGGTGTAAAAATGTAGAGAGATTCAGAGTCGCTAGTCTATTTTACTCAAAATAGACAACAGAAAAAGGGGAAGCCATCCCGAACGATGGAATCCAAATACATACTGGTGCATACGAAACCATAATGATTCGAGAAGGGTTCGGAAGCTAAGTTACGAAATGGGAAGGTGTTAGGCACCCATTCCACCTTTTCGGTCTCTCATGGATATTTGCTATTTTTCTTTATTTTTCCCCGTGATATGTGTGCATGTGTAGATATATAGTGGAGATAGGAATCCTCGACTTGTATCATGTAAGAGATAAAGCGAGTCATCCGTAGGAAGGTATAAAAATAATATTAAAACAATAAGATTTACGTAATTACCCCTGCGTTGATCGTTATAATGGAACGATAACGCATATGGAGTAATACGTCACTAAGACCAAGTATATAGAATATAAGAAGATTGGATTTAGAGAAGATAGAAAATGAGAAAAAAGTGAAAAAAAAGGACTCGAGCCTCGAATTTTACCCCGAGACGCCCACGTAGCCTATAAAGGCATCAAAGTCCACGTAGTTCGCATGCAAAATGAGGGGTGGGGTTTATCCCATAAATTCAAATGGGGGATCTCTTATTTGTGAGTGTGTGTGCGTGTGTGTAGAAAAAGTGTTTTAGTTGTGAGAAAAGTGTGAGAAAATTATGAGACTCCCTATTTGGAATTTATGAGCAAACCCTCTTTTTCTTATTTTTTGGGTTTTATTTATATGAAAATAAGATATGTGCAATAATACTAAATAAAAAGTATATTAGTGATGTGTGAGATGAGATAATAAAAGTGCTAAATAATAAAATAAGTTATTGCGAATTTAAGAGAATTTGAAGAGAAAGTTGAGAAATTTGGACCTTCTTGAAGATCTTGAGCTTGATGTTGAATGTTGGAGAGCAGACCTTGCACTTGGATGCTAATTCACCAAGTTTGATGAAAAGGGTGATGAAAAGTGGAAGTTAAGAAGGGATTTGGATGTTAAAATCGCGTTGCCTTCGAGAGAGGATTTTGGGATTCGCTGAGAGCGATTTGTATCAAATATGGGATCCTCTTGCAAATGAGGTGAATACCTCCTTTTATAGTACCAAGTCATTGCCGATCGGCATAGACCTGGTCCTGCCTATCGGCACCTGCCGATAGGTAGGGTCTCGAACCTGCCGTTTGGTAGTGTGTTTCAGGCCTTTTCGGAAAATTAGCTGCCGAGGGCAAACCGTTGGTCATAATCGCACACGGGGTAGACCGTTGGAAAGGTGATTCAGAGACCTTTGAAAGTCCTTTGAACCGCTCCCGGGTTCAGGAGTTGACTTTGGGTCAAATATGGCTCGGAAGCGTTTGTCGGTCCATTGGACGGGGAATCGTTCGGACGCAAACGGATCGTTCATCCGCATGGTATGTCCGAATCACGCATAGGATGGACCGTTGGAAAGGTTAGGAGATGTAATTCGACATTACAAAGAGTTTGACCCGGTTTGGGGAGTTGACTTTGGTCAACCGGTCCCTGAAAGCATTTGGTGACCTCTTAGAGTCAAACGGATCGTTCGTCCGCATGGTAAGTCGGAATCGCGCACGGAGCAGACCATTGGAAAGGGGTTTCAGTACCCTTCGAAGATTCATTCAGTCTCGGTCGAGCTAAAGAGTTGACTTAGGTCAAACAGAGCCCGAGAGCACCCGGTGGCCTCCGGATCAAGTTTCGGACGCAAACGGATTGTTCGTCCGCATGGTAAGTCAGAATCGTGCATGGGACGGACCGTTGGAAAGGGAATTCATTTCCCTTCGAAGATTCATTCAGCTTTGTTCGAGCTGAAGAGTTTGACTGTTTGGTCAAACGGAGCCTGGGAGTGCCCGATGGCTTCTAGGTCAGTACTTGGGACATGACATGGGTTTGTAGTGATGAAGGGAGGTGCTAGGGACCTTAGGAGAGTTAGGGGGTAACAAAATGGGGGTGTCTATAGAGCCCCTCGACGGGTGAGTTTAGAACAAATAAGAACCGTTGAATAGACACCACATCATGCTTTTGAGGGAGTATGACCGATTCATAGGGTCGAGGCCGATTTTGAGGACCTGAGGGGTGTGCTGGGGATAACCAATTTTGTGGGTCAAAGCCAAATTTCTGGGCTTAAGTGATGAGGGTGACCGATTCTGCGGGTCAAAGCCGATTCTGCGGGCTTAGGGTGAAGATCTAATAACTGAGGTCAATTCTGACCTAAGAGCGGCGACGATCGAGGATCGAGATCAATTCTGACCTAGCTCAGGTGACGATCCAAGATCGAGGTCAATTCTGACCTAAGAGTGGTGATGATTGAGGATCGAGGTCATTTCTGACCTAACTCAGGTGATGATCCAAGATCGAGGTCAATTATGACCTAAGAGTGGTGACGACCGAGGACCGAGGTCAATTCTAACTTAACTCAGGTGACGATCCAAGACTGAGGTCAATTATGACCTAAGAGTGGTGATGACAAAGGACCAGGGTCAATTCTGACCCAACTCAGGTGACGATCCAAGACCGAGGTTAATTCTGACCTAAGAGTGGTGATGATTGATGACTGAGGTCAATTCTGACCTAACTCAGGTGACGATCCAAGATCGAGGTCAATTCTGACCTAAGAGTGGTGACAACTGAGGACCGAGGTCATTTATGACCTAACTCATGTGACGATCCAAGACCGAGGCCAATTTTGACCTAAGAGTGGTGACGACCGAGGATTGAGGTCAATTTTGACCTAACTCATGTGACGATCCAAGATCGAGGTTAATTCTGACCTAAGAGTGGTGACGACCAAGGACCGAGGTCATTTCTAACCTAACTCAGGTGATAATCCAAGACCGAGATCAATTCTGACCTAAGAGTGGTAACGACCGAGGACCGGGGTCAATTCTAGCCCAACTCAAGTGACGATCCAAGACCGAGGTCAATTCTGACCTAAGAGTGGATAAAGATTGGATTTTGATTCAGCTGGAGAAAGTGCTTTATGATTTTGATCTGAGCTGGGGAGCTGATAGCTGGAGAAGCTTTTGTTTCCTTAGGAGGCCATGCAGGGGGAACAACCAATTTTGGTGCTGTAAAAACTATGTTGGGGAAGTGATCAGGCGATCGTTAGAGATCCTTCGGAGTTTTTTCGGGAGGAGATTCACTTGGTTTTTGAGGATTTTTCTCGAAAAGAGGGGTTCTGCTTGAGGGAATGCCAAATTTTCCTGGAGAAATGTTCTAAATCCTTCTTGGGATTTTTAGGAATTTTCCGAGGATTTTTCGGGGCATTCTGGTATTTTGTGCGAATTTCTGTACGAAATTTAAGGGGGGTGCCGGTCGGCATGGTATGAGGGGTGGCATTCGACAATGGCACGAACTTTTAGGCTACCTGAGGAAGGTAAGGAGTCAGTGCCGATCAGTATGGTGAAGGTCAGTGCCGATCGGCATGGCGCTTGGCATCCTATAAAAAGGGGGCGAATCCCTTCATTTTTTCACAGCTTCTTTGCTTTCTCTCTTTCTGCGATTCCTCTACAAATCGTTCTAGCATTCCGATCTTCAAGAAATGGCCCCTTTTGTAAGCACCACAGTCCACAGGGAGTGGTTGACCGTTGATGACTGGGCGAATGTGGAGTGCAGGGCTAGGGCGCCTTTTGCTTTGGGGAGTGAGAACTCCTTTAATACGTTTGAGCTTGTTGCGGATGAGCGGACTTTGCTACGGGAGCCGTTGCCTCATCGCTCTTCGAGAGTGAATCCCGGCGGTTATGTAAGTAACCCGACCTTTGGCATTCCTTTCTTTTTGGTGATTTTTCTTTCTTTCTTGACTTGAATTTTTTTTCCTTTTTGCGAGTTTGATATTTCTTTAAAGAACATGCGCGCCCGTGGGACGACGGGGCTCAGGGATGACTGGGAGAATCTCCCACCTATGGTGCATTAGGTGGTATCATCAGCGAGTTTTGGGAGGTTGGCATCTGCGCTGGATGAGACGCCATATTCGACAGCGGTCCTGTGCGCTTTGGGGGAGAGGTGGTGGGATACTACCCGCACCTTCCATTTTGGCTTCGGGAAGATGACTGTGACTCCCATATATGTGCAATAGCTATTGGGGCTATATTGTAATGGAGAGCAGATAGAAGAGGATCGCTCTTTGCGGGTGAGATCGGAGGCAGTGCGTGCGGCACTTGATGATGTAGGGAGGATAGTTTCTGGGGATTCTATCCGGCTATCCCTGCTAAAGGATATTCTGTTGGGCATGGTGATTGATGTGGAGGACGGGCTGCAAGTGAGTTAGATGGCCTAATTATTTATTTTGCTAGTGTTGGGAGGTTTCATGGTGGCGTCGAGCGGCGACGTCATCCATTTGTGGTTCTTGCCGTACTTGAGGATGTTTTGAGCATCCCTTTCTATGATTGGGGGAGTCTGACTTTGGCGACCCTTTATTATTCTCTGGATGCATTCAGACGGTGCTGTCGGTAGACTTTTACTAGGGCCACGTACCTTCTTGAGGTATTCTTCATTTTGCGCATTTCTTTTCATGCATTCGCATTTTCCTTTCATGCATTCGCATTTTCCTTATGCGTCTCTTTTTGTTTGTGAATTCAGAAATGGTTCTATGAGGTGATTGGGGGCAATACCCCGTTGATCGCTCTAAAGGATCACACTGTTGGGGACTTCTTCCAATTGTATCGATGGCATAAGGCCAATCGGCAGTCGAAGGGATCTCTATCCCTCGAGGCGGTGCGTCAGGTCTTGAATGACCTGACTAGTGGTATGGTAAGACTCTTTCCATTTCAGTCTTGGTTTTTACACCTTCTGATCTTGTATTTACTTATGTCTGCTTGGAGATTTTCAGGTGACGTTTTATCCCTTGGGGACAACCATTCAGGATGTGGGGACGGCCGGGGTGGATGCGCAGATGAGGAATTTGTTGGCGCATGAGTTCGGCCATTCCTAGTATCTCGAGGAGAGGGTGGTTCACCAGATTACCGAGGAGTAGGTGTTGGTGCCACCTGAGCAGCCTCCTGCATCTATGAGGTGGGAGCGACTGCTGTCGGAGTATAAGAGGATCGCGATAATGATCGGCGAGTCCTATTTGTTGTACACCGATATAGCTGCGCCGTATGACTATATGGACTTTGTGACGAGCTGGTTGATGGTGCCCAGCATATATGATGCCCTGCCTTTCCCTCCTGCGGGTTCGAGTCGGGAAGTGGGATCTTCCCACAGTGGCGGCGGTCCGATGGCATCTGCGGCGGCTGCGACCTCAAAGGTTCCTTTTGTGCGATTGCACACTCCTTCATACAACATCCGATGGGCTGATGGAGGGATAGTGCCTATGCTGTATCGTCCTCATGCGGTGGATCCGAAGGAGTTGGGTTTGACAGAGGAGGTCCTTCGACTTGCGGTATACCTTTCTGTTCTTCTCTTTCTTTCTTTTCTGTTTTGGTCATCTCTGCTTTGATACTGATTTTGCTTTTTCTTGCAACAAGTCCGAGTGTCGACCACTTGGCTAAGAGACATCAAAGACTAGATATCTTCGGTAACTGCCCATATTTGGGATGCGGTTCCTGTTCCTTCTTTCTTAGTGTCGTCTGCTTCGTTCGCAGAGGACTCAGGCTCGGGTAGTGGCGGTGCATCGTCTCGTCGTAGGTGGAAGAGAGCACGTCGTAGGGGTGGAAGCTCTTAGAGAGAGAGAGAGAGAGAGAGAGAGAGAGAGAGAGAGAGAGAGAGAGAGAGAATGTGGGTTCGGGTTGAGTCCTGTTGTTTTTTCATTTTATTTTTATTTCCTGCAAAAATGATGTAACACAGAAAATAGATAGATGAAATGCAATAGAGTTTTTTTATTATCTTTTATTAATGATGAATGAATGCATGCACATGCGCTTTTTATTTTGCTACTGAGATCGTAAAAAGGAGTATTTTGGGAAAAAAAAATTTGAATGAAAGTTTTTAATTAAAAGGGGAAATTATATAAGGAGGAAAAAGGATTTTGAAATTATGTTGAGAATATCAATTTATTTTTATTGAGTTTTCTGTTTTGACAAAAGAGGAAAAAGGGAAATTTCTAAAAATGGGGGGTTGCCGATCGGCAAGCACCCTGTCCTACCTATCGACAGTTCAGTCCAGTCCCATCACTTTAAAGCTTTGATTGGTACCCTCTTCAGCCTTTTGTGGGGTAGGATTCCCTCCGATTTCTGCAGGGATTATGTCTCTTGTGAGGGTTCTCAAGTATAAAAAAGGGGTAAGGGTGGAGTGTTTTCATCACACCTTTGCATTCTTACTTACTTGCCCACTAGCTCTTAGCCTTGCAAGATGGATGTTGATGTAAAAAATTAGATTATCTCTAATTTATCAATCATAGATAAAATAAATAACACAAAAAGATTTTTAAAGTGGTTCAGCCTTGTGAGAATGGCCTACGTCCACTGTTTTTGTTATTGTTGACTGTTTGCTTGGAATTATCGATAATGGATTTACCAAGAAATTTTGAGTCCCCTTCTAATGAGGAGGTTACAATATATTTATAGCCTGAGACTGTACATATGAAAGGACAATGCGTTGTTATCTAGTAAACATATACGTCTGTACGATAATAATGAGCATTTAATGCACAATTATCTCTTTGATTATCTTGATTTGAGTGCTCTGTACGCTAAGTAGCTCGGCATGCTTGAGCTGCTTGGATCGCCTGAATTGCTCGGGACCCATGAGTTGCTCAGGGAACCTAAGTTGATAGATACACTTGAGCTATACGGAATGTATGAGCTGCTCGTGGCGCTTGAGTAGCTCGGTGGCAGTGAGTTGATCAGGAGAAGTATTTGTAATTGCCACGTTAGTTGACACATGTCTTCAAGTGATGGGTCCACGTTAGCAGATTAAATTTGGTATCAACAGAAGCCCCCAATGTTTCATAGTTTGTTGTTAAAGAAAAGTATGGAACATTCTTCTTGAAAACTGCACAGATTATTGGTTTGTATGGTTTTTAGGAAAGCATTCGTTGTATATAACTCCTTTTTGAGTGCACAGTATTAGGACTCATAAATATTTTAAATTTTCATGACCGCTTCGATATTGGTGCACCTTTTCTTCTTTTAGCCGCCGAATACGCAAATGTCCTCCCTTGTAATCATTGCTTTTCTCTATTCCCGAGGTAAAGTATTTAATCGCGGCGAAAATCCTATCGTCTTTCACTTTTCAAATCTGTATCTTCGAACTCTTCATCTTCTCTCTATCTTGTGCCTTCGTTCCTTCCATCGTTCATTGTCACCTGATCTCTTTTTCTCTGTAAGATTTCCTTCCCTTTCTTTTATTTATTTTGTTCATCATGGTTTATCTTGTTGAGTTATTGGACAAATTTTGGTCTAAATTTTCAGTCCCTTCGTGGGTTATTTTAGAAGAACTTTCTGAACCTTCTGATTATTTTTCTTTGGCTGAGGGACATTGGTTCCCAAGTCTCTTTGTGGCCGAATGTGGCTTTTCTTTTCCTCCAAATCCCCTATGTTTGGAGTTCTGTCAATATTTTGATGTTGTACCTGCAAAAATAGCTCCAAATACCTGGAGGATAGTTAATGGCGTTCCTAGATTGAATCAACTCCATGGAACCCGTTTAGGGATTCCAGAGATCATGTACTGCTATAGATGGGTTGTCAGTGATTCCACATTCTATTTAAAAACTAGGTTTTTAAATAGGGCGTTAGTTTTAAATCTCCCTGACGCCAATAGGGATTACTTTGAACATGGGTTGGTAATGAAAAATTGGCAACACCCTCCCTTAAATGGAGATGATGTATACCAAGGTTCTAGATGTCCACCTTATGGCAATGGGATAGGTTGTTTTTATTTATTGAAATCTTATTTTCTTTGTGTTTGATAAAATGTATCACTGACATTTAATTTTTGCTTATTGTAGTTGATAGTAAAAGAAAATCTCCAAAAGAAACTGAGGTTAATTTGAAGCATTTAAAACTTATCTGGAGTTTGCACCAATCTGTTGTTGACGATCATATTAGGTCTTCCTCTTACTTATTGCAATACAAGAGCTACACTTCATCCTTCACTGCTCTTCCTCGTCTAGTGGTAGTTGACATTGACCAGGTACCAGCTTTTGAAACTAGTGTAGAAGGTTCTTTCTCTGAGTCAAACATTCCCATCAATGATCTAATGAAGAAGAGAAGAGATCCTACTTTCTTTGATAAATCTGCCCCTACCAATGTGGAGGCAAAGAAAAGTAAGCAAGATGTCCCAGAAGAAGGGACAAGAAACATTGATGCACCCCCTCCTGCTGCTGCCAAGAAAGTTATTGAGAAGCCCCCTGTGGCTCCGAGCAAGACTATTGTTATCTCTCCTCCGAGTGAGGTTATTGTCATATCGTCAACAAAGAAAACGTCTTTGGTTGAAAAAGCTCCTGATCCTCTGAGGAGGTTAAAGAAAAACCCTTCTAAGAGACCTGCTGAACATATCTCTCAGCCTTTAAATGCTGAAGGTGGTGTTCCAACTTTTGTTCCTCCGAGCTCTGCTATGGGCTTGGTGAAATTCTGGACTATCCCTGAAGTCCAAGGCATTGAAGACACTCTTTCTCGTGATAGAGTCACTACCTTGGCTGCTCAACACATTACCTCAGTAAGTATTATTAGTCTGAGTCTTTCAATTTCTAGTGTTATGTTCCTATATTAACTCAAAGTTATTTCTTTTTTTTAGCTGGTAACGTGTTTCAATAGCATTCTGAAGAGGGATGAAGCTATCAAGGCTTCAAGTTCCTCGGGAGGAGTAGAGGAAGCTTTTGTTGGGCTGACCCAATCTCTAAAAGATTCTCGTCAACAATACGAGGAAGATAAAGTTGCTTGGGAGAAGCAATTCCAGTCCATTGAGCAAGAAAGAAATCAAGCTGTGAATGCCTCCAAGGATTTGGAGAAGAAGTTGACGGAGTTTGAGCAGAGAAACAAAGTCTTTGAACAAAGCAACAAGGAGCTGGAAGTTAAGCTCAATTCTGCTGAAGAGGAAGTTGTTAGACCCCAAGATGTTGAGTTCCAGAAATTAGAGGTGGAGGAGAAGTTAAAGGCTGCCGAGGAGCTTCTTAGGGAAAGGACCTCCTCAGAGAAGGCAAAAAGGAAGAAGGCAATTAAAAAATCTTTCAGCGCTGGTTGGGACAAGGGCTGGAATAAGGGCCTAGCTGCCATGTCCTCTCAAATGGAGTATGCAGGTGTGAAATTATTTAGGGATGGATGGGTGGCTGCATTGAAAGAGATGAAAGTTGCTGAGAATTTTGAATTATTCCAGCAACAAACTCATAGCCCTCCTCCCTCTCCTGGAGAAGAAGAAGAAGAGGATGAAGCTGCTTCAGACGTATCTTCAATGATGACTGGAGATCAAAATCCTTGTTGTTCCTGTTGTTCATCTTTTCGAGCAACCCCAAATAGCCAGTTCTTCTGCCGAGTAGCTAATCTTGCCCTCCGAGCAACCAGTCTCTTCCTCAAAACCTTCTGAGGAAGTCATAGGAAAAAAAGAGAAGGTGTAGAGTTGCTCGGGTGTTTATTTTTTGATTCTATTGAATGTAACCTCAGATTTTGTATTTTCCCCTTATGATGAAATAAAAATTTGAACTTTGGTTATTTGTCTTGACCTTTTCTTTGACTTGCTCTGTCTGCATCCTTATTGATTCTTTTTATTTCTCTTTGCTTTGTTAGTTTATGGCCAGAATGGAACTATTGTCAGCTCATGGCACCAAATTGATGAAGAAATGCAATCACTACTTCAAAGCTGGTCATGCAGATCTAAATGAGACTCAAATCATTGATATCTTGGGTTCAGATACTTCTGACCGAGCGGTTGAAGCTTACCAATACCTGAAATGTTTACTCAATCGTGCAGTTGCCAACAATGTGGGTTACGATGAGATGATTGAAGATCTCCAAGGAACGATCGAGGAACTTCAACCACAGTACAAAGAGTCTTCCACACTTTTGCATCAGGGATATGAGAGGAAATATCACCAATTGAGTGCTGATAAAGGATATGATAAATTCATATCTGCTTATGAGAAGAAAGAGAGCGTTTTGAAGCTTGGGATTGAAGAACACAGACATATTGCCAAGTTGTTGGAGCAGGAGAACATTGCCTTGCAAGAGGAGATAAAACAGCTCAAGTCTTCTGCATCTTCCTCGGGAGCCTTGGTCCCTGTTAATGATGAAGGTTTCTCTTTCTTAGAGGTAGAAAATGCCAACTTAAGAGATGAGTTGGAAACTTTAAAAATAACTAGACCCTCATCATCCACTCGTGGATGAGAAAGATCTTCTTCTCGTGGACGAGCAAGGGCTGGTCGGGTCTCTATTGAAAAAGCTAGAACGCAGGCAGCTTTAGAAAATCAGGCCTTTCAGTTAGTGGCGAAGAACCAAGACTTAGTAGAAATGTCTAAGAAGATTCTGAACTTCAGCGAACAACTATCCACCCAGAGTTCTGCCTTGGAAAACAAATAACTTCTGGTGAGGAATCTCCATTAGCAACTGGAGAGGTTAACTTACCAATTTCATAAACAACCCAGAAAGTTTTGGATGGCTGGGTATAATGAAGCCCTTTACCAGCTTGATGCTCGGATCCAGTAATCAAATAACGACGGGTACAAGCAGGGATGGTTAAATGCTATGTGTGTGCTACAATTGGAGCAGGGGCATTATTTATGGGATTATTATGAGCCAGGAGTGCTCGATTTACCCGTTCCTCCTTTTAAACTTGATTTTAGCTGGATTCCTGCTCGTGCAATTCCTCGATGTCTGATTTCTAAGTATCTTGGTGACTACAGTCTTCATGCCAACTTCGAGATATCTCGCCCAGAACATTTACTTGATCAGCCATTTGTAATGAATATTATAATGCTGAGAGATGTAAATTTTATAAATTCTCCTTATGCCTTAGATGATCCTCCTGCTAGAATAGAACCTGTTTCAAAGGCAGAAGGGAAAAAACCAATGGAATATGATTTTTTATGTAATGAAGTGTATTTTTCACAGCATATGTAATTCTACTTGATTTGAATGAAGAAATTTTTAGTATTTTGCCATTTTATTTTCTTCTAAGTAATTTGCAGAATGTCTTTGTTTGTGAATATATGCACATTTTGATATGTACATTCTGTTTTGTTTTTGGATAATAGAACTCGTCCTGTTTATTATTTGATTATAGTGACTTGTCACTCTTTGGGCCTAAGCAATGAAATGATTTACATCCCATGTTCCTACCTAGTTTAACCAACCGGAGTTGATTGTATTTAATTTTCTGACCAACCAGAGTTGGTGGTAATTGATTTGCCGACCAACCGGAGTTGGTGGTAATTGATTCCCGACCAACCAGAGTTGGTGGTAATTGATTCCCGACTAACCGGAGTTGGTGGTAATTGATTTTCCGATCAACCGGAGTTGGTGGTAATTGATTTGCCGATCAACCGGAGTTGGTGGTAATTGATTCCCGACCAATCGGAGTTGGTGGTAATTTATTTGCCGACCAACCGGAGTTGGTGGTAATTGATTCCCGACCAATCGAAGTTGATGGTAATTTATTTTCCGGCCAACCGGAGTTGGTGGTAATTGATTCCCGACCAACCGAAGTTGGTGGTAATTGATTTTCCGACCAACCGAAGTTGGTGGTAATTTCTCTGAAGTTGATGTATAGTGTGCAACACTAATATTCCGAAACAATTTCAACAAAAAGAGAGAACTGGGTTAAATATCCAACATTTTATTCATACTAAAGAAATTGCATTACATAGAAAATTCATTTACTGATAATATTTGCACAGATGTTCTGCATTCCACACATTCTTGAATTCCTCCCCCTCCAAGGATTCAATCATGTATGTCCCTGGACGAACAATCTCTTTTACTCTGTAGGGTACATGCCAGTTGGCTTCCAATTTGTTATTCATTTGTACTACTTTCTTCAGCACATAATCTTCGTCCTTCAAATCACACTTCTTCACTCTTTTGTTATAGAACAAAGTTGTTTGTTGTTGATACGCTGCGTTCCTGATTGCTGCTTCTTCCCTAACTTCTTCGAGCATATCAATGTCTAATCTTCTTATCAAATCACTGATAAGCGAATTGAAATTGAGCACTCTATGCGTGGGTAGACCCAATTCGGCAGGTATGACAGCCTCACTTTTAAACGCCAGCATGTATGGAGATTCTCCTGTTACTGTTCGTGGTGTTGTACGATAAGCCCACGGCACAGAATGTAACTCATTAATCCAATTTCCTTTTGCATTATCTAGTCGTTTCTTTAGACCATTCAGCAGAGTTCTATTTGTCACCTCGGTTTGCCCATTACTCTGCGGATGGCCAGGTGCAGAATGGGCCTTCAACACATTGAATTGATGACAATACGCATCAAACTCCTCGTTATCAAACTGGGTTCCATGGTTGGTAATGAATGCATGTGGGAGACCATATCTACAGATGATATTTTTCCAAATGAATTGATAGACTTTGTCGTATGTCATATCAATGAGAGGCTCAGCTTCCACCCATTTGGTAAAGTAATCCACAGTAACTACAAGGTATTTAAATCTTCCTCGGGTCGTTGGAAGTGGACCGACCAAGTCTATTCCCCACATGGCGAATGGCCAAGGAGACGTGATGGGTGTTAACAATGCTTGGGGAGTTCTTCGGATAGAGGAGAAGCGTTGACATTTATCATATTTCTTGGCATAATCTACGCAATCAGCTCTCATCGTTGGCCAGTAATACCTCTGCGTTGTTATTCTTTGCAAAAGAGTCCGACCTGCTACATGGGATCCACAAGACCCTTCATGGACCTCTTCGATCAAATCTTTCACTTCGGAGGGGTGGCCACATCTTTGTAGCCCTGCTATAATTCCTCGTCTATATAAAACTCCATTGGTCAATACATAACAAGCAACTTTAAACTTTAGTTTCTTGGCTGCGAGTTTATCGATTAGTAAAGCCCCCTCTTCAATATAGGCCCTGATGGGATCCATCCACGATGGTCCTAAGTCAAGGGCAATGAAGTTTATCATCAAATTTTGGTCTATGCTCCGACCAACCAGGATTTCTATCGGGATTGTTCTTTGTAGCTCGGTGCATGTGGCAGATGCCAATCGAGCTAGCGCGTCTGCTCTTGCATTCTCCAATCTTGGTACTTTAATTAACTTAACCGCAGTAAAACTTGATACAACATCTATCGCTTTTGCATGATATCTGACCATTAATTCTCCTTTTACTGCATACACCCCCAGCATTTGATTTACGATCAACCGTGAGTCACTGAATACAATCACCTTCTCTACCTTCATGGTTTTTGCCAAATTGAGACCCACGATCATAGCTTTATATTCAACCTTAAATTGAAAGGGCGGAGCATACTCCATATCAATTTCATCCGGACTATTTAAAACTATCCCTGCTCCACTGCCTTTAGAGCACGAAGATCCATCCACTTACAAATTCCATATAGGTACTTCATTATCAAACTTTTGATCAGAAAGAGTTCCTCAGTGGAATATTTGATACTTCCTTTTGTCATCCTCTGGCACTTCTCGCTGCTCGTCCGCTGATGTAAGTTGGTCGGGATTTAAATTTGATGATCCTGTAATATCCACAGGTGGTCTGTATTCAACTCCTTCTCATCGAAGGAATCCTCCTGAGTGAATTCTGCAATAAAATTCGCTACTGCCTGCCCTTTGTGCGACGATCTAGGCTCATAAATTATATCATATTCTCCAAGTTCTACTTCCCAGTACATCAATCTTCCTGATTTCTTCGGTTTGTGCAGAGCATGCCTTAACGGCATATCGGTGTATACCACTATAATATGGGCTTGGAAGTATGGCGTCATCCTTCTACTTGCTTCAATTAGTGTTAGTGCTAATTTCTCTAGCCTTGGATACCTGATTTCTGCTCCTCGAAAAGCTTTGTTGGTATAGTAAACTGGTTTTTGTACTCCATTCTCTAACCTGATCAATATCGAGCTAACTGCATTATCTGATACAGCCAGATAAAAGTATAAGCTTTCTCCCGTACTGGTCTGGACAACAATGGAGGTGTCCCCAGATATTTTTTCAATTCTTTAAAGGCCTCCTCATATTCATCATTCCATTCAAAGGTTTTTCAGAGTGTTTTGAAGAATGGTAGGCATCTGTCAGTTGCTCGTGACACAAACCTATTAAGTGATGCAACTCGCCCTATGAGACTTTGCACTTCCCTCTTCGTCGTTGGAGATCGTAGCTCCAATAGAGCCTTGATCTTTTCAGGGTTGGCCTCGATACCTCGTTGATTAACAATATATCCGAGAAACATGCCTTATCGTACTCTGAATATGCATTTGGTGGGATTCAGCTTCATTTGATATTTCTTTAGTTGATCAAAGGTCTGGCCTAAGTCAACTAGATGATCAGGAGCTTTCTTGCTCTTCGTCAACATATCGTCAACATAAACCTCCATGTTATAACTAATTTGCTCTGCAAACATCTTGTTCATCAGCCGCTGATATGTTGCACCTGCATTTTTAAGTCCAAAAGGCATAACATTATAGCAATAAGTTCCCCTTGGGGTGATAAAAGAGGTACTCTCCCTGTCTTCAGGCTTCATTTTAATCTGGTTGTAGCCTGAATAAGCATCCATAAAACTCAACAATTCATGCCTCGAGGTAGCATCCACTAGTTGATCGATTCGAGGCAAAGGAAAATGATCCTTTGGGCATGCCTTATTAAGATCAGTGAAGTCTACACACATCCTCCACTTGCTATTTTTCTTCTTCACCATCACCACATTTGCTAGCCAATCAGGATATTTGACATCTTCAATAAAAGAGGCTTTTTGTAGTTCCTCTACTTCTTCCTGTATAGCTTGGTTCTTCTCAGGACTGAACACTCTTCTTCGCTATTTTATTGTCTTAATTTCCTTATTCACGTTGAGCTCGCGACACAAGAAATTCGGATCTATCCCCGGCATGTCTTCATGACTCCATGCAAAGGTCTGCTTTCTTTGCCTTAGAAATGCTATCAATTCTTATTTTATTGATACATCTAATGATGCACCAATTTGAGTGGTTCGTTCTGGATGCTCGTCGTCCAGAATGACATTCTCGATAGCCTCCATGACCTGTCCCTTCACGAGTTGAGACTCGTCTCTAGGGTCTAATGTTTCAATCTCTGCGTCTCCTATTTTATCCACTTGATAGGTAGTAGTCTTCTTCCTAGATTCTTCACGTTCCTCCAGTTCAGTAGATGAATAGTAGCATTCTTGAGCTACTTTCTGGTCGCCTTTCACAACTCCTACTCCAAAGTTGGTTGGTAATTTTAAACACTAATGTACAGTAGATGGTACTGCCTCGAACTTCTTCAGACCTACCCTTGCCATGATGATATTGTAGGATGATTAGACGTTTTTATCCAATACGAAAAAAAATGTATTCTTTCTGTTCGACAAGCAGGCTATTTACCGATAAGCATATCCAACTTGATCGTCCCAAGTGGAAAAACCTTCTCGCCAGTAAAGCCAAGGAGGGGACTATGATAGGGCTCCAACTGGGCTAGCTTCAAATTCAAACTGTCAAAGAAGGGATAGAACATGATATCTGTCGAGCTACCATTATCCACTAGTACTTGTGAAATCACCACTTCCTTCATTCTCATCTTGATCACCAATGGGTCGTTATGAGGATATAGTACACCTGTCAGGTCTTCTTTAGAGAAAACAATGACCAATTTGTCTTTGTTCACCTTCCTCGGGCGATCATCTTTAGCCAGATTTATTCACTGAATGTACGAGCAAGCTTGAGCCTCATTGAGGTAAACTTTCCTTTCTGCAGTCATATCCCCACCTCCTGCATCTCCTCCTGTAATAACATTACATTCAAATGATCCAAAATGGATTGAAAATACCTCGCGTTCTGGCTACTTTGTTCTTTTGAGGAGATCGGGATCATCTTGGTCATCCTCTGGGTCTTCTCCATGACTTCTGTTCTTGTCTTCTTTTGCTAATCGAAGAGATCTAGACCTCTACCTTGTTCGGTCGTTGACCTTTCCACCATTTCGGCGATCAACATACTTGGTCAATGTTCCCCGCCTGATGAGCTCTTTAATTTCATTCTGGAGAGCTATGCAGTTTTTGGTCATGTGACCATGGTCTTTATGGAACTCGCAATATTTGGATTTATTCCTCTTATCAGGATCTACCTTCATTTTTGCTGGCCAGTTCAGCTCCTCGCTGTTCATGATCTCTTCCAGAATATGATTTATATCTACCTTCAAAGGAGTATAATTTCTAAATTTCTTCAACTGTTCCAATGCTTGCTTTGATTTTGATTGCCTGTTGCCATCATTATTCTTCTGCTCCTTCTTCTCAGTCCTATCAGCCTCGACCTTGGTCTCCTTAGTGTCTGTATTCTTCTTCGTAGCCTTAGCTTCCTCAGCGTTCATAATCTTAGCTGCCTTTGCCATTAGTTCTCCCATGGTTATAGGCGAATCTTTGGCTAGAGTGTAGTACAATTTATCTGGCAACAGTCCACTCATCAGATCAGTAATTATTATTTTCTCCTCGTAATCAATAACTTCAAGTTTCTCGTTATTGAAACGAGTAATATAGTCTCTAGTGCTTTCACATGTCTTCTGTCTAACACTCAATAAGTGAGCTACTCGTTTGACTGGTTTTGCCCCAAAATAGAATTCTCAATAAAGAGCTCTGCCAGCTGAAAGAAAGTCGCGATCTTCCCCCGAGGAAGGTTGTTGTATCAGATTTGGGTTGATCCGGTAAGAGTTCCTGAAAACTCCCTGCATCTCATCTCATCTGGAACTGCATAGATATCGGCAGCAACTTAGTATTGCTCTATATGAAGGACAGGGTCAATTTTTCCATCATACTTAGGCGCCACCACAGGGGATTTGAATTTTGATGGTGTGGGAAAATCCACAATTGTTTGTACAAATGATGTCCCTTGAACAAAAGTCCTTTGTAGAGGATTCTTGGCCTTAGCCATTTCGCCTAATCTGTCCTCCAACCTCCGAATAAAGCCCTTCCATGCATCGTTTCCTTCCTCGGGCCTATTGGTTTGAGTAATTGATCGCGTTGAATTTTCCTCTTAGGCTCTTTCATTACAAGCAGTTGGTCGTGATTGGGCAGAGCCTTCCCTTAGATCAGATGGTCGTGGAGAGTTCCTCGACGCAATCCTAGGAGGACTTCTATTCCTCCTAGGGCCCAAACAATCAAAAGGAGAGACTCTACTCAACCTTTATAGAGCACGGGTCCTTTCTGGAGATAGAGTGATATTTCACTGAGAGTCTGTAGCTCGTACCGAGGAAGTCCGACCAGGTTGTTAAGAAAGATCATTATATCTCTCTGTACGATATGAGTCGTTGCGTCTAGATCGAGATTCCTCTGGGAATAACGCTCGTCTAGTTCGCGAAGAGGGTAAACGGGTATTTCTCTGAACACTCCGCTGTCCTGGTTGGGCTGGGACTCCACCTTGAACAGTTTGTATGAGTTGTCGCATGGTTTCTTGCATGGTCGTCTGTCCTTGGGCCAAATTAGCCATTATACTAACCAGATCTTGGGCATTTAGGGGAGTAGATGGATTTAGAGGGATTCCATCATTTCGATTACTGGATTCTGGATTATCAGCCATTGATGATGAATTATTTTGGTGAAAAATGCTAAGTATAGTCGATTCTCACAGACGGTGCCAATCTGTTGATGTAAAAAATTAGATTATCTCTAATTTATCAATCACAAATAAAATAAATAAAACAAAAAGATTTTTAAAGTGGTTCAGCCTTGTGAAAATGGCCTACGTCCACTGTCTTTGTTATTGCTGACTGTTTGCTTGGAATTCTCGATAATGGATTTACCAAGAAATTTCGAGTCCCCTTCTAATGAGGAGGTTATAATGTATTTATAGCCTTGAGACTGTACATATGAAAGTACAATGCACTGTTATTCAGTAGACATATACGTCTGTACGATAATAATGAGCATTTAATGTGCAGTCGTCTCTTTGATTATCCTGATTTGAGTGCTCTGTACGCTAAGTAGCTCGGCACGCTTGAGCTGCTCGGACCACCTGAGTTTCTCGGGGCCCATGAGTTGCTCGGGGAACCTAAGTTGATCGATACGCTTGAGCTGTTCGGAATGTATGAGCTGCCCGTGGCGCTTGAGTAGCTCGGTGGAAGTGAGTTGATCGGTAGAAGTATTTGTAATTGCCACGTTAGTTGACACATATCTTCAAGTGATGGGTCCATATCAGCAGATTAAATTTGGTATCAACAATGGCTCTCCCTGGTAGCATTGAGTTTTGTAACTACCTTGAAGACTTGGAAGTAATGTGCTCTTATAATGTCAACTATGATGCTTTCAACATGCGTCGAGTCTCCTTGTGGCGTAGTCGGCCTATTGAGTGGAACATACTGTTGGCGGCGGTACAATTCTGGTACCCCGAAGACCATGTACTCCGCTTTGGGTTAGATGAAGTTTGTCCTACCTACGAGGAATTTTCTACCATGCTGGGTATAAATCCCAGTGTTACTACGGCTTTGCCCGAATTTTCCCGTTCTCCCAGGGATTTTTTGGCTGGGCTTCTTCATATTTCGCCTTCGGTGGCCAAATCATTAGTTGTTGGAGGAATGATCGCCCTCCCGATGGTATTTCAGTCTGTGCATTTGCGAGAAGTAGGTGATGCTGGCTATGCTGGAGCCGTTGCTCTAGGCCTGGTTTTAAAATTATTGCTGGTGATTGGGGAACTGCTGGTGGACCCGCAACTTATAGCCATTACTTCATGGATGTCATACCGTCGCAATCCTACGGCGGTGATACTGGCGGAGACACTGAATGGCTTGGATGCTGGCAAGAAGGTCATTCTGACTTTTTAAGGGGGAGCCCCGTGATGCTGTTCATGTGGTTGTCTAAAACACTTCGCTTGGTGACTCCCCCGGAATATCCTTTATCAGTTGTACCCAACTTCTTTTTATGTTACTTCATCAGCGTTGGCCTGTATGTTGAGAGCTGGGAGAATTGGCTTGTGGAGCATGGGGCTTAGAGTTTTCGCTGGTCAGTGCCTTGGTGGGGGCAGTTACAGCCTGTTCTGGAGCTAGGAGAGTACTCATATGTGCAGTTGGTTGGTCTCAGACAGACCTCTTTCTATTTCCCATGGCAGCTTATGCGCCAATTTGGCTGGGCACAGGTCGTGCCACCTCGATCCTCAAATTTTTTTTTCGGTTGAAGATTTGACTGAGCGCCTGCGTCTGTTGCTTGGATCTCTGTGGGAGAATCAGCATTCGTCAACCCGTCTCTCTCAGTCTGTCGGGAGAGTTTGGCATGTCCCTAGAGATTATATGAAGTGGTTGTGGAGGAAAGTAGTCAGCAAGATGTTGGTAGTGGAGACTGGACAAAGGTGGTTTCTTTTATTTAACACCATGGAAGGGAGCGTTGTGGTCTTTTTGAAGATGGTTCAGGCTCATCAGTCCATGGAGTGTTTACGGCATTCTATTCAAGAAGGGGAAGTTTGGGGACCCCAGGATGTAGATGATGAGGGTGCAGGCTCCTCTGGTAGCTGTGGGTAGGACTTTTGGAGAATTTATTTATGTAATGGGGAATAGGTGTGGGGATTTTATTTGGCTTTTTATGGCAGTAGGGGAAGGGAGTTCTCAGTTCCTTTTCTTATGTAATTCATGCTGTAATTTCTTATTAATGAAATAAGCAAGTTTCTGATCATCCGGACATGCCTTTCGATGAATTTTGTATTTTTGAATTATCTATACCGATCGTTAAGGCATACATAATCCTTTTGTTCAAGAAATTGTTAGAATGAACTGTCGTTCTCGGAGATAAGAAAAGAATAGTATTTGGTGAAAAAGAAAGGGTCATGCTCCTGTAAGATGTATGAGCTGCCTACATACCTCTGGGGTTTTTGAAATTTTTTTATTTTTCTTGAAAAACGGTTTTTTATAGAGGATCAAGCCCACGTAGTTCTAGGTAGAGGGAAATGAAGAGAGTTTTTTTTAGAATAGAAGGGAGATGAGAAAAGTCGTAGCATGCCGAGATTTCGGACTAGGGGTAGAATTTCTTGAGACGTTCCAGGTTGACTGGACGAGCCATCTCTTCCCCATCTAGGTCAGTGAGCATGGCGGCACCGCCGGATAGGATTTTCTTGACAATGTAGGGGCCGCTCCAATTGGGCTTGAATTTCCCTCTTGGATCCCAGATGGGTTCTATTATCTCCTTGAGGGCTAAATCCCCTTCCCGGACACCGTGATCCTTGACTCTCTTATTGAATGATCGCATTATTTGGCGATGGTACCCCTGTATATGGTAAAGAGCTTTCAATATCCTTTCATCTAGAAGGGTCAGCTCGTCGAGACGATTTTGGCACCAGTCTTCTTCATTAACTTTGCTTTCGAGCATGACGCCTAGCGAGGGTACTTCCAGCTCCACAGGTAGGACCGCTTCCATGCCGTAGACCAGAGAGTAAGGGGTAGCCCTAGTAGAGGTTCGTATTGAGGTTCGATAGCCCCAGAGGGTGCACGAGATTCGATCGACCCAATCCCTATAGCTTTCAGTCATCTTATTGATGATGGCTTTGAGGTTCTTGTTAGTGACTTCAACTGTACCATTGGTCTGAGGTCGGTAGGGAGAAGATTTATGTCTCTGAATCCCGTACCCGTTGACTACTTCTATGACTTCTGCTTCGAAGTGTAACCTGTTATCTGACACTAACTCGTGCGAGACCCCATATCGGCAGATGATATTTTTCTTGAGGAATTTGGCCACTTTCTTAGCGTTCAATACTGCGTATGACTCAGCCTTGACCCATTTGGTGAAGTAATCGATGGCAACTAGGATGAACTCATGTCCGTTTAAAGACTTTGGTGTAACCTTCCCTATGATGTCGACACCCCAGGTGGAGAACGTCCAGGGAGAGGTCATGTTGTATAATTCTCGTGGAGGCAGGTGTTGAAGATTGGAGAACTGTTGGCATTTGAGGCACCTTCGAACATAGGTGGTTCAATCTTGGGCCATGGTGGTCCAGTAGTATCCCTATCGGATGAACTTTTTAGCAAGCATGTGACCGTTCATGTGGGGCTCGCATTTCTCGCTGTGGATCTTCTGCATTATCTTTTCAATCTCAGTCCATGCGATACAGTATAGATGAGTTCCATCGAAGTTCCTCTTCAGTAGATCTTTATGACAGATGATGTATTGGGCGGCCAGTCTTCGGAGGGTTGTTCGGTCTTTCTTATTGCAACCCTCGGGATACCTACCATGTTTGAGGAGGCACCAGGTATCATAGTACCAGCAATCGGCTAGTTCGGGATCTTCGGTGGAGGCAAGCTCAGTATGGTAGCAGTAGGTTAGTTTGTCTTACTTTTGAACTAGGAAGGGGGTCATTGTTATTCCTTCGGGTATGTTAACTATGGAGGCCAAAGTAGCGAGAGCATCGGCTAGGTTATTCTTTGCTCGGGGTAGGTAATGGAAGGTGATATCTCAGAATCGAGAGGGTAACTCTTCTAAGTGGGCATGGAAGGGTTGAAGTTTTTTGTCCTTGACTTTCCACTTTTTGATCACTTGACCGATGATGAGGGAGGAATTCCCGTGGACATCAAGGTATTAAATACCTTTATTGAGAGCAATATTGAGGCCTATTGTGCATGCCTCGTATTTCATCATGTTATTGGTGTAAGGGAAATCCAATTTGATAGCGATGGGAGTGTGGGAGTCATCAGGGGAGATCAGAAGTATCCCGATTCCAAATCCCTTTTTGTTGGCAGCGCCGTCAAAGAACATTTGCCATCGAAGGTTATCTTGAGCGGTGCAGAGGATATTTTCATCTGGGAATTCAGAGATCCAGACATCTGCTTCTTCTACGGGGTAATCAGCGAGGTAGTCAGAGATGGCTCTTCCTTTAATAGCTTTTTGCGTGACGTACACGATATCGAACTCGGTTAGGAGCATCAACCATCGGGCCATTCAACTAGATAAGGCGGGTTTCTTAAGCAGGTATTTGATGGGATCCATTCGGGATACAAGTTTGATGGGGAAGGCGAGCATGTAGTGTCACAAATTTTGGGTGACCCAGACAAGTGCGGCACACACCTTTTCTAAAGCAGTGTAGTTGACCTCGTACCTGGCCAGTTTGCGACTAGCATAATAGATGGCTCTTTCCTTACGGGAATCTTCAAGGTATTGGGCTAGCAAATCCCCAGCTGTAGTGTCAGTTATGGTTAGGTATAAGAGCAAAGGGAGACCAGGTTGGGTGGCATGAGCACTGGAGGTTGGGTAAGATATTATTTTATTCGATCAAAAGCTTCTTGGCAGGACTCGTTCAAAACCTTGGTTGAATCCTTTCGGAGGAGCTTGAAGATTGGTTCACAGATGGAGGTTAGCTAGCGGATGAATCGGCTGATATATTGCAATTTCCCACGAAAACCTCAGACTTCTTTCTCTATTTAGGGCGGTGGCATCTCAAGTATAGCCTTCAGTTTTGCGGGATCTGCTTCTATCCCCTTCTCACTGACCATGAATCCCAAGAGTTTTCCCTTTGTAACGCCGAAGGCACATTTTTATGGATTGAGCCTCATCTGATACCTTCGCAGTCGTTCGAAGAACTTCCGGAGAGCGGGAATATGACCTTCTATAGTTTTGGACTTGATAATTATATCATCCACATAAACCTCGACTTCTTTGTGAATCAGATCGTGCAGGATGGTTGTGGCAGCCCTTTGGTTGGTAGCCCGAGCATTCTTGAGACCAAATGGCATAACGGTATAGAAAAAAGGTTCCCCATGGGGTGATGAATGCAGTTTTTTCTTGGTGGTCTAGGTGCATATTGATTTAGTTGTATTCGGCAAACCCGTCGACGAATGACTTGAGAGCATGACTGGTTGTGTTGTCCACGATCATGTCGATATTGGGTAACGAATAATCATCCTTTGGAGAAACTTTGTTTAAATCTCGGTAGTCCACACACATTCGAACCTTCCCTCCTGATTTCGACATAAGTACTATGTTGGCTAGCCATGTGGGATATTTGATCATACGAATGAAACCCACGTTCAACTGTTTGACCACCTCTTCTTTGACCTTGAGCGACCATTCGGTGCGGAGGTTTCTCAATTTTTGTTTAATCGGCTTGTAATCTGGGAGAGTGGGGATTTCGTGCTGAGATATTTTAGGATTAATGCCAGGTATATCATCATAGGACCATGCGAAGACATCCACGAATTCCTTTAGAAATTATTCGAGTTGTGCGCGCACATGCTCGTCAAGGGTAGCCCTTATCCTAATCTCGCGCAGTTAGCTACGAGAACCGAGATTAATAACAACAGTCTCTTCTTCATTAATTTGAACGTGATTATGTTGTTTATTGTTAACCTTATTTAGATCAGTTAAGATTTTTTCATTTGCAAAATCATCATCATCAAAAGTTTGATTAGAATCCAAGCAGTTAATGTAAGGCACAACAAGATACTCAAAATCTTCGTTTATTTCATTGATAGGAAAAATAGCATTGAGACCTCGTCAAAAGAGTTCTCGATTACATTTGAACAAGGATAGACAACAGGAGAAGAAATGGGGTAAACAGTGGGGTTAGGGGAGATTTCAAGAGGTAGAACCGGTGTAGCATGCCAGTTGAGAAGGGGTGTATCAGCAGCTTTAATCAGATGGGATGGATCCATTGATGTAGTGCCTGAATGAACCATGAAGAGTGCCAGCCCTAGTGTCTGTAAGTTGAAGGAATCTTAGAAATCACTTTCCTCAGTCTCTTTGGTATCTTTGATGAGCGGTTGTACTCGGTGTTGGAAATTTTTAGCCCATGGGTAGCTATCTTGAAAAAAGATCTCCATTCCAGGCTTCATCTTTTTGTCTGTATTGTCATACCATGGTCCTAGAAAACCGCAAAAGGGGAAGTCTTCACCCTCTTTGATGAATCGTCCATTCAAGGAGTCTCCTGGGATAGTTGGGATGCAGTCTAATCTTCTTTTTGGTCGAGACTGGTGGATCATTCTAAGCTCTTGTACTGATGGTTGATACCCCAAGCCACAAGGAGGGAAAGCTTTCTTCAGTTCGATAGGATCAAGTGTCCCTTACTGCCTTTGCCCTAGCCCCAGTCCGGGCACGAAGTGCATGTTTCTGAACATCTGAATCACATTGACATTGCCATGAGGGTCATATTCTGGACAAACCCTTTCTTTAAAATCGTCCCCTGCAGAGAATAGGAGTGGCTCAACTCAAAATCCTGATAGGAGCATATCATTTTACCCGTGTTGTATCTCAAGGATTGGACTGCTGGTGCTTGCACCCTCAACATTTTTGTCGTCGCCAAAAATGGTGATAACTTTCCCATCGGCGAAGAACTTCAATTTCTGATGGAGTGAGGAAGACACACCCCTGATACTGTGGAGCCAGGGTCGTCCGAGCAACAGGTTGAAATAAGTTGGGATGTCTATGACTTGGAATTCAACGACAGGGTTTATATGACCAACCCCTGCTACAAGTTTTATGGATCCCATCACCTCCCGACGAGTATTATCGTAGGCACATACAACGGCAGAGGTTGGAGCGAGGTCACTTTCTTTCAGGCCTAAGCACTTGAAGGTTCTCAGTGGGCAGACATTCAAGGCGAATCCATTATCGACGAGAGAGAGTGGCACGGCCTTCCCCATAACTTCGACGGAGATGTTGAGTGCATGATTGTGATTCGGCCCCCCAATTCTGGGGATTTCTTCTTTAGAAAATGACAGCATTCGGGTAGAGGTCAAGGATCTGACCAGATTTATCGCCTCTTCTGGTATGGTAAAAGGAGGAACTATGGGTTCAGTGAGCAGCTTGATTAAAGAATTTCTATGCAGGTGGGAAGACATGAAAATACCCCATAGAGTGATGTTAGCTTGAGTTTTCTTCAGTTGATCGAGGATCTTGCTCTCCTCGATGGTCATCTCTGTCATAGGAAGGTTTTCAACGCCCTTCCCTTTGTCATTTGCTGGTAGTGATCTTGGAACCTGGTAATGTCTCCCTGATCTGGTCATGTGATTTACTGAAGAAGGGAAGAACATGAATCCCATTTCCTTGTCAATCTCAGGTTGATCTGTCACCCTGTTTATTTTTTCGAGGAGTTCTTCAAATGATATCATCCCATATATGTCGGTTACTGGGTCAGTTCTTCTTGAAGCTTATTCTTCACTCGAATCTTCGAATTCTTCCCCCATCCGGTGGCAACAATTATATCTTTCCATGTAAAGTCAATACACTCCATAACTTCAATGGATTATTCATATAGGTCTTCCCATTCTGTGGGGATATGTATGGTTAAAGGGACCAAGCGCCCTTGTAGCTTCAAAATGTCAAGTAACCCGGTGATACTGTAAATGTTGTTGGTTTGCCTGAATAATTCTACCATAATCTGGACAACATCATCTAGGCTGACTTCATCGGTTGGTACCACCCACTTGTCTGAATCTCGAGCCCATTTTCGTGATTCCAAGAACAGTGTACTGAACCTTTGGCAATCGATGACCATCTGTAAGGGCAATTTCAACCCGAACTCTAGGAGTTGGTTTAACACCTCTGACAATTCCATATTTCCATTTTCAAAACGGGTACAGACAACGATGCATGCTTTGGTAAGGAGTGACAGTGCCTGACCAGCGAGGCTAGTAGGGTGTAGGAGGAAATATGGGCAAATTTGAAGAGGTTTAGGAGAGTATATGGGTGTGATTTGAGTTAAGGGATCGAATCTGGGTTTTCTTCTAAGAAGATGGCATTGGTATGATATGGGAGTGGGTTGTGAGTAGTGTTTGGCTTAGGATTGGCTGGTGGGGCGATGGTACCCCGATCAATGAGATCTTGGATTATGTTTCGGAGGTGAAATCATTGGTCGGTGGTATGGCCAGCAGTTTGGTGAAAGGCGTAATGAGCATCGGCCTTGAAGTTTCTTGGGAGTGGATTTGGCAATGGACGAGGATCCAAGGGTTTGATGAGGTTTCGGCTTAACAAGGCTTGGTAAACTTTGGAGAGGGGAGCATGGAGATCAGTGTATTCCCCTCGGATGGGGGTAGGGCGTCTTTCTGGTGCCCATGATGTGGTTAGTTAAGAGATATTGTTGATGGTTGAGACTGTAGCACTGGTAGGCTTGTTATACTCTCTAGGGGTGAACTGTCCGGACACCTTCTTCTGTTCAACCTCTGTTTTAACAAGGCTTTCCTCGATTTCTACTCCTGCCTCTCTGAGAGCTCGGAAGTGGGGATAATATTGTCCTCCTATCATCGCTCGGACATGGGGCAATAAGTTCTTCTTCACTATGTTGACTTGTTCTTCCTCAGATGGCCGATTAGTCATAGTAGCTGATTATTCCCTCCATCGGGTTATAAAGTTACTGACTGATTCCCCAGGGTTCTGTTTGAGCATCTCTAAATCACGACGGGTGACCTCAATCTCTTCGTTGTATTTATACTGCGATATGAATTCTCGAGCTACATCCTCCCAGCTACGGATTCTGGATTCCTCAAGAGAAAAAAACCATCAGAGGGCACTATCCTTCAAAGTTTGTTGAAACAATTGGGCCATCACTTCTTCAGAAGCCCCTAGTAGAGTCATGGAATGATGATAACTGCGAAGATGAACAATCGGGGGACCACTCCCTCCGAACTTCTCGATATTTGGCATCTTGAACTTCTCGGGTAACCTTGCTTTAGGATAAGGGGACATGTGGGTGTAGTCCATGTAATTCCCAGAGATTCTGACTTGGTCGAACTTTTTGGTGAGCATCTTGAGATCCTCTTTGACTTTATTCAACTACTCTTCTTTTGGATCAGCAACCATAGGCAGGTTAGTCACAGGATGGGCAATGTTTGGCATTAGAAGCTGGGCAGGCGGTGGCCCATTGACAGGAGGGGCACGTGGAGCGTGTTGATATTCTTCAGGAACCCAGATAGGCTCGGGTGGACCCATAGCACGAGGGAATAGGGCCTCGGGCTCTTGAGGAATAGGAACCTGGTTTCGTTGCATCTCTCGGACCTCTGTTTGAAGGTTGTCAATCTTGGACACGAGCTGAGCTAAGACTGCCATCAGATCCGGCTGTACGATTGGTACTTGATCTGTATTCTCTATGGAAAGTGGATGGATTCTGAACTCGGAAGAGGTAGTAGAGTAACGGACGAAACTCTTGGGTGATTTGACTGAAGACCGAAGCCAATAGGGAGCTAGGCCAAGGACTTGCGATTGACCTGAGAAGGCGTAGAATGGGATTTATTTTTTAGAAAAAGGGAAGAAACTATTTTTGGATTTTTGATAAAGAAGGGAGAAATGTTTTTATATTTTTGATAAAGAAGGGAGAAATGTTTTTGGAGACGAAACTTATCATGATTATTATGATTATTGTGTTCTCAGTTGTATTTAATTCTCCTAAATGCAATGCCGGACGGGACCCGAGCCTGGAAAAGTGGGTTTTTAATATATGCAAAGCTACGGTTGGACTTGTAACCAAGCTCACGGACAGGGTCCTATTTTGAAAATGCGCGAAAATTAGGCGACAGGCCGACCCGAAATTTCGGCAGAGTTTCTGGTCAAAACCGGCAATCTAGAGTGTGTGTCCTAGGTTTGACACCTATATGCGGGTATGCAGTTGGTTGGGTGAATCGGCATGGGTTCCCCCCTTTAGCGTGACTTCCACGATATACGTCTTGCTTTTACGGGCAATCGGTACGTGTGGACAAGCCATTTGATATACTTGACTATACGTGAATTGTCTCACTATATACCTCGTGGGGATGGTACGTGTGAGAGTGAATTCGATATACTCGGCGTACGTGAACGAATTCCATGCGATATACCTCCCGTCATGACTTCGTTCAAGAGGTACGATGCGGGGGAACCGTTCGATATACGTCGAAGGTACTTGGACAATGGAAGGTGAGAGTCATATCGCTTAGGCTAACTGCGACCTGCCGGACCAGCGCCCATCACGAAGTGACCCTCTAGTTACTGGGTAAAATTTGGTCAATAACAATGCTCTTTGGTGATGTCGTGTGAATCATGCATGATTCTCTTTATTAGTATCTTATGATGAGAATGCCTTTCTTGATTATGCCAAATAGGGAGCAAAGTACAAATACCAAAGGTACACCAAGTATGGATGGGTGATGCGTGCAACATGTGGATATATGTGATCCTAGGTACACGTGGTGCGAAGTGTATATGGAGAATTTTCTACAAGTGTGTGAACATAAGCATAAGCATGGGATACACATGGAAAAGGGGAACATGCAGATATAGGGGAAACATAAACAAATATAGCATCCATGTAAATAGAGTCAAGCCCTCAAAATATACATATATTCCCCAGCAGAGTCGCCACTGTGGCCATCCCCAATCCTCATTTGCGGGCGGGCGCGCGAAGGAAAGGATCCTTGGGTCCCGCACGTCCCTCTCGGGAGCGCGTCGATCGGCGTCATTTGAGATTAGGTGTAAAAATATAAAGAGATTCAGAGTCGCCAGTCTATTTTACTCAAAACAGACAAAAGAAAAAGGGGAAGCCATCCCGAAGGATGGCATCCAACGACATACTGGTGCATACGAAATCAAAATGATTCGAGAAGGGTTCGGAGGCTAAGTTACGAAATGGAAAGGTGTTAGGCACCCATTCCGCCCTTTCGGTCTCTCATGGATATTTGCAATTTTCCTTTATTTTTCCCCATGATTTGTGTGCATGTGTATATATATAGTGGAGATAGGAATCCTCGACTTGTATCATGGAAGAGATAAAGTGAGTCATCCGTAGGAAGGTATAAAAATAATATTAGAAAAATAAGAATTATGCGATTACCCCTACGTTGATTGTTATAATGGAACGATAACGCATATGGAATAATACGTCACTAAGACCAATTATATATAATATAAGAAGATTGGATTTAGAGAAGATAGAAAATGAGAGAAAAGTGAGAAAAAAAGACTCGAGTTTCGGGTTTTACCCCTAGACGCCTACGTAGACTATAAAGACATCAAAGTCCACGTAATTCGCATGCAAAACGAGGGGTGGGGTTTATCCCATAAATCCAAATGGGGGATCTCTTATTTGTGAGTGTGTGTGTGTGTGTAGAAAAAGTATTTTAGTTGTGAGAAAAGTATGAGACTCCCTATTTAGAATTTATGAACAAACCCTCTTTTTCTTATTTTTTTGGGTTTTATTTATATGAAAATAAGAGATGTGCAATAATACTAAATAAAAAGTATATTAGTGATGTGTGAGATGAGATAATAAAAGTGCTAAATAATAAAACAAGTTATTGCGAGTTTAAGAGAATTTGAAGAGAAAGTTGAGAAAATTGGACCTTCTTAAAGATCTTGATCTTGAATGTTGGAGAGCATCCCTTGCACTTGGATGATGATGGAGAGTGGCTAATTCACCAAGTTTGATGAAAAGGGTGATGAAAAGTGGAAGTTAAGAAGGGATTTGGATGTTGAAATCGCGTTGCCTTCGAGAGAGGTTTTTGGGATTCGCTGAGAGCGATTTGTATCAGATCTGGGCTCCCCTTGAAAATGAGGTCAATGCCTCCTTTTATAGGCCCAGGTCATTGCCGATCGGCATAGACTTGGTCCTTCCTATCGGCACCTGCCGATAGGCAGGGTCGGGAACCTTCCGTTTGGTAGTGTGTTTCAGGCCTTTTCGAAAAATTAGCTACCGAGGGCAAATCGTTGGTCATAATCGTGCACGAGGTAAGCCATTGGAAAGGTGATTCAGATACCTTTGAAAGTTATTTGTACCTCTCGGGAGTTGACTTTGGGTCAAATATGGCTCGAAAGCGTTTGTTGGTCCATTCGACGGGGAATCGTTTGGACGCAAACGGATCGTTCGTCTGCATGGTAAGTCTGAATCACGCACGGGATGGACCGTTGGAAAGGTTAGGAGATGTACTTCGACATTCCAAAGAGTTTGACCCAGTTTGGGGAGTTGACTTTGGTCAACCGGTCCCTGAAAGCATTTGGTGACCTCTTAGAGTCAAACGGATCGTTCGTCCACATGGTAAGTCGGAATCGCGCACGGAGCAGACCATTGGAAAGGGGTTTCAGTACCCTTGGAAGATTCATTCAGTCTCGGTCGAGCTGAAGAGTTGACTTAGGTCAAACAGAGCCCGAGAGCACCCGGTGGCCTCCGGATCAAGTTTCGGACGCAAACGGATTGTTCGTCCGCATGGTAAGTCAGAATCGTGCACGGGACGGACCGTTGGAAAGGGAATTCATTTCCTTCGAAGATTCATTCATCTTTGGTCGAGCTGAAGAGTTTGACTGTTTGGTCAAACGGAGCCTGGGAGTGCCCGATGGCTTCTAGGTCAGTACTCGGGACATGACCTGGGTTTGTAGTGATGAAGGGATGTGTTAGGGACCTTAGGAGAGTTAGGGGGTAACATAATGGGGTGTCTACAATATTATTTCCACTTTAGAACTTTAATATTAATTTGGGCATAAAAAGTCAATTTTATTTGGCACGTCTAATGTCTAAAGTAATGTGCAAATATCCAAAGATAGGTGTAAAATAAACATATAATAAAACTTCTTGCATGGGTTTATGTACACGAATTCATGATGGATGACTTAAGGAGTGATATTTTTTCTTTATAGCGTGCTAAATGTCTTTAAGAGATGTGCCAAACTGTACAAATTTATTGAATTTTTGGTTAGTTTTGATATTAAATTCACTATTTTTTATACCGGTGGATGAAAAGATATGGTAAATGTTTCTATGAATGATCTTAATATTGAAAGTGATTACTGCGTATTTCTCCTATGTTATTTTTTCTTATATTTGGTTACACAACTCTTACTATTTTGAAGCTATGCTTTTACTAATTTCTTGGGCAATGATAATTAGAGGAAGTACAAAAAATGAAGCCCTATAAAAGCAGGTATGTTTATCAGGATAAGTGACAAGATATTATGAAGATCAAAAGAAATGTTGTGTACGATGGTTTAGAAAATTATTTAAATGTGGCAAACATGTAATCTAAAAAATTAGGAAAAAATCTTGAAAGGATGCATGTTCTTTTTAGATTAATTTTAACAATATTTAAAGTAGTATACGCATACAAACTTTAAATAAACTTTAAAATACTCGCACATCGCGCGGGTTACATGCTAGTTTACTATAAGAGTAAATTATCTTGTATTAAATATTTATTAATGGAGTAAATGATTACTTTGCTAACAACAATGAGAATAATACAGTGTTAAAAATTTATTTTGTAAATATTAGCTATGTTTGTAAACACTGGTGACACCTATAATGCAAATACACTACTAATTACATAATTACACTTTTAGTAAATATTTATTACAAGAGAAAAATCTTGTGCAGTAAATATTTACTACTCAGCACAGACAATCACATTGGAAGTGACTAAGAAGAAGAAGAAGAAGAAGAAGAAGAAGATTGGTATACTGAGTAGATGCCAGTATATGTTCTTGATCCAGGTGGATTCATGTGGAACTTAATAGCTTAGCTTAGCCCCTCTCAAAGGGAGACCTATTACTATATGGACATGGGACATCCTAGGAAGTGTCACATCAGACCCGACCTCATCCAGGTCGGACTCACCCAATAGAAGGGAAACTCTGTTAAAAAGGTCATCAATAACTTAAGCTACCATGCATGACTCGATGACGTTATCTAGAGACAACTATTGAAGGCTTGAAGGAGATAGGGAATTATTTTCATCCATGTGCAATAACTTACTCATGATTGTTCCATCTCCCTCATAAAAGGTGTGATCTCATACCTCTTACTCAAAGAGAGACAGGTGTTCTTATGGGCCACATTCTATTACCTCACTCCATCCTCACGCCTATAAATAAATGTATTAAGACCTTATATTTTCTATTTTTTTTTTATCCACCCTGGCTTGGTCCAGTGGTAAGGATGGGCTTCACTCTGACCATAGATCATGAGTTCGATCCCTCCCCACGGATACCTATCCCTGTTGGAGGGCTTCCTCAGGGCTGTGTGGTTAGGCACACGGTCGTGGGTTCCATCCCCCACAGGGTTTACCAGTATTTAAGCGGGGCTCGTGTGTGAGGTGGACATGCACAGTGCCCCCCCTGTTTAGCTTGCACGAGGGAGTCCAAAGGGCTCGTTCGTGTGGAGGTTCACGGTTATCAAAAAAATATATATATTTTCTACTTTTAATCTTCGTGATTGAAGAGATAGTGAGAGAATGATTTTAATCAAGATCCCATGAAGTCATTGATTTAATTAAATGAAGATGAATCACATGTGGACATAGGTGTTAAGATTGCTTTTAAAAAATTTATTTCCCAATGATCATTGATTCACCATGCTTAAAAAAAATCTATGAGACTAAATATAGGGTTTGATTTTCATATCTTGGTGAACCTTTTGGATTATCCAATAAATGTGACAAGGCTGCATATGATGTAATACCACCACAAATCATTCTCTTAATGATCAAAACACCTTTGTTATTCCAGTATATAATTTGTCCAAATCAAGCTATTGATTACACCATATCTTAAAGGTAAATTAATGGATAATATGTGGAGAGTATATACGGGAAAATCGTTAAATAATGAACTTAATATAATAAAAGACAAAGTTCATCTTATGACATAGGACACTGCACGGAAGAGACACGTGGGAATGTGCGTCCATGTGGGCAATTATTATAAAGGGAGTGATTGTGCATGATGGGTCTCAGAGTTATTGGGCAATTCAAATTTTAAAGAGGGAATCCACAAAAATTATCCCATCACGGCAATAATATTTATAATGTTATAAATAAGGAATCCATGATAAAAGTTCGAGTCCAACTTTAAAATAAAAAACACTGTACTTATTTTATTTGATCTATTTTACTTTTTTCTTCAAAATAGTTTGCCTAGTTAGGTTTTAACTCCATTTCCATATATATTTAACACTGTTCTAAAAAACCCGCCTAGGCACGCCTAGGCTTGAGGCTTGGGAGAAACGCCCCGCCTTAAGATTTTGACGCCTTATGCTTGGTAAAACCCTTAAGGCGTACTCTTTATCTAAAAACAACAATGCTTTAGTGAAACGATATCGCCTTTTAAAGATTTTTTTGCAAATCGGACCATTATCTCATCCAAAATAATCAAATAGTATTTTTATTTGCAAATATTCAGACATATTTTTATGATATGTACAATTTTAGTATTTTAATAGCCTTGTTACGGTTAAAAAATATTAAAATATATTAAAAAGACCTAAACGCCTTTTCACGCCTTTTTACGCCAAGGCCCGCCTAGGCTTCTAAGGCTTAAGGCTTGGCCTCCACGCCTCGATCACGCCCCGCGTTTTTTAGAACCTTGATATTTAAACACATCTTATTTTATCACTTTATTGTTCAGTTTTTATTTCCTTTAAGTTTTCTCATTTCAATTCTTTTACTTTCTATGGCACTTGAATTCCTTTATTTTCAATTTCATATAAATTTCTTGCTTTTAATTACATTCCAGTTTCTGCTCTTTCAATTTCCTATAATTTATATTACTTTCCTATCTCACTTTGTAGTTAAGTTTAGTCAACTTTTAGAAAATATTGCATTGCACAAAAAAGTCTAATTGATTGAATCATTGAAACAAAGAAAAATTATCATGTCAATTTTTACCGACATCTACATATATTATTCTACATGCTTGCAAACTTAAATTTGAACCTAACAGTTTAAATTCAACCAGGATATATTTTTTGGTGTGCCCAGTGTGACATATTCTATAATGTTAAATCCTCATGGCTTGAAATATGAGAAGTGAGAAGAATAACAACAATAAAAATAAAGAGAACATTTGTGATGTTGATACTAGTAACCAAGACACCATACCTATAACCAGTATATCATCAAGAAATTGGATCAGAGAACTAAAATCCCATAGTGAATGAAGGATCGACGATGGAAATCCAAATGTTGTGCCTACAACAGGTGCAAACATGCAGAATCAATTGATTGATTAGTTTAACCTTGTGTTTGACCACATTAGATATGTAATTCAAAACATTGATTTCGGTCGTGACTACTGTTCTAAATAAGATCTTAACTCCTCTTATAACTCCACCAATAGGTCGCAAAGAACAAGCATCAGCTGTTGTTAACACAACCAATAGTGGTTGGTTCTCTAGAACTATATTATATACCAAATGCAAGGGAAACAAATCATTCCTCTTGCATAGGAATAGGAACCTTTAGGAATAATAATATTTCCATCTCAGCCACTCTTATATGAGTGATTAAAGGTTTTGGGGGTTACCAATAAATGGGATTCAGAGACTCACTAGGAAGATTTCCCGTCTCTGATATGAACGGACCTAGGCCTCAATATGTGTATGATACCAATGCTAGATTTGGTGTTACTCCGGACTAAACAATGTTGTGTAATCCTTTGTTTGACCTAGAGCCCAGGGTGTTGGTAAATTCCAAAAGGTTTTACAATGACCCACTTAGAAGGATTATAAATACAACAAAACAAGAAATATTACCAGTGCCTCCACAAATTCAACAACATATGATATAACAAGCCCTAATATTGCCACCTGTTGTGAATCGACCTATTGCACAACAAGTTAGACAACCATTTGGCATGGTTAGAAGAAATGATATAGTGGATCTCATTAATAAGATTTGTGGGCCTATGGCTCAAAGGCCCAGACTCTTATTTATATAAAGCCATAACCTGAGTGGATGACTAGAACTGAACTGCCTAGAGGATTTAATTTTCTAGCCTTTTCATTATATCAAGGGATGGTAGTCAATCCACTTTAAAACATGTATATTATTCTACAAGTCAATGTGGTGATGCAGGAAGTTATAAGTTTTTTAAATTAAGGCTATTTTCAAACTCTTTTAGTGATATATCCTTCATCTGTTTTTTGCCACTAAATTCTATCTTAAATTGTCAGTAAATGGAAGATATGTTTTATTGGCTCACTAATACATCATCCGTATTTCTTATAAAATCCGACGGATGGCCATCTTCAAAGGGCCCACTGACTCTCTTCATTATTAATTGCACTAGGTGAGCTTTTTGGCACCATCGTCAATTATGGCAGTGCACGGGGAAACTGTTGCGTCCTAGCGCTCATTGCATCATTAACTACTTGAGCAATAATAATGGTGATCTCTGCTACGATCACTCTCCCCTGTATACTTCGCGGCTCTAGCTGAGCCCCACCTCCTGCTGCCATCCTAACGGCCCTCACTGGTCATCTTTCATAATTCGTCATACGAAACCCAACCGAACTGGTATAAAATTCTCTATAATCATACATTAGCAAAGAACGTAATTCATAATAGGAACCGACAATCCTAAGCATAGGGCTCTATATCAAAGAGAAAGTAACTTTAAAAACGCAGTAAGTCCGCACAGATCCTAAGGACACTATAACCTAGCTCTGATACCATCTGTGACAATCCACCTATTTTAATTACGGTTGATCAATACTTTATCAAAATGAAATAGGAATCTCATATGGTTCATTCTGAGCATCACCGTCGAAAAAATTAATTACTAATTACCTGTTAGGCCTGGTGTCAAAATTTTGAACTTCTAACTTACATAAGCAAGATTCCATTAATGAACACCAAGTATGAAATTAATAAAATCACACAAATGGCATAAATAAAATTTAACCGCTAACTCTTGATAAAATTGATATTACAATTAATTCGAATAACTGAAATTAAAACAATGGAAATAAAATAAATAACAACAACTGGTCAACATGCCCGAATATAACTCTAAAATACCTCATATCTAGATCTCAAGGATATAAGCGACTAATCAGTCCCTGCAAGCATCCACAACTGTTGCTGCATCGTCTAGCTAGAAGAATTATTCATCTAGGCATTCCTGTGTCTGGACACCTAAAGGTTTTGAAAATATTTTGCATACGGGTCAGAGCCCAAAACTTTTTGAAAATATTTAGCAAGTGTTTAAAATGTATTAATAAATATGTTATGCAATCTTTCATATTTAAACTGTTGTCTCACTCCCATGAGATACTCCTCACCCCTCATATAAAGTGCACACCTAACGCATGTATTTTAAACACTCTAGTTACGCTACCCAGCCAAACTAGCATCACCCATCATTTAAGTCCCATGCATCACCTTATGCCCCATGTATATTATTATATGCATAGAATTTATTTTAAGCGTTCGCCTCAGCTTATTCATTATAAATCTCATTTATAATCTATCGGTTTATTTCAAATAACTTTCACTAGTTATTTACTTACTATTCACTATTAGTTTCATTAACTCGTATATATTTTCATATTTCTATATATACGTATACCATTTAGCATTCCGGATTTTATCCTCCTGGATGTATATAATTTATTACTCATTATATTCCTTAATTTGTCCATATATATATTTTTACACACCCACACACACACACACACACACACACACACACACACACACACACATATATATATATATATATATATACTAATCACATCAAGTATATCCGTACTTATATATCACGCACTAATATAAGTAAAACCTCTATCCTTCAGAGTAATATCTCACTGGATGTGAATTTATGCAATGCTATCATTATCGAGGGAATACTCACATTATACTGGTTACCAGCGGTCGGACTCTCACACCGACTTGGTAAAACAAATCACAAATGTATTGGAGGCGTCCATAGTCGTTTGACAGTGAGTCATAACCATACTCTCAATTACCTCACTACGAATAAATCACATAATTATAAATATGGCGCTATGACCTGGGGACTATACTCTCCATGCATCCACTCGCCAAGGGATTCACCCGCACTGCACAACCTCCCATGATAGAACTATAGGGGTATGTTTCACATAAATATGTCATACACACATAGAGATATTTATATACATATATACTGTCTCTATACCCGTATATATCAAAATCCGACTAACTGTGCATATCGCTCGTAGCACTAGCATGTCCATCCCGAATATAAGTCTAATTCAATTTCATAAGTATTCACTTACTTATTTATATAAATATCTCATTCCATTTTATTCTGAATTATAAAGCTTATCACACTAGCCCGTATTACAAATCCATCAAAAATTCCCATTCGAATCCATTCATATATTTTTAAGTGGCATTCATCATAATCACTCCTAAATCCATACCCTGGGTTCATTCCCATCTAATCCAAGGATAAAATAATTTTTCTAAATACTTTACTGAATCTTGAGCTCATATATAGATACACAAAAATAACTTGAGTTTTATTTCCTCCTAAAGATATCGGTCTCACGCACCCTTTCATAGAAAAATCATAACTAATTAAAAAAATCAGAAAAATACGAGGTTGGCGGCCACACGTTCATATCGAAAAGATTTAACTTCATGATCTGGTCTAAGCAGGTGATCCGAATCGATTCTTTCATAGGGTGAATCGATTCACTCCTGCTGAATATCCATGACGAGCTGCCATGGCTTTTATGCCTTTTTTACCCAATTTCTCGACCAAAATCACTCCCAAAAATTATCCAAACACAATATAATCCCACCCTATCAACATACACCATAAGGTTATATGTTTCTTGATTTAATTCATCAATTATACATCTAAATCATAAGATTTAATTTCAGATTTCATGGGTTATACTCATCAATCAATTTTATGAAATCAATTCACAAAAACCTATTTTCTCACATAAATCCCAACCCAAAAATTCATATTTATCGCCAGTTATAATATGAATTAAAACACACATGCAATATCAAAGCAAGATAAACACTTGCCTCAAATTGTAGATCATTTGATCTTCCTCCTTGTGTGTTGAATTAGTTTCAAAAATGGCATCCTGATTCCTCTCCTTCTTCTTCCTCTTCTCCCCCTCATATATATATATATATATATATATATATATATATATATATATATATATATAGAGAGAGAGAGAGAGAGAGAGAGAGAGAGAAATGAAATTGTTGCCCTAAGCCATTACCCAACCCCACTTTTGCTATAAATCCCGAAATCGGGTATTAACCCAATTGTAAAATAACTTGTGTACCCAAATGCGAGTCCCGAATAGTCTAAAAATCCTCTGGAACCCAAACACTACCTCTGGGTACTTAATTTTGTCTAATTCGACCTATTCCGGATCAACCGTGCACTTGAAATCACCATCCAAGTCATTTATCAAAAATCACCATTTTATTTCCAACACGACCACCGCGCGTGTCCCGAATAAGATACTATCAACTCGTCTCTTTTACCCACTTACGCCGTGATATAAAATTAACACAACTTCATTTACTTACCCCCACAAGTAAATATAGTACACATAAATATTAATCCGATACTCTCCAATTAATATTTAATCCACTCACTTTATTTCTCAAATTATTAAATTACAAGCACTTGTGTAATTTAAATACCCACAAAAGTACGGGGTAACATAATTAATTAGCACCCGATAATTATCAACATGAGTAAAGACGTAATAAATATAATCAAATTGTAGGAGGGTAGTAGTATTGGGGTCTATGAAAATTTTGAAAGGGTGAGGCGTATGATAATAATATCAGAAAGCTTGCAAATGAACAAAAGTGAACTTTTTTATTAATAACTATGATTTATGTTACAAAGAAGTAGTAATGATTGAATAAAACACTTTTAATATGAAAGCAACTTTACAACCATAAATAAAGAGTTGGGCCCCCTTAAGAGTGACGATTCTTTAAGAGAGGAGAAGTAATCACTTTACTAAATGAGATAAAGGTTGGAGGTAATAAATTTTTACTCTTGTGGATTTCTGGGAAGCATAACAACGCAATGTTATGCCATTATGTTTTAGTGTCGAGCTAAGGTCCCATTTATAGGTAAACTTTAGGGCTAACATGTCATTGTGCCCCCTAGAATATTATTTGTAATAAGTTTCTGGGAACATTTTCTTCATTGTGATTATTTATAAGTATCTACCACTATTTACCTTTTAGTGGCATGACACCCAACGTAGTAGTGCCGAAAAAGTGATCTTATCGGCATATAGCGAAAAAGGTGATTTTTATCAGTTTGTAAAAATTTGTTGTGCAAGTATGAAATCTCGCTAGTGACCCTAAGGATCACTTGCTAATTTGACTTTGTGTTTGTATGTGAGAAACCCCTTAGATGACTCGTTTTCTTATGAATTGTTATTTATGTGAGTGGTTAATCGCTTGCTCGAGTGTGTAGGTAATGTTGACGATTAATGTGTGCATGTACGAGTTATACATTGGGTCTCTCGCACTATTATTCTCTATTTCTCAAATTATTAAACTAGTTTATCTTTAAATTGCTCAATAAGTCTTTCTTCTTAAACTCCAAACCAAAACTCCCAAAATATCTCAATACTTCCTAGTTTCTTGAGCCTACTAGCTCAATGAAGTCCTACTAAAAAATTACCGTGCCAAAATAAATATATTTAATATGTTAATGAGGGGTTTCTCATGTATCCCTCTATATTTACCGAGGGGTTTCTTGTGCACTCCTCTATAGTTACTGAGAGGTTGCTCATGTATCCCTCAATAAAAATTAGGGTTTCTCGTGCATCCCTCTTTCATTATTGAGAGGTTGCTCACGCATCCCTCTATATATATTGGGGTTGCTCGTTCATCCTTATGTTAAAACTGAGGGGTTGCTCATGCATCCCTCAAAGATACTAAGTAATTGCTCGCACATCCATCTATAATTATTGAGGGGTTGATGATGCATCACTCTACAAACATTAGGGTTTCTCATTCATCCCTCTCTCATTATTGAGGGGTTGATCACGCATCACTCTAAAGTTACTGAGGGGTTGCTCGTGCATCCCTCTATAAATGATGGGGTTGCGTGTGAATCCCTATCTCATTACTGGGGTTGCTCGTGCATCCTTTTAAAGTTTGACTTCACAATTTACCATCTCTTGTAAAAAAACTATAAAGAAAAATTATTGAGAAAATATTTTCGAGAATAAAAACACTTGATCGAGAGAAATTTTTTAAGATATATTTTTTTAGCTTGATTACTTTAGAGAGTTAAACCATTTTTTATCTTCTTCACATTTCTCTTTATGTTCTTTTAGTGTTTAATTTTCATACTTTGATCACAAGTTATATTAAAGCTTTAAACCTTCTCCCTTTGTTATTGAGCTAGAATGCATGTATTCTTGTTCTTAAAGACTTGTGTGGGTACTTCAAAAATATATTGTGAGGTTTGATCAAGCCAAAATCATTTTTAAACACTTTCAAAACCTTTAGGAAAACTCACACCCTAAAAAAAGTGGTAAGTAAGCATTAGTGGCTTCTCAACAAAGTTTGTCTTCTACATCAAGATGATTTTAATTCCTGGCGAGCTTCAAAGAATGTTGGTGCTCTTTTCGAAAAACGCGGGATGAATCCAAAACCATTTGTGGTTGTATAGATTTCTCCCACTATTGTTGCTCTTTTCGGAGAATATAGTGGGAAGTAGTCTATAGTTGCATTATAGGATTGTAAGTCATTATCTTCTATCTGTAATACTCTATCATAGTGCATTTGTCGTCTTGTTCAACCCAATTTTTTTTTTGCCCTTGTGGGTTTTTTTCTCACTCGACTTGGTGTTATGTAATTATTTTCCTTATATACACATTTGGATTTAGTCATGTAAATTGAAGATAAAATTTTGTGTTATCTAATTGGTAAAGTTTTGATCACATAGAATAAGGTTGTTTATTTTTTACCACAAAATAATTAAAAGAAAACATTGCTTTTATTGCAATGGTAATTTTGATTGGGTACACTCACTCGTTTAAGATTTTGAGTATAAGGCACTCCCAAAATTAAAAGTACAATTTTTTATCACACGAACAGACAACAAAAATTAACTCTTAAAAACACCAAACCATACGAGCCAAGGCTGCAAATCACATGCATAACTTAAGACCCCACCCCCAAAAAATTGCCATTTTCTTAAAAGTCTAGAAGACTTAGCTTTTGCCAGCTAATGTAATAAAAGTTGGAAAAGTGAATGAAGTCTTTTCACTTTCCAGTACAAATACAACTGTCAACAAAGGTAAGTTTCTTTTCACTTTCACATTACTTCACCATTACCACCTATCGAATATCTTTTTTTTTTTCTTTGTGACACATCTTCTTCTTCTTCTTCTTCTTCTTCTTCAACGCGATTAGATATCCTCGGGTTTTCTATTTAGCCATCAAGCTAAAAAATCCAGTGAGGACGCAACTTTAGGTTTCACACAAAGTTAATGATTTTTAATCTTCAACCCAATAAGTTCATCTTTCTTCTTTCTGTTATACACAAAGTTGCAAATTAGTTAATCGATAACTGTGTGTCCAAATATAGGTCCAAAAACAAATAAGAATCCCAGTGTGTCTAGTATATTAAAAAATAAAAAAAAACATGGGAGATTTTTCGACTCGCGTGTCGAAGTTTATCCGAGCGAATCACGAGTTCGAATTGAGTTTAAGAAAAATTTGTGACCTCGAAAGAGTATTCGTGCTTCATAGGTGCATACATAAGGATTTCAAAAGGGATTTATTCCCATTCATGTCTCCAATCACTTGGAGTGTTACCTCGAGTGCAGAGCAAGACTGAAATCATTTAGGGATCTCGAGTATATCTCCTTTTGGGTGGGCATTGGAGGGTTTTAGGTAAATTATATATGTTAAATTAGATTTGGGTCGTGAGGGATTCGTAATTTTACAATTATGAAGCACATGAGACCTACCTAACTTAGGCCCCATGCATATGGAAGGCGGGAATAATTAAAGAGCGTTTTATGTGATAACCTCTCCGTTGACACATCACTCACGAAGATTGTGATATATTCAAATAAGACTCATCACTGTGAGATGATGAGTGATAAGGGGAGATCCCAGTGTTTCAAGGATATTAATATTTGGCATTATAAATAATAGTAACCACCCATTAATGGAACATGATTGGAGAGGACGTAGAAACTCTGTCAAATTGTACTGTCAAACTTAATTAATAATAAAAGTTATCCCCCTCCGTTGGCAATTTATGTCGAACTACGTACATCTGTATGTTCTTTATTCCTTTATGCTTGGTAATGTTTTTTTAGGCTTGTGTATCAATGTAATCAAATTAACCGAACTAGTAAATTTTGTGTACTTACAAGTTGAAATGGCAAGAATCGAGATGTCGACGATGCTTGATATGACAATAGTGAATGGGAAAAAAGGACGACAATGTACTCCTTACTAGGCTCGTGAAGTAATGTATTTCAAAAGAGGAAAATGGAGGGTGGAAGCCATAATAATATTATATGCATTTGGGATCTCAATTTCTACATCATGATCCATGTAATATATGCTAGGAGGAAAATAATATGGTAGTTTAAGGTTTTCATTCAAATTCACACTAAATAACGGTGTGGATAAATTAGGGTAATGATAGAAAGTATTTTAAATAACATAACTAACGAGTGTTGAAACTGAAATAAGCCTTATGTCAAAACATTAGAACTTAAATTGTACCTAGTACTCACAAGAATAATGGACAAATTAATAAAAGTGCTCCCATTTTGTTCTTGATATTGATGGTCCGGAATAGGGGATTTGGCTCGTCAAACCAACTGCAGCGGAAAAACCATGCTCGGCGGTTAAAATGTTGCATGGTGATATTAAAATATTGTTCATATGTTGTAATCCAAATATAAACTTAAGTTGAAGCTTAAACGCACACTTCCGTGGCAATCAGAGCTGGCCCGAGAAATCATGTGCGGACCGGTAGTTGGATTGCTGCCGTATTGTATTGTATATACAAATATTTGGAGTAGAATGTTTGTATGGTAAAGTGAAATACAATTCTTGCATGTTGGAGGAAAATGCAAGAATACTTTGGAGACTGTATTATCAGCTGAAGCCGCGGTGATTCCAATCAATTATTTTGAGAAGTGAGCGACATTGAACACTGACCGTGCAAGAGGGGAGTGGGAGTGGTTGGGGATGTGAAACGCCTTTTTGGCCATGGGTTCACCACCGTTGATGAGAAGCCTAAAAGACAAACGTACACTGTAATTTAAAGTGGCGGACCAGAATATTATAACGTCACGTCGTCCTTTTGTTTGAGGACAAAATTCCTAGGAGAAAGGTACAGTAATAAAATGCATTTTATTAAGAATAAACTCCAACATTTGACACTGATCGGAGTGGAGTTGGAGTGGTTGGAGATGTGAAACGCATTTTGGCCATGGCCCCACCACCTGATGACAAATATATGGAGAAAGTTACACTGTGTGATTTAAAGTGTGTAGAACATAAAAAAATATGGGAAAGATAGGTTTTGATTTAACGTTTGATGTCTTTGCAGCTTATTTCCACCGTTGCCAACCGGCCCCGCTTCTGCACTCCCACGTAAGTAATTGGCCGCGGAACCAAACCATTCTGGTAGCGACACGCGTCAATGTTCATTCACTACAAATTGCAGCTCTTCCTTTGTCCACCATTTAACTCACTCTCACGCGACTATTTTGTGGGATATATCAGTTACAATCTTAATTTCTTTTACTTGCTCAATCTAACTGCAAACTAGCTATCAGGTAATTTCTTCATCGTTTTTAATTAAATTATTGGTTGATATTTAGATTAATTATAATATGTTTAACAATTTGTGTCATTTAATTAATGTATATTTTACATATGAGATAATGTTAGCCAGCATCCACATCCTTCAGACCCTGTAGTTAAGCGAAAGTTTTATCCACTTGGTACGACCTTTTTTTGTTTTACGCATAGTATCAGAGCATTGTGTTGGGATCACATGGCTATCCATTAAATTTTACGCGTATTAAGGTCATTGATTGTTACATACATAATGTAATAAGTGTGTGTATGTATATTCTATGAAAGTATTTTTTTTATGCACATTCTATAGAGTAAGTATTTAAAGCGCAATTGTTAAGAATGAACGAGCTTATATTCGTTGTATATGAAACCAAATGAATAAATTGGTACATTTGTGAAAAGACATAAAAAGATATATCATAAGATGGAATTGTTGGTTTTCAAATTTTTTATGACCAAATGAACAATGGAATTGGTCCTCTTATTGTGATTTTTTTTGTGATGCTTTAATTATGTTTTTAAATCTGTTTATTTTATATAAATGTGAAATTTTGAGATGTTTTTAGTAACAATTTTCTTATACGTGTAATAAGCAATTATACAAAGTAAACTGCGAACTTGCTTGGAATTTAATGAAATTTGTATGTTAATCCGAAATGGCTTCATGATCAAAACTCACTGTTCTTTGGGGCGATGCACGTTGTTTTTAGCTATTCGAGCAGGTTTAAGCCCTTAAAACCTTAAGTTTGTCATATTTGTTAATAAAGTTGAGAATTATTTCTCTTCAAATTGTTTTTAAATTCCCATTATTGAAGAGTGTTTCAAAAGTTTGTCTTAACACTTTTGTCAAGATTACTCGTTTTTTTTTCATTATTGAAAATTTTGAATTTCTCCGTTTTATGTGTTTTAATATCTATATAAGTTATCCTGCATTATTTGGCTGTTATAATATTCATATTATGAGTTTTTTTTGTATATGTCAAAAATTGTTGTAAATATTATATTTATGGTTAAGGTTTTTGACACTAGTATTTATATTATATTATATTAGCTTAGGAGTCCACCAAAGTGCAATAATCTATAGTTGTAAACATTAAATTATTATGTATAAATTTAGTTGCCCAAAGGTCGAAATATAATTATGAATGTTAGGTTATTAATGCGATAATGATGTGACATGTTCATTTAATCATTGTAAGTTGGTTGCCAAAAAGTACAATTACGTTTATTAAATCAACATTAATGAGTAATTTCTTTTTGCATCAATTTAACTTCAAATGATTTAAATTTTTTCCCATTTGAACTAATATTTACGTAAAGTTTAAATAGGTACTTAAAAATTGCTCCAGTCTAAAATTGTAAATCTTATATTAATGTTTCCACATTCAAATCATACATGTTTTGATTGCCTAAATGTCCATTTGTAATAGTGAATGCTAATGTTTATTGAATCATTATGATTAGATAGTTCAAAGGTCTGATTACAGTGATTGACCTAAAGACTTATGCAATTTCATAATCTATTTGATATTCATATAACGACATAACTATAAATTTAATGATTATAAAAAAAGTAATATACATTAATTGTTCATGTATTACGAGTGTTTATTAACATTTAAATGTGAATAATTTTGTTTATTATTCATGTGATATTTAATGATCACCCAAAGGTGAATCAACTATTGCTTTTGATTATTAATGAACATAATTGAGATTTTGCATCTCCTACTTATGAATTTTTTAAATTAATATAATATTCATATAATGAATGGTTTGGTAGTCACCAAAGTGACCCAACTTGAATGCTTGCGAATATTAAATTTAAAGATAAAAGTGAAAGTAATAACTCATCATATATAAAGCTATTCATGGGGCATATTTGATTTATGTCTTCAAGCTAAACAATGTCCCAAAGGAAATTGATTTTGAGTAACTAAAATAAACATTAAGGAATAATATAATTAGGTGGTGAAAGGTTGTCAATAGATAAGGTGTTCATCTAAATTACATTATACCCACTAAAGTTACATGTAAACATTCAAAGTTATTATGAAAGAAAGTTCATATTTATAAAATATTATTAATGTATGTGTTGTCAACTCGTAGCATTAATATAATGAGATATTTATCTCATTTATTGTATCTCATTTTATTTCTTTAAAATTGCATGTTTTGTCTATTTTAATACTTTCGCAACTGACTTTTTAGAATGAAGTGAAAAAGTAAAGTTTCATTTAAAAGTGTTAAATCGTTATAATTCAGTTTTACTTGATGAATAGACTATCAATTATTACATTAGTGTGGGACAGTCCTTAATATTTTTGGAGAATTCTTAAACAGATTAAGCATAAAGTTTATGCAGAATGACTGTCTGATACTCCCTCAATCTCATAATGTTAGAGACTAAAATATAATTTTGTTTCCATATAAGTACCCATTACGTAACTATTTTAAGCTATATTATGTGTATAATATTGTGTCATTCAGAAGGAATGACAATAATTTGTTTTGTTTTTCAATACAACAGTGTTACAAAATAGTTCTAACTCAATATAAGAATACTTACAAGACAAACCATAAATTGTAGGATTCCTTTTCTTATGTTATTTTGGAATAAGTTCGTCCTTTAGATATTTAAAAACCCTCGATGATCTTTAAAGATATTTTTACTAAACCTAATTTTGAGGGATTTATTTTGAGTTTACCAAAAGACGTATAAGTTTATATGCCAATATATTTTTCTTAATTAGGGTATTCTCATTGGTCGTACCTAGTACACAAGGCTCCCGCTTAACTGCAGGGTCTGGAAGAGACAAATATCAGTTGACATTATTCTCATATATGGAGGCGATGAACTTCAAAGTACATTTATTATTAAAATTCTTCTATTTGCGAAAAATTGAATATTAGATTAATTTATATGTAAACTTCATTTGATGATTTGACAAACTAGATTGTCTTAGAATCATCACTTATGAATCTTGACTGTCACATTTATGCTCTCAATGTTTCACAACGATCTATGTGGCCCAAGTGGAAGATTGTAGGAATTTCCTTGGATAGTGGAATTATATAATTTTTATTGTTATATATAATATAAAACACAATCCAACACATCAATGATATCACCACAGGAGATAAATAGTTTTTTTTTAATTATTCACACATATATTTGCCACATTTTTTGGATTCCAAACTTTGGATGGGAAAAGTATTTGAATATATATGATTAAAAGTATATTACATAAATTCTACGTTACCCAATTTGGCATACCCGCATGATTGAGAATGCCTAGTACATGCATGGATTTAGAATCCAGTAATAGATTTAGGTTTTAGAGCTATGTTTGTACACTTTCAAAAGAGTATACTATTTACTACTGAAAACAAAAAAATGTCAAATTCTTTAAAAAAATGGTGAAATTTGTGGGAGTACCAAATTACTCAATGTGGTTATAAAAGAAGGTAATGTACTCGTATCATTCCTTTACCATCCAAAATAATTGTTCTTTTGGTTGGTGGATTATTTGACAAACAAAAAACATAGAAATGATTAACCACCCTATAATGGGATTATCACCATGAAATAAATATAGATAAAATCACAAGGAATAGATTTAAGACTCTCTTAAAATGAGCTTGCTATCTTCAATGATTATTTGATTTATTTACGGGAATTTGAATTCGGCATAGGAGTAAAAAGATATTCGATTTCATTCTCACAAGTTTTTTAGAATGTCATAAATTGACCAAAATGAAGTTTGGGATCATGTTGGATTACCTAATTGACCCACTATAGTCGAATGTAAATGCGTCTTTAAGACCAAACACGTCCCTAATGGTAATGAACGATATAAAAGTATACTTAAGGTCAAATGTTTCATTACAAATAGAGAAAAGGCTATAAATAAACATTGTCACATATACCTTAGGATGTGAAATTCTTATGGTTTAGTAGCTCCTTTTGATTAAGAGTTACATTTAGTGTGAAGAATTATGAGAGTTAAAGAAAAAAGAAGTGTATAAATCACTATATAAACTTTTGTAAGTTTCCCCGCCAATGGGATTTTAAGAATACTTTATATATTTCTATTAGCATATATATACTTTGAGGTCAATGGAAACAAGTTTATACATTTTAAATTTCTCTATACACTAGTAATGAATGATAAATTAGAGAAATAATTTTTTTTTGTAAGAGTATGAAATAATGAGATGACTAAAATATTATATGCTCACACTTATGATAACCACTCATACAAAGATAATCGGTACTTAGAATTCGCTCTTGATTAAGTAGGTTAGTTTTGGCTTAATGAGAAGCAATCAACTATTGTTTATTATGAAAGTGTGAAGCATTCTTTGATGCTACATTTAATGCATTATGGTTGTAAAAGTTTATTTCGGGAGTTGGAGTTGTTAGCATTATTACCAAGTCGTTGAAGTATTATGATAATGCCATTGCAATCTTATTTATGAAGAACTGATAGGTATTTTCAAGGAGCTATGCAGATGAAATATAATGCCTATTTATCAACGAAGAACTCTAGAAATAATAGGTATCAGTTGAACACGTTATTATAAGTATTAACATATCACATCCACTAATAAATGAGCTATCACTAAAAGGCATTCACGAAGAATGCTTGAGATGGGAGTCTTGAGTATAACCAATTAAATATTATCGTTGTGGATTGCTTGGTATTTAATATTTGATAGTATATTTGTTATCAATTTTTCTGAACATTTAAATTTTGTTATGCAATATAAGTTTATATATATGTGAATTGATGAATGTGACAAAATGGTCTTTTATGGATAACTATTGAACTATAATGATCATCATCATCATCATCATCATCCTTACCTTAATCCCATCACATGGGGTCGGTCATATGGATTCTCCTTTTCCACTATGTTCTATTATAAGCAATATTATCATTGAAGTTTAATTCCTTAAGATATCTTCTAATAATTTTCTCTCACGATAGCTTAGGGCGTCCCCTTCCTTTTTTACCCTCTATTTACAATAATCTTTCTCTTGTTATAGGTGCATCTATTGGTCTACGCAACAAATGTCCGTGCCATCTAAGTCTACTCTCTCTTAATTTATCGCTAATGGGAGCTACTTGTAACTTTTCTATTACATATTGGTTTTAATCATGTCCTTTCTAGTAATTCCTATCATCTTTCGGAGCATTCTTACCTAATTAATATGGAGACTTTGTTTATATTTTTCCTTTAAATCCTAACACTCCGCTCCATATAGGGTCGCTGGCCTAATAAGTGTTCCATAATATTTTCCTTTTAATTTATTAGTTATCCTCTAATCGCATAGCACCCCGCTTGCTTGCCTTAATTTCATCCAACCAGTATATATTCTATATGTAACATCTTCATCAATATCCCCATTACTTTGTTTCACTGAACCTAAATAACGAAATTTATTAGTTTGATTTATCACTTTTTCTTCGGTCTGTAACATTATGTTATCCTACGCCACATTATTAAATTTAGATTCCATAAATTCAGTAATTTTTAGTCCCTTGGACGCTAAGGCATTTCTCCACATATCTACTCTCCCCGCTAAGGCCTCATTTGAAGTGTCTATTAAAACTATGTCATCCGCAAACTATGAAGCACAGATACAAGTGCGACACGGTGCGGGTGCGGTTGAAAAATCTTAAGAAAGTAGGATTCGGGTGCATTAAGAAATATAATAAAAATACATTATAGTATTCCTTAATTTTATGTAGATTGTACATTAGGTTTTATACAAATTATTTACTTTTAATAAATCTCCAACATAAAAATTTGACCATAACGAAAAAGATTTAAGTGATAATATCATTCTTGAAAAAATTTATGTTCTCAAACAACTTCCAAGTACTTAATTTCAGCGTTCGTAAAATCTAGCCATGTATTTAACTTTCGAACACCACTAATGTAAATCATTATGGAACTATTATTTAGTGTCACCACTCGAGGCCGAAAAATGTTGAAAGTTGATTTGCAATATTAACATGACAATGTTGAGCTTGAATATCCACATCAATAAAATCCACGTCCATGATTTTCAATTCAATATGTAGCTTTCTAGTTCGAATATCTATCTTTGGCCAGCTCTTACCCTCTCTCCTTCTCAAAGTTCCATCCAATCTAGACTATATATCTTCATAGCTTCACAAAGGACATTGATCAACAAAATACCAGAAAATTGGTTAACTTAGTATTCTTTATGAGAAAAGTCAGGATTCTTAAAGAATCCATGTAGGATCCATAATTAAATTTAATTAAAATAATTGGATACATAGTGGGTGCGAATCGAAAGAGTAAACACGACACGACAATTCGAAGGTTGAGATTAAAAGACTGATGAACATGTGGCTCTGTCAATACTAATGCATGCTTGTAAAACTTTGTTGTTGTGATGTTGTTTATGTTTTAGGGAAGCAAGTAGTTCAAGGAAAATGTTGGGGTAATTAGGCTTTTTAAGAGATACTAATTTACTCAGTGTCATGGTATGTATCAGATTCTCTAAGTACAATTAGAGTAACAAATTGCTATTTTTTATTTTAATATTTTGATAAGTAACAGTTGGGGTACTAATTGAATTAGCATCTAGGTAATCATATTCACTCATTGATAAGTTCTGGTACCAGTATATAGAAGTAAAGGTGCAGAGAAAATAGAGCTTGCGAGTGGTTTTTTCTAAATTTATGTTATTGAACCTACAATTTAAAATCATTAAAACTGAATCTAAAACTCTTCAAGTTCTCAACTTCGTTTCATTGTTTGCACCAAGTTTTGTTGGATCTGATGCTAGTGGAAAGGTGACATTCATTTTAAAATCAGGATACAAGAGATGGCAGCTGTGACTGCGTCACACTTTGTGTCAAGAAGCTCGCATGTAAATGGTGGAGCAATTTTGAGATCAGAAACCAAGACAAATTTGGCACAAATGGCCCTAAGGAACCAAATCATGACTCACAATGGGTTGAGATCTTTGAACAAGGTGGATATGCTTCAAATGAGAACCAAGGCAAAGACAACTGCAATGCAAGCTAGGAGATATGAACCCAGAACTGACTCCAACAGGCCCTCAGGAACCATTATATGCGGAACTGGAATGAACTTGGTTTTTGTGTCAGCTGAGGTAGGTCCGTGGAGCAAAACTGGTGGGCTCGGTGATGTTCTTGGAGGACTTCCACCAGCCATGGCGGTAAGCACAAGTTTCCGGTTCTATTTTTTAAGTTTCTCAGTTTTGCTCTACACAATGAGCTAACTGCTTGCTGAAAAAATGTTCATAACCCGTTTTATCTTCTTCTTCTTCTTCTTCTTCTTCTTCTTCTTCTTCTTCTTCTTCTTTATTCCATGTCTATTTAGTTAATATCTACCCTCATTGTTTAGGCCAATGGACACCGGGTAATGACAGTGTCACCACGCTATGACCAGTACAAAGATGCTTGGGATACTGGTGTACTTACTCAGGTAAGCTCTTGCAGTAATTATATGTTTTTTGAGATTTACTTTCTTAGGTAAACAGTGCTTGGGATTTGTTCTCTAAGGAGAAGCTTTCCTATTTCAGATCAAAGTTGGTGATAGAATCGAGACTGTTCGCTTCTTCCATTGCTACAAACGTGGAGTTGATCGTGTTTTTGTGGATCATCCATCATTCTTAGAGAAGGTTAGTATTTTTCCGAATCTTCATTCTCGGGTTCAAAGAACTTTGATTTTATGAGATATCTGTTGAACTTTAATGGGAAACATAATTGCAACTCTGATACTTCTATTTTTTATTCAAAAGGTTTGGGGAAAAACTGGATCAAAAATCTATGGACCTAAGACAGGAGACGATTACAAGGACAACCAACTCCGATTCAGCTTGTTATGCCAGGTAAGTCATCTTATACTCAAATATCATGTATGGTTTTCATCAAGCAGCCTCTTAATGGAAGGAAAATTAGGAACATGGTTGCCTATCTTATGTAGTGGGGCATTAATAACATGTCTCAAAGTGCATGTAAAATAAAAACTATTATCTCAGATTTTTTCAAAACAAAATAAGAATTCTCTTAATTGGAACACCTACCAGTGAAGGTCAGGGGTTTTAAATTATTTTGGCATATATCAGCTCACACCTCTTTTCCTTTCCCTTTTGTCCCATCCACTCCTTTAAGGGTTGCATTCGTGCTGAGTGCTCGACACGCCTTCTATCATTCACTTTAACATAATATTATATAAAGAACTAATATTTTAACATTATTTTATCATTTCGTGTATATATATGATAACTAAATTGAAACTCACCAGAGTCGGTTTCAATTTTTCTTGGAATTTATTGGTCCAATGTTGACCCGATTAGCGTTTTTACCTTCTTCCGGAGTTCCTTTGGTCCTGTCTGTCTATTTACCCTTTAGATCATCACATGATTTTTCTCCAAGTTTGTGGACATTAGCCTTCTTTGACGTGTTCATTTATTTTCCTCCCTCTCTTCCATTTTTTTCTCCCTGGCCTCATTCTACAAGAAGTTGTTTCATTGATCGTTAGGCATTTGAATATTTGGGGGAACTCTTTCTTTAACCTCCAAAATATTAGAACTTGATGTCTCTTTGTGGAAAAAAATTGTATGAAGGTTCTTCTAATAAGTTTAATATGCCTATTTCACTCCCCACTCTAAAGAAAGGCTCCCCTCTTGCTTCGCCAGTTGGTAAAGTAACGATATCGACTTCATAGAGTGACGACAGGAGAATATCTAGCTAAAGCTATTTTAAACGAGACAAAAAAGGGGGGGTTAAAGACCACTCAATAAATGAAATTGAAATTGCTTAAAGATTTTCCTTTGAGCTATTTTGAAAAAAAATTCAACTTGAGTTATGAGTACAAATGATTTTTTTTTTCAAGAAGGAAGAAGAAAAATGAGTTAGAGGTGTGAAGTGGGAGAGAAGGGATGTCATAATTGGGGTTTTTAATAAGACGACCTTTTGATTTTTCATTTTTTTTCTTTTTCCTATTGAAAAAGTAATAAGGATGGGAGGTGTTAAGCTTTTTATCATCCTGACGTCGAGCTATTTTTCCGCAGGACCTCCCCTACAGTATCGTCACCGCAGTAGAGTTTAACCACCAAGTTCGGGATGGATTGGTGTGGTTCCTCTACACCTAGGACACCAGAATATCGAACCATGAACGAAGAAAGGCATGAGAGAAAAGCATATTGGCTAGTGATTGTGGCGTTGGAGGACCTTAACCCTTTCTTCTTATTAGTAAGATAGGTTGTCTTGGTTCCGTAACATGGATCATTTCAAACCTGGCTTTTCATGAATATTGAACCCCATCCACTAGATTTGAGTGCGCTGAATAATTCTCCCCGTTGAGTACGAAAGGCCCACCCCAAAAAGCGAATAGTCCTTTGTTTTTCGCGGGTATCGCCACGCGGCTTAACCCCGATCACCCCCTCAGGAAGAGGAGGCAATAATAGAGCACCCAAGAGGAGGCAATAATAGAGCGCCCAAGCGAAGCGTCAATTCTGCCTTGTTGTGATAGGGAGTACTCCCCTAACTGAGGGACCTTCTCGAGCACAGGATAGGTAATTGAGAGATAGAGCTAGCCTATTCGTTATGGGGAATCAATGCTCCGGGCCGAATAGAGCTTACCTACGGCACCTGGCTTTCTCCGGCGCATATTAGCTTAGCTGCGCTTAATAGGCCGGTTTGACTTCCTCTCTGGCGGGGTTGGGTTTGGTTCCTTACCTTACCCCGCTACACTCTCACTCCAAGCTACGCCTGCTGAGCAAGATGCATTGCGATTTCCTATTTTTATTGATAAGGGGACGCACCGGAGTATGACCCGGGACGGGAAGAGAAAGACAAACCTTCCTGTTGATGTGAGCTCTTGGGGAAGATCAGTCTGTTATTCCTAGAGTAACTTTTATCCGTTGAGCGACGGCCCTTCCACTCGGCACCGTCGGATCACTAAGGCCGACTTTCGTCCCTGCTCGACGGGTGGGTCTTGCAGTCAAGCTCCCAAGTAGGATTCGAACCTACGACCAATCGGTTAACAGCTGACCGCTCTACCACTGAGCTAGTGAGGAACAACGAGAGATTAGATCTCATAGAGTTCAATTCCCGTTCTCAACCCATGACCAATATGAGCTCGAAGCTTCGAAGCAGATGGGAATTTAAAAGTCTTACAAAGTTGATCCATCCTTTATGGCAGGATCAACCTTCTTCCAGTTGTTTGACCCCCGAGGCCCAAAGTCATCTTTCTGAGGGTACGGGCTTTAAAAAGATGGACGTTAGGTTTTATACTAGTAGGATTATTCACGATCACGGAGAACCCAATGGGAATATTATCATTAGTTTGGAATTCCTCGGTAGCGGGAGGTGGCGGGGTTTGTTGAGTTTGATGACTCGAAGATGGAGTGGTAGATGGGATTTACGGTGGAGTAGAGTATTGATAACCCGTAGGTGATGAGAATTGAGGTTGGGGTGAAGAAGAGCGCGAATTGGCAATGTTTCATTATTTGGTATGCTTACATGTAAGCAGAAATCAATCCCTCTTATTCCATTGAGCATGCAGAACTGCTCTTTATATGTTATATGTAAGAGTGATTGATAAGTTGCCTGGTGTTTAACATGCTAAAAAAAATTTCACATGCTCATATCGTGTACGTGTGATCGACACTAGTACACTTGTGTAATGTAATGCTTTCAGACTAGCAACCATTTAGAGGATGTATATAATGTTCTTCCGCCACACGTGATGTCCATCTATTCCAAGTTTTAACCTGATCATAACGCTTGCATTTATTTATGCTGCTGACAGGCAGCTCTAGTGGCACCAAGAATTTTGAATTTGAACAACAATAAATATTTTTCGGGATCATATGGTATGCACACTTGTCTCAGTTAAAGGATTTAGTTTTCATTATTTTAATATAGGACATCATTAATAGCATCTGATTTGCTGCACTTATGCAGGGGAGGATGTTGTCTTCATTGCCAATGATTGGCACACCGCTCTTCTTCCATGCTACCTGAAATCTATCTATAAAAGAAACGGAATTTACAAAAAAGCCAAGGTAAGATGTTGATTTGAATCTGCTTCGAAGAGCTTCATGAAGAATGTGACCAACAAAGTACGGGCGATTTTAAATGTGACACGTGTAAATAAATGATGGCAGGTCGTTTTCTGCATTCACAACATTGCCTACCAAGGCAGATTTGCCTTTTCTGACTTCTCACTTCTCAACCTACCTGGTGAATTTAAGAGCTCTTTAGATTTTATTGACGGGTACAAGTTTCTAAGCAATTAAATTTTGGAATATTATTTGTTGTTCACGATGTTTCAATTGTCATGGAATTCACCGCATGTTGCTCTTGTCAACATATGCAATTCTGCAAATGTTGCAGGTACACCAAGCCTGTGAAGGGAAGGAAAGTTAACTGGATGAAGGCTGGGATATTAGAATCAGACAGGGTCTTAACTGTGAGCCCATACTATGCTCAGGAACTTGTTTCTGGCATTGACAAAGGTGTAGAATTGGATAACTTCATTCGTAAGACTGGCATAACTGGCATTGTCAATGGTATGGATACCCAAGAATGGAATCCATATACGGATAAGTACGTTGGAGTCAAATATGATATCACAACCGTAAGATTCTCATACATCCTTATTTTTTTGTTTTTGTTTTTAACTTTCACCCTCACTTTTGCGTTGACTTCTCTGAAATTTTGAGATACACCCTACAGTGTTGCTGAATCCGTGTTAATTTCGGGATCCTTTTTATTTTCATCACCACTTTTGTTCCAACTTTTGCATTCCCCTTCCTCCACTTTTCTGATGATTTGAGATATAATGTCAAAAGCATTGTTAAAACTTGTAGTGTCAGTGTAAGTGGGTCTTTTACACTTCGTAAACTTTGCAACTTTTGCTTTCTTCCGTCCTCCACTTCTCTTAAAAATATAGATATACCGTCAAAAGCATCATGGGAACTCATCAAGTTTCAATTTTAGAGGGACTTTCTGTGCTTTAGCGATGCTTCTGAGGATTTATCTCAAATATTCAGAAAGTGGTGGAAAAGGAAATCGTCAGAACAAAAGTGGGGTTGAAAGTCAAAATGACCCTTTATTTTTCTTTTAATTACAAAAACTTTCCTGGACTGAACACATGTTCGCATTGAAATGACATTTTAGGCTCTGGATGCAAAACCTCTGTTGAAAGAAGCTCTTCAAGCAGAAGTAGGATTGCCTGTGAACAGGAATATTCCTCTAATTGGTTTCATCGGAAGACTGGAAGAGCAGAAAGGCTCGGATATTCTTGCAGCTGCCATCCCGAAATTCATCGACCAGAATGTTCAGATAGTAGTACTTGTAAGCATTAACCATAATCTTTTTCTTCCCTATTGTAAGCGCTACAAGATCGATTAACATGAATTGCACTGATGAGATCCTTTTTTATCAGGGAACTGGCAAAAAATATATGGAGAAGCAGCTTGAACAGCTTGAGATATTGTATCCTGATAAGGCTAGAGGAGTGGCAAAATTCAATGTTCCCCTCGCCCACATGATTATTGCTGGGGCCGATTTTATGATGATCCCAAGTAGATTTGAGCCGTGTGGTCTCATTCAGTTGCATGCCATGCGATATGGAACAGTAAATCTACTTTCTTTACTACCCTCGATTAATAATGCTTAATTAATGAATAATTATTTTCCCAAAATTGATCCTCCACTCCTGTTGGGAAAACTGCTTTGGAACAGGTGCCTATTGTTGCCTCGACTGGTGGACTTGTTGACACTGTCAAAGAAGGCTACACAGGGTTCCAAATGGGAGATTTCAACGTTGAAGTATGTATCTGATGGAATTGTTCTACAAATTCTTTTAATATTCTTCTCTGGAGAATATCTCTATCACATCCCTGAAAACTGATAAATCGTGCTCATTGGTTGTGATTAGTGTGATGCTGTTGACCCAGTTGACGTAACTAAAATTGTGACGACTGTAGTGAGAGCCCTAGCAACATATGGTACCCTTGCCTTGAGAGAGATGATCAAGAATTGCATGTCTCAGGACCTTTCCTGGAAGGTAGGCATATAAACGGAGCTCCATTACAGATTCATTAAGTATTCCAAGAACTTGTAAAAGAGCACAGAATAAGCTAAAAATGTTCTTTTTAACAATGTTATTAAGCTATATTGGTTGGCACTATTTGCAGGGGCCTGCCAAGAAATGGGAAAAGATGCTACTGAGTTTGGGGGTTGATGGTAGTGAAACTGGAACTGATGGGGAGGAGATTGAACCACTAGCCAAGGAGAATGTTGCCACTCCATGAGGGTTAAAATATGGTATCAGCTTTGATTGAACAGCAGTTGACTTCCGAATTGTCTTGGTCTCTTACTAAAAGAGATGAAAACTCAAGGACGATTATGCGTGGATCGATTATGAAGCTTTTGACAAGATAGTGGTAACTAATAAATTCTCGTTTATGTCGAGGCATGCAAGAATGTGTTTTATTTTTTTCTGAAACAAGAATGTGTCTTCTTAAGCAGCGTGTAATGTAAATAAATGCGCAAGTAAATAATGAGTGATCTTATTCACACCCCATAATACTATGAAGCTTTATAAATTTAAGACCTGTTATAATTTGTATTTTGAAAATAGGACAATAAATATTATATTTATAGTTTTAATCCCTATTTTCAAATTAATGTCGTTGGTGCGAACTCATGGTCATAGTCATAAAACGCTAACCAATCACAGCATGCCATGTGTTCCTTTAATTTAAAAATAGAGATTAAAAATAAAAATAAAATATTTATTATCCTATATCCATAATCACTATTATTTTAAATTTTAAAAAGGGTCAATTATTAAATAGTCCCTACTATAAATATATATTTTTTAAAAAGGACACATATTTTTAGTTTAACCCATTTAGTCCCTCAAGCAATCAATATCCTCTTATTTTTAGAGGTCCGCGCCAGCGGCACTCCCTCTTCAAAATATGTGGCAAAGGACTTTTTGAGGCAAAATAAAAAAGTTTGGACTAAAAGAGTATTAAAAAATGTCCGAGGGACTATTTAGTATATGTCCCTTTTAAAATTACATAATCTATCGTACTATTTACACCCCTGGATTCTAAACTCGACACATTTAAATGATACTATTGAAAAAGAAAAAAGTATCCCATTTGCACCCGCACGGCTTGTGGAAAAGAATTTTGCACAGAATTTGGACTGTAGCAATCCGTAATAAGCAACAGAAATCAACTAACAACCAACAATACATCGTTGGGAAACAAATCGAAGTAAATCATCAACTAACAAAATAGTTTTAAACAGACAAATCAAAACAGAGTAAGAAAAAAAACTATTATCCCAAACTCAACTTCTGCCCATCAAATAACAACAGATTACTATAGGATTTTTCACAGTTTTGTGATAATTGGCATTAACTTTTGCCTCAATGCCATAAAAGTGGCACTCCATTAAACAACCTTAATTTCATTCCCAAGAAATTGTGCCGATGGCTATTGAAAGAAAAGTAGTGTCTAAACAAAAACACCCTAAATAATGTAGTCCGTGGGAGATTTCTTATTTAGATGGGAGTCTCTCCGGCTATATGAAATCTTCGGTTAAATTGATGAGAGCATCTCCAATGCAATTATAAATTGATTTTTATGTGACTATAAAAATTGGAAAATGTGTATCTTATGCGACATAAAAATTTATATGTAGACATTATAAATAAAAAATCATTTCTAATGTAAATGTTTAAAAGTAAACTTGAGTGACACATGTAAATAATTGATTTGTTCTATAAAATGTGAAGAGAGAATGAAAATGACAAAATGGAGAGAGAAATATTTTGATTGGTTAGTTTTGCTCTTCATAATATGAAAGAGAGCATCTACGTCTAGAGGGGTCTACTTCACATTATAAATATTAAATAATATCGCATCAACTCCATATTCATTCTAGAAGATTGTATTGGAGATTGTTTTTTTAACTCATAGTCTATAAATCCTACTTTAACACCTCATATTCTCCCACTCCACATTAGCATTATTAGCATTGGAGATGCACTGTCAACCCGAGTAAAACTTTAGCATATCTGTATGAATATGGTATCTAAGAATCTTATAACTATTTCCATTGCTTCTTTTCGCCGGGTGTACATAAATTGAAAGCCTCAGAAAGTTTCGAAGCTCTATCCTCATTTCTTGGCCACCTGTAATGGATATATTAAAAGAAAAAGAACCCTATTTCAAAATATAAGGCTCATTTTAGTTTTGTATTCAAAAAATTCCATTTAAACACTCTTTTTAAATATAATTTTAAAATTCAATTTTCTGTGTTTATAAATATTGGTGAGCGTTTGATAAATTTATTTTTAAATACAGTTTTTTTTTAAATTTTGATAAAATTGGTAAACACACACACACACACACATATTGCATTATAATTCACAATAAAATTATACACATACATGAATTAATAATATTTTTTAATACATATGTATTATAAGCATATTTTATATTATTTCATGCAATAATAATACGTGTATAAAACTATATATAAGTATAACGTATCGATTGATAATATTATTTAACATATGGATCTTAATATATTATATAATTTAATAAAATATAAATATATGTAATTTTGTGTACATGTATATATATATATATATTTTTTATTTATTAGAATTACGAACATATTAATGTATTATGTATGTGTATTACATATTAAGGTATAAATGTATTAAAATATTAAAAATGAATAATTCTGAGTTAAAAAATAAAAAATAGAATTTATAAAAAACCCTTTTGCTGTTTTCTGAAAAACTTGATTATAACACAGAATGCTATAATTCAGTATTTAAGCACATGTGTGCCAAACTATTTTTTTTATCAGAATTGTATTTAAACATAGAAAGCAAAATTATAGTTGCAAACCAAACAGAATTATAAACCTTCTAAACGTATTATTTTTACTTTATTGCAATCAAATAAACATAAATTAGACTATTGAGTTCATTTTTTCAAAAATATACAAAATGTTAAAAATATATGGGGCATATACCAAATAGCCCCTCAAACATTTTTTTAATACACGATTAGTCCAGGCCTTTTTATTTTGTTTTAAAAAGTCCCTCACGGCATAAAAACACTCAAAGGAGCTCCATTGAGGTTCGTCGGAGCTCCGACAGTTGGGGGGAGAATGCAACTAGCATGGTCATTTAAAAATAAGATAATATTTGTTAAATGGTGAGAAAAATAAGGTACGAATTCTCTGAAACCACTTTGAGAGAGTGGAAGACACTTATACCACTATGAGAATGTGGAAACAAATATGCACAACAAAAGTCCCCATTTGAGAATGGGCAATTAATTTTATCTTTTTATCCTACGCATACATCTACATGATAAAACAGATAAATTAAACCAACCATTCAACTAAGGCAAGCTTTACGGAAAGAACCCCTTTCGGGTAAAACATTTTTTCAGTACTTCAGAAATATTACAAGACATTCGACTTACATTACTACTTGATAGCCGTCACAAGTATAACATGTTAATCTTCGTAAATCTCTAAAGAACAACTATGATTCTCGCAAGAATCAAAAGACTGCAGTCCTCCCTCTTCAGCCTCAGTCGTTGTCTTCAGTAGTGAGTTCACATAAGTATCATAAGCCATCCTTGGAGATACCTTCTCCACAAAGGTGTATAAAAGAATATAAAACTTTCTAGGATTTAAACGAATTCACAAAACTTAATATTAAGTATGTTTGTTTGTGAATTAAACAGTGTTTATAACACAAAAATTGAAGAACTTTCGCAAAAGTTATGCAGAAACAAATCTGAAAAAAGTCTTAAACAATCTTAACACGAAACAAGTATTTATAGGATGCTCACAAATTTCAAGGCAGTGGTGTCGTTCGAATGAAAATGTAATGTCGTTCGAACGAAAATGTAATGTCGTTCAAAAGAGTTGGTGATCTCGTTCGAACAAGAGCTCGGTTCGCTTCTAACGACCTCCAATAAACTTATATAGTAAGCACTCGTTTGCGTCTCGTTTTAAGAACACTTTGAACGACCTTCTAACGGCATGTCATTCGTTTGAACGAGATGCCCATCTCGTCATCTCGTTCAAATGAGATTTAAATATAAAATTAATTTTTCTTTTCGAAATAAAAAATCTCTTATTCATTTTTTACAAAATAAACATCCCAATCATAAGATTTATAAATTCATTTAAACTCTAATTTATTTTATACCTTTACGAGATGTTAGGAAGTCTTTAAACTTGGAGATGCTGGAGTTCGGCTCGTCTTGACGGTGCGTGATGATTTGTTACAGGATACGACAAACTAGTCTAAAACTATGCTATGAAGAGTGTTGAAAAAATTATTCTTACAAATGGGTGTATAAAGGACTTTTTGGAACAAAACAGAAAGGCTTGGACTAAATGTGTATTAAAAAATGTTTGAGGGACTTTTTGGTAATTGATCCAAAATATATTCTAAACATTTTCTTTTTACTTTATCACATAAATCACATTATTTAGTTTGATTTTTCAAAAATAAACGAAGTGGAAAAATGAAAGAAAAATTCAGTAAAGAATAATTAGTGATTTAAAATAAGAACAATTGCAATATATCCAATAACAAATGCATGACATAATTATGAATTTTCGCATTATAGAACTCAACCCAAATATTTTTTTAATTAAAATGTAAACTCGGTACGTGTATCATAGATGACATAAGATAACACGGTTGGTCATGTCGATAGACATGGTTTTTTTTATTGTAAATATATGGCTTCCCACTTCTACATTAACGAGCTTTGAAAGGCCAAAATGTTATAGATAATTAGTTGGTTAAAAATTGAGCATCGAGAACCATCTGAGAATGATTGGGTGTTTTTTCTCCAGCAATGTTCAAGTAATGTCCTATAATCTCGATCCTATGAGAGTGTATCTATTTTTCATACTTAAATTATAATTATAAGGAATGGACGTTATTTGATAAACGCATCAAACTGCTATTTCTCTTTCTCCCTGTCTTTTCCACCTACAAAATTTTATGAACATCATTGTATTAGAATATCAATCCTACATGTGGATAACAACATAATTATACAAAAGTCTGTAACTATATTTAAAGATCTTATTTCACATTCGTCGAAAATTAAAAGCATAAGCACAATGAGAAGCATATAGTGGGTACAACGAAAACTTCATTATTAATCATAATTTTAATGGACATGTTCAAACTTGTTGATATATGTTAGAAAAATATTAAAACTGTGAAAATAGAATTCTACCCACTTTATATATTAAAAAGTTCAAAAGATCAAAACTAATAATCATAATATTTATCTAAGACCCTTATAAAGAAACAACACCCTCCTACGTGGGATTCAAAATGGAACTGACCTAATAGTTTAAAATACCATCCAAATTACTATTAGAAATTTATTAAAGGAATAGTAAAAAAATTAATGAATCCAAGTTACTGCAAGGCACGTTCTATAAATGTTATCTTTTAGGCAATCTTTCTCCCCTTCCGGATGAAAACCCCGAGTACACAACTTAGTTTATAATAGAAATTTACCTTCAGGATACAATGAAGTGATGTTACCTATTTTATGCAAACAATCAACGGTTCGATCAAATAAAAAACACTCTGAAATATTACCCTATTAATGCCAAAAGGTAGAGTGCAGAGAAAGGAGAATAGAATAATTTTCGGTGTCCAGAGGCCTGAAATTCATTTCATAGCCATTTTAGTGGTTGTTCATGAAAAGTTACCTCCTTTAGTTGTGAAAATCCGGAGCCGATGGATCGTGTCTTTTCAAAATCTATTTTATCGTACGATTCAAATTTTGCGTCTCATCGTAAACGAATGGACGCACCACCTATATGAATTGTCACTGGTAAATCAAACGATTCAGATCAACTTGCTTGGGTTTCAACATCATTTGATTAGATCAATTAATCACAATTGTCGATCTAGTTGACTTTAACAAGACTTTAGGCTCCCACACTCCGAGCGACGATACGCACATGCACCGTCAAAGCACCTAACTTTGGCACAATGCATGTCGCATATTGCAATTGGTGGTACTTTTCACCACCGCGAAGCACCATATCATAGCCTATTTGACTATAAGACTAATAGTCATCTTTTGTCTTTTAATCATATAATTCTTCATTTTCTTGTAAATCTTCTATGTGCAACTTTGAAACTACACCCACCTCGTTTACACACATTTTCTTTAGCTCCTAATATAAAATCCCTCTCCCCCCCCAAAAAAAAAAATTCAAATAATATTAATACCCAAAATAAAAACTCACTTAAACAATATTAATACCCAAAATAAAAACTCACTTAAACAATATTAATACCCAAAATAAAAACTCACTTACACAATATTAATACCCATATATTTTTAAAATTCGAACAAGTACAATACGACATAATCGAAGCTAAAAAGACAAAAAATAACATAGTGGAACAACAGAAAAATCGATATATCAATTGAAAAATTCTTATCACATAAAAACATCATCATGTCATAACACTTAGTGGATTTATTAGTCTTAATAAAAATAAATTGGAAACCAAATATACCAATCTTATATATAAATTTTTTAAAACGAAGAAAAAAATTCACATGGACAATACAATACACAATATACCCAAAGAAATAATTAAACAATTCTACTTTGGTTTATCTCCTGCCTCATAAGGCTACCATCCTTTTATTTGATTTCGTTGATGGGTTTGTGGAATCGCACGCAAAGATCGGTCGTTGGGTGCAAGATGGTTATGGATGTTATTTCTAATTTGGTGAGACTTCTAACATCTTTATGATCAATTCACAAATAAAGAAAACAATAAGAGATTGGGAATATAAAGTTCATGTATAATAACACATTTAATTGCCTCCATAATTTGGTGGTGTAATCCCTAATATGAAAAAGGCAAAGAAATGAGAATGAGTAAGAAAAAATTGAAGAGGAAAAGATTAATATAATAATGATTTTTTTACCTTACAAAAACTTCCGAGTGAGGAAGATAAACGTTGGTTTGTTAGAGAAATAAAAAATGCCAAATGGAATTAAAGAAATAGAAGGTAGATGCGGGGGCAATAGGGGAGAAATTGAAAAGGCATGATGAAATTAAATAAAGAAAGAAAGTAAGAGAGGGGATGTAAAGACTCACGGTTAATAAGTGGGTAAATATTTAAGACCTTTCCAATTACTTTTGGGATGACAAAAGATCAATTAAAAGGCTACGGTTTAAAGGAAAAGTAAGGTGGGGTGCCACGTGGAGCACTGCATGGGTAGGAAATTTTTTACAGTATTCCATTTTATAGTGATAATATAGATAACAATCACAAATGATATGATGATGAAATGAATGTTATGCAATGTATTATAATAATATGATGATGTATAATACTTTATTGTTATGCCACATTATTTGTTGGATGATTTGAGAATGTATTTGATATTCATGTCGTTAAACAATTCAAAACATGTGACATAATCTTTTCCCATCCCATCTTTAGCCTCTCTCTCTCTCTCTCTCTCTCTCTCTCTCTCTCTATCTATATATATATATATATATATATATATCATGCGCGCGTGCATAAAAGGATAAGAAATACATCATCACAAAATCCATTATATAATCATGCATTGGGAACCAATATCTTTTATATATCCCTTTTGTTTAAATGGAAACTTTTAGTTTTTTTACTACTCTTGCTTGTATTTCAAATAACCAAAAAACATAGCCATCAAAACAATTAAATTATTCTCAATTTTTTTTACTAAAAGGGCCTTATGGGCTCTATCATGTTACCTTGTGTTTTCCATACCTATTGTTGAAAAAGCTTACTGAACATAGTTCATATTACTACACTTACAATACACATGGACAATGCCACTGACCAAAAATTAGTTCAAACTGTATAGACTTCTTTTTCAAGATTCAAACCCTTAAACCCGAACAATCTCTTAAGACACTAGAAAAAAGTTTTCTCATTCCATCTAAATCCATCCTCTGTCATACAACGAAACAATCCGATTAACTCCTCCTCATAGCCATTTTGTGCATACCCCTAAATCAATGTATTCTAAGAAATTATATCATTTAACTGAGGTTTGGCCCAAAAGGATTTCTAGTCGTATCCTACTGACCTTCTCTACAAACAAGCTACAACCATTTCACTTTCGAAACCAAATAAACCTATATTCTAACGAAGGAGGAGGATGAAGTTTTAGGGTTTGATAAAAAAAACAGGGTTTTGATTTTGGGAGTAATGATAGCTGAGAGGGGTATTTTTTATTTTTATCAAAAATTTGATTTGGAGATTATATATAATTAGGATATAAGGATATTTTAATATAGTTGTAACAGTGTTAAAAATTTGAAGGTAATTATGAAAGTGGGAGTTAAGTCAATTAAAAAATTAAGAACATGGGGTTATGTAAAAAAACCAAAGATTGTATACTTTATATCCTCTACACTCCTTCTTCTTTTCCTTCAGATTTATATGGTATTTTCCTATATTTTTATTATATTTCCCTTGTATGTTTTCTTTTTCCAACAAATGAACGATACCAATGCTATCACTATTTGGTCAACTGCCGTTGGTTAGAGTCACAGGGAAGTGGTCGAAATGGATTACACTATTGCGTTGTATAATTTGCCATTTTGAGTTTGATTTACAAGGCAAATGAGATATGATTGATATTTAATTGGGAATATAAATTTACAATGTGAGAAGTTACGGAACTATTTAGTTGTGAAAAACAGTGTTGTTTTCCAGAAAAAAATTTCCAAAATTTTTCCACAAAAGTGAAAAATTAGAAAATGCATTCAAGTTTGATATTTTTCCAAAGAAGAATATTGAAATACAGTTTTCCAAATTTTCTAGAAATGGGATAACAAATTTAGCAAGTTTTCCACCAATTTTTAGTATCCCCAAAACTACCTATTAACCTTAGATTTTCTATAACTTAATCTAGATCCTTAACCTTTTTGGTAAATTACACGGTAAATTATATATGGGACTTTTATAGCTATGATGATTTTTTTTGTTTTATCTTTCACTATTAAGACACTTTTTTAATTGTACCGCAATTTTGTTGGTTAAAGAATGAAGAATTCTCACTAATCATTTTATATTCCCTTTTTGAAAATATTATTTCCCTGGCATACTGAAGTAGGGATGGCAATGGGTCAGTTTTGGAAAGGGTTTGCCAAAAATCGAACCTTCCCAGAGAATTTTTTTTAACCCACCTCGTGACCCATGAGGGATTTTATTTAACCCTCCTCGTCCCCAGTTAAGTGTAAACCTCATAAACCTACCTGCACCCACCCCTCCCTGTTGGTCAAAAACCTGCTTGGGGTGAGTTAAAACATGCATGTTAAACCCTCATATCGCACACGTAACTTATATATATATATATAAGGTACTGGTGTAAATAATATATTAAATAAGGGTATTTAAGTAAATATAAGAAATAAACGGGGAAGGCTGGTTATGCTTATATATAATAAACCCGCCCCATTCAATTAACGGATTTTTTAAAAACCCATAAACGCCCCATTTATTTTAAACAAGTTCTTAACCGCCCTACTTATTTTAAACAATTTCTTAACCCACTTCATTAGGGGCGGGGTGGAAACCTAATGGATCGGGTTAAATTGCCATCCCTGAAGACCCCAATAAAACTTCAACTGACCACTTGAAAGTTGAATTTATAATGGAGGAATTTCTTTTTACTTCACATGGTGATGGTTTGTATAGTTTACTTACGTTCTCTATCATTATATAGTATGATGTGGGAAAATGTGAGTTTCATGTAAATTGTTTAGGTAAATTTCAAAGAAGACAATTACAAGTTGTTAACATTTTATTGTTTATTCGTTAATGATTTTCCGTCCTTATAGAAAGTATGGTTGAATTATTCTTTCATTCTCAGTTTTCTTTAATTTCCTCTATTAAACTTTTACTGTGTTGATTCATTACAATGGACTATTGAAAATACAAGCTCCCACGGTCCTACCCAGCCCCCGCCACCTAAAAAAACTATACTTGATTAATGGTGTGTAAAAACAAACTTAAGTGTCCAATAAGAATAGACATACACTAATAGATTTGCAATTTATGTTAGCAATTAATGACTTTATCTAATTAGTTCATTGATATATTTGAATAAAGTTAAAGATTCACCTCTCAAAATATATTTACGTTGCACATAGTTTAAAAATTCATCACTTATTATAGAAATAATAATTACGTTCCCCTTAACATTATATTTCATGTAAGATTGTATATAAGGAAATATATGTCTTCCTCTCAGCCCACCTATATGTTCATTTAAAAAGGATCTCAAGAGTTGGTTATCCCTCTTTAGTGATGAAAGTCTTTAGATATTTTTAGGGGGTGATAAGTATGAAATATGTAACCACGAATTGTCTTAAGTACTTAATGTGAAGTTTATGTGGTACCATTAATATGGGTTAATTGTAGGCATGTAATGAGCATTACTTAATATATAACTATGTAATCTTCCTAGAGGCGATCAATGATTTCTCCTTAGCATGAAACATGTGGGACTAAAAAATCCATCTTAAAACATGTTTAGTATAAGGTCCTTTTTAATAAAAAATTTGTTCGTAACTTAGTAAAATACTCTTGAACTATGCACAACATGTGACTTAAAAATCGACAACTCAAATAAATAACAAGATACAGCTTTTTACCATAACAAAACTTTTATTCTCTATAAGTTAATTGAATTTTAAAAAATCATAAGTAATTGAAAAAACAAAAAAGAGTTCTCCATTATTATACCTTGAAATTTTACAACACAACCATTTTCATACAAAATGTGAGAAGATCCTTTTGAAGATTGAAATGTAAGTTATTAATATATTTGTCATTCTCATATTTATTGTGTTCATATTCTGCTGATATAAAAATAGTAATTCCTTATTTTTCATCTGAGTAAATGGGAAGGATAACCATAAGTGAAAACATTGTTTCTAAGGAAGATTTTAGAGAGAAACGATCCGTTGATAATAGAAAATCTGAGAAATGGTAAATGAAGTGATCAAATTGTTTATCATATTTTTTTCATATGAAATTATATTCAGCTCCACTTTAAGAAAATATTTAATATATTTATAATAATTAATGTTTGTAATGTCCTGATATTTCTATATAGATATAGAAAACACAGTATATTGTGATCCATATTTTTTCACAATAAAACATATTTATCAATGTTATATCGAAGAGTGGAATTGCAACGTGATTAGCATTATAAAATGCAAAATAATTTTAGGATCAAATAATGATGTAATTAGCATTCTGATATAATATGTAATAGATGGGAAAATCAAATAATAAAGACCTCAGAATTGTCTACCATTCAACATTGATTGGGACAAATCTTACCCATAAACACAAATTTCCTCTACAACATACACCATTCCATTAGATTTTCAAGGCTATATGGGAGGGAAGAACAACAGTTCAATCACCGAAGAAGTAAAATGAAGATATATATATATATATATATATATATATATATATATATATATACGCACATCAGTTAATTTAGACATATAACGATAAGAGAAATAGGTTTGTGATTTCCAATTCTACTCTGAAATTTAAGATCCATCACATAAACAAATTATTTGGGATTGATTGTGTGGAAAAGAGAGTATGGGAGATTGCAGATATTTATCCAAGAAAAATAATAATGAGTTTGTGAAGAAATGATTTGTCAATTAGAAAAGGGTAACACATTCATATATTAAGTGAAGATTGAAAAAATAATAAATTGAAATGTCAAAGATGACATTGAGGATGTTAGAGGTTATTGACAACCTATCTGATAGGTACTATCCTGTTTGCAACATCAATGAATAAAAGTTGGATGGGACTTTGGTGCGATGGCAAGTGCCCTATCCCAAGATACATTTGATCTCGTGTTCGAGACATGGGAACAGCCTCTCCATATATGGAGATAAGTCTAGACGACATCCACCTCTCCCAGACCATATAGTTAAGCGGGAGCCTTGTACACGAGGTATGAACTTTTTTATAACTCAGCAAAAGAGATGACTGATTTTATGATGGAATCGTTTGGAGCTGAAAATCAACACCCAAAAAGGGTTAAAGGTTTCCCTACTACAATGATTGTATGAAATTATGAGCATTTGTTATTTTTGCAACCTTAATTGGTTTAAATATAAATTTTACTAGTATAATTTATATATTTCAGTACTCGTTGTGTGAGAAAACTACTATCATAAAAGCAACATCGTCATCAGAAGAATCACACTTTCTGAAGTGATCTCTAGAACTTATTCCCATCAGTTTGAAGAAAAGTGAAGGTCAAATTAGACTTATTTTACTGGAACAGGTGCCTAAAACCTAACATTCATATTTCCCGGTACTATTTTGCATTATGATTTCGTAATATTATTTTCATTGTGATTTCGCGCTGTTGTTTTGCATTGGAACAATTCAAAACAACTAAAAATTATTAATATGAATAATGGAATAAAAAAAGAAGAAATTTAATCTTGTTGAAGCTAAAGCTAATGTTGAGGTTTAATCAATAAATCTTAGCTCAATTCTAAATGTTATTTTTGCAGTTTTATTTTGCATTGTGATTTTGCACTTATATTTCATAGTGTGACTTTTGCAATGATTTCTTGCAATAACTGAAATATTTTTATATGAATTATGTAGTTGAAGAGGAAGAAATCAAAGACTGTCAAAACTGAAGTTGAAAATGGATAAGAGGTATAGGATGAAACCAAGGTTGAAGTTGTGGCAAAAAATTATGATGGAGAGGGGGGTGAAATGGATTATGATCAAAACCGAAACATTATTTTAAAGTAACACATAAGTCAATTGGAGAGTTATGTGATATCATTAAAAAGAGTATGCCATAACTTTCTGTCGAGAAGACATACATGGAGCAGTTGAATATATAACAGAATTGTCAATGGGAGGCAAAAAAAAATTTGAGGACTAATGTTTTGTATACCCAACTAACAATTGATGATAACAAAAACAATAAAAGGCAGCGTTTAAACTTTAAATAAAATATAAAGAGATGGAAAAGGATTTGGAAATGGAGGTTGAAAATGTAACAAGTGAGTGCGGTCGTTTTAGGACAAACAACAATGAACATAGATTGTAGTACAAAGAAAATATCAACATAATAAAAAAATTTTAAATGTATAAATTCTTATCTATTGAAATATTTAAGAAATTTGCAGCAGAAATGAAAGAGAAAAAGTCCAAACAATCAGTTGGGGAGACCCAAAAAATGAGATAATTGGAATATTAGAAGCAAAACTTATCCATAACAAATATAGTAGCGCAAAAGATGAAGAATCCAATGTAAATAAATTGAAGGAAAGAAGATGAATATGAGGAAAGATTTCAAAACTTAGGAAAGCATAGGAAATGAGAAATTACTTTGTATGGATATGAAATAAAAGAATCCATAGGAGAGAAGGTTAACAATGTAGAAAAAATGAAAGATAAGGAGCATTTATTAGAAAAGGTTGAACAAACAATAATAAGAAGGGATATTCAACTAAAAGATATTGGAGTCGTGTTAAAGGAAAAACTGTAAAAAGTTTAATCATTGAGGACAATAAGTACTGACAATATGACTAATGCTAATGTCATCACTGACAAGTATAAAAAAGAATTAGAAGTTAATAAAGTTGATATAAATTTATTAAAATCCAATCGTGTAAATATCAATAAAGAGAAAGATAAATTGGAAATTGTTTAATAAAAATGAATTATTCTCAATAAAGAAGGCATGAATAAGTTAGGGGAAGAAGAAAACCTAGATGTAAATCATCAAACAACAAAAAAAGATTCCAAGAATAAAAATGTTAACCACTATTGCTGGTGTGAAGGAAAACTTAAGACATATTGTTAAGACAATTAGAGACGTTTTCACTAGAGAACGAAAATGCAAAAGGGCGAAAACATACGAACGTGAAATATTATACAAAAGAAGATAAAAACAAGTAAACAATAATGAGAAATAGCAATCTGAGGTTGATCATTCTACAGTGTTAAAACATAAATTTCCATATCCACCTTCCAACAACGTCTACAATGGTTTGACAATTGGTGGTATGCAGCTTGACGTGACGCAAAATGTGTGCTCTACGTGTGTACCTACAGCTCAAGTGCAAGTTGTTCTCAAGTAATACCTGGTAAGTCGGGGTTAAATCCTTATAATATAGGTTGTAAATGATTGACAAAAGTAGGGATGGCTTCTAAGATTACGTATTGACTCATGAAAGAAAGAAAAGCTGATTTTTGTGTTTCAAACAAATTTTCATTTGATGAAGAAAATTAAGCTAAGTAAATGCAACTAAAACTAATGAAAGAAAGAACTTGAAAGTTTTGGTTTTTGAAAACTTTTTGGGAAAAATGGAGTTGGGATCCAATCCCCCGAACCATAAGAAATCTCTGCTAAATATAAAATTATCAAAAACTATTTAATTAATTTAAAAGAAAACATTAAGTTATTCGAAGCACTAAATATGTGTTGGTGTTAGTTTGCACAACATTATGTCTACAAATTAATTAATGTAAATGATAAGATTACCAACACATACATTGTATTCTCAAACACTCCATCTGACTTCAAAAAATGGAGTTAAGAGTTCTACGATATTAGTCTCGATAAAAATATCAAACTCTAATAATTAACCATACAGTTTTTTTGAATTTTATACTCAACATCAAAAGGCTAGGTTCGATTCATCTTTCATAACTCAGTATGAGTTTAGCAAGACATGAAATAATTCTTTACATAATTAATCATTATAGTGAAAGAAAATATAATTGAAATAATAAGAAAGATAAGTTGAAACAATAAGAAAGACAAGATGAAATAATATCACCAAGCTTGAAGAAATCAATTTCAAGCAAAGAAATCATACCAATTGAAGAAAACTGAAAAAAGATTGTGCTTTAATTGAATTAATGATGAAAGATGTAAAACTTTCTCTCAAATTAGTTCGTGTTCATTAGTTGCCTAACTATAACTTGAATTCAGTTAATTAGACTCCTAATGGCCTAAAACATGTGCCAAAATTGGTCCAAAGTAGTTTCCATAGACTCCAATTACTCTAGAAAAAATCTAGGAAGAGATAAAAATCCCCTCGTGGGATCGAACCGAAGACCGAACCAAACCCATGGCCGAACCCACAAGGGTGAACCAATTTGCTGATGAAACCGATTCGGTAAAGTTCTCTGTCTAACTTTACCTTCTTTGCCATTTTCTTTTTATTTGCAGTTTCACCCTCGAAATTCTTCTCAACTTTGAATGATCGTAACTTTTTCACTGTAGCTTCGATTGAGGTGAAGTTTCTTCCAGTATTCTCGTGGCTTCGAGTTCTTTAACTTTTTTGTTGGCTCCTCCTTTGGCTTCTGGATGAAAAATTGCCGAATTACCCTTGGCCTTCCTTTCTTGCTATTCTTTCATTGTTTTGACTTTTCTCTTCTATCCAATTGCATGATTTATTAGTAAAACACACAATTCTAAAAAAAATCGCCTAGGCTTGAGGCTTGGGAGAAACGTCACACCATAAGATTTTTACGCCTTATTCTTGGTAAAACCCTTAAGGCGCACTTTTTTTCTAAAAACAACAATGCTTTAGTGAAACAATATCGCATTTTAAAGAATTTTTTTTACAAACCGGACCATTATCTCATCCAAAATAATCAAGTAGTATTTTGATTTGCATATATTCGAACATATTTTTATGATATGTACAATTTTAGTATTTTAATAGCCTTGTTATGGTTAAAAAATATTAAAATATATTAAGAAGGCCTAAACGCCTTTTCACGCCTTTTAACGCCTAAGGCCCGCCTAGGCTTCTAAGGCTTAAGACTTGGCCTCCACTCTTCGATCACGCCCTGCGTTTTTTAGAACCTTGGTAAAACATAAGAAAAATACACAAACGTGAAATACTCACTAAAAAGTTTCATAGCATAAATATGAGATAAATTTGGGATATATGCAATGTTTGGGGCCTTAAAAATACCAAAATTAAAGGGATAAATATGTAATATTTATGCCTAATCAAATCCTCATAACTTGAAACATTGCTAGTCTCGAGAAATGTAAAAGAATATGAATTAGAGTCTAAGGAATATTCTAAACAACTAAACGATATAATACATTTTTTTTGGGCAAGAGATTACATTTATCATATGCAACAAGTCGGTAAACCCTAGGTTACCCTAGTAGGACGAGTGATGTCTCGTGAGAGTTTGAAGTGAATTTACCAATAAATTTCATTCTGTACCACATGGTAAGACACTAAGAAATTATCAAAATAATTAAAAACTAGAAAATTTAAATTCCAAAATAATAATCACAACAAATTTTTATTCGATAATTCCCAATTTATAGTGTGTATGTGTAAAGATGAAAATTAATTTCTAACTTCCACTGATTAGTCATTACTTTACTTTTTAAAAATTTTCTTTGATTTAATTTCTCAAAGAATGCTCTCATAAATGAATCACTCGGATTGTGGTCATTTCTCTCGATGTGCGTGAAATTAAGAGTAAATATAATTGGACACGAGTTCACGCACACAAATTGAAAGAAGGGAATTATAGTAGTGAATACAATCTCATGAATCGAATACGGTCATTGGAAAATGAAAAAACATCTTTTTTATTCACATCGTTTTGTCTATTTATTATCTTTTTGTATTTTTAGCTCTCCATGCGGTAATTGACTTCGTTATTCGGACTCGGTTATGACTTTTTTGGGTTAAGGTGTTTGGGGTAATAATAGAAGTGTTGGGAAATTTTTCGGAGTTGGAAAATTTTCTATGAATTGTACGTTGACACTTTTTCAGTTTTTGCTCATTTTTATCTTTTTATTTTCTTTTTCTTCTATTTTTAATATTTTCTATTTTTATATAAGCATTTTTTTCTAATTTTCTGGCCTTTTTATATACCATTTGGAGTTAATATATGAATTTTTCAATATGCACAACGCCGAGGTGATTTGGGTTTTTTCTGGTCGACAAATGAAAGGAATGTCATTTTTAGGCTCAAGTTGACTTCTGAAAAGAAAAATATTGATGACTTTTTGTGGCTAATATTTTTGAGTGAACAAATGATGGTCTAAATTCTTTTGCTTGAGTTACTAATCAAGTTACCATATGTTCTCGAGATTTATTTTTATTTTTGAGACATTTTAGCCCATTTTAAAATAATATTTTCACTCGTTTTTCATAGCCGATCAAACAAAAATTTAGAGATCAACGACGAATTTTTTTATCACCGAAAGAACTTTTGAGTTATTTTTAACTCGAATTGATTTAATTACTCGAAAATGAGGATATGCACAAAAAATCTCACCAAGTTAAAATCTCCACACTTATTCGTATAAATCGTCAATTTTCACTCAATTTACGTTTTTATTTAATTTCAACTTAGTGCAATAGGTTTTTACAAATTGAGACTTCAATGTAAATTTAGTGATATTTTTTAAAATTTTAAATTCTAATTTTTACTTATTTTGAAGAAAAAATATTTTTGACTTTTTTGAAAATTTTCAATTTTTTTTACAGTTTTTGACCTTTTTCAATTTTTTTTAGGGATTTTATAGTTTGTGAAGTTTAAAAGATGCACTTATACCCCCTAACTTAGACTTATGCATTGTTAGCAATGAAAATGACTAAAATCTAAATAAGACAAGAAAGAGTACGAAATATAAAACAAACAAAATTTAAAATCCAAATAGACAATAATAAACTCAAACACCATTCTATTAATAAGAGATAGAACTATTTTCACAATTTCTTTGAAAGAGACCTCCATGAAAAATAAAGAGACTAAATAATAAAAAGAAAATGTCCGCAAAATCTAGTGAGAGTGGTCAGGTGCATCCGGATCACAAGCATATGGGTTCCGATAGTAGTAGTGGTGGGAACTCACATTGTATATTGGCCGATATCTTACAATGGTTCATATTCAAATCAACTGTCCCTTAGACGCCGCCAAATTTTAAGGGATGTATGACACATAAGAATTGCAATATTATAATTCATTTGCAACAAATGAAGGTACTATGAAAATAATAGATAAAAATTTATGTGGTTTGGCAATTTGAGAAGCCTGCGTCCATGGGGAGATCAAAGAGAGTTTTATTAATGGACAGAAGAGAAAACAGCTAGAGTGTTAGGGTTGCTAGAAGGGAGTCCAAAACTTGATTACTATTTTTAATTTCACTTGGCTTGGTTTATGATTTTATTTAATTACGAGCGTATTAGGAAAGATTATGGTCTTTCCTACCAATATTATCTTAGTCTTTTCATAATCAGACGATTGTATATCATTCGATGATCCTATTAAGAAGCCTTATGCTTCCCTTAGGGAAGACTTTGATGTGAGTGGAAAATTACTATGATTAAATAGGAAAAAAATGAAACTGTAAATTGCATAAACTATAATGAAAGTAAAGCTTTGAAATGAAAGAATAATAAATCCAGTAAAGTAAACAACTTCACTATGAAATGTAAAGTAAGAGAGTAAAACAAATCAACTATAAAGGCAAGGAAACTTCAATAAAATATAAAGAAAATTACAATATTACTTACAATATACTTCTGAGAACGTGAAACGTGTGATAATTGATTAAATTTTCTAATTTGGAACACTTATGTAATTAGAGTCTATTTTTAAACAAGCTTAATTCAGCCCCTAAACATGCATCTAAATATGATAAATCATTCAAACCATGCATGAAAAATAGAGACGACCGATATAGGAAAAAAAAACTTTCGGGTAAAAACCTTTTATAACACTTTGAAGAATTCACAAGACTTTTTACTTACGTAGAACCTGATAATCGCCCACAAGTGTGTAATGCACAGTGCCTTCAGCAAACCTTCAAAGATACGAGAGACAGCGAAATACCCTCCAGGCGTCGGTTCTTCGTCTTCGGCTCGTCCACACGTAGAATGACTACGCTAGGTATCCACCGATCAAAGATGGAGATGCCTTCTCCACAGAGGTTGAACAAAAGCAAAGTTGTTCTTAAACACCAAATAATTCACTAAAACATATGGGAGTTTTGTGAATTGAAAACCAAAAAGGGATTAAAACCCTAAAGGAAGAAGCCTAAAGAATACTGCTTTCGCAGTGTTTATGTTCTGGAAAACGTATGGACTTCTTAATGAAAACGTTACCAAATAATGAGTATTTATAGGAAAAACATGTCGCCTCGAAAATAGAGCTCATTCGAACGAGATCAGCATGTCGCTCGAATGAAGAACAGCTGCCGTTCGAACGAGATCGTGCCAATGCTATCTCGCGCGAATGACCTGCTATGTCGCTCGAATGACTGTTGCGAAAAAATCATTATTTTAATGTCCGCTTCAACACTCAGAAAAAATACTCATTCTTAAATTTTGATGAAAAAGTCCGCTCCAACACTTAGAAAATGTTTTGTAAAAATATCCCAAAAGCTCTAAGTGAAAAGTAAAGGTATTTAAAACATAACCTTATCGAAGTAAACTTTGCGGAGTTGTGAATGATGAAGAACTTGAGTAATTCGGATCCGTCTTTGATGTAGATGTCTCTTGAATGCTCTTCGATGGTGTAGCGGTATATGACATAATAAATTGATAACATACCTATGAAAATATGTCCTTACAAATCTCCCCCTATGTCTATGTCGGAGCATACATAAAAAATCCGAATTATCAAAAACAAAAATGCCTATACAAATCTACCCTCCCATGAATAAATTTGCAAGACCTCAAAACTATTCTTCAATCATCTTCGTCAAATCTCAAAGCTTTTCTCATCAGGGTGTGCAACATCATGATCTTCAATCTTTGTACCTACACACATGAGAAAAATCAAAATACCTTCGTGACGCATCGAGTTTGAAATGATATAAGAATAAAGCATTAATAAATCAAATCTCCCCCATAATGCAAAAACTCTCCCATAACTGATAATTCTTTCTCCCCCTTTTTATGATGTCCCCAAATAGACAGATAAGAAGAAAAAATCAAAACATGGAGTGTCACAACAAAATCCATAGAAAACAAAGATCAAACTACGCGCATGCAAAGGGATATCTCAAAATTTTCACAAACTATTTTTGGATTTTTCAATTTTTCATACAAAAAAAATAAAATACCACTTTAAAAAATATGATACAAAAATCACACCATGGATTTAAACTCAAACAATCAAGTCATGGAAATGGAATGAATGGGTGTGAACACATTCGATAGGTAAATCAACTCAATCAAGCATATGTGCACGATGCATATGTGTACCCCTAACGAATGAACATCAAAAGTATCCTTAGGTGAAAAGACTGTTGAATTTAGATGACATCGTTTTATGCAAATCAACAAATCAAAGTCAAAATGATTTCCACACCAATAATGTCCAAAACTATTTAGCGCTTTTTCAAGATTTTCAAGGACGTGCAAACTCGTTATAAAATCTCCAACCAAACTCCCTCATATATATTTTCTTCTTCGAGTTAATCTAAATTCTCAAACTTTGGAGAATTGGTGCAAAAACCTAAATGGCCCATAATTGGCATGAATTTCTTTTTATTGCCTTTAAATTTTTTGGGCTCCTATAAACCTCTTTGGACCCCAGATCATAAAATTCCTCCATTTTTTAGCTCCAATTTAACGGTGGCTTAGTATTCGCAAAGGCAAAATGAACCTTTCGCAGCCCTTCCCCGTTTTCAAGCAAAGCACACAAACTCACAAAACGGTTCTTATATGCACAACTTTTTATCAAGTTTTATCATGCTTGGTTCGTTTTAAGGACATGATTGAAGTGAAAACACCCAACTAACATGTGATAAGACAAGCACAATAATCAAGGAAATCCGTGCACGTGTGCAATAAAGGAAATCATGAGTCAAACATGTAGGAAGTAACACTTAATTACATCTTAATGACTCCAAACATTATAAAGCACAAGGATGAATTGACCTATTGTCTCAAAACACTATCAAATAGTCACATGAAAATAATGGAATGATGGTGTGACTCGGTCATCCTAAGTGTCCATCCATAAATGGTGCAAACAAAAAATAAATTTTTTTTTGTATTTTTCAAAAAAATTATCAAAAACAAAAATTAATACAAAAAGTACATGTCACAATGCTAGCAAAAATATATCAAAAAGCATAACTAGCGTATGACAAACATGCAAACACAATCATCTATATGATATGGCGAGAGAAGAATCATGTGCAAGCAAACAAGAATCAACTTGTCTAAAATCTAGCATATCCAAAAGTGATTTCCTAACCCAAATAGATGTGAAACGTCGTGTAGGGGATTTGGGAACCACGGGAACACTATACATAAACTTCCTAGGACATTTTCCAAGATCAAAACAAAAACGCCTAAGGTGACCTTTCCTACCACAATATGAACATGTGTAAACGGGTGGAACGACACCTATGGGTCGACCTTTTCTAATATCCTTGGAACTAGTTACCCTCTAAAACAAATAATGGTTTTGGCTTTATCATTAGAAGCATGAGAACAAGATGGGCCACTACCATCACTATCAAACCTACTCGAGTGTGTCAAATCATTTTTTAACTTCAAAATTTTTTACTCGAGCAAAGAATTAGACTCTTCCAAAGACATGAATTTCTTTTTCAAATTTTCAATTAAACTTAACAGTTTATCGCGCTCACCCTCAATTAAAATAAACTTATCCCTAAGAGTCTTTTCACGTGCCGTAAAATCATCGATTAATTTTTTATCCTCGACGGCACAAATGGGAACCCTAGAATTTTTTAAGTCCTCTAATTCCTTCTCTAAAATAAGGACTCTCCCATCACTCTTCTTTTTGGCAATTTTCAAAGAATCAAAATCAATACACAAATTACCAAAATGCTCACGACAAATATCACTTTGAGTTTAAAACGCTTGCAAATATTCAATCTTACTTTTAAAGAGAGAATTTTCTTTTTCCAAAACTTTAATTCTTTTGCAAAGTTTCAAATTCAAACTTTTTAAATTTTCAGCATGGTCGTGAACTTTTTCAAAAAGGCGTTCCATTGGAAAAATTACGATTTTTCACAAAAATAATTTTTCAAAAAATATCAATACCACACACTTTTGCGGAAAATAGGAATACGCAATAAATTAACGAAACCCGCTCTGATACCAATTTGAGAAACGTGAAACATGTGATAATTGATTAAATTTTCTAATTTGGCACACTTATTTAATTAGAGTCTATTTTTAAACAAGCTTAATTCAGCCCCTAAACATGCATCTAAATATGATAAATCATTCAAACCATGCATGAAAAATAAAGACGACCGATATAGGAAAAAAAATCTTTCGGGTAAAAACCTTTTATAACACTTTGAAGAATTCACAAGAATTTTTACTTACATAGAACTTGATAATCGCCCACAAGTGTGTAATGCACAGTGCCTTCAGCAAACCTTCAAAGATACGAGAGACAGCGAAATACCCTCCAGGCGTTGGTTCTTCATCTTCGGCTCGTCCACACGTAGAATGACTACGCTAGGTATCCACCGATCAAAGATGGAGATGCCTTCTCCACAGAGGTTGAACAAAAGCAAAGTTGTTCTTAAACACCAAACAATTAACTAAAGCATATGGGAGTTTTGTGAATTGAAAACCAAAAAGGGATTAAAACCCTAAAGGAAGAAGCCTAAAGAATACTGCTTTTGCAGTGTTTATGTTCTAGAAAACGTATGGACTTCTTAATGAAAATGTTACCAAATAATGAGTATTTATAGGAAAAACACGCCGCCTCGAAAACAGAGCTCGTTCGAACGAGATCATCATGTCGCTCGAACGAAGGATAGTTGTTGTTCGAACGAGATCGCGCGACATGATATCTCGCACAAACGACATGCTATGTCGCTCGAACGACTGTTACGAAAAAATCATTATTTTAATGTCTGCTTCAACACTTAGAAAAAATAATCATTCTTAAATTTTGACGAAAAAGTCCTCTCCAACACTTAGAAAATATTTTGTAAAAATATCCCAAAAGCTCTAAGTGAAAAGTAAAGGTATTTAAAACATAACCTTACCGAAGTAAACTTCGCGGAGTCTTGAATGATGAAGAACTTGAGTAATTCGGATTCGTCTTTGATGTAGATGTCTCTTGAATGCTCTTCGACGGTGTAGCAGTATATGACATAATAAATTGATAACGGACCTATGAAAATATGTCCTTACAACTTCCAATGAAAGAAAAGGTTGTAATAAATGGAAAAAGTTTGTGTATTTCTTTAGGCTTGTTCAATTGCCTATATTCTCGTGTCCCTTGGATGTAGGATTTACAATGTATTTATAGCCCCTATGGGGTGTACAAGTGCTGGAATATCAAAGGATGGAATGTCTTTATATCGTAGACATTACATCTGTATAATCATTTATGTATACAACTGTTAACATTTTCCGATCATTATTGGTCGATCTTCCTGGTGTTGGTCGGTCTTCTTGGTGTTGGTCAAGCTTCATTGATAGGTTGGTCATTATCCCTCAGTAGGTCAGCATTTCATCCTTGCTGACTAGTATTAATCTTCCATTGTACAGCATGTGTCAGTATCCGAATGGTCCACGTAAATGGATAATTTTTTGTATCAACAGAAGCCCCCAATGTTTCATGCTTGAAGTTTTTACAAGTGTATGGAGCATTTAGCTCTTAAAGTTGATCGGGAAATAATTTTAGGCTTGGTCAGTTGCCAACTTCCCATACTTGAAAAAATTATGGTTTAACTATGAAAATATAATTCGCTTGGCATTTTTTTAAATTATCCACAACTTTAATGAATTATTTTTGGGCAAATTCGTCTTTTCTACCTTTAGCCGCCACCAGTTCAATTGATGCTGCCTTTTAATCATTATTTTTCCAGTTTTTGAGGCTACCTATAAAGAGAGGGAAAATCCACGACCTTTTCTTACCTCAAATTTTTTGAGAGTTTTTGGCTACAACGTCTTCAAGCTTTCTTTTTCTCTCTTGTGCGATCGTTTTCTATCCTTCAGTTCTTGTTGAATCCTTAATCTCTATAAGAACTCTTTCTCTTCTCTTCTATTCTTCATTATGGTTTACTCTATTGGTTCTCTTGATGAATTCATAAATGAATTTAAGATTCCCTCTTAGGTTGTTTTGGAACACGCTACTTTACCTGCTGATTTTTTTCTCACTTGTTGAGGGTCACTAGTTTCCCTCCATCTTTATAGCTGAGTGTGGGTTTACCTTTCCTTCAAACCCATTTTTCCTTGAGTTTTGTCAATATTTTGACGTTATCCCAGCTAGGGTAGCCCCCATCACTTGGAGGGTTGTAAATGGAGTGTATAGGTTGAATCAAATCCATAGAACCCATCTAGGGATTCCAGAAATAATGTTTTGTCATAAGTGGGTGACTAGTGACACCACTTTTAATTTAAAGACAAGGGTTGTAAACAAAGCATCAATAGTCAATCTTCTAGACTCCAATAGGGATTATTTTGAGCATGGAATTGTTGTGAAAAATTGGCAATACGCCCCTTTTACTAGGAATGTTGAGTACCTGGGGCCTAGATGCCCTCCTTTTGGAAATAGGATAGGTTATTCCTCATTTAACTGTCTTCCCTATACGTACTTGCTTAAATGTAATACTAATTGTTGCTCTGTAAATTTTTATTGCAGTTGATCAAAAGAGAAGGTGACTGAAGGAGAATGAAGTAAACCTTGGGGAGTTGAAATTCATGTAGGGACTTCATCAGAGGATTGGCGAGGAACACATTAGGTCTGCATCCTATTTGTTGCAGTATAAGAATACATTTTCCTCCTTTGTTTCTCGTCACCCAATAGCCACTCCTTCCCTTGTAATTGATCTTGAGCAGGAACCTCTTTCTACTTCCTCATCTGCTGCATCTGGCAGTGGTGATCTTGTTGCCCACTCCCCATCTTCGTTGGATTCAAACTTACATCTTGCCACTGCTATGGGAAAAAGGAAGTTTCCTAACATTTTGGGAGACATAGCTGCCAATCCCCCTTCTAAACAAGGTAATGAGGGGGTGAAAAATAAAGTTGAAACTGGGAAAAAAAATGGCTAAGAAAGTTGAAGAGTGCCCCTTGAAAAGAATAAGGGAAGGGATACCTTTTAAGTTAGCAGAAGGTTCTTTTGCCCTTCCTGACCAGCGTGAGTTGGTCGATATATCTTCTTCTGCCTCTCTAATGGTCCTTGACCCTAGATTGGCAAGACAGCTAATAAAGTCTGGGACTTTACCATACCACAGGGGTGCTACAACTGCACTACCTCATTCCAAAAGTTCTGACAGGGATGCTCAAATCCTTGCTCTGGTATATTCCTTTACCTTCTTTAATTTTTTGTCTCTTTATTTGTTCTTCATAATACTGACTTTCCTTGTTGTTCTTGTGTAGTTTCTCGTTGACTTTAATAACATGTTGAAAAAAGATAAGGCTTTGAGATATTCTTCTGGGGAAGTTGAACAAGCTTTTAATGAGCTGAAAAAGTCAGTGATTAATTCCCAACAAGCACTAGCCAATGAACAGAAGAAATGGGAGGAAAAGGTGAAAGTTGCTGAAGGAGCTGCTGAAACTACTCAGGATTTGGATGATAAGTTGTGTCACACCCCGCCTAATTCTGGCGTCGGCCCCACCAAAACTAAGCCAGGCGTTAGTAAATAAAATACCATTCTTAGCATGAGACAGATATGAGACATAAATAAATCAGGCCATGAGATAAAAAAAATTGAGTCAATCTCAAATGATCACAAATAACTAAGCGATAAAAGATCCATCACATGCTAACTCCAAAATCCAATCTCCAATAATGATTAAATAAGATCTGAATAATCCCAACAGAAATCCTCTAAACAACTTTGGAACCGAATGGCCCAATAAAACTCCAATGATGTCTCATAATACGACTGAAAAAGAAAGTCTAACTAAACTATGCCATAAAGTAAATAACTCCAGCTGCACCTCCAATGATAACTCCGATAAACTTATGCAGCTTCTCCAAATTAAATCCTGAAAAATACTAGTCAACGCATGGGTCAGAGCCAAAGCCCCGAGTAAGAATACACACTACTCCCCTCAAATAGGATCCTTGAATCCAGACAGTAGCATTATACGTAATAAATATCACAATAGAATATTTTAAATTAAACGGGATAATTTAACGCGATAAATATAAATCACTAACTACCCGAAGAAATCCCCATTTATAAAGGCACACCAATATGATTTTAAATTCCCAAGTCCCGCGGAGTTAATATTTTATTAATTAACCCAAATTATCAAAATTTTCAATTATTTATGTTCTTACTTCAATAATTATTAGGTATGGCGATCCTCCCGCCTCGGGTGATAATTCGCCAAAATTCATTATGGCGGTCCTCCCGCCTCGGGTGATTTCTCCACCAAAATACACATCCCCTTGTCAAAACGCCGGCTGGCCCGTTTAAACTGGCCCTCGCTGATTGACAAAGTTCCACACACGACACGACATAAAATGCCGACTGGCTCGTTTAAACTGTTAGCCCTCGCTGATTATGTCGTCAATATATTTTAATACCCGTCTTATTATCTTAGGTATTAGTTCTCAATTTCGCAATTCACAATTTATAAACACCCCACCCTTTAATCGATGTGAGATCCTCAAAATGCCCCTTAGTCCCATACCTAAGGGTCCCCAAGTTATCAATATGTCCTAACCTATGTATAGGAGGATTTTCTAACATAAATCATAACCTAGTATCATACCTAGACTAGCGTAATGACGATAAAGTAATAAAAATCATCTCACCCCCAACACAATAAAACCGTGATAATTTTCCCTCACTAGTCCCATTCTTAGAAGGCATTCTAAAATATAGGGAGAGAAATAATACCCAACAACCCGTCATCACAATGATATTTAATAATACCAACAAGAATAATTAGTCAACGTATAAAACTGCGCATGATAGTCCAATTCAATTAAATCTTTAATTTAATTATCACAACGTCAACAATACCCAAATAATCTTATTTAACTATTTTAAATTAAATATACCAAGTTTTCATCATATATACATCAAACCCCAAATTTCGTTATCTCCACATGTATTACATGAGTTATACGCACCCAAAAGTTATTTATTGTAAAACTAGGGTTTTTCTACATGCAACCTACACCAATAAAACCCAAAATCACTCATGAATCCTACGTACCCAAGGGTTATGAATATTATTCGGATTAAAAGATTTTATAAAAACAGCCCCATAATTAGTATCCACTTTTTCTAATTAAATTACTAATTATTTTTAAGAAAACATGTAATTAAGTGTTTAGGTGACACTTAAAACGCATAATACTAAAGGAAAAGAATAGAGTATTCATGCCTGTAAAGATCGTGTTGAAAATCTGATTAGAAATCTGGATTCCTCTCGAAAAATTAGCAAAAGAGTGTTCTTGAACGATCTTGATTAAACCCCAATTAAGCCTTCAAAAACTTGTGCCAAAACTTGTGACAAAAACTTGATTTTGTTGAAGGTTGATGATTATGAGTGAGAGGAAAAATATTTGAAAGTGTTCTCCTATAAGGCAAAATATTATAAAATCAATATAAAATCCGTTTTAACTCCGATTTTAATTACGCTTGAAGTTTTATTCTTCTAAAATCATAACCAACATATTTAGCCAATAAAAATTATTAAATGAAAAAATTTATTTTTCTCAAAAATTCTAATTAATTAATTAAATAATAAATAAAAGCACAGGGTGTTACAAGTTACAGAAAGACTTAGATGCTGAGAAAGTCAAGACCGCCATGCTACAGAAGGATTTGGGTGTTGATAAGGAGAAAAGGACTAGGGCCAGGGAGGCTGGCTTCAACAGAGGCTAGGATAAGGCCATTAGAGAAGCTTCTTCACAAATTGAGTTTGCAAAGAAGAAATGCTTTAAAGATGGTTGGTCAGTTGCTCTGGTGTAGGTCAGCACTACAAAAGAATCCGAGTTGTTCTTGCGACATGATCTTGGGACCACTCCAAACCTGTACGAGTAAGTTGATGATGATGGGGGTTATAGTGAATCCCTTACAGTGATGAAGTTTGTCGATCAACACTGGGATGTTGATTCCTCTGCTCTTGCTTCTACTTCAGCTGATCTTAAGACAGATAAGAAGAAGGTGTAGAACCGAGCAGCTTTTTGTTTCCCTTTTTTAATAGTTTTACTTTTTCTTTTTCTTTTTTGAAGATGTACCTATACTTTCCCCTTTTAATAATGAAAAGAGAAATATTTTTATTCCTCTTCTTGTATTTTTCAATGCTCTGTGCCTTTTTTATTGATGTCTTTCTTCTTCTTAATTGTTTATAGATAAATTGGAATACTTCTCATATACTAACTCCGAACTACTCCTGAGGTGTAATGATCTTTTCAAAGTTGGTCACTTATCTCTGATTTTTTTTTTTAAACAAACCACAAATTTATTACTAAGGTAGAAATGCCCTACCAAGGCTTATACAAGCTATAGAAAAGGAATAAAAAAAACATATGAGAAACGCATTATTTGAAAATTTTGATGGATTGAACACCTTACAGATCCATTTTTTAGTGGCCTCTAGCTGAGAAAGGAAGATCACTGGCTTGACTGAAAGAAGAGTATCCTTTAGAATCCACTCCATGATTTGCTAGATTGTCTGCAACCTTGTTATTCTCCCTCCAAGTATGCTGAAATTTGACTTCAATCTTGTCTTGTAAGAGCTTGATATCAAAAAATACTTCAATAATGGACCAGGGAATCGACTTCGTAATACCATTAAGCATGTCAATCACCAATTTAGAATCAGATTCTACAATGATATTGTGCAGATTTAATGATATACAAAGATTTAATCCCCTAAAGATGGCCAAAATCTCAGCTTTGTTGTTGGAAATAAAACCTTCAAAAGAGGAGAAAGCTTTGATAAGCCGACCACTGTGATCTCTGATTATACCACCTGATCCGGATAAACCTGGATTCCCTTTGGAAGCTCCATCACAATTCATTTTAACAAAACCATCCGGGGGTTTGATCCAATGGAAAATGAGAAAGGAATTTGGGACATATGAGGCAACATGTAACTTGAAAGACTGGATGATGAAATCAAAGTTTCTGGTAGAGGACTTGAAGGTTTTATGATAAGCACAAGATTGTATAAGATCATAAACTTGATGAATAATATTCTTGGCTATCATTTTAGCACCATTAAAAACACATAAATTTCTGGAAATCCATATTTCCCAAATTATAGCAGCAGGAACAATGCTAAAGATGAATTTGAGATAATCTTGAGTGGGACACCTTAACCACCAGGACATAAGCGTCATGTGGAGAGAAGAATAAGAAATATGAACACCAAGCAGTTGAGTAAAGTGTTTCCATACTGAGTGCGCAATAGGGCCATTAAGAAACAAATGGTGCATAGTTTCAGAAGATTTATAGCAACAACGACATCTGGACGCTAGACGTATCCCCATTCCTTGAATAGTTGCATCTAAAGGGACAATATTGTGTAGACATTTCCAAAGAAATATAGATATTTTTTTCGGGATACCTGGATTCCAAATGAATTTAAACACGGTAGAAACAGGTTTAGCAGATCTGAGAATCTGCCAAGCAGATTTAGATGAGAACAAACCATCTTGATTGGGAGTCCAATATGTGTTTCCATTGATGAAAGTTGAATATTGATCAGAGATGCTTTTAAATTTTTGAATTCTACGATGAGAGGCTGAGCCGATTTGAGTAGCACCTCCCTTGTATTTAGCCCTGTATAGATCAGACCAAAGGCTAGGACTGGTTTTAATGTACCAATTGAGCTTCAAACTGGCTGAATTACAAACATCTTCCATATTTCTGAACCCCAAACCACCTTCTTCAATAGGAAAACAGAGGTCAGACCATTTTTTCCAGTGAAATTTAGTACCAAAATCCTTAGTATGCCCCCATAAAAAATTACTGAAAAGATTATGGATAATTGAAATGGTTCTTTTTGTAGGGTTTAGAGCTGCAATAGTATGAACTGGGATAGATGATAGGACAGAAGATATTAGAGTTATTCTTCCTGGGAGAGAAAGAAATTTAGAATGCCAAGAATCGAGTCTAGCTATGATTTTAAGGACCAGGTCTTCGAAATAGGAATGCTTACTTCTCCCATAATAAATGGGACAACCAAGATATCTAATGGGAGGTTTTTTGAAAGAAAGTTTAGAAATTTTGGCAATGGTTTTAATTCTATTGGACGAGATTGAGTGATGAACAGTGAAACTGCTTTTAGAAAAATTTATTAATTGCCCAGAAGCAATTTCAAATTTTTTTAGGAATTTGATCAAGTTCTTGATGCTATGAGTACCCCCATTGTAGAAAAGAATAGTGTCATCAGCAAAACTTAAGTTACTTATGAGGGGACTGTTTCTAGGGAGAGAATAAGGTTTAATAAGGCCATTGGAAACAAGTTTATGCAAGCCTTTATTAAAAGTTTCAGCTACCAAAACAAATAGACCAGGAGAGAGGGGATCCCCCTGCTTGAGACCTCTAAAAGACTTGAAAAAACCAGCGCTTTGACCATTGATAATAGTTGAAAACCAGTTATTTGAAATAACCCTCCAAATTCTATCAATCCATATTTCAGAGAACCCAAATTTTCTAAGGGTTTTAATGAGGAATAACCATGAAACTCTGTCATACGCTTTTGATAGGTCTAATTTGATGACAACATTAGAACCAAAGGTCTTCTTACCAATGTTCTGCATAAGCTCTTGAGCAAGAAGAATATTATCAGTCACTCTTCTACCTTTGATGAAGCCAGCTTGAGATAGGCCAATAATGGAAGGCAGAACTTGAGAAAGTCTTAAAGCCAGGATTTTTGTAATTATCTTGAAGCAGAAATTACAAAGGCTAATAGGCCTAAAATCTGTGCAAACTGATCGATTAGAGGTCTTTGGAATGAGGATAATGTTGGTGCTAGTCCAGCTTTTAGGAAGTTCACCACCTGAAAAGAAATAACAAACAGCATTTATAAGGTTAGTTTTGATGATTTGCCAAAAGGTTTTGTAAAATATTCCATGGTAGCCATCAGGGCCAGTGCAGCCATTTTCATTAAGGTCTTGGATGGCACTCCAAACCTCCCCTGCATTTGGTACAGCATCTAGCATGAAGATTTTCTCAGTGGATAAAGAGAGCTCAATATCTTGAATGATGTCATCTTCCCCATCAATTGAATTAGCTTTAAAACTGTCTTCAAAGTAATCTACAAAAGTTTTTTGCACCCCTTCAAGATTTTCAATCCAAATCCCATCTTTATTTTTAACTTTGTGGATCATTTGCTTCAATCTCTTGGCTTTGACAGAGGTATGGAAAAGTTTGGAGTTAGTGTCTCCTTCCAAAAGCCACTTATCTCTGATTGAGGTCGACCTACTGAAGTTTCTCGGGGAAGGGGTATCCGAGCAAGCCAAAGAGGTATATATTCATCTGAAGTGACTTTTTGATTAGGCGGTGGCCAATAACATTGCCTACTACGCAATGATTGAAGCTGTAGGAGGACCACAAGGAAACTAAGGCACGTTTGCATGAGGATTATGAAAAAAATTTCCAGTCCTGAGTGAAGGTTGGTGCTTTAAGAAAAAGTTAGATAAATTCGCCTCTCATTTTTGAAGGCAAGAATTCCTACTTAATCGTGAAGTGGAGGAAGCAAGGGCTATTGCCAAGCTTCTAAAGGAAGAGAATAACAATTTGAGAGATGAACTTGATGCCTTAAAGTCATCCACTAATGTTGTTGCTACTATAAATGAGGGTCACTCATTCTTGGAGGCTGAGAATGCAAGGTTGAGTCAGGAATTAGCCTGAAGAAATAAAAATATGCTCCTTCATCTTCCCGAGCTAGAGTCAAACCTGGCCAAGGTACTACAGAGGAAAATAAGACCCAACAGACCCTTACCAATCAAGCTGCACAACTAAAAATAAAAAATTAAGCCATTACTGAGATGCCCCAGAAGCTACAAACCTTATCCAAGCAACACTAAATCTTCTCAGTTACAAGCTAAGGATGGAGTGTTGAAGAATTTGCATTACCAGGTTGACAGATTAACCTTTTAATTCCATAAAAAACCAAGGGAAGTATGGATGGAAGGGTATAATGAATCTCTGGGCATCTTGATGACAGGCTTCAACAAGGTAATAATGAGAGCTACAAATGGGGTTGGATGAATGCTTTGATAGTGATAAAGGTGGATCAAAATAGCTAACTATGGGATTAGTATGATCCAGGATTGCTTGATCTTGACGATCCCCCTTTTAAACTAAATGTCAATTGGATTCCTGTCCGACGTATTCCTCAATGCTTGATTTCAAAGTACTTGGGAGATTATGAGCTTCATGATGAATTAGAGATCGTCTGACCTCCTCACCTGCTTGATCGTCCCAGTAGAAGCAATGCCAGAATGGTTCATGATTTCAACTTTATTAATTCTCCCTACACTTTATATGATCCTCCTGCTGGAATGGATCATGTTTCCAAAGCTAAATGGAAACATCTTGCAGAATGAAGCTTTGTACTTTATTTTGTTAACACAGTTATGTAATTAATTTGATTTAATGAAATAAAAGTTTGATCAACTTGTCTTGTGTTGAATGTTAATCCTTTCTTTGTCATTAGTTCTATTGATACACTTCGATTAAAATCTAAGTTGAGTATCAATTATCAATGAGTGCAGATGTTTTATTTAGCATACTTATATTAACATCTAAATTTTGAGCTAATTATATGAATACATAGGTTCTACTAGCATACTTAGATTAAAATCTAAATTTGGATCTAGTTACCCATGTGTCTCCGAAGGTTTTACTAATGAACCCAAGTGTTAGGTTTTTGCATTAGATACCCCAGGCGTATGTGAAATATATGCTTACATTCCTCGTGAGGAATATTTACAACGTTTTTTCTGCACTTTGCCCAATAGGATAAAGATCTTTTTTATCCTTATATTTGTGCACCAAGTTTCTTGAGGACTTAGCATCCTATTGAATTAGACTTTGTGTATCAACGATCAAGTTTGTGTCTTTTTCGAGCAACTTATTTCTTATGTCGAGCAACTCTCTTGTATTCTTGTATTCTTCCGAGCATCTTTCAGGGCAATATTTGCTTAGTCGAGCAACAATTTGAAGAAATTCTAACTTTTGTCAAATTAGATATAGTAGTGCATAGCACTAGTACTTCCAAAAAAATCAAAAACAAAAATTGAAAGAACTGATGATTTTATTAATACTGAAAGTTAATTTTAAATTGATTACAACATCATTGGTAATATTTTCTGAGATGCTTTGCATGCCATGGGTTTTTGAATTCTTTGCCTTCTAAGTTTTCAATTCGATAAGTTATAGGTCGAATCACTGCTGAAATACTATATGGCCCATGGCAATTGGCCTCAAGCTTGTTATTTTTCTTCAACACTTTCTTTAACACATAATCTCCTTCCTTCAAGTTGGTCGGTTTCATCCTTTTATTGTAAAAATGGGTTTTAAACTGATTTCAACATCATTGGTAATATTTTTTTAGATGCTCTGCATGCCATGGGCTTTTGAATTCTTTGCCTTCTAAGGTTTCAATTCGATAGGTTACAGGTCGGATCACTGTTGAAATACGGTATGGCCAATGCCAAATAGCCTCAAGCATATTATTTTTCTGCAACACTTTCTTCAACACATAATCTTCTTCCTTCAAGTTGGTCGGTTTCATCCTTTTATTATAAAAATGGGTTGTTCTCTATTGGTAGGATGCATTTCATAGGGTAGGATCTTTTCTTACTTATTCCAGTATATCTAGATCCAACCTTCTCATTAGATCACTTACATGAGAGTCAAAATTTAAAACTCTATGGGATGGTAAACTCAGCTCAGCAGGTATGACATCTTCAGTCCTAAATGCTAACATATATGGGGATTCTCTAGTTGCTATTCTCGAGGTTGTTCAGTATGCCCACAAGACAGAATGTTGATCATTTATCCAATTTCCATTGGCATCATCAAGCCTTTTCTTCAACCCATTAAGCAAAGTTATGTTCGTAACTTCAGTTTGTCCATTACTCTAAGGATGTCGTGGATTTTAATGAAATTTTTTAATATTGGGCTAAGCACAGTAAGTTGTGAATTCATCATTACCAAATTGTGTTCCATGGTCAGTAATGAAAGCATAAGTTAACCCATACCTACAGATGATGCTTTTCCATATGAACTGATAGACCTTTTCATAAGGCATGTCTATCAAGAGCTCTGTCTCAACCCATTTTGTAAAATAATCCACTGCGATAACCAAGTACTTAAATCTTCCTCAGGTGGTCAACAATGGTCCGACCAAGTCTATACCCCACATGTAAAATGGCCATGGTGAAGTGATTGGATTGAGAGTAGCCTGTGGAGTTTTTCGAATGGTGGAGAATCTTTGACATTTATCACACTTATTGGCAAAAGCTACACAGTCTGCTCGCATTGTTGGCCAATAATATCCTTGCGCACTGATTCTCTACAGAAGTGTTATCCCTACTATGTGAGCTCCACATGATCCTTCATGCACCTCCTGAAATAGATCTTGTACCTATGATGGATGCACACAGCGTTGCAAATTGACTGTTAGTCCTCTCCTGTACAAAACACCTTTATCTAGTACATACCGAGGTGATTTATACTTCAACTTCTTTGCTTCCACTATATATATTGGTAGAGTTCCTTCTTCAATATATGCTCTGATGGGGTCCATCCATGATGGCCCCATATGTATGGCAATAAAGTTGATCATAAAATCTTCATCTATGCTCCTATTGGCCAAAATCTCAATAGGGATAGTTCGTTGTAGTTCAATCCTGGTAGTTGAGGCTAGCCGAGCAAGGGCATCATCTCGGGCATTTTCCAACCTTGGGATTCTTTTCATCTAAACAACTGGTAATTTTCAATGACTTCCATCGCCTTGGATAAATACTTGGTTGTTAATTCTCCTTTAACTCCATATAAACCCAATATTTGGTTCACCACCAACTGAGAGTCATTGTGTGCACAACTTGCTCAGCACTCAATGATTGGGCTAAACTTAAGCCCATAATAGGGGCTTCATACTCTGATTCATTGTTTGAAGCCTGGAATTGAAAACGTAGGGAATAATAAATATCAATACCATCAGGAGTGTTAAGTATTATACCTTCTCCGCTGCCAGTTGCACAAGATGACCCATCAACATATAAGTTCCATATTGGGGCGTTATTGTCAAACGCTTGGTCTATTAAAATCCCATAGTGGAATATTTTTCTTCGTGCTTCTTCATACTTCCTGTTCATCTCCTATGTTCGGGAAGAGGAATCTGGTAGGTCGGCAACTGATTCTTTTGAAAAAGGTTCTTCGAGAGATTTCTTGTTAACATCACTTCCTCCTGATTCTTGTTCTGTCTGTTCACTTTGTTGCTCGGGGACCTCGGAGTAAGTGAACGCTTCTATGAAATCTGTCACTGCTTGGCCTTTCAAATAAGACCTTGGTTAATATTTAAAATCATACTCCCCTAATTCCACAGCCCAGTAAATTAATTTACCAGATTTTTTTATTTATGCAAAGCCTGCCTTAGAGGCATATTAGTGTAAACTACGATTTTATAGGCTTGGAAATAAGGTTTCATATGTCTAGATGTTTCAATTAGTAATAACGATAATTTCTCCAAATGAGGTTACCTAATTTCTTCTCCATAAAAAGCCTTACTAGTATAGTAGACGGGTTTTTAAACTCCATTCTCTTCTCGGATCAATGCAGAACTTACGGGTGATTCAGAAACCGCTAAGTACATGTACAATTTTTTACTTATGATTGGTCAAGAGAGTAATAGAGGTGACCCCAAATACTTTTTCAATTCCACAAAAGCTTTTTCACATTCTTCATTCCGTTCAAAACTCTTTCTGAGCACTTTGAAGAACGACAAACACCTATCTATAGCTCGGGACACGAATCTGTTCAATACTGCTACTCGTCCAGTCAGTCTTTGCACCTCCTTCTTGCAAGTTGAGGATTACATTTCACTTAATGCCTTGATCTTATCTAAATTTGCTTTAATTCCCCTTTGATTTACTATGTACCCGAGTAACATTCTTTCTTGCACTCTAAAAACGTACTTGGTCGGATAAGCCTCATCTGGTGCCTCTCAAGTTGATCAAAAGTTTGGCTGAGGTCAGAAATATGATCGGATGATTTTTTGCTTTTTATAAGAATATCATCAATGTAGACTTTCATATTCTTGCTTATTTTCTCCTCGATCACCTTATTGATCAGCTTTTGATATGTAGCACCTGTATTTTTCGAACCAAAAGGAATAACATTATAACAGTATGTTCCTCGGGGAGTGATGAAATAAATGATTTCTCTGTCCTCAGGCTTCATTTTTATCTGGTTATAACCAGAATAAGCATCCATAAAGTTAAGTAACTCATGTCCTGATGTTGCGTCCACGAGCTGATCTATTAGGGGAAAAGGAAAGTTATCCTTTAGACATGCTTTGTTTAAATCTATGAAATCTACACACATTATCCACTTGTTATTTTTCTTTTTGACCATAACTACATTGGCCAACCAATCTGGATATTTCACTTCATTAATAAAATCTTCCTTATGACGCTTTTCGACTTCTTCCTCTATGGGTTGGTTCTTCTCTGGGCTGAATACTCTTCATCTTTGCTTTACTGGTTTAACTTCTTTATTTATGTTGAGATCATGGCAAAGGAAATTGGGATCTATCCCAGTCATATCTTCATGACTCAAAGTAAACACATGATTTCTCTGTCTAAAGAAGCAGTTTCTGTTTAAGAACAGGATCAATCGTTGTCCGTATCTGAGTGATGCGCTCCGGTTTGTCATCGTCCAACATAATGCTTTCAGTTGCTTCTACAATCTGTCCCTTTACCATCTTTGTTTCCTCTTTTGGGTCTAAGGTTTTAACCTCAGTGAAAGTCCAAAGTGTTGGATCCCCGGTGATTAATAATAATACCAATTATAAAATATTTAATTTCCTTTTAAAACAAATGCGGAAGCGTTGAATACAAGTGATGGTTCAACAAAACAACAAGTCCGAGTTTTAATATCTTAAGAAACAAATTAAAACAACATAATTCAAGTCCTAAAATTTGCCTAAGTCATCATTAACAATTATTCAAAGTTAGGCGAAACCATATTAATGCAAGTGACTTGAATAAACCAAATTTAATCCAATATTAAATTAAAGTCCCAATTTAAATTAGTGTGAATGTAAAACCAAATTTTATCTTGAAATTATCCTAAGCATGCGTTCTAAATTATTGTGCAAGATAAAATAAACAAGGTCACACTACACCGCGATATACGAGGAAAAACCCACTAACGGGAAAAAACCTCGGGACGGCCCTAGCCTCAAATCCACTAAAAACGGTATTACAAAATACAAGACAAAAGACTTACTTCCTAAACTCGAACCCTCTCAAGCCGTGATGCTCCTTCTTGTATCAACCTCCAATTAGCGGATAACCAACGGAGCTCCACCGTGGTCTCGAAATATACCGATAGGACTTTAAACGGTCACCGTCACCCGAACATGGAGCCTTTCTCCAAACGGGTAGAATCTCAACAAAGGTCTTCTTTGTGATGGGGTGTAGAAGCAAACCCGAAACGTCTCTTGAATTCGGTAGAGAAAACCGGTGCCAAAAACTCCAAGTAAGGATATGTATATATAGAACTTGGAATAAACAACAATGGGTGTAAACTAGAGTGTGTATGAATTTTCCATTAAAAATTAACACTCAAAAACTTGAACATTTTCCCTAAATAAATTTGCTCTCAAACTCTCTCTAAGAGATGGATATGGAATGGAAAAGTTCACTTGGAAAATGTGTTTCCCGCACATAATATTGCATGAAAAATGTTGATTGAAAACCAAGTGGAGGAGTGGGGAAAAACTGCAAAAAACTGCCAAATAACTGTTCCCGCTGGAAGTTCGTTCGAACGAACGTGATTCTCGTTCGAACGAGACTTCTAACGAGTGACCAGCCTGGGCTCGTTAGAGGTTCGTTAGATACCTCGTTAGAACGAACCTTCGTTCGAACGACATATCGAACGACTGTCCAGTTAGGGTCGTTGGAAAAACTCGTTCGAACGAACCTGGTTCGAACGACAAAACTCGTTCGAACGAAATCTGGTTCGAACGAAAAAACTCGTTCGAACGACATTTCAAACGAACAGCCAGAAAGTTTGAAAAAATCGATTTTGGCCCAGAAACTTTTATAAACTTTTATATACTTATTTTTAAGTTTCTAATTGATTCTTTCTGAAAAATAAAATGCAGTTTTAATTCACCTAACACCGAATACAAATTGTTCCAAGCTCCTATATACATATAAATACATTCATACCTTGGGAGCATGGAACCTAAGTTGATGACGTACAAACGAGGCACATAAACTACGGCATGTTGATGATGCTTTATACTCTTTGCCGCTACGTCTTCAACAAACACTTCATAGGTCTTGAATATTACAATTAAATAAAATCCTATGAATAAATGTTTTTGTCCGGAATTGAGCCAAAACTATAAGAGGACTCAATTGGAAATTTGTGTCCTTACACTCAGATTCATCATCAAGCTCAAAAGTATCCTCTTGGTAAGTAGTGGTTTTCTTCTTTATTTCTTCCAAGTATTCTTGCTCAGCAAAAGAGTAGTAACACTCCCGAGCTACTTTCTGATCACCTTTCATAATTCCCACACCAAAGTTAGCATGGAATATTAAACACTGATGGACAGTGGATGGTATTACCTCGAACTTCTTTAGCCCTACTCTTCCCATGATTATATTGTAGCCTGAATGTACATTTTTATCCATTACAAAGAAATGGATCTTCTCTGTTCAGCTAGCTAGACATGTGCCTATCATCACCTCCATCTTAATGGTTCCGAAAGGAAAGACTTTCTCACCTGCAAAGCCTATTAGTGGTAAATGATAGGGCTCTAATTAGATGAGTTTAAAATCCAAGTAGCTAAAACAAGAATAAAACATGATATCCGACGGGCTGTCATTATCTACTAGTACTCTAGATATAATGATTTCTTCCTTTTTGACTTTGATTAATAGTGGGTCGTCGTGAGGATACAATACCCTCGAGAGATCATTTTTAGAGAAACCAATTACCAGTTTATCTTTATTAACCTTCCTTAGTCAATCTTCCTCAATAAGGTTTATCCTCTCTATATATACGAGTAAGATTGTGCCTCATTGAGGTAATCTTTTCACTCTGTTGTATGATCTCCTCCTCCTACATCTCCATCTATATTCATTTGGAAATCAAAAGAACCAAAATTGATATATAATACCTTACATTCTATTTATCGGAGTTTTTTGGGGAGATCGAGATCATCATCCTAGTCATCTTCATGAGTTCTTTTCTTCTTCTCTCTAGGCTTGCAAGGAGATTTTGATCTATGCCGATTTCTTTCGTTGTTCTGCCGATTAACATATTGTTTCAACTTTCCTCTTCTAATGAGAGTTTCAATCTCATTTTGAAGAGATATGCAATGCTCTTTCGTGTGACCGTGTGACCGTGATCCCTGTGGAATTTACAGTACTTATTCTAATCCCTCTTGGTCGGTGAACTTCTCAACTTATCAGGCCAACGCACACCTTTATTATGCTTGATTTCGTCCAAAACATGGTGAATTCCCATGGTTAACGAAGTATAGTCATTGTACTTCTTGAGTCGCTCCAAATGTCTTCTGTTTTGATTCCCTGTGTTCTTTGGGGTCTTTATGATCTTTCTTATCATTTTTGCCGTCAACATTTGTGCCCGACCTACGCTTGGATGCCATTGCTTCCTCGACATTCATGATCTCTCTTACTTTAGCCATCAATTCTGCCACTATCTTCGGAGGGTCTTTTGTAAGAGTGTAATATAGTTTTTGGGGTAGAAATCCCTCATGAGGGAGGTTATTACAGTCTTCTCCTCATAATCCACAACTTCTAGTTTCTCATTATTAAAACGAGTGATTTAATCTCTGGTTCTCTCTCCTTCTTTCTGTCTCACACTAAGTAAGTGTGTCTCCATTATCATAAGCTTTGATCCAAAGAAAAAATTGCTAATAAATAGCTCAGCCAGTTGGTTGAAGCTATAAATTTATCCCCGAGGAAGACTGTTATACTAGATTTGGACAGATTCAGTAATGGTTCTAGAAAATGCTCTACACCTCATTTCATCGGGGATGGCATAAATGTCAGCAGTCGTTTGTTATTATTCTATATGGTGGTGATTCTTCTGCACCCATCAACGTTGGGGAATCACTTGGAAGTCAAACATCCTCCACAAGTGGGTCTCCTATGTTGGACTTGATACCTTTTATTGGCGAAGGAGATTTACCAGACCTTAAGGCTCCTTTAGTTGAGGGTGCCGTTAAGGCTTATGAGGAGATAAACCTACCCCCAATAGTTCCCTCCATTGTGGCCTCCTTGGCGACTCCCGTTCTTGCTCCAGCCCTTTCTGAGGTACTTCGCTACTGTCCTTTCGTTTCTCGTTATTTGTCCTTTATTCTTGACAATGCACAAAATCAAGAAGAGTCTCATTTCTCAAACTTTCAAACTCCACCGGTAACGGTGACGTAACAAATGAAAAAAATTGTTAAGATTTTTCGTCAAACCCCACCGGTAACAGTGACTTAACAATGAAAACACTTGTTTAAGATTTTTTTCAAACTCCACCTATAACGATGACTTAACAATGAAAACACTTGTTAAGATTTTTCGCAAACTCCACCTATAATGGTGACTTAACAATGAAAACACTTGTTAAGATTTTTTGGTAAACTCCACCTATAACGGTGACTTAATAATTAAAACACTTGTTAAGATTTTTTGTAAACTCCACCTATAACGGCGACTTAACATTGAAAGCACTTGTTAATATTTTTCGTAAACTCCACCTATAACGGTGACTTAACAATAAAAATACTTGTTAAGATTTTTCATAAACTTCACCTATAATGGTGACTTAACAATGAAAACACTTGTTAAGATTTTCCGTAAACTCCACCTATAATGGTGACTTAATAATAAAAACACTTGTTAAGATTTTTTGTAAAATCCACCTATAATGGTGACTTCACAATAAAAACACTTGTTAAGATTTTTCGTAAACTTCACCTATAACGGTGACTTAACAATAAAAACACTTGTTAAGATTTTTCGTCAAACTCCACCAGTAACGGTGACTTAACAATGAAAACACTTGTTAAGATTTTTCATCAAACTCCACCAGTAACGGTGACTTAATAATGAAAACACTTGTTAATATTTTTTGTCAAACTCCACCAGTAACAGTGACTTAATAATGAAAACACTTATTAAGATTTTTTTACTTAACGCATTATTTCTTCTACATATTCTCAGGTTGCTCATGAATCCTTTTCGATGGGAGAGAAATCTCTACCAGTTATTTTGCCTATCGCTTCGCCCCATCGGGAACCAGCTATTTCCGAAGATTCTAGTCATAATGACCAAGGTTCCACGACTAGTGCTGCTACCGATAGAGAATCTGGTTGTGAGCTTCCTATGCCCGACCTAGCTCCTCATGACTTCTACCTTATGGTCCTTAAGCGTTCTCCTCAAATGTCTGCCAGCCATCATTTGGTAATTGATCAGCTCGTGATCCATCACCCGAAGAATTTCACTGTGGATTATCTACGTTCCAACATTCCCGTGATGAACATAAGCTTCAAGGCATGGCGATCGTCGTTGTTGATATCGTTAGTACTCCTACCGTAAACTTTACGAGGCCTCTCCTCAACTAATTCTTGGGATATCTAAGGGAGTTGGGCCGAGATGGCTTCCAATTTAGCTGGCTGATTGGACACTTAAAAACTTTGAAGAGCCATCAATTATCAATCCAGAGGGAGCTTGTGACACCCCGCCTAATTAAGCCCCGGGTGATTAGTCCTACATTAAATTAGAACAGGTTTCTCAGTTGGTTCATTCTTAGCATCACTGTTGAAACTTTTTAATTACTAACCATTTACGTGAAATTAGATTGGTGCTAAGTTTTATCTTTCATTAATTCAATGAAATACTCATACGAAAATAAATATTAACAATCACAAGCTAACTGAATCCAACCATCACATATAAATAAGAAACTGGCTGAATAAACCATCGGCTAAAATCCAACACAAATGTAAATACAGATAATAATGGATCTCAAGTATCTAAAATAAATACTAATTAAAATCGTGAGCAACATGCTCGTTTATCTGATAGAAAATCCCTACACTAGGAATAGAAGGAATAGAGGTGCCTACCCAAATCCTGCAACATCCACATATGCTGCAGCAGTGAATCCATGGAATGAATCAAGTCTGGCGTCCCTGTGGCTGGACGCCTAAAAGGTTTTGAAAATATTTTATAGCAAGGGTTAGAACCCAAAACATTTTGAAAACATTTAGAAAATGATTAACTTGTAGTAATAAAATATGCATGAATGCGCTTCATATTTTAGTTAGTGTCGCACTCTCTTGAGGACAGACTCACCCCTCAACTAATGTGCACACCTAACAACTTCTTTATATCCCTTTAGTCCTCTACCCCGAAACTAGATACTTGATATAACACTTGTCAACCGCCCTACTCAATCCCGAGTATTTTAAGGTATGACTTATAAGTTACTTATCGCCTTAACTTAGTTAATCGTCTTTCCTTAAAATCCATATAACATTTACTGGTTATATAATTAATACACTTTTCTCCATGTATTTAAACTTCTCGTGTATAAGTATTCACCCATTATGGACGTACAGTTATCTTAAAACAATCACACGTGTTGAATGTCAATATAACCCATATATAATTAATACAACTCACTACATGTATTTAATGACCCGTATATAACTATTTATCCCATTATATATGTAGAACCATATTACAACATTCACACATATGTTGAATATAAGTATAACCCATCCTCCTAAGTAATAACTCATCGGATGTATTCCCTAAAGTGCTATCACACTAGGAGTACTCGTATAACTTAGTTACCCCAAGTCAGAATCGCTCACTAACTTGGCCAAAAACATAAACATAATTGAGGCGGTCATATATCTTCCCTGAAAGTGAGATAAGCCCCTCACCCATATAACGGATGCTATCACCTGGGGATATACCCACCCTACTCCTCAAGCTAGGGTATTCACCCACATCGTGCAACCTCCTCCGATAGCACTAGAGTATAAATACTAATATTATATAATCACTGATATTTATATGCACACACCATATATATATACTATCGCACACTGTATATATATAAATATAAAATATCCCGACTTTACCGTGTACTGAGTCCGTAACACTAGCCTATACTTAGTATCTTGAATTTATGGTCCAACTCTGATTATTAATTAATTTGTACATTAATTAATTAAATTATTATTGGTATCACCCAACCAATATATTTGGACTCGCTCCCATGGCCCGAGAATAAAATACTACCCGAGTCTAAATCCCCGACTCCGAATTAATTAGCTTTAAATCTTAATTAATTTAATTCCTTGGCATTGCTCAACCAATATACCCGGACTCACCCACTCGATCCGTATTTAATTATTTTGGAATATTTTTCCTCAAAAATTAACCATAGTATGTCACGCATAAATCCCTCCCAATTCCAATTAGTTTCCCTTATAATTATTAGGAAATTATGTTCCATATTTATTTCTCACTAAATAATGTATGAGAATCGAATATTAAATTAATTTCTCTTATATAACAAAACTGGCCGGCCTGTCAAAAATTCTAGACCATTGATCGATCGATCCCAATCATCAATCGATCGATCGATCGAGCAGGTCTTTGTCTTCTCCAACACTGTTTCTGCCATTAACGAATTTCTCCCAACTCCAACCTCTTCTATGGTTCAACCCAACCATAGACAACATTTTAACACATGGGAACATGATTAGGACCTCCCCTAAAACCTCAAATATGACTTAATTCCCACAAATCTCTACTTGTTAAAAAATTGGGAAATTTTCGGGCTTTCTTTGTTCAGTCCCAATTTCATCCATTTATCCCAATTTCGTTCATCAATCAAAGTTAACTATCTACTCAGAATCATGTAACACGAAAATTCCTACACCAATTCCCCTTTTGGTTTTCAAATTACAAAAAACCCATTTTTGTGCCCGTTTATACCCAAAACGATTTTTTTCCACGTCACACAAATATGAATTGAAAACGAAAAAAAATGCTATAGCAAGTTAACCACTTTCCTTATGGGTTCTTAGGGTCTAATCCAAGTATGAGATTCGCAAGGTTGATGATGAATCCCCCAAATTCGTCCCTAGTCTTGTCTCCAAAAGGGTTCCCAAAGCACTCTAACTGCTCCCTATAGTTTTCTCTCAAAACTTAGGATTTAGGTTTGTGTTTTCTTCGGTTTACCTTTTCTCCCAATTAGGTATTAAAGCTAAATCCCGTTTTTAGCCTAATGGTCCAAGCCTAAGTGACCCAAATAGCCCCGTGTGGGGCCAGTTATGCCTAAAAACGCCACGTGACCCGTTTACTACCCCCAGGTACACTTTTCGACTATCTCGGCCCATCCGGACTCAATCGTGCCCTCAAAATTGACATCCGAATTAATTTATAAAAATCCTTATTTCACACCCAAATTAGTCTATACTGACTCCCGACTAAGATAAATAAATGCCACGTCACTAATACACGTTATGACATAAATAAAATATTACTATTCACTTAGTAATTAAATTTTCCTAAATATTAACCATTCACTCTCCGATTAATATTTAAATAAATATTAATATAATTAATTCATTTAAATTATGACACACAAGTAATTTAAAATTCTTGAATTAATTAAATATTACATGCACAGAAATACGGGGTGTTACATACTCCCCCCTTGCAAAGGAATTTTATCCCCGAAATTTGGTCATTACTGCGGCGAATAACTCTGGATATTGCTCTCACATATCCTGGTCCCATGTATACTCATCAATACTGTGATGACCCCACTCCACTACACTCTAACTGGTGGTGTAGATGCAATTATTATGCAGCACAAATAAATATGAAAGATGTGACAACCAAGAAAAAATAAATAAAAGACCAATCACACAACAACGAAGATACGTGGTTCAGCAAAGAAGTGCCTACGTCCACGGTGGTTCAGTCAGTGTTATTTCTCTATATTCTGAAGAGTAAGTACAGAGAATACAACTTGTCCTTTGCCCCGGACTTGGGGTTTAATTTATACATGTATGTCTTGGAGTAGTGGGGGTGATAGGTTCCTCTTTATTAGCCATCTCCCTTTCATGGGATCGTGTACCCCCACAACTCCTCTTCATGGCATCGTGGAGTAAATGGATGAATACCAGAAGTGATGGGCCTGGGTTTTGGGCCGCTGAGGATGGGCTACTCGTCCAGGCCTTATGGTGATAAAATCGGGGTACCCACAATTGCCCCTGAATTTGTCGGGCCGTTCTTTATGGGTCCGATGAATTTAAATGATCAGCAATGATGGTTGATTTCTTTGAAAACTGTGAAGTTGCTTTGGCGGTACCCGCTTCGCTATCTGTGCGTTATGATTAGTTTTGAAGGCTTGTTGGAATAAGACACATTTTTCCTTCGTCGTTCCAGTTCTTCCAGCAATCTTCTATCTTTTGAGAACTTTTGAGTTTTGTACCTTCTGTTTTCGGTCTTCACTCTCGTCGCTTCTTCGCCTTTTGCTCTGATCTTCTGTCCTGTAAGTCTTTCGTGCCCTTTTTCTTGTATTTTTCTAACTCCTCCTTGCTTTCTCCTTTTCAGCGAAGATAAAGAACTTAGAGCCAGCTCTCAGCGAGGTTCGTATCTCGGAACTGGTGAAAGCTTGGAACATCAGGGAACCTTTGGGTGACGGCGAGCATCCTAGGTCTGCAGGTTTTCTACTTGAATACAAGAACACAGGCTCGAGCTTCATAGCCCGACCTGTGGAAAGTGTTCCGGACTTTGACTCTTCCGAAGAGATTTCAGCTGAGCCCATCCAATTGGACGAGGAGGAGAGCAGCTCGGAGAGCGAGCCAGCAGGTGTTGTGAGTAACTTGGGTGGAGGCAGTGCTGATAGTAGCAGTTCATCGAGTACTACCAGCAGTCCAAGTGAAGAAATGCCTCCCAGGAAAAATCTAATCCGGGATGATGATGATGATGATGATGATGTGCTTCTTGCACAGAGGTCCAAGAAGTCGAAGACTGTCTCCGGGGTCATAGCTACTGGTCCTCGGCCTTCCTCTCAAGAGCAAGAGAAGAAGAAGAGAGAGGCGGAGCAGGCGAGGGAGAGGGAGAAGAAAAAGGAGGAGGAGAGGAAGAAGGTGGAAGAGAGAAAGAGGAGGGAGAAAGAGAAAGAGGAGGAGAGGAGGAAGATGGAACTGAGGACTAAGACCGTTCAAGCCTTGGTCCCAGTATCTGCTTTGCCTGAGGGGGCTTCGGTGGCCACCTCTCCTCAACTTGCCCCTGCGCTGCTTGAGAGGGCAGTCCTCCCTGCAGATCGTGAGAGGGTGTCAGGGTCTGATCAACTGGCCTTGCAAGCTAGCCAGAGGCTTGCCTTGGTAAGGTTTCTTTTCTACTTCTCAACTTCTTTTCGTCTGTTTTGATGGTTTCTTCTTTCTGATCTTTACCTTGTTTTCTGCAGTTTGTGACTGACTTCGCCGTGCTATATCGCTCTCGCGACGAGCTGTTGAGAAGGAACAGCGAGCTGGAGTAGGCGAATTCTACTCTGGTGGCCAGGGGTTCTCAGTTGGAGGCCGATCTGAAGGCTGCTGATGCGGCTCGAGCTTCTTCTGCCTTGGCCCTTGCTAATTCTGCTCGCGAGAGAGATAATGCTGTCAGGGAGCTCGGCGAGCTGAGGAAGTCGTACGACCAGGTCTGCTCTAGCAAGCTGGACTTTGTGGAGAAGAACAGGGTTCTTGCCGAGCAGCTGGAAGCGGAGAAGGCCCAGGCAGCCACTGTTAAAGAAGATTCATACAATTCTGGCTGGGCTGCTGCGTATGAAGACGCCGAGGTTCAGATAGGCTATATTAGTCGTCTGAACTTCAAGAAGGGGTGGAACAAGGCCCTTGTGTCTGCAGGGGTGGATGTTGCATCCCCACTCTTTGACGAACATGATCCAGGGCCCAAGCCAGTTGTGGATGAGGAGCCAGCCCCAACTGCTGAAGGGGTCAATCCTGCTTCTCAGGCGACTCTTGCTGATGCTTCCTTGGTCGAGGGGGCAATGCACACCTCTGCAGAGGGTAACGCCCCTGCTGATGCTAATAAGGACGAGGGTCCGTCTACCGAGGTTGCTAAGTGATAGGGATCTCTTTGTAATTTTTTCCCTTTTTTTTTGTTCTGATGTAACCTCGCTCATTATCAATAAAAAGGCTTCGCTTTTGTTTATGCTGATTTCTTTTTATTCTCTTCCTTTCTTTGTAGTTGGTTGATGTGGATGATTATATTCCTGTTACCTCCCAATTGGGTAGGACTCTGGGTCCTAATGCAAGCCCTGCAGTTCGCCAGGCTTTTGCTAAGCTCTGTAGGTTTGCTAAATCAAGGAACCAGAAGTATAAGGATCAGTCCGAGCTGGTGGCTAAATTGAAGGACAGGCTCCAGGAAATGGGAGAGATCGGAGCTTCAGTGCAAGAAGAAGTCAGTGAGCTGAGAGTAAAGTTACTGGAGGCTACCGAGATCAATCAGGTCGTGGAGTTTCTTCAGCGGGAGAATGACGACCTGAGGCAGGAGGTCTTGAAGCTTAAGGAGCATTCGCCGAGCACCGCTTCGGTAGTCCTGCAAGGTTCTTCCTCGTCGCGAGCTGCTCGGCCACCCCTCCCGCGAGCTGTCAGGAGTACGCGGGGTAGGAGTAGGGAAGCTGAAGAGCAGCGTGAGAGGGAGATGGAGGAGCTGCGCGGCGATGTTCAGCGAGCTTACGTAACTGCTGCTGGGCTTCAGAGGGACGTCACCCGACTGCGGCATTTATTTAAGAAGGGCCCTCGCCAAGTGTGGACTGATGGCTATGATCAGGGCTGGCTAGATGCTCCCACAAGATTATCAGAGTTCGAGGAGCTTTCCTTCATCAGGGGGTGGTTGAGTGCTCTCAAAGAGCTGCAGGTGCCGAGAAATTCGATATTGTGGTATCGGCATGAGATGTCTCCCTCTACTCTGATGCCCAATCCATTTAGGCGAGATGACCGATGGATTCCTATCGATGCTATTCCTCGGCGGCTACTGGAGTTGGACACGAATGAAGTTGTTGAGGAATTCGATCCTGCCCCTGATGACGGGAGGAGAGCTAAGGTTGCTGATTACCTTGCTCGGAGGCTTCCCCCTTCTTGATTTTTTGTTTTTTAATAATTGTAAATGCTTTGGGCGAGTCTTTGCCGACTAAACATGTACCATTATTGTTTGTAAATATAAAAGATTAATGGAAAGTTTGAGTTTTGGGCGTTTTTGCCGACTAAACGTGTTTATCCAATCTCTGTTATATTTTTGCAGCCATGTGAATGTCCGCCCAGTCCAGTATTAAGAATACCATTGTGCTCTCCCTTTACCTTTTAGGTCGTGTCGTCACACTCCCTTAGGTCTAAGAGGGGCAATTGGCGAGGACACACCTGTTTTTGGATGTCTTCATCCGGTCAGGATTTTGTTTAACCAGAGTAGGTTCGATGCCTAAGAATACTCTGTAGGGCTTCATATATTGCCATGGGCAATGCTAAGAGGTCTGTCGTGCTTCGTGACGATGACCTGAGGAGGGGTGTTCCCATGCTATGTCAACTGTTATACCTGTGATTTGTAAAAGATGTGCAATAAGATATAATTGTTATACTTTTAGAGAGTAATCAACTGAGAGATTTTTATTGGTGAGTAGAGAAATAAACTGTCTTTTCCCAAAATGAGTACAATAAAAGATCTAACAATAGAACTCCTAAAAGTAGAATTTCTTGAGATTAGCTGCGTTCCATGCTCGTGGTATCTCTCTGCCCTCCATCGTTTTCAAATGATAGGCACCTTGCATGTCGTCTCTAATTATTTCATAAGGTCCTTCCCAGTTTGGGCCCAGTTTACCATCTGATGGCTTCACTGTGTTGCCAAGGACCTTTCTTAGGACATAGTCTCCAATTTCGAACTTCCTCGGATTGACCTTTTTGCTGTAGTGCTTCGCGAGCTGTTGCTGATAACTCGCTAGTTTGACTAAGGCAAGTTCCCTGCGCTCGTCGGCCAAGTCGAGTTCAGCGAGCAAAGCCTGATTGTTCTGATTCTGCTCGACAAGGTCGGATCTCATTGTAGGCAATCCTGCTTCTAATGGGATGACCGCTTCCATACCATATGCTAGTGAGAATGGCGTCTGACCTGTGGCTCGTCTGGGAGTCGTTCTGTATGCCCATAGGACATGTGGTAGCTCGGCAGTCCACGCGCCTTTTACTCGTTCTAACCGTTTTTTTAATCCAGCGATCACTGTTTTGTTGGAAGCCTCAGCTTGTCCGTTGCTCTGAGGATAAGCTACCGAGCTGAAGTGGTGCCTGATTCCGTGTTGGTCGCAGAAGTCCTGAAAGGGGCCACTTTCGAACTGTGTCCCATTGTCAGTGATGATGGTTCTGAGGATCCCGAATCGAGTGATTATATTTTTCCATATGAATTTCATCATGTCAGCATCTCGGATGTTCGCCAGAGGTTCTGCCTCGATCCACTTGGTAAAGTAATCGGTGGCGACCAACAGGTATTTGCGATTGCCGGCAGCGGTGGGTAGAGGTCCCACGATGTCCATCCCCCACTGGGCAAAAGGCCAGGGGCTGGTCAGGGATTTCAATTCGCTGGCAGGCTGGTGGACTATGGGGGCGTGAAGCTGGCATTTTAGGCATCTGCGGACATATACTGCGGAGTCCCTTTGCATATACGGCCACCAGTAACCTTCCTTCATTGCTCGGAAGGCTAGAGATCTTCCTCCGACGTGACTTCCGCAGATTCCTTCGTGGAGCTCGTGAAGCACTGTCTCGACCTCGCCTGGGTGGACGCATCTAAGATAGGGGCCGGAGAAAGATCTTTTATACAAGTCGCCTCCCGTGGATAAGTGAAAGCGAGCAGCTTTGACTCTTATCTGGTGGGCGGTCCTTTTATCATCTGGGAGCATTCCGTTCTTCAAATAGCCTTTTAAGGGATCCATCCAGCTAGGGGCTGGTTCCAATTGGAGTATTTGTTTCGCTTTTGTTAGCTCGCGGTGAATGCTCGGGTAGCTAAGGAAATCGATAGGGATTATCCTTTTAAGGCTGGAATCGACTGCCGAGCTCAGGGCTGCCAAAGCGTCAGCGTGGCTGTTCTGCCCCCTGGGGAACTGCTGGATGTTGATTTCTTTAAAGTTTGTCATCAAGTTTCTTACCAACGAGAGGTAGGCTGCCATCCTCTCGTCCTTCGCGTTGTAGTCTCCACTTATCTGATTGGAAACTAGTTGCGAGTCTCCGAATACCTGTAAATGTTTTGCTCCTAGAGTTTGCGTCCTTTGGAGACCTGCAATTAAGGCTTCGTATTCTGCTTCGTTGTTGGAGGCTGCAAATCCCAGCCTAATTCCTTGCTCGAGGATTGCATTTTCAGGAGTGATGAGAACAATTCCTACTCCTGCCCCCTTTGAGTTGGAGGCTCCATCAACGAATAGCTTCCAGCTTCCCCCTGTAGCCTGGCTATTTTGTTCTGTTGGTTTAGGCTGGTCGAGAGGTTCTTCCCCCATGAATTCAGCTATGAAGTCAGCGAGGACTTGACCCTTGATAGCTGTCCTTGGTTGAAATTGGATGTCAAACCGGTCGAGCTCGACTGACCACTTAGACAGCCTGCCGGACAAATTCGCCTTCCTTAGGACAGCCTTGAGGGGGTGTGATGTAAGGACGATGATTGTGTGAGCTTCGAAGTAATGCTTTAGTTTCCTTGATGACATTACTAGGGCGAATGCGAGCTTTTCCAATGGCAGGTAGCGCTGCTCGGCGTCTAGTAAGGTTTTGCTTGCGTAATAGACTGGGTGCTGGATCCCTGCGACTTCACACATTAGCGCTGAGCTGATAGTATGGATGGATACAGAGAGGTAGAGGTACAAGGGGTCCATTTGCTGTGGCATGACGAGCAGTGGTGGGGAGCTTAGGTAGGATTTGAGCTCGCCTAATGCTTGCGAGCAATCTGGGGTCCATTCTACCGTTTTGCTACCTTTTAAGAGTTGGAAGAAGGGCTTGCATCTCTCGGAGGATTTAGAAATGAAACGATTCAGAGCAGCGAGCATTCCAGTGAGCTTCTGTACATCGCGGATTGTGCGAGGAGGTTGCACCCGTTTAATTGCCTCAATCTGGTCCGGATTTGCTTCTATGCCACGCTTGCTGACCAAATACCCAAGGAACTTTCCTGACTGGACACCGAAGGAACACTTGCTCGCGTTGAGTTTCATTCGGTATTTCCTGAGGATTTCGAAGGTATTTGCCAGGTCAGAAAGGTGGTTTTCTTTCTCCTTGCTTTTGACGAGCATGTCATCGATGTAGACCTCCATCGTGTTTCCCATCTGATTTTTGAACATTTTAGTAACCAGCCGCTGATAGGTTGCCTCTGCATTTTTTAGCCCAAAAGGCATGACCTTGTAACAGTATAAACCAACCGTCGTGATAAACGCCGTTTTGTCCTGATCTGGGGCATATAAGGGAATCTGGTGATAACCCGAGTATGCGTCCAGGAAACTCATTCGCTCGTGAGCTGCAGTGGCGTCTACTAGTTGGTCTATTTTTGGAAGAGGGAAACTATCCTTGGGGCAGGCTTTGTTGAGGTCAGTGAAGTCTATGCAAACTCTCCACTTACCGTTGCTTTTTGGAACTACCACTGGGTTGGATAACCATTTGGGGAACTGCACTTCCCGTATGGATCCTGCATCCAGCAGTTTTTCGACTTCCTGTTCTATTGCTTTGGCTTTCTCGGGAGCAGTTCGTCGTGCCTTTTGTGCTATCGGTTTGAATGTGGGATTGACGTGCAACTGATGGCAGACCATATTGGGATCGATGCCTGGCAGCTCGTAGGGTTCCCAGGCGAAAACATCTATGTTGCTTCTGACTAAGGTTAACAAATCCTTTTGCTCTTTGTTAGTGAGCGAAGTCCCGATCAGGAAGACTCTGCTATTGTCGCCTTCCCTAGCAATGACTTCTACCAGGTCCTCTACAACCCGTTCGGAGGGGAGGAGCCTGGTCTCTTCCACTCCGGGCCTTCCATATTTTAATTGCTATTTGGAAGGGATTGCATCTTCCTCCACTTTCTCGCTGGTTCGAACGTCTTTTTTCTCTGGCTTCGGTCGGATAGCTGCTATGAAGCACTTTCTCGCCATCGCCTGGTCGCCATGTATCTCCATCATTCCCCGCTCGGTGATATATTTGAGTTTCTGGTGGTAGGTCGAGGAGACTGCCTTCATTGCATGGAGCCATCCCCTGCCGAGGATGGCTTGATAAGGTGAATCGATGTCGACCACCAAGAATTCGATCATTTTTTAAACATTCCCAGCGAGCACTGGTAGTACTATCTTGCCCAAAGGCATGGTCATTTTTCCAGCGAAGCCGACCAGAGGGACAGTGGTTCCCTTGAGGTCGGCGATGTCCAACTTCAATTTCCTGAACAGGTCGATGTACATTACTTCGGATGAGCTTCCTTGATCAACGAGCAGTCTGTCGATATCAAAGTTGGCTATCCTGAGTGTAATGACTAAGGCATCGTGACGTGGGGTCCTCACTCCCACAAGATCTTCATCCGTGAAGACAATATGCTTGTTGTAGTTGATGTCCTCTGCTCGGCGGTGTTTTCCTGCCTGTGATTTCGCTGGATCAATTAGAAAAGCTTGCATTACTGCTGTCAGCTTCTTTACCTCCATCCGAGCTGAGTTGCCCTGGATTTGCTTAACATCGGATACTCCATGGATTACTGCGAATTCGTGTCCGGTGCCGTCTTCTAACACGTTGTCGGGTTTTGCCTCCTTGTGGACAGTCACCCTCTCTACCTTCCTTTCCACAAAGTCATTCAGATGTCCGGATTGGGCCAGCTCCTCGAGGTGGGACTTAAGAGCCTTGCAGTGCTCGGTCTTATGTCCCCCCTCTTTGTGGAAGGTGCACCTCAGCGCATTGTTTCTTTTCGATGGGTCTCCTCCCATTTTTCGAGGCCATTTGACGAATGGCTCATCTTTGATCTTAGCGAGAATCTTGTAGATTGGTTCTTTGAAGACGGTGTTGACCGCCTGGAATGACTTTGCAACGTCAGGGCTTCCTCCGTTTTTGGGGACATTCTTGCTCCCATTCTTTCCTCCTTTCTTCTGGTTATCAACTTTCTCACTTCCCTTCGTGGCGAGCTTGGCTCGACCGTTTTCACCTATGTTAAGGCGGGTGACATCTTCCACCTTTGCGTATTTCTCAATCCGGGCCATCAGGTCATCAATGGTGGTTGCTTCCTGCTTTGTCAAGGACTGGTAGAGGAGGGAAGAGCTGGGTAGCCCAATTTTGAATGAAGCCACTGCCACCTCTTCTGCGCAGTCTTCGACTTCGTTGAATAACTCCCAGTACCTTTTCGTGTAGTCTCGAAGTGTCTCCTGAGGAGTTTTATTCATCGTCAATAGAGCATCCATCCTTTTGGGATGGGAGCTGCTGGTGATGAACCTGGCCGTAAAGAGCTCGGCCAGGGATTTGAAATTTCTGATGGATCGGTGAGGGAGTTTCTCAAACCATTTCTGGGCCACGTCATGAAGGCTCGAGGGGAAAATACGGCACATCAACGCATCTCGGTGATTCCAGAGGGTCATAGCCTATCGGTACTGCCTGACATGATCAATGGGATCAGTCTTTCCGTCATAAATCTTGAACCTCGGAATAGCAAACTTTTTGGGAGCTTCTTCTTCTTCAATTTCCCTTGTGAAGGGCGATTTCATCTGGGTCTTGAGGGCTCTCCTGGCGATTTCTCTGGTTGACCTGGTGCCGCGGTGAGCTGGATGTTGGTCCATTTCTCTGCGGACTAGGTTCCGTATGTTGTCGTCACTACGAGCAGGGCTCTGATAGCGGCGAGCTTTTCTTAGTTGCTCGCGGAGGTCGTCGTCTGAGTCGCCACCTTCGAACCCTTGATGTTGCCGCCTAGGGCTCCTTCCTCGGCTGCGAGATTTTCTCGCCTGAGGGCTAGGAGTGCGATAGGGGCGTCTCCTGGTATCAGGACGTAGTTCTTTTTCCAGTTTTTCCAGTCTTCTTTTCAGGCGAGCATTCTCAGCCTCATACCTGCGAGAAAACTCCCTCTGCTCGTGGAGCCTTGCTTCGTATGCATCGATCAATCTGCATATCTGAGTGGACCTCGCTGGTCCTTGACTTTCTTCTGAGGCTGGCCTTTCTAAGCGAGCCCCTTGATCGGAACGTCGGACTTCGGGCCTAATCCTGCGAGGAGCGGGTGGCTCCTGAATGTCTCCTGCTTGAGGAGCGTTGCTGCTGTGATCAGACATCTTAGATTTTTTTCTCGGTGTGGGCTCTTCTCAAGGAAAGATAAACGCTTCCCACAGACGGCGCCAATTGTAGATGCAATTATTATGCAGCACAAATAAATATGAAAGAGGTGACAACCAAGAAAAAACAAATAAAAGACCAATCACACAACAACGAAGATACGTGGTTCAGCAAAGAAGTGCCTACGTCCACGGTGGTTCAGTCAGTGTTATTTCTCTATATTCTGAAGAGTAAGTACAGAGAATACAACTTGTCCTTTGCCCCGGACTTGGGGTTTAATTTATACATGTATGTCTTGGAGTAGTGGGGGTGATAGGTTCCTCTTTATTAGCCATCTCCCTTTCATGGGATCGTGTACCCCCACAACTCCTCTTCATGGCATCGTGGAGTAAATGGATGAATACTAGAAGTGATGGGCCTGGGTTTTGGGCCGCTGAGGATGGGCTACTCGTCCAGGCCTTATGGTGATAAAATCGGGGTACCCACAGGTGGTACTATCTTAGACTGCAGCTTGCGCTCACATAGCTACCAATCTCCCCTCATATGAGGTGTCTTATTGCAAGTCATTATCCTCGAGTGGAACGTGCCTAAAAATCTCAATCGCTCCTCCTATATCCCTTCAGCTATTCCACGTGGAACACATCCCGTATCTTCTGAAGATGTTCTGGCAAACCCAGTCGATAAGCTACCCGTCCTACCCTCTCAAAGATAGGTAAAGGACCTGCATACCTCGACGCTAGCTCCCCTTTCTTACTGAACTTCATCACACCTTTCATAGGATACACCCGAACCAATACCTGGTCACAAATTGTTAACTCGATGGCCCCTGACAACATAGTGCCCCAGAAGATGAGTCTATAGTCCGTCGGCCCCACTACCTCTCAGTTAGGAAATTCCCCTCCTATATGGGTGTCAATTTTCTTGTTGCCAAAACGCGTGACTATCTTCAGGTTAATTACCCGCATCATCCCTGATTAATCATGTCAGACTTGAACCTTTAACTCACGATGACGTACCCCTCCTTACGTCCCTGAACTATATAAAAGAATACAACTTACTTAATTCCCGCGGATGGACCATAACCCATCTCGGGTCCAAGAAGTTTGTAATTTCCCCACCTCTTATCTACCAAAGGTGGATAATCAAACTTTTCCCATAAAGTCTCCTAAGGTGTAACACAGACCAAACTGTTACGAGGCATCACACGTAACTCTACCTATGGTAAATACCACTCCCGAATTACCCAAAAATATAAAATGCACAATCCCCACTTCCCGTCTACCCATCGACTTATGGGCGACACGTTCAACCCAATATGTAACTTTGTCCCAATCACCTCCTGATAGTTTACCAACCTGAGCATTAATCCCTTCACTAGAACCATAGAATTAAAAAAAAAATCCTGGTTGATACCCTCCAATCAACCTTTTCCCATCCTTAAATGGTCTACCCGGCGACAAATTCACCATGTCCTATTCAACACCGATTTCCATGCTCAAGAACTCTATTCCTTGTTCGGTTTTTGTCAGGCAAGAATCTATACCTTGTCTATGCGTAAAAGCACTCTAGGTATATGACTAAGTGATACTCTTTTCTATATTCCCAACAATGTGGGTTTCTCCCTTTCCTAGGGATATCTTATTACACAGGTCTCCCCCACCTTCCCACTCCCTACCGTGGAGGTAGTTCTCCTTGATATACATATAGTCAGACCGTTTCCTTTCTCAAACGGATTTCAGTTCATTGCACTTTTCCACTTATTCTCCGACGGCTCTGCAGGCATACATTCAATATGCTTACTTACACATCCCTTTTATTTAAGACGACTCTGAAATCACACTAACCAGGGCGCCCATATACCCCATGTCCCGTGCTTAACCGCACAAAATTTATCTTAATTAACTAGAGTGCCCATACACCCTGTTTTCGTGCTCAACTGCACGAAAGTTACCCGACTATGCTAGCCATAACCCGTAGTATAACTTCCTACCCATAGCCATATCACATACATGAATAATAACCGGGGTACCCACCCTATTTACTAACGACCAAACATCTGCCCACTTCCAATGTTGTGCTAAGTTTCATACGTGGGACGTCTCGCAAAGTGAAATCCAAACGAGTACCTCCCCCGATTCACTACTATCTAACATTGTCGGTCGTTGAGATCTGTTAGACCCTCAGTCCATAGCAAGTACCCCAAAATACTTATCTCTTAATATAAAAGCAAACACGCATACTATAGAGGGGGCCTGAAGGTAATCCTGGGATTAGGGATAATCCACCAATTAGCAACAGTGTTCTGAGGATAAGCTCAGCGAGGCAGCTCAGCGTGGAAGCTTGGCATGGCAACTCGTACTTTAGCTTATTATTACTTTGTCATATTATAGATTTGTTTATATTGACTACGAGTTGTAACGACTGTAATGTTGTAACGACAATAATGAATGGGTGTGAGTTCGAACGGTACTCGCGAGAGACCAGGCTTGGCAGGGCCTGGGAGAGCTTTCATGCTCTATCGAACAACCTCATCGTGGGAACTTTAGAGGGATTTGGTTTGGAGGATTGAGAAGTGGGGCACCGTTGGGGCTTGTCCTGACCATCTTAGATACACCTGGTAAAACACCGAAAGATCTTTACCGTGGAACCTAGAGCAAAGTAGCTTCGAGTTCCATCGGGAGCTTTGCTGTAAACCAAACAGCCCTCTACTTTATGTCCCATCTACTGTAGGTGATGTCACTAGCCAGCTAGACAACGTCAAGTCTGCACTTGAGTAAACCACCGTGGTATTTAGGGCTGTCAGACGGTTGGTAAGCAACCTCTGTGGAAATAGCCCCCTGACACACAGTGGTTAGGCAAAAGTCATGTCTTGGCATTTAATGTTTATGATGTAAAGACAACTAGTGCATCAGGTATTTAATGCTGGTGACATAAGGTATGAGGGAGGTCTTTCACAGGCATTAATGACTTAGCTGCCTCGGGGGTGGTGTGGGGGCAATTTAAGGCCCCAACCACCTCCAAGGAAGGGGATCGATCAAAAAGTTCTAAAAAGAGTTATTTTGGAGATATTCTTCTAAGATTTTGAGAAATTATTACTAGAGAAAGAGTTATTGAAAAACCAGAGAGTTCTTCCACCCACCATTTGTCATTTATTAGGGAGCTTTAATAACTTGACAGAAATCCTTGAAGAAGACCTTTTCGGTGTGTGTGTTTTTTTTACCTACCTACTAAGGTGTATCTAGGATGCTTACTTCTCTCTCCCTCTAGCTAAGTTATTTTTGAGTTCTTTATTATATTGTGAGTTATACACGAGAGATTTGTGGGTTTAAGCTGGGTTTCATACGTTCCAAACTGTTCTTTGTGTCTTGTGGCTAAATCACTAGTGTTTACTGATTAACCTTGTCATCACCATACTCAAACGGGTTACACCTCCATCTTATCTAAACCACCCTCTTACATTTGGCGACTCTGCTGGGGAGGCATTCTTCTAAGGAAGGAGTATGGCGCAAGATAACGTTAATCGAAGGCTCAACTTTGATGATATCCAACACAGTGAAGAGCAAGCAGCGGTAGAATTGGAGGCTTTAAGGAGCGGAGCTCCTCGAATAGAAGTGCCTCCAGTTCAGACAACAGCAGGCGCTCAAGGCGTGACGCAGGATTCCACGAGCGCTGGGTTGGGACCTGCCCAGATGACCCTCCTCATGAGCAAGTTCTATGAGTTTTTGCAAACTCCTGCAGCTTCAACGGTGCTGGGAGGACTCGAAACCAATTCCTTCGTAACACCAGGGGCAGCTCCAACGGTTCCACCAGGCGCAGGTACAACGTGAGCAGCCCCAGCAAGCATACCCTCCGTCGTCAATCCGGCGGTGGGAATCTCCGGAGTATAAACGGCTCCAGCTGTAACGATGGCTTCAACTGTAACAGTCATTCATCCAACACCCCCATTGGTCGTTGCCCCATCACCCATGGAGGAAATGAGGAGAGAAATGCAAAAGGAGATGTTGAAGTTCATGCAGGCTTCCTCACAGTCTATAGGCGAGGTAGCTTCAGTCTATGACGACTTTAGGACACCTTATCCTCAGGAATACAACGATGAGCCTTACCCGAGGGATTATATTCCCCCCATCTTTGAAAAATACATAGGGAAGGGTGGGAATCCGAAAGAGCACATTAAATGTTTTATTGAGCACTTGGGGGCGCATTGCAACAATAAGAAGCTCAGGTTGAGGGATTTTTCCAAATCCCTAACCGATAAAGCATACACGTGGTATTCTCATTTGGCTCCTAAGAGTGTTTCCACGTGGGAAGAGATGCATGTGCTGTTTGTCCAAAAGTTCTTTCTAGCAGAGGATGAATTCACTCTGACCCAACTAGGGAGAGAGAAGCAACGACCAGGAGAAGACGTGGTGGCATACGTTCGGAGGTTCAGGGAAAGGTATCTGGATGTGAGAGAGGAGGCTAAGGAGTCTAAACTATTACAAATCTGTGCCGAAGGACTACTTCCGGAGTACATTTGCCATCTTATCAATGAGACGCGCAAGGGAACTTTTTCGGCGTTCTTAAAATCTGCAAGGAACATCTCATTGGTCACACGACCAAACTCGGTGGCGGTGCCTATGATATTCAGGCAGCCGATACAACCTGGGGGAGGAAGGCCTCAACCCCCACGAGTGGGATACACCGAAGGAACAGATGGGGGTAAGACGGCAAAGAAGGACAACAAAAGGAAGTTCGGAAGGGATAGAGAAGACCCACCACCGTTACCGTGCACGATAGAAGAGGCGGTGAGCTGTTATAACACCATGGTCCAAGGTGGAACGGTCTACCTACCAAAAGGCGTTCCGAAGGAAGAACTCGATAACGCAACGAAGGCGGATCCTAGGTATTGTCAGGTTCATCGAAAGATCCAGCACCCAACAGAGAGCTGCTTCACACTGAGAAGAATCATTGACAAGTACATGAAGGCAGGGACGCTGCAGATCCCCCCACAGAACGTTAACAACAACCCACTTCCAGCGCATGAGGCCAACTTGGTGATGGCCTATGATGATGTGGCGGAAAGAGAAGGAGGATGGTCAACAATGAAGCAAAAAGAATTCGAAGAAACTCTGGAACATTGCACCACAGGAATGGCTAACGTAGTTTTAGCCTACGATGAAGCAAGCTCTAAAAACGTGGAAGACGTATACAGCGTTGAGGGCGAGGAAATGGAGGAAGTCGTTGAATACAGCGCAGTTTCAAAATCCCCAAAGTTCGCTTGGTTCTTCGATCAAGTGGGGATACCAAAGGAGAGCAGACTGGAAATAACTCGGGCGATCCTAGACATCGCGAAGAAGGATGCGGTCCCCTCGTTGAAATGGAGGGGACCCATGGCGAGGCTGGTGAAAAAGTTCCTATTAGAGGTGACCTTCAGCGATGCAGTTAGAGCTGTAAGGTTCCCTCATAACAGGCCCTTGTATGTGACGACCAGTATCAACGGGGTTAGTTTTGCAAGAACGCTTATGGATGGGGGTGCTTCCATCAACATTATGCCGATCAACTCCTTCCACGCAGCTAATATCCCAGAAGAAAGGTTGGTCCCCATGCCTCTGGTTATCTCAGGGTATGACAACCAATCTTCCAAATCCATTGGGTATGTGAATGTGGGAATTGTAATGGGAAATCTGAGTTCCCACATCAAGTTCCATGTAATAGAAAGTGCAACTTCCTATCATTTACTAATAGGAAGAGTGTGGATGCACAATCACGGTTTAGTTCCTTCAACATATCATCAATGCGCCAAGGCGAATGTCAAAGGAACAGAAGTGACCATTAGGGCTACAAAAAGGCCTTTTGCTATCGAGGAAGCTCACTTTGTAGATACGGCCTTTTATACGGAGTTGGAGGAGGATGCTCGAGTCCTAAAGAGAAGAATGAAGGGGGCATGGGTTCCCTCGATCAGAGATAGAATGGGGCCTCTGAATGAGCAAAGTAAAGAAGCTGCGAGTAACGAATGGGTGAGGGCCGAAGAAACCCATCAGGTGATCCCTCGACCCCAAAGTACCACGAAGAAGCTCAAAAACAAAGTAAGGCTTAGAGTGGATCCTATGGAGCATGAGGTCCAACGGCAAAGCGTGCTGAGTCGCTTTTCAGGGGGAAGAATCGTTGAGGTTTCGAGAGAGAGAAAGAGGAAGGCAGTGGCAACAGCTACCAACAGGCAATGCAAGAAGGTGGTCACTGAAGAGGGGAAGGTGGTATACCGTTTATAACGATGTGAGCGAGAGGCCGAAGAGATCGAGGATGGGGCTGACCCGTTATATGAGTGTTTCTTGGTGGATCAACAGGGATAGTGTATGGTGATAGACAACTCCAACATAAAGGAGTTCTTGGAGGAGGTCGTCGAAGAACTAGACTACATGGCAAATCAACCAAAGCCCCAGGCACAAGAGTTGGAGCAGTTGAACCTGGCAGGAGAAGGGGAAGACCCAAGGCCCATCTTCATCGCGAAGGATCTCGGTAAGGAGAAACGAGAAGCCTTGGTTGGGCTAATCGGGAGTTCATAGATGTCTTTGCATGGAAGTATACCGAAATGGAAGGGCTAGATGAGGAAGTGAGCTGCCACAAGCTAAACGTGATGCCTTCAGCCATCCCGATGAAGCAGGCAACAAGGACTTATAAACCTGAGTTGGACTTGAAGATAAAGGAAGAGGTTCAGTGTTTGTTGGAAGCAGGATTCATCAAACCAATACAGCATCCCCTTTGGCTATCTAGCATTGTGCCAGTAGGGAAGAAGGACAAGAGTCAAATAAGGATCTGTGTGGATTTTAGAGATTTGAACAGGGCTTGCCCCAAAGATGAGTTCCCTCTACCCTCCATTGATAGCTTGATAGATGCCACGGCTGGGCATGAGATGTATAGCTTCATGGATGGGTACGTAGGGTACAACCAGATCAAGATGGACCCCGCGGACGCAGAGAAAACAGCATTCAGAACCCCGTTAGGCAATTTCATGTACAAAGTAATGCCGTTTGGACTTAAGAACGCGGGAGCTACTTATCAAAGAACAATGATGGCCATTTTTCACGATTTCTTCCACAAATTTGTAGAATTCTATGTGGATGATTTGGTCATCAAATCGAAGAAGGAGGAGTCCCACCTAAACGACTTAAAGAAGGTGTTTACTCGATGTAGGAAGTATAAATTAAGGATGAACCCATTGAAGTGCGTCTTTGGAGCAACAAGCGAGAAGTTTCTAGGCTTTGTGGTTGATCGAAAAGGGGTGCAGATGGACCAGGATAAACAACGCGCTATCTTAGAGATGCCGTGCCCAAGAACGGCAAAGGAGCTAAAAAGTTTCCTCGGCAAAGTCTCCTACCTCAGAAGATTTGTACCAGGATTGGCCGAGGTAACACACCCGTTGATGCAGCTGCTGCGAAAGAACACAAAGTTCAGGTGGGAAAAGGATCACCAGGAGTCTCTCGACGAGTTGAAGAAGCAGCTCGTTTCACCACAAATCATGGTTCCTCCACAGGCAGGAGTACCGTTGCAGCTGTACCTCACCTCCACTACAAGGTCCGTTGGATCTTTGCTGGCACAAGAGATTGACGGGAAAGAATGGCCAGTGTATTACCTTAGCAGGATCATACATGGGCCAGAGATTAGATATAGCAGCCTAGAAAGGCATTGTTTGGCCTTAGTCTTTGTAGCACAAAAACTTAGACATTATTTGCTGTCTTTTACAATTCATATTGTAACTAGATGTGATCCTATTAAGTATTTATCGGTAGAACTATCTTGATTGGCAGGGAAGCTAGGTGGTTCCTTATTCTCTCCGAATATGATTTAAAGTGTGTGGTTCCTCGTGCTATCAAGAGCCAGGCGTATGCTGATCTGTTGGCAATCTTTCCATCAGGAACGTTTGAACCACCTAAAGAAGACATTCCGGGAGACGACTTACAAGCCAACTATCTGGATACAACCGATGAGGAATGGACGATGCAGTTTGATGGGTCTTCGGCAGAGAAAAAAGGAGGGGCAAGGGTCATCCTTTCAAAAGGAACGGAGGATATTTGCCTTTCCTACAAAATAGATTTCCCTTGCTCCAATAACGAAGCAGAATGTGAAGCGTTGGTACTAGGGTTGCTGGAGGCTCTTCGAAGGGGAATTCGTTCACTCTGCATCAAGGGTGACTCGAACTTAGTAATTCAGCAAGTTAACGGAGAATATGCGTTGAAGCACATGAGTTTGGCACCGTACAGAACGATCATTCAAAGGCTCCTCAGCCAGTTCCCTCGGACCAAAATCAGAAGACATCCCAGAATGATGAACCGTCATCCAGACGCTTATGCCACTATTGCTCAAAAGATGGTCATGAGGAGCGATACGACTATCGTTACGATCCAACGAAGAACAACTCCTTTGGTGGTGCAGTCAATACTACCGATGGAGGGAGACGCGGATTGGAGAGGAGAGATCAGGAAGCAACTGGAGTCTGGCGAAGGAGCTATGGGACTAAGAGAGTTAGCCCAATACTTTACAAACTAGGGAAATATTTACTTCAAAAATGCAGGGGGATGGTTATCGAGATGCATTGGGCCAGAGGAAGCAGAGTGGAGTTTGAAGAAAACGCATGAGGAGCACTGCGAAACAACTGAGATACCTCTTTATAGGAGAATTCAAAGAGGGGGATATTTTTGGCCTAGAATGGAACAGGATGCGGCAGAACTACAACGGAATTGTGATAAGTGTCAGCTATTTTTCGAAGCAGCTGAGTGCCATTTCATCGAAGCCCAAACGGACTGGAGGCAGCCCTATATCGACTTTATTCAAGATGGAATTATCCCAACGGAGAAAATGGATGCGATGGGACTGAAGCGAAGGGCCCCGAGGTTCTATATCCAGAAGGGGCAGCTTTATCGAAGGGGGTACTTCAACAGGTCATTGCATTGAATCACAAAGGAAGAAGCAACTGAGGTCCTCAAACAAGCCCATGACCCAGCTCACATAGGAGGGGCCAAGTTATATGATCAGCTGATGACGTTGGGGTATTATTGGCCAACGATGGAGAAAGACTCTGCTGAATTTGTTCGAAAATGCAAAGCTTGCCAACTTCATGGAAATATGATCCATGCCCCATCGGTGGACTTACACTCTCTGGCAACGCCTTATCCTTTCCACACTTGGGCGTTCGACCTCGTGGGGGCGATACATCCTTCGTCAAGGGGCCTTTCGTCGTGAAGAAAGCTCATGATTCAGGTTATTGCTTAATTTCTAAGTTGGAGGAAGATAAGCCATTCAAAATTAATAATAAATGGCTGAAAGTCTATCATGTGTAAACAATTAAGTTTGTACCATCGATGTATCTAGTCTTTGATTATGAATATACAAGTTTTATTGATGACGTGAAGTATAGACATTGATATGAAAGCAGTCATAACTCAGAGATAAACTAGAAAATATACATTCTTTCATTCATTAAACAAGAGAGCATTACGAAAAATTGGGAACTATTGCCCAAGAATTACATGAATGGACGAAGAAAGAAAATATATACAGGAGTTTACTACCCTAAGAGGAACCATAGGTCCAGGGAAGAGAAAAAATCCCCAGGAAGGCCCGAAGAAGCTGACGCAAAGGAGCTTTGAGCGTTGACAGCAACCTCTAGCCTGGTTTGCACCTGTGCACGTTCAATAAGAAGTCTCTCCCGTTTTAGCTTGGCCAAATGCAGAGCCTCTTCGGCATTCTTTACTTCTTCATCCGCCGATTCCAAAAGAGGTGCCAGCTCAGCTAACTTAACCTCCTCAGCCCGTTGGTCCTCCTGGTGCTTTCTCAGTAGTTCCCTCTGGCCGATCAGCTGCTGACTCTTCAAAGTTTTCAAATACGTTATAAGCCAGTCAAAACGAAAACCGTCACGACCCAATTCCTTCAGAAAACCCAGAAACTGATTAATGAGGGCTCGGGTGACACTAGAAGTGGGAGTACTGGCAATCTCAGCAACAACGATCACCATGCCTTGCAGTCGATGACTCATCACGGGAATATTGGACCGTAGGCAGTCCATGGTGAAGGTCTCGGGGTTATGGTTCACTAACTTCTCAATCACCAAGCGATGGCTCACAGGCATTTGGGGAGAATTGTGAAGCACCATTAGGCAAAAGGCAGGATGAGTTAAGTCTGGAAGAGGCAATTCGTACCCAGATTCACTTTCTGCCTCGGCACCAGTTGTGGAACCTTGGTCAGCATGATCAGATTCTTCCGAAACAGCAGGTTCTTGACGAGGTGTGCCCATAAGTGAAAGAGCTGGTGAGAAATCCTCCCGAGCAACCTGAGAAGAGATATAAAAAATAGTGAGATTATATAAAAATCTTAACAAGCGTTTTCGTTGTTATGTCACCGTTATAAGGTGGAGATTATATAAAAATCTTAACAAACGTTTTCGTTGTTAAGTCACCGTTATAAGGTGGAGATTATATAAAAATCTTAACAAGCGTTTTCGTTGTTAAGTCACCTTTATAAGGTGGAGATTATATAAAAAATCTTAACAAACGTTTTCGTTGTTAAGTCACCGTTATAAGGTGGAGATTATATAAAAATCTTAACAAGCGTTTTCGTTGTTAAGTCACCGTTATAAGGTGGAGATTATTTAAAAAAATCTTAATAAACGTTTTCGTTGTTAAGTCACCGTTATAAGGTGGCGATTATATAAAAATCTTAACAAGCGTTTTCGTTGTTAAGTCACCGTTATAAGGTGGAGACTATATATAAAAATCTTAACAAGCGTTTTCGTTGTTAAGTCACCGTTATAAGATGGAGTTATGAAAAAAAAAACCTAACATACGGTGGAGTTTATGCAGAGAATTAAGAAAGTACCTGAGTCACAATAGGGGCAGGAATGGGAGTCACCACGGAGGTTAAAGGGGCAGGAACCGTTAGGAGGGGACTTGTTACCTCATCAGCCTCAACGGGGTCTCTGGCCGCAGAACTATCGGCAAAGTTCCCTCGCCCACATAAGGTACCAAAGCAAGCATAGGGGGTTCATTGGGAATAGATGATGGACTCCCGAAAGAGGCCCCAGCACGAAGGGGCACAGAAAAACCACCAGGCTGCGAAGAAGCCCCAACCTTAGCCCTGTGTGCGTAAAGACTACCCAAAGAAGAGGGTGGTGAAAGATCAGGGGAAAGCTGCAATATAAAAGCCAATGTGAGTAAAGAGGAACAAGTACAGAAAAAGGGCGAAATATATCCAAGTGTTACTTACCTCAGTCAGGACATTGAAAAGGGGCACTGTGGTCAGAGGTCTCGCCAGCACCGTTGGACGAACAATGTTTGCTAGCAGCAAGGACACTTCGACCTAGGGCAACCAACATCCCAAATTCAGCACACAGAATGTTGTGAAAGAGAAGGAATGCCAGATCAGACAAATTAAGTATGAAATCATTACCTCAGGGTTACTTGCAGCAGCCAGAACAATGGGCAGAGCAACCTCAGGGGAAGCCAGTGAGCCAGAGGGGACTGAGGTAGTTGTCTCGGATTGCGTTGTCTCTGGTGGCGAAGAGACATCCATGGGCTCTATAACCTCACCCTCCACAGCTGCCTCCCTCGCCCGTCGTGAGATTGAACGACGGGAGTAAGTAAGCCCGATCATTGGCGAACGGGGTGGGGTAGTATCGGATGAGAGAGCACCACAGCGACCACCCACGAAACGGCTTATGGGGGGACTTGGGGGACTAGGAGGACGAGGCCCAATGTCTTTAAATCCCTGCACCAAAGTAATTAAGAACAATATATATAAGCAAATGCAGCTTGCTTGAACTAAAGAGGAAAAGAGAACAAGATAAGTGTACATACCTCAGATCAGGAAGAAGAATGAGAAGCTTGCACCGTGGGAGCTTGCTTCCTCTGGGTCTTGGTGCCTAAAGTCTTCCTCCTTGTCTTTGTCACATCACTTCCAATATCTTGAGGAACCTTCGAACTTTTCCTCCTCCTTACAGCTGGCTCAGTTGGATCGACGACGATCGTAGGGAAAGCAACCGAAGGAGGAACGACGACAGCGCGCCGTTGAAACTCTGCATTTACCCGATCTACCTCAGCCTGCGCCTCCCTCCTTAACCTCTCGGCCTTTTCAGCAGCCATGGGAGGAGGAAAGGAGGCTATGGGAAGGGCTGCCACAGGAGTCTGGGATTTGGACTTTGATTTTTTCGTGGAAGACGCCCCACTCTTGGCAACAGCCCCCTGACACACAGTGGTTAGGCAAAAGGCATGTCTTGGCATTTAATGTTTATGACGTAAAGACAACTAGTGCATCAGGTATTTAATGCTGGTGACATAAGGTATGAGGGAGGTCTTTTCACGGGCATTAATCACTTAGCTGCCTCGGGGGTGGTGTGGGGGCTATTTAAGGCCACAACCACCTCTAAGGAAAGGGATCGATCAAAAAGTTCTAAAAAGAGTTCTTTTGGAGATATTCTTCTAAGATTTTGAGAAATTATTACTAGAGAAAGAGTTATTGAAAAACCAGAGAGTTCTTCCACCCACCATTTGTCATTTATTAGGGAGCTTTAATAACTTGACAGAAATCCTTGAAGAAGACCTTTTCGGTGTGTGTGTTTTTCTTACCTGCCTACTAAGGTGTATCTAGGATGCTTACTTCTCTCTCCCTCTAGCTAACTTATTTCTGAGTTCTTTATTATATTGTGAGTTATACACGAGAGATTTGTGGGTTTAAGCTAGGTTTCATACGTTCCAAACTGTTCTTTGTGTCTTGTGGCTAAATCACTAGTGTTTACTGATTAACCTTGTCATCACCATACTCAAAAGGGGTTATGCCTCCATCTTATCTAAACCACCCTTTTACACATACTATTATGCTACAAAAGACAACATAAAATACTGCGCCCTTACTATCACTAGTTCTTGCACAAAATAAATCCCGAGCTATCTCTTCCCGCTCGAAAAATAATTCTAACCGCCTTGAATCGCTTCAGTACACATCCCTTCTTACCGAGAAAAATATAATAATACAAGACATTCTTATATGTCTATCGTACCACACACACACACACACACACACACACATATATATATATATATATATAATCTAATCTCCTTCTCCGGTGAAACCTAGCAGGAGTCATTCATAACCTGGTGCACGAACACCAAAACTTACTATCACTATCTGTAATAGTTCACACCCGTTGCTAACCAATCCATACCCAGGAAAAATCACGCTTCCATAACACTCCTCAAAATGAGCAAATCTCATAAAATATATCCTCTCAGTTTTCACACCTGCTCCTGTGCAGATAACACCAAAGAGAGCCCCGTTACCCCGTGGTAACCATATACTTAATAGTAACACTGCTATACACCCACTAAACCTGTCCCCCACGCGAATATAGTGCTAACAAGAATATTGTGATCACTCGTGTCACGAAATTCACCCCATCTATCCGAGGATAAAACTCATACTTCCACTCGCCTATCCACTGGAGACCCAAATGGTTCCTGGACATAATATTCCCATCCGACCGAACCAAAATTTCACAATTGTTGTCTCTACTGGGCATTCCACTTCTATCCCCTGCCTCACTATGGACATAATCAATTGTTGTGGTTCCACTTCCACACATAAGACATCTCTGTGTCAATCCCCTGCCTTTGGCCCAAATGTCCATTTTGGGGTTGTCCTTCTCGCGTACTTGGTAGTCTTGACCCTAAGTGCTACCACCGTTGTCCCTTAGGCTTCCCTAGCCCTATGGGACTCGTTATTGGCCAAAAACATAAACATAATGGAGGCGATCATATTCAGTCCCTAAAAGTGAGATAAGCCCCTCATCCATATAACGGACGCTATGACCTGGGGATATACTCACCCTCCTCCTCAAGCTAGAGGATTCACCCACATCGTGCAACCTCCTCCGATAGCACTAGATTATATATATTAATAATATCTAATCAATATGCACACACAATATATATACTATCGCACACCGTATATATAAATATAAAATATCCCGGCTTTACCTTGTATTGAGTCCGTAACACTAGCCTATACTTAGTATCTTGAGTTCATGGTCCAACTCTGATTATTAATTAATTAAATTATTATTGGTGTCACCCAACCAATATATTCAGACTCGCTCTCATGGCCCGAGAATAAAATACTACCCGAATCTAAATCCCCGACTCCGAATTAATTCGCTTTCAATCTTACTTAATTTAATACCTTGGCTTCGCTCAACTAATATACCCGGACTTGCCCACTTGATCCGTATTTAATTATTTTGGAATATTTTTCCCCAAAAATTAACCATAGTATGTCACCCATAAATCACTCCCAATCCCAATTACTTTCCCTTATAATTGTTAGGAAATTATGTTCCATATTTATTTCTCACTAAATAATGTATGGGAATTGCATTTTAAATTAATTTCTCTTATATAACAAAACTGGCCGACCTGTCAAATATTCTGGACCATCGATCGATCGATCCCAGCCATCGATCGATCAATCGAGCAGGTCTTTGTCTTCTCCAACGTTGTTTCAGCCATTAACGAATTTCTACCAACTCCAACCTCTTATATGGTTCAACCCAACCGTAGACAACATTTTTAAGACATGGAAACATGATTAGGACCTCCCCTAAAACTTCAAACATGACTTAATTCCCACAAATCTCTACGTATTCAAAAATTGGGAAATTTTAGGGCTTTCTTTGTTCAGTCCCAATTTCATCCATTTATCCCAATGTCATTCATTAATCAAAGTTAACTATCTACTAAGAATCATGTAACACGATAAATTCCTACACCAATTTCCCTTTTGGTTTTCAAATTACAAAAACCCCATTTTTGTGCCCGTTTATACCCAAAACGATTTTTTTCCACATCACTCAAATATGAATTGAAAACATAAATAAATGCTACAGCAAGTTAACCACTTGCCTTATGGGTTCATAGGGTCTGATCCGAGTGTGAGATTCGCAAGGTTGATGATGGATCCCCCAAATTCGTCCCAAGACTTGTCTCCAAAAGGGTCCCCAATGCACTCTAATTGCTCCCTATAGTTTTCTCTCACAACTTAGGATTTAGATTTGTGTTTTTTGCCGTTTAACTTTTCTCCCAATTAGGTATTAAATCTAAATCCCGTTTTTATCCTAATGGGCCAAGCCCAAGTGACCCAAATACCCCTGTTTGGGCCCACTATTGCCTCAAAATGCCCTGTGACCCGTTTACTACCTCGGGTACACTTTTTCGACTATCTCAGCCCATCCGGACTCAACCATGCACTCAAAATCGACATCCGAATTAATTTATAAAAATCCTTATCTCACACCCAAATTAGTCTATACTGACTCCCGACTGAGATAAATAAATGCCACATCACTAATACACGTTATGACATAAATAAATTATTACTATTCACTTAGTAATTAAATTTCCCTAAATATTAACTATTCACTCTCCGATTAATATTTAAAAATATTACTATAATTAATTCAATTAAATTACGACACACAAGTAATTTAAAATTCCTGAATTAATTAAATATTACATGCACAGAAATACGGGGTGTTATAGAGCTGCTGCAGTAATATCGAGAGGCTCAACGAGCTGAGGAAACTGAGCTGACCGAGCTAGCACCTTTTTTTGAAGCTGCCAATAAAGAGGTAGAGGATATCGAAGAAGCCCTGCGTTTGGCAAATCTGAAACGGGAGAAACTCCTTATTGAGCGTGCACAAGTTCAAATAAGGTTGGAGGTTTCTATTAATGCCCAACAATCTTGCCTAACAGCTTCTTCGGGCCTGCCTGGAGATTTATTCTCTGCTCCGGACTTGTGATTACTCTTAGGCCAATGAACTCTTTCACTTTTGTATACATTTTTGTTTTTCTTCTCTTATGTAATTCTTGGGCAATAGCTCCTAATTTTGTAATGCCCCAAAATTTATGAATAAAAGATATGTATGTTTTTCTATGCCACTTCTTTGTGTTGTAACTGCTTGCGTATATTACAAAATTCTACAATTCTTCCATCTCTACTCAAGTTGCAATAATAAACATCACGAACAACAACTTATATATTTATAATAAAAATAGCTACATACAATGATAATCTAAAGTTAATTGCTCATACATGATAGACTTTCAACCATTTATTGTTGATCTTGAATGGTTTGTCTTCTTTCATCTTATAAATTAAGCAATAACTTGAATCATGAGACTCCTTTACAATGAAAGGTCCCTCCCAATTTGCTGCAAACTTAGGCAGAGGAAGCCCCCTGATGTGTTTCACTGCTGCCTACAAAAGAAGGTCTCCTTCCATGAACTTCCTTGGTATTACCAAGTTATCATACGCCCTAGAGAGCTGCTTGGTGTACATTTGAAAGTGTTGCATCGCATTATCTCTGTGTTCGTCCAACGCTTCCAACTGCACATGTTTGTTCTGAGGGAGCATGCTACTTCGCAACGCATATCAGGCAGAGGGAACTTCCAACTCCACGGGGAGGATCGCTTCATCTCCATATACAAGGGAGACCGGAGTATATCCCGTGGGCTTCCTTTTAGTCGTTCGATAGGGCCATAATACAGTTGGTATCTTGTCATCCCACGATCTTGGGAAATTCTCCATCGTCTTGGCCAAAATGTTAACCAATGTTTTGTTAGTTGCTTCGTCTTGACCGTTGCCCTTTGGGTATGCCACCGTTGAAGTATGATGAACAATGGAGTACTTGTCTGTGAGTATTGTTAGCTCTGAATTGACGAAGGGGGTTCCATTATTAGAGAGAATAACCTTTGGAATCCCAAAACGGCAAATAATGTATTCTCTGATGAAGTTGCTCACCACCCCTGTTGTTTCCCTTCTTAGTGGTATCGCTTTAGACCACTTTGTAAATCACTTCGTTGCTAATAGTATCCTGATATTCCCCCTCGAAGAAGGATGTATTACCCCCACCAGGTCAAATTCCTATGTGTGAAAAGGATAAGGTGTCGCTAGTGAGTGTAGATCCACCGATGGGGCATGGATCATATTTTCATGTAGTTGGCAAGCCTTACATTTTCGAACGAACTCAGTAGAGTCCTTCTCCATCGTTGGACAATAATACCCCAGCGTCATCAACTAGTCATACAACTTGGCCCCTCCTATGTGGGCTGGATCGTGCGCTTATTTGAGGACTTCAGTTGCTTCTTCCTTTGTGATGCAATGCAATGGCCTATTGAAGTAGCCCCTTCAATAAAGTTGCCCCTCCTAAATGTAGAATCTCGGGGCCCTTTGCTTGAGTCCCATCGCATCAATTTTCTCTACTGGGATAACTCCATCTTTAATGAAGTTAATACATAGCTGCCTCCAGTCTGATTGAGCTTCAAGAAAATGGCATTTCGCTGCATCGAAGAATAATTGGCATTTATCGTACTTTCGTTATAGTTCTGCTGCGTCCTGTTTCATTTTAGGCCAAAAATATCTCTCCCTTTGAATTATCCTGTAAAGAGGTATATCAGTTGTTTCGCAGTGCTCTTCATGTGTTTTCTTTAACCTCCACTATGCTTCTTCTGGGCTGATGCATCTTGATAATCATCCTCCTACGTTTCTTAAATAAAGGTTTCCCTAGTTTGTAAAGTATTGGGCAAATTCCCTCATCTCCATTGCTCTTTCCCCAGACTCTAGTTATTTTTTAATCTCTCCCCTTCAGTCAGAGTCATCCTCCATCAGCAGAATTAATTGTACCATCGAGGGAGATATTCTTCATTGAATCACGAATCTAGTTATATCATCCCTCATGATCATCTTTTGAGCAATGATGGCATAAGCGTCTGGATGGCGATTCATCGTTCGGAGATATCTCTTGATCTTAGTCCGATGGAACTAGTTGAGAAGCCGCTGAATGATTTTTCTGTAAGGTGACAAACTTAGGTTTTTCAACGCATATTCTCCATTCACTTGGTGAATCACCAAATTCAAATCACCCTTGATGCAAAGTGAATGAATTCCCCTTCGCAGGGCCTCCGACAATCCTAGTACCAATGCTTCATACTCTGCTTCATTGTTGGAACAAGGGAAATATAACTTTTAGGAAAGACAAATCTCCTCCATTCCTCTTTAAAGAATAACATATGCTCCTCCTTTCGTTTCTACTGAAGATCCATTTAACTGCATCATCTATTCTTCATCACTTACATCCAAGTGATTGGCCTACAAATCCTCTCCTGGGATACTTTCTCTAGGTAGCACAAATGTCCCACAGGGAAAGATTGCCAAGAGATCTGCGTACGCCTGGCTCTTGATTGCGCAAGGGACCACACACTTTAAATCATATTCTAAGAGGATGAGGAACCACCTAGGTTCCATACCAATCAATATAGTTCTTTCCAGAAAAAACTTAATAGGATCACATCTTGTTACAATATGAATTATAAAAGACAACATATAATGTCTACAATTTTGCGCTACAAAGACTAAGGCTAAACAGTGCCTTTCCAAGATACTATACCTGACGTCTGGCCCATGTATGATTCTACTGAGTTAGTAGACTGATCGTTCATTCCCATCAACCTCTTATGCCAACAGAGCTCCCATGGACCTCGAAGTTGATGTGAGGTATAGCTTCAATAGTACTCGTGCCCTTGGAGGAACCATGGTTTATGGCGAAAAGAGCAGCTTCTTCAGCCCAGTGAGAGATTTCTAGTGAACCTACTCCCATTTAAATTTTGTGTTCTTTCACAAAAGCTGCATCAATGGGTGTGTTATTTCGGCTAGTCCAGGCAAAAATCTCCTAAGGTAGGAAACCTTACAAAGGAAACTCTTCAGTTCCTTCGTCATTCTTAGACTTGGCATCTCCAAGATCGCTTGTCGTTTATCCTAGTCCATCTGAACTCCCTGGAGATTAACCATAATACCTAGAAACTTTCCACTAGTTACTCTGAAGATGCACTTTAATAGGTTCGTCTTCAACTAATACTTCCTACATCGGGAAAACACCTTACTCAAATCAATCAGATGGGACTCCTCCTTCCTCGACTTGATGACCAAATCATCTACATAAAATTATATAAATTTTTGAAAGAAGTCATGGAAAATGGCCATAATTGTTCTTTGATAAGTAGGCCCAGCCTTCTTGAGTTCGAACGACATCACTTTGTACATGAAGTTACCCAACGGGGTTCTAAACATTGTCTTCTCTGCATCTGTGGGGTCCATCTTGATCTAGTTGTACCCTGCATACCCATCCATGAAGATGTACATCTCATGCCCAGCCGTTGCATCTATCAAGCTATTGATGGAGGATAGAGGGAACTTATCCTTGGGGCAAGCCCTATTCAAGTCTCTGAAATCCACACAAATGCTTATGTGATTTTTATCTTTCTTTCTCAATGGGATAATGCTAGATAGCCATAGTGGGTGTTGTATCGATTTGATAAACCTTGCTGCCAACAAGCGTTGGACCTCTTCCTTGATCTTCAAGTCCAACTCAGGCTTGTAAGTCCTCGTTACTTGCTTCACTAGAATGGCTGAAGGCATCACTTTTAACTTATGGCATCTCACTTCCTCATCTAGCCATTCCATTTTCGAGTACTTCTATATAAAAATGTCTATAAACTCCCGAATCAACTCAACCAAGGCCTATCATTTCTTCTTATTTAGATCCTTCGAGATGAAAACAGGCCCTGGATCCTCCCCTTCTTTCGTCAAGTTCAACTGCTCCAACTCTTGTGCTTGTGGCTTCGGTTGATCTGCTATGTAGTCTTATTCTTCGACAATATCCTCCATGAACTCATGTATGTTGGAGTTGTCTATCACCATACACAGCCCCTGTTGATCCACCAGAAAACACTCGTATATCGGTTCAGCGTCCTTATAAGCTTCTTCGGCTACCCGTTCACACCATTATAACTGATAAACCACCTTTCCTTCTTCGGTAACAACCTTCTTGCATTATCTGTTGGCAGTTGCAACTGCCTTCCTCTTTTTCTCTCTAAAAGCCTCAGTAACTCTTTTTCCTAAAAATTGAATCAGCACGCTTTGTCGTTGGGCCTCATGCTCCATCGGATCTGTCCTGGGCCTCATCTTGTCTTTGAGTTACTTTAAGATATTTTAGGGATGAGGGACCACCTGGTGGACTTCTTCTTCCGTCACTCTTTTGCTGCTTGTAACTTCGTTATTCTGCCCATTTATAGGCCCAATCCTTTCCCTGATTGAGGGAACCCATGCTCCCTCCATTCTTCTCATTAGGACTCTGACGTCCCCCTCTAGTTCAGTGTAAAATGTTGCATCTATCAGGTGAGCTTCTTCGACCGCGAAGGGCCTCTTCGTAGCTCTAATGGTGATCTTTGTTCCTTAGATATTCGCCTTGGCGCATTGGTGATACGTCGAAGGAACTAGCCCTTGGTTGTGCATCCACACTCTTCCTATCAACAAACGGTAGTAAGTTTCACTCTCTATCACGTGGAATTTGATATGGGAACTCAAATTTCCCATCACAATCCCAATGTTCCCATACCCAATAGACTTGGAAGACTGGTTGTCATAACCTTAAATCACCAAGGGCATGGGGACTAACCTCTCCTCTGAAATATCAGTTGCGTGGAAAGAATTGATTGGCATGATGTCGATTGAGGCTCCCCCATCCGTAAGAGCCCTTGCAAAGCCAACCCCGATGATGCTGGCAGTCACATATAATGGCCTATTGTGAGGGAGTGTTACAACCCTATTTGCATTGCTGAAAGTTATTTCTGACAAAAACTTTTTCACCAACCTGGCCATAGGTCCCTTCCATCTCAGCGAAGGGACTGTGTTCTACCTCGTGATATCTGTAATAACCCATATTTTTATGGCTTTTAATTATGAGGTTAATTAAATGGAATTGCTTTTAATCTGGGATTTAATAAATTAATTTGGAATAATTAATTGGAAATTAATTCGGATTTAAATGCTAGCGGGACGAGAGTTAGTATTTGGTTATTATTATGTTGTTGAATATTACTAAGTGATTATGGTAATATGTGATCATTGAATTTATTAAAAATGTCCTGATTTGAAAATACGACAGTTTCAGTAATTTAGTTGGGACGCGCGTGTCAATCGTGTCAGGACCCAATTTAATGGATTTAAAAGTATTTTATTTTTATGTCATCCGTATGAGCTTTTTGAGTGTGCCAACGTGTCCGAAAGGTTCGATATAGTCAGAAAACACTAGCCGGGAGTTTAGTTTTGGTCCCGGGGCAATTTTAGGCCTAACCGGCAACCCGGAAGGGTATTTTGGTAAACTTAAAAATTAAGGAATTAAGGCCCACGAAATTTAGAGTTTATTTATATATTATTAGAAAAACCATTAGGGACATTATCAGCCAAAAACAAGAGAGTGGGCTACGTGAGTTAGAGGGAAGTTGCCAAAGGATTTCCAAACCAAAAACCACCACCCACCACCACAATTTTCGTCGGAATTGTGGCCGGAGAAAGGAGGAGGACCAGCCCTAAACATCATCAACGGATCAGAAGCAACATTTTTCAGGCAAGTGATTTATCTTGCAAAGATTCAAAGAATATAGTTTACATGTTTTTATGGATTTGAAGATTTATCATGAAAAATGAAAATTGAATGGATTTGAAAGGTTTAAAATCATAATCTGGATAGGACTTGCATGTAGTAATTGTTGGAGATGATAACAACCACGAATTTATGATTTATGGGTAGAGAATTATGAAATTTGATTGAATTATGTGATGTTCTTGAAGAAATAGGAAAACTATGTTTTTATATGAAAATTGGATATTTTGATTTAAGTAATTGATGTTATAGGTTGATTTGATGAATCTAAAATGTGAAGAATGATGTAAACATGTTAGTAGGTTGATTATTATATTTAGTTGTGAGTTTTGGACGTTAGAATGAAGAGTTTGAGGTGTAAAAAGTGGAGAGCCCATAACTGTTAAGAATTTCTAGGATGATACCTGCTTGGTGGATCGATCGAACCATCGATTGATTGACCCCTTCCCTTCGATCGATCGATCCCTTCTGAGTTTTGACAATTGTTTCTCTTTAAGGTTTAATGATTATTTCGAAGCCGATGTAGGTTATTAGGGAGATTAATATGATATTGTGGAACTTAAATAAAGTTAGTAGGGTCTTAGTATTATTGAAGAATGTTATAACTTATGGAATTGAATGTCATGCCTTACGAGGGTCTACCGAGTGAGGTACAGTTAGAAACCGTTCGAATTGGAACTATATTGAGATTTGAGGATGATGTAAGGTTAAGGGCAGTAACGGAGGGACTTTAAGTACTGAGATAACAATGAAAACTAATAAGAGACCTAGTAACCTTTTGAGATAGGTTTAAGTACCCAAATTGATACGACGAGAGAGTTATGAAACGGAATATATATTTTGTGTAATGTTCGGGGTAAACTTGCTACGTACGAGATTAACTAGATGAAATGTGTGAACATCTATATTGATATATGATTTCTTAGGTTGTGTGAATTCATAGTGAATGGATTTCTTATGTGTATGACATACCTACCATACTTGCTATCACGGGAGGTTAGTTTTATTTTGGAAAAGGACCCTATTATCCTTGTGTGCCTTCTGGGGGATTTAGACTGGTACCTTAAGGACATATAACTGTGAATGACTTATTTGTGAGTTGATAAGTCAGCTGACCATGGGAGCAGGTGTGTGCGTGACCCATGGGTATGTGAACTATGTTCGCCTCCAATATGTGTGATTTGTATTTAGACGGTTCATGAGTGTTTCGGGACACGTGATCCTTACGTACGAGATGTACTGGATTTGATAGCAGAGTATGCATGCATCGCAGCTTAGCCTAGGGGTGCCATATATGTGTTTATGTACTGAGAGTGATATACTTATGTACTTGTGAATGGTTCGTTGTTGCTTAGTAGATGTGAATAACTAAGATATTTGAATGGGTTAAGTATGAGAATTTAATTAACACTTGAGATAAGTAATTTAATGAATGTGAACATGGGTTATAAATATGGCTTATTTGGGAGTTACGTGTAGATACTCTATGTTAGAATGCGAAGGCAAGAGTGGTATAAACTAGTTAGATAGTGGCATGACTAGGATGGGTTAAAGGCATACGTTAGGCGTGCACAGTAGTTGAGAGGTGAGAAACTCATGTGAGAGTACGCAACTAACGTGTTTATAATATGTGATGTTTAATTGTAATTTAAGTCACTTGCTAAACTTTTAAACTGTTTTCACATCGGGCTCTGACCCGTTTTCCTCCAAATTTATTTTTGTTTTGTAAAAACCTTTTAGGTGCCCAGCCACTGGGACACCAAGCACAGGAGTTCCACTCTGATGATGTGCTGTAGCTGCTGTGGAAGTTACAGGATCTTGGTAGTAGACGCTCTCATTTTATTCTTGATTCCTTCAGAGTCAATTGTATCAGTTAGGGCATGTTGCCCATTCTTATTTAGAGGTTGTAGTTGCAGACTTTCAATATTTTATTTGGTTTATTATTGATTCAGACTCTTGTACTGGGACATTATTTACTCTGACATCTCTATTATTGGAGTGTTTACTCCAGACTTATTTGATTTCATCTCGTTGAGAATTTATATGAGATTTTTTATGCGATTGATGGTTTATGAAAATTCTTGTTTGTTTGTTGACTTAATTAATAAAATTTGACATCTCTCTTTTTAAATATTAGGTGGCTAGTAATTAATTGAATGTTTATCGACAGTGATGCTAAGACTGAACCAACTTGATATTCTTATTTAATTTAATAAAGGAGTAGCTACCCAGTATTTAATTAAACGGGGTGTCACGGGTGGTATCAGAGCATGAGGTTCTAGTGTCCTTTAGGATCTGTGTGGCTTATTATGCTTCCAAGCATAGTTTTCTTTGATATAGACCCTATGTTTAGGATTGTTGATTTCTTTGGTGAGATGTCGTTCTCCTGCTATATATATATGATAGTGAACCTTATTTGCAATCGGGTGTGTTCGTGAGCCAAACAATTAAGTACGTCAGGTGAAGACAGTTGGGCGAACAGCAGGAGGCAAGGATCAGTTGAGGTTATTTAATTTATTAAAGAAGGATGACCGTAGTTGAAGTCACCCATATTATGGCACGGAAGTCCAGGATGGTACAGACGACCAAGGCGCAACTTGTGACTTCCAGGCACAACTATAGTAGAAAGTGGGGTCAAATAAGACTCACCCAACAAGGTTGGAATGGGAGAGAAAGAGTTAGGTAAAACATTAAAGAGAACCAACAGTGTAAATACTCGAAATGTGGAGATGGCGTGCCAAACGAACGTAATATATCCAAATGCTTGGACATACGTTGGGATATGGCCCATTGGGAGTGAAAATTTGGGGTAAATTTTTCTTGGCTCGTGAGAGCGGAGTTTCAATGGTGAGAGGCAATCACCACACTTAGAAGTGGAATGTGATGTCGAGAGAAGGCCTACACGTATGGTTTGACCATGAGTTCCTTCATCATATGTTCAGGGTGAAAGGCGAATGTGATTCTGAACTCACACAAGAGGGCCGATCAGAGGTCACTTTGTGAGGAGAAATTTAATTATGTAGCGAACCTTACACCGGGTGAAGTAGGTGAAATGGAGAAGAGGATAATAAAGGGAGAATTTACATACAAGAAGAATTGTTAGCTCTTCTGGGGAATTCTTCTTGGAAGATCAATGCAGATGGTAATAATCACGCGTAGTGTTAATTTGGAGGTAAACGTTTCCTTGGGTGGGGAGATGCAAGAATCGAGGAATTTCTATAGAGTAAGATTGGGAAAATGGTATTGGAGAAGCATAACAATGGGAAAACCCAACGGAGAACCCGTTAAAATGATTGGGATAACTAAATTATTACCGAGCGATGGTGATTTCAGTAAGAAATGTGGAAACTAGTAGCGTGTTCCTTAGGTACACCAAGCTAAGGGAACAATGGAGGTAGTCATCAGATTCGAGACTACCAACATCCGAGAGAAGGACCACCTTAACATGGTCAGTGTGACCGAAGATAAGTAGAGTATGAGTAGAGGTATTTTGTGGGGAGTTAAACCAGTGCGTTATAAATGTTTCCCGATGCAAGTGTAGGGATCACGGTATTGTGCCTAGCAAGGGCAACAATTATTGAAATATTCGGTTTGGTATGGATAGGTGTGTTAAGTCCAGGAACCATTTGAGCAGCCAGGACGATTATCAGGATAGAAGTATGATTTATATCCTCAGATGATGTTGCATGTTGTTCGTGGCATGAACGAGTTGCTAAAATTGCTATTATTGTTATTTTTGCTGGAGAGTCGAGTTTAGTGAGTATCGATAATTTTATTATTTATGTGAATATCTTCCCTGATAGTGTGGGGTTACCTTTATTGTCATCCGCGGAGGATGAATGAGTATATTGATAGCAGTATATACTTTATTGAAATTACTCATTTTAGTGCTGTTTTATACGAGTATGTTATTATCCTAATTGTGGTTTTATATATGATTGTACCGATAGTGTGCTGGTATTGTAAGCTTATCAGGGTTACTACCTTGGGGTAGAATGTTTCGTTCTTGCGAGGCCCCATCTGTGAGAGGGTTGGGCTCGTAATTGTACTTTTGTATATATATATATATATATATATATATATATATATATATATATATATATATATATATATATATATATATATATATATTGTTGTAATTTCAAAAAGGTATAATGGTCTCGGATATTTAATCCCCGTATGCATAGGGATTTAATTGATATGATTCGTATGTAATTGGTACTGGTCAGTAAAAAGGTTTAGCTGGTTATTATAATTAATGCTCGGAATGTCGTAATAAGAAGAGTGAATTATTTTATCACCCTTTAGATATGTGGGAGTTTAAACTCATAGTTGTGTGTCTCTGGATAGGACTTTGAGAGCCCCGATTATATTTGCATGAAGTATATGAAATGTGATTACCATCAATGTTAAGAGAAAGTGTCTTTCGAAAGGAATTCCTTGTTTGAGTGTCATTGCGGAAGGATATGTAACTTTGTTGTTAAGAGACGGGAATATAGGGGTACATGTTATGGTCTGAGGGCATAACGGATCCCGATGACCGACAATGCTAGGAAGTAGTGTATCGGGGGGTTCCTTGTTTGGATTTCGCTTTGCGAGACACCCCACGCATGAAACTTAGCGTAAGGTTGGTAGTAAGGAGATGTGTGGCCATTCATTCATGATTTGGATACCTCGATCGTTATGGAAGTAAGTAGTTATAACGGGAAGTAAACAAGGTAAATTACGATGTGAGGCCAGTAGAGCCAGTTGTTAGTGAATTACGAGGTAGTACTAATAATGTTGGTTTTGTTGCGGAAGGTTGAAGGATGCATTGAGGTTAAGTAGGATTTAGGATTTCAAATTCGGAGGTGATTGAGAACGCCCAAGTGGTATAGCCACGTTGTAATGTAGAGGCAATAAAGAGTGGAGTACGTATGTAGCAAATCTGAGGGTTGAACCCGTTTGTATGGCTTAAAAAGGGGTATATACACCTTGGTTCATTTATGTGTTAATCGAAGGAAGAGGGGACATAGATGGGTGAGATTATTACTTATGGGATTAAACGTCGTAAGAAAAGGTGTTAATGAATATCATGTGTAATCAGTGTAGCACGTCCGAATTTGGTGAAAAGGCAGTGGAAAGCCATTCAATAAGGGGGTACCTCTTGAGAAGACAAATATTTAATTATTATGGACAATTTGGAGTTGAGTTCCGACCAATCAAATGTTGAGGGTGACTCAAGAGTAAATAGAATGAGGATGTCAATAAGGTATAAAGGGCCCAGATGTGCACAATATGGTGAAAAGTGCAAGGGTCGAAACTTTTAGTATTCTCCGAGAGAAGAAGAAGAGCATTAGGTATCACTTAACAAGAAGAATTATACGTGAAAGTCGACATTGAAAGGGGTTTAGTAAGTAGTAGAACGGTTGGGGTTAGATGATCAACTAGATAATTGTGTATCAAGCCGAAAATTCCAGGGATGGAAGAGTCAAGTTGGTAAATTTCCTTGAGGGGTTGCCAACTTATAGGTAAGTAACGAATTCCTTCGAATATGTGGGACAGGTTATCCAGAAGGAGAGAAATGGTTATATACTTGGGTGATTTACACTATTAGATAGTGAACACGCCGATACGTGGTCCTACGCAGTATTATTCAGAACCAATAGGAGACCCCCGAAATCCACCTTCAATGTGGGGTAGCAAGAAGTAGTGGAAATAATGCTTTGTTCTGAGGGTTGTATCACCTATAGCCCAAGGTGTAGGCACAAGGTGATTGACGACTGGTGGATTGTATTAAAGAAATTTTGGATTCATTGCGATCTTTTCATTTACAAATCGGATATATCTATTAAGTGAGGTATATTTTGTAATGGGGAGAAGATAGTACCTAAGGGTAGAGTTGGGGGAGAGCACCCGTATCCATTTATAGTGGACAAGGTGCTTACAAATGTTTTGTGTAACACCAACCGGCTGAAGTGGTTATCCCATGTGTAAGAGTCACAACACTGGGGACAGAGATTCAAGGAACGGGCAAGAGTAGTCAGATGAGTTATGATTTCTTCCAGGATGGGAGTTTGGTGTTTTCATAAACGCGGGGGTAAATACGCAGTGAGGTGCGGACTCACAATAATATTGAGATGATGCGGCCAAGGACGTATAGCCTATTTTTATCCGAATGTTGTTTAGTAAGAGAACGATGTGAAGGGAATTTATTGAAGTGTAATCCTATAACTGATAAAGTATCAAGACCATTAAACAAGCTTGTTGTGAAACTAGGGCTTCAGTGATTGGGCCTTTCTTTATATTTTGTTTTGAGTACTGGAGGATACCTAATTTTTCTAGGTGTGCCTTACTTTTCCGAATTTCGGGACGAAATTCCGTTGTTAAGGGGAGTATGTAATACCCTGTATTTTTATGGCTTTTAATTATGAGGTTAATTAAATGGAATTGCTTTTAATATGGGATTTAATAAATTAATTTGGAATAATTAATCGAAAATTTATTTGGATTTAAATGCTAGTGGGACGAGAGTTAGTATTTGGTTATTATTATGTTGTTGAATATTACTGAGGGATTATGGTAATATGTGATCATTGAATTTATTAAAAATATCGTGAGTTGAAAATACGGCAGTTTCGGTAATTTAGTTGGGACGCGCGTGTCAGTCGTTTCAGGATCCAATTTAATGGATTTAAAAGTATTTTATTTTTATGTCATCCTTATGAGCTTTTTGAGTGCGCTAACATGTCCGTAAGGTTCGAGATAGTCCGAAAACACTAGCCGGGAGTTTAGTTTGGGTTCCGGGGCACTTTTAGGCCTAACCGGCAACCCGGAAGGATATTTTGGTAAATTTAAAAATTAAGGAATTAAGACCCACGAAATTTAAAGTATATTTATATATTATTAGAAAAACCATTAGCGCCATTATCAAGCAAAAACAAGAGAGTGGGCTATGTGAGTTAGAGGGAAGTTGCCAAAGGGTTTCCAAACCAAAACCACCACCATTTTCGTCGGAATTGTGGCCGGAGAAAGGAAGAGGACCAGCCCTAAACATCACCAACGGATCAGAAGCAACGTTTTTCAGGCAAGTGATTTATCTTGCAAAGATTCAAAGCATATAATTTACATATTTTTATGGATTTGAAGATTTATCATGAAAAATGAAAATTGAATGCATTTGAAAGGTTTAAAATCATAATCTGGATAGGACTTGCATGTAGTAATTATTGGAGATGATAAAAACCACGAATTTATGATTTATGGGTAGAGAATTATGAAATTTGATTGAATTATGTGATGTTCTTAAAGAAATAGGAAAAGTAAGTTTTTATATGAAAATTGGGTATTTTGATTTAAGTAATTGATGTTATAGGTTGATTAGATTAATCTAAAACGTGGGGAATGATGTAAACACGTTAGTAGGTTGATTAGTATATTTAGTTGTGAGTTTTTGACGTTAGAATGAAGAGTTTGAGGTGTAAAAAGTGGAGAACCCATAACTTTTAAGAATTTCTAGGCTGATACCTGCTTGGTCAATCGATCGACTCAAGAATGTCGATCGATCGACCCCTTTCCTTCGATCGACCGATCCCTTCTGAGTTTTGACAATTGTTTCTCTTTAAGGTTTAATGATTATTCCAAAGCCGATGTAGGTTATTAGGGAGATTAATATGATATTGTGGGACTTAAATATAGTCAGTAGGGTCTTAGTATTATTGAAGAATGTTATAACTTATGAAAATGAATGTCATGGCTTACGAGGGTCTACCAAGTGAGGTACGGTTAGAAACCATTCGAATTGGAACTATATTGAGAATTGAGGATGATGTAAGGTTAAGGGCAGTAACGGAGGGACTTTAAGCACTGAGATAACATTGAAAACTAATAAGAGACCTAGTAACCTTTTGAGATAGGTTTAAGTACCCAAATTAATACGACGAGAGAGTTATCAAACGGAATATATATTATGTGTAATGTTCGTGGTAAACTTTCTACGTACGAGATTAACTAGATGAAATGTGTGAACATCTATATTGATATATGATTTCTTAGGTTGTGTGAATGCCTAGTGTATAGATTTATTATGTGTATGACATACCTACCATACTTGCTATCACGGGAGGTTAGTTTTATTTTGGAAAAGGATCCTCTTATCCTTGTGTGCCTTAGGGAGGATTTAGACTGGTATCTTAAGGACATAGAACTGTGAATGACTTATTTGTGAGTTGATAAGTCAGCTGACCATGGGAGCGTAGATATGTGCGTGATCCATGGGTATGTGAACTATGTTCGCCTCCAATATATGTGATTTGTATTTAGACGGTTCCTGAGTGATTCGGAACACGTGATCCTTACATACGTGATGTACATAGATTTGATAGCAAAGTATGCGTGCACCGCAGCTTAGCCTAGGGGTGACATATATGTGTTTATGTACTGAGAGTGATGTACTTATGTACTTGTGACTGGTTCATTGTTGCTTAGTAGATGTGAATAACTAAGATATTTGAATGGGTTAAGTTTGAAAATTTAATTAACACTTGAGATAAGTAATTTAATGAATGTGAACATGGGTTATAAATATGGCTTATTTGGGAGTTACGTGTAGATACTCTATGTTAGAATGCGAAGGCAAGAGTGGTACAAACTAGTTAGATAGTGGCATAACTAGGATGGGTTAAAGGCATACGTTAGGCGTGCACAGTAGTTGAGAGGTGAGAAACTGATGTGAGAGTACGCAACTAACGTGTTTATAATATGTGATTTTTAATTGTAATTTAAGCCAGTTACTAAACTTTTAAACTGTTTTCACATCGGGCTCTGACCCGTTTTCCTACAAATCTATTTTTGTTTTGTAGAAACCTTTTAGGTTCCCAGCCACAGGGACGCCAAGCATAGGAGTTCCATTCTAATGACGTGTTGTAGCTGCTGTGGAAGTTGTCGGATCTTGGTAGTAGACGCTCTAATTTTATTCTTGATTCCTTGAGAGTCAATTGTATCAGTTAGGGCATGTTGCCCATTCTTATTTAGATTTTGTAGTTGCAAACTTTCATTATTTCAGTTTTTGGTTTATTATTGATTCAGACTCTTATACTAGGACATTATTTACTCTGGCATCTCTATTATTGGAGTGTTTACTCCAGACTTATTTGATTTCAGCTCGTCGAGCACTTATATGAGATTTTTTATGCGATTGATGGTTTATGAAAATTCTTATTTATTTGTTGACTTAATTAATAAAATTTGACATCTCTCTTTTTAAATATTAGGTGGCTAGTAATTAATTGAATGTTTATCGACAGTGATGCTAAGACTGAACCAACTTGATATTCTGTATTAATTTAATAAAAGGAGTAGCTACCCGGTATTTAATTAGACGGGGTGTAACAATATCAAGGATTGCCTGGGTTATCGCCAACATACTTTCCATTGGCATCCCCACCTGGTCGAAGAACGAGGTAAAATTTGGAGACTTCAAAACTACACGGTATTCCATAACTTGATCTACTTACTTACCTTCAACGTTGTATACGTTCTCCATATCTTTAGCACTTGCTTCGTCGTAAGCTAACACTACGTTAGCCATTCCCCTAGTGCAATCTTCTAAAGACTCTTCAAACTCCTTCTGCTTCATCATTATCTCCCTTGCTTGTCTTTCTTCCTCATCGTCGTAGGCCGCCACCAGATTAGCCCCATGTGATGGGAGTTCGTTGTTGTTAACATTTTACGGAGGGATTTGTAACATTCCTGCCTTCACATGTTTGTCGATGATTCTTCTTAGCGTGAAATTACTTTTCATTGGATGTTGGATCTTTCGAAGGATCTGGAAATATTTCAGATCCGTCCTAGTTGTCGTTTATGGTTCCTCGATGGGGATGCCTTTTGGTTCATCAACTGTTCCTCCTTGCACCATGGCATTGTAACAGCTGACAACCTCCTCTACTGTACAAGGAAATGGTGGTGGATTCTCCCTATCTCTCCCAAACTTCCTCTTATTGCCCCTCTTTGTTAGTTTGCCCCCATCTGCTCCTTCGGTATATCCCACCCTTGGGGACTAAGATCTCCCTCCCACAAGTTATATCGACTGCCTAAACATTATGGGCACCACCACTGGGTTTGGTCGCAATACCAACGAGATATTCCTTACTGCTTTTAGGAACATCACAAAAGTCCCCTCGCGCGTCTCATTAATAAGATGGTAGATGTACTCTAGAAGCAGTCCTTCCGCATAGTTCTGCAGTAGTTTGGATTTTTTGGCCTCCTCCCTCACATCGAGGGACCTTTCCCTGAACCTTTGAACATATGCCACCGCATCTTCCCCTGGTCGTTGCTTCTCTCTCCCCAGTTGGGTCAAGGTGAACTCATCTTTCGCCAGAAAGAACTTCTGGATGAATAAAATGTGCATCTCCTCCCACGTGGAAAAACTCTTAGGAGCTAGGTGAGAATACAAAGTATACGCTTTATCGGTTAAGGATATGGAAAACTCCCTTAACATGAGTTTTTTGTTATTGTAGTGAGCCCCCAAATATTCAACGAAGCGTTTAATGTTCTCCTTCGGGTTCCCACCCTTTCCTGTATATTTTTCAAAGATAGGAGGAATATAATCTTTGGGTAGGGCTAATAATTATACTCCTGAGGATAAGGCATTCGAAAGTCATCATAAACCGAAGCTACCTCACCAGAAGATTGTGAGGAATCTTGCATGAACTTTAACATCTCCTTCTGCACCTCTTTTCTCATCTCTTCCATAGCTGATACCGTTAAAGGAACGGCTAGAGGGACCATAGGCGGGGAGCCCATTGCACCTGGAACAATCATCAGAGTTGGAACGGTTGGTACTCCTGGAGTTCCCCCCATTGGATTCACAACAGGGGGTATACTTGCTGGGATCATTCCTATTAAGACTGCACTTAGTGAGACCGTTGGGGCTTCCCCTGGTGTCACGAAGGAGTTGGCCTTAAATCCTCCCAACACCGTTGTAGCTATAGTATTTTGTAAAAACTCATAAAATTTCTTCATAAGGAGTGCCACTTGAGCTGGTCCCAACTCGGCGCTGGTGGAAGCTTGTGTCACCCCTGGAAATTCGATCGACGTTTGAACTGGAAGAACCTCCACTCGAGGGGCTCCGTCTCTCGAAACCTCTAGATCTCTCGCCTCTTGTTCGTCATTGTGTTGAATATCGTCAAAGTTAAGTCTTTGATTAACATTATCCTGTGCCATACTCCTTGCTTAGAAGAATGCCTCCCTAACAGATTCGTCAAATGTAAAAGGTCAGTTTAGATAAGAAGGTGACGTAACCCCTTTTTTTAGTGTAGTAATGACAGGTTAATTAAGAAATGCCTTTGACTAAGTAAAACCCGTAATCACAAATCTATAGAGATAAACTCAGTTTGAAGTTACCATAACTCTCATATATAACTCAAAAAAATAATAATGGACTCAGAAGTAACTCATTTAAAGGGAGAGAGATGTAAGGACCCTAGATACACCCTGGTAAGCAGCCAAACACCAATCACCCTCAAAGATCTCTGTCAAGTATTAAAACCTTTGTAATAAATGACAATAGTAGGTGAGTAAACTCTCTCTGGTTTGTAATAATATCTCTCTCTGGTGTATATTCTCTCTAGTAATAATTTCTGAACTCTCAAAAAGAACATGCTTTCCTCAGAGGTGGTTAGGGCCCTTAAATAGCCCCCACACCACTCCAGAGGTAAATCAGTCATTAATAGCTGTGAAAGAGATCCCTCATACTTTATGTCACAAACATTAACTGCCTGATGTACTAGTTAGCTCTACGTCATAAACATTAAATGCCAAGGCATGCCTTTTGCCTAACCACTGAGTGTCAGGGGCTGTCGTCACAGAGGTGGCTTACCAACCATCTGACAACCCCAAATACCATAGTGGTTTAATCAAGTACAGATTTGGCATTGCCTAGAGGGTTAGTGACATCACCTAAAGTAGATGTGACATTAAGCAGAGGGTTATTTGGTTCATAACTTAACGCCCGATGGAACTCAAGGCTGCTTCGCCCAAGGTTCTACGGTCAAAGACTTTTGGTGTTTTACCAGGTGTATCTAAGATGGGCAGGATAAGCCCCAACGATGCCTCACTTCTTAATCCTCCAAACCAAGTCCCTCTGAAGTTCCCACCGATAGGTCATTTTATAGAGCATCAAAGCTCTCCCAGGCACTGCCAAGCCTGGTCTCTCATGAGTACCGTTCGACCTCACACTAAAAATCATTACAATCATTACAAGTCATAGTAAATGTAAACAAAGAGATATAACAAGGCTAAGTAAAATAATAGAACTAAAGGATCAGCTCTTTCGGCCAGTTTCTTCATTGGAGATCCCTCTGGGCTGCCACGCTGACCTACCTCACTTGAGCTGCATCACTGTTTACCAAGCTGCATCATTTTAAGCTGCAATGCTGCCTTACTGAGATGCAGCATTTTAAGTTGTCTCGCTGAGCTCCATCTCTACCTTAATCCCAAACACTATTGTTAATGGGAGAATTATATCTAAACTCAATATTATCTTCAATCCCCCTCTACACCTCTTTACTTATGTCCCTTGGATGTAGGATTTACAATGTATTTATAGCCCCAAGGGGGTGTATAAGTGTTGGAATATCATAGGATGGAATATTTTTATATCATTCACATTTACTTCTATACAATCATTTATGTATACATCTGTTGGCATTTTCCTGTCATTGTTGGTCGGTCTTCCTGGTGCTGGTCGGGATTCATTAACAGGTTGGTTGGCATCCCTCAGTAGGTCGGTATTTCATCCTTGCTGACTAGGACTAATCTTCCACTATACAGAACGTGTCAGTATCCGAATGGTCCACATAGATGGATAATTTTTTGTATCAACAGTTACTCTACGATAAATGTAGAATATGTAGAGGGGGACTGAAGGTAATCCTGGGATTAGGGATAACCCACCAATTACCAACAGTGTTCTGAGGATAAGCTCAGCGTGGCATCTTGGGGAGGCAGCTCAGCGTGGCAACTCAAGCGTGGCATCTTGAGGAGGCAGCTCAGCGTGGCAACTCAAGTGTGGCATCTTGGTGAGGCAGCTCAGCATGGCAGCTTGGGGAGGCAGCTCAGCGTGGCAACTCAAGCGTGGCATCTTGGTGAGGCAGCTCAGCGTGGCAGCTTGGGGAGGCAGTTCAGCGTGGCAACTCAAGCGTGGCATCTTGGTGAAGCAGCTCAGCGTAGCAGCTTGGGGAGGCAGCTCAGCGTGGCAACTCAAGCGTGGCATCTTGGTGAGACAGCTCAGCGTGGAAGCTTGGCGTGGCAACTCGTACTTTAGCTTATTGTTACTTTGTCATATTATAGATTTGTTTATATTGACTACGAGTTGTAACGACTGTAATGTTGTAACGAGAATAATGAATGGGTGTGAGGTCGAACGGTACTCGCGAGAGACCAGGCTTGGCAGGGCCTGGGAGAGATTTCATGCTCTATCGAACAACCTCACCGTGGGAACTTTAGAGGGACTTGGTTTGGAGGATTGAGAAGTGGGGCACCGTTGGGGCTTGTCTTGACCATCTTAGATACACCTGGTAAAACACCGAAAGATCTTCACTGTGGAACCTAGAGCAAAGTAGCTTCGAGTTCCATCGGGAGCTTTGCTGTGAACCAAACAGCCCTCTACTTTATGTCCCATCTACTGTAGGTGATGTCACTAGCCAGCTAGATAACGTCAAGTTTGCACTTGAGTAAACCACCGTGGTATTTGGGGCTGTCAGACGGTTGGTAAGCAACCTCTGTGGCAACAGCCCCCTGACACACAGTAGTTAGGCAAAAGGCATGTCTTGGCATTTAATGTTTATGACGTAAAGACAACTAGTGCATCAGGTATTTAATGCTGGTGACATAAGGTATGAGGGAGGTCTTTTCACAGGCATTAATCACTTAGCTGCCTCGGGGGTGGTGTGGGGGCTATTTAAGGCCCCAACCACCTCCAAGGAAGGGCATCGATTAAAAAGTCCTAAAAAGAGTTCTTTTGGAGATTTTATTCTTCTAAGATTTTGAGAAATTATTACTAGAGAAAGAGTTATTGAAAAACCAGAGAGTTCTTCCACCCACCATTTGTCATTTATTAGGGAGCTTTAATAACTTGACAGAAATCCTTGAAGAAGACCTTTTCAGTGTGTGTGTTTCTTTTACCTGCCTACTAAGGTGTATCTAGGATGCTTACTTCTCTCTCCCTCTAGCTAAGTTATTTTTGAGTTTTTTATTATATTGTGAGCTATACACGAGGGATTTGTGGGTTTAAGTTGGGTTTCATACGTTTTAAACTGTTCTTTGTGTCTTGTGGCTAAATCACTAGTGTTTACTGAATAACCTTGTCACCACCATACTCAAAAGGGGTTACGCCTCCATCTTATCTAAACTACCCTCTTACATTTGGCGACTCTGCTGGGGAGGCATTCTTCTAAGGAAGGAGTATGGCGCAAGATAACGTTAATCGAAGGCTCAACTTTGATGATATCCAACACAGTGAAGAGCAAGCAGCGGTAGAATTGGAGGCTTTAAGGAGCGGAGCTCCTAGAATATAAGTGCCTTCAGTTCAGACAACAACAGGTGCTCAAGGAGTGACGTAGGCTTCCACGGGCACTGGGTTGGGACCTGCCCAGATGACCCTCCTCATGAGCAAGTTCTATGAGTTTTTGCAAACTCCTGCAGCTTCAACAGTGCTGGGAGGACTTGAAGCCAATTCCTTCATAACACCAGGGGCAGCTCCAACGGTTCCACCAGGCGCAGGTACAACGGGAGAAGCCCCGGCAAGCATACCCTCAGTCGTGAATCCGGCGGTAGGAATCTCTAGAGTATCAATGGCGCCAGCTGTAACAATGGCTCTAACTATAACGGTCATTCAGCCAACACCCCCATTGGTCGTTGCCCCATCGCCCATGGAGGAAATGAGGAGAGAAATGAAAAAGGAGATGTTGAAGTTCATGGAGGCTTCCTCACAGTCTATAGGCGAGGTAGCTTCAGTCTATGACGACTTTAGGACACCTTATCCTCAGGAATACAACGATGAGCCTTACTCGAGGGATTATATTCCCCCCATCTTTGAAAAGTACAGAGGGAAGGGTGGGAATCCGAAAGAGCACATCAAACGTTTTATTGAGCACTTGGGGGCTCATTGCAATAATAAGAAGCTCAGGTTGAGGGAGTTTTCCAAATCCCTAACCGATAAAGCATACACGTGGTATTCTCATTTGGCCCCTAAGAGTGTTTCCACGTGGGAAGAGATGCGTGTACTGTTTGTCCAAAAGTTCTTTCTAGCAGAGGATGAATTCACTCTGACCCAACTAGGGAGAGAGAAGCAACGACCAGTAGAAGACGTGGTGGCATACGTTCGGAGGTTCAGGGAAAGGTCTCTGGATGTGAGATAGGAGGCCAAGGAGTCTAAACTATTACAAATCTGTGCCGAAGGACTACTCCCGGAGTACATTTGCCATCTTATCAATGAGACGCGCGAGGGAACTTTTTCGGCGTTCTTAAAATCTGCAAGGAACATCTCATTGGTCGTACGACCAAACCCGGTGGCGGTGCCTATGATATTCAGGAAGCCGATACAACCTGGGGGAGGAAGGCCTCAACCCCCACGGGTGGGATACACCGAAGGAACAGACGGGGGTAAGGCGGCGAAGAAGGACAACAAAAGGAAGTTCGAAAGGGATATAGAAGACCCACCACCGTTACCGTGCGCGATAGAAGAGGCGGTGAGCTGTTATAACGCCATGGTCCAAGGTGGAACGGTCTACCTACCAAAAGGCGTTCCGGCGGAAGAACCCGATGACGCAACGAAGGCGGATCTTAGGTATTGTCAGGTTCATCGAAAGATCCAGCACCCGACAGAGAGATGCTTCACAGTGAGAAGAATCATTGACAAGTACATGAAGGCAGGGACGCTGCAGATCCCCACACAAAACGTTAATAACAACACACTTTCAGCGCATGGGGCCAACTTGGTGATGGCCTACGATGATGAGGCGGAAGGAGGAGGAGGAAGGTCAACAATGAAGCAAAGGGAATTCGACGAAACTCTGGAACATTGCACCACAGGAATGGCTAACGTAGTTTTAGCCTACAATGAAGCAAGCACTAAAGACGTGGAAGACATATACAGCGTTGAGGGCGAGGAAATGGAGGCAGTCGTTGAATACATCACAGTTTTAAAATCCCCAAAGTTCGCTTGGTTCTTTGATCAAGTGGGGATACCAAAGGAGAGCAGGCTGGAAATAACTCGGGCGATCCTAGACATCGCGAAGAAGGATGCGGTTCCCTCGTTGAAATGGAGGGGACCCATGGCGAGGCTGGTGAAAAAGTTCCTATCAGAGGTGACCTTCAGCGATGCAGATAGAGCTGTAAGGTTCCCTCATAACAGGCCCTTGTATGTGACGGCCAGTGTCAACGGGGTTAGTTTTGCAAGAACGCTTATGGATGGGGGTGCTTTCATCAACATTATGCCGATCAACTCCTTCCACGCAGCTAATATCCCAGAAGAAAGGTTGGTCCCCATGCCTCTGGTAATCTCAGGGTATGACAACCAATCTTCCAAATCCATTGGGTATGTGAATGTGGGAATTGTAATGGGAAATCTGAGTTCCCACATCAAGTTCCATGTAATAGAAAGTGCAACTTCCTATCATTTACTAATAGGAAGAGTGTGGATGCACAATCAAGGTTTAGTTCCTTCAACATATCATCAATGCGCCAAGGCGAATGTCAAAGGGACAGAAGTGACCATTAGGGCTACAAAAAGGCCTTTTGCTATCGAGGAAGCTCACTTTGTAGATGCGGCCTTTTATACGAAGTTGGAGGAGGATGCTCGAGTCATAACGAGAAGAATGGAGGGGGCATGGGTTCCCTCGATGAGAGATAGAATGGGGCCTCTGAACGAGCAAAGTAAAGAATCCGCGAGTAACGAAGGGGTGAGGGCCGAAGAAACCCATCAGGTGATCTCTCGACCCCAAAGTACCACGAAGCAGCTCAAAAACAAAGTAAGGCTTAGAGTGGATCCTGCGGAGCATGAGGTCCAACGACAAAGCGTGCTGAGTCGCTTTTCAAGGGGAAATCGCTGAGGCTTCGAGAGAGAGGAAGAGGAAGGCCGTGGCAACAGCTACCAACAGGCAATGCAAGAAGGTGGTCACTGAAGAGGGGAAGGTGGTATACCGTTTATAACGATGTGAGTGGGCGGCCGAAGAGACCGAGGATGGGGCTGACCCGTTATATGAGTGTTTCTTGGTGGATCAACAGGGACAGTGTATGGTGATAGACAACTCCAACATATAGGAGTTCGTGGAGGAGGTCGCCGAAGAACCAGACTACATGGCAAATCAACCAAAGCCCCAGTCACAAGAGTTGGAGCAGTTGAACCTGGCAGGGGAAGGGGAAGACCCAAGGCCCATCTTCATCGCGAAGGATCTCGGTAAGGAGAAACGAGAAGCCTTGATCGGGCTAATCCGGGAGTTCATAGATGTCTTTGCATGGAAGTATACCGAAATTGAAGGGCTAGATAAGGAAGTGAGCTGCCACAAGCTAAACGTGATGCCTTCAGCCATCCCGGTGAACTAGGCCACAAGGACTTATAAACCTGAGTTGGACTTGAAGATTAAGGAAGAGGTTCAGCGTTTGTTGGCAGCAGGATTCATCAAACCAATACAGCATCCCCTTTGGCTATCTAGCATTGTGCCAGTAGGGAAGAAGGACAAGAGTCAAATAAGGATCTGTGTGGATTTTATAGATTTGAACAGGGCTTGCCCCAAAGATGAGTTCCCCCTACCCTCCATTGATAGCTTGATAGATGCCACGGCTGGGCATGAGATGTATAGTTTCATGGATGGGTACGTAGGGTACAACCAGATCAAGATGGACCCCATGGACGCAGAGAAAACGGCATTCAGAACCCCGTTGGGCAATTTCATGTACCAAGTAATGCCGTTTGGACTTAAGAACGCGGGAGCTACTTATCAAAGAATAATGATGGCCATTTTTCACGATTTCTTCCACAAATTTGTAGAATTCTATGTGGATGATTTGGTCATCAAATCGAAGAAGGAGGAGTCCCACCTAAACGACTTCAAGAAGGTGTTTACTCGATGTAGGAAGTATAAATTAAGGATGAACCCATTGAAGTGCGTCTTTGGAGTAACAAGCAGGAAGTTTCTAGGCTTTGTGGTTGATCGACAAGGGGTGCAGATGGACCAGGATAAACAACGCGCGATCTTAGAGATGTCGTGCCCAAGAACGGCGAAGGAGCTAAAAAGTTTCCTCGGCAAAGTCTCCTACCTCAGAAGATTTGTACCAGGATTGGCCGAGGTAACACACCCGTTGATGCAGCTGCTGCGAAAGAACACAAAGTTCAGGTGGGAAAAGGATCACCAGGAGTCTATCGACGAGTTGAAGAAGCTGCTCGTTTCACCACAAATTATGGTTCCTCCACAGGCAGGAGTACCGTTGTAGCTGTACCTCACCTCCACTACAAGGTCCGTTAGATCTTTGCTGGCACAAGAGATTGACGGGAAAGAACGACCAGTGTATTACCTCAGCAGGATCATACATGGGCCAGAGATTAGATATAGCAACCTAGAAAGGCATTGTTTGGCCTTAGTCTTTGTAGCACAAAAACTTAGACATTATTTGTTGTCTTTTACAATTCATATTATAACTAGATGTGATCCTATTAAGTATTTGTTGTCTAGAACTATCTTGATTGGCAGGGCAGCTAGGTGGTTCCTTATTCTCTCCGAATATGATTTAAAGTGTGTGGTTCCTCGTGCTATCAAGAGCCAGGTGTATGCTGATCTGTTGGGAATCTTTCCATCAGGAACATTTGAACCACCTAAAGAAGACATTCTGGGAGACGACTTACAAGCCAACTATCTGGATGCAACCGATGAGGAATGGACGATGCAGTTTGATGGGTCTTCGGCAGAAAAAAAAAGAAGGGCAGGGGTCATCCTTTCAAAAGGAACGGAGGAGATTTGCCTTTCCTACAAACTAGATTTACCTTGCTCCAATAACGAAGTAGAATACGAAGCGTTGGTACTAGGGTTGCTGGAGGCTCTTCGAAGGGGAATTCGTTCACTCTGCATCAAGGGTGACTCGAACTTAGTAATTCAGCAAGTTAACGGAGAATATGCATTGAAGCACATGAGTTTGGCACCGTACAAAACGATCATTCAAAGGATCCTCAGCCAGTTCCATCAAACCAAAATCAGAAGACATCCCAGAACGATGAACCGTCATCCAGACGCTTATGCCACTATTGCTCAAAAGATGGTCATGAGGAGCGATACGACTGTCGTCACGATCCAACGAAGAACAGCTCCTTCGATGGTAAAGTCAACACTATCCATGGAGGGAGACGCGGATTAGAGAGGAGAGATCAGGAAGCAACTGGAGTCTGGCGAAGGAGCTATAGGACTAAGAGAGTTAGCCCAATACTTTACAAACCAGGGAAATGTTTACTTCAGAAATGCAGGGGGATGGTTATCGAGATGCATTGGGCCAGAGGAAGCAGAGCGGAGGTTGAAGAAAACACATGAGGAGTACTGCGAAACAACTGAGATACCTCTTTATAGGAGAATTCAAAGAGGGGGATATTTTTGGCCTAGAATGAAACAGGATGCGGCAGAACTACAACAGAATTGTGATAAGTGTCAGCTATTTTTCGAAGCAGCTGAGTGCCATTTCATCGAAGCCCAAACGGACTGGAGGCGGCCCTATATCGACTTTATTCAAAATGGAATTGTCCCAACGGAGAAAATGGATGTGATGGGACTGAAGTGAAGGACCCCGAGGTTCTATATCCAGGAGGGGCAGCTTTATCGAAGGGGGTACTTTAACAGGCCATTGCGTTGCATCATAAAGGAAGAAGCAACTGAGGTCCTCAAACAAGCCCATGACCCAGCTCACATAGGAGGGGCCAAGTTATATGATCAGCTGATGACGTTGGGGTATTATTGACCAACGATGGAGAAAGACTCTGCCGAATTTGTTCGAAAATGTAAAGCTTGCCAACTTCATGGAAATATGATCCATGCCCCATCGGTGGACTTACACTCTCTGGCAACGCCTTATCCTTTCCACACTTGGGCGTTCGACCTCGTGGGGGCGATACATCCTTCTTCGAGGGGAAAGATATGGATACTGGTAGCAACGGAGTGCTTTACAAAATGGGCTGAAGCAATACCACTCAGAAGGGCAACGGCTAGGGTAGTGAGTAACTTCATCAGAGAGTATATCATTTGCCGTTTTGGGATCCCAAAAGTTATTCTCTCAGATAATGGGACTCCCTTCGTCAACTCAGAAGTAACGATGCTCACAGACAAATACTCCATTGTTCATCACACTTCAACGGTGGCATACCCGAAGGGGAACGGTCAGGACGAAGCAACTAACAAAACCCTGGTTAATATCTTGGCTAAAACGACGGAGGACTTTCCAGGATCGTGGGATGACAAGATACCAACAGTGTTGTGGGCCTATCGAACGACGAAGAGGAAGCCCACAGGGTACACTCCGTTCTCCCTTATCTACGGGGCTGAGGCAATCCTTCCAGTGGAGTTGGAAGTTCCCTCTGCTCGATACGCCTTGCGAAGTAGCATGCTTCCTCAGAACAGGCATGTGCAGTTGGAGGCATTGGATGAACACAGAGACAATGCGATGCAACATTTTCAAATGTATACAAAGCAGCTCTTTAGGGCATATGACAACCTGGTAAGACCAAGGAGGTTCGTGGAGGGAGATCTCGTTTTGAAAGCAGCGGTGAAACACATTAGGGGACTTCCTCTGCCAAAGTTTGTAGCCAATTGGGAGGGACCTTTCGTCGTGAAGGAAGCTCATGATTCAGGTTATTGCTTAATTTCTAAGTTGGAGGAAGATAAGCCATTCAAAATTAACAATAAATGGCTGAAAGTCTATCATGTGTAAACAATTAAGTTTGTACCATAGATGTATCTAGTCTTTGATTATGAATATACAAGTTTTATTGATGACGTGAAATATAGACATTGATATGAAAGCAGTCATAACTTAGAGATAAACTGGAAAATATACATTCTTTCATTCATTAAACAAGAGAGCATTACAAAAAAAATTGGGAACTATTACCCAAGAATTACATGAATGGACGAAGAAAGAAAATATATACAGGAGTTTACTACCCTAAGAGGAACCATAGGTCCGGGGAAGAGAAAAAATCCCCAGGAAGGCCCGAAGAAGCTGACGCAAAGGAGCGTTGACAGCAACCTCTAGCCTGGTTTGCACCTGTGCGCGTTCAATAAGAAGTCTCTACCGTTTTAGCTTGGCCAAACGCAGAGCCTCTTTGGCATTCTTTACTTCCTCATCCACCGATTCCAAAAGAGGTGCCAGCTCAGCTAACTTAATCTCCTCAGCCCGTTGGTCCTCCTGGTGCTTCCTCAGTAGTTACCTCTGGCCGATCAGCTGCTGACTCTTCAAAGTTTTCAAATACGTTATAAGCCAGTCAAAACGGAAACTGTCACGACCCAATTCCTTCAAAAAATCGAGAAACTGATTAATGAGGGCTCGGGTGACACTGGAAGTAGGAGTACCGGCAATCTCAGCAACAACGATCGCCATGCCTTGCAGTCGATGACTCATCGCGGGAATATTGGATCGTAGGCATTCCACGGTGAAGGTCTCGGGGTGATGGTTCACTAACTTCTCAATCACCAAGCGGTGGCTCACAGGCATTTGGGGAGAATTTTGAAGCACCATTAGGCAAAAGGCAGGAGGAGTTAAGTCAGGAGGAGGTAATTCGCACCCAGATTCACTTTCTGCCTCGGCACCAGTCGTGGAACCTTGGTCAGCATGATCAGGTTCCTGACGAGGTGTGCCCATAAGTGAAAGAGCTGGTGAGGAATCCTCCCGAGCAACCTGAAAAGAGATATAAAAAACAGTGAGATTATATAAAAATCTTAACAAGCGTTTTCGTTGTTAAGTCACCGTTATAAGGTGGAGATTATATAAAAATCTTAACAAACGTTTTCGTTGTTAAGTCACCGTTATAAGGTGGAGATTATATAAAAATCTTAACAAGTGTTTTCGTTGTTAAGTCACCGTTATAAGGTGGAGATTATATAAAAATCTTAACAAGCGTTTTCGTTGTTAAGTCATCGTTATAAGGTGGAGATTAAATAAAAATCTTAAGAAGCGTTTTCGTTGTTAAGTCACCGTTATAAGGTGGAGATTAAATAAAAATCTTAACAAGCGTTTTCGTTGTTAAGTCACCGTTATAAGGTGGAGATTATATAAAAATCTTAACAAGCGTTTTCGTTGTTAAGTCACCGTTATAAGGTGGAGATTAAATAAAAAATCTTAACAAGCATTTTCGTTGTTAAGTCACCGTTATAAGATGGAGTTATGAAAAAAAAACCTAACATACGGTGGAGTTTATGCAGAAAGTACCTGAGTCACAACAGGGGCAAGAATGGAGTCACCACGGAGGTTAAAGGGGCAGGAACCGTTGGGAGGGGACTTGTTACCTCATCAGCCTCAACGGGGTCTCTGGCTGCAGAAACCTCAACTATCTTCAAAGTTCCCTCGCCCTCATAAGGTACCAAAGCAAGCGTATGGGGGTTCATTGGGAATAGATGATGGACTCCCGAAAGAGACCCCAGCACGAAGGGGCGCAGAAAAACCACGAGGCTGCGAAGAAGCCCCAACCTTAGCCCTGTGTGCGTAAAGACTACCCAAAGAAGAGGGTGGTGAAAGATCAGGGGAAAGCTGCAATATAAAGGCCAATGTTAATAAAGAGGAACAAGTACAGAAAAAGGGCGAAATATATCCAAGTGTTACTTACCTCAGTCAGGACATTGAAGAGGGGCACTGTGGTCAAAGGTCTCGCCAGCACCGTTGGGCGAACAATGTTTGCTAGCAGCAAGGACACTTCGACCTAGGGCAACCAACATCCCAAATTCAGCACACAGAATGAGATGAAAGAGAAGGAATGCCAGATCAGACAAATTAAGTATGAAATCATTACCTCAGGGTCAGTTGCAGCAGCCAGAACAATGGGCAGAGCAACCTTAGGGGAGGCCAGTGAGCCAGAGGGGACTAAGGTAGTTGTCTCGGATTGCGTTGTCTCTGGTGGCGAAGAGACATCCATGGGCTCTATAACCTCACCCTCCACAGCTGCCTCCCTCGCCCGTCGTAAGATTGAACGACGGGAGTAAGTAAGCCCGGTCATTGGCGAACGGGGTGGGGTAGTATCGGATGAGAGGGCACCACAGCGACCACCCACGAAACGGCTTATGGGGGGACTTGGGGGACTAGGAGGACGAGGCCCAGTTTCTTTAAACCCCTGCACCAAAGTAATTAAGAACAATATATATAAGCAAATGCTGCTTGCCTCAACTAAAGAGGAAAAGAGAACAAGATAAGTGTACATACCTCAGATCGGGAAGAAGAATGAGAAGCTTGCACCGTGGGAGCTTGCTTCCTCTGGGACTTGGTGCCTAAAGTCTTCCTCCTTGACTTTGTCACGTCACCGCCAATAGCTTGAGGAACCTTCGAACTTTTCCTCCTCCTTGCAGCTGGCTCAGTTGGATCGACGACGATCGTAGGAAAAGCAACCGAAGGAGGAACGACGACAGCGCGCCGTTGAAACTCTGCATTTACCCGATCTACCGCAGCCTGCGCCTCCCTCCTTAACCTCTCGGCCTTTTCAGCAGCCATGGGAGGAGGAACGGAGGCTATGGGAAGGGCTGCCACAAGAGTCTGGGATTTGGACTTTGATTTTTTCGTGGAAGACGCCCCACTCTTGGCCTTCTTGGTTGATGGCTGCGAAGACCCTTCATCAGCAGTGGCTCCAATCGAAGGAGCAGTCTTCCTGGATGCCCCAGCACTTTTGGCTTTGGGTATGGCAGTAGGAGTCATGGGGCATAATGGAGGAAGCTCTTCGGTAGGCCTTTTAGGGGTTTTGCTTAGAGGGAACTCAATCCCAAGAACGGAGTCGCCTTTAAGTCCCAGCTCCAACGCAAAAAAAGACAGAACTGGAGGGTACACGGGCTCGCCATCTATGAACTCAGCAATGTCAGCAGTTGTTTCGGCCAGAACTTCGTGGCAAATAGACCGGTCACATCCCCTTGCCTTTTGTTGGAAGGAATGGTGACTCGCCCAGCCATTGATTCACTTATCTCCCACGCAGCAGTGGAGGAAAATAAGGAACATGCCTCGCTGAAGCTAACCTTTGGGTTTGAAGCTTGGAAAACTGGGCGAGGAGCCCCCTGATCAAACCCAAATTGACAACTGCACCGATTGGGGTTATAATGTTCGCTGGAATATCCCCACTCGGTGTAGGACGGCAGATACCCCGGAGAAATGAGAAGAACCACGGCTAACTGAGGATCTTCAATGTCTACCCCCACCTGAACCACCCTGGATTCGTGATGGAAGAAATCACAAGTATGAAAAAAGACGTCCTCTCCGTAAGGCCTCATAACAAAGCCCTCAAAACGGTCAATTGAGGCGATCAGCTCTTTTCGGCTCAGCCTCTTGTGATAAATATAAGAGCGTGGGGGAAGAATGGTTTCCCCAGAAGGAGGTCGGTTGGCCTTGGCCGCTACAACCGGAAAGCGCATGTACAGGAAGCCGGTTAGAAGGACGCTATTGGCAAAATTGGCCAGGTTATAACGGCCAAGCGATCGTTCCATGTCGAACAATGTTCTGTCGAGCCAGGTGTAGAGGAACCCTAAGGCAATTGCAGCCAAAGGAAGTTTGATTCCCCGGGCCAAACGAAGGGATATGTTGATAAGGTCCCTTCGGGGCTGATCATTTGGTTTTCCCGTCAAAATAAAACGGGAAAGAATCACAAGGATGTAAGCAGGGAGCTCTAACGAAGTACCGTGACCAGGGGCATCCGTTGAAGTTGAAGAACTGCCTTCGCTAGAACCCTTGAAGAAGTAGTTAATCAGCGGAGTTAAGGTAGCTTTGTTTGAAGAACCGATGCAACTTCGGCATATTCGGTCCAACGCCAAACGGTCAGCAATCTCTTGGGCGTCGAGAGGCTCATCGGTATAAGGCTCATGGCCTGCTGCTTCGAGCCCTAGTAGCTCGCAGACATCTTCTAGGGTTATCGTAAACTCGCCCCACGCAGTGATGATGGTGTGAGTCGTCACGTTCCAACGGGAAATAAGAATGGGGGAGAGCAGCATTATTTTTAGAGAGAGTAAACTCACCAAACCATTTGGCCCGTTGAAGGCCAATCTTACTCAGAATATCACCATGGGAACTCACCATGTGAGAGTTCCAAGCAGCAAAATGGGCAGGAGAACCCCCTGGTGCCTCGAACTCAATTTGGGACTATTGGAAGTCCCCTCGCTCCAGACGAAACCTGAGAGTCCCCTCTGGAGGAAGAAAGCCCCACTTCGAGGGTTCTTCATCCTCGTCACCCAGCAATAAGGTCTCAAACTTGCATTCAAATTTGACAGTCTTGCAGGCAGCAGCAAAGCTATCATCCTTGCCAAAAATGGGAGAGCGACGATAAAACCTTAACTGTTCACGACGGGCAGGGTCCAAAGCAGCAGCAGCAGTAGTGGCAGCAGTAGTGGTAGCAACAGCGGTAGCAGGCGGCGCACTGGTTGAAGAGATGGTGGGGTAACCTAGAGACGCCATGGCAGAGTGTTAAAGCAAACGAAAAAAGCCTTGTGTAAGAGGAGCTTGAGCACGACAATGGAGGAGAGCAACCACAGGAGGTGGCGTAGAAGATGAGAGCAAGAAAAGGAGGGCACAAGCTTGAACAGCAATGGAGGTTTCAGATGCTCAACAATGGAAGCTCTCTTTCTCTCTCTCTCTCTAAAAGCGAAGGAAATTTGAAGAAGGTAATGGCACAGTAAGAGAAAGGAAGGTTTTAAGTGTTTGGGGGATTTAGCCGTTTTAATTTTTAAGTTCGTCGTTTAAGTTTCCCACCAGTGCACGTGCGAGGCCGCCTGCAATCATTTTAAATGTACACGTGGCACTTCGGGAAGTGTTCTGACAATGGAAAAGACAACGCTACGTCATTAATGAAGTGACACCTAGGGAACAGCCATCGTTACCTTCCTGAGAAAGATTGAGTTTTGGGCACCAAGATTTTCTCAGACATATCCAAATAAACCCCCCAACGATGAAGATGTCCCAATGGTTCAAAAAAGCCACGATGTCCCCTCGTTAGAAGCTCAAACGTTGTTTAGTTATGACTCAGTTACATCGGGGAGAATTTTTCTCTTTTTCGAACATTACTGGGAGAATATTAGCAGGTCCTTCGGGAGAATTTCAGATATTCAAGCTAGAACGGTTGAGGCTCGGCATTAGGAAAAAGTAGCAGGCCAGACAGAGAAGGTTCATCGGATTGAGAAGTTTTCGTAGAGGCACATCTTGTTCCCACAACAAATCCCTCCACGAAGGGGCAAATGTAGAGGGGGCCTGAAGGTAATCCTGGGATTAGGGATAACCCACCAATTAGCAACATTGTTCTGAGGATAAGCTCAGCGTGGCAGCTTGGGGAGGCAGCTCAGCGTGGCAACTCAAGCATGGCATCTTGGTGAGGCAGCTCAGCGTGGCAGCTTGGGGAGGCAGCTCAGCGTGGTAACTCAAGCGTGGCATCTTGGGGAGGCAGCTCAGCGTGGCAGCTTGTGGAGGCAGCTCAGCGTGGCAACTCAAGCGTGGCATCTTGGTGAGGCAGCTCAGCGTGGCAGCTTGGGGAGGCAGTTCAGCTTGGAAACTCAAGCGTGGCATCTTGGTGAGGCAGCTCAACGTGGCAGCTTGGGGAGGCAGCTCAGCGTGGCAACTCAAGCGTGGCATCTTGGTGAGGCAGCTCAGCGTAGCAGCTTGGGGAGGCAGCTCAGCGTGGCAACTCAAGCGTGGCATCTTGGTGAGACAGCTCAGCGTGGAAGCTTGGCGTGGCAACTCGTACTTTAGCTTATTGTTACTTTGTCATATTATAGATTTGTTTATATTGACTACGAGTTGTAACGACTGTAATGTTGTAACGAGAATAATGAATGGGTGTGAGGTCGAACGGTACTCGCGAGAGACCAGGCTTGGCAGGGCCTGGGAGAGATTTCATGCTCTATCGAACAACCTCACCGTGGGAACTTTAGAGGGACTTGGTTTGGAGGATTGAGAAGTGGGGCACCGTTGGGGCTTGTCCTGATCATCTTAGATACACCTGGTAAAACACCGAAAGATCTTCACCGTGGAACTTAGAGCAAAGTAGCTTCGAGTTCCATCGGGAGCTTTGCTGTGAACCAAACAGCCCTCTACTTTATGTCCCATCTACTGTAGGTGATGTCACTAGCCAGCTAGACAACGTCAAGTTTGCACTTGAGTAAACCACCGTGGTATTTGGGGTTGTCAGACGGTTGGTAAGCAACCTCTGTGGCAACAGCCCCCTGACACACAGTAGTTAGGCAAAAGGCATGTCTTGGCATTTAATGTTTATGACGTAAAGACAACTAGTGCATCAGGTATTTAATGCTGGTGACATAAGGTATGAGGGAGGTCTTTTCACAGGCATTAATCACTTAGCTGCCTCGGGGGTGGTGTGGGGGCTATTTAAGGCCCCAACCACCTCCAAGGAAGGGCATCGATTAAAAAGTCCTAAAAAGAGTTCTTTTGGAGATTTTATTCTTCTAAGATTTTGAGAAATTATTACTAGAGAAAGAGTTATTGAAAAACCAGAGAGTTCTTCCACCCACCATTTGTCATTTATTAGGGAGCATTAATAACTTGACAGAAATCCTTGAAAAAGACCTTTTCGGTGTGTGTTTCTTTTACCTTCCTACTAAGGTGTATCTAGGATGCTTACTTCTCTCTCCCTCTAGCTAAGTTATTTCTGAGTTCTTTATTATATTGTGAGCTATACACGAGAGATTTGTGGGTTTAAGTTGGGTTTCATACGTTCTAAACTGTTCTTTGTGTCTTGTGGCTAAATCACTAGTGTTTATTGATTAACCTTGTCACCACCATACTCAAAAGGGGTTACGCCTCCATCTTATCTAAACTACCCTCTTACAGAATAAATATGTGTTCTTTGATGGTGAGAAATCTTCATCCCAGTCTATCAATTATTTAGTTTTTAACCTCATTATGTTATCTCTTCTTGTTTTACCTCCTCTGCACAAAAATGGCTTCCGAAGAAAACAAAAATGTTGGCTTCAAATATCCTCACGAATTCATTTCTACATGAACCCAAACAACGATGATGTAAATCCATGGGATGTTGTTGTTTTCTAGGGTAAAGTGAATTATGATACTACGAACTCCTCGCTCCATCCATTCTTGGTGGATATGATATTATTAGACCAGTTCTTATAGAACCTTGGATTGAATAAGAAAAAAACTATTAGGATGTTATGGATATATGTGATTATGATGCTTCCAAGGTAGTGAATTTTGTGTATAGACCCAATTACAAACTTTATAATTCATCTAATGAACATGGTAATCATGCCACTATATCTCGTGATGACCCCTGCCTATGGGACCTTTTTGGGAAGAACCTGTACTGCCATCCCATGACACCACGTCTCTTGGCTATGATCCAACCCTTACTATCCCATGCTTCACATTTGAACATCATAAGCAACTGATCTTCCACACTCACACTAGGCATCCTATAAGTGTTTACGCTTGGTTAAGGCTAGTCTAGCCTTATTTTTCCTTAAACACTCGTAAGAGTGAATATTTGAGTCTCTTGGATATTTGGAATCACTCATCCTTTAAGGTTCCAAAATATGGTCCCAGTGATGCACATTAACCATGTCATACTCTTTTGCATCCTATATTTTACCACCTTACAAATGAACTCTCCACTTCTTATGTCTTAGTTGGGGATAGATTTTACATCTATGCCTTTTATAAGCTAGTGGTTAAGACAATCTTCTCTAACGCAATCCTTTCTGTGACGATTGTTTTTCCATACACAACGTTTGGATATCCAATCAGGTATTTGGAAAGACTTTCCAAATATGCTATAGACATTGGTTATAACTCCTTCATTTAGACTTCTAGCTCTATTTCTATTGGAAAATATCTAAAACTCCTCCATTCTTTCTCACACCTCTCCCTATGGGTGCTCCCAAAAGGTTACACCTTAAACAACCTTTTATATGCTTCTTTGACCATTCAGAACTTTGAAGACACCCCCAATACCTATGTATCAAATATCCTTATTCTATATATTATTATTTTTTTCATTAGTAGGTTAAAGCAATGTGATAATGAGTTTAGAGATTATAAATATTGTATGAATCTTTAAATAGATTTAGTTGTGAAAGACAATCGTGTCTAGGAGAATTGGAAGGAATTCTAATTGATTTTTAATTGTAAGGGTTGTGACTATAAAGAATATGGATTTCATATTCTTTTTTCCTGCATAAGTTGTCTTTCGAGCTACGCAGCTTTCGTCAGCATTATGAGTCTTTTTTGCTAAAGATAACTAGATATTTTGCCACTTAAACTAAGAGCAAAACCAAATTGTCTCTTTGTATAATACGTTCCACTAGTTTGTTACTTATGCAGTCTCCCACTACTTTTCAATATAAAGGGTTGTATAGTATTATGCTTTTATCCATATTTTGAAGTTTCTAATCTCCCACCTTAGGCTATTAATGGTAAGATAATATTTTAATTCGAATGATTATTAATGGCTTGTGATTAAACCAATTATGTTGCAAACAATATATTTTCCTAATTTTTTTAATAAACCAATATTGTTACATCGACGTATAATTTAATTCATCTATTTAACAAATATTTGTACAATAACCAAAAATGGTATGTTAGAATGTGGCCATAACTGTTTTTATAACTTTTTGACTTAAAAATGTTTTAGTTTAGATCATTTTAGTCTGCGTGATTTTTATTGGCAGTGGTCCCATCAATTCTTGTAAAATGTGTGTGAGTGTCCAAATTATGTCCTTTTATTGTCATTTGGAATAATAATTCAAATATGGACAAACTTTTGTATTTTCTTTTGACCAATGAGACTTGGATGTCTTAGAACTCTCAACACTTGATTTTATTTTTTTGGGTCGTTGTGAAACTGCAAATCTAATAATGAGGATGTTTAGATTGATGGATCCGTTAAAGGTGACATTTTATCTCCCCACTTCCCCATAATTCCCCTTTTGGGAATAATGGTTCTCTAAGACACATTTCATCCTACGCTTTCTCTTTCGTTCATTCCAAATATCTATCCTCAAGATATTTAAGCCCCAAATTATATTCTTATCCTTTTTACATTTGTATTTTCTATCCAAACACATTTCTAGTCCTTAAGATTATTTTTCTCTTTCTTTAAGCTTTCGACATTAGTGGTGTTTAACTCTTCAAAGCCTGATGCTTCCCTTAAATTTTTTAAACCAGTAATAGGCTCTCGACCAGTAACCCCATAGTTGCAGAGAGTATTATTTGTCACATTAAAACTTCGTATGGAGTCCCTTGCTCCACTGTTGGTCCTTACTTTAAGGATATACTTCCCTTGTCCGTCTATATTTTCTCTCTTAGGTTCGGGGATCATAACCTACTGATAGAATATTATGATAAACTCAAAACACCCTCTTCATTAAAGTTTAGGGTTTGTTTTAAGAGGTTGAGCAGTACCACATGGCCTAAATGGGAAAATCATATGCTTATTGCAAAAGCAAGGAAAATGGGTAAGATCGACATTTTTTACTTCACTAAAATCAATCTGAGACATATCGAACATGACCCATTTGTAATCTCCAGGGCTACTCATTTTTGGAACTCAGCATTCAGTTGCTTTAAGTTCAATTTTAGGATGGAAGGTCACTTTTGGGATGGAAGGTCACACTGTGTTAGTCATTTTCCAACTTATTAGATTTAAATCTTGGAGAGGTTGTTCAACCACACATTCCACTCATTGACATTCCATTGAATCTAAGAAGTAAGAACATCCACCACACGAAAAGTATCATAGGTATGGATAAATAGGAGTATTGTTGTTTCATTTTGCTCTATCTATCAAAACATATCTTTTGTGTTAAGTCTTAAAGGTTAATGTTAGGATACTCCTTTTTAGTTTCCATCCTTGTGAATGGTAGAGAATGAGATTATAAAGGATCCAAATGACAATTAATGTGGGCTAATATGGGTTCTTCAAATGTGATTCCTTTTGTATTTCCCAAAGAATGGATATATCAAAGATAACTCTGAATTTAACCATGCATAAGATTTTTATTTTTCTAAGCCTAAAAATAAGAGCTTAAAAGATCTTATCAACATGTTTATAGGTATAGAAATGGGTAGACCAAAGATTCACCTTTAGACCTTATTAGTAGCAAAATAAGCTCTACACTGTCTTGCTTCAATTTCAAAGAAATCAACCCCAAGAGAATAGGTAGACCTTGTAAGGAAAAAAAATCGAATCGAGTTAATTCGTATGTTTTGGATGATTACATGTTTAGACAAAACCTTTGAGTCATAGGTTAGGACCTGAGTGTTTTTACCTTTCAATCCTATGACGTGTTTGATTGAAGATTGTGGAGTCCAAGTTAGAGCATTTGCATCATCATGTTGTGTTTAGTTCATCGTTTCATCTTCGACATTCAAATACCCCATAAGGTATGAATGTGTGTGTGTGTGTGTGTGTGTGTGTGTGTCTATATATAATAAGTTACAATGGTGTTTTCACTGTTCATTAGATAATAAGATACTTTGTGGTTAGGATTGAAGCCATTAATGCACATAATGAAGGGTTATGATCTTTTTACTATTATTCAACGTATCCCGCCCAAATACTTCTTGAATTTAATTTAAATCTACATTCAAGATTATCGAGATACACTATCATCCCTCTATAATCTCTGACCTAATAACCCTCCCTCTCTCAACCCATCAGACAAGAACCACTAATGAAGGACCCTCTCTCTCTCTCTCTCTCTCTCTCTCTCTTATGGTTTAAGATCCGTTAATTTCTAGATATTTCTTCCCAACTTCCTTCAGGTTTGACGTAGTTTCCCCTCTATTTTGTGTTTTATGTTTGATTGGTATTTTTGTAGGATGTGTTGAGTTAATTTTTCTTTTCATCTTCCTCTATCGATGATTGTTTGTATCAATATATATTTGCACAAGATTTTAAACAAATTTGTATGGTCACTTATATCTACAGAGAAATAATGCACATAAATGGTCTAGGATCATCTACATGGCATATTACATCCTTCTATCTCTACTCTAGAATCATCTCCATGGTCTGGAGTTGTAAGACAAATGTCTTCCATTACTAATTATTTCCTATCATTATCTAGCCTTCTCATATCAACTACACCTCTAACCGCCAACTCGATTGTGAATCTCTCTATATCCTCTCTTTCACGTTTCATACCCTACTTCATCCTCACCAAAAGAGTCTTTCAAAAATGGCTCGTACAACTTAAACACCCACTGCATCCCAAATCTCAGCATGGGTGAATGGGTAAGTATCTCCATGTTTTCAAAATTTCCATCATAAAATCCATGTTTGTTTTTGAGAGATTTATAGTTCTTATTATTTGATATGTGTCTCTACTAACAATATGAGATTTATAGCTCATATTATATGATATATGGATCGAATTACAATTTTGGTATTTTTTGAAATAGAGTATTTAACAAATGTTCCATTATGTTACTGAATCCCGCCATTTTCAAAATAGGGCAATTCATAAATGTTTCCATTTGTTTTTAATTTTTACCAAAATTTGTGGTGTCCCTTTTCTTTTTATTTCGTTGAGCAGTAGTCACATGCCAACTGATGGACGTTTTGTATTTTTTTTTCGAAAAATTTTTAGTTTCAAGGGACAGGAGAGGATTTGTACACGGGCTCTATGAAATTTATTCAGGACACCAATAAATTGTAAGTCATCTTTTGCAGTTTTTACTTATTGTGTATTCGAATATACTCTGTTAATTATAGATTTAGGGTTATGGTTTTGGAAAAACGAACTCATTAATTCATCACTTTTTATCCTATGGGAAAAACTTTCCCCGTTTTGGGACGAAGAAGTCTTATATGTTACGTGCTTAGGTTTACTTTTATATTATATTGATTTTTTTATCCTACAATGACTAACTTTGCATTCATATAAAAATACATGAATATGATTTTACACATTTTGAACCTGAAAAAAGTATTTTAAAATAATCTTTGGATAGTTTGAGGGTTGTAGGTCTTAAGGTGTCAGCTCAGACGCGTCCATTAGCATGAAAAAAAGAGAGGACAGTATGGTGAGGCTAAGTAAAGTAAAATTACATTTTTTTTATTCTATTGTCAGATTACACCAAAACACATTGGTTGTAATGGAAATGGAGTGTGCAAATCAAATTGAAAAAAGTACGAAAAAATTAAGCATGGATGATGACGATGATAGACATAATTTAAAGTTCTTCTATCAAGGCTTTGCTACAAGCTTATGATACACTTTTATTTTCATGTTTCTTAAAAGGGATTCAAAATATATTAGTGTACATTGTTTTATTCAATGTTTTAAGAAGAAAATGTAAAGAGCAATAGACAGTACATTGGCAATATGTTTACTATAAGTTTTTACAATGGTATGTAGATGTCTACGTTTTTATCCATTTTGGGTGATTATTGTCATAAAAGTTCTGTTTTTTTTTTTACTTTAAAAAATATGTAGTAGAAATCTGTTAAAGTGACTTTTAAACGGCTCGAGATGTCAGAAATGTCTTATTTTTTAAAGTTATGGTTGAATATATGACAATTAAGTTTTAACATTTGTAATACAATATAAAAAGGGGCGTGAGTCATTTCATGTCAATAAAAAAGGAAAGTTTTAATTAGTTTTTCAAATTTGAAATCTAGCCGTGCATATTTTTTAGGGAAATATTAATATGATTATAATTAATGTTTCTTCAGTGTTGGAGTTGCAGTTTATAGACATCAATAAAAATGAATGTTAATGAGAATACTAATATGATTATATGAGCTACTTTAAGTCGTGAAAATAGTCGTTTGGGAATAGGTTTGGATGAGGGAGGAGAATGTTCATTTCAATTTCGTTTGATTTTCAAACTTAAACATTGTGTAGAATTTTTTTAATTTTTTTTAAAAATTTATATTAAAAATTATTATGTTGTAAATATGAATTGATGTTCCTCGAGCCCTCACAAAGATTTCTAAAAGGTAGCAGGAGTCATTAAGTTTGAAATCTTTTATATATCATCCTCGAGCCTAAAAAAGATTTTGTCAAAAATTTTTAAGGTGTGACAGACAACTAGCAATCATGAAATCTAAAATATCCATATAATAAAGGAGCATGATTTTTGAAAATTTTGTCAAAATATCTTCACTTTTTTTATGCATGACATTTTTCTCTTTCATGCACATACATGAAATGTCATGCTAAAAGTTTTTTTTTCTTTTTTTTTTGTGTTATATATATACTATTATAAATACTATTATACTATTATAAATACATGTATTTTTTTAAATACATGTAAATTTATATTTTTTTATTAAATATTTTTCCCATTTTTTTAAACAATTTTTTAAATATTTTTTAAATATTTTTTTCTTTTTTTAATTTATATTTTTTATTTTTTCTCAATTTTTTTTTCTCAAATTTTTTTTTATCACGGAGACAAATTTATCGCCGTGCCCTCGAGCACGGGCATCCACTAGGGTAACTATACGTTGATCACATTTTCTATGATTGAGAGGACATGGAGACATAGGTTGGATTACTTCTCAAGGTGATTTGACTTGTCATAACTCTCATTCCCAAGGAACTTACTGCTTAGTTCTGTTTTGTATGGAGGTATCAGCTAGAGATCACTGCTTTTTTGTATTTTGGCCGGATGTGGGCATGTGGCCTTTGTAATGATGGAGATCAAAGTCATGCATATACAAATTAAGTAAAAAATTATTAATTATTTAAAATGTATTATAAATTTTTTTTGTTGATAACAACTCTATCGTATTCATTTCAATAACTATTTTCTTTCAATTAGCAAAATAAAATAAAAAAAATAACGATTACCGCCATCCTCAAATAATAGTATATGGCCTTGGAAGCTACGAGTGTAATTTTTTCCTACATACAATTTATTGTAAATTAGTCCAAAAAGTGAGGGATAAATGTTTAATAAAAAATAAGCACGTGCAAAGACAATATTGTCACACTTTTTTCACCATTTTTTTTCCCAAAGCATAACCATATTTGATTATTTTATGCTTTGTATTGTATTTTTTATTTTTGTTACAAATCAATAGTTGTTTCAATTTGCTACTTTGTTTAAACAATTGTTAATAGGTGATTTGGTAATTTTTAAGGCCTTAAACATTATTTATATTTGAATGATATTAAAATAGTTTATTATTTTTATTGAAATAAAACACTTTTTTTTAAAATCCAAAGATCCGTGTTATGTTGGTTTTAATATTGTTGTGTTTGTATTAAGACAAAAAGAATTCGAGTTGTGTCAGGTTTTAATTTATTCGGTTAACATTAATACTTTACTTTATACTTTAATTGAATTGTGACGCATTATTTCTAGGTTGCATTTTTTTCCATAAAAATCTTTCATTTCGTGTGGTTTTATATTTTAATTGAATTTTATTCATGATAGTTAAGAAAATATGAAATGACATCACTTTAATGTATTTTTTATATCCTAAACTAAAGTCGTAGAAAAACAGAAACACGGTCCAATACAAACCATAACGACAAAATTCGGTTCCGACACAGTTGTTCCCAGCTTCTCAGACGGAGCTAAGATTTTTATCAGTAAGTCAATTGTTCAGTTCATATATTCAAGCTATATGAAAAAGCCTTGAGATAATCTTACTGTTCCCAAGACATTTATTGACAAAGTACATGAACATTTATGACAATAACCCAAGTTGTTTTTTTTATAACCCAAGTTGTAAGTGCTTTGACAATAAACATATTTTATTATCAAAGAACATATCACATGTCTCCATGTACTTTAATGTATTTTACCAACTATGTCCAAGAACTCTCCATCACCAGCAAACTTGCAGTAATGCACTTGGTTCGATGTACATTATGGAAGATATTTCAGTAATGAATTTGACATTGATTAAAATTAAAATATTTCTTTACAAGAATTAGTGTAAAAATATGATATACTTTTTAAAATAAAAAAAATATAAGTTGGATGTACTAATTGAGTATAATCAATTTATATAATTTTATGAAAAGTTAAAATTCGTTTTTACATTTTAAATTTGGCTTTTCATTTATATTTGAGATAATAATTTTCATTTTTCTTATTTTTAACAATATCAAACTATTTTTTTAAAATAAATTATATTCAATTTTAAATGCATGCCTTCACATTGATATAAAAACAAAAGCCTATACTGTTAAATTTGAGATTAATATTAATATTTAACTAATCTTAAATTAATGGTTTTTCTTCCATTATAAACTTTCTAAATTGTTGTCCATTTTAATACGTATATATGTACAAGTTACCGATGTTAAATTTTGTTATATTTTAAATTACATGTACACAGTCCTACCTCACATTGCTTTTATGAGAAGATTTTGTTTACTTCAAATGCATGTGGTGATACAACTAACACGATTAATAATTTTTATTCTCAAAAATAGTATGCATAACATGGCGAAGAAAATAGTATGCATGTCATGTCTCTTTTTAGTTTTTCTTTACTGGATTATGGATAACTCTTTTGGGCATTATATCACATCTTTAGGACGAGAGTCCTGGATGCTATTGGGATATAGTGGTTTGTGAAAAAAAAATGTCCATGTTTTTAGAATCCGTATTTTCTTCGCCAACATAACTACTATGTCTTTTTACCGATGTATACAAAGAGATTAACCTTAGTTGTTGATTATCTCGATGATAATTGTAGTTTTAACTCCTTAATTGTTATTTGTATTGTATTTGGAGTATTTTATTTCTTAAACGGGTTGGATAGTCGTATAAACAGATAAAATTTTATCCATTTTTCTAAATTCTTTACACTATTTGAATGTTGTTCTGTTATTTGTTATTTATTAAACAGGGTGGATAGTCCTATAAACAAATTTTCTCCGTTTTGCATTTATGTACTTTGAAGATTTTTTTGTTTTATGATTACGTACTTTTTAGAATTTTTTGTCGTGCTTTCAGGCACGGGCATACCCTAATATGTGTGTGTGTATGTGTGTGTATATATATATATATTGATCCTTGGATTTTTATACTCGTTGTTATTTTTAATTATTTTATAAAATTATATTTGAGGTTGTTTTAAAAAATTGTCATCTTTGTAAACAATTGAAATTGCTAAGTTCGTTTAGACGAATATTTATGGTCGTACCAATGAGAATATAAAAAATTTTCAAACAACCTTCAACGGGTATCAAACGGGATTATTCTACTTATATGATAAACTTCGTTCGAAATTCGTTTGAAGAACATTCAACAGAAATTCATGATGTCGTTCAAACGATCGTAATTTTCATTCAAACTATAACATATGTTCCTTTGGAATGACCATTTGTTTTCTCGAAAATGAACCCTCAAAAAACATGTTTTCATGAGAAATTAATCACCTCAAAAAATGTGTTTTTGATATAAAGGACTATTTCCATCAATGTTTAGTGAGAATTTTTGGCAAAAACATTTTTCGATACATATCGAAAGTCCTCAAAACCCTAGTTTACACCCACGTTGTTTAATATCCAACTTTTATCTTTATATATTCTTCTAAATATTATTTCGTGCACCAAAAGTTTATTCTCTTCATCTTATTAAGAACTTGTTTCATGATATGGGTTCCATTTCGTGCACCAAAGGGTTATTCTCTTCATCTTATTAAAAAATTCTATAATGTCGTGGATTACGAGCCTGGTTTCTTTACTTACGGTGGACACCACATTTGATGGTTATTGAGCCTATATTGGTGGATACCAAGGAGTATGTGGAATCACATGTTATGTCATCTTCATGGGTGGACTCATGCGTGTCACTATGCATAGGTAGAAGGAAAAAATAGCACCAAGGATTATGAGGGCATCGAGTCGATTGTGTAATTCTTCTGTTATGTCCTCATATAATTCTGTATACAATGAAATTTGTGTGGTTGGGTCGTCCGAGATTTTTCACGTTTGGATTTTCCTCATACATCGGCCGTTATGTGTGACTGGTTTATTTTATTTTTCTATACTCAGCTCGATTCATTCTTCAGGTTAAGATAAAATTGGTTGATTGGTGCTAAGTTTAATTGGGAAAATTTTAAGTTTAATTTAAATTTGAAATTTCTAAAAATTTTCATTTGTTTACATGTCTAGATAAAAACATTTCTCATAGTTTTACTTTTAAGTGGTATGAGATCGGGTGACTATAGTTTCTTTAGTTATGAATCCGAGTGGTTTTTATGTGGAGGATCAATATATTTATAGGCCACTGATGTTTAATGGATCAAATTACACGTACTTGAAAGTGCATATGAAATCAGCACTTAATGATATAGATGAGCAAAGTTATTGTTGTTACAGAGTTTAACCCACCCACGACTTTAGTAGTTAAACTTTGTGTCCCTAAACACATAGAAAGTTGGAGTGAGGATGAGCACAAATTGACTAATTATAATTCACGTGGTTTGAATGACTTTAGTAGGTGAACTTTTTGTCCCTAAATCCATAGATTGTTGGAGTGAAGATGATCACAAATTGACTAATTATAATTCAGGTGGTTTGAATGTTTTATTTTCTACGAACACACAGAGTGAGTTCAAATAAATTATGATGTGTGAAACATCCAAAAAAGATTGGGATATAATCCAACTAACCCATGAGGTAATTACTTTTGTTAAGGATTCTAAATTCCAAAGTCTCACCACTCAGTTTGAAACCTTTGTGATGGAGGAGAGTGAATGCTTTGATTAGTTTCATGCTAAATTGTCTGATATTGTGGACTCATCTTTTAACGTGGGAGAGTGTTTTACCCAAAATCTATGGTTTAAAGAAAATCATAAGTTTTTACCTAAAAGATTTAATCCTAAGGTGACTATCTTAAATTCTTTACGTACTTTAGATTCTATGAAACTCGAAGAGCTTATAGGTGACCTTCAAGCTTATGATCTTGACATGTTTACATCAAAAAAGATGTAGAAAGATAAAGATATTCCCTAAAAATTCTATAAGGAAGATACACTTGTTTTGGATACTGAATCTAGCATTGATTTTGATAATATGGTCATGTTTGCAAAGAAGTTTAAAAAAAATTATTAATTTTGAAAAATAATAAAAAGATGAAAATAAGTTTGAGAAAAGCAAGTTCATTCCACTACACCCAAATGGTCAAATTGGCACCCTTTAAGCAGCTAGCCTTGTCACGGTCATTGACCATGACAAAAAAATACGCATTTTTATCACGGTCAATGACCGTGATAAGGCCGTGACAAATGCTTATCACGGTCATTGACCGTGACAAGTTCGTGATAAGTACAGTTGTCACGGACATGTCATGGTCAATGACCGTGACAATACCTAAAAGTTGTCACGGTCAATGACCGTGACATGTCCGTGACAATTATATCAGTAAAAAACCCTCCCTCTTCTTTTATTCCCACCGATTCTATTCCCTCCATTTCTCTCTCTCTCTCTCTCTCTCTCTCTCTCTCTCTAGCGGTTGCTCACTCTCTTTCTCTACAACTTTGGTATGTTTTCTCTCGCTATTTCTCCTCCATTTATGTATATGTGCGTGTGTGTATATATGTGTGTGTAAATATGCGTGTGTGTGTGTGGTGTATATATGCGTGTGTGTGTGGGTGGGGGGAGGCGGCAGGGCTGTGGGTGGGGAGGGGGTGTATGTGCATGTGTGTGTGTGTGTGTGTGTGTGTGTATATGCGTGTGTGTGTATATGTGCGCGCATGTGTGTATATGTGCATGTGTATATGTGTGCATGTGCGTGTGGTGGGCAGGGGCAACGGGGAGGGGTGGGGGGGGCGGGAAGGGGGTAGGACAGGGGGTGTATATATGCGCGTGTGTGTGTGTGTGTATGTGCGTGAGTGTGTTTTTTTAATTAAATTTTTATTGGTTTATTAGAAATTTCCCCTCATATTGTAGTGCCCCTTGTAAAAGAATTGATTGATTTAATATTGATTGGTTGTTAATTTTTTTGTAAATTAATAATTAGTGCCCCTTTCATATTCAAGTAGGATTTCCCCTCATTGTAAATTAGTAAATTAATAATTGTATACTTTAATTGTTAGTTTAATTGATGAAAAGAATTAATTGAGTAGATGAATTAGAAGGAGTACGGGATACACATTTGTTGTTGCCATTGCGGTTGGATTATAGTGAATCGATGTTGGGTTGGTTAATTTTAAAAGTGGCATGACCACTGGATTATTGTCCATGTGGGGGTGGAATTTTTCAACTTTTTTTTAAAATTACTTTGTATAACGAACAATATATATATAGTATGATAATTAAATGAAACATACTTGAAATTATATATAATGCGCATAGATACTAGCCTTCTAGTTCTTATGCGTACGCATTTAATAACCCTTAGATTCATTCGAGAGTCATTAACCCTATAACGGGATCTCTCGAATTGTCCCGTTTGGACAGTTTGGGACTGCATAATTTCTGTATAATAATATTCTTAGTGGCTTAAAGTTGTTACATTTGGAGGAAGTTCTGCAGTCGTATCCTAATGTTCTCCGGGTACATACTAGATTGATAAGTGTGACTGTTATTTCAATTGATCAATTGAAATAACACTCACACTTGCCAATCTACGTCATGTACTTGGATAACTATAGGGATATGCTGCCGATTTTTTCTCAAATCATAACAATGTGCATGAGCTTTTAAGTATATTATAGAAAAATGTTGTCTTAAATGGGATAGGCCCACTCACCCTTTAGAGGAGATGGAGGAAATAGAAATTTCTATTATAAATTGAATTTGAATTTGAAATTTAAAAATTGAATATAAATCAGACATAATTAAATGAAACATACTATAAATCTAAGTTTTGTTTATACTAATCCATGGATATACACTTTTTACCTTTAATAGGTGATTATTTGTGGTAGTTGTGATGGGATATCCGAAATACAAAGAGTGGATGGATGAGACAAATAGAATGGGGGATGTGTTTCGTAGAGGTGCTAATGAATTTGTGAAATACCCAAAGAGATGTCATAATGATGAAGAGTTTCCATGTCCGTGTGCTAGATTTAAGAATGGTAAGGTGTTTGAGTGGAAAACAGTTGAACTACATTTGTTAAGATCGGGTATGCAAGATAGTTATCGATTTTAGAGTTTTCACGATGAATTAACAGTTCCTTTTGTGCCCGAGCAACCTTCACAACAACCTTTAACAAGTAGGATATAGAAAGGGACGACGTAGATCATAATATGTTAAAGGATTTAGTTGATGATGCGTACGGAGTTTATGAAGCAGAGGAGAATGAGGTTACTGATGATGTACAAGGTTTATGTCCTCGTGAAGATATCACGATAAACCTTGAAGATGACTACCAAAGTTTAAAATTTAAGGCGAACTAACCTTTATACTCTGGCTGTGAGAAAGATCAAACAACTTTACATGCCATGGTTGGTTTGCACAATTTGAAGACGCATTACGATTTGTATAGCAATAACATGACAGGAATTCTAAAATGGGTGAAGGGGTTACTACCCAAGGAGAATACGCTTCCAAATAGTTATCCTGTTATGAAGAACAGTTTAAAAGGTTTGGAAATGAATTACAAATTGATTCACGCTTGTGTGAATGACTGCATACTATACCGAAAGGAGTATGAAAATCTCGATCGTTGTCCAATTTGCAATGAACCTAGATATGTCCAATCTACTAGTAAATAAGGCACAAGCTTAAAAGTGCCTAAAAAAATGTTAAAATATTTTCCCGTTGGGCCTAGATTAAAGTGATTTTTCATAGTACCATGGATAGAGGAGGCAATGACTTGGCATGCTAGGGCAGAAGTAGGGGTAATCTCATGTGTCATCCTATTAATTCTACAGCTTGGAGGAGGATGAATTATGAGTATCTCGATTTTGCTCGATAGCAGCGCAACATTGATTTGGCTATATCAATATATGGTTTCAATCCATTTAAAAATCAAATCACTAATCAAAGTGTATGGCCAGTGATCCTAGCCCCACTCAACCTCCTTCCTTCACAGTGTATGAGACCTGAATTTTCGATGATGTCTTTATTGATACCTGGGCCAAAGGCACCAAGTGATGAAATCGATGTCTACCTGGCTCCTTTGGTAGAAGAATTAAATGAGTTGTGAGAAGAGGGTGTGCAATCATTTGAATCTTTTAGAAAAGAAGAGTTTATGCTGAAAGCTATGTTGATGTTGGCAATTCATGATTTTCCAGCATATGGGACATTATCCGGTTGTGTAGTACACGGTTATTTAGGGTGTCCTATTTGTAGAGAGGAGACTGAATCTCTTCCTCTATCCTTTAGCTCAAAAAATGTATACCATTGCCATAGGAGGTTTTAACCCCAGCTCATAGTTTCAGATTTGATAAAGGTTCCAATTTTTTATTTGGCGGGGTTGAACATAAGCTACCACCGAGACAACTTTCAGGTTCATAAATTGAAAGTAAATCTTCTGAATGTGGCCCTAATATTCCAGGTAATAATCCCAAATTTAAGAATGCTAAGCATAAGAATACCCCAACTGGGAATGAAATTAAGACAAGAAAGGCATGGTCTAAGAGGTCAATTTTATTTGACTTGCCTTATTGGAAGAATAATCCGGTGCCCCATGTATTAGATGTGATGCATGCAGAGAAGAACTTCGTTGAACATATTGTGGGCACTTGACTTGGGGGGACTTATTCGAAGGATGGAGAAAATGCACGAAAAGACCTTAAATCATTGAAACTTAAGCCACAACTATGGTTGAAAGAAGATAGTAGGGGAAGGACAATAATTCCCCCTGGTGTGTTTACTTTTACGAGTGAGGAAAGGAAGGTGCTTTTAGACACAATATATAATTTGAAGGGCCCATCTAATTTTTCGTCCAACTTGCAAAGGATTGTGAATTATACTACTCATGGTTTACATAAGTGTAAGTCCCACGATTGGCATGTGATCATGCAATTAGTTCCTCTATTGTTTAAGCACTGTTTCTCCAAGCACAAGGATTTACGGAGGGCTATTATGCAAATTAGTATTACCTTCTCACTCTTGTGTGAGAAAGTAGTCAATCAAGAACACATAGTGGCCGTAAAATTGGCGGTGACCGAAGAGATTTGTGTGTTGGAGAAGTACTTTCCCCCAGCATTCTTTGACATAAGTGTTCACTTGTTGGTACACCTATGCGACGAGGCACTTCTTTGTGGTCCAGTTAGATCGGTGGATGTATCCGTTTGAAAGATTGATGAAAGTTTATAAAGATTACATCAAGAATACGCTATACATTGCACGATCAATTACAGAGGAATACATTACCTTGGAGTCATTAATATATACTCGGAAATATATACCTGACTCGACCAGCGTTGATGACACTGATGAGTTCGTCGATGATGGTGGTCATGTGATGAGAAAACGAGTCAAATTAACGAGTTTGCAACATGAACAAGTAGCTCGTTATCTATTTGACACACATGAAAATGTCGAAGAATGGAAAAAGCAAGTTTAAATTATTTTAATGTTTAACATTATTTTAGAATATTTTAGAATATTTTATACATGACTAATTTTGTAATATGCAAAAAATTTGAAGCTTGTGAGAACAATAAAAGACGAAAAATAATGGTACAATCAGACAGCGAATTTAGGATGTGGTTCTCACAAGAGGTAATTATAATGAAAATGGTCATTATATAACGTTACATTACACTCAAACTTTACAACTAATCTAATTAATTTATTTATATTCTCAGCTCTTAAAGACGGGTGATGCGACATCAAGGCTTGCTCGTCTAGCCACTAGACCCTTGTTCCTGGCACAAGAGTACAAAAAGTATCGATTGAACGGTTACGTATTCGGCGCAAAAGTGTACGAGAAAAGTACAAATGTACAGAACTCGGGCATTTCATAAAAGACTCTTACTTTCTTTCGAGTGAGCGCAAAAGATAAAAACCTCGTTGAATCTGAAATGACTTACTATGGTGTAATTCGAAATATATTTGAATTGGATTATATAAGCTTCAAAGAGGTTGTATTTTACTGTGACTGGGTAAGAGTTAAGGATAAAAATGCTTGTAATGTTGATCCTTTCACCAATTTGATCATGGTTGACTTGTCCAAGTTGAAGAGCAACGACTATGTGAGCGATGAGCCATTTGTTTGTGCATTTCAAAAGGTTAACCAAGTGTTTTACTCGGAGTATATCAACAAAGAACCGTGGGCAATTTTCCTACACGCGCCAAAGCGTCTAAATAGTAGTGTGGATGACTTGGCTGCTCCACCGAATATCAATCCATTTTTTATGATAACCCGAATTTGAAACAATTTTTCAATTTGTAAAAAATATTCCAATTTGTACTTTATCAATCCAATTTTAATGCTTTTAATTGATTTGCACTTTATCATTTTCACTCTTGTGTAGTGTGCGTGTGTGTGGGCAGTAGGGGTGGGGGTGGAAATGTTTCGGATTTTTAGTAATTGTACATACTAGATGGTGTTGTTTTGAAATTCAAAATTGAGTTGTTAAACAGTAACAATTCATTTGGATTTGTAGTAATTGTACATATTTGCATGTCTTCTTCTAATTCATTTTGATTTGTACTAATAACAACATTTTTTTACAGAAAATGTCTCCTTCAGGTATTAAGGCGAGGATGATGATGCTGATTATGATGATGTTGTATGGGCTCGGTGGTAGCAGAGGCGACGAGGGCTCCTCAGCCCCTAGGCTCCCCAAAAAAGGCAAATTGGGGATGGCCATCGAGAACAAGACAGGTCTATTAGCGAGATCCCTCGAGATGGTAAAGACGATCATCGACCCGAGGTACACTAGATGGAGGGAGGTGCCAAATGAGCTCAAGTTAGCTATTTGGGTGGCACTACGGGTAATGTATTTATATTTATATTTATATTTATAAGAATATTTATATTTATATGAATATTTCAATTTCAATTTCGATTTCATTTTATATTTATATTTATATTTATATTTATATTTATATTTATATTTATATTTATATTTATATTTATATTTATATTTATATTTATATTTATATTTATTCGCAACAAACATTGTATTTGTTGGACAGGAACAATTCAGCGTGGATCCAAAGCTACGCGATTCCATCTTGGAGCAGTTGAGGGAGAAACACAAGACGTGGAAGAAAAATATGTGGATCCGGTACTTTAGGAAGACCTGAGAGTTCGTTATCCGAATGCGTGAATCCATCCCGTCGAAGGAGCCGATCTCATTGTCACAATGGCAAAAGTTCATTGATAATGAGATCGGGGAGCGACAATTGGCATCTCGCCAATTGGGGAGGGAAAATCGAGCAAAAAAGACGGACGTGTACTACTCCGGCCGGACGTCTTACGTCGAGGTGGAGCATAGGATGATGGTAAGCTTTAATTTTTCTATAAATACATAAATATATTGTTCTGCATTATTTTACTTTGTGGGGCCGATACTAATTTTACTTTATTTTATTTCAGGGGACAGGGAGTGGCCCTGGGGGTAGGCCACATAGGCTCGATACTTATGTGGCTATTCGGACGAAGAAGGGAAGGATAAGGAGGTGTCCCTGAGCATCGCGGCCACGATTGTATGTAATCTGACAGTTTACTTTTTGTTAATTATGTCATAATTTTTTTATTTACTTTTTTTACTAATCAAGTGCTGTTTATCGTTTCAGGCAAATCTTAAGGAAGTGCATGAGTCGCAGTCTGATGCCGACAAGGCATCTTTGTCCACAGACGCACTCAGCCAAGTGCTTGGTGCTGATCGCAAGGGGAGTACAAGGGGGGAGCTCGCGGGGGCCAAATCTAGGATCATCGTATTGGAGACGAGCGACACCGGGTTGGCTCGAACGGTGGTATCGCATGACACGAAGCTGTCCCGTTTGGAGGCGACGGTCCAAGACATGTTCTCATTCATGAAGCATTCGTTGGGAGAAAACCGTAAGGGGAAAGGGAAAGAGAAGGTGGTGGAGGAGGAGGTGCCAGAGGAAGAGGTGCAGGATGACGAGGATGTGGACCTCGCTGCTTCATCACCGACACGTGCGGACTTTGATGTTCCATTCCCCTATTTGGCTCCCTTCAACCGATCGATGTCAACACTTGGTTGGACAAGCGTGTTTTTACTGGACATATTTGATGGCCAGTGGATAGGGTGGGGGTTGAGGGACCCGACTACTGTCCAGGGCATGCCAGTTCATGGATGTTTGGTTCAAGACATCGAGTCCAAGGTGCTCGTCACGCATGTGATACTCGGGAAGAACTCCCCCTTGTGGTTGCGTGAACAATGCAGCACGATGTATATTATTGTGTGTGTCAATTCTTATATCATGTGGCGACAAGTCCAACTTGTCAAGGTTAATGACCATGACAATTCGGCAGATTTGGTCTAGTGTTCAATTGTAAAATTCCTTAAAAATCATAATGATAACTTTAAGAGGGAAGTGTCGAATAGATGATTTGGTTGTGAAGCCTTAGTGATAAGAAGTCAATTCCCCCATTTAATGCAACTACATCATGTTCATGGATAGTCATGCGTTCCTTGATGAAAAGTATTCCATTGAATATACTTATGTGCATGGCAATTACGAGGCCAAGTGTGAATCCCAAGTGAGTAATGGTAAAGAAGAACACTACACCAAGGATTTTTTCACCTTTCATCCGACTATAGTTGTTGTTGTAAAAAACCTAGACAAAAAAACACGCGTTTGTTGTCATGTGTCACTGTGTTATCACGATTTTATCAAGGCTTTTGACCGTGACAACATCTAAATATTGTCACTGTCAAAAGCCTTCACAGGATCATGACAACATTGTTAACGAAATAGCATAAGGGAAGCAAAACCTGTAGACACCACATTTTAGGACCCTCTAAGTCTCTCCTTAGGTCCCTAGCACCTCCCCATTTCACGACAAACCCTAGTTCGTACTCCAAGTACCGATCTAGAGGCCATCGGGCTCTCTCAGGCCCCGTTTGACTGTGGTCAACCCTATCATCAGAACAAAATCTAAATGAATATTCGAAGGGCTCTGAATCCCCTTTCCAACGGTCCACCTTGTGCACAAATCAACATAACGGTTCAGACGAACAAATAATTTTACTATCGAGAATTGGTCTAGAGGCCACCGGGCTCTCCCGAGCCCAATTTGACCCCAATCAACTTCATCTTTAGAGAAAAATCTCTTCAAATATTAGAAGGGAACTTAAAACCCTTTCCAATAGCCCACCCCATGCACAAAATGACATAATCATTTAAATGAATGACCTATTTTCCCCCCAAAACTTACTCGGAGGCCACTGGGCGCTCCCGAGCTCCGTTTGACCCAGGTCAACTCTTCAGCTTGAATGAGACTGAATGAATCTACTAATTTAACTGAATACCCTTTCCAACGGTCTGCCCCATGCGCAAATCTTACTTACAATATGGACGAATGATCCGTTTTACTCTAAGAGGTCACCGGGCGCTTTCGGGCCCCGATTGACCAAGGTCAACCTTTCAAACCAAGTGAAGATATTTTTAATGTCAAAATAAATCACCTAAACTTTTCAATGGTTCACCCCGTGCATAATTCTAACTTACCTTTTGGAGGAAAGATCCATTTTCGTCCTACGATCCCCCATCCAAAGGACTGATGTGCGCTTTCGAGCCACATTTGACCCAAAGTCAAATCCGCACCCTGGAGATGTACAAAGTACTCTTGAAGGTCTATGAATTACATTTCCAATGGTATTCCCCATGTACGATTTGGATCAACGGATTACGTTCTACGGTCATTTTTTTTTTTAAAAATCTACACGAGACTATTGATTGGCATGCCCATTTTCCCTCCTATCAGCAGTGTGTTTAGGTTTACCTACCAATTGGAAGGGCTAGATATATGACAATATAAACCACCCCTGTCCCTATAAATAGAGAGCATGACTTCACTCCTAAAGCACACCTCAGATCTATCAGCATCAGTGATCTTAGCAATATTCTCTCGAAATCACTGAAGTTTCCTTATGTGAAATTCCATTCAATATTAAATTCCCATCCTTTTCATACCCAATTGTAAAAACCTCATTCCCCCTCATCTAACATTCATATCAAGATTCAAAGGAGTTCATCCAAGATCAAGATCAAGCTCTAATTCTTCAAAGGAGGTCTAAATCCTTCCCTCTCTTTAAATTCCTTATTTTTGCATTAATTGCATTAGATTCATAATCTAGTTCTTACTTTAGTTCATACACATCAACATCTCATATATTTATTAGTTATATTGCACATACTTTATTTTCTATAAAAAACAATTTAAACAAAAAGAGGGTTACACCCATAAATTCCAAACGGGAATATCCATCACACTTTTTTTAAAAACTAAAACACATTTTCTACGCGCACACATATAATAAAATGCCATTTGAATCTATGGCATAAACCCCACCCCTATGACGCATGAGAACTAAGTGGGCTTTGATTCCTTTATAAGCTACATAGGCGTTTCGGATTAAAACTTGAGACTCGAGTCCAATTTTCCAATTTTCCAGATTTTTCTAATTTTTTGAATTCCCCATTTCCCCATTTGTCATATTCTTGCATTACTGCAATACATATTATGTTTGTGATCCTCAGAAGCATTTTACCCAATACATATTATTGTTTCATCATAACGATCAATATCATGATAAACGCATAAATTGTATTTTCTATATATTATTTTGGAAACATTCCGATGGATGACATCACTCTATCTCTTCCATGGTATGAGTTGGGAAATTCTGATCTCCATTATATATACACGCACAAACACTTCACGAAGAAATAAAGGAAAAAATAACATAAGCCCATGAGAGACCGAAAGGGAGGGATGAGTGCCTAACACCTTCCCATTCCGTAACATAGCCCCCAAACCCATCAAACTATTGGTTTCATAAGATTTAGTTTGTCTTTGATGCCGCTCTCTCAAGGCGATGACATTTTCTTTTGCCTATTTTTCAAAAAAATAGGTTGGAGACTCCATCTCTTTACATTCACCCAACACCGACGATGGCCGAAGCGTTCCTAAATCAAAAAGGGTGCATGACCTTTCATCCCCTTTATTTCCCTAACCCATTTTTGGGAAGAAGGAGAGAGGAGGGGCACACACATTGATCGGGATGGCCACAGTGGCGACTCTGATGAGGACTTTTTTTCACAAGAGGGATAGACTTTATTTTCATGGGTGTTTTATTTTCCTACTTCTGTGCGTATGCACTTATCTGTATGTTCCCTTTTTCTCCTCTGTTATTTCTTGTACATATATACCTCATGCTTCTATCACTACTCACTCACACACTTGTAGATATTCTCCATGTACACTTCACACTACGTGCACCTAGGATAACTTATATCCACATGTTACACACACCACTTAGAATATCCATGCTTAGGTGTCACTAACACACACCTCCACTTATCACACTTATATATATCCATGCTTACTCACACTTGTCACACACCACTTATAGTTGATCCATGCTTAGGTTCACTACCACAAACTCACTCATAGATAGTTATACATCACTCACATATCCATGCTTAGTATAATCTTCATGCTCCATGCTAGACTTACTTTTTATACTTGTACATTATCCCCTACTTAGTATAATGCTCAACATGCCAAATAAAGATACTCTCTCCATAATATACTAATCAAGAATCATGCATTTTGTACACTACATCACCAAAGAGCATGGCTATTGACTAAATTTTGTTCCGTAACTTATGGGTCATGTACACTCGAGTATATCAAATGGCTTATCCACACATACCGATTGCCTTCAAAAGTAAGATGTATATAATGGAAGTCATGAAAAATGAGGGAACCCTTCCAATTAATAAAACAACTTCATACCCTCATATAGGCATCAAATCTAGGGCACTAATATTTAGTTTATCGGTTTCTACCCGAAAATCCATCGAAATGACGGATCAACATATCGCCCAAATTTTTGCGCGATTTTATCTTTTTAAAAAGAGATCCTGTTTGTAAGACTGGTAACAAGTCCAACCATATTTTTACACATTTTTCAAACCCAATGTTCCCAGGCTCAGGTCCCGTCCAGCATTTCTTTTTGCATTTAGGTAAAACCTAATACAAGTGAGAACAAAATAAATATAATAATAATCATGTTGAGACCCATCTCTCATTTTCAACCTTTTCTTTATCAAAAATATCAAAAAAAAATTATTCCTTTTACCATAAATCTTTTTCCTCCTTTTTTTTCAAAAATATTTTTCCTCATTTTTTCCAAAAACATTTTGTCCTCTTTTTCAAAAATATAAAAAAAATTCCTCCATTTTAAAAAAAAACAGTTTTCCCCCTTCTCTTTTAAAAATAAATTTAAATTTTTCTCCTTCTCAAGTCGATCGCATACCCGACCGTTGGCTTGGCTCCCCATTGGCTTTGGTCTTTTGTCGAACCGCCCTGAGCCTCCATCAGTTCCCTCGCTACTTCCTCTGAGTCAAGAATTCATTTTCATTCTCTTTCCATGGAGAACATAAACCAAGTACCAAATCTGCAGACGGATTTTTTATGACAGTCCTAGCCCAACTCACTGCCAAGATTGACAACCTTCAAACCAAGGTTCATGAGATGCAATGAAATCGGGTCCCTTCTCCCGTTCTCTTCCCTTGCGTTATGGGTATGTCCGCACTTAAGCTTATTTGGGCACCGAGGAATATCAGCAGGTTCCACCTGCTCCTCCTGCTAATGGACCGCCGCCAGCCCATCTCCCTATGCCAAACTTGCTCAGGCAGGGGCTAGCTTACCCGTGATTATTGATCCAAAGGAAGAAGAGTTGAACAAGGTCAAGGAAGACCTCAAGATGTTGATCGAGAAATTTGACTAAGTCAGAATCTCTAGGAATTACATGGACTAGACCCACATGTCTCCCTATCCTAAAGCAAGGTTGTCGAAAAGTTTCAAGATGCCCAACATCGAGAAGTTCGGGGGTATTATACCCCCAATTGTTCATCTATGAAGTTACCACCAAGTCATGATTCTCTTAGGAGCCTCCGAGGAAATAATGGCCCAAATGTTCCAATAGACTTTGAAGGACAATGTTCTTCACTGGTTCTTATCTCTCGAGGAGTCCAGAATCAGTAGTTGGGAAGATGTTACCCAAGAATTCAAGTCACAGTACAAGTACAACGAATATTTAGAAGTCACTCGTCGTGATTTAGAGCCATTCAAATAGAATCTTAGGGAATTAGTCAGTAACTTGATAACAAGGTGAAGAGACAACGCAACTACCATGACCAATCAACCTTTCGAAGAGGAACAAGTCAGCATCGTGAAGAAGAATTTCTTACCCCATGTCCGAGCAACAATTGAAGGACGACATATGGGTGACTTCTAGAAATAACCCTCGAGGAGAGCAAGATCCTCGATCACTTAAAGAATACCCAAGCTAACATCACTCTATGGGGACTCTTTATGTCTTCCCAGCTGCACCGAAATTCCTTAATCAAACTACTCACCGGGCCCACAGTCCATCCCTCCACCACGTCAGGAGAAGAAGTGAATCTGATCGGATCTCTAACCTCTACTAGAATGCTCTCTTTCTCCGAAGGAGAAATCTTTAAGGTTGTACCAATTCATAACTATGCTCTCAATATCTCTGTCGAAGTCAAGGAGAAGACTGTCCCACTTTCACTTTTTGATAATGGATCAACTCTTAATGTTTGCCCATTGAAAACTCTCAATTTCTTAATACTGAAAGTGAACGACCTTGCCCCCACCTCTGTCACGGTGCGTGCTTATGATAACACTCATCGAGAAGAAATGGTATATATAAAGCTTACATTAGGGGTAGAACTTGTAAATCCTACTGTTGAATTCCAAGTCATCGACATCCTGGCTTGTTTCAATCTATTGTTTGGACAACCATATATCTATAGTATGAAGGGTGTGTCTTCTTCCCTTCATTAGAAACAGAAGTTTTTCGCCAATGGACAGGTCATCACCATCTTGGGCGACGACAATAATGCCAAAAATGCAAGCACCAGCAATCCAATACTTGAGATACAACATGGGGCAAATGATATGCTTCTATCAGGTTTCTGAGTTGAACCACTTCAACTCCCAATAGGAGACAATTTCAGAGGTAGGATTTTTCCGGAGTATAACCCTCATAGAAATGTCAATGTGATCTAAATGTTCAAGAACATACATTTTATTCCCAAACTGGGGCTATGAAGACGACATCAGGGGATACTTGAACCCATCGTAATGAAGAAGGCCTTTCCTCCTTGTGGCATGGGCTACCAACCGTTAGCAGAAGAACTCAGAATGATTCGCCAGTCTCGACTGGATAGAAGCCTAGAAAGCGTCAAGACTGTCTCAAGAGATTCCTTAAATGGAAGATTCATCAAAGAGGGTGAAGATTTCCCCTTTTATGGCTTTCCTGAACCATGGTATGATCATATGGACAAGAAGATGAAATCGAGGATGGAGATCTTTTTCCAAGACAGCTACTCATGGGTCGAAAGTTCATAGCATCATGTGCGACCACTCATTGAGGAGACCATAGCTGATACTGGAGATTACAAGGGAAGTGACTTTAAGGATTCAGTCAACTTGTAGACACTGGGGCTGACACTATGAATGGTTCATTCAAGCACTACATCATCGAATCCATTTCTCGTGATCAAAGTTGTTAATGCACCTCTCCTCAATTGGCATTCTATACCTGTTCCACCCACTAAAATTTAACCTAACCCCCCAGATGTTCATCCTATTTCCTCCTCTTTTATTGATCATCCTTATTCTGATGTAATAGAGACCTCCTTTAATGAGGTTCTCAATGTAATTATTCCTAACAATGAAATAAACGAAGATTTTGAGTATCTTGTTGTGCCTTACATTAATTATCTTGATTCTAATAAAACTCTTGACGATGATGATCTTGTAAATGAATAATTCTTAGCTAATCTAAATAAGGTTAAAAACAAACAACATAATCGTGTTCAAGTTAATAAAGATGAAACCATTGTTATTAATCTCATTTTTAGTAGCCAATTATGCGATATTAGGATAGGTGCTACCCTTAACGAGCATGAGCGCGTGTAATTTGAGGAATTATTGAAGGAATTTGGGGACGTCTTCGCATGGTCCTACGATAACATGCCCGATATTGACCTCGAGATTGCTCAGCATAAACTCTCCAAGAATGCAAACCGGTCAAGCAAAAACTGTGAAAGCTCCGTACCGAATGGTCACTCAAGGTTAAGGAAGAAGTGGTCAAACATTTGAACATGGATTTCATTCGAGTGATCAAATATCCCACATGGTTATCCAACATCGTACCGTGCTAAAATCAGGAGGGAAGGTTAGTATGTGCGTTGACTACCGAGACTTGAATAAGGCCTCTCCGAATGATGATTACGCGCTACCTAATATCGACATGATCATGGACAACACGGCCAGTCACGCTCTTAAGTCATTCGTTGATAGGTTTGTTGGATATAACCAGATTAAGATGCACCCAAATCATCAAGAGAAAATTCATCACCCCTTGGGGAACCTTTTTCTACACTGTTATGCCATTCGGTCTAAAAAATGTAGGGGCTACCTACCAAAGGGTTTCCATAACCATATTGCATGATCTGATACACAAAGAAGTCGAGGTCTAGATGGATGATATGATTACCAAGTCTAAGACTAGGGAAGGTCATGTTCTCGCTCTCTATAAAGTTCTTGGGATTTATGGTTAGTGATAAAGGAATAGAAGCAGATCATGTCAAGCTAAAAGCCATACTCGAGATGCCACCACTCCGAACGGAGAAGGAAGTTTGGGGATTCCTTGGAAAACTGCAGTATATTAGCCAATTCATCATCCAGTTGACTTCCATCTGTGTACCCATCTTCAAACTTCTCCAAAAGGATTCCACCAAGGTTTGGAACGAAGCTTACAAATAAGCCTTTGACCGAATCTAGCAGTAACTAACCAGACCTCCGGTACTCATGCCGCCGCAACCTGTACCTCCTCTACTCCTATATATAAACGTAATGGATACTGCAGTTGGGGCTTTGCTATCCCAATACCTTAAAGAGTCCAGCCAAGAGAGAACCATCACGCCAGTTGCAAGTTGGCCAGGTACAAAGTTAACTACACTGCCTTGGAAAAAGCATGTGTCACCCTTGTTTGGATCACCCAAAAACTACGTCACTACATGCTCGGCCTTCCCATAAAAATTGTATCCTAAATGGATCCTATCAAGTTCCTACTCAAGATACCTGCCCTATCTAACTGAATAGCCTGATGGTTGATGTTGCTAGCCGAATTCCTATTATGTATGTCACGCAGAAATCCTTTAAAGGAAGAGTCATCTCTGACTACCTTGTTGACCACCCTATGTACTAACCCAGATTTTTTAAATGGAAATTTTAAATTTATTTTGGAAATCAGAGAAAAATAAAATTTTGGATTTAATTATTTTTAATAATTAAATATATTATTTTTTATATTCGGAAAGCGGTCTCAAAAGACTCCTAATATGCGTATATACAAGTCTTGGGCCGTTTAGAAGAGTCATTAATATATAAACTCTCTAAGAGTCCTCACAACATAAAACTCTCTAGAAAAAATATATAAAATAATTCAACAATCTGATCGAGCTGAATTTTTTTGTGCAGCTTCCTCTCGTCTTCAGCTACTATGGCCTTAAATTTAAGCTAATTCCAACTGTCCAATCGTTCGAAATGTTTATTTTAGTAATTGTATCTGATTAGAACTCTTTTCTGAATCAAACTCTTAATCCTTTATATATCACAACAAATTCGTGGTTTGCAGTTAAAAAATCAGTTTTTCATCAACTTTTCAATCAGAAGACCTCTCCAAAATTATTCCTTTTTATCTACAAACCCTATACCTATTTCCTTCACCAGTCAACCATAGATTTGGATGCCTATTTGGGGTTATTTTGTGTTGGGTCTAGAATGTGACTTAACTATTTTTTGCAAGGGGGACGTGATGGTGCAATCTGATTTTTGAGGCAGAATACATGTAATGATTCGTGTGATGATTTTGAGGTACGGGACTTACACAATATGCTCCTAAATTATCTCGAGAGTATTTCATTTGTTCATGTGCTAATTGAACTCATGTTGAATTGTGATATTCATTTGAAAATTTTGAAATAATTGTTAGAATCTATTATGTTGATTCATTGAGATATTGAATTGTTGATTTGGGCATCATGTCATGAGATTTTAATATGGCACGGAGAATGGGCACACGTCGATAGTCCAAAATTCGATATATGGCTTAAGAATTCCTAGGGGAGGTGATATTTAAGGTACTATTTATTTTTTAGCATCTATTCATGTCATATTGTGTACTTCTCCGTATTTTCTTTTAGTGCCATGTTAGCGTGGATTGGGACGCTATGTACTTCTCCGTATTTTCTTTTATGATCGCATGCTTTCTTTTTCATCTTTTCTTTTTTTTTCTTTCTTTTTCTGCTTCTTTATCTACTTTATATTTTTATTTTTTTTATTGCGATGCATTTTTCTTTTCATAACACAAATGAGGACAATTTACATGGAAAATTGCAAACACTTTTTTTCTCAAAAATTATAGTAGTGATGAGGAATGACATATGGGTGGTGTCTGAAACATATATGGATAAGGAAAATATGGATAGAAAATGCGATATGAAAAATGGCTAGTGTATGGTAAAATCGATTTAGTGCTCGAGAAAAACTACAAGATATATGTTTCTTATAACTCGAAGATGATGTCATTCTCAGTGATTAAACCAAATTTGAAAAAACAATAATGAGACCATGTAATGACTAAGTGCAGTAACCAAAGAAAGTTGAGTCAACTTGTGACTTGGAGATACGTAAAAACTCTCAAAAAGGTGAAAATCTCAAATCTCAAGTTTAAGTCGCCACTAGTGATCTTTTAAGGCTCTCTTGAGGATATAGTTACTCTTCAACTTTTGATTGCAGAAGTGATAGTGCAAATTGTTAACCCTAGAAATTCAAAGTGCAAGTACGCTTTAAGAGGTAATAATTAATTTAAGGGTAAAATCATAATTTTTGGGTCAAACACAAGTATTCCGAGATTTCTAAAAGAGGGATGATAGACATTTCATGTCATAAAAATTTAAATTTAACTGCAAAAAATGTTTAAAATCACTTGTTTTTGAAAATTTTCAATAGAGGTACGATTTTGATAAATTTCCCACCCCCAAACAAAAGAGAACATCATCCTCGTTGTTTAAAACTACATATAAAAATGAAAAGCACAAGGGAGGAAAGATATTACCATAATGAACCACTTATGAAAATGTACCGCCAGATGGAGTATAGATGAAACATGAAGAACAGGTGTGACACAAAAATATGTACAAGTGTAGAAGGCATGTGAAAATCATGGGGTGATGTGAAACACCACCCCCAAACAGAATAAAACTCATACTTAGAAACAATGAACGACGGGCTGCCTCCCGGTAGCACTAATTTTAACGTCTTCGGCCAGATCGATCTCAACCAACCCTAAGGATAAGAACTATGAAAATGCGGGGCGGCAGAAAATTGGGTGATGAGAATCACCCCCAAACAAGACTGAGCAGTCAGTCTTCATAAATGGGGTCAACAAGGTCAATTTCTTCTATGTGAGAGGGGCCTAGCTCTAAGAAAGGCTTCAAACGTTGTCCGTTGACCTGAAATAGGCTACAATACTTAGGATTTTGAACTGTGATGGCACCATAGGGAGTAAAAAATTCAACAACAAAGGGTCCAGACCACTTGGTTTTTAAATTTTTGGGAAAGAGATGAAGACGGGAGTAGTATAACAACACTTTCTGACCAGGGTGGAATTTTTTTTGGAGGATGATTTGGTCATGGATCCACTTCATTTTTTCCTTGTACTTCTTGGACAAATCATAGGCATCATTCCATAGCTCCTCTAATTCATTAAGTTGGAGCTTTCGATGGATGCCTGCCTCGTCGATATCAAAATTAAGGGTTTTGACTGCCCAATAGGCATGATGTTCAAGCTCGACAGGTAAGTGGCATGGTTTACCAAAGACCAAGCGATAAGGAGACATGCTAATTAGAGTCGTAAAAGTAGTACGATATGCCCACAAAGCATCGTTCAAGCATAAGGACCAGTCTTTCCTATTAGGATTAACTGTTTTTTCTAGCATTTTCTTGATTTCACGGTTGGAAACTTCAACTTGACTACTAGTCTAAGGGTGGTAAGAGAGACCAACTTTATGGGTAACACCATAGTTTTTCACGAGATGTTCAAATATTCGATTACAAAAATGTTTACCCGCATCACTAATGATAGTTTTGGAAGTTCCAAAACGTGTGAAGACATACTCCTTAAGAAAATTGATCACAGTGTGATGATCATTGGTGCGTCACACGATGTCTTCTATCCATTTGGAAACATAATCAACTTCAACGAGAATATATTGGAAACCATGAGATAAGGGAAAAGAACCCATGAAATCAATGCCCCACACATCGAAGATTTCAACGATGAGAATGGGTGTGAGAGGCATCATGTGACGATGAGATATACACCCAGATTGTTGGCATTTGGCATAATCCTGGGAGTAGTGGTCGGCATCTCGAAAAAAAGTGGGCCAGTAGAAACCGCTTTGCAAATTTTTGGTGGCAGTTTTCTTGGAGCTAAAGTGGCCACCACAGGCACCATCATGACAAAAGGAGAGAATACTGGACTATTCATGGTCAGGAATACAGTTGTAAATGACTTGATCAGGGCAACATATAAAAAGGAATGGATCATCCCAAGAGTACAAATTCACCTGTGCCATGAACTTAGAACGCTCGTGTTTCGACCAATGATTGGGTAGTTTGTCGGTAATAAGGAAATTAACGATATCAGCATACCAAGGTGAGGTGGAGATAGCAAAAAGTTGTTCATCGGGAAATGTTTCAAAAATAGGGGTGGGATTAGATATAGATGTAAGAGTAAGGCGGGAGAGATGGTCTGCAACCAAATTTTCGCACCCTTTCTTATCATAAATTTTGAGGACAAACTCTTGAAGCAAGAGAATCCACCGTATCAATCATAGCTTAGAATCCTTCTTCTGAAGAAGGTGCCTTAGGGCGGCATGGTCAGTGTAAATGATGATAGGGGAACCTATGAAATAGGACTTAAATTTATCTAGTGCGAATACGACAACTAACAACTCCTTTTTTATGGTCGTGTAATGAAGTTAAGTGTCATGGAGGGTTCTTCTAGCATAATAAATGACGTGATGGAGCTTGTCAACCTTCTGACCAAGTACAACACCTAGAGAAAAATCAGAGGCGTCACACATGAGCCCAAAAAGTAAAGACCAATTAGGAGACTGAATGATAGAAGCAGAAGTGAGATCAGTCTTAAGGTGCTCAAAAGAAGCAGCACACTCATCGTCAAAGACAAAGGGAACATCTTTGGACAAAAGGGTTATTAAAGGTTGAGTGATTTTAAAAAATTCCTTGATGAAACGATGGTAGAAGCCCGTGTGTCCTAAGAAGGAGAGAATGTCCTTAACAGACTTAGGAATGGGGAGCGTGAAAATTAAGTCGACTTTTTCTTTATCTACTTCAATACCATCGTGAGGGACTACATGACCTAGAAAAATACCCTTTTTGACCATGAAGTGGTATTTTTCCCAATTAAGGACCATTTTCTTTTCTTGACAATGTTTAAGGACCATAGTGAGATGAGAAAGGCATTACTAGAAGGAAAAACCAAACATACAAAAATCATCCATAAAGATTTCAAGAAAAAGTTCTACCATGTCACTAAAAATGCTAATTATACACCTTTGAAAAGTCGTGGGTGCATTGCAAAGGCCAAAGGGCATGCGAGAGTAGGCAAAAGTGTAGAAGGGACATGTGAAGGTATCTTTCTCTTGGTCTTCAGGGGCAATGGGAATTTGGTTATATCCTAAATATCCATCAAGGAAGCAGTAATACGCATGGCCAGCTAAACATTCGAGCATTTGGTCAATATAGGGAAGAGGAAAATGGTCCTTGCGAGTGACAGCATTTAGCTTTCGATAGTTAATATAAATATGCCAAACCATTTACATACGGGTGGGAACAAGCTCATTGTCACTATCTTTAACGATTGTGACCCCAGACTTTTTTGGTACTACGTGAATGGAACTCACCCATTGACTATCCGATATAGGGTAGATAATATCGACATCGAGAAATTTTAAAATGTCAGCGCGCGTGACTTATTTCATAGCAGGGTTGAGTCGACGTTGGGGTTCACAAGAAGTCTTAGCGTTCTCCTTCAAATTAATGCGATGAATGGAAACATTGGGGCTCATATCATGAATGTCTGAAATGGTCCAACTTATTACAGTGGTATGTTAAGTAAGAGTGTGGACTAATTACTCTTCTTAATCAGGGGTCAATTCGGAAGCAATGATGATAGGGTGATGGTTGTTGGGGCCGAAGAAAGTATATTTCAACTCGAGAGGTAAGGGATTAAGCTCCAAACTAGTAGGTGCCATAGGAGGTATAACAAACTCAGACATAGAAATAGAGTTTGAAGAACTATCAGTGCATAAAGTGGAGGAATCTGATGTGGTAGTGATGTCATAAGGTGGAACAGGGTGATCCACAGAATGAAGAGTATCAACATAGAGGGGCTCGAAGGGAGAATCCCAAGAGGAAGTGTCCATCAGGGGAGTGGAATCTAACATAGCATTTAGTTCAGATATGGAGGAATCAATGTCAACGTCAGATCCAAAATGAGCCAAACATTGTTGGAGAGGATCGTCATGGTAAGTTTGGTCCAACTGTTCGTTAACTAGGGAGTCAATCACACACACCTCATCAATAGAATCGACAGCATCCTGTTGTTGCATAATGTGGAAGATATTGACTTCGACAATCATATTGCCAAAAGATAGATTCATGGACCCGTCATGACAATTGATGATGGCATTGGTAGTGGCCAAAAAGGGGCGACCCAATATGATAGGAGTATTGGTTGGGTCAGGTGCAAGAGTGTCTAAGATGATGAAATCCACGGTATAATAAAAGTCTGAAACTTTCACTAAACATCTTCAATGATTCCTTTAGGTACTTTCATGAAACGGTCAGTAAGTTGAAGACTAACCCATGTAGGTTTCATGTTTTATAAACCTAACTCAAGGTAGAGGGAGTAAGGTAACAAATTAACACTAGCCCCAAGATTAAGTAAAGCTATAGTAGTGAACTTATCGCCTAACATGCAAGAGACAGTTGGACGACCATGGTCTTTGTACTTCACGGCACCATTATCATAGAGAAGGGACGTAGCTTGCTCAGTGCGGAAAGCATCACGAGGAAAATTGGTCCTACGCTTAACAGTGCACAAGTCTTTCAAAAATTTGGAATACAAAGGAACTTGTTGAATCGCGATGAGGAAGGTAATGTTAATTTGAAAATTCTAAAAGACTTTATTGATCTCATCCAATTGCTGGGCTTTCTTAGTGGGAGCTAACCGATGAGGGAAGGGTGATTTAGGAATATAAACCGAGGTAGGCTCAGGAGGCGTGGACTCGGTGTGAGATGTGGATTTAGATGGTGGGGTAATCATAGGGATAGCCTCTAAAAATGGTATGGGTGGGTTTAGGACATCACTGTTAAAACCATTTTACTTGGTTTCCCGAGTGAAGAGTAGACACCGCTTTCATATCCGCTTGGTAAATGGGTGGAGTGGAAGTGGAACCAACCTCGTAGGCCGAGTCTTTGTCGTTCCCCTTAGGGTTAGCAATGGGTTAACTGGGGAAATGACCTTTCTCTCGCTTAGACTCAAATTGGTTGAAACATTTCTCAAGCTATTGGAGGGATTATCTCTGAGTGAGGAGATTCTCGAGAGAAGAGGTGGATGAATTTGGCGGAGGATCATAAGAGGGTTGGGGTACCAACTCGCACTGAGAATGAAGATTTTATGAATAGTCATATGAAGGAGTGGAATAGGAACAAGTTGATTATTGTTATTTGAATGTATGTTGTGGCGGACAAAGAAAAATGGAAAGTGCGGTTGATGGTAAAAAGCAGACTGATATGGGACAGGAGGGCGAGGTTGCCTTTGTGGGTTATGTGGAAACCCAAGGGGACCACCAATAGGTTGTTATGGTTGGGAAGGAGCGGAGTTGTGTTCGTACTTATAAGAGAAATATAGGTGATTCCTATTGTGAGGATTGTAAGTAAACAACAGGGGAACAGGCTTCCTAGTGGTATCAAAGGGACATACTTGGGTCATGGTGGGTTCGGGATCATCTTGCAGGAGGGGGCACAAATGAGCTAAATGATCTTGACTTAAGCAGTGACTGCAAGAAGAAAGACTAGAATCACTGACAGTCATCGCTTATTTATAAAGTGAAACATTTTTTTGTATAGTATAACTAAGAGAGTCAACGATTTTAGTCAATGAATGTAACCTGTGTAGCAAAGTTTTAAAATCATGATCATTTTTTACCTCAGAAGTGTTCCCTACACGTGGAGGGTCGAATCTCAAAAACGCATTGGTACCCTCCCAATCTTGGGAGTCATCGGCTAATTCAAGGAGAAAATTATAGGCAACAGTGGGAGTTAAATGCATGAACCTCCCTTTATGCATGGATTCAATCATGGTGCGAGAAGAAGGGATAATACCATTGTAAAAACTATGGACTAAGAGACTTTTCTCAAGACCGTGATGTGGGCAACTATTAATATAGTCTTGAAAATGGCCCCATGCTTCACAAAATTGTTCAGGAGGCTTTTATATCCTGAATTATTTGGCGCATTTCATTTATTTTGCTCATGGGATAGAACTTAGACATGAACTTCTTAATAAGTTGTTCCCAAGTTTGGATAGAATCCGGGGGCAAGGAATGGAGCCACATGGATGCATTATCGTGGATAGAAAAGGGAAACAACCGAAGACGAACATTCTCTTCATTTAAATTTTGATTTTTAAAAGTAGCGCACATAGTGAGAAATTTGCATAAGTGAGTATAAGGAGACTCGTGTTCAAGTCCATGAAAACTGGTCAACATATAAATATTTGCGGGGCGAATTTCAAATTGCATGGCCGGAGTGGCCGGAAGAACGATACATGAAGGTGGAGTGGCCATAATCGGGAAAAGGTAGTCCCTTAAAGCGCGTTCATCGTCCATGATGGGTGAGGTAGAGGAACCAGGGGAAGTGGGAGAACTAGGCATCTCCAATAAAGAAGAACACGGATTGGGGAAGTGAGGAGGAAAATCAATGAGAAGAGCACGATCACCTAAGAGGGAATTTAGAGATGGAGCACTAGGAGAACGTGTTAATCGATGATCAATTCGGTGCCAATTTGGCATAAAAACAACGAAAAATATTTTTGGGTTTGTTGAAAAAGGAAAAAAGAAAATTTTGGATTTTTGTAAATATAGGAGGGAAAAATGAAAAATATTTGTGGTGTTTGGTGAGAAGAATGAGGTAGAAAAAATGGAAAATATTTTTGTATATTTTATTTTTGTAAAAAATAATTCAGAAAAAGCGAGAAAAGGGAGCGACGGACTTACGTTGGAAAAACTGACAGATGGAGCGATAATTTGACTACCTAAAGGAAAAATTTAGACATTTACACAAAGGAAACAAGTCTGAACGAGCACATAGCCAAATTATTATCTTCAAGTTAAGTGAGTGGGTAGTCAATTTTAATTAGTCCGTGGGCGAGAAAAACACGGAAGCTTAGGCCTCATCGATAAAAGTGTGCTCCTACTTTATTTTCGAGAGACATTAGGCTTACTAGTTAAGGCTCACCACACGAGCTAATACAACAAAAAACTATCCGGTACCACGCCGAGGAAAGCGCAAACCCATTTTCCTTGGCGACCTCACTTAAAACCCAGTTACCCTAGAAAAAGTCTTAAGATAGTTGAATGAAGATTTGTAGGAGTGGAAAGGACTCACTAGAGTATCCTACGAGGGTCTCGTTTTGAAAGGGTCCTAATGAACACCGTTTCTACTTGGCTGGCTAATTGATTGATTTTAATTTAAGTGAGAGCATGGGTAACAAGCAAGTGGAGATGTGATAGAGTGGGTGATGAAATCCCAACTCATTGCAATGAACAGGAATAGGTCTTAGGTAAATTTATTCATCAAACCATCCAATTTAAGTTCGATACAGGAAGGAAAAGCACATAGGAGCAAGTAGCACACAAAAATTGACTCGCTTGTAAGAGATTTGCGAGTGATAAAGAGTTTACCGCCCACGGTTTTTACATGCGTGGGGTGAAGACCGAGTTGGATCGACTAGGGTACACCTACTTCAGTCGTCCCCGGGAGTCCTACCGACCCAAAGTAAAGATTCTTAAAAAATCCTTGCCTTTGGACGCCCTCTCTCTACCTTGTCCAGTTTCTCTTTCGCTTTTTTTTAATGTTTGAATAATTATTACAAAAAATAAAATGGTGTCAAAGTGTACCCAAAATAATTACAAGGCCTCAATAATCCCGGGGGGAGGGGGAGGAATAACTAAACTAAAAATAAAAAATAAAAATTACAAATCTTCACGGGCTTCAATCTTTAAGAAATCGGCAACGGCGCCATTTGATATTTCGTCTTTTGTGTGACTTGTTTTCTTGATTCGTCAGTCGTTACGGTCAAACCTCGAGTATCAAAATTCCCTTGAAATCACCTACAAAACTTGTTAAAAATTTAGTAGCATGGTAAATTCCAGTATCAATCCAGTTTCAAGCGTTGAAACCGTTATCGTGAAAATTTACAATTTCAATTTTTATTAAAGTAATCTTTTGTGTTTTTTAATTTTAATTTTTTAGTTTTATGACTAAAAACAATTTCAAAGGAGAAAACGAAAATTTATGCAATTAAAATGACTACAAAAAATTAAAAAGTATTCTAATTTAAAATTTATTAGAAGAAATAAGAGGTGGGATTATACCGCATAGTCAATATAATTTAATGTCCTAATTATTCAATTGAATAGTTCGAAATAATATTGAATTTAAAACTTAACTCTCGTTACAAACCTAAATTTAATTTTATCTTTTTCAGCAATTAAATCAGGAATTGTCACCACATATAACAAATTAAGATTCTTGTTATTACAAATTATCCGCTAAGATCAATTCATAAAAAAATTTACGGATCTTTGAATTGCACAAAAAGAGTTAATACTTGAATTTAATAATAGGACCTATCTTTAACTCAAATCCAAAAATCAAATATCAATTTTCAACATTAATTTATTTACTCCCGTTACATAAATTAGTGTGTGATTTTTAATTATTTAATTAGCCTAAAACACATCAATGAAAAATTAATTCATCAATTTAAATCTCCCTACACGTTTCATCCCACCCCTTGAATGGGGTGTTTCGACAGACATGATTAAAATTTCAGCACAGGCACAATTAACAAACAAGAAACTAAAGATAAGAGAAAGAAATATGATACGCAATAATTCTCCGTGTCAACTATGTGCATGAAAACGCGTCCCAAACTCGTCACAAAAACTCAACTGGATTACAAAACTAAAATAAAAGACTGAACCTAAAAAAATTCTAATCCTAAACTATTTTTTTCTGACTTTTTTTGTACCCTCTGCGGTCTCTTTTTTTTGTCTCTCGTTTTTGTTCTCCGCGTTCCTCTGATATGAGAGTCCCTCCCCCCCCCCCCCTATAAAATGAGATGTCATCCCCTTATTAGAGTCCACAATTATTGGTCTGATGGAAGAGATATTTTTGGGGATTTAAAGATGACCAAATCAAAGGTGTTTTTTTTTAGTTCCTATTTTGTTTGGCAAATCTGGGTTTCCTGTTTTGGTGGGGATCTTGGTTTGATCGGGTTTGGGACGAATTGGGTTTAAGGAGATCGGGTCAGGGGCTAAATTGGGTTCGAGTTTTGACCTGAGTTAGTAGGTTCTTGCAGGGTTTGTATGGATTTCAATAGTTGGGTTGAGATTTTTTCGGGTTCGTGGCCACCGGAGGTTGACTGGAGCAGGGGGTACCGGGTATGGAGGTGTTCTTGGTCGGTTTGTGTGACGACCCAAATATAATTAAGATAAATCATGTTTAAATCATGCTTAACTTATGGAATGGGGATAATCTGTTATTGGTGTATATAATGTTAAGTTATTATTTTTAGTCTAATTCTACCTTCATAACTCATGAGATATTGAATTAGTTACAAACACAAATTTTTGAAGTTGTCGGTAAGAATGTTCAAGTTGGAGACTTATTTTGACCATTATAATATAACAACTGACTTGAGGTGAAAACTATATAGTTGTATATTTGTGAGTTAGGTTTGTAACATAACAAACGAAGCATCAAACGGACATTCGAGTGAGAAGATATCGTCTTTTTACGAACAGGGGGTAAAGTAGCCATTTAGCCTTAAATGATATTTTGTCTTACATGGTGCCACGTGTTATATTTTGATTGGTTAAAGATGGAGGTGGGCTTTGGCCATCTTTAAAGGCTTTAAATAAGCTCCTCCTTCAGCATATTCATCCATGGGAGAGTTTTGGCCTAAGGAGCGAGAACCGTGAAGTTTGGGAATAGAAAGGCGACGAAAAGTTGGAGGAAATTACATAAAAGTCCCTGAGGTAATTCTAACCAAAAATCTGGTTATATTTCTTCTATTACTAATTGAAATGGTATAAATTATATATTTTAAATAGAACTTTCATTCCTTAGTTTATATGTATGAATAGATGCAAGTTTACGTAAAAAATTGACCGTGTAAACCCTTAAAATTGCTTCGGTTAGGAACTTTATGTAGTCAAACTTCTATATCTTTTTGTATAGTTACTGGAATTGATTAATTACAATTGAATATGAAAATAGACTCATATATGTATAACATATCTAAATATTATGTACAAATACCGAGAAATGAATCTTGGGTGATAGTTGGAAGTTTGGGTATAAAATCAGCCCCAAAAGTGTAAGTACGCATACCATGTGTTCGATGTTTGGCCTGACATAGCAAATGAACTCTAAAAATTATGAAACTTTAATTTGATATTATTAAATATTTTTATTGAGATTGAGTGAAATATCATAGAAAGTTATGATGTAGAGAAATTATGAAATTTCCTAGAAGTTGACTGAATGAATAATGAGCCTATAGGACCGATTTGCTATGTTTTGAAGAAATGGACATAACTTGCTCTAGGAACCTGAAATGATGTTTCGTCTGTTGTATTGGAAACATAATATGATGATCATTGGATTACCAATAATAAATTAAAGCATGTTTAGTATGTGATTTGGATATGTTAACTATCTTGACACGAATTTAGATGGAACTTCATCTATGATAAGTGATGTGAATGGAATCATATGATGCTTATGAATTGAGTTACATTTAAGTTATTCTTTGGATTGTTGATATTATTATGATGTTACTAATATTGTAAAAATGATAGAAAAGGAAGAAGAATTGGTTGAACAAGTGCTAGACAAAGGAAAAGGGAAAGCTTGTTAAATTACCAAGGTGAGTGTACTCACTGGAAAGAGATGTACTATGCATGGTTATGGAGATGATTTGAATATAACTCACGGGTAAGATGTATTACAAATGGTTATGGATACGATATGAATATCATTCACTAGTAAGATGTATTATACATGGTTATGGATATGATCTGAATATCACTCATTGGGAAGATGTATTATACATGGTTACGGATATGATCAAAATAATATTGAATATGAATTTATTCATTTCGGTTTACCGAAATGGGAGGTTATTCCCAGAGCCGGAATGGGGGAGATTTTTCTATTTAAGACAAGGGGTGACTCCTAGATAAAGAATAGGGGAGAATTGTCTATTGCAGACAGGATATGTGAATCATGATTCGGATAAGTTGGTCATTCTTTATGAATGAGCCGGATAAGTATATAATTGGTCATTCTTTATGAATGACCCGGATAAGTATATAATTAGTCATTCTTTATGAATGAACCGGATAAGTATATAATTGGTAATTATTTATGAATGGGTCGGATAAGTATGCATATATGATCACGGGAATATGATTTATTGCATTTAATTTTATGCAATAGTGTGTAGTGATGCAATTGCTGAGCTATTTTGCTCATGGTTCCTATGTTTATGTTTTTCAGATATTGTGATATCACTATCAAATCTAGGAGGTCGGTTGGATTAGCAAGGGATCCATAAAATCATGATTTTGGCCAAATGTAAATGGGGTAATTTTGTAAGGACATATTTTATAAGTCCGTTATCAATTTATTATGTCGTATATCGCTACACCGTTGAAAAGCATTCAATCACATTCAAGCATCAAATATGGATTCGAATATAAAGTTCTTCATCAAAAAGACTCTGCAAAGTTTACTTTTGTAAGGTTTTGTTTTAAATACCTTAACTTTCCACTTAGAGCTTTTGGGATATTTTTACAAAATATTTTCTAAGTGTTGGAGCGAACTTTTTCGTCAAAATTTGAGAATGAGTATTTTTTTTAAGTCCTGAAGCGTACCTCGATTTTGATGCCCAGGTCATTCAAGACAGATGTCTATCTCGTTCGAGCGACATATGGATGTCGTGTGATGTCGTTTGAACGACATATGTCCTTTGTTCGTGCGAGATTTCTATTTCGTTCGAACGAGCTCTAATACCGAGGCGGAGCATTTTTGTATCAATACTCATTAAATGGTTTCGTTTTCATTAGAAGTCCCGTCGTTTTGAAAGACAGAAAACTACAAAAGTGCAGAATCCTTTTGACTTCTTCTTTTAGGTTTTAATCCCTTTTTGTTTACAATTCACAAAAATCCCATATGCTTTGGTGAGTTATTTTGGTGTTGTAGAACACACTTTTGTTTTTTTTACCTTTGTGGGGAGAACTCTACAATTGGAGAGATGTGTGCTATTATAGAGGGAGTCCTTATAAAGTTCACACTTATGGAGAAACCGTTTTCTTCTTCATTGCTGACCATCTGGAGTTCTTGCAGGAGATTCCAGCCGACGACATTTCTAGCCGTTGTTTTAAAAGTTTGACGAAGACACCATGCGTTACACTTGTGGGCGATTATTAGGTTGTATGTAAGTCAATGGTCTTGTGAATTATTCAAAGTTATAGAAATAAAAAGGTTTTGCCCTACGGGGATTTTTCCTGAAATTTGTGTCGCATGCCTTATTTATCTATGGTTTGACACACGCACACACGTAGTTGCATGTTTAGGGGCTGAATTGATTTGGTTTAAAAATAGACTCTAATTAAATAAGTGTGCCAAATTAGAAACTTGCGAATTTAATCAATTATCACACAATCACGTGTTTTCAAATTTAAGCCCACTTATCTTTTCAGTAAGTTTGAATAAGCATAACTATCTTAAAGTTTTCAAAATATTAAGTTTTATTGGTTCATGTTAATAACTGAAAAAGGATACTCGTGTTTATGGTTTGCTTAAGGTAATTATGATTTGACTCACTTTAACTTTCAAACTTATTTATAAGTAACTGGGTTGGGGTGTGTCAACTTTGGTATCAGAGCCAGGTTTTAGAGGTTATGGGGGGAGGAATGGCTAGATTTGGCAGTGGAAGTAGAAATTGTTTTCAATCATACGAAAATTGGCTTTATTGACTAAAATTTGTTAGTTATACATATATGTTGTTGCACGGGATATGAAATGTAAGGATCTTATAGGAAAGGAAATGAGATGTTAAGGTTTATTCAGGGATGGCAGTGAATACAGGTATTTTAATATGAATCATTGCATTGTTTTATTTATGGTATGGACAAACATGTCATTGAAGGAAAATTTTTAAAGACAAAATGTGGTATACGAAAATTGTGAAGCATTTGAAGTAATCTCTTCTTATACTGGAATATGTAGACTTGAGTTATGTCACTTATTAAACCATGGTTTAGTGTGTGCCCATTTATATGGGAGATTAAGGTACGGGAACCCATATTCCGTTAAAGGATGAGATGGTAAATTATTAGATTTTGAATAAAATGAAGATTCACATGGTAAGGTGAAGTGAGAAGATTAGTAGTTGTATATGTTTAAATTTGATATGTGAAATGGTCTGAAATTCAATTACTTGTGAATATATCACAATTGATCCAAATATGGGTTCATATTGAATTATGATAAGTAGAAGAAAAGAGTAATAAGAGTTGAGATGTTTTTTTTAATAGTATCAGTATATGTAGTGAATATTACTCTTGGGATGTTTTAAAATGCTTATATGAATAGTAGAGTTGAGACGAAGTTCTAAAGAGTTGGAAGTTTAAAAATATTAGGGAGCCCTTTTAAGAGTATATGTTGTGTATGAGTATAGAAAAGATGCTAATTGGGTTGGAATATCGACAACTGGTTTGGGTGGATATTAAGTTGTATTTGTCATTGTACGTACGTGCTATCACTAAGTATAGTTAAAGTTTTAAGTGGCGATGGTACATTTAACATCCATGTTACCAAACGGGTAAGATGAGTGTATTAATGATATTGCATAAGAATATCATGTTAATAAACATTGGGATAAAATTATGATTGTAAAGTTATTGTGTTAGATAAATGACTTTCTAAGGTCATTGTATGTTTAGTTAAGGAATAATCAAATGATACTAAAAAACTGAATATGGTGAGAAGTTAGATTGAGTTCATAGTGCATGACTGCACAATATACATGAAGGTGAATATGAAATCTAGGTTAAGAATAAACATTTAGTGAATGGTTGTTCAGTTTCGAGATATGAATAGTAGTGAGGCTATAATTAAATTAAGAAATTGTAAGGATGATAAATAACATACTGTTAAACTTCAAAAAGTAGTTCTGGTCAAACACATGTATTTCGTGTTGGATGGAAGATGGAAATTTGATGTGTAATAAAATAGTCTGGTAATGTGATATTTATCATTTGAAATATTACACGATGATAAGGATGGACTATAGGAATGAAGGGAGAAAGGTAAAGAATGATACTAGGTTTGTTAAGAATGTTCAGTCATTGTGAATATATACTGATACAACTGATAATCTATTCTATGTAAATGTTCGACATAAATATATTAAGGTATGAAGTAATATATGTGTCGGGAATTGGTTTTCATGGATAAGAAATCAGGCCGAGTAGGGCCTGGGAGAACTTACATGCTCTATCAAATGATCTCGTCATGGGAACTTCAGAGGGACTTGGTTTGGAGGATTGAGAAGTGAGGTTGTGTTGAGGCTTGTCTTAACCATCTCAGATACACCCGGTAAAACACCGAGAGATCTTTTCACAGTGGAAGCTCATGTGGAGCAACCTTGAGTTCCATCGCATATTGAGCTTTGAGTCATATGTCACATCTACTTTAGACGATGTCACCACCTTGCTAAACACTATCCAATTCAAACTCGAGTAAACCATTTTGGTATTGGGGTTGTTAGATAGTTTGGTGAGCCACCTACGTGGTGACAGTCCTCTGACGCACAGTGGTTAGGCAAAAGGCATGTCTTGGCATTTAATGTTTATGATATAGGATAGGCTGGCCCATTATGCATTTAATGTTTATGATGTAAAGTGTAATAGGGAGGTATTTCACGTTCAGATAGATTGAGACATCTCGGGATGGGGTGTGGGGCTATTTTATGAGCATCAACCACTTCTGAGATGAGGGAGTTCTTTCTAGAGATTTATTGTTAGAGAGGGAATATATCATGGAGAAGTTATTGCAAACAAGATATTTTACTCACCCACCATTGCCATTTATTACGAAGCTTTTAATAGCTTACCATAGATCCTTCAGAGTTTGCTGGTGTGTTACCTGCCTGCCAAGGTGTATCTAGGGTGATTTTTACTCACCCACCATTTCCATTTATTACGAAGCTTTTAATAGCTTACCATAGATCCTTCATAGGTTATTGGTTATGATGGCTGCCTGCCAAGGTGTATCTAGGGTTCTTACTTCTCTCTCCCTTTCAATGAGTTATCTCTAAGTTTCCTTTATTGTTATTTTCATTATACACGAGAGACTTATGAGTTCAATCAGAGTGTCATTTATATACAATATTGTGTGTTCACTCGTATTTATAGAAGATCTCTTGGGTAATAATTTCTCACCATATCTATAGGGGTTACACCTCAACCAGTATTACTATACTCCCAGGCTTCAAGGGGACTGCCCTCTTACTTTGGGCGACTCCACTAAAGAAGGTATTATTCTAAAAGTATGGAGTAAGATAACGTTAACCGTACCATATATTTTAACTCTATCCAGCGTAATGAGGAACAAGCGACGAGGGAGCTTGAGGCTGCTAAGGATGGGGTTCCTTGGGTGAAGGTTCCCATTATTCAAACAACAACAGGATCCCCAACGGTGACACAATATTCCACTAGCATCGTGTTGGGACAAGGACAAATCTCCTTCTTCATGGGAAAGTTCTTTAAGTTCTTATAGACTCCCAGATGCAATGACTTTGGGAGGGGGATTTAACCCCAGCTCCTTCGTAATACTAATGGTGAATCTGATAGTCCCATCAAGCGTAGGTCTAATAAGACCTGGCCCCACGAACACTATACCTACCCCTATCCCAACGGTGAGTACCCTAAGTTTGGTAGGTATTCCACCTGTGGTCCCTCAGTCCATTAATCCTGTGGCTGAGAAAAATCCTACATCTGTCTTGGAAGAAATGAGGAAGGAAATGCAAAAAGAGATATTAAAGATGATAGCATATTTCTCGCAGTCGGCCAGCAAGGTAGCATCAGTGTATGATGATTTTCGTATTCCTTGCCCTCATGAATACAATGATGAACCTTACCCAAAGGACTACATTCCTCCTATCTTTGATAAGTACACAGAAAATGGGGGAAACTCAAAGGAACACATCAAGCGCTTTATTGAGCATATAGGGGCTCATTGAAATAATAAGAAGCTAAAGTTGTGAGAGTTTTCCAAATCCCTAATTAATAAGGCTTACACTTGGTACTCTCACTTATCACCAAAGAGTGGCTCAACGTGGGACGAAATGCATGTTCTGTTTGTCTAGAAATTATTTCTGGCAAAAGATGAGTTCACACACACACAACTAGGCAGGGAGAAGCAATGGCCAGGGAAGAAAGTGGTAGTGTACGTCCGAAGGTTCAGAAAAAGGCCTCTCGATGTGAGAGAAGAGGCCAAGAAGTCCAAACTACTTCAGATTTATGGTGAAGGTTTTCTCCTAGAGTACATCTGTCACCTTATCAATGAAATGCGCGAAGGAACTTTTGTGGCATTTCTAAAGGAAATAAGGAATATATCATTGGTTGTACGGCCAAACCCGATCGTGGTGCCTGTGATGTTTACATCGCTAATACAGCCCATTGTGGCACGTGGCCATCCCCCGTAAGTAGGGTACGTCGATGGAGGAGAGGGGTGAAACAATCGAAGAAGGACAATAAGAAAAAGTTCGATAGAGATAACGAGGATCCGCCATCATTTCCTTGTACTGTTGAGGAGGCTGTCAGTTATTACAACACCATGGTCCAAGGGGGGACAACATATGAACCCAAGGGTATTCCAGTCATGGAGCCAGATGCAGAAATAAGAGTTGATCCCAAATATTTACAGATCCATCGAAAGATTGGTTATCCAACGGCAACCTTCTTCATGCAAAGGAAGATCATAAGCAAACACATGAAAATAGGGACTCTACAGATCCCTCAGGAGAATGTCAACAACAAACCCTTTCTAGCACATGCGGATAACTTGATAGTTACTTATGATGAAGAGGCTAAATAGAAGGTAAGGGAACTAGATATTGAACGGGAAGAATTTAAGGAAGCATTGGAGGACTGTACTAGTGGAATGGATAATGTAGTGATAGCTTACGGTGAAGCTAGTTCTAGAGATATGGAAGAAGTGTACAATCTAGATAATGAAGAGATAGACCAGTGGATGGAATACCATGATGTATCTCAGTTGACCGAGTTCTTATGGTTATTTGACCAAGTGGGAATACCAAAGGAAAGTCGGTTGGAGATAACGCAAGTGAACATGGACATTGCACGAAAGAATGCAGCGTCGTCGCTGATATGGTGGGGGCTATGTCCAGATTGGTAAGAAATTTTTTATCCGAAGTAACTTTTAGTGACATTGATAGGGCTGTAAGGCTCCCTCACAATAGGCCCTTATATGTCACGGCTAGTATTAACAGTGTAAGTTTTGCAAGGGCCTTGATGGATAGGGGAGCATCGATAAACATCATGCCCATCAGTTCATTCCATGCATCCAATATTCCTAAGGAAAGGTTGATACCAATGACCTTGGTGATTTTTGGTTATGACAACCAAACCTCCAAATCGATTGGGTATGTGAATATGGGAATTGTGATGGGGAACCTAACTTTATACATTAAATTTCATGTGATTGAGAGTGATACTTCTTACTACCTTCTGATAGGAAGGGTGTGGACGCGCAATCACAATTTAGTTCCTTTGACATATCACAAATGTGCAAAGGCAAACGTTAAAGGGACTGAAATCGTTATATGTGTGATGAAAAAAATCCTTTGCCACTAAAGAGTCTCACCTGGTGGATGCAGCGTTCTATAAAGATCTAGATTAGGATACTAGAGTCCTAACAAGAAGAATACAGGGAGATAAAGTTCCCTCTATTAGAGAAAGGATGGGGCCTATTAATGGTCAGAGAAGCGAGGGATCAGGAAGAAGAGAAATAGCTGAGGACGTTCATCATGCTAATCCTAAACCCTAGAATATATATAAATAACTCATAGATAAGATGAGGCCCAGGATGGACTTGATGGATCACGAAGCCCAACGATAGAGCATGTTGGGTAGGTTTTCAAGAAATATATTTACAGATGCTTCCAGGGAAAGCAAGAAAAAGGCAGTTGTAATGATCGACATACAGTGTAAAAAGAAGATAACGGAGGATGGGACGATGATTTATCTCCCCTGAAGGTGTGAGCGAGAGATCGAAGGAGCTATCCTAAAAGTTGACAAAAAGGTTGACCTGATGTATGAATGTTTCCTAATAGACTAACAGGAGTAATGTATGGTCATAGATAACTCTAACGTATAAGATTTTATGAAAGAAGTGGGAGCAGAGCCACAGTACATGATGGATCGCCCGAAGCCACAAGTGCAAGAGCTGGAACAGGTTGATTTAATCGAAGAAGGAGAAGACCCAAGGACCATCTTCATTTCAAAGGATCTGAGCGAGGAAAAAATAAAGTCATGGAAGCACACAGAGATAGAGGAGCAAGATGAAGAAGTAAGTTGCCACAAGCTTAACGTTATGCCTTCAGCCATACCAGTGAAGCAAGCCATAAGAACTTACAAGCCTGAGATGGATCTGAAAATCAAAGAGAATGGTATAAGATTTGATAATGGTATATGATTTAACGAAAAAGATTGTCCATGTGTGTTGTACGCATGGGGAGCCTCCCATCTATCTGTCGGTGTGATGGGTACCCATAAATTAGAGGGTGCAATCGAGGCGAACCCCGCCTTGTCATGGTTTTTCCATCAAAATAGTGAGGGCAATATTGTACCCTTACTCACAATCTTCCAGTATGTCAATAATTCCCCCTTCAATGATGTTGTGACATGAGAAATTACAGGTTGCCCATTGTCAATTTGTTGCATATATATGTTTCTAGGAATGAATGCCATAGGAGGTGGTGGGTTTTCAGGAATGGCAATGATACTTGTCATTTGACGATAGCAGTAGTCTCCGAGATACCAAGTCCCACCTAACTCGGATTCAAAAAGCTTGAACCGTCTCTGGGCCAAATCGTGAGCAACTCTAACGGCATCAAACTAGTTTTCTACTAATCCCATAAAATGTTGCCATATAATAGACTCGGTAGAGCGCATTTCTAGTTTCTCTATATGGACAAACTTTTAAATCTCATTTGTCCCATTAGAGCACCATGTTGATTGGTCACCCATCGTAGCATACATGACCATCTTTCCACTGAATCATCATGCAATATGAGAGAAATCGTGTGGAGGTACTCGTAGCCGAATTACTGCAGGTATAAAGAACAACTCATTAATAATTGGTATATTTATAAAATAAAACTATATAAATTTTATAGAGGTAATTAAAATGTTCAATTAGAGAAGACCATACCTCTATAAGTTGCCAAAAACAGTTATTTTCTGCGCATTTGTAGTGCATGCATCAAGGGCATAGTAAACACATGCTAAAATGGCAGAACCCCAATCCTTAGCATCCATGTCGTTTAAATCGTGTAAATAAGTTATCCAATCCACAAACATGAAATTATGGCTTGTCGGGAAAAATATAGAACTCAACACAAAAATGATAAAAGCTCTAGCGATTTGTTCTGTGTTCGCTAATATATGCTCCAGATTTTGTTCACATCAATTCCTCATGTACATTTTTAACGTTTTGTAAGAAATATTTTGTCCTTTGTAGTCTGGGACACCTATTTCGAGATAATATAGTTCAAATATTTCCTCTATAGTATAAGGACTAGATGTTGGAAAGCTAGGCAAAATTGGATGGATTCCAATTGGAATTCCAAAAACCAAATAATTTAAGAAGTATTAAATATGGAAAGTTTCAACAATAATTAATAAAAATAAATATAGTGCGTAGCATTATTATTGAAATATCACCGGATAAATGCACATAATCATAAGGGGTAATCCCCAACTCCACACCCGGTAGATGGAATGTATGTGCTATCCGAGTTAGGAAAATTTTCGCTAAACATACGACTGAAATCGAAATTCCCAATGGCCTCTCGCACTACTGAAATCTAGGATAATTCGACATACACGTCTATCGGACATTGGACACTATCGCACATGTGAAATTGACCGTCATTTGGATGCGCGTTAGGATCAATAATCATGTCTCTCGCGTGCGGTGTACTATCGTCATGCAACCGAAAATAATTCTGATACACGATTGGAAAATTCGGTGGAGGGGGTGGATTAGGATTTGGTTTTTCAATTTTGCCACACCATTTTCTTTGAATTGCAAACATTTTTGAAATAAATAGTATTGACTCTCTAAAAATATGTGTATGGTTTTTGGGATATAATAATAGACTTGTATTTATCGAAATAATTTTGTGATTGTGAAAAATAGGAGATAAGAGGTATTGTATTTATAGGGGTAATTGTATAAATATTTTAAGGGTTAACAGATACTACCCAACGGCTATAATGTAATGGCACACTTGTAACGATCATCTTCCTGGGCGTATGAGGGTTAGCCACCTAGGGACCTGGGCGTATAAGGGTTACCCGTCCAGGGTGGGCCCCATCTACCTTATTAGCAGCCAACTCAAATTTGCATCGTCCCACTGTAATATCTACCCAAATAATGTATCCGAAAATATGTACATTTACATCTTTTGGAGCCAACCCACTAAAGATGGCCTTAACTTGGGAAAAAATCTGAGGGCCCTTCAATCTCTGACCTCAAATATGCAGAGCATATTCCAACCTTTGCCAACCGAAAACACTATGGCGCTGCCTCAAAAGTAACCAGCGCAAAACCAAACCAGGCAGCGATATGTGTCACTGTTTATTGGCTACAAATTGTAGCTCTTCCTCTACCTTCACTCACTCTCTCTAAGACGACTAGTTTGTGGGGAGATTTTCTCAATCTGTTACGAACTTAATTTCTTTTACTTGCTCACTGTAACTGCAAACTATCTATCAAGTCATTTGTTCATCACTTTTGAGTTTATAGATTAGATCAGGAGGAATTGTCGGGACCTACTATTTTTACTATTGTTAAGGAATTAAGCACTCCATTCTCTATCATGCCTAGTATTACTTACGGTTTGAACTCGGACTATATGATACGAACATAAATGTCCATTTAGTTGATGATGTATGCAATTAGATTACAATATAATTAGTTTTTGAATAAATGCCGAAGGATGATAAGAGAGTGTCCGGGGACTGTCGCTCTTTGAAATAGTTGAAGTGTAAATATGTCGGGTCTCACAATGGGCACATGATATATTTTGTATTTTTTTCCTTGGACTCTCTTTGAGGCATCTAAATGGTATATGAACATAAGTAACCTTCTTTGATCTTTTGCTCCTTGCTTGAAAATTGGCTCCTAGTTATTCGACTTATAAAATTAGTCGGATGGTTGGAGGAACTATGGTTTACAAACAAGGGCTCAAGCCCTCAAGATCATAATTAAAGGAATTGATCGAGTTATCCATCCATTAGCTTTAAATGACCAAAGGTGGGGTGATAGGTGAAAACTGACTGTCATTTATATATAACTGATAAGCCTTCACGTAATGTAAAAAATAGGCTTTCAAAATTTAAGGTCTATTATAATATGTATTATGGAAATATGACAACAAACATTTCATTTATAATTTTAGTCCCTATTTTTTAATAGAGTCGTTGGCGCGGACCCACATCTATAAAACATCAACCAATCAAAACATTTCACCTCATTTGATAACTTTAAAATAGGGACTAATAATGGAAATCAAATGTTTGTTGTCCTATATCCATAATTCATATTATTTTAGGCCCTAGAAATATATAAATTATATAAATAAATGAGTCTTCAATAGGTGATTTTGATTGATTTGGTTATACTCAGTTCATGCTAACCGAGTTATTTATAGTTGATAAGTCAATGAATGTCCGAAGGGTAATGAGAATGATTATTTTTATTCTCAATCAACAGTTTTTGTTAAAAAAAAATTCCCGAACTTTGGTATGCCTGCATTATATTTGCCTTATATCCCATTTAAAAAAATGAAATGTGTGATAGGAATTGTTTTTCTTGACTTAAAGTGTGCCCTTATTTATACTTGTGCCTACCACACTGTGCAAGCCGGATCAGGTTTAAGGGGGTCGGGAGTTCACTCGGTGATCAATCGATTTATTATTCCGAGATATATGAGTTTGGAAAAGGTGTACCAAAATAAAGCCCACTGTGAGCCTTTTCCGACCATCTTGCTTGTATATAATCTGATATGTTCGAAACAATTTAGGTGGGCATTCAACCGCTTCATTTGAGTATAAAAAAGTATTTTCTTAAAGAGTTGGGTGGTATAGTGAAAATCGGATTCAGTCGTAGAAATTGGGCTTCACCATCCTATATTGAATATTGCAATAGAAGTTGGGCGTCACCTTCTGATAGGAAATACAACCATAGAAGTAGAAGGATGTGTTTTTGGCACTTGTGGTTGTCCATTGTGTCTTCGGGGAGTGGATACTCATCACACGACCTTATGGAGGTCTTTGTTTGCTAAAAATATATGTCCAAAATTAATATTAGAGTGTTCTATGGAATTCTCTTGAAATATTTTGGAGTTAACACATGAAAAATTCACATAACATGATTCTGATAAAGACGATAAATGTAACTCCGAAAAACTTAAATTATTTTGAGTTGTGAGTGTGCATTGAGAAATTAAGGTGTTATAGACTTCGTCAGTATATGCATCACCTAACACAATTTTCATAAATATACATGATGTTGTGACTATTTCATTTTTCCAAAAATCAAATATCTAATCATCTAATATATTGAAATTTAGTATGGAAATGAAAAGAATAATAAATTTTCTATTCAAAGGCTTTATTGGACCTAGGTCATCATTATATCATTTTACACATTATGTCTCTTACGGGAATCATATAAATAGCATCACAAAAAAAAATCATGTTTAGTTTCGAGTTGATATTTCCGCTATGAATAGGCAGAGTTTGAAAGAATCCCCTCCCCCTCACCAAGTCATAATTGCATGAAAGATATGGAAGAAGCATGAACCTCTGTAGTTAAGTTTCTCCACCTTACTGTATGATTCTTGAACATAAATTTACATAAAATCAATTGGAATTTAATGTGATCTCTATAGTTTTAGTCCCCCTAGTGAAAATAAAAATATCCACCAAAATGAGAGTGCTCGATAGGGTTTAATTAATTAACTCGACTTGACATATCATATGTTTTACTAAAATGATTTAACTAGTTATTTAATATTATTCATACATAAGCATTCATGTATGAGAAAGTTATGTTATAGTTACCATAACAAAGTCGGGTAAGAACTACTCATAATATTGAAGTCCCGGACTGTGTGGAATTTTAATAGAAGCTTGTCGAGCATGGGAATAATGGTTTTGATAAAATGTCATTGGTACTGGGATCACCAAGAATAATTAATGAAAAATATAAGTGTGGTTTCTATAACAACCCTCATTTTCTTACGTAAAGGTTGGCCAGACACAATACGCCGAAGATATGGCTTGATATACAATCATTATCATTCTTAGCATCGACCAAAATAAACATTTATGTAGTGAATCACATTTGAATTGAAACTAAATTAAATAACAGTGAATAATAATGAAACCCACACCCACATCTTACAAAATAAAAACCAACATGAACAAATATTGTCTCAACTCATAAATAAAATGACTCCGGGCTTATGCCCTTACAATAATCCAAAATAAATAAAAATATAAAGAAATAACAACCTAGACTAGAATCAATAAATGAATCTTCGAGAATCAACTCGTGACAGCAAGTCTGATATTCCTTTAGTCCCGTTATCTCTGTTTAAGCAAACCTAGGGGGATAACATTTAAATTAGGGATCAGTGCGCTAGAGTTTCAAGAATTAACTTACCAAATTTAAAGTGCAAAAATATAGTTAATTCAAAGCAAGTAACCTCCATCGTCACTCGTTTGTGTCAAATATCTCACCCATTATCTACGTGTGATATATCCCGTATAACCAAACAAGTCCCAAATAATAAATACTAATTGTGCCAATATGATATAATATGCATCAAGTAATAACCAATATATTGAAACATAATTATCTATCTTCTTATTACCATTTTCCCAAAGTAACCCAATCATATTACTCATAAAAGTGACTAAACATCTATTATGCACATTACATAGTATGGGGTCGGTAATTTATTGTCTACGTTCTTAGACAAATGAATTAATCTCATTATATTGGTATAGTCATATATATGTCCATTCATATATACGACACTTAAAGTCATCTACTAGTAGTGTCTCGTTCGTGCTCTATCGGTAAGTCCGTAGGACTCTTTTATCCAATCAGACAACACAAAACACACACAAGTGGGGCACTCCTTACGCAGTACACCAGTTCACAGCCCATACCCAACTGTGACAAAGGATCCTAGCATCAACACTTACCTCTCGTAAGTGGCACTGCTACATAGTACCTATTTTAACGACCTACACAATGTCTAGCCCACCTATCCCGACCTGTGTTACAGTCCTGAACAAGCGTAACCCCAACCGATAGGACCGTTCACGAACATAGGTACATTCACACAAAAATATAAGTATATATTATACTCATATACTATGTATATGTAATTACCCTATAATTATCCAAAGTATCCCAAACAATTATCCATAAATAATTATGGCTTTATAATTAATCATCTAATTATTAATTAAATTCTTCCTTTTTAAAAATATCTAACCATCTATAATTTTTCCCCTTTTAATGTATAAGCCACAAACGTGTTTTTAATAAAATCCTCGTTTATCTAAAAACTGTCCCACCCACTCGCATGGGATCTTAAAATCAAACCTCGATCACAACTCAACCTGCCTCAGGAGCCGAATGGATTCGCTGGGGGTCGAATCGATTTTCCAAGGAGGCCAAATCAATTCGAATCTAGGCAGACGCCCAGATCTGCTACGTTTTCTTAACACGCAATTTGTTATTTCTTCTTCATCTCCCATCCCAATGGTTTATACCTTTATGTAAACATTAAAGCAGGTATTTAGAACTTAGTTTATCATCTTAGGCTAATTATTTTCATGAATTAGCATGGATTCCAGTCCCAAAATAACAAAATTTAACCCCTTTACATACTTGCATAGATCAGATTCTATTTATTCAATCCCACAATGTTCTATCATATATAAGAGTCCCAATTATCAAAGTTTTCAAAGTTCTAAACATGAATACATATCCTCTACATATGAATTAATCTCTCTAATTTCTTCATGGTTCTAATGTATGAATTCATCATTCAAAATCAATCTAGCCTCATCCTAATTTCTGGATTCGACTAACCTATTTCAGATTTCTATTGTCTACATACATGCGATTTAATCGTATATTTTTACCATCATTTCATATGAAATCCAAAATTTACATGGAAGAAAACTTAAATGATTTAAGAAGTAATTTGAACATTTAAATGTAAGCAAGAGAATTCTTGCCTGATTATAATGGCTTGATGACTTGTTCTTGAATCCCTTTGACTCCTCTCCCTTTTGGCCTTTGTTCTCTTCTCCCTTGAGGTGTGGCTGCTAGGTTTAGATTTCTATTATGTGTGGGGAGTTATTAACCCTACTCTTAAATTTATATTATTCTCAAATCCCGAGCTAAGCCTTTTATCCTATTTTTGTACCCCCAAATGTTCCCGAACCCATATTTAAACTATCCCAAAAGCTTTCAACTAATATACCTATACCCCGAGACCATTTTTAAAAGTCTAAAACACTTGAACGAGCCCATAAAGCTACCCAAAACGCATCCCAATTATTTTTCATTCCACTTAGACATTTTTATTGTGTTTAAACGACACGCACCCATAAGTTTATTAATGTATGCTTTATTTTTCACAGGTGAAATAATCACGCAAAATTGATTCATTATATAATCACGAATAAACGTTTATTTTTAATTTAAATCTTACACATTTAAATTTAAATCCATCCAATTTAATTTATTCCCAAAATTAATTCGAAATTATTATATTTATTTATGTCATAATATTTTATTATGAAAATACAGGGTATTAAATTCTCCCTCCTAATAACAAAATTTCGTCCTCGAAATTCACTTAATCTTACCCTTAGATTTTAATCCACATTATTAACCCAAGTTTTACACCCAATTAGTCTATTCTCATATCCTATGAGCTAAAAGAAAAGGCTCACCTATGTCTATCATAACATCACTAGGGTATCCATAAATCCACATTACATGTCCACGCACATGCACAAATATTAAACATGGATGACATCTATACATCCAATCATGAACCATACATACCATGCATATCAAGAAAGAAAAGTATATTTCCACATATGTAAAACGAAAATAAATAAAATAAACATCTTAGTATCCAACTTCCCTCAACTCTCGACTTTTACCAATTTCGTGTGTGAGACATCTTGCAAGTGAAATCCAAACAAGGAACCCTCCTGATATCCTACGACACGTCTTAACCAATTATGGAGATCCGTCGGCCTAATACAAACATAAAAATAATTTCTTATGCTAATTTCGTAAATTCTAGTTTATGGCCATTTCCAGCAAAAGTTTCCTCACTTATAAGGGATACACTAAATCCCGATAGATTTATTCGTTTGATCTTACTGAGAACAATAACTAAAATGTCCTAGGATCCCACATCTCTCAACTCTTGACATTTTTTACTTTCGTGCGTGGGATGTCTCGCGAGCAAAATCCAAACAAAGAACCCTCCCGATACACTACTACATAGCTTTATCAGTTGCTAAGATTTGTCAGTCCACGGCCCACGTCTATAATGTTCTTAATCAATTTATAAGGTTCCTCGGGCCTTATCGTCGTCCATTTAACCATATTTAGAATCAAGGTATTACAATTCCCATAATATTTTCGACAATGATAATGAACATTAATGCCAACTAGTCACACTACACACGACTATTAACTTTAAATGGTCTTGTAAAATTAAAATAAACCCTATGGTCTTTTTGCCAATCCATTACTAGGATACTATCATAATCTGATGATACTTATGGAAATAAGTTTTTCATAAATCTAAGTCCTCCTAAGGCCAATTCTTATACCCCTACACACGAGACACTATAGGTGCCTCCCCTCAATTCGCAGGTGAAACAACGTGAAGCGCTTTGATAAAACGGAGTCTACCTTCCCTACTGTATTAATGAAATAGTATTTATTGTGGAGTAATATGCACTAGTACTAAACTAAGCATGTTTTACAAGATAAAGAAATTTGGGATCATACTATTCCTGTCTATGCTAGTGTTGGTCCCTCTCCTGGTGCGACGTGATACATGCGTCCGTACTGCAGCTGCAACTGTTGTCCTTGAGGTGGAGTTGGTAGCGTTGGTAAGGTTGGCACTACCGCCACTAGCTGGACTTGCAGTGGTTGAAATCCCTCCTTAGGTTCTTGGTGTCCTCGCTGTCCCCCTAACTCCGTGCTACCTGATTTCTCTGAGGGCACTAATTCCCCTTTTCACCGTAAAAATAACAATTTCCCTATAACTAATGTCTGTCTGGATGTATCCCCTATTGGCCCTGCTCTTGTTGCCCTTGGCCCTGGTGGACTCTCTGTTGTTGGCCTTACTAGCCCTATCTATTCCAATCATCGTAACCTCTAAATATCTTATCTTGCTCCGAAGATTGAGGACCTCAAAATTGTCGGGCCTCCTGGTTGTTACTCCTCTTCGGCTTACCCTATTGGTTTAGTGTCTCAGAGTGGTGTCTCTTCTCCTTTTTATTTTTCTGGAATGCCCTATGATCCTGGTAATGTAGTAAGGCCCTATGATCCTGGCAATGTAGTAAGGCAACATTCACTACCTGGTTATAAGTAGTGAAAGTCAAATTCGATAATAATGACTGTCTGATGTGCCATACTATCCCTACCACGAAATTCTCCATCTTCCTCTTCTCTGTATTTGCCTCCTCTTTAGCAAAATAGGAAAGAGCAATAAACTCTTCCTCGTATTCTACTATAGTGAGACTATCCTTCTTGAGGTCCATAAACTTCTTTTACATATCTGATTGCATCACCTGAGGAAAGTACTTCCCCTCAAATTTCTCCCAAAACTCATATATGGCAACCTATCGCTCTATGCTTTCTAAGTGAAGGACTCCCACTATTGAAGTTCTAATCTTATAAGTCAAAATGAGGCCAACATCTATCTCTAAATTGGCGTACACTCCACCATTCATAAATGTCACTGGATATCTCTCTTCCACTTACTTGCCACTAAAATATCCAAACTACCAGTATACTCTGGTGGTTGGCCCTTATTGAAGGACTCCCTAGCTCTATCCCATATCAATCCAGGTGTTTGAACTGGAAACATCGCCTACTGTGGTGGTGGTGGTGGTGGATGCTACTGAAACTGCGGTGGTGAAAAATGCCTTAACATAGCTGCCATTATGGTGGACACTGCCTGAGCCATGAGAGGGGCAATCTCTGTCAATCCAACCACATGTGGGGTTGGTGGTGCCTGCTACCGCGGCTCTTGCTGAGCCCCCTTCTCTATAGCTGGCACGGTGGCACATCTCGGTTTACCTCTCCTACTATTTTCCATCTGAAAGCAAACGAGATGCATAGTAGTAACAGATCGTAAAAAATTCAACGACTCTTAAACATAGGGCTTTATGCATCGAAGAACGCAACGCAGAACGTAATGAACGAAACACAGATCCTAAGGACAATAGAACATGAATGTTCTCATACCAACTGTAATAACCCCCAATTTCTTAAGTAAACGTTGGCCAGACACAATACGTCGAAGATAGGGCTTGTTAGACAAATCTATAACATTCTTAGCATCGACCAAAATAAACATTCATTTAGTGAACTGTATTTGAATTAAAACAGAATTAAATAATAGTGAATAATAATGAAATCGACATCCACATCCAACAAAATAAAAACCAACATGAGAAATATTATCTCGACTCATAAATAAAATGACTCTGGGCTTATGATTTTACAATAATCCAAAATAAATAAAGACGGGAAGAAGTAGCAATTTAGACTAGAATCAATAAATGAATCTTCGAGAAGAAACTCGTGACAGCAAGTCTGATATTCCTTCAGTCCCACTAACCCTGTCTAAGCAAACGTGGGGGAAACATTTAAATTTTAGGTCAGCAACCTAGAGTTTTAAGAATTAACTGATCAAATTTAAAGTGCAAAAATACAGTTAATTCAAAGCAAGTAACATCCCTCGTCACTCGCTTGTGTCAAATATCTCACCCCTCATCTAAGTGTGTGTAACACCCCGCATTTTTCATGCATTAAATATTTAATTAATTCGATAATGGAAAATTACTGGTGAGTCATAATTTTAATTGAATTAATTAGGGAAATTTTTTAAATATTAATCGGGGAGTGAATGATTAATATTTACGGGAATTTATTTACTAAGTGAATAGTAATCAATTATTTAAGTCATTTCGAGTATTAATGACAGGGTATGCGCTTATCTCAATCGGGAGTCGGTATAGACTAAAGGGGTGGGGGGGATAAGTATATTTATAAATTAATTCGGATGCCAATTCTGAGTATACGGTTGAGTCCGTATGGGCCGAGATAGTCGGAAAAGTGTACCCGGGGGTAGTAAACGGGTCACGGGGCATTTTTAGACATAGCCGGGCCCACACGGGGGCAATTGGGTCATTTGGGCTTGGCCCATTAGGCAAAAACGGGATTTAGGTTAATTGTTAAATTAGGAGAAGTAAGAAAACGGCTGATAGAGTTTTAAAAAAAGGCTAAGTGTATTAAGGAACCCTAATAGCAGTTGAAGGCAAATTTGGGGATCACAAGAGAGCCAACAAGGGTCATCTTTAACCTTGGAGTTCAACTCCGAATCAGACACTACGAAACCTAAGGCAAGTGGATAACTTGCAATAGTATTGAATCTGTTTTTCAATTCATATTCATGTGATGTGTTTGATCAAATTTCGTTTTGGGTGTTCATGGCATAAACATGAGGTTTTGAAAATAATAATCTGATTTACGAATTTGAATGAGGATTCTTGTAGAAATCTAATATTATAAATTGATACATATCTGGTAGGATGATATCTGGATAATTAGAAACGAATTTGGTGAAGGGATTTGGGATGTAAATGGGTAAGGAATTAAAGATGAATATTTCCCCAAATTCAGAAATTGTAGTTAATGGACGAATTAATAACGTTGGAGGAAATTCTGGAGGTCCCTAATAAGGTTCCTAACTTGTATTATTGTTAAGAAGGCTTGAGATTGCTGGTAGAGAAAACTAGGGTTTGGGAAAAACCATCCATGGCTGAATCTGTCTTAACGAAGAAGACGAAGACCTGCTCGATCGAAGGTCTGGGGTCGATCGATCGATGGTCGGCAGATTTTGACAGTTCGCCCAGTTTTCTTTTATATGAAGAAAATTTTAATTTAATCTTTTTCCATGAATTAATTTGGTGAGAAATTTATACATGGGTTTTAAATCTAATTAATGGTGAATAAAGTTAATTAGAATTTGGAGACGACTTAGTGTGACATCATAATTTAAATTTGTTGGGTTTTGGAGAAATTAGGTGTGACACACTAAGGTTGAATTTTTGGGAAGGTGTTCGAAAAGATTAAATATAGATGTAGTGAACAAGTCCGGGGATAACGGTTGAGGAATACTGAGAGATAAATCTTATTTAGGTAAAGGCTAAATAATTCGGGAGTCGGAAATTTAGACTCGGGTGAGGTTAATTCGGACTACGAGAGTAAGTCCAATTTTATGGTGGGGGCGACACCAAAGGTGACTTAATTAATTAATGTGCGAATTAATTAATAATTAGAGTTGGACCATAAACTCTTAATAAATTAAATAGGCTTATGCTACGGATTTTGTACATGGTGCAGCCGGGACATTTTATATTTATATTTATATATATATATATATATATATATATATATATATATATATATATATATATATATATATATATATATATATATATATATGGAGTGTGATAGTATATATATATATATAGTGCGAGTGCATTAATATCAGTGATTGAATATTATTAGTATATACTCTAGTGCTATAGGGGGAGGTTGCGCGTAGTGGATGAATCCCCTAGCTTGAGGAGTAGGGCGAGTATAATCGCAGGTCATAGCGTTCGTTATATGGGTGAGGGGCATCTCACTTTCAGGGAAGGAATATGACCGCCTCCAATTCGTATGTTAAACTAAGTTAATGAGAGAATCTAACTTGGATAACTAGGTTATGTGAATACACCTAGTGGGATAGCACTTGGGAAAATTTATATTTTGTGAGTATTTTTACTCGGTCGAAAGTTTGTATTAAATGTTATTTCAGTATGTTTGTGAATACTGTAATATGATTAAATATATAATTAGGTAAATAATTATATATGGGATAATCAATACATAGTGAAAAATGTATTTATGTGCATAACAGGTGTGAATGTTATATGAAATTAAAAAGGGAAATGATTTAATTAAGTTTGACGTTTATAATAACTTAAAAATCATGAATTAAGGCATACTCGGTTAGAGTAGGTAAATTTCAAGGGTTAAATAAGTATTGGGTCAGGAGCGTAGGACCTAGTAAATTAAATGGAAGCGTTAGTAGTGCACATTAGAGGAGGGGTGAGGAAGTCCTCAAGAGAGTGCGGCACTAACTAAAATATGAAGAGCATGCATATTTATTTATTACTGCAAGTTAATCATTTGTTAAATATTTTCAAATGTTTTTGGGTACTAACCCTTGGTATAAAAAAATTTAAAAACCTTTTAGGTGTCCAGCCACAGGGACGCCAGGCTTGACTCTATTCCAGGTATCCTTTGCTGCAGCACATGTGGATGTTGCGGGGTTTTTGATAGACGCCTCCTTCTTTCATTCGTGTAGAGACTCTCTAGTAGTTATCTAAGCTTGTCGCTCACGGTTCATTTATCAGTATTAGACTTGTTGAGATTTTCTTCTTATCTTTACTTGTAGATATTTGGACCGATGGTTTATTCGGTTAGGTATTTTATTTGTGGATGGTTATTTTAGTTAACTGTGATTGTGTATTATTTTATGTTTCGCATGAGTTTTATTTAATTAATTGAAAGATAAAAATTGGCACCAGTCTAGTTTTCTCACTTAGGTCGTTAGTAATTAAAAAAAGACGACAGTGATGCTAAGAATGGACCAACTGAGAAACCTTTTCTAACTTGATTTAGGACTGATCACCCGGGATTAATTAGGCGGGGTATCACAGATGGTATCAGAGCATCAGGTTCTAGTGTCCTTAGGATCTGTGCGACTTTCTACGTTTCAGTGTAGCACTCGTTTGTTGTAGAGCCCTATTATTAGGACTGTTGATTCATTTTTTGCTTGTGAGATATCGTATTTCTGCTGTGAATATTTTTGTGTAAAATGTGTACTTATGCGATTTAATCTGTTTCAGATGCCACCGAGGAGACTGAGAGCGAAGAGGGCTGAGGCTAGGAATGAAATCAGGGAGGCTCACCAGGAGCCACATGTACCGCCACCACCACCCCCTCTCGAGTTGATTTCCACTACTCAGGTGGCAGTGATAGTGGCCCAGGCGGTCAAAACAGCAATGAGAGCTATGGAAGCTCACTTTCCACAGCCCCAGGCACCGCCTCCAATGGCACCAGCAGTTCAGGCTCCAGTGGGGTCACCATCTTGGCAGAGAGTTAGGGAGACCTTTCAGAAGGGTCACCCACCTGAGTTCCGTGGTAGCACAGATGTGATAGAAGCTTGTGACTGGAAGAAGACATTCAGCGCCATCTGCGCATGCTAGAGTGTACCGAGGTACAGAAATAGATGCTTGCTACCTTTCGTCTGGCGGGGGCAGCCTTACAGTGATGGGAGTCAGTTACCACCGCCGAGGAGCGAGACTTGATGCCGATAGCAGAGTTTTGGGTGCGGTTGACCACAAATACTTTCCACCAGCAGTAGAGACTGAGATGAGAAAGAAATTCAGTGATTTAGTTCAGGGTGACCGATCAGTGGCAGACTACGAGGAAGAGTTCACCCGTTTGGCAAACTTTGTGCCAAATGAGGTGAGCGATGAGGAGCGAAAGAAATCAAGGTTTATGGGTGGTTTAGCCTGGCGAATCAGGCAACACTTGATTGGGAATCCGACGTTAGTAACGTATACAGACGTCGTTAATGCCGCACTTATACACTGGCAGGATCATCGCTTCCATGCGAAGGGGAGCAAGAGAACAGGGGAGCCGAGTCAACAGGGCAAGGCCGTTACTGGTAGTGACACAAGTGGTGCTCAGCAGCAGATGGGCAGTCAGCAAGGGAATGAGGCTAAGAAGTTTAAGCCTGGTGGGTTTCGACCGGGATGACAGGGGTTTAGGCAGGGGCAGTCGGGCTCGAATCAGCAGCAGCAGGTTCCTCAGGGCCGTCAGGGCCAAGGGAACAATGGGGGAGGCCAGCAGGGCCAGGGTCATCCGCGTCAGGGCCAACAGGGCCAACGATAGTGGGATGGTCAGAAACGTTGTTTTGTCTGTGGCCATCCAGGGCATTTCAATAGGGAGTGCGCACAGAGGGGCTGAGGTCAACAGCAGGAGGCCCAACAGGGGCAACAGGGACAATTACCGCCAGCTGCAATAGCCCCACCCGCCCCACCTTAGCAGGGGCAGATGAACTACGGACGTGTGTATAACGTCCGGGATGTTCCCAATCCCCCGGCGCAGCAAGCACCGCCAGCAGTTGAGGGTATGGTTCTCATTCATGGTTCTGAGGGTAGTATTCTTTTTTATACGGGAGCATCACAGTCATTCATTAAATTAAATTTTTCTAAACGGGCCGGACTACTAGAGACTGCGGGTAGTCTTCGGATGTGTGTAGAGTCTCCAGTAGGCAGCGGGGCTACGATTCACTCGATTTGTCGGGGTGTGGACATTTTGATTGGGAGAGTTAGTTTAGCAGCGGACCTCTTAGTGTTAGATATGGAGGGGTACGATGTCATCTTAGGTATGGATTGGTTGTAAGGTTATCGGGCGACGTTGGATTGCTACGAGAGGACCATCGTGTTCTCCATTCCAGGGAAGGAAATGTTTTTGATAGCAATGTCGCTACCTGAGGGAGGGTCACGCACACACTTGTATTACATTGAGGAGGAAACCTCACAAGAGGTGGCTATTCCATTGGACTCAATCCCTGTGGTGAGAGACTTTGAGGATGTGTTTCAGGAGATACCAGGATAAAACCTAGCAGGGAAATCGAATTTGTAATAGATTTAGAACCGAGGATGAGGTCGATTGCTCGGGCCCCATACCGTATGGCCCCTTCAGAGATGCGTGAGTTGAGGGAGAAAATTCAGTAGCTTCTAGCGTAGGGTTTCATTCGACGAAGTACATCACCGTGGGGTGCACCGGTGTTGTTTGTGAAAAAGCGAGATGGCTCACTACGGTTATGCGTGGACTATAGAGAGCTGAATAAGGCCACGATACGGAATAAGTATATGTTGCCTAGGATTGACGACCTATTTGACCAGCTGAGAGGGGCGTCTTATTTCTCTAAGGTCGACTTGAGGTTAGGGTATCATCAACTACGTATCTGAGAGGAGGATGTTTCGAAGACCGCTTTCCTGTCGCGATATGGATCTTACGAGTTCAGGGTAATGCCATTTGGGCTCACCAATGCACCAGCAGTGTTAATGGACCTCATGAACAGAGTCTTCAGGGAGTTTCTCGATCAGTTTTTTATCGTGTTCATTGATGACATTCTGATCTACTCGCTTACCGAGGAGGAGCACGCAGAGCACCTGCGTATAGTGTTACAGACATTGAGGGATCACCAACTCTATGTCAAATTCAGTAAGTGTGGATTTTGGCTACGGGAGGTTCAGTTTCTTGGCCACGTGGTGTCAGACCGGGGTATTACGGTGGATCCAAGTAAAGTATCGGCGGTGAGGGAGTGGGGACAGCCCACGACACCGACAGAAGTGCGCAATTTTCTGGGGTTGGTCGGTTATTACAGACGGTTCATCAAAGGATTCTCAAAGATTGCGGGCCCTTTGACGAATCTTACCCGGAAAGGGGTACCTTTCACTTGGAATGATCACTGTCAATTAGCCTTCGACGAGTTAAAGGACAAGTTGACATTTGCACCCGTACTTGCATTGCCGAAAGGAGGATTAAAGTATCGGGTTTACACTGACGCATCGTTACAGGGACTTGGGAGTGTGCTTCAGCAGGAGGAAAGGGCTATAGCTTATGCGTCCAGGAAGCTAAAGCCCCAAGAGAGGAATTACCCCACTCACGACCTGGAGTTAGCAGCAGTCGTTTTTGATTTGAGGATATGGAGACATTATCTCCTGGGGGAGCAGTTCACGCTATTCACGGATCACAAATCACTTTAGTATCTCTTCACTCAGAAGGATCTGAATATGAGATAGAGGCGATGGCTAGAATTCATGAAAGACTATCAGTTTGATATTCAGTATCATCCTGGTAAGGCTAATGTGGTGGCAGATGCATTGAGTCGGAGACCGACTGGGGAAATATCAGAAGTCTGGAAAGCGAAGTGGAGAGAACTTCGATACGAGGATGATGTAGCCAGGGCTTGCATGTCAGCATTATCCATCACACCCGAGATCATTATGTGGGTTGTGAGGGCCCAGGCAGAGGATCAGACCTGTCGGGATAGGGTGAGCCAGTTGCTAGCTGAGGGAGCAGAGGGTTACTCGATCAGCTCGGAGGGAGGCTTACACCATAATGGGAGGTTGATTGTGCCAGAGGATGCAAAGTTGAGGCACGCTGTTATGACGGAGTCTCATGGGTCGATATTTGCGGTACATCTCGATGGGGATAAGATGTATCAAGATATGAGGAGGCAGTATTGGTGGGCAGGAATGAAACGGGACATAGCAGAGTTTGTTTTGAAATGTGTCGCGTGTCATCTTGTGAAAGTTGACCATCAGAGACCATCAAGGATGCTATAGCCACTTGAAATTCCTGTGTGGAAGTGGGAGAGCATCTCTATGGACTTCATTACAGGGTTACCGACATCGCAGAAGGGTCACGATTCCATATGGGTCATTGTGGATCGGTTGACCAAAGTGGCCCACTACCTGCCGGTTCGCATAGACTTTGAGACGACGCATTATGCGCAGCTATTCATAGAAGAGATTGTTAAGCTGCATGGGGTACCGATAAATATTGTGTCGGATAGGGACAATATCTTTGTGGCCCACTTTTGGTAGAGTTTTCAGGAGGCCATGGGCACGGAGTTACGTTTGAGTACAGCCTATCACCCACAGACTAACGGACAGACTGAGAGAGTCAACCAGATGCTGGAAGATATGCTCATAATGTGCATATTAGACTTTGGGGGAGGTTGGGAGAAGTATCTTCCTTTGGTAGAGTTTGTGTATAACAACTCTTACCAATTCACGATCGGCATGGCACCATTTGAGGCACTATACGGGAGACCTTGTCGTTCACCCTCTTGTTGGTTAGAGGTGGGGGATAACAAACTATTGGGGCTAAAGATTGTGCAGGAGACATCTGCCAAGATAGAACTGATCCGAGGCAGGATTCGGATAGCTCATGATAGGCAAAAAAGTTACGCTGACGCTTCACGGAGACATGTGGAGTTAGAGGTTGGGGATCAGGTATTGGTCCAGGTATCCCCTATGAAAGGGGTGATGAGGTTTGGCAAGAAGGGTAAGCTAGCACCGAGGTACGTGGGACCTTTCCCTATTATCGAGAGGGTGGGGCCTGTAGCCTACAGGCTGGGATTGCCGGAGCACCTTCAGCGGATACACGACGTGTTCCATGTGGCATCGCTAAAGAAATATAGCAGGAGCGAGAGGGCCTTCTGGCACATTCCACTTGAAGAAATTGATTTACATCCAGACATCTCATATGAGGAGAGGCCGGTGGCTATTCTAGACCGTAGCGAGCGAAAATTACGATCCAAGGTTGTTCCATTAGTTAGAGTACAGCGGGGTCATCACAACATTGACAAGTCTACCTGGGAGCGGGAGGAGGATATGCGGGAGAAATATCCAGAGCTTTTCATCAAAGGTATTACCTAATTTCGGGGACGAAATTCCTTTGTAAGGGGGGGCGTATGTAACACCCCGCATTTTTCATGTATTAAATATTTAATTAATTCGAGAATGGAAAATTACTGGTGAGTCATAATTTTAATTGAATTAATTAGAGAAATTTTTTTAAATATTAATCGGGGAGTGAATGGTTAATATTTATGGGAATTTATTTACTAAGTGAATAGTAATCAATTATTTAAGTCATTTCGAGTATTAATGACAGGGTATGCACTTATCTCAACCTGGAGTCGGTATAGACTAACGGGGTGGGGGATAAGTATTTTTATAAATTAATTCGGATGCCAATTCTGAGTGTACGGTTGAGTCCGGATGGGCCGAGATAGTCGAAAAAGTGTACCCGGGGTAGTAAACGGGTCACGGGGCATTTTTAGACATAGCCGGGCCCACACGGGGGCAATTGGGTCATTTGGGCTTGGCCCATTAGGCAAAAATGGGATTTAGGTTAATTGTTAAATTAGGAGAAGTAAGAAAATGGCTGATAGAGTTTTAGAAAAAGGCTAAGTGTATTAAGGAACCCTAGTAGCAGTTAATGGCAGATTTGGTGATCATAAGAGAGCCAACAAGGGTCATCTTCAACCTTGGAATTCATCTCCGAATCAGACACTACGAAACCTAAGGCAAGTGGATAACTTGCAATAGTATTGAATCTGTTTTTCAATTCATATGCATGTGATGTGTTTGATCAAAATTCGTTTTGGGTGTTCATGGCATAAACATGAGGTTTTGAAAATAATAATCTGATTTATGAATTTGAATGAGGATTCTTGTAGAAATCTGATATTATAAATTGATACATATCTGGTAGGATGATATCTGGATAATTAGAAATGAATTTGGTGAAGGGATTTGGGATGTAAATGGGTAAGGAATTAAAGATGAATATTTTCCCAAATTCAAAAATTGTAGTTAATGGACGAATTAATAATGTTGGAGGACATTCTGGAGGTCCCTAATAAGGTTCCTAACTTGTATTATTGTTAAGAAGGCTTGAGATTGCTGGTAGAGAAAACTAGGGTTTGGGAAAAATCATCCATGGCTGAATCTGTCTTCGCAAAGAAGACGAAGACCTGCTCGATCGATCGATCGAAGGTCTGGGGTCGATCGATCGATGGTCGGCAGATTTTGACAATTCGCCCAGTTTTCTTTTATATGAAGAAAATTTTAATTTAATCTTTTTCCATGAATTAATTTGGTGAGAAATTTATATATGGGTTTTAAATCTAATTAATGGTGAATAAAGTTAATTAGAATTTGGAGACGACTTAGTGTGACATCATAATTTAAATTTGTTGGGTTTTGGAGAAATTAGGTGTAACACACTAAGGTTGAATTTTTGGGAAGGTGTTAGAAAAGATTAAATATAGATGTAGTGAACAAGCCCGAGGATAACGGTTGAAGAATACCGAGAGATAAATCTTATTTAGGTAAAGGCTAAATAATTCGGAAGTCAGGAATTTAGACTCGGGTGAGGTTAATTCGGACTACGAGAGTAAGTCCAATTTTATGGTGGGGGCGACACCAAAGGTGACTTAATTAATTAATGTGCGAATTAATTAATAATTAAAGTTTGACCATAAACTCTTAATAAATTAAATAGGCTTATGCTACGGATTTTGTACATGGTGCAGCCCGAACATTTTATATATATATATATATATATATACGGAGTGTGATAGTATATATATATATAGTGTGTGTGTGCATTAATATCAATGACTGAATATTATTAGTATATACTCTAGTGCTATAGGGGGAGGTTGCACGTAGTGGATGAATCCCCTAGCTTGAGGAGTAGGGCGAGTATAATCGCAGGTCATAGCGTCCGTTATATGGGTGAGGGGCATCTCACTTTCAGGGAAGGAATATGATCGCCTCCAATTCGTATGTTAAACTAAGTTAGTGAGCGAATCTAACTTGGATAACTAGGTTATGTGAATACACCTAGTGGGATAGCACTTGGGAAAATTTATATTTTGTGAGTATTTTTACTCGGTCGAAAGTTTGTATTAAATGTTATTTCAGTATGTTTGTGAATACTGTAATATGATTAAATATATAATTAGGTAAATAATTATATATGGGATAATTAATACATAGTGAAAAATGTATTTATGTGCATAACAAGTGTGAATGTTATATGAAATTAAAAAGGGAAATGATTTAATTGAGTTTGACGTTTATAATAACTTAAAAATCATGAATTAAGGCATACTCGGTTAGAGTAGGTAAATTTCAAGGGTTAAATAAGTATTGGGTCGGGAGCGTAGGACCTAGTAAATTAAATGGAAGCGTTAGTAGTGCACATTAGAGGAGGGGTGAGGAAGTCCTCAAGAGAGTGCGACACTAACTAAAATATGAAGAGCATGCATATTTATTTATTACTGCAAGTTAATCATTTGTTAAATATTTTCAAATGTTTTTGGGTACTAACCCTTGGTATAAAAAATTTTAAAAACCTTTTAGGTGTCCAGCCACAGGGACGCCAGGCTTGACTCTATTCCAGGTATCCTTTGCTGCAGCACATGTGGATGTTGCGGGGGTTTTGATAGACGCCTCCTTCTTTCATTCGTGTAGAGACTCTCTAGTAGTTATCTAAGCTTGCCGCTCACAGTTCATTTATCAGTATTAGACTTGTTGAGATTTTCTTCTTATCTTTACTTGTATTGGATATTTGGACCGATGGTTTATTTTGTTAGGTATTTTATTTGTGGATGGTTATTTTAGTTAACTGTGATTGTGTATTATTTTATATTTCGCATGAGTTTTATTTAATTAATTGAAAGATAAAAATTGGCACTAGTCTAGTTTTCTCACTTAGGTGGTTAGTAATTAAAAAAAGACGATAGTGATGCTAAGAATGGACCAACTGAGAAACCTTTTCTAACTTGATTTAGGACTGATCACCCGGGATTAATTAGGCGGGGTGTCACAGTGTGATATATCATGTATAACCAAACGAGTCCTAAATAATAAACAGTAACTGTGTCAATATGATATAATATGCATTAAGTAATGAAAAACATACTGAAACATAATCATCTATCTTCATATTACCATTTTCCCAAAATAACCCAATCCTAGTACCCGTAAAAGTGACAAAACATCTATTATGCACATTACAAAATATAGGGTTCATAATTTGTTGGCTAGGTTTTTGGACATGTGAATTAATCTCATTATATTAGTATAGTCATATATATGTCCTTTCATATATGCGACACTTAAAAGGCATTTACTAGTAATGTCTCGTTTGTGCTCTGTCGATAAGTTCGAAGCACTCTCTTATCCATCAGACAACACAAAACACACACAAGTGGGGCAGTTCCTATGCATTACACCAGTTCACGACCCATATCCAGCGGTGACAAAGGATCCCAGCATCAACACCTACCACTTGTAAGTGGCGCTTCTACGTAGTACCTATAATAGCGACTTACACAATGTCTAGCCCGCCTGTGCCGAACACGCGTAACCCCAATCAATAGAACCGTCCATGAATATAACTATGTTCACATTAAAATATAAGTATATATTATACTCATATACTATATATAGGTAATTACCCTATAATCATCCAAAGTATCCCAAATAATTATCCATAAATAATTACGCCTTTATAATTAACCATCTAATTATTTATTAAATTCTTTCTCTTTAAAAATATCTAACCATCTATAATAGTTCCCCATTTAATATTTGTGCCACAAACATTTTTTTAATAAAATCCTCGTTTACCCAAACACCGTCCCTCCCACTCGCATAGGTTCCTAAAAATATTTCGAATCAAACCCGAGGCCCAACTCAACCTGCCCCACGAGTTTAATCGATTCGAGTCTTGAGACGAATCGATTCGCATGGTGGCTGAATCAACTCACCAAGGAGGCCCCCAATCAGGCTTATGAAGAGGAGACTGTATAATAATAATAATAATAATAATAATAATAATAATAATAATAATAATAATAATAATAATAATAATAATAATAATAATAATAATAATAATAATAATAATAATGCGTGATCATTCGTCGGGACTTTGTTGCCCATTATATATAGAGTGATCAAATAATGAGCATGCCTGAGCATCTGGATTTGAATCGTAAATATAATGTTGGACGAACACGTGGTTGGTAACACCCAACAATTTGTTGGGGCTATTGAATATCCATGGTATTGAGAAATCCAGATAATAAAAATGTCAACCATCTTTCGGGGCCTTTAAATAATTCCTGAGGGGACTAAGTAAATATTACGGATGATCCTGCATTGTTAAAGACAAATATATTTTGAAATCATTCATTAGGGTTGAATATCAACAATAAATGTAATGTTGATCAACAAAAGACTGCGCCGACCATCTGCCAGGACTGAATATAGATAAAGATTATTTCGACCAACTATCCGTTGGGGATAAAATACAACTTGCATGAAGGATATCTTCGGGACCAAATATATGACAATAAATATTTTGTCGATCTTCAGCGAAGATGAATATCGAATAACCATCCTTCAGGTTGAGAGTCAAATAATTAATAATCAAGTTATAAGAAATAATCTTGCCTAACCATTTATTGGGTCTTAAAGTGTTACAGCGTGCTCAACTATTCATCGGAGCATTAATAAGATTTCTAGGAGTTTAAGATTGTGGCTGAGTAGCTATTCGTGCTTGAGCATATGTTAGGACATTCATAAAATTTCCAGGAGCTTTAATATTGTAGTCGAGCATCTATCGAAACTGAACCTTGTACCTCTGGAAATTAATAAATTTTTCGACCATCTATTTAGGCTAAGTCAAATAGAAATCATTATGAGAACAATTTATTTGGCTAAACAATATATAATATGTATCCGCTTGAACATCGGGCAATGAAAATTTTAAAATATGAAATACACAATTTTATGCCAAGTACTTGTCATATGAGCAGATAATAAGTTTTATGTCGTCTCTTGCCGAACACGTGTCAGATAAGAAAATTTTACCACATATGTGCCAGATGTAAGGCATAATTGTTCAGTCTAGAATTTTTATAAAATTATTTGAAGTTCAAGCAACTACTCAAATGTAAGTTGGTTTCAAACAATTACTTCCACATAAAGTTATGAAATATAAAGTATAGGGAGGTAAATCAAAAGCCCTTAAACAACAAGTTGTGTGATTTGATAAAGTTAAACACGTTTGAAATCCAAGTGACCCAATGAAATTTTTTCCTAATTTATTAACGCACACAGGGCGTGCTGATGCCAGCCTCAAACACTTGCCAATGACCAGTAATTATGGTCCAGTAGTGAGCAGTCATCTGAAAGAAAATTTATCTGAGTTTCATCTTTGGAAAATGTTAACATGTGCCCTCAGGGCACATGTTTTGAGCCTCGAAATATTAAGTTTGAAAGCACCACATGAGTATTTGTTTCCTATTAAATGTATGTCGGAACTCTGTCCCTATTATTTTTAATAGCTAAATGTGTGTTCTTAGGAAACATATTATCAAGACCTTATCTTTTGTTTCGAACCAAATTCGACAATAATAATTATGAGGTCAAACAAGGCATAAATGTGCCCGAGAAACTTTGGGTTGGGATATAGTAGTCATTCGTTACTTTTCCCTAAAAAAAACTATTAAGGCTCCGTTTGGTAGAAAAGTGTGAATTGAGCTAGAATGGCAAAATTTGTCTAGGTAAATTTTGGCAAGACAAATTTTGACTTGAAAAATATAATTTTATGCTGTTTGATTGACTATTTTTGTATGCTGGCAAATTTGCTATTTGTCTTCTTTTTATATTTGATAGACACGTCTTACCTATTGGAATACAATTATTTGCCTACTTATGTTGTTTGATAGCTATATTTTGGGTTGGTAAATGAAAACTTTACCATGCTATATTTTCCTTATTATGTAGTTTTGTTAATATTTTATTAATAATGAAAAATAAAATAATTAATACCATTAACTATTTTATTTTACAATCATGGATATTAAAAAATGTAAACGAAAATTCCATAATAACATTAACACCAAATTTTCTTTATTGTACCATAATTGAAAACCTCTTTAAAAACATAATGCATTACAACATATCACATTCCCATCCCCCATCTTGATTCAAAACGTGATTTGAAACATTCAAAAAAACATTCAAAATTTAACATAATTTTATCGTCTATATTTTCTAGGCAACCACGGAACACAACATAAGGTATTCCCATCCCCCATCAACATGTTAGGTAGATGATGTACTAAATCCATGTCCGAATGTAGCCCTTTGTAATCCGAGAGTTTCGAATCCGATTCATACATCGGATTGTCAAGTTCAGTATTTATCAAATGTTTAGCATGCCACCGCTCTAGCCTTTTCTCTATTTGGGCAATTTCGTCTTCCTGTAAACGAATACATTTTTCATTATCTTTATTTGGATCTTTGCAATATGTTGTCGATTTTTCCTATGGCACGGGTAAACCATGCCACTGACAGAAACACTCCAAATCGCAACGTCTATTATATAACCTAGGCCATTTCAAATGATCATCCCATGGAATATCTCCTTTTGTCGGCGTTAACCATTTCATCACATGATTAACATCGCCTAAAGAATGGAGTTTGCATATATGGATGTTTTCAAAAACCCTTTTCTCGCCAAACCAACTAATTCATGGGGATCTTGGTAGATCCCTGGATTAGTCAACACTTGTTAAACATTACAGCTCGTTGCCTCAACATGTTCATCACCAAATGATGTTGATGCTTTAGACTTACACTTTGTCTTCTTGACCTGTTGCATCCTTCTTACCCCCCCTGTTGAGAGGTAATCACATCGCACCACTCTTTTAGGCGGTGACCAGTTATAATACGAAAGTTTTTGCCCGGACAGAGTTTTTAGGGGAACATGGGCTAAGAAGGGTGAATCATCATCAAGCATGTAGACATTGTTATGCATTTTGAAGTTGATTATATGAAGCAGTATAACTAGTGTTATGGTATATATGTATGACAAAATGAACTCATCCGTTACTGATGCTCTAACTAATAAAGAGACGATTTATTTATAGGGTAAAAAATTGATGAATAAATGTTTAAAAATATTATCGAATAGTGTAACATCAAATAGCAATAACTTTTCTAGCTGTAAAGTAATGACTGAGAAAGATAGTGTATGGTTAAATCGTATCTAATTTTTTATAAAGTAATAACTGACAAAGATATGGCTAATACAATGTGTGGGTAAGACTGTGTTGTCAAATCCCATCATGACATATTTTGAGATATAAACGAAAATGCCAAAATACCATTAATACCATAATTAACATTATGACTACATAAAAAGACGTAATGTGCTAGCCCATTAAGTTTAAATCCAAAATACATAATGAGCTATTTAACAAAAAGGCCACCACCAACTACAAAAAGGCCACCACCTGTATTAAGGATGTTCACACAACATTAGATACAATAGTAATTACTTGAAATTTTTACGCAAAACACTACATTAGTAATGAACTAAAATGATCAAGGGAGATGACGAAGCTTGTTGTAAGCCCATGTACATGAAAAGGTAAAGTCAGAGAAATCCATGAAGACCCGGACCAGTCCATTGTTAGCCTCAAACATCGACATCATGCGCATGATATTCTCATCGTCCATATCCATACCTACTAGTCTTTCAAGAATACCCTGCCAGTTCACGTGAGACTGAGAGTCCACGGCAACTTGAAGCTCCATTGCAGTGGAAATTTGCTTCGATGATTCAGCAATAACAGTGAGTGATTGGGCACATTCGTCCTGATGGTTTACACGAAGATGATGAGACTTTGTTTTAGGTGTCTGACCCTTGCGCTTCATGGTGTTCCCAACTGATGTTTGGGTGTCATTCTCTTTCCCAGCGGTCGTTTGCGTATTGGTCTCATGTCCAGGCATTGTTTGAGTCTCGATCTCCATGTACGGTTCGTCATTTACATCCACTTCTTCTACTTCTTCTGTCACTGAAAAAGAAAACGATCATTAATAAAACACCGACAAAACATTATCATAGTAATATAAAATTATGTGTACCATTCATGGGTAAGAACTGATCAGCGCCCGATATAGCATTATCACCGGTAGTCGTGTCATTGCCAATTTGGAGCTCGTCATAATACATACACTTCTTTTGTCTCATCCTTCCAACATCTGGTTTGCCCTACAATAACAATATTTGATAAGTAATTGTTTGATATATGAAAAGTATTTTTTAGTAGTAAATTACATGGAAATGTTTCGTACTCACCGTAATATAGTCAGCCCATACACTTGAATCTGCTGTTACCCCTCCATTATTTATGTCGTAACCGAAACCACTGACTTGTAACAACTCATGAAATTCAACGTAATCCTTTTTCAATGTTTTCAATCTGGATCTGACATTCTTGTCCTCCACACGAATATGACATGCATCTTCAATGGTATCTATTATAACCTTAATCTGGGCGGCAGTGAAACCATTGTCAACCCTCTGATGTTCCCCAAGAACCTGGTCACAAAGAGAATGGATTAGGAACCCATCCATTAGCTCGCTCCATCGCAAATGGGATTTCTTTTGATTTCCTTCAACTTGATGAGATCGCACATCAACTCGCACGACATTAGTCCTATGGGGTTTGGGTGGGCGTAGCGGAGGGCAATTTTTGTTTTGCATGCCTGCTAATCATAATAAAAAGAGAGTAATGATCAGTAGCATAATGCAAATGCAAATGAAAGTTTACTGAAAATATAAGACCATATTCATTTACCATATTCATTCTAATGCAGGAGCACTGATCAGTTGTCATTTATCATATTATAATGCAAATGCAGTAGCACTGATCAGTTATCATTTGTAATTCTAATGCAGTAGCACTGATCAGTTGCTATCTTATTAGTATTAAATTTAGCAGATCCTTTATCACTACCAAATTTAGCAGATCAGTTATCGGTACCAAATCAGTAACATAATTCAGTGGTATAATTCAAATCAGTAGCAAATGACAATTGAAATAAGATCAGTTATCAGTACCAAATTTCATATTCAATATTCATTCATTTATCAGTACCAAATCAGATCAGTTATCAGGATCAGTTATCAGTACAATACCAAATCAAATCAAATCAAATCATTTATAACCATGTTCAGTTAGCACCATGTTTCAGCATAGAATTCATATTCACTACTATAACATATTTAGCACCATATTCAACAATTGATTAAATGCATAATTATATAAAGGCAATAGCACTTATCAGTACCATATTTGAAAATCAGCACCATATTCAGTACACCATAAGTTATCAGTATCATATTTGAAATCCAGTACCATATTCTAATGCAGTAGCATAATTCCATATTCATTTTGGTATATCCATAATCAATATTCATTTCAGTTATTAGTACACTATCATCATATTCTAATGCATTTCAGTATATCCATATCCATGTACATATATTCAGTATATCCTAACTTATCACTAGTGCAGCACCCTAATGCAGCACCTTAATTTACATCCTAAATGAGTATAAATGAGATAACTGATCAGTAATTCAGCACCCTAATTTACATACTGATCTCATTTATGTATAAATGAGATAAATGATCACTAATGAAGCTTATAAAAATGAGTAGTGTATAATTGAGTAGCACCAAATCATAAATTTTTAGTATACATAATTCAGTGCATCAGTAGCACCAGATCAATGTACCAGATGCATTTCGTTAGCATAATTCCGAATCATACTAGAATCATACATTTCAAAATCATTATGACATCAACATAAACCTATAATATCCAGAATTGGCGATTACATAAACATATATTCAAAAATTACACACCATTACATTACTATGAAATCAACATAGTTAGAATTAAAGTACTAGAAGTAACATTACGTAATCCATTTCAAGGCCCTAACATTACAACAAAAGTAATGAATACTAGAAGCAATGAGAAGCAACATTGTTAGAACTTAAAGTTTCTTCACAGTCACCAAGGTAAACATAACGTCATGTTCATTGCCACTATGGGGTTCAGCAACAAGAAGTGGCGATTGAACGGATACACTCGACGCAGGTTATTCGCTATACGGATGAAAGGCTGCGTAGTTACTATCCATGCCTTCCATGGACGGATTAGTCCATCCAAAAAATTTGTGACATTATTTTTGCTAATCAATGTAACCTTCACTTTAGATGCAACACCACAGGAGCATTTCTTTATTTCATACCGTAGAAGGAGGAGCTCACTTTCATTTGATGATGGCATATTTGAAATGTCCACTTACATAAAATTTCAAAACATAGATATTATAAGCGTAGTGTAAAATTGAAACCTGAAATATCCACCCACCTAAACTCAGTCATCGTAGTATAAATTTTCAACATGATTCGCATCGTATCCTTCCCACATCAAATTAGCCATTGCATTTCTTTTCTTGGTCCATGCATTTTCAATTGTGAACGTTACATGCTCATTCAATGGTGTTTCTGGCACATTTAGGGGAGGAGTAATGTCATCATCATCACTTTCCTTATCCCCCATGCATTCATCCTTAACATCAACAATCCTTAAGAAATTATAAAGGGCACAACAAGCTACAACAATCTTTGCTTGAATTTCAATCGTATGGAATGGTTGATGCCTTAGATACGCAAATCTTTTTTTTAATAAACCAATTGATCTATCCACTACATTTCGCAGAGAGGAATACCTAAAATTAAATAACTCCTTACGATTCTCGGGACATTGTCCGTCAACGTCCCTGCGATGATATCGAGTTTTTCGATACGGGGAAAGAAACCCAGGTACCAACAGGAAACTAGCATCAGCAAGATAGTATTTACCTACGCATAATTTAAAAATAAATGTTATTAATACCTCTTTTTATATTTACTAAAAACATCAATGAAATTCAATCTCATGTTTCAACATACCCAATGGAACGGTCAACTTACGACCTCGACGTTATATCGCACTTCGAAGTAAGCGACCATCATGCGTTGATCCCTCCCAACTAGCGAGGACATAGGAGAATCGCATGTCAAATGTACGTGCGACCAAAACATTTTGAGAAATTGCCCCTTCCAATTGTGATACCTTGCTTGGTCAGCAGTAGGAACCAAAGCAGATATGTGTGTACCATCAATTGCACCTACGACATCCTAAACCAGTGGAAATGAATTTAGTACGGGGAAAGTCATTGCTAAATAAATCAAATTAATTAATGAAACTATCCTAAGCTCAAAGTAATGATACCGCGGAAGGTCCTTCCCATTGTCATAAGGGGAATTTAATGGAGTGGAATTAGTAACGACATCATTGGACAAATGAAGACATGCTCGTAAAACTCTATGGAAGTAGTAACAAATGGTTTAACTAGATCTGAAGAAAGTTAACGACTCGGAAACATATCGCTCGTCATGACCCACGGTGTTAAGGAACATGGCAACTTGTTCCTCGACCTTAACTGATCGATTGTCACTCAGTCCATATGTTCGTAGTCTAGTACAAAGTCTTTCGAATGAGGCTATGTTCATTCGAAGTTGTGCGTGACATACCCAATCATTCATTTTGAATAAACAATATAATGCGGTTTCGCGATCAGCATCCCAGTTTCTATGGGGAGCCCTAGAAATGAGATGGTCATGACTCCTCGTATATTGATAAATTGCAATTGCTCGCATCACCAGGGTCCAGAACAACCCTCATCGGTATCGCAAGACATTGTTCGGCATTGAGATATTAAAATCCTATACCAACCAAAACTTTATAAAATTTATATTAAAGATCCAAAACTTTATAAAATTTGTTAAAATCCAAAACTTTATAAAACGTTATGTCCATTGCATTATTAAAAGATCAAACATATAGGAGGAAAGTAATACACCGATTAAGAAACTTTCTGAAGAATTTGTTTAAGAACAAACCTGTTATTTGCACACAAAAAAATTAATAATTATAACAAGAATAATTAGTGCAACAAGAATATGCTTTTTAACCACTATAATTATTAACCACTACCACAAGAATAACCATATAAACAGAAAAATGTCCAAATTTAAATACACAAATATACAGGGGAATATACAAATATAAATATACAAAATACAAATATAGCACACTGATATATATATATATATATATATATATATATATATATATTTATTTGTATATCTATAGTCTCCTAATATCTGTAGCCCCCAAACAGATATATTGGGGGACTACAGATATTGGGGACAAACAGATATATTAGGGACTACAGATATACAAACAAATATATGTGGGACAAACAAATGTGTATATATATATATATAGAGAGAGAGAGAGAGAGATATTGGGGAAAATATATACTATATATATTGGTATATTGGGGAAACTATATACTACAGATATTGGGAAAACTACAAACTGATACATGTATATATATCTGATACATATATACTATATACTACAGATATTAGTATATTGGGGAAACTATATAGTACAGATATTCGAGAAACTACAAACTAATACATGTAAATATATATATATATATATATATATATATATATATATACACACACACACACACACTACATATATAGATCTATATACACACACACACACACTGATCTATATTTGTAGTGTGTGTGTGTGTATATAGATCTATATATGTAGTGTGTGTGTGTGTGTGTGTGTATATAGATCTATATATGTAGTGTGTGTGTGTGTGTATATATATATATATATATATATATATATATATATATAGTGTGTGTGTGTGTGTGTGTGTGTGTGTGTGTGTGTGTGTGTGTGTATAAACAAATGAAAATGGATAAATAAACTTGCAAGAAGATGCATATTTACATATATATATATATATATATATATATATATATATATGTATATATATATATATGTATATATATATATATGTATATATATATATATGTATATATATATATAGATAGATATACGCGGATCTTCCGATCCAAACGAAAATGGAAAAAAAAAAGCAAGAACAACATACCGGAGGAAGGAAAATAGGTTTCGGAGAAGGAGATATGATTTTTGATGCCCCAATTTCGTAGATATCTTCCTCTCCTGTCACTTTCATCGCTTCCATCTGCATCGGTTGAATCAATTGGCTGGTTTTCACTTACCAGACATTGGATTCTTTTTTTTTTGGGGGGGGGGGGGTAAAGAAACGGGTAATGGGTTCCAAGTTTTTGTGGCAAATGAGGTCACGTGAGTAGAAAATTAGAAACCAATTCCTACCCTAAAATTCCCTATCAAATGACCCAAAATATGGAATTGATGGTGGAATACATCATTTGCCATAGCAAAATGACGCTATCAAACGGAGCCTAAGTGGTTCAAAACCCACTTGTTCCTTCATTTCTTCCTGAGAGAGAATACACGCTAAAAATTTTTGATGCCCGAAGAAAGTAGCTCGGCCACACAATTGTCTCCACTGCCGACCAGCAATAGGTGGTCAGGAAACCCCCAACCTACGTACATATTAAGTTAAAGAAGACTTTGGTATCTTGATTATGCTGATTGAGAAGACAATTGGGTAAAACAACCGCTGATCCGAAGATAGAGTATAATTTCGACCAGAAGCTAGAGGAGAACTGCTGACCCATAATAGTTGCGACCGACCAGTTTTTCGCATTTTTGTTGTCGACTAGTCGATGGTTATTTCACAGTTGTTGTCGACCTATAAAAGATCCTACCGACCAATGTATTCTGCATTCACAGTAGTAGCCGACCGCCATGAGTGATTCGGAGATATTGCTGAGATTCCCATTCTTATACATGAGTATCGTCTACCAAGGAAAGGTAGCCACAGCTCTTAGGTAAGTTATGGAGTTGCAGGTCGACGAGGTCCTTGTTACTAATTAGTTTCAAATGAGTAAAACCCATATGGGTTTTAATGTCTGATTTGTTGGAGTAGGGAGCCTCAATCCTCTTTTTCATTTACACGATAGGATTTAACTTTTGAAGTCTATTTCTTCCCCAAGTTCTCTATTTTAAAGCTTTTCTTTGCATCGTTCCTTCGCTTCAGTCTTTATTTTTATGTAAGCTTTCTTCTCCTCTTTCCTTTCGCTTTCTTTCTTTCTTTATTTATAGCCATGGTTTACATCGTACATGGGGATTCCTTAGAGGAATTTAGGCGGGAATGAAATATCCCTGATTAGGTTAATTTAGAGATGCCCTTGCCACTTGTAAATGTGTTTTCACTATCTGAGGGTCACTGGATTCCCTCTATCTTCATTACTGAGTGTGGCTTTACATTTCCCCCTAATAGGATTTGTTTAGAATTTTGTCGATATTTTGACATTGTCCCAGCTAGGATAGCCTCCAATACCTGGAGGGTAGTAAATGAGATTCATAAGCTGAATCAAATTCATGGGATCCATATTGACATCCCTGAACAAATGTTCTGTTACAAATGGGTTACCCGTGACAATACATATTATTTAAAGACTAGGTTTATGAATAGGGCCTTAGTTGTTAATTTGTCAGACTCTAAAATGATTTCTTTGATTGTGGAGTCATTGCTAAAAATTGGCAGCATGCTCCTCTACAAACTGTAGAAGTGTATGATGGGCCTAGGTGCCCTCAAATGGGTCATGGCATAGGTTGTCAATTTATATAATTGTATCTTTACGTTAAGCGTTTACCAATTGTCTGATGATATGCTAATCAATCACTTCTTATCTTGTTTATATTTTTCCACAGTTGAGAGCAAGAAGAAGTATCCAAAAGAAGAGGTAATGAACATTCGTGAGTTAATGTTCCTTTGGAGCATCCACCAGCGAATTAACGAGGAACACCCCAAAACTGCCTCTTATCTACTGCAGTACAAGAGATCTATAACTTAGTTTGTTGATCGACCCACCACTTCAACAGTTGTTGATCCCATAAATCTTGAGGAAGATCCAATCCCTACCTCCTCTACTGAAGAATCTACTGGTGCAGAGAAGGATTTGGGAGCCTCTTCATCTTTTGAGTCTTTGAACATTTCAGTCATGCCCTCATCTTCACTTGCTGCTATGGGAAAGAGAAAAATTCCTAACTTGATTATTGGAGCCTTGTCTCCTCTTGCATATAAAGTTGTTGGGAATACTAAGAAGACAGAAAAGGTTTCTAAGGCTTCTAAGAAAAAGAAAGTTCCTTGGGTCATCATTTCTGAGGAAATAAATAATGTTGCTCCTCAATTTAGGAGGTTGAACAAAGGCTTACCCGAGGAGCAAGTTGAAAAAAGCTTTGTTGCCGACCAGGAGTTGGTCGAGAAGATCTATGAGGATTTGATTGTTGTTGAGTCATCCTCCATCACTATCCATCCTGGTGTTGTCGTGAAATTGATCAAAACTGGCACTCGTTTTGTTGACAGAGTAAATCTTGCTCCTCTGCCAGATTGAAATTGGCAGAAAATGCTTGCCAAAGTCTGGCAGTGATAACTATATCTTCTTTATCAATTGCCTCTGGATACCTTTTTTTAGTTGATTTTCCTTCTAATCCGATATTGTTCTATATGCGGTTTTTAGAAAACTTTAATCAGATTCTTGAGAAGGACGAGCAAGTCCGTTCTTTTGGTGAAAAAGTTGAAGAGGCCCTTAAGGGTTTAAGGAAGTTTGTTGAGGCTTCGAGAAAATTGTTGGAGTCAAAGAATAAGAATTGGGATGAGGAGATTCAAAATGCCATTAATAGATTCACTCTTCCAGAGGGAAAGCTGGTTACTGCCGAGACAAGTTTGATGGCTGCTGAAGGCAAATTGGCCACTACTGAGGCCAATTTATCATCTGTTGAAAATAAGGCAAAGTTGGTCAAGGAGAAATTAGCTATAAGTGAGGATCTTGATGTGAATGAAATTGTGTCTCTAGTACGTACTTATATTGGTTCAAGTGAAAATCGATCACGTAAGTAATAAACCCGATAAGACGGGGTCAAATCCTTAGGAAAATAGGACAATATCTCGTGATGATGATAGGTAAAATATCTTAAGATGACTCGGGAAAAAAATGAAAAGATGATGGGATTTGAATTTGAATTTGATCTATTAACTAAGTTCAATTTAAGTTAAACTACTGAATTAAACTATGTGTGTAGAAGTGAACTAATGTGATTAACTAAATATGAATGAGAAAGATAGGTTGGAATACAATCCCCCGAACCTTAGTATGTTTACTTGATATAAAACTAGTCACGAATTAGATAAATGATTAAATTCAGTCTTTATTAATCTCAAGCATTACATATATGAGGGTACTAGCCCGCACCATACCTAATCAAGAGTCTGAATAAAGCGGTGTCAAAATAACTAACAAGCGTCGCACTCTTAAACACCCTAGTTACCTAGGGCAAACAAGGTGAAAAGACCCACGACGGTTGTGAATACTACACAACATGATTCAATCACTTATTTAATTTAGAAAACTAATTTTGTAGTCATGAAAACCACCTGGGGTTGGCTTCATGCATCCCAACCCTTAAAAGTCTAACCTAACATGGTGTAATTATTTAAAGCTATGTTTTCTACTGTGCATATCAAACCCATTGTGAAATTATACCTAGATAAGGAAGAGAATCTAAGAACTTCTAGAAATAAACAAATCGTTCACGAATTATAAACTTCAAATAATAAGGGAGAAGAAATAAACTCTATTCTAGAAATCTTGAATTGCAAACCATAAAATTGTAAACTTGAGTTCCTAGGGTTCTTGGAATTTTTCTCTCTCTAAAACTACGCAAAAAGGGACTACTTAATGTTTAGTAATAAGTTGGAATAAAAACACTACGTTTTTACAAAAGTTTGGTCCATGCACAACTCCAATTTAGAAGAAAAGATATTTTGAAAATTCTTCAGCCGAACCAATCTGGTGCAGGGGTATCAGTTCAGTTCGCTTTATGCAGAAGTCTAAGTAACACCGGACCGATTTTTTTTTACTCTTCATCGGTTCAGTTTGGTGAGTCTAGTTCAGGGGACTAGTCCCGTGATATCACCATTGGTTTGGTTCCCTCCATTTTTTTTCTTTTTCTTGTGATTTTCTCTCAACTTTGAAGCTTCATAACTTTTGATCTGAGACTCGTATTTGGATGATGTTTCTTCCTATGTTCTTGTAGACTCGAGGTCTTCAACATTTCTTAGGGTTCTCATTCGAATTCCAAATGTAAAATTACTCTTTTTGCCCTATGACTTTTCTTTTTTTCTCTTCTTTCTTTCTTCCAGTTTCTTTCTTTCTTTGCGTGCACTAAATACCAGCAAAATATACGAGAAATACACAAAACTCAGCGTACTCGTTATAAAATATTAGTAGCACTGATATAAGATAAATCAACTAGAATTACACCGCACTGAGTGTTAAAATACTCTAGATTACGGGGATAAATATAAAGAATTTATGCCTAATCAAACCCCCTAACTTAGCTCCTTGATCGTCCCGAGCAATGTAAAAGAATCAAAACAAGGTCAAACTCTTATCAAACGTTTTATTGGGGTAGAGTACTTCTTTCGCAGACAAGCGATTGCATTTAGCGTATGCAACAAGCCTTATAACCCCTAGGTTACCCTAGTAGGACGAGTGGTGTCTCGTGAGGTTTTGTAGTGAACATACCCACAAAATTCGTTTTTGACTCAAAGAAAGTTCAAAATACTTAAAATTGTATAATTTAACCCTTTCCAAAATAGTCACTATAAATCTATATTCACAAATTTCAATTTGTAGTGTGTGTATGTCTGCGAAGCCAAAAATTTAACCGCTAACCTCCACCGATTGATCATTACATTACTTTTCAAAAATTCATTTTGATTTCAAATCTAATGGGATGCTCTCACAAGCGAAACACTCGAATTGTGGCTATTTCTCTCGGTATGCATAATTTATAAGAGTAAATATAATGGAACAAAAATTAACGCGCACAAATTTGAAAGACATAATTTTTATAGTGAAAAGATCTCATCATCGGATCACGATTATTGGAAAATGGGAAACATCATCTCTTATTCACACTAATTAATCTCTCATCTTATCTTTTTGTATCTTAGCTCTCCACGGGAAAATTAATTTCGTAATTCGAACTCGATTAGGACCTTTTCGAGTTTTAAGGTGTATTGGATAAAAATGGGATTGGTTGTGAAGTTCGGAATTGGAAAATGTCCTTATGATGTTGTTTAGTTCTTTTTCGGGCTTTTGCTCATTTTTCTCTTCTTTTTCTATTTTTCACACTTTTCTTTTCTTTTCTTTTCATTCTATTTTTGTTGAGAATTTTTCTACTTTATTTCCTTGCCCCTTTTTATCGCACCATTTGGACTTAATTTTTGAATTTTTCATTTTTCATAATTTCAAGCTATTTGGGGTTTTCGGGTTACAAACGAAAAGGAAATTTTTTTATTAGGCTCAAATTAGGTTTCAAAGGGAAAAATTTTCACAACTTTTAATGGCTGATATTTTTGGGTAGCAAATGATTGCCTAACTTCATTATCTGAATTATTAATTATATTACCATATGCGCCTCGAGAATTAATTTAATTTAGAAATATTTTAACGCTCTTTCAAGACAACATCTCACACGTTTCCCGTAACCGATCAAAAATAAAGGAGTTAAGATTTTCAATAACTTTTTTTAAAATGATGAAATGAAATTTGAGTTTATTATTAACTCAGATTGGTTTAAAAACTCACAAAGATTATAGGCTCGAAATCTCACCGGGTTAATAATCTCCACACTTATTCATAAAGTCGTCAACTTTCTTTCAATTTTCATCTTTGGTCAATTTCGGCTTAGTGCATTGAAGTTTTATAATTTGAGACTTCAAGCAAAACTTTAGTGATAATTTTGAAAATTTTAAATTCCAATTTTTATTTATTTTGAAGAAAAATATTTTTGGCTTTTTCATTTTTTTGGAAATTTTTGAAATTTTCTAATTTTTTTAAATATTTTTTTGGGCATTTTGGACTTTGTGAACTTTTTAACGCGTATGTGTATCACCCCTAACTTAGACTTTTGCAAAGTCCCTATGCAAAAAGACTAAAATCTAAAATAAAGGAAAGTGCGTTAAAATAAACAAAGGCAAAATGCAAATTTTTTGTATTACTAAACAAGGATTACATGAACTTGAAAGAGAGATACATAGCTCGTTGCGAAAAATCAATAAAATTCCAAAACAAACAACGAACTACATAAAGAGAACCAATATAACACATCATCAAGAAAATAGGGCCTATTGTGGGGGTGGTTGAGAGGGGCCGGGTGCGTTGGGATTATAGGGGTCATAGAAGTAAGTGGGGAGTGGTACCCCCTCACTTACTTAGAGCTTATACATTTTCTCTTGAAGGCGGACCATCATGATGGTGTCACGTCGGTATGATGCTTGGTCCACCCTATAATCCCTTAAAAAGTCATTGAAACTCGTTTCCAAGTTCTCAATGTGACGAGTGATGTCCGCTCCCGCCGGCTCGTAATTCGAATTACCCTTTTCGTCATACTCCTTTTCCATATCAATATCCTCAGCCTCCTCCTCCTCCTCATCATCATCATCATCGTCATCATCATCATCATCATCATTATCATCATCGTCATCATCATCATCATCATCATCATCATTATTATCCACCCTCGCGGATCGTATAACCTCCATTTGCTTTTCACTCCTTGTGCAGAATTCCTTCCCAATGGGCTTTGGAATATGGGGAAATTCTTGAGGGCGATAATACCGACATCGGTGAGGATTGAGGTGATGAGGCGGGGATATGGGAGAGGGGCCTTACCCTTTTGATCCAAGGTCGCGTACAGAATATCGGTGTAGAAGGTTCGGGCAAGATAGATAGTGGTGTTGGGATCGAAGAGGTGGTATACAAGGGTGGCTTGGTGAGGGCGCATCACCTAATAGATTGAAATTAGTAGGATGTTGGCACATACGATTTGGAAAGTGATGCGGGATTTTTCATTAAGATTTTCCACCCCAAAAAATCTCACGATTCCAATTTTCTCTGTGTGTAAGGTGGGTGATGCATGTACTTTTCGGAATTATAGTGACATTAGTGGGGTACGCATACTGGTCAGGGATTGTAACCCCCTTGGCTTCTAGCTTTCGGGATAGAATTTCCAATGACAAGGGAACTGGGGTCGCGTCGATATAAGCTTTGGCTTCAAACTTGCTCGTGCAGACTAGAGAGCCATAAAAAGAATGCACTTGGTCCTCCCACACTACTTCATGCGGCTCATTGAAAAATTGGCACCACCCCCTTAGAAGGAAAAGGTTTATGACAGCGGGAGGTAACTCAATCCATTTGACTTGGCGCTCGATGTGTAATTTTTGGGAAGGACTGCAAAATCGCTCACACCATAGGTGCTTAAGATGCGAACGGAACTCCCCATTGCCATTGGGGAGGATTTCAACGGAGGGGTATTTTACAGGTAGAGCCTTGTTTACCATTTAGAAATAAATTGGTATTGCGAGAACGATGAGAGATAGAGTAAGAGAGGGAAGTGAATGGTGTGAGGGGAAATGAGTGGGATATGGTGTGTATTTATAGATGGTGTGTGGATGGGGGGAAAGGATTTGGAAGGAAACGGATGGGTTAAAAGGGGGAAGAATGATGCGAAATAGATGGGGAAATGGGTGGAATTAGAATTTGGAAGGAGAGGAAGGGATTGGGGGAAAGGGGAGTGCACTTAGGGAAACAACAAAAATCTTCAGAAAGCGAATCGGCCTGGGTTCTAGGGGCGGTACCATCTGGTTTTTTGTTTTTTGCTTTATTCATTTTTTTATTACCGAACTGATCCGGTACCTTGAGGGGCAGGCCAGTCCAGTCTACTGTAAAGCTCTCTTATTCTCTTCTAAGTGTGGAATCTTTCTCTATCGATCTTTCGAACACTTCCACAATTATTCCTACGCATGATTAGCTCGGACTGCCCAATAACTTCCCTCAAAGCTCTCTATGCTCTCTCAAACTGTATGCTTGAGGTCCTATCCTCTCACGACTTGCACCTACAGACACCTAACGATCCTAACCTACACACTACTAATATACACAAGAATCACCCCATACCCATCGGGGGTACGATGACTTCTCCGTTACATCTCACTTAACCTCGTAAATGGGGTTCGATAACCAAATAGTTTTGGCTTCTTATACACACACCTCTAGATATTTTTTAGACATTGTCCATTAACTTTGAATGTATGTCCCCCCTTTAGATATTCCAATTCCACAACTGCGTGGGGGAACACATTTCTCATAATGAATGGGCCAATCCATCTCGACCGTAATTTTTCGAGAAATAAATGTAGTCTAAAGTTGTAGAGAAGCACCTTTTGGCCCGAATGAAACTCTTTTCGATGGATAATTCGATCATGGGCGAGTTTCATACTTTCCTTGGATATTTTGTCATTCTCATTCGCATTATTGCGCAGCTCTTCCAACTCATTCAATTGAAGCTTTCGTGTTCCACCGAATTTATCCAAATTATAGTTCAACCTCTTAATGGCCCAATATGCCTTGTGTTCTAGCTCCACGGGGAGATGGCAAGGCTTTTCGTACACAAAGAAAAACGGGGACATTCCGAAGGGGTTCTTGTATGTGGTTCGATAAGCCCATAGCACATCGTTTAAGCGTAGGGACCAACCTTTTCGATTAGGATCGACGGTATTTTCTAAGATTTGCTTAATCTTAAGATTTGCTAACTCGGCTTGCCCATTCGATTGGGGGTGATAAGTCATCCCAACCTTATGGACGACTCCATAATTTCTCATAAGCTTTTGAAATGGCCTATTGTAAAAATGCTTAATGTTATCACTAATTATTACCTTTGAAGAACCTAAGCGAGAAAGCATGTGTTCTTGCAAGAACTTGATCACCGCTTTGTTGTCATTTTTCCTTATAGCTATGGCCTCAACCCATTTCGACACATAGTCTACTGTGATAAGGATGTATAGTAACCCAAAGGAGGTGGGGTAAAGGGCCCATGAAGTTAATACCCCAACAATCAATTATCTTGATGACAAGTATAGGGGTTAATTGCATCATGTCTCATTGGGTAATAGCTCCCATTCTTTGACACCTATTATAAGATTTATAATAAGCATTCACATACCGAAAGATCATGGTCCAATAGATTGAAGAATCTTAGCAGTCGTCTTATTTGTGGAAAAGTGGCCTCCACACACTTCCGTATGACAAAAATGGATGACGCTATGAGTCTCGTCATCCGGTACACAACGTCGAATGATTTGGTCCTCACAATACTTAAAGAATAATGGATCGTCATAGAAAAACACGTGTGACCAAGTACTGAACTTTTATTCTCTTACAGTGTCCAATCGAGAGGGATAGCTCCCGTGACAAGGTAGTTAACTATATCCACAAACCAGGGGAGAGAAGAAGTGGCAAATAGTTGCTCATCCGAGAAGTATTCGTCAATGGGTATGGGATCACTAGGCACGTCGGATGAAAGCCGTGATAAATGATAGACAAAGAAGTTTTCTACTCCTTTCTTGTCTTTGATGGAGAGATTAAACTCTTGTAGGAGTAGGATCCACCTTATGAGGAGCGGTTTCGAATCTTTCTTAACAAGGAGATATTTCAGCATCGCGTGGTCGGTAAAGCATGTGATGGTTGAACCGATTAGGTAGGATCAAAATTTGTCTAGGGAAAAAACTACCGCTAGTAATTCTTTCTCCATGGTGGAGTGATTGGGTTATGGTCCAGTTAACATCTGACTAGCATAATAAAAGACATAATCTTTCTTATCCTTTCTTTATCCCAAAACACCCTCTATAGCGTAATCACTCGCATCATACGTAAGCTCGAATGGAAGGGACCAATTTGGAGCTTGCATGATGGGGACGGAAATAAGCATGCTTTTCAATTTGTCAAAATCAGTTTGGCATGCTTCGTTCCACTCAAAGGGGGCATCCTTCATAAGGAGGTTACTGAAGGCTCTAGTAATGGCACTAAAATCCTTGATAAACCTTCTATAAAACCCGCATGGCCCAAGAAGGAGCGCACATCCTTTAGTGATTTAGGTGGGGGAAGCTCGGCTATAACATCTATTTTTGCCCTATCGACTTGAATTCCTTTGGACGACACAATGTGGTCGAGAACTATTCCTTTGGTTGCCATGAAATGGCATTTTTCCCAATTTAAAACCAAGTTCTTTTCAACACAACGGGCAAGTACTTTTTCAATATTTGCAAGACAAAGGTAAAAAAAGGGGCCAAAAATGCTAAAATCATCCATAAATACCTCAAGGCCTCTTTCAACTATGTCGCTAAAGAGACTAAGCATGCACCTTTGAAAGTTTTTGGGTGCATTACACAATCCAAATGGCATACGTTTGTAGGCAAACGTGCCAAAGGGACATGTGAAAGTCTTCTTCTCTTGATCAAGAACATCTACCTCTATTTAATTATATCCGGAATAACCATCAAGGAAGCAATAATATGGGTGTCCCACTACTCTCTCTAGCATTTGGTCGAGAATGCTAGTCATTCCCGACTTCTTCAGGATGACTGGAATAGGACTCAACCATTTTCTATCCAAGATTGGGTAAATGATCCCAATGTCTAATAACTTAATGATTTTCGCTCGTACTACCTCTTTCATGGTGGGGTTCAATCGCCTTTGCATTTCCCTCGAGGGCTTCACGTTCTCCTCGAGGTGGATTTTATGGGTAAAATCAAGGGACTTATTGTCGCGCCCCGAATTAATTTTGTTAAACTCATCCTTTAATTTAGAGATAAATTGCCTTAAACAATGCTTTAATTTAAATCTCTGAGGAAAATAGCATAAGATTTTTTTTTCCAAAAGTATGTGTAGATGAAAACATAACTACCTTTACTTATAACTTATAAGTACTACATAACTTTACATAACCAAGATCCTTAGTTTAATAATTACACAAAATGAATCTTGATATTTAAACCATACTAAATATCCGTCACTCCCCCGTTTTAAGGTCCTAACTTGGCAGTGAGCTCCAATTTATAAGCATACCTGAAACAAAACATTACAGGAGTGTAAGCTATAAAGTCTTAGTGAATGACCACATACCACACATATAACCAATTTGAATAACCATTTTTATTTTGTTCTAATGCTATAACCCAACAGGAATAGTGAAACTCTCGCAAGCCTGGACCCGCCACAGTCCAATTAACCCACCACAGTAATTAGGGACCACCACATCCCTTTATTAGGCCCGAGTACACAAACCTTTAAGTTGGATTAACAGGACCACCACATCCCGTAGGACCCACCATAGTCCTTAACATTAGATAAAGGACTCACTAGTCCATATCATCATATAATATCGCTTAACATTTTTAATCATATGCATATGTTTCATAAATACAACATTACTCCCATAAACATTTTCACACATGTGTTTAACTACACATTTCCATATGAAATTATAAGCATTTATATTTCATAAGGAAGGTCACTCACCTTGGATTTAGTGCTAAGATTAATACCAACTACTTCCTTGGTATGGTAGTATTAGCTGCTTCCCCACCTGACAAGTCAATGTCGTTAGTATTTGAATACACCGATTAACATCAAACCCAGTAACACATCACATAATTTGGTCAATCAGAAATAACTAAGGAGGAATTACATATGACACTTCACATTTATATAACACCCAATTAATTAGGGTTCTAACACAATTTACAGAATTAAATTACGAATTTGCTAGACAAAGTTATGCCCATTTTATTACAGCCTTTTCCAAATCGTTTCTCAAGAAAAACAACAACACAACTTCAACTTCCTGGAATTCTCATAATTTTTGTACAACATAAATTTTCATGATATTCCACCCAATATCAGTAAACACATTGAATAATACAAATTTAATTTTTCATAATTTCTAGGGCTCATTTTCTATGTCGAGCAAAACGTCAAACACTTGGTATGCATTCTTGCTCCTTTAGGGCAGATTTTAAACCACGACTTCAAACTATCACCAAGGGTTCATTACTTGGTATTTTTATACAATTTTCGGATATGTTATACATGTATGAGTTTATTTTACTCTCAAACTTGAATCACTCAATTCCAATAAGTATTCCATGATTTATACCATTTTTAGCATAACTAGGTCAAAATACAACATTAAGGCATAACTTAACATTTTTAAGCATACATAACCTTGACCTTGAGTATAATTCATGGAAACATATAATAAACATGTTTTAGCATAAATATACATCATAATCATGGATTTTCTAAATCAAAATGCTTTACGAAAAGATGATGTAAATTTAGGATTTTAAAGTATGCATTTACGATCCTAGCTTTGGTTCTAACCTATGTTCTTAACCCATCCTTGTTCCAACACAATTCAGCAATATGGGTATCATTAAAATATATATCCAAATCAGAAATAAAAACATGCCAAGTATATAACTCATCCATGTGACAAACTTTAATAAAGATGTAATTACCTCACGAGAATTCCTCGATTTATGGTGAATTTTCAAAGAAATTCTTCCTTAACTTTGTTTTTCCCTCTCCATAAGCTTATTTTTCTCAAGCTTGTAATAGGAAATGAAAAGGATGATAAGTTCTGCCTTATAAGATTAAAAACGTGGCTATGTGACCACTTTAAGGTGGTATTACGCGATTCGTTGGGCAAGGGATCCAATAGGACAATTCCGTTAATGACAGATTTGTCCTGCCTCGTAAAATCACCATAACTCACTATTTCGGGCCCCGATTTACTCTCACTTTGTGTATATGAGTATATAACTTAAACATATAAAACTTTCATGTTTTGTTTTTTCCCAAAATCATAAAACTAGTACACCTAATTTGGTCTCGAACAGAAGAGTAATTATTTACTCAGAATTTCATAACTTTCACATTTGGCGACCAAACATCGCCACTTTCGCACCAACACTCTAGCTTACTTTTTATAACCGTAATGATGCATTTAGAAACATATTTTCATGATGCATTTAACCACATAACCAATTTATAACTTATAACTCATAACTTATACTTAATCGTATAATTAACCTTACTAATCGTGTTTTAGGGCCTTACAATTCTACCCCTCTTATAAAAATTTCGTCCTCGAAATTTAACGCATAAGAAACTTACCAAACAATTGAGGATATTGCTTCTTCATGTTATCCTCCCCTTCCCAGGTGGCATACTCCGCATTCTGACTTCTCCACATCACCTTAACTAGTGAAATGGTTTTACTACGTAACACTTGCTCCTTTCGATCTACAATAGCAATTGGTTCCTCCACGTAGGTTAGGTCCTCTTGAAGCTCTATCGGTTGTGAAGTAAATACATGTGAAGGATCAGACACATGCTTACGTAACATTGATATATGAAAAACATCGTGTATCCGGGAAAATTCTGGTGGTAACGCCAATTTATAAGCTACAGCTCCAACCCGTTTCATTATCTCATAAGGGCCAATGTACCTGGGACTTAACTTTCCCTTCTTCCCGAATCTCATAACCCCTATCCAAGGAGAAACACGTAGGAATACTCGATCACCTTCCTCAAATTTCAATTCTTTCCTTCGGTTGTCTGCATAACTTTTCAGTCTGCCTTGCGCCACCTTCAAGTGATTATGGATAAGATTTATCTTTTTAGTAGTCTGTTGTACGATTTCTGGCCCAAGTAGTTTTCGTTCTCCTACTTCAGTCCAACACACTGGAGTTCTGCATTTTCTCCCATACAAAGCTTCATAAGGAGCCATCTCAATACTCGAATGATAGCTATTATTATAAGCAAACTCTATTAGTGGCAAGTGTTCATCCCAACTCCCCTTGAACTCCAACACACAGATTCGTAACATGTCTTCAAGTGTTTGGATCGTTCTTTCTGACTGCCCATCAGTTTGAGGATGAAAAGCTGTACTAAATTTCAATTTAGTCCCCAAAGCTTCTTGTAAACTAGGCCAAAAGTGAGAAGTAACCTTAGGATATCGATCAGAAATAATAGAAACAGGTGCACCATGCAATCTGATAATCTCATCCACATATAATTTGGCATATCTATCCATGGAGTAAGTAGTTTTAACGGGAAGAAAATGTGTAGACTTAGTTAACCTATCAACGACAACCCAAATAGAATCAAACCCTCGTGATGATTTTGGTAAACCTATAACAAAATCTGTAGTAACATGCTCCCATTTCCACTCAGGAATAGGTAAGGGCTGTAGTAAACCACTTGGCTTCTGATGCTCCACCTTCACCTGTTGGCAAACTAGACATTTAGCAACAAAATCTGCAATGTCGTGTTTCATTCCCGGCCACCAATAACATTGTTTCAAATCTCTATACAGTTCCGTGCTCCTTGGATGCATAGCATAAAAAGAACAATGCGCTTCCTCTAAAATTGTTCTTCTTAAATCAGGCACATTAGGTACACACAAACGGTCTCCGTACATAACAATGTCATCATCCCGAATAGAAAATTCATTTGCTTTACCCTTTTTCATATTATCTCTAACTTTCTCCAATTCTGCATCTCCTGCCTGTGCTTGTTTTATCCAGTCTATCAACGTGGGTCTAACATTTAAATGTGCCACTATTCCATAAGACTCATTCAAAGTTAATTCCACCCCCATTAAAGCTAACTCTCTCAGCAGGTCAACTCAAATACAGTAATACAAGATACTATGCCTAGATATTTTCTACTCAAAGCATCAGCAACAACATTAGCTTTACCCGGATGGTGATGTATCGTGCAATCAAAATCTTTTATAAGTTCCATCCACCTTCTTCACCTCAAGTTCAAGTCTTTTTGTGTAAACAAGTATTTTAAGATTTGATGGTCAGTAAAAATTTCACAACTAACACCATATAAGTAGTGTTTCCAGATTTTTAATGCAAAAACTATTGCAGCCAACTCAAGATCGTGTGTAGGGTAGTTGCGTTCATGTATCTTTAACTGTCGAGAAGCAAAAGCAATTACCTTTCCATGCTGCATTAACACACAATCGAGTCCTTGATACGATGCATCACTATAAATAACTAAACCTTATGTACCCATTGGGATAGTCAATATTGGAGCTGATGTCAACTTACCCTTTAAACTTTCAAAGATTTTATCATAATCGCCACTCCACACAAACTTGTTCTCCTTTCTGGTAAGCTTAGTTAATGGCAATGCAATAGAAGAAAACCCCGGTATAAACCTCCTGTAATAGCCCGCCAATCCCAAAAAGCTACGCACCTCTGTCACACTACTTGGTCTTTCCCAATTCATTACTGCTTCAACCTTTTTGGGATCTACACAAATACCATCAGCAGAAATAACATGCCCCAAAAATACTACTTTGTCTAACCAAAATTCACATTTAGAAAATTTAGCATACAACTGCTTCTCTCGCAAGGTCTGTAAAATAATACACAGGTGGCATTCATGCTCATCCCTACTACGAGAATATATCAAAATATCATCGATGAAGACAATAACAAAAGAATCCACATATGGGTGAAATATACGGTTCATCAAATCCATGAATACGGCCGGTGCATTTGTTAACCCAAATGGCATGACAAGAAATTCATAATGTCCATACCTGGAACGAAAAGCAGTTTTAGAAATGTCACAAGCTCTTACTTTCAATTGATGATATCCGGATCTGAGATCAATCTTAGAAAACACTTTGGCTCCTTGCAACTGATCGAACAAGTCATCAATGCGGGGTAGTGGGTATTTGTTACGGATAGTCACCTTATTCAATTGATGATAATCGATGCACAGCCTCATGGTTCCATCTTTCTTTTTCACAAACAATACTGGGGCTCCCCACGGTGATACACTAGGCCTTATAAAACCACGATCTAACAAATCTTGCAACTGTATCTTTAGCTCTTTTAATTCTGCAGGGGCCATACGATATGGTGCAATAGATATTGGTGCAGTTCCTGGTACCAACTCAATCGAAAATTCCACCTCACGGTCTGGTGCTAACCCTGTGAGTTCTTCTGGGAAGACATCTGCAAACTCATTAACTACTGGTATATCTGATAATTTTCCAGCCTCTTGTCGTATGTCCACCACATGGGCAAGATAACCCTCACATCCTTTCCTTAGCAGTTCATAACATTTTGTAGCAGAAATCAAACAAGTTGGAGTGACATTTCGTTCCCCAATAAATTTAAATCCAGGTTCACCCGGTAACTGAAACACTACCTCCTTTTTAAAGCAATCCAAACATACATGATATGAGGCTAACCAATCCATACCCAGTATCACATCAAAGTCACGCATATCGAGAGGTAATAAGTCAACTAGTAATTCTTTTTTACCCACTCGTACCACACACCCCCTATATACCCTCTCAATAAAAACCAACCCCCCCACTGGAGTAACAATAGCTAAACCAGAATCTAATGATGATAATGGTTTATTAAGATGCAACAGATAAAGCAAAGACACAAAAGAATGTGTAGAACCAGGATCTATCAACACATAAGCATCTTTATCACCAATAGGAAGTGTACCTGTCACTACGTTAGGCATAGCTTGTGCATCTTGTTGCGTCAGTGCAAACACTCTGCCTTGGCCTTGGTTTTGAGACACACCTCCTCTACCTCCCCTGTGTACTTTCGGTGTAGAAATCCTATCTCCTACTGTCACACTCCCAACTGAAGTTGTAGCTCCCATCGCTGGACAATTCTTTCGTAAGTGCCCCGGTTGATGACAATGGAAACATAAAGGTGTCGTCTCAGCTATTGTACACTTCCGAGACATGTGCCCTTGACCAGCACATCTATAACAAAATATGGTCCTCGATCCCATCACAGATGCATTTTCTGACCGATTCATCCCAGTCCTTCCACCTCGAGCTTGAAATCTTCCACGTGCATTTCTATTATTTTTAAACTCTTGGCCCTTAGGCACTCCTCGTGCTACACTCTGAGTTGAGGTTCCCGCCTCCCATCCATATGATCTTATACTATCATGTCTAGCTTTCTTCGAGTGTTCAACTTGCATTTCTTTTATTGAATTTTCTGACACCATGGCCCTATCCACCAAGTCCACATAATCCGTTATCTTCATATTAGCAACCATGCTTTTTATATCTACACTCAGCCCGGTTTGAAACCGATCACATTTACTTTCTTCCGTCCTCACCAAGTCAGGTGCAAATCTAGATAAGGATATAAATAAAGCTTCATACTCTGCCACTGTTCGATTCCCCTATTTCAACGTGATAAATTCTTCCTCTTTATCCTTCCTATAAAGCCTTGGGAAATATTTTTCAAAGAACACTTTCACAAACCTCTCCCATGTAATTCGTGGAGGATTTATTGGCACCACTCCCCCCATTGTAGTAAGTAACATTTCTGTTGCATCCCACCATAACTTTGCATCAGCCTCTAACCTAAAGGTTGCTAATAAAACCTTTTGTTCATCTCTCACTTCCATCACCTTGAATATTGTTTCCATCTTTCTAACCCACCCCTCTGCCACTAACGGATCCGTGGTCCCAGTAAATGCAGGCGGACTTAACTTCATGAACCTCACATGTAATTTGTCCCTATCCCCACCATGTTCTCCACCTCTTGCTTGTTCCATAAGTTGTGCCACAGCACGTAATATTCTTCCCACATCATCAATAGGTTGTTGTTGCACCTCTGGTTCATCCACTTCAATAGGTCTATGTCCTTGCTGACTATTAGGTACATAGGATGCCTCACCCTCTGCTCTATCATGCGGCTCGTGTGGATCCATCACTCACTGCAATATAATTAACTTAAACAAAATATAATAGCAGCAGTTTAATATTAACATTGTTAGTCAAAATCCAGATGCATAAAAAACTCACTTTCTAGTGTCCACTGCCAATCTAGACCCTCACACCCTATCCAGAACCTAATGACCACGCTCTGATACCAAGTTGTCACGCCCCGAATTAATTTTGTTAAACTCATCCTTTAATTTAGGGATAAATTGCCTTAAACAATGCTTTAATTTAAATCTCTGAGGAAAATAGCATAAGAATTTTTTTTTTCCAAAAGTATGTGTAGATGAAAACATAACTGCCTTTACTTATAACTTATAAGTACTACATAACTTTACATAACCAATATCTTTAGTTTAATAATTACACAAAAGGAATCTTGATATTTAAACCATACTAAATATCCGTCACTCCCCCGTTTTAAGGTCCTAACTTGGCAGTGAACTCCAATTTATAAGCATACCTGAAACAAAACATTACAGGAGTGTAAGCTATAAAGGCTTAGTGAATGACCACATACCACACATATAACCAATTTGAATAACCATTTTTATTTTGTTTTAATGCTATAACCCAACAGGAATTGTGAAACTCTCGCAAGCCTGGACCCGCCACAGTCCAATTAACCCACCACAGTAATTAGGGACCACCACATTCCGTAGGACCCACCACAGTCCTTAACATTAGATAAAGGACTCACTAGTCCATATCATCATATAACATCGCTTAACATTTTTAATCATATGCATATTTTCATAAATACAACATTACTCCCATAAACATTTTCACACATGTGTTTAACTACACATTTCCATATGAAATTATAAGCATTTATATTTCATAAGGAAGGTCACGCACCTTGGATTTAGTGCTAAGATTAATACCAACTACTTCCTTGGTATGGTAGTATTAGCTGCTTCCCCACCTAACAAGTCAATGTCGTTAGTATTTGAATACACCGATTAACATCAAACCCAGCAACACATCACATAATTTGGTCAATCAGAAATAACTAAGGAGGAATTACATATGACACTTCACATTTATATAACACCCAATTAATTAGGTTTCTAACACAATTTACAGAATTAAATTACGAATTTGCTAGACAAAGTTATGCCCATTTTATTACAGCCTTTTCCAAATCGTTTCTCAAGAAAAACAACAACACAACTTCAACTTCCTGGAATTCTCATAATTTTTGTACAACATAACTTTTCATGATATTCCACCCAATATCAGTAAACACATTGAATAATACAAATTTAATGTTTCATAATTTCTAGGTCTCATTTTCTATGTCGAGCAAAACGTCAAACACTTGGTATGAATTCTTGCTCCTTTAGGGCAGATTTTAAACCACGACTTCAAACTGTCACCAAGGGTTCATTACTTGGTATTTTTACACAATTTTCGGATATGTTATACATGCATGAGTTTATTTTACTCTCCAACTTGAATCACTCAATTCCAATAAGTATTCCATAATTTATACCATTTTTAGCATAACTAGGTCAAAATACAACATTAAGGCATAACTTAACATTTTTAAGCATACATAACCTTGACCTTGAGTATAATTCATGGAAACATATAATAAACATGTTTTAGCAGAAATATACATCATAATCATGGATTTTCTAAATCAAAATGCTTTATGAAAAGATGATGTAAATTTAGGACTTTAAAGTATGCATTTACGATCATAGCTCTGGTTCTAACCTATGTTCTTAACCCATCCTTGTTCCAACACAATTAAGCAATATGGGTATCATTAAAATATATATCCAAATCAGAAATAAAAACATGCCAAGTATATAACTCATCCATGTGACAAACTTTAATAAAGATGTAATTACCTCACGAGAATTCCTCGATTTATGGTGAATTTTCAAAGAAATTCTTCCTTAACTTTGTTTTTCTCTCTCCATAAGCATATTTTTCCCAAGCTTGTAATAGGAAATTAAAAGGATGATAAGTTCTTCCTTATAAGCTTAAAAACGTGGCTATGTGACCACTTTAAGGTGGTATTACGCGATTCGTTGGGCAGGGGTCCAATAGGACAATTCCATTAATGACATATTTGTCCTGCCTCGTAAAATCACCATAACTCACTATTTCGAGCCCCGATTTACTCTCACTTTGTGTCTATGAGTATATAACTTAAACATATACAACTTTCATGTTTCGTGTTTTCCCAAAATCATAAAACTAGTACACCTAATTTGGTCTCGAACAGAAGAGTAATTATATACTCAAAATTTCATAACTTTCACATTTGGCGACCAAACATCGCCATTTTCGCACCAACACTCTAGCTTACTTTTTATAAACATAATGATGCATTTAGAAACATATTTTCATGATGCATTTTTGCACATAACCAATTTATAACTTATAACTCATAACTTATACTTAATCGTATAATTAACCTTACTAATCGTGTTTTAGGGCCTTACACTTATACCCTTTAAATCCTCTATGAACCAACCAAAATCACTTCGGTGCTTCCTGAATATCGCTTAAAGTTTACCCTCTTGCTCTTTATCTAGGTTAGAGGAGACAAAAATAGGAAATGTCTCATCCTCTCCCAAATAAGCATATTTAACGTTGGAGGGTAGTTTTTTTAGTTCAATGGTGGGAAATTTTTCATCGGAGGGAACCGTTCGCGACTCCCTCGGTGGTAATTCCTCTAATCTAAAAACCCAACTCACATCTCTCACATCCTTATCTGATGCTCCCTCATCTAATGTCGCTCTCCACTCTTCTACCTCTCCTTCAAAATCGATTTACGTCCCGTCACTCTCACTGCTCTAAATAAGGAATGCTTTTAAGGCATCCCCACTGAAATTTCCCTTTACGTGCTCCTCTACTATCTCCTCTCTAATATTCACTGAGTGAAAATCATCCTCATCACCCACTTAACTCGCGATATTGAAAATATTTATTTCTAAGGTCATGTTCCTGAAAGTGAGTTGCATTTGCCCATTTCGAGTGTTAATCAGGGCGTTAGCTGTATCTAAGAATGGGCGGCCAAGAATGACGAGAAAATGATTACTTGGAGTGATGGAGGGTTTCGTATCCCAAATGATAAAATCTACCGGGAAGTAGAAGGTGTCAACTTGGGTTATCACGTCTTCAATAATGCCTCGTGGTATCTTTACGGTATGATCCGCGACTTGGAGAGTGATTTTTGTGGGCTTGAGGTCCCCCAAATCGAATTGCCTATATATGGATTAGGTAAGAATGTTGAAACTCGCCCCTAAATCAAGTAAGGCCTTTTCTATTCGATTCTCCCCAATAATGCACGATATGGTAGGTGCACGATGATCTTTAAATTTTGGTGGGAGGTCATTAAGTAGAACGAAGCTCACATTTTGTGCTAAGAAGACGTTCTTTTTTACCTTTAGCCTTCTTTTCACCGTTAATAAGTCCTTAAGGACTTTAGCATAGGCGGGAATTTGTTGTATAGCATCGAGATAAGGTAAATTCAACTTGACTTGCTTAAAGACATCTAGCACTTCATTACGGAGGATTTCTTTTAGGGGAGGAACCAACCGTTAAGGGAATGGTGCGGTGGTGGATGGTTTCACTATGACTTTAGGCTCACTAGTGTCATCATTGTCACTTTCCTTCAAGGGGGCATCTACAGCCTTTTTTGTGCAGGACAAAACCTCCTTGTCTTTAAGTATATCATGTGGGGGAGGTGATAAATCCACAACTCGCCTACTACGTAGAGTGGTAATGGCTTGACATTTCTCTTGATGTTCATTGGAATTAGAGCTAACACTAGTTTTACCTTGGGCCGAAAACTTACCCTTATCTTGGATACTTAAAGATAAGTGCAACCTAGAGATATTCGCATTTATTTCAATAAAATGCGGTCATACTTACCTTTGGTTGCATTTTGGGATTAGATGAATTGATTTATAGTATCATCGAGATTTCTTCGTGGTGGGGTTATATATGGTGCGGGAGGTGGTGCTTCCATATGTGGAGCATGTTGGAAATGTGGAGGTGGAGGTGGAGGTGGGGCAACATATGAGTTAGGATTCAACGCAGCATGTTGTTGCTCGTAGCTAAAACAAGGATGGTCCTCCACGAAAGGTTGTAAGAATTCCCATGCGGGGAATTTAAATTACCCTTAAATCCTCCTATTGCATCCACTTGTTCATGTAGCATTACTTTTTAGGTGGGAATTGTCGAGCATTCCTTTGTTGAATGACCCGCCTCACAAATAGCACACACCTTCTCTTTCATTGGTTGGGTGGATTCTCTTAACTTTGATCCGACTACATCTCCCACATGATAAAGTCCTGGCGCAGAAGGAGCGGTGGGAGTTTATCGAACCCGATTTGGGGTATTAGGATCAGATGTTTCCCACGATTGAGTTGTCTCGGTGATAAACTTAAGGTGGGCTTCTGCATCGTGTTCATCTAATTCCCAAAATGGTCTCTCGCACACTGTCTCAGCGAGTTATTTAGACGTTATACTTAACCTGCGGTGAAAAAAGGATATGAGACGGTACTTCTCAAAACCATGATGAGGTCATGTACTAACTATCTCGTTGAAACGTTCATAACATCGATCACCTGACTCATTTTCTTGTTGACGAAAGGTTTGAATTTGAGTCTAGATGGAATTTATTCGATGTTGGGGAAATAACTTTAAGAGAAATTTTTAGGACATATCCCTCCATGATCCAATTGAGTTTGATAATAAAGACTAAAGCCAGGTCTTAGTTTTATCCTTTAAGGAAAAAGGGAAAAACTTTAGGCGAACGACATCTTTTGTTCAAGCTTGATCGCTAAATGTATCGCATGCCTCTTCGAACTCACAAATGTGGAGATAAGGCTTTGTCCAATCCAACCCGTGAAATGTGGGAAGAATTTGTATCATCCCATTACAAAAATGGAACTGTCCCGCATTGTACGGAAGTAGAGGGCATACTGGGGTGATAGTTCTCTCGGGATAGAGAAGTTCTCTCATGGGAAGATATGGCATCTCACCCTCACCCATACCAAAACTAGCATGATCAGACATGGATCTCTCTCTAATTGACTCAATATCCTCACTTGGTGTCCTAGAAGTATGATTTGTAATGGAATCTGGAGGTATAAGAGGTGGAACCCAGAACTAAAGTGCGTTAGGGGTGTGCGGGCTATCAGGATCGTACTCAACTTTTGGATTCTCGTGAATGTGTGTGGGAGTAGATTGAGGGGTTTGTTGCGGATTTTGCATGAAAGGGCTATGAGAGATGTCAAATTTTTTTGCTTGCCAATTTTCAGAATTGTTTTTGGATTTTTTATTTTATGAATTTTTTTGGGCTTTTTAAGATTTAGAGTCAAATTTTAGATTAAATTGACCTTACCTAAAAGTCTACCTAAATCCTCGGCAACGGCACCAAAAACTTGACACGACTGAAAATGTGTCTCTAGTGCGTGCTTATACCGGTTTAAGTGAAAACCGGTTGTGTGAGTAATAAAGCCGATAACATAGGGTCGAATCCTCACGAAAATAGGACGATCTTTCATGACGACGATAGGTAGGATGACTAGTCAAAAGCTGACTCAGAAAAAGAATGAAAAGATAATGGGATTTGAATTTGATCTATTAACTAAGTGCAATTTAAGTAAATGAATGAATTAAACTATGTGTGCAGAAGTGAAATAATGTGATTAACTAAATATGAATGAGAAAGATAGGTTGGAATACAATCCCCTGAATCCTAGTATGTTTATCGGATATAAAACTAGTCATGAATTATATAATTGATTAAATCCAGTCTTTATTAATCTCAATCATTACATATATTAGGGTACTAGCCCGCATCATACATAATCAAGAGTAAGAATAAAGTTGTGTCAAAATAGCTAACACGCACGTCGTATGGGTAAAACGACCTACGATGGTTGTGACTATTACACAACACAATTCAATCACTTATTTAATTCAGGGAACTAATTTTATAGTCATGCAAACCACCTCGGGTTGGCTTCATGCATCCCAACCCTTAAAAGTCTAGCCTAACATGGTGAAATTAATTAAACTTGTGTTTTGTACCGTGCATACATTCAAAACCATTATGAAATTATACCTAGATAAGAAAGATAGTCTGAGAACTTCTAGAAATAAACAAATCGTGCACGAATTATAAACTTCAAACAATAAAGGAGAAAAAGCAGGCTCTATTGCAGAAATATTGAATTGCAAACCATAAAATTGTAAACCTGAGTTCCTAGGGTTCTTGGCCTTTTCCTCTCTCTAAAACTATGCAAAAAGGAATTCTTTAATGTCTGGTAACAATTTGGAATAAAAAAATTATGTTTTTACAAGAGTGATTAGGCATAAATTCTTCATATTTATCCCTGTAATCTAGAGTCTTTTAACACTCTGTGCGATGTAATTCGAGTTGATTTATCTCATAACATTGTTAATAACATTTTTTAACAAGTATGCCGAGTTTCATATATTTCTCGTATATTTTGCAGATATTTAGTGCACGCAAAGAAAGAAAGAAATCGAAAGAAAGAAAGAAGAGAAAAGAAGAAAAGTCAAAGGGCAAAAACAGTAATTTTACATATAGAATTCGGACAAGAAGCCTAATAAAGGTTGAAGACCTCGAGTTTACAAGCACCTAGGAAGAAACGACATCCAAATCCTAGTCCCGAATCAAAAGTTATGAAGATTCAAAGTTAAGATAAAATCAAAAGAAAAAGAAAAAAAATGAAGGAAACGAACGATGGAGATATCACCAGACCGGTCCCCTGAACTAAATAAACCAAACCGAATCAATGAAGAGAAAAATGAATTGGTCCGGTGCTGGTAAATGTTCTGTATAAGGCACACCAAATCGATGAAGAGGAAAAATGAATCGGTCTGGTATTGCTTAGACTTCTGTATAAAGTGAACTGAACCGATACCCTTGACCAGATCGGTTCGGCTAAAGAATTTTTGAATTATCTTTCTTCTAAATTAGAGTTATTCATAGACCAAAATCTTGTAAAAACTTAGTGTTTTTATTCCAACTTGTTACCAGACATTAAAGAGTTCCTTTTTGTATAGTTTTAGAGAGAGAAAAAGGCCAAGAACCCTAGGAACTCAAGTTTACAATTTTATGGTTTGCAATTTAAGATTTTTGCAATAGAGTCTGTTTCTTATCCTTTACTATTTGAAGTTATAATTCGTGCATGATTTGTTTATTTCCAGATCTTCTTAGATTCTCTTGCTTACCTAGGTATAATTTCATAATGGTTTTGAATATATGCATAGTAGAAAGCATAACTTTAATTAATTGCACCATGTTAGGCTAGACTTTTAAGGGTTGGGATGCATGAACCCAACTCGATGTGGTTGCATGACTATAGAATTAGTTACCTGAATTAAATAAATTATTGAATCGTGTTGTGTAGTAGTCACAACTGTCGTAGGTCTTTTTACCTCATTTTCCCTAGGTAATCGGGGTGTTCAAGAGTGCGACGTGTGTGTTAGCTTCGATATTGCTTTATTATTACTCTTGATTAGGTATGATGTGGTCTAGTACTTTCATATATGTAATGCTTGAGATTAATAATGACTAGATTTAATCAATTATCTAATTCACGACTTATTTTATATCTAGTAAACATACTAGGGTTTGGGGGATTGTAGTCCAACCTATTTTTCTCATTCATATTTAGTTAATCACAGTTAGTTTACTTCTGCATGCGTAGTTTAATTTAGTAGTTTAACTTAAATTGCACTTAGTTAATAGATCAAATTCAAATAAATCATCTTTTCATTCTTTTTCTATATTCAACTTTAGGATTAGTTAGCTTACCTATCGTCGGCACGTTCCACGTCCAATTTCCCTGAGGATTCAATCCCGTCTTATCGATTTTATTACTTATATGACCATTTTTCACTTGAACTGTAATTAGCACGCACTACAGACACATTTTTAGTCTCGTCAAAGAGTTTGGCCCATGCACAACTCTAATTTAAGAAAAGATATTTCGAAAATTCTTTTGCTGAGTTGATCCGGTGTAGGGGTATCGGTTCGATTCGCTTTATATTGAAGTCTTAGCAACACCGGGCCAATTAATTTTTCCTCTTCATCGATTCGGTTTGGGGAGTCCAGTTCAGGGGACCAGTCCGGTGATATCTGTAAGACCCTGTATTTTTAATGACTTTTAAAATGAGATAAATTAAAAGTAAATGGGTTAAATCAATGGGGATTAATTGGAATTATTTATGTGAAAATAATAGGAATCCGGATTGAATATTACTAGAATAAAGTAACATGTGATTGATATTAAATATTACTTAATGATTAAAAGTAATACATGATTATCACTTTATAAAAATTATCGAGATTTATAAATATGACAATTAGAGTAATTAAGTCGGGACGCGCGTTTAAGTCGTGTCGGGACTATAATTGATTGAAATGAAAAGTAAATTAATTTTATGTCATCCGAGTGGTCATTTCAAGTGTGCCGAAGTGTTCGGAGAGGTTTAAATAGTCATAAAAGTCTACCCGGGGGTTTGATTTGGGTATCGGGTCAATTTGGAACCGAATAGACACCCCAAAGAGGTATTTTGGTTATTTTACTTAGGAGATGAGTAGTACTTAAGAAATTTGGGTATTTTTATATAAGTTAAGAGATATGTCAGCCAAAGGTATATTCACCAAAACTCTAAGAGACATCCATTGAAGAAAGGGAAAGATTTCTCTAGGAGAGGAAGGGTTGTTCTAGGAAAATCAAGGGACAAAGGCACCTTACACCACCACCGCCGCCACCGGGTAGTCACCGAAAAAGAGAGGAACACTATAAAATCATCTTCCCTAAAGGTTCAGACCTACGAAATCAAAGGAAAGTGTTTTAACTCTTGCAATCTATAGCATCTATGTTGTCCATGGTAGATAGAGAAAGATTTTTTTTAAGTTTTATAAATTAAAGATGAATTTTGATTTAATCCTTGAAATGGAAACCATGTAGGATTAATCCCTTATTTCTATTAGAATTAATATCATTGAACTTCGGTTTATTTGACGAAGATATTTGGGATTTATACGTGTTCTTGAGTATGAATGATAAAATGTAGATTTTCTAAATTAAAATGGGATTAGCATAATTACTCAAAATTCCATGATGATTTTGATATGATTTGATGTTATAAATCATGTACATACTTGGGTATATCATTTGGTATGAATTATAAGGAGTTTGGGACCATTTGGTAGAGGTTTTGAGGATGAATTATGTTACGACCCGTAAGTAGAAATATGTAGAAAAATGACGAACATTGTATGATAATTTTAGGACTGTTTTAAGTGAAAATTGGTGGTGTGCTCCAAAGTTCTTGAATAAAATCACGTTCTGCACAACTTTGTAGTTACAAGCTTTTCTCAAAATCGGAGCAGAAAAGCGTCAAATTGTAATTTTATATTTTTGGACAAAATGTAATTTTATCTAGAAAAAGGATTATTGGGAATTAAAATATAATCCAAGCATATTATAAAGAGTCTGGATTTTGGACCAATAAGTATGGTTGAAGGTAGCTACTGGAATAATTAATTAAATCCTTTCGGTTAACAAGAGATGTTAAGAGTAATGTGTAACACCCCGTAATTCTGCTTAATTCTAATTTACGTAAGTAGAGTAATTTAATGGGATTAAATACGCTTTAATTAAATTACGTGAGTCGAGTAATTTAATGTGATTAAATATGTTTGATTTAAATTACGTGAGTAGAGTAATTTAAATAGATATTATATTAATAAAGAAGAATATGTGTTATAGAAAATTTTCTAAGGTGAGTAGAAATTTTCAATGCTGATATGTACGGTCTAGTGACTATATGGACGTACCAGTTATAACTCGACAAAATTAAGAATGAGAGTAGAAAAATATTTACGAGACTCAAATGATAATTTAGAGTCTACGGTTGATTCCGAAAGGGTCGAATTAGTCAAAATAGTGTACCCGGGGGTACTAGTTGAGTGTCGGGTCATTTTCGGGCTAAACCGGGACCATTCGGGGGCATTTTGGTCTCTTTACAATTATGGGAAAGAAGACCTACGAATTTTTGTAACCCTAAATCTGATTATAAGAGAGGTGGCTAGGGTTAGGCAATTAGAGTTACACCATAGCCATTAGAGAAGAGAGAGAGAGGCAAAATTCCTTAGGCAAGAAGGAAGGAGGGATCATCTTAGGAGGATTTCACCACAAGGATTGTTGAGAAAGAGGATTGAAGTATCAATATCATCAATCATCATCAACAACCACGAATTCAGACCCTACAAGTCTTAAGGCAAGTGGTTATTTGCAAAATAATTGAGTTATAATACCCATGTTTAAGCTTGAGGAAGAACATGATTTTTATGATATTCTTGGGAATAAACAGTTGATAATAATCCATGATTGATTAGGATTTTCATGTAGGACGTTTTTGAATTTACCAAGTAGGTTTATATCATAGAAAATCTGGTATTTTGATGAAAAATATAAAGAATGCAGTTTTAGGGTTCTTGAATATTATGGATATTTTCAGTGAATTTAGCCAAGATTTATAATGATTTTGTTGTTTTAAATCGTTAGTAATCATCCCAGAACATGTAGGAATGATTAGAAATTGTTGGTTGTGAATTTGATGGCTTATCATGAAAGTTAGAGATGTAAAAATCGTGAAACCCGTAGGAAGAAGATGAACTGGGTCTGTCACTGCTTAATCGATCGATCGACCCTGGAGTATAGATCGATCGAAGTAGTCGATCGATCGACCATTTTCCTTCGATCGATCGACCCTGTCTGAACTATAGAAAGTTGTGTAGAAATTTCTTTAATTGCCGTTACTTAATGGGAACCTTAGAATTGATATTTTTCCTATGAGGGGACTTGGAAATTACCAGTAGGTGTACCATTAGGTTCCTCCACTAATGATTGGGTAGGAATGTTGGAGAAATGGAATGACGGTAGAACGATTGACTTAGCCGTAAGTTGAAATGGTTAATTTAATTACGGGAAGAGTGAGACTTAATTCCGGAAAGAAAATACCAGTAGGTTAAAGTTAAATTAACTACTGAATTAAGGGAGGGATAACTAGGACCCTTAGAGTTATGTGAATACTCGAATAAATACAATAGTGAGATATGTTGTAATTAATAAGTACGGAGAATATGAGAAAAATATATTACGTACGGGTATGATTTACTAGGTCGGGTGCGTACCTACTAAATTTATATAAATAGTTTGGGTTAAGAGAATATTACCTAAATTAATTATGTTAGGGTCGATGTGACATTCCGAACTAACATAAGACTATTATAAATTTGGGGTCGATGTCTAATGCCGAACCAAACTTTGAACTGGTACCGCGATGAAAGAGTCCCGAACCAGAATATGTGTCTATATTTATATTTATAGATAGTTGGGGTCGATGAACCATTCCGAACCAACTTTCACTTGGAGTCGATGAATTATTCCGAGCCAAGGGTCCTTTGTGTGTAATAAAAGGATATATTAGTGGTAACTAATCTTATATACATTGTTGTGGGATAAAATGTTTTATGTGCTAAATCTACAAATTGAGAATAGTAGACAATGAAATGATAAGTAAATGTCTTAGTAATAATTTATAGCACGATGTAATTATTACAAGAATGAGGTAACGAACAGTAAATGAGTTAACTACGGTTATGGGTAATATAACTAGGTAGACCAAGTTTCCTCGATAGTTATATACTATGTAAGAGAGGTGAGGAGGTTCAAGGGAGTGTGCGAAACCTTAATATGTGTAATCAATAACTTAATTGTGATAACCGCATGCAAAATATTTTCAAATGTTTTGAGTACTAACTCTTGCTATGTAAATTTTTAAAAAACCTTTTAGGTGCCCAGCCACAAGGACACCCAGCTTGATTTCATGTCAGAGATTTGGGAGCTGCAGCCAGTGTGGAGGTTGCAGGGATTGTTTAGACGCTTCCTCTTTTTCATTCCTAGTGCAGGATCTCAGTTTTATTATTTCTAGTTGGAACATGTCGTTCCACCATTACTATTACAGTTTATTCTAGTTATGGATTTGTAGTTGTCTTTGGGCCGTGTTTTACGGCAAGACTTTATTTGCTTTCAGATTTTTATGTACTGAGCATTCATATCTAGTTTTGGTTATGTGTGGTTTGGATTATTTATTGTTTTAAGAAAGATAAAATTTGGCACCCGTTTTAATTACATTTAGGTGGTTAGAAATTTTAAAAAGGTGTTCGACAGTGATGCTAAGAATGAACCATTTAAGAAACCTGTTTATATTAAAATAAGGCTTGATCACCCAAGGTTTAATTAAGCGGGGTGTCACATAATGAAAATGTGAATAAAATGTGAATTATTAGTTTATGGGATAAACTTGAAATATACTACGTGTGGGATTTGTATATGGGATGAGAGTATAACCATTTGTTCATATATATACATAGGTGGAGTGAATACCTATAATATAATTGAGGTTTAAAATACCATGATACGTAGGATATTCGAGATATAAGTATACTATGTATGAGACTTGTAATATGGGATGTGCTTATGCCCTATTGTTAATATATATATATATATATAGGTTGAGTGTATACCTATATGATGATTTGTGTGTATGACATACCAAGCATACTTGCTATTGACGGGAGGTTTGTGCATTGAGGGAAGTCATATCTTGATGAGCCTTAGGAGGGATTTTTGACTTGTGCCTCAGAACATAGAACTTAGGTTGGATAGACATTTGTGAAAACAATGGTATTGAACGGTCATTTGGGTGCATAGGTATGTGCGTAGCCCAAAAGCTTATAACTATGTTCGTCTCTAATATTTATATTTGTTATTTATGGTTCGAGGGATATACCAAACGAATAGTACTTTGTATAGTGACGAGATGTACTCGGACATGATAGCAGAGTATGCATGCACCGCAGCTGAGTATCAGGGTGCAGTGTTGTATATATATAATAGAGTGAATGTATATATATACTGTTGATATTATCTACCATGTGAATTAAATAGACATGATTGATAATGAAATATGAAATGAATTTAGTTGGTGAACACTTAATTATATTAAATTGAAAAAGTGCTTATCCATGTTGAGGAGAAATTGGATATATATGTATTACTTATATTGCGAGACAAATACGTGGGAACGATATTGTGCTATGTTTGGATGTTAGACAGGAAATAACTAGTTAGCATGGGAATAGTAACTAGTATGGTTTGAAGGTACGTTAGGCGTGCACATTAGATGAGAGGTGATAATCTCAAGAGAGAGTTCGAGAATCTAACATGTACATAATAATTGCTGAATTGCACTTGTTAATCACTTGCTGTTTTTAAAAATATTATACCATCGGGCTCTGTCCCATTTTTTGCATATTCTCACCTCCCTTGTATCTTCTATATTAGGTGTCCAATCACAGGAATGCCAGGCATACAGGATTGGATACTTGACGTACTATGGATGCTATGGAGTTGCAGACTTTGCTTAGATGCTTTCATTCTCTTAATTCATACACCCGTAGTAGTTAGTTCATGTAGGGCATGTCACCCAAGGATTCTAGTTATTTCGATTCTATTTCACATTGTGGTATTACTTATGTCAGTTTTGATACATTCAGTTTATTTGGATTGTTGTATTGAGAAATTTAAACTGGGGAGTTTTTTCCAATTACATTTAATTCAGTTGTGATGTTTCTTATCTATTATGCATTGCTGTGAAATGGATTACATGAAATTGTTTGTAATGGTAAAATGATATTGTATTAAATTAAAATTTGAAAGTTTTTAACACCAACTTAATTAAGTATTAGGTGATTAACAAAAATAAAAAAAATCGACAGTGATGCTAAAAATGAACCAACTGTATTAATTGGGTATAAGACTGATCACCCGGTATTTAATTGAGCAGGGTGTTACAGGTGGTATTAAGGCATCAGGTTCTAGGGTCCTTAGGATCTGTACTTCTTTTTACGTTTCAGCGTAGCGTCATTTGATGTAGATCCTTATGATTAGGATTATTGTATTCCTTCATGTATGAAGATTTACGTTCTCTTGCTATTAAACATAAGTGGTGAAATTCGTATACAAGTTAGGTCGTCGGGCTTTATACGCTGAACAAAATAGGACGACCAGCGAAGGCCATTGGATAAAATGCAGGAGGAAATGCTCAATGAGAGACTTATTGGAAATGTTGATCGAGGTAAAATTCATCGTAATTATTATTCAAGTTGATGATAATAAATAAATTGCTTGGGAATTGTGGTTTCCTTAAGCATCGTCATTGGTTATGATGGTGCCATTCCAGACTCACCCAGCATTTATTGGTGAAGGGTGGCGGAGTTGAAAGGATTTTATAAAAAAAAAGAACATTTATAAAATGTGTGAAGCAAGAAGATTGAGGGGACAATGGAAGTAGAAATCCAAAGTCAATTGTATAGGGTGAAGTGAAGCAACACCCACGATTTAAGAATTTTCTACAATATTTCGCTCATAAGAGCAATCTTAAGTGATGGAAATTAGACTTCGTATATAAAGAAGTTGTTATTGAGCTAAATGTGAAATTTGGGTTACGGTTTGACCGTGAAATTATCCATCAGTTGTTGTAACAGAGATGCGAATGAAATTGTGAAATTTTGGACCTTATCATAAATGGGATGTACCTGACAAAAATGAGTTACTTTTTGTTAAAGAGTTCGTGATTTATATACGCATGTGTAAATGGAAAAATCATATTTAGATGAGTAGTAACGATGTTGTCAAGGGTGTACGTTTATGAATCAATATCAATCCTTCCGTGAGAAGGGAGCCAAGGGTGTTGGAGAATTTAGTCGAAAAGTGAGACTAGGGTGAAGGAGGATAGTAGAACACCGCTTAGGGGCATACCCAGAAAGGGGGTACATATATATATGGTTTCATTGAATATCTACTAAGTGGATACGGATTCAGTCAAGACTAGTATAGTCGATAAGGAGTTCCATAGGAAAAGTGAAACCAAAGAAATGAGTAGAGCAACAATTGTTGTTAGTATTATTATGTTCAAAATGGTATGTAGGACCAGGGACTAGGGAAATGACATGAAAAGTTGTTCCAGCTGTAGGAAAAAAATTGGGACTATTAATGTTGAATGAGTCCATAGAAAGTAAGTGGGACCCATGAGACTGGGAACAGTAGATGTGAATCCTAGGTATAGATATCATCATATATGTTTATTGGGTAGCGAAACCCGTTATTGACACCCGTACGGAGAAATGGGTAGGGTCATTAAGAATTATGTTATTATATACTACATTTGTGAGTGAGGAATGTAGGATTTATTACGGTTATGTGTAGTGACTGAATTTTGAGTCTTGAAACAAGGGTAAATTGTGTAATAATACTATCGTATTTCTTATTTCAGAGTGAAATGTATTAGTTCTGTTAGGCACCACCTGAAATAAGGTTGGGCCTAAGTGTATAAATTTATAGATGGCATTCTATACTTGGCATCTGTGAGTATGCCTGTGTGTAGGTACTTGCTGCTGACGTGATTCAAGATATATTGTGTTCTTACTTTTTATAGAGAGAGATATTTATCGTTATTTTTATAGCACCAAGAACTTGTGTTAGTGAATGCGCCATGTTTAATATTATCTTTGAGGGACATGAGAGTGGATGAGTAGACTTTTATATAAACAGACAAAACCTGTTGGGAAGGTACATACTGTGGATTAAGGACCTGAAGGGTTTCGACGACCGACTAGGTTAGGTAGTAGTGTATCGAGGGGGTTCCTTGTTTGGATTTCGCACTACGAGACACCCCACACATGAAACTAGCAAACTTTGGGAGTCGAAGTAAGTTGGGTCTTTCGGATATGGGTTTAGAACCTTTGTTATAATATGTATCTGTGAAAACTAGGAGTTATGGGTTATAGTATGATTTGAGGCCAGTGGAGTCGCCAAATGTGAATATGAAATCCAGTGGGATACAGATTATATTATAAGTAGTATGTTGGTAAAATGTAACCTTACGGAGTAATCACGTCTAGTGTAGGATATCACATCCATTTAGATCATATGTTGAAATGTACACAACATAGGGTGTATGGGCGCCCTAGATAGTTGGATTGTAGTATTTTCCATAATTGAGAATTGTGGCACAATACGTATTTTATAGGTAAATAAATGTAGAAGTTATGACTTCAGGACTTAGCTGTTTGATGGTTTAGGTCGGTTAGGACCGCTACTCACCAAATTTGCCACGAGGATGGTATAGGAAGAATTCAATAAAGTTTAACTCGAGAAAGTTGAAACTTACATGGTAAGGTATGTGGAGGCCTACTTTTCATGAGAATCTAAAATTTGAAGAAAGGGGGAGAACTTGCGACACGCGGTGATGGGATCGTCGCACGATTCATGGTTGTGGATGCATTTATGAGAAAGATAAAATGCATCATGATATAAAACTGTAGTAGTGATGGCATAAAACTAAGCAAGACATTGTTGAGTTCTAATTAAAAATGGACCACTACACCAAAATGGTAAAATTGTCACCTTTTTAGCGGCCAAGCTTGTCACGGTCAATGACCGTGACAAAAAAAAATACGCATTTTTTATCACGGTCATTGACCGTGACAAGGCCCGTGGAAAAGACTTGTCACGATCATTGATCGTGACATGTCCGTGACAAGTCTGTCAGAACCTTCCCCCTTCTTTTTTCCCACCGAATTCATTCCCTCCATTTCTCTCTTTCTCTCTCTCTCTCTCTCTCTCTCTCTCTCTACAAATTTGGTATTCTTTCTCCATATTTCTCCCCCATTTATGTATATGTGTATGTGTATGTATATGTGCATGTGTGTATATATATGTGTAAATGTGCGTGTGTGTGTGTGTGTGATGTATGTGTGGGGGGGGGGGAGGTAGCAGGGCTGGGGGGAGAGGAGGGGGGTATGTGTGTGTGTTTGTGTGTGTATATATGCGCGTGTGTGTATATGTGCGTGTGTGCATGTGTACGTATATGTGCGTGTGTATATATGTGTGTGTGAGCGTGGGGTGGGCAGGGGTAGGGGGTAGGGCAGGGGGTGTATATGTGCGTGTGTGTATTTTTTTAATTAAATTTTTATTGGTTTATTCGATATTGCCCCTCATATTGTAGTGCCCCTTGTAAAAGAATTGATTGATTTAATATTGATTGGTTGTTAATTTTTTCTGTAAATTAATAATTAGTGCCCCTTTCATATGCAAGTACGATTTCCCCTCATTTTAAATTAGTAAATTAATAATTTTATACTTTAATTGTTAGTTTAATTGATGAAAAGAATTGATTGAATAGATGAATTAGAAGGAGTACGGGATACACATTTGCTGTTGCCATTGCGGTTGGATTATAGTGGATCGATATTGGGTTGTTTAATTTTAAAAGTGGCATGACCACTAGATTATTGTCCATATGGGGGTGGGATTTTTCAAATTTTTTTGAAAATTACTTTGTATAACGAACAATAGATATATAGTATGATAATTAAATTAAACATACTTGAAACTACATATAGTGCGCATAGATACTACCCTTCTAGTTCTCATGTGTATGCATTCAATAGCCCTTAGACCTGTTCGAGAGTCATTACCCATGTAATGAGATCTCTCAAATTGTCCAGTTTGGACAGTTTGGGACTGCATAATTTTTGTATAATAATATTCTTAGTGGCTTAAAGTTGTTATTTTTGGAGGAAGTTCTGCAGTCGTATCCTAATGTTCTCTGGGTACATATTAGATTGACAAGTGTGACTATTATTTCAATTGATCAATTGAAATAATACTCACACTTGCCAATTTACGTCGTGTACTTGGAGAACTACGGGGATATGCTGTCGAATTTTTCTCAAATCGTAACAATGTGCATGAGCTGTTAAGTATATTATAGAAATATGCGGTCTTGAATGGGATAGGACCACTCACCCTTTAGAGGAGATGGAGAAAATAGAAATTAAATGAAATTAAATGAAACATACTATAAATCTAAGTTTGAATTTGAATTTGAAATTTAAAAATCGAATATAAATAAGACATAATTAAATGAAACATACAATAAATCTAAGTTTTATTTATACTAATCCATGAATATACACTTCTTACCTTTAATAGGTGATTAGTTGTGGTAGCTGTGCTGGGATATCTGAAATACAAAGAGTGGATGGGTGAGACAAATAGAATGGGAGATGTGTTTCGCAGAGGTTCTAATGAATTTGTGAAATACGCAAAGAGATGTCATAATGATGAAAAGTTTTCGTGTCCGTGTGCTAGATGTAAGAATGGTAAGGTGTTTGAGTGGAAAACAGTTGAACTACATTTGTTAAGATCGGGTATGCAAGATAATTATCAATTTTGGAGTTTTCATGGTGAATTAAAAGTTCCTTTTATCCCCGAACAACCTTCACAATAACCTTCAACAAGTAGGATAGATGTACAAGGGGACAACGTAGATCATAACATGTTAGAGGATTTAGTTGATGATGCGTACGGAGTTTATGAAGCAGAGGAGAATGAGGTTACTGATGATGTACAAGGTTCAAGTGCTCGTGAAGATATCATGATAAACCTTGATGATGACTATCAAAGTTTAAAATTTAAGGCGACCCAACCGTTATACTCTGGTTGTGAGAAAGATCAAACAACTTTACATGTCATGGTTGATTTGCACAGTTTGAAGACGCAGTACAGTTTATCTGGCAATAGCGTGACAGGAATTCTGAAATGGGTGAAGGGGTTACTACCCAAGGAGAATACGCTTCCCAATAGTTATCCTGTTATGAAGAATAGTTTGAAAGGTTTGGGAATGAAGTATAAATCGATTCATGCTTATATGTATGACTGCATGCTATACCGAAAGGAGTGTGAAAATCTCGATCGTTGTTCGGTTTGCGATGAACCTAGATATGTCCAATCTACTAGTAAAGAAGGCACAAGCTCAAAAGTGCCTCAAAAAGTGTTAAAATATTTTCCCGTTGGGCCTAGATTAAAGCGAGTTTTCATAATACCATGGATAGTGGAGGCAATGACTTGGTATGCTAGGTCAGAAGTAGGGGTAATCTCATGCATCATCCTATTAATTCTACAGCTCGGAGGAGGATGAATTATGAGTATCCCAATTTTGCTCGAGAACAGTGCAATATTCGTTTGGCTGTATCAACAGATGGTTTCAATCCATTTGGAAATCTAAGCACCAATCAGAGTGTATGGCCAGTGATCCTAGCCCCACTCAACCTCCCTCCTTCACAGTGTATGAGACCTGAATTTTCGATGATGTTTTTGTTGATACCTGGGCCAAAGGCACAAACTGATGACATCGATGTCTACCTGGATCCTTTGGTAGAAGAATTAAATGAGTTGTGGGAAGATGGTGTGCAATCATTTGACTCTTTAAGAAAAGAGGAGTTTACGCTGAAAGCTATGTTGATGTGGGAAATTCATGATTTTCCATCTTATGCGACATTATTCGGTTGTGTAGTACATGGTTATTTGGGGGGTCCTATTTATGGAGAGGAGACTGAATCCCTTCATCTATCCTCTAGCTAAAAAAATGTATACCACTGCCATAGGTGGTTTTTACCCCCGGCTCATAGTTTCAGATTTGAGAAAGGTTCCAATTTTTTATTAGGTGGGGTTGAACATAGGCTACCGCCGAGAAAACTTTCAGGTTCAGAAATTAAAAGTAAATCTTCTGAATGTGGCCCTAATATACCAGGTAAGAATCTCAAATTTAAGAATGTCAAGCATCAGAAATCCCCAACTGGGAATAAAACTGGAACAAGAAAGGCATGGTCTAGGAGGTCAATTTTATTTGACTTGTCTTATTGGAAGAATAACCCGACACGCCATGTATTGGATGTGATGCATGTAGAGAAGAACTTCGTTGAACATATTGTGTGCACTTGCCTTGGGGGAGTCATTTGAAGGATGGAGAAAATGCATGAAAAGACCTTAAATCATTAAAACTTAAGTCACAACTATGGTTGAAAGAAGATATTAGGGGAAGGATAATAATTCCCCCTGGTGCATTTACTTTGACAAGCGGGGAAAGGAAGGTGCTTTTAGACACATTATATAATTTGAAAGGCCCATCTAATTTTTTGTCCAACTTGCAAAGGATTGTGAATTATGCTACTCATGATTTACATAAGTGTAAGTCCCACGATTGGCATGTGATCATGAAATTGGTTCCTCTATTGTTTAAGCATTGTTTCCTCAAGCACAAGGATTTACGGAGGGCAATTATACAAATTAGTATTACCTTCTCACTCTTATGTGAGAAGGTAGTCAATCGAGAACACATAGTGGCCGCAAAATTGGCGGTGACAGAAGCGATTTGTGTGTTGGAAAAGTACTTTCTCCCAGCATTCTTTGACATAAGTGTTCACTTGTTGGTACACTTATGAGACAAGGCACTTCTTTGTGGTCCAGTTAGATATCGGTGGATCTATCCGTTTGAAAGATTGATGAAAGTTTTTAAAGATTACGTCAATAATACGCGATACATTACAGGATAAATTGTAGAGTAATACATCACCATGGAGTCATCAATATATACTCGGGAATATATGCCTGACTCGACCATCGTTGATGGCACTAATGAGTTTGTCGATGATGGTGGTCATGTGATGGGAAAACGAGTGAAATTAACGAGTTTGCAACATGAAAAAGTAGCTCGTTATCTATTTGACACACATGAAGATATCGAAGAATGGAAAAAGTAAGTTTAAATTATTTTAATGTTTAATATTATTTTAGCATATTTTAGACTATTTTAATGTTTAACATTATTTTAGAATATTTTAGTAAGTTTAATTTTTTAATATGCGGAAAATATGAAGCCTGTGAGAACAATAAAAGATGAAAAATAATGGTACAATCAGACAGCGAATTTAGGCTATGGTTGTCACAAGAGGTAATTATAATGAAAATGGTTGTTGTATAACGTTACATTACACTCAAACTTTACAACTAATCTAATTAATTTATCTATATTCTCAGCTCTTAAAGACGGGTGATGCGACATCAAGGCTTGCTCGTCTAGACACTGGACCCTTTTTCATGGCACAAGAGTATAAAAAGTATCAATTGAACGGTTACGTATTCGGCGCAAAAGTGTACGAGGAAAGTACAAATGTACAGAACTCGGGCATTTCATACAAGGCTCTTACTTCTTTCGAGCGAGCGCAAAAGATAAAAACCTCATTGAAGCTTGAATGACTTACTATTGTGTAATTCGATATATATTTGAATTGGATTATATAAACTTCAAAGAGGTTGTATTTTACTGTGATTGGGTAAGAGTTGAGGATAAAAATGCTTGTAAAGTTGATCATGTCACCAATTTGATCATGGTTGACTTGTCCAAGTTGAAGAGCAATGACCACATGAGCGATGAGCCATTTGTTTATGCATTTCAAAAGGTTAACCAAGTGTTTTACTCAGAGTATATTAACAACGAGTCGTGGTCAATTGGCATCCATGCGCCAAAGCGTCTAAATAGTAGTGTGGATGACTTGGCTGCTCCTACCGAATATCAATCCATTTTTTATAGTAACTCGAATTTGAAATAATTTTTCAATTTGTAATAAATATTCCAATTTGTACTTTATCAATCCATTTTTAATGCTTTTAATTGATTTGAACTTTATCATTTTCACTCTTGTGTAGTGTGCGTGTGTGTGGGAAGTAGGGGTGGGGTGGGGATATTTCGAATTTTTAGTAATTGTACATATTATGAGCTAGATGCTGTTGTTTTGGAATTCAGAATTGAGGTGTTAAACAGTAACAATTCATTTGGATTTCTAGTAACCGTACATATTTTCATGTCTTCTTCTAATTCATTTTGATTTGTACTAATAACAACATTTTTTTACACCAAATGTTTCTTTCAGGTATTAAGGCGAGGATAATGATGTTGATTGTGATGATGTCGTTTGGGCTCGGTGGTAGCGGAGGCGAGAAGGGATCATCGGCCCCTAGGCTCCCCAAATATGGCAAATTGGGGGTGGCCATCGAGAACAAGATGGGCCTATTAGCGAGATCCCTCGAGCTGGTAAAGACGATCATTGGCCCGGGGTACACTAGTTGGAGGGAGGTGCCAATTGAGATCAAGTTAGTTATTTGGGTGGCACTACAGGTAATGAATTTATATTTATATTTATAGGAATATTTCAATTTCGATTTCATTTTATATTTATATTTATATTTATATTTATTCGCAACTAACATTGTATTTGTTGGACAGGAACAATTCAGCCTGGATCCAAAATTATGCGATTCCGTCTTAGAGCAGTTGAGGGAGCAACACAAGATGTGGAAGAAAAATATGTGGACTCGGTACTTTGGAAAGACCCGAGAGTTCGTTATCCGAATACATGAATCCGTCCCGTCGAAGGAGACGATCTCATTGGCACAATGTTAAAAATTCATTGACAATGAGATCGGGGAACGACAATTGGCATCTCGCCAATCGGGGAGGGAAAATTGGGCAAAAAAGACGGACGTGCACTACTCCAGCCGGACGTATTTCGTCGAGGTGGAGCATAGGATGATGGTAAGATTTAATTTTTCTATAACTATAGAAATATATTATTCTACATTATTTTACTTTGCGGGGCCGATACTAATTTTACTTTATTTTATTTCAGGGGACAAGGAGTGGCCCTGGGGGTAAGCCACATAGGCTCGATACTTATGTGGCTATTCGGACAAAGAAGGGGAAGGATAAGGAGGTATCCCCGAGCATCGCGACCACGATTGTAAGTAATCCGATACTTTACTTTTTGTTAATTACGTTATAATTTTTGTATTTACTTATTTGACTAATCATATGCTTTTTGTCATTTCAGGCAAAGCTTAAAGAAGTGAACGAGTCACAGTCTGATGTCGACAAGGCATCTTTGTCCACAAACGCACTCATCCAAGTGCTTAGCACATCGGATTGGAGACGAGCAACATCGAGTTGGCTCGAACGGTGGACTCGCATGATGCAAAGTTGTCCTGTTTGGAGGCGATGGTACAAGATATGTTCTCATTCATGAAGCGTTCGTTGGGCAAAAACCGTAAGGGGAAAGGGAAGGAGAAGGTGCAGGATGATGAGGATGTGGACCTCGCTACTTCATCATCGATACGTGCGGACTTTGATGGTCCACTCCCCTATTTGGCTCCCTTCAACCAATCGATGTCGACACTTGGTTGTCGAGCGTGTTTATACTGGACATATTTGATGGCCAGCGGATAGGGCAGGGGTTAAGGGACCCGAATACCATCTAGGGTATGCCAGTTCATGGGCGTTTGCTTCAAGACATCGAGTCCAAGGTGCTCGTCACGCATGTGATACCTGGGAAGGAGAACTCCCCCTTGTGGTTGCGCGAACAATGCAGCACGATGTATATTGGTGGGTGGTTCAATTCGTATATCGTGTGGCCTACTCACCTCCTCCGAGCTAACCTTACCACAGACATAGAGTGACATTATTTGAATTGAATTATTTTTAAGTTGTTACATTTGAATTATATTTGGATTATATCATTATGTATATTATTTTGAATGTATATTTGCATTATCTCTATTTTATTTGGATATATGATGTTTGAACAGGTATAGTGTTGCTATAACAGGTACAAATATACTGCTGGGCAGTGGAAGTGGCAATACTGCCCAACAATTTTTTTTTTAATTATGCCCAGAATTGTCACGGTCATTGACCGTGACAAGTTTTTAAATATTGTCACGGGTTTGTCACGGTCATAAACTGTGACAAAACTTGTCACGGTCATAGACCATGACACGTCCGTGACAATATTTAAAAACTTATCACGGTCAATAACCGTGACACATCCGTGACAATTTTCTTTGTCACCCCCAGAATTGTCAAGGTCAATGATCGTGATAATTCGGCAGATTTGGTGTAATGGACCATCAGAAATTAATAGGGTTCCTTCATCCATGGGGACTTCCTTGGTAGAAATGGGAGAGCGTATCCCTAAATTATCATAGAGTTAATTACTTCGCAAAGGGATCATGACCCTATATGGGTGATAGTGGGTCGGGTAATCGAAGTAGCTCACGTTATGCCAGTTAGGACTAATCATAACAAGTGACAGTATACCGCAATAATTATTCCTGAGATATTAAGGTTATATGCGGTATATTTTGACATTATGTCTAATAGAGACAAGAGAGTTATGTCTAGATTATTGGGAAGAGTTTTCGGAAGGCCATGAGTATTGAGATGCGAATGTATACGGCCTAACACACCCATAGATGGATGGGCAGACTGAGAATTCTAGTTACATATTGAGGGATATGTTGTATTTCTGATTATGGGAAGATTTAGTGTCATATTTGGAGTTCGTGTAGAATAACTCCTCTCAGCTCATTTACGGTATGACTCTATTTGAGGCATTATATAGAAGACTTTATTTTCCTTCTGCTTATTGGCTAGCGGTGGAGGATAATGATCTACTCGGGCCAGAGGGATTCAGGGCCCGTAAGCCAGAATTGATATGATTTGGTGTTACGTTATTGCATGTTGGAAAAAGGGAAATTGGAGTCGAGATACGTAGGACCCTTTCCTATTTTTGTAAAGATTGGATTGATAGCTTACAGGCTTGGGTTCCATGGTCCTTTGCTAAGGCAGTATTGCGAAAATGTGTTGGCATTTATAGTATATATTGTATGTAAAATATATACCAGTCAAATAAGAATAAACTATTGATGTGACATAGTAGTAACACGAGTTTGTATATATCTAAAGACTGATTAATCTACTATAGTGCGAATAGTAGGAGGATAGATAGTGATTATCTAAAATTAAAATTTAAGTAGTGAAACTTAAATGGTAAGGCTTGGAGTATAACATCAGTGAGGTGTTCATTATTAGGGGTATTCGGTAATGTACTGTATGGGCGATATGACGGAGGTTACATGAGATGTGAGATTAATACCCGGAGTTGTCCTAACTAGATATGCCTTAATTTTTTAATTTTCAGACAAAATTTCGTTATAGGGGGGGGAGTATGTAATACCAAGTATTTTTAATGACTTTTAAAATGAGATAAATTAAAAGTAAATGGGTAAAATCACTAGGGATTAATTGGAATTATTTATGTGAAAATAATTGGAATTAATTCGGATTGAATATTACTAGAATAAAGTAATATGTGATTGATATTAAATATTACTTAGTGATTAAAAGTAGTATATGAGTATGACTTTATAAAAATTATCGAGATTTATAAATACGACAACTACGGTAATTAAGTTGGGACGCGCGTGTGAGTCACGTCAGGACTATAATTGAATGAAATGAAAAGTAAATTATTTTTATATCATTCGAATGGTCATTTCGAGTGTTCCAAAGTGTCCGGAGGGGTTTAAATAGTCATAAAAGTCTACTCGGGGGTTTAATTTGGGTCTCGGGTCAATTTGGAACCGAATAGACACCCCAAAGAGGTATTTTCGTCATTTTACTTGGGAGATGAATAGTACTTATGAAATTTGGGTATTTTTATATAAGTTACGAGATATGTTAGACAAAGGTTTATTTACCAAAACTCTAAGAGACATTTATTGAGGAAAGGGAAAGCTTTCTCTAGGAGAGGAAGGGTTGTTCTAGGAAAACCAAGGGACAAAGGCACCTTGCACCACCACCGCCGCCACCTGACAGTGACCGAAAAAAAGAGGAACACCATAGAATCATCTTCCCCAAAGTTTCAGACCTACGAAATCAAAAGAAAGTGTTTTAACTCTTGCAATCTATAGCATGTATGTTGTCCATGGTAGATAGAAAAATATTTTTTTTAAGTTTTATAAATCAAAGATGAATTTTGATTTAATCCTTGAAATGGAAACAATGTAGGATTAATCCCTTGTTGATATCAGAATTAACATCACAAAACTTGGGTTTATTTGATGAAGAAATTTGGGGTTATACGTGTTCTTGAGTAAGAATGATAAAATGCATATAATTAAAATGGGATTAGCATGATTACTCGAAATTCCATGATGATTTTGATATGATTTGATGTTATAAATCATGTATATACTTGGGTATATCATTTGTGATGAATTATAAGGATTTTGGGATCATTTGGTAGAGGTTTTGAGGATGAATTATATTACAACCCGTAGGTAGAAATATGTAGAAAAAGGACGAACATTGTATGTTAATTTTAGGACTATTTTAAGTGGAAATTGATAGTGTGCGCGCAGGTTCTTGAATAAAATCATGTTCTGCACGAATTTGTAGTTTTAAGTTTTTTCAAAATCGGAGCAGAAAAGCCTCAAATTGTAATTTTATATTTCTGGACAGAATGTAACTTTATCGAAAAAAAAGAATTATTGGGAATTAAAATATAATCCGAGCTTGTTATAATGAGACTGGGTTTTGGACCAATAAGTATGGGTTGAAGGTAGCTACTGGAATAATTAAGTAAATTCTTTCGGTTAATAAAAGACGTTAGGAGTAATGAAAAATGTGAATAAAATGTGAATTATTAGTTTGTGGGATAAACTTGAAATATACTACGTGTGGGATTTGTATATGGGATAAGAGTATACCCATTTGTTGATATATATACATAGGTGGAGCGAATACCTATAGTATAATTGAGATTTAAAATACCATGATACGTAGGATATTCGAGTTATAAGTATACTACGTATGAGACTTGTAATATGGGATGTGCTTATGATGATTTGTGTGTATGACATACCTAGCCTACTTGCACACACACATGCACATACACACACACACACACACACATATATATATATATATATATATATATATATATATATATGTGTGTGTGTGTGTGTGTGTGTGTGTGTGCATGTGTGTGTTTAGTGTATACCTATATGATGATTTGTGTGTATGACATACCTAGCTTACTTGCTATCGACGGGAGGTTTACGCGTTGAGGGTAGTCATATCCTGATGAGCCTTAGGAGGGATTTTTTACTTGTGCCTCAGAACATAGGAGTTCGATTGGATTGTCCTGTGTGACAACAATGGTATTGAACGGTCATTTGGGTGCGTAGGTATGTGCGTAGCCCAAAGGATTAGGACTATGTTCACCTTCAATATTTATGTTTATTATTTATGGTTCGAGGGATATACCGAACCGACAGTTCATTGTAGAGTGACGAGATGTACCCGGACATGATAGCAGAGTATGCATGCACCACAACTGAGTCTCAGGGTGCAGTGTTGTATATATATAATAGAGTGAATGTATATATATACTTGTGATATTATCTACTGTGTGAATTAAGTAGACATGATTGATAATGAAATCTTAAATGAATTAAGTTGGTGAATAATTAATTATATTAAATTAAAAAAGTGTTTATCCATGTTAAAGAGCAATTGGATATGTATGTATTACTTATATTGCGAGACAAATACGTGAAAAAGATATTGGGATATGTTTAGATGTTAGATTGGAAATAACTAGTTAGCATGGGAATAGTAACTAGTATGGTCTGAAGGTACGTTAGGTATGCACATTAGATGAGAGGTGAGAATCTCAAGAGAGAGGTCGAGAAGCTAACATGTACGTAATAATTGCTTAATTACACTTGTTATTCACTTGATATTTTTAAAAATATTTTACCATCAGGCTCTTCCCCGTTTTCTTGCATATTCTCGCCTCCCTTGTATCTTCTATATTAGGTGTCCAGTCATAGGAACGCTAGGCATAGAGGGCTAAATACTTGACGTGCTATGGATGCTATGGAGTTGCAGACTTTACTTAGATTCTCTCATTTTCTTAACTCATACATCCGTAGTAGTTAGTTTATGTAGGGCATGTCGCCAAAGGATTCTAGTTATTTTGATTCTATCTCATACAGTGGTATTACTTATGTCAGCTTGGATACATTCAGTTTATTTGGATTGTTTTGTTGAGATATTTAAACTGGGGAGTTTATTCCAGCTACATTTAATACAATTGTGATGTTACTTATCTATTATGCATTATTGTGGAATGTATTACATGAAATTGTTTATAATGGTAAAATGAGATTGTATTAAATTAAAATTTGAAAGTTTTTAACACCAGCTTAATTGAGTATTAGGTGATTAACAAAAAGAAAATATTTTTTGACAGCGATGTTAAGAATGAACCAATTGTATTCTCTGATTTAATTCGATATAGTATTGATCACCCGGTAATTAATTGATCAGGGTGTTACAATATCTCCATCGGTTCGGGTCCCTCTATTTTTTTCTTTTTCTTGTGATTTTTTTTCAACTTTGAAGCTTCGTAAATTTTGATCCGTGACTTGGATTTAGATGTCGTTTCTTTGTATCTGCTTGTAGACTCGAGGTCTTTAACCTTTCTTCAGACTTCTTGTACGAATTTCAGATGTAAAATTACTCTTTTTTCCCTTTGACTTTTCTTCTTTTCTCTTCTTTATTTCTTTTGGTTTCTTTCTTTCTTTGTGTGCACTAAATAACTGCAAAATATATGAGAAATACACGAAACTCAGCATACTTGTTAGAAAATTTTAGTATCAATGATATGAGATAAATCAACTCGAATTACATCACAAGGAGTGTTAAAAGTCTCTAGATTACAGGGATAAATATGAAGAATTTATGCCTAATCAGATCTCCTAAAAGTTGCTGAGGAGAAAACTGTTGGTCTGTCCTCTGAGTTGGTCACTGAGAAGGCAAAAAAATAAGAAGCTCAAAGAAGACTCATTCAACAAGGGTAGGGATAGATCATTTTTGGCAGCCTCTACTCAGATAGAGTTTGTGAGAAACAAATACTTTTAGGATAGTTGGTCGGAGGCACTTAAGGAAGTGGGCACCCAAGCAGAGTCTGAACTATTTTTAGGCATAATCCAGGTTCTCTTATCAACTTGGAGGAAGAATTTGATGATTAGGAAGGATCTGGGGAATCTTTCCTTCATCCTATTGGGTCTACTTTGAAGACCATTGATGAATTTTCCCCTTCTTCCGACTAGCCTTCTGGAAGCAGTGCCCAGGATAAGGATAAGGTTTAACTCCTTATTCTTTTTCTTTTCATATTTCTCTACTATGTAATAGGTACAGGATAAGTTGTAACACCTTTTTGGTTATCAATAAAATCATTTGAAGTTTCTTGCTATATGTGTTGTACTTATTATCTTTTTACTCCTCTTGCTTAGTTAAATGAATTTTCATTTATGTGTTATACTTGCATCCTTACACTTGCAATTTTCAGTTTGATGTTAGGAAGCAGACTATAGTTTTCACTGAATTCGACCTACTCAGGCAGAGTAGAAATCTTTTGGAAGCTGTCCATGTTGATTTATTTGAAGAAGGCTTAATCGGCATACTTGGTTCAGATGTGTCTGAGCAAGCTAAAGAAGCATATATTCATGTCTATATTTTGTAGAGTAGGGTTGTGGTAAATAATGTTGCTTATTACGAGATGATTAAAGACTTGAAAGAATATCATAATGAAAGAAAAGATTTACTACATGCTGACTATGAGGCCAAGTACAAGGTATTGAGTGAAGGCTGGGATTTTGAAGAGAAGCTGGAAAATATGCTTTTATGAATAAGATAAAAGAGTTCTTGTTGAAATGTGAAGTTTATGAAGCCAGGGATATTGCCAAGCTCTTGGAAGAGGATAATAATAAACTCAGGAAGGAGTTGGACACTTTGAAACAATCTTCTGTCAGTGGTGCCGATGAAGGTGCCTCTTTTTTGGAGAATAAGAATGTCAGGCTAATGAAGGAACTTGAAACCTTGAAGAAATCCAAACCTAGGCAAATTTTAAGATGACAAAGGATGAGCTGACCAATTGGCGATGAGATAGGATTGAGAAAACGTTAGTCGACCAAGCTGCCCAGCTAAAAACTAAGAGTCAAGTTATTGTTGAATTGTCTACAAAACTAGAAGCTAAGGAAAAATCCACTACCCACCAATCTGTATAGTTGAAGGTGAAGGACGATGTTTTAAAGAAACTTTAACATTAAGTTAAAAGGTTAACCTTTCAATTTCATAAATAACCCAGAGATGTGTGGATGGAAGGCTACAACCAAGCTATAGGCCATGTAAATGATCACCTTGCTCGAACCCATCGTGAAGGATATAAATGGGGATGGACTAACTGCTTAACTTTGCTGAAACATGTTCGTAATAGCCAATTATGCTATTGGAACGAGCCTGGTCTGTTAGATTGTGATAATCCTCCCTTTTAGTTGGACATCTCATGGATCCCTGTTGATGCTATTCCTTAATGCCCGATCACTAAATACTTGGGAGACTATGGTTTACATGTTGTTCATGAGATTGTTCATCCTCCTCATTTGATCAATCTATCGAGCAGCAGCAACAGGGGAATGTTGAGAGATTTTAACTTTATTAATTCTCTCTATACTTTAGATAATCCTCCTGCTGGAATGGATAGAGTGTACCCATCTCAGCCGACTTCCAAGGCTCAAGCAAAACGTCCTATTGAATAGCTCTTATGTATTTGTGTTATTCATTTGAATGTAATGCAATTTATATGAATGAAAATCCGTATGTTTATGTTATTAACTCTTGATTATTTAATGAATCAACCTGGGATTGTAATACCATAGATTTTACTAATGAACTTAGATATATTGATCCAAGTTTAGCATTAATTATCAGTGGTTGTGATTGTAATGCCATAGATTCTACTAATGTACCTAGATATATTAATCTAAGTTTAGCATTAGTTATCAGTGGTGACCAAGTGTATGAGGAATATATGTTTGTATTCCAATAACTAAGAACATTTACATGTCCTCTTGTATTTAACTTAGTCGAGTAAAACTTTTTATAACTATTTAGTTGTATATGAATTTTTACAAACTTCTTATTCTTGACTTGTCAATGATAAGGTCATATATGAAGTAAATTGTTATGGCCGACCAATTATTTAGGATTGTATTCCTGTAATTAACTTAGTCGAATAATACTTCTTGTTCGTGACTTATTAATACAGAGTCATACATGAAGTAATGATTACTTCATGTTCGTGACTTGTACATACGAAGTTAAACATGAAGTTTTAACTTGGCCAAACAACGATAACGCCTTATGTTGTTGGTGCATCTGAAATTTGATAAGTTCAACCTGATTAAGTATATTCTACTGATTGGAAGATAAGTTCAACTTACTTAAGTATGTTCTGTTGTTGATCGACAAGAGCTAACGACCAAGAGTTAGTTTACTTGGTGTTTCAGGGGGATGTATATCATCGTACTCCGAAAAAAATTAAAAAAAATTTGAAGGGATTGAAAACAAAATTTTATTAAAAATTGACCAATAGTTATTTTGAACATAAAGAAATACAATTATTGCAATCCCTTAAATCATTGATAATACTTTTAGAGGTTCTCAGCGTTCTAGGGGTTTTTGGACTCTTCCCCTTCTAAAGTCTCTAGCCGATAAGTTCCTGATCGGATGACAGATGAAATGCGAAATGGGTCATGTCAGTTAGTATCAAGCTTGCTATTCTTCTAGATAACCTTCTTAAGGACATAATATCCCTCTTTTAAATTTATTGGCAACCTGAGCCTTTTGTCGTAAAAATGAGTTATCCTGTGTTGGTACGCAGCATTTCGCATAGCAGCATCTTCTTGAACTTCCTCTAATATATCTAGATCCAATTCGCGCATCAAGTTTCTGGTTGAAGAATCGAAATTCAGGACCCTTTGAGTTGGCAGGCCTATCTCGACTAGTACCATGGCTTCAGTCCCAAATGCAAGCATGTAAGGTGTCTCACAAGTTGCTATTCTCAGCATTATTCTATATGCCCAAAGAACATAATGTAACTCATTAATTCATTTGCTGGTAGCAGCATTAAGCCTCTTCCTTAATCCGTTGAGTAAAGTCCTATTTGTTACTTCTATTTGACCATTACTCTGAGGATGGCCTGGTGAATAATGGAGTTTCTGGATTCTAGATTGTACAAAATATGCTTTAAACTCATCGTTATCAAATTGGGTTCCATGGTCTGTAATGAAGGCATAGGGCAGACCATATTTTCATATGATATTCTTCCAAATGAATTGATACACTTTTTTATAAGGTAAGTCCACCAATGGCTCTGCTTCCACCCATTTGGTGAAGTAATCAACAGCAACTACTAGATACTTGAACATGCCTTTGGTGGTAGACAGTGGTTCTACTAGGTCCATTCCCCAAATAACGAAGTGACAAGGCAAAGTTATTGGTGCTAAAGCAGCATTGGGTTCTTTACGAATGGCGGGGAACTTCTGTAACTTATCACACTTTCTCGTAAAGGCTTTATGATCTACCCTCATAGTCGGCCAGTAATATCCTTGAGTGTTAATTCTTTGAAGTAATGATCGACCAGTTGAGTGAGCTCAATAGGATCCTTCGTGCAACTCTTTGATCAAATCTTCCACCTCCATTGGATGAACACAACGTAACAAGGAGATCGTTAATCCCCTTTTGTATAAAAGCCCTTTGTACAACACATATCTTACTGCTTTATCTGAGCTTTTTGGCCTCTTTGGGATCAGGTGGTAGGATTCCATCTTCAATATAGGCTTTGATTGGGTCCATCCAGGAAGGTTCCAAATCTAGGATAATGAAATTAACCGTTAAGTCCTTGTTAATGATTCGATTGGCTAGCATCTCAATTGGGATGGTGCACCTGAGTTCAATTCTAGTTGCTGAAGCAAGTCGAGTAAGTGCATCTTCCCGGGCGTTGGCTATTTTGGGGATCCTATTCATATGTACGGCTGGAAACTTAAAAATAACTTCCATGGTTTTGGCAAAGTATCTAGTCATCAACTCTCCCTTGACTCCATATAAATGAAGCACTTGATTAACCACTAGCTTTGAATCGCTGTGAGCCATTACTTATTCGACGCCTAATGAATGGGATAAATCTAGTCCAATTAATTACACAACGGGATATCATTATTGAAGCTTTTTTCATACATAATTCCATGATGGAATATTTTCTTACTCTCATCTGCATATTTATGGGCCAGTTCCTGAGTTCTAGATGATTCAGGTTATTCGACAGTAATTTCAGTTTGCGTTTGAGCTGAGCTCTCTTCTTTAGAAGTCTGCTCGGCAGGCAAGTTTTGTTAGTCGGGGACCTCTGGATAGGTGAACCAGCAATAAAATCTTCCAAAGGTTGACCTTTTAATGAAGACCTTAGTTTATAGACACTATTGTATTCTCCCTGTTCTATCGCCTAGTACATCAATCTACCTAACTTCTCATGCTTGTGGAGCATTTATCGAAGAGGTGTATCAATATACATGACTATAGTGTGTGCTTGGAAATAGGGTTTCATATGTCTGGAGGCTTCAATGAGTGCTAAGGCCAAGTTTTCCAAATATGGATACCTGATCTCGACTCCCATAAATGCTTTGTTGGTGTAGTAAATTAGTTTTTGGATCCCATTATCCAATCTAACCAAGGCCGAGATAACTACGGATTCAGGCCAGGTATAAGTATAATTTCTCTCTCAAAACTGGTTGGGATAACAAAGGTGGAAACCCTAAGTATTTTTTCAATTCTTAGAATGCTTCTTCGCACTCTGAATTCCACTTGAAAGTCTTTCGTAACACCTTAAAAAATGGCAAACACCTGTCAGTTTCTCGATAAACAAATCTGTTTAAAGTTGTCACTCTTCCAGTGAACCTTTGTACATCTTTCTTGTAAATTGGCGACTGCATTTCTATCAAAGCTTAAATCTTTACTGGATTAGCTTCAATTCCCCTGTGATTGACTATGAAGCCGAGGAACGTTTTTATCTATCACAAAAGCATATTTTCTCAATATGTCTCACCGAAAAGGTGCCGAACAATGCTTCTAGCTTGATTGTCTTAAGAGGGTAAACCTTTTCACATGAAAAACCAATTAATATCCTGTGGTAAGGTTCCAGGTTAGTGAGCTTCAAGTCCAAACTCTAAAAGCAAAGGTAAAACATAATATCTACTGAGCTTCCATTGTCAATCAAACCCCTGGAGATGACGGTATCCTAGATCCTGGATTTGACGACCAATGGGTCATCATGGAGATAAAGTACCCCAAAGAGGTCGTTCTTAAAAAAGTTGATTGCCAGTTTGTCTTTGTTGACTTTCCTGGGCCGATCATCTTTATTCAGATTAATTCTCTAGATATAAGAACAGGCCTGGGCCTCATTAAAGTATGCATTTCTCTCAGTAGTGTGGTCGCCTCTTCCTGCATCACCACCTGTAATTACATGATAATTAAATGAACAAAAATTAATCATAGCTACCTCACGCTTTGATTTCTTAGACTTCTTCGGAATCTTGGGATCATCTTCATAACCATCTTTATGATTTCTCTTCCTATCATCTTTGGGTTTACGATGGAGAATTTGACCCTCCTCTTGCTTGTCTGTCTTCTCGCTGATTTTAATTTTCCTTAGAGGGTAAGATATTCTACTTCATTCTTCAAAGCGATATGGTTATCTGTTGTATGTCCATGATCCTTGTGGAATTTACAAAATTTAAATCTGTCCCTCTTATTAGGGGGTGTCTTCAACCCGTCAGGCCATCGTAAATCCTTATTGTGCTTGATTTATTCTAGGATATGGTGAATGCTAACACTTAATGGAGTATAGGTTCCATATTTTTTTAGCTAGTTCTCTTTTTTTTGCTTTTGCTCCTTTTTATCAGGCTTAATAGCTGGATTCTATTTTACAACTATTGCTTTCACGGCATTCACTGTCTTTCCTGCCTTCGCCATGAGTTCAGCCTAAGTTTAAGGAGTATTTTTGGCTAGAGTATAATATAATTTCTCGGGAAGCAATCCACTTATCAGAGCAGTGATGGCTATTTTTTCCTTGTAATCGACCACTTCGAATTTCTCATTATTAAAACGATTCGTTGCCTTACGCTCAAGAGATGAGCTACTTTTTTATTGGATTGGCTCCAAAACAGAAATTGCTAATAAACAGTTCGACAAGCTGGTTGAAGTTAGTAATTTATCCTCTAGGCAAATTATTGTACCATATCTGGGCAAAACTCATAATGCTACTTGAGAATGCTCTGTATCTTATTTCAATCGGGGACTGAATAAATGTCAGCGACGGCTTGATATTGCTTAATATGTAGAACTGGATCAGTTTTTCCATCATACTTGAGGGTGAACACAGGAGCTTTAAACTTAAATGGAGTAGGAAAATCCACAATCACCTGAATAAAAGGGGATTCTTTAATAAAACTCCGCTGCAAGGGATTCTTTCCTTTCTCCATATCTCCTAGCCGATCTTCCAGTCGTTGGATTGATCCTTTTCACGAAATATTGCCTGTTTCATATTTTTTCAAAGCAGCTTGGCTATCCTGATCATGTGTCTGAGCTTTCTTTCTGAGAAGTCTTCTCTGCGTGTTCAGATTGTCGGATGCTTGATCTTGACCTGACTGAGACTTCACGATGGTCGGTTAGACGTTGAGTGTTCTTGGACAATGCTCTGTGAGGTTTTTTATTTACTCGGGGTCCCAAAATATCAAAAGGTGAAGCTCTGCTTAATCGTTTCAGGACGCTTGGCATTTCAAGAGAGAAAAATGTCCATTATAGAACTCTGAGGATCTAATTGATGAACTGACTCATGGGTGATAAGTCCTTTATGTGATGATCTGGAATAGCTATGTCGATTATGCCTAGGAGGTGGAGGTGGCATATCTATCCTTGGCGAAGGAGTTGTTTGCTACGTGGATAGGGATGGAGATCTGGTTTGTAACGATTAGGCCAATTGCCTTATGAATTCTTACATAGCGTCTTTTCCCCTGCCGATACTAGCCAGAATCCCATTTAGGTCGGCTGATTTAGGCAAAGCAGATGGAACGATTGGGTTACCTTTGTTCATGGCACTGGGCTCTGGATAATTCATTTTTCCTTAATCAAGGGCGTATGAGATTAATAATGGTAATTAGACACACATTTCCATAAACGACGCCAATCTGTTGATGCCAAAAAGTGGATTTGATCTAAATTTATAATCACAGATAAAATATAGAATTATAATAAAATAATAAAAGAGAGACACAGGATTTTAAAGTGGTTCATCTATGTAAGAAAGCCTATGTCAACTGTTATGGTATTTATTTCAGAGATTACAGTAAGCTAGGTACTCTTGTAAAAAAGAATATCCTAGAATCCGTTCTATCTTATCCTTTGATGAAAGGAATATAATGCATTCATAGTGACCCAAAGGTCAAGAGTTGGTATTTCAAGGGATAGAATGCCTTTATACATTTAAGCATTTACACCTGTACATAATGAATATGACTGTTGGTTATGTGACCCACGTGTGGTAAGACCCTTAGTATGGTGACACTTCATTGGTATTGATGGTCTGCATTCTTTATGTTGGTCGTCATGTCTTTCGAGCTACTATATGTTAATTGGTATTTCTGCCACGTAAGAAGACATTTGTCCAGTTATAATTGGTCTACGTAGGTGGATAATTTTAGGTATAAAAAATCAATACTCCTCCATTGAATCTTGTGGAAAAATAAGCAAAATTTCTTGATAATAGAGATGGGGGGTACGGGTGCATCTTTCCCCATCTTGAAATAGTGCAGGCGATTTTTTGGCCCAGTTTTCAATAACCCCATCTCCAGTTTTTTTTAGTTATTTAGATATTTGCATAATGATATGAATACAAATGAGGAACTCGACTGTTGTTGCCAATAATCATTAATATTACGAGGATCAATTGGATATGCATTTTAATAATTATGAAAGAAGAGATAAACATAAAAAATGAAAGGACTTATCATTTTTTGTAGATTTGCTTTGTATATCCATTCATGGTGATGAATCATATCATGAAAAGAATGAGAATGATAATAGTAGGATAATTACAACCAGTTCATTTTATCTTTTAGATACAACGGGAAGACTTCCTGTGCCGATTCCCATAGACGACGTCAATTTATTGATGGCTAAAAATGGTCTATCATTTTATAGACGTCAACAACAGATAAAATGAAGATAAAGATAACATGAAGATAAACAATCCAATCAAGCACATGAGAGACAAATATTTTTAAAATGGTTCGGTTGTAAGGAAAGCCTACGTCCACTGTTATTTTATTTTAGGGGTTTACAATAACACAGTATGGTGTGATATAAATGATTGAATTGTTCCCTTGAGCTACGGGAGATTGTGTATTTATAGGGGTTGTTAGGAACCCAAGAGATTGAATGACTTTATATATTCAGTCATTTACATCTGTATACAATAAATATAACTGTTGATATTCACGGGTACAATGACTGTTGGTGACTCCACACAAATGGCTTTAATATTCTTGATGGTTTGTATTCTTTAGGTTGGTCGGCCGGTTAGCGGACTAACTGTCTTCGGGAGCAAACCAAGTGAGTAAGTACTATCAATATTGCCACGTAGGATAACAGGTGTCCATTTCTTATTGGTCCATGTAAATGTATAATTTTTGGAATTAACATATACCTACATATATTAAATCCTATTTCCCACCATGTTCTATCATATACAAGAGTCCTAATTATCAAAGTTTTCAGATTTCTAAACATGAATACATATCCTGTGCATATGAATAAATCTCTCTAATTTCATAAGGAGTCTAATATATGAATTCATTATTTAAAATCACCCTAGCCTCATCCTAATTTCTAGATTCAACAAACCTATTTCAGATTTGTATTATTTACGAACATGTGATTTAATCATATCATTTTACCATCAATTCCCTATGAAATCCAAAATCTACATGGAAGAAGACTTCAATGATTTAACAAGTAGTTTGAACATTTAAATGTGAGCAAGAGAATTATTTCCTGATTATAATAGTTTGATGACTTGTTCTTGAATCCCTTTGTCTTCTCTCATTTTTAGCCTTTGTTCTCTTCTCCCTTGAGGTGTGGCTGCTAGGTTTAGATTTTGATTATGCGGGGGGAATTATTAACCTTACTCTTAAACTTATATTTTTTCCAAATCCCGAGCTATGCCTTTTATCCCATTTTTGGACCCCAAAATGGGCCCAAACCCATATTTAAACGGACCCCAAAGCTTCCCAACTTATATACCTATACTCCGAGATCATTTTTAAAAGAATTAAGAACTTAAACGAGCCCATAAAGCCTCCCAAAAAGCGTTCCAATTATTTTCATTCCACTTAGATATTTTTATTGTGTTTAAACAATACGCACTCATAAGTTTATTAACGTATGCTTTATTTTTCACGGGTGAACTCATCACACCAAATTGAGTCATGTAATTAAATAATCATGAATAAACATTTATTTTTAATTTAAATCCATCCGATTTAATTTATTCCCAAAATTAACCCGAAATTATTATATTTATTTATGTCATAATATTTTATTCTGAAATTACGGAGTATTATATTTATTTATGTCATAATATTTGGCCATAATTGATTTTGAGGTTTGTCCTTTAAGAAAAAATATGGTATTCTTTATTTTACTACACTTAAAAAAATATGAAAAGGCAAATAGTGAATACAAATGGAAAACATGACTCATCTAATTGAGAGTTTCCAAGCAATCGGTTATGTTGGGAGTTCTATTTCATGAATTTTTAATGTGGGTACTATAGTGTTTGATGATGATTTGAGAGAAATCTTTAAAGATGGATTTTAAAACCAAGTCGAAGAGACATTATTGCATCAGTTTGGAAGTTTATATATGTCGACGACATAGTCCGTGTTGCATCTGCCAAATGTGTTATTGGCGCACAGTTATTGAATAAAGTGTTGGCGTTGTATATACTACGGAATATATTTAAAGGACAACTCATTGTTCAATCACTGAATGCACATATGTAGATAGTTAGAGTTTCGTGGTCCCAATACGACCGGAAGAGATGTAGTTTGCTATTCGGGAAGTCCAAATGGTTGAGACTTGCTTGTATGGTGTTTTTCATGATGGTACATATGAAATGGGGATGTCAAAATTAACATTGATATAGCTCCAACAATTGAATAAAATCGCACAAATTATATAAAAAAGTAACAAAGAAAACATACACTCAAGAACACCGAATTTTACGTTGTTTGGCAATGAATGACCTACGTCCACGATGGGGGTTATCTTCTCTCTTCACTATAATTTCTTTATTGTTTACAATGATTATGTGCCTTTATGTAAATCAAAACTCAAAATATAAATTGTATAAGAGTAATGAGCAAATTAATAAAAGTGTTCTTAACAAGAAAAATCATGAGCATTTTGTTCTCGATTTTGTTGGTTTGGAACTAGCATACCGGGGTTTAGTTTGCTAATCCAGCATACGGGATTTTAGTTCATCAATCCAATTATCGTAAGAAATTCACGCACGGTATTTAAAATGTTGTGAGATGATATTAAAATATTGTCTTGTGTTAGAATAGAAATAGAAACTTAAATTAAAGTTAAGTTTTTTACCAATTAGTCTCGTTTATTAAGTATGTAGTTTAGTATATCCTAACACCATTTCTTTGCTCCATCCATCGGGCTTCATAAATTTTGTTTTTGTTCCAATAAATTATATTTTTAAATATATAGTAAATATTCATTATATATGCAAATAAGATTTATTGAGAACAATATATTTCGATAAACCTATTAAAAAAGAGGATTTTACGGTCTAGTTCTTGGACTAACAATTTTGGACAAAAAACTAGGCCCAACAAATTTTGAACGAATAGGTCCAACATATAAATCCCCCGAAATTAAAACAAACACGCACTATTCAGAAATCGAAGCACCAAAAATTCTCTTCGATCAAAACCCGAACTCTCTTCGATAAAAATCTAACTCTCTTCGATCAAAACCCTAACTCTCTTCGATCAAACCCTAATCGTTGAAGTTCTACCAAGCATTTTACATTCTAAATTAAATTCTTCCAAACACCACTAACAAGTATGTGTACATTCTCTTATCACCTGTTTGTCCTTGTGTATTTTGTGTTCTCATATGTATAAATTTATAGACACATGGACTGATGAAATCACATTCTTCTTCTTCATGATATGAAAAAATATATTTGTTTCCCTCATTTTAATTGTAAAACACATTTTTTGCATGTTAGATATATGTATTTCATCATTTTACTTTTCCTCCTATATACATCATTTATCGAGGATTTATCAAGGACTAAGAATATACACATGATTGTAATATGTACATGTACAAGCCCTATTTTATTGCGTGTACTATGTGTATTTTGCGTGCACTATCAAAAAGTATAATCAAAATACACAGAGTACACGCATATTGAAATTGAATTTCTCAATCCAATATTCGTGTACTTTAATATTTTATACGTGTACTCTATAAAATATATATTTCAAATCCATATTTGATCAATCCTATGTTATTTTGGTCCGCGCCAGCGGCATTTGAATGATATTCCATGAGTTTGTAAGAAGTATTATTATTGTGTTAATATTTAGGAATTTTTTTGTCCGCGCTAGAGGCATTTGAATGATATTTTATTAGTTTGTAATCAGTATTATTGCGTGTACTTTTTCATTTTTTGCGTGTACTTTGTTGAAAGTACACGCAAAAAAATCATAAAGTACACGCACATTGAAATTCAATTTGTTCAATCCAATATGCGTGTACTAATGTGTATTATGAGTGTACTATTTTGTATTGTTATGTTATTATTTAGGAATCATACGATCAAGCATGTTCAACTACAAAACTGCTGCTCGCACGTTCGAAGATCTTAACAATACAAAACCTTTCACATTGACAGTCAATAGTACTAATGATGACAAAATTCATTTTCTCCTTCGCATCAATGATAGAGCTAAAAGGTTACTTGGTTTCTACTACTACTATAAAGACATTTACTGCACTTTTGATGTGCAACAGTTTCAAGTAACTGAATCGAAAGCGAAGGATTTAGCTAAACAAATTGAGCAGTATTACTTAAGGGGTTTTGATAATGTTGGATCTTTTAGCATACAACTATTGTATCACTTCCTTACTGAATATGTTAGGAATAGAGAATCTTGATTTTTGACTTGTCAAACAACCTATGTTAGGTATTACCATGAAACGGACGATATATATTATCGCCTTTAGCATGTATTTTGTCGAGACTTGTATGAATTATTTGTGAGAATATTGCATGTACTTTTATTAAATACGCTTGTATTTTATTGTTTTAGTCTATGTTTTATTCCAATTCGCATGTATTTTATTTTTTTGTACATATCATTATAGGTTAGTAATTTAAATTTTGTTTATAGATCAATATAATCGGGATGAAGATGAAGGCAATAAGAGGAAATGAATAAAAAAAAGAGCAGTTCTGATGATAGTTCTTCATCCAGTTCCAGTTCCAGTTCTAGTGTGGCATTGAAATCTAAATGTCCTGCAAAGAAGAATGACAAATATCGATAAAATATAGTAAATTTCTTCATGATTTGCATCAGATTAAAGAGAAAATAAATAATAGGCATATTGAGCTTCTTAAGAAGACTCTATTTTGGGAGCTTTTCAATGCCTACTACAGTGAGAAAATAGTAGAAGTGGACCACAAGAAGACGAATAAAAATATTTTATCAATTATCCACCTGTACAATACGGAAACCAAAAGTTTTCGTATGAATAGTAGGATTGCAATAATGCCAATAGATATAAGTGAAATATTTGGCATACCACTGGTTGAGGGTTTAAAATCAATAGAACTGAAAAAGCGATCCAATACTGCTCAAAAACCTGGATTACAAGCACGATACTTCGCAAAAAGAATAGGAAAGTCATAAATATTGAATGGTTTGAAGAAATCAGTTGAATCGGAGACAGATGAAGGCATTGCCGATTTTGTAAAAATTGTGTGTCTCCACTTCTTGAACACGTTATTTTTCTCCAACTCAAACTTCACCCTTGCAGAATTTTGGTTGAAACACATAGACAATATTGAGGAAATGAATAAGTATGATTGGGCATCTGCTGTGCATGAGTTTCTCATACATTCACTTGACAAATCAGCAAGTTCAAAACCTAGCACAGTTACTGGATGTGTCATATCCCTACTGGTGAGAAAAAAAACATCCTGATATTTTAAAATTTACATACCAATACTCATGTGTACTTAATAAAAATCACGTATATTTTGAAAATACACGTGATATTTTGAAAATACACGTGATATTTTCACGTGTATTTTGAAAACACGCGTGATATTTTCACGTGTATTTTGAAAATACATGTGATATAACAAGTGTATTTTAAAAGTACACTGGTTATTTTACAAAACATAGTATACGTGTACTTTATAAAATACAAGTGTACTTTATAAAGTAGAACTGAAGTTTCAAAATACATGTGATATAAGACGTGTATTTTCAAAATACACATTAAATTATCACGTGTATTTTGAAAATACAAGTGAAAATATCACGTGTATTTTGAAAGTACACGTCTTATATCACGTGTATTTTGAAACTTCACTTCTACTTTATAAAGTACACTTATATTTTACAAATTATGTGTGTACTATGTTTTGTAAATATAACTAGTGTACTTTCAAAATACATTTGTTATATTTTATAAATTACACGTGTACTATGTTTTGTAAATATAACCAGTGTACTTTCAAAATACATTTGTTATATTTTTTGTCAATATTATAAGTGTACTTTAGAAAGTACACGTGAACTTTGTAAAAATCATATGTACTTTCAAAATACAATTGTAAAATTTACAAAGTACGCATTTAATTTTGCATGTATTTTGAACAAATCACTTGTACTTTCCATTATGAATACCTAGGTAATACAATTATCAATATCATTTTGTTTTTTGTATGATCACAGTATTGGGCATGTGAGAAATTTAAAATTATTTCTCCTGTTGAAGAATTTAAAGATAAGACGCCAAAATTCCTGAGGTGGAAATTGTCTTCTTTGAGACAATGGTTTGTGAAGAATGACATCGCAACAACAACTTTGAAGAAGGATACAAATAAACCAGCTTGTAAGGACAGTTATGTACAAAAGGAATCTCAGTTTGAAGGGCCAAGTTACTCTTTGAACCTTTCTACAGAAAGTCCTATACATGCTTATTCCTCATCAAAAAAAGTTACTGAAGATATTAATGACAATGAGTTTTCACATGGTTAGAATAGTCCCCTTAAAAATATTGTGACTCCAAAGAAAAAGAAGGAAAAAGATCAACCAAAGGTTAATTTTGAGGAACAAATTATTGTTTTGAAAAGCAAATTATTGAAAAAAAATAACCAACTGTCTAAAGCATCTGAAGACATTAATGGTGCACTAGAGAAGGTGACCTCTTTGGAGGTAGAGAGTGTTATTTTGAATGTACAGTTGCAGGTAGATCGTGATTCACTTTTTGAAGCCCATGAGGAAATGAAAAAGTTAAAGGTGGAGAATTCCAACCTTTTAAAGGAAAAAGATTTACTAAATAAGTTGGAGGTGGAAAATGCCCAACTAGTTGAGTTAAACAATTCTTTAAAAGAAAAGCTTGATCAAGTCAGAATGAGTGACTCAGATAGAATTAAAGAATTGGATGAATCATTGAAAAAATAGGCAAAATCAACACGAATTTTGGAACAAAAAAATGAATATATGTCTCTGAGTAATGAAGATCTAAAAAAAAATATGATGATACATTGCAAAAATGGAAAGATGCTGACATAGAAAAGATGACATTGAGGCAGAATCTTGAGGAGTCAGAATTGAAAAGAACTCAACAGGTACTTTTGATTATAAATAATGCAGAGTACACGCAGTTTTTCTAAAGTACACGCAGTTTTATTTGATAGTATTTTTAATGCAGTTTTATTTTATATTAGAAATAATGCATAGTACATGTATTATTTGATTAAAAATAATGCAGTTTTATTCAAGTATTGCTTATAATGTAACATTCTTTTTGTATAACAGAAAAACAATAATAAAATCCTTAATGACGAAATTTCGGAGTTGAAGAAAATGCTTGATGAATCAGCATTGAAAAAAACTTATCAGGTATCTATAAAGTACAATAGATATATAGTACACGCGTTTACTTTCTAAAGTAAACACAAATTATGATGAAAGTACACGTGTATATTACAAATTTTGTAATGTGCACGTATTTTATAATACATGCGTATATATTATAAAATACATGCATGTATTTATAAAATACATGCGTGTACTTTATAAAATACACGCAAGAGAAAATGAATCATTGTTTCAAAAAATGCTTACAATCCAACATCCCTTGTTAAATATATCAGGCAAACACTAATAAACAACCCATGGATGAAATTTCGAGTTTGAAGATTGAACTAGCCTCAAAGACAGTTCAGGGTACCCCCAAAATACCCAAAATGAAAGGGTCTCTTACTAGAGGACAAAAGAAAATAAAAGTTGATAGCGAAACTGAGAAGTATGAACCAATTAAGAAACAAAAAGAGTCAAAGCTGAGAAAATACCCTTTAACAATAGCTCAACGAATGAAAGAAAGTCACTTCAAGATTGAAGCAATCAAAGTATACAAATATCTCGATGAAGCTGCGAAGAAAAAATTTGAAGAGTTTATTCAAAAGGCTGAGCCAGGGTAAAGTGTATTGTTTTATGATTTATCAATTAGCTAATTTATATTTTTTTGTGCAAAAGAATAAGGTTATTATTATTATACAATTCTTATTGCTTATATAAAATGCAGGGAATTTATTTTTCAAGGGCTAGTTTCGTGTGTCCCATGGGAAGATTTTATTGAAGTCCTCAAGAATCAAGAAATTTCAAGCCAAGTATATAGTCCAAATATTAGACATTCATTAAATTTCAACATTATTATTTCCTCACCATTTTATATTGTGTGAAACAGATAATACTTGCCTTTAGAGAAGTATTGAGGTTAAAATTGTCAAAGGAAGGGTTCTCCCACTCACACACTTTTTCTGATTATTATTTGGTAAGTAAAATTAAATCGAAAGCTTTGTGAAACAAAATTTCTGTTTTTTTTATTAACACAATGTCTATAATTTTTATTCAGATAGAAGCTTGTAGCAAAAATGAAGTCAATAAGAAGGGGGAGTTATACAGAGATTTATTTGAATACTTAGGCACTTGTAATAATTTGTTCATTGTACTAAGACATAGCGTAGGACATTTCACATTACTTGTGATATACAAAAAAGAAAATAAAGTGGTCCACACGGATTCCCTTCGACCGAACGACAAGGAAAAAAACACTATATACTTCGATGATGAGAAAAAATGGTTAGTGCCTAAACTTAATTAGTAATGTTACATGTTGTGGCCATCCTCGATCCTCGCCGCAGGGGCGAATGAGCATGAGGGAGGATCTCGAGTCCCGCGCGTCCCTCTCGGGAGCGCTTCGACCGGCGTCATTTGAGGTGAGGTGGTAAATGTAGAGAGATTACAGTCGCCAGTCTATTTTACTCAAAACAGACAAAAGAAAAGGGGAAGCCATCCCAAAGCACAGCATCCAAAGACATACTGGTGCATACGAAACCAAAATGATTCGAAAAGGGTCCGGAGGCTAAGTTACGAAATGGGAAGGTGTTAGGCAGCCATTCCGCCCTTTCGGTCTCTCGTGGGTTTTTGCTATTTTTCTTTTACTTTCCCCGTGATGTGTATGCATGTGTATATATAGTGGAGATAGGAATCATCGACTTATATCATGGAAGAGATAAAGCAAGTCATCCGTAGGAAGGTTTAAAAATAATATTAGAAAATAGGATTTACGCGATTATCCCTACGTTGACCGTTATGATGGAACGATAGCGTATGTAGAATAATACGCTACTAAGAACAAATATATATATATATATATATATATATTATATAAGAGGATGGAGGTTAGAGAAGATAGAAAATGAGAGAAAAGGTAAACATAGGACTCGAGTCTCGAATTTTACCCCGGGACGCCTACGTAGCCTATAGAGGCATCAAAGTTCACATAGTTCGCATACAAAATGAGGGGTGGGGTTTATCACATAAATCCAACCGGGGGATTCTCTTATTTGTGTGTATGTGTGTGTGTAGGAAAAAGTGTTTTAGTTGTGAGAAAAGTGTAAGAGAAGTGTGAGAATTTCCGTTTGGAATTTATGAGCAAACCCTTTTTTTCTTGTTTTTTGGTTTTTTTATTTATATGAAAATACGAGATGTGCAATAATACTAAGTAAAAAGTATATTAGGATGTGTGAGATGAAATAATAAAAGTGCTAAGTAATAAAACAAGTTATTGCGAATTTATGAGAATTTAAGGAGAGAGTTGATAAAATTGGATCTTCTTGAAGATCTTGAGCTTGATTTGAATGTTGGAGAGAAGCCCTTAGACTTCGATGATGATGGAGGGTAGTGAATTCACCAAGTTTGATGAAAAGGATGATGAAAAGTGAAGGTTGGAAAGGAATTTGGGTGTGCAAATCACGTTGACTTCGAGAGGTTTTCAGGATTTGCTGAGAGTGATTTCTATCAGATCTAGGCTCTTCTTGCAAGTGAGGTCAGGCCTCCTTTTTATAGGCCTAAGGCATTTTCGATCGGCATAGACCTATTCCTTCCATTCAGCAGGTGCGTTTAAGCACACTGTCGATAGGCAGGGTCTGGGACTTGCCGTTTGGCAGAATTTTTCAGGCCTTTTTGAAAAATCGGTCGCAGAACGCAAATCGTTGATCAAAATTGTGCACGGGGTAGACCACTGGAAAGGTAATTCAGAGACCTTCGAAATTCCTTTGGACTGCTCCTAGGTCCAGGAGTTTACTTTGGGTCAAATATGGCTCGGAAACATTCATCAGTCCATTGGACGGAGAATCATCGAACACAAACGGATCGTTCGTCCGCATGGTAAGCCCGAATCGCGCACGGGGCAGACCATTGGAAAGATTAGGAGATGTACTTAGACATTCCAAAGAGTTTGATTAGGTTTGGGGAGTTGACTTTGGTCAACCGGGCCCTGGAAGCATTCGATGACCTTTCGGTGTAAAACGGATCATTCGTCCGTACCGTAAGTCGGAATCGGGCACGAGATAGACCATTGGAAAGGGGATTCAGTGCCCTTCGAAGATTCATTCAGTCTCGATTGAGTTGAAGAGTTGACCTATGTCAAACAGATCTCGGGAGCGCCCGGTGGCCTCTTGATTGAGTCTCAGGGGAAATGGGTCGTTCGTCCGCATGGTAAGTCGGAACTGCGCACGGGATAGACCGTTGAAAAGGGGTTTTAGTGCCCTTAGGAGATTCATTAAGTCTCGGTCGAGCTGAAGACTTTGACATTTTGTCAAACGGAGCCTGGGAGTGCCCGATGGCCTCTAGGTCAGTACTCGGGGTATGACCTGGGTTTGTAGTGATGAAGGGAGGTGCTAGGGACCTAAGGAGAGTTTATGGGGTAACAAAATGGGGTGTATACACCTGTACTTATATTAAACACGTGTAATTTATCATATAATGCGTGTACTTTGTATTAGTTGCACATAATCACCTAGATTATCAAAGTACACGCATCATATTTTAAAATACACGTGAAATGAACCAATAAAAATTACGTGTACTTTAATATTATGCGTGTACTTTTAACTCTTTAGGCAAAGTACATGCATCATATTTTAAAATACACGTGATATGAAAAAATAAAATATGCGTGTACTTTAATATTATGCGTGTACTTTTCACTCTTTAATCTTCATATACTCTTTTATTTGTATACACTAAATATTTGTCTTCTTAACAGTTTTCTGTCTTTCAAAAAATACTGTACCTATTAAAGACTGAAGCAGAAACAATGAAAAACAATGGTTTCAAAACTCAGAGAAAGTTTTATGAAGGTACATCAAATGAGTTTACATTAGATGACGATCCATTGACAGAGCAAGAAAAAATGACTGTAGATTTCTTGTTGGAAAGTGATCTTAAATTTGACCTAATAAGAGATCGTGAATGCCCTAAGCAATATAATGGGTAAGCAAAAACTTCATTTCTAAAAATTACTAATTTGTATATTTCAAAAAATTTCATTCACATCATACTAATTTGTATATTTATTTTATTTTAATTTCAGGGTTGATTGTGGGGTATTCTGCATTTACTACATTGAACAAATTAGCAGAAACAAGAAAATACAAAAATTGTTTGAAGACCGTGACATGCTGAAACACAGAGCATATGTACTAAGGAAAATTCTTTTATCAAAATATTTCTTCCCCCGAAAGGAGAAAAAACTTCTATAAATTGATTCAAATACAAACCATATTTGTAATTTGTTTTGTGTTATATTGGTTATTGCTTACAATCCACGTAAGGTATAGACAAATAATGTACCTAAGTGTTATGAAACAATGTACACGCATTTTAACTAAAACTACAAGTGATATGTAATACCACGTAATTTTAGTGATTTTTTTATTTAAGGGATCAATGAAATTAAATGAGAATTAATTGGAAATTAATCCGGGTATAAATACTAACGAGATGTGAGTTGGTATTTGATTATGATGTTAAAATTTATTATTTCCGAGTATGTATGGTAATACATAAGTATTGATGATATTTAAATTAATTTGGGAAATTTAGTTGGGACGCGCGTGTCAGTCGCGTCAGAAACGTAATTATTTGAATTAAAAAGTGAATTTTATTTTTATCAACCGAATGGTCATTTTGAGTGCGCCAACGTGTTCGGAAGGGTCGAAATAGTCAGAAAACACTAGCAGGGGGTTTAGTTTGGGTCCCGGGGCATTTTTAGGCCACACCGGCAACCCAAAAGGGTAGTTTGGTAATTCTAAAAATAGGGGAATTAAAACCCACGAATTTTAGAGGTTATTTTTATATTAGAAAAGAACCCACTAATCCATTATCAGCATTTGGGAAGTTAGAGGGCTACGAGAGTTATAGGGAGGAGTTGGAAGAAGTTCCAAAAAGGAAACCCTAGCCACCATCACCATCTTCGGAAGAAATTTGTAGAGAGAGGGAGGAGAATCAACATTCAATTCTTCAACATCAAATCAGAACATCTAAGGCAAGTGGTTTAATTACATTAATTTCAAGCGGATGTTTCTTCCATGCTTAGAATTGAATAATCGTCTTATATTGGAAGTTTGATGAAAACCCGTGAAATTGGAGGTAGGATTCATAATATGATATAGGGATTGCATTTAGAATGTTATTGGATGAATGTTATATACAAAATATATCTTTTGATGATGTGAAAACGTATTTATAAGGAGAAATTGTAGTCATTAAATTCTGGGTTCATGATTATAGGGTTTGGGACAAGGTTTGGGAATTTTGATGATTATATGTTAATTTAGGAAGCATTGACCCCATATATATGTTAAAGAGTGACCTAGGAGGACTTAGAGTAGTTTAATAACGTTAAATTACCATTGGGATGATCTTAGGATGAGTTTAGAGAAGAGAAAAATTGAGAAAAACGAAGTAGAGAATTTATGGGCTGAAACTGCTATCTCGTTAAAAGACCTGCCCAGGTCGTTCGAACGAGCTTCTAACGAGATGACAGTGTCCCTTCTAACGAGTTTGTAGTTCATTCGAAGACTTTCGTTCAAACGACCTCGTTCGAACGAGACTTCTAACGAGTTGACAGAATGGCTTTTTGGCCTGATTTCATTTCAAACGTTCCGTAGACTTATTTAATTGGAGTATTAACCTTCCCTCATTGATTAGTGGGTATAATTGTGAGAATTGGGGTGCGTTGAGGAGTAGAACTTAGAACCTTATAATAAAATTAGATGTCAATTGTGGAGTAGGAAACGAGTACCTAATTATGACGTGAGAAGGGTTGATAACGTTAATATACAAATCGGGGACTTGTGATCGTATAACACTAAATGACGGTATAAGAACGAGAAGTATACCTATATTAATAATACGAGATATCTAAGATGTGGGAATGCTTAGTATATGTGGTTTAATGTGTATAACATACCTACCGTACTTGCTATCATGGGAGGTTTGCGTTCGATTAGGGCCATCTAATCTTTGTGTGCCTACGGGGGGATTTAGATTGGTACCTCGAGGGCATAGGTCAGAGAATGACTTATTGAGAAGTTAATAAGTTTGTTGATCATGGGAGCGTAGGTATGTGCATGACCCATATGATGTGAACTATGTTCGCCTCCATTTTGTGTGAATGTTGTTATTTGAAAACGATTCCTGAGAGATTCGGAATGCGTGGTCCTTATGTACGTGATGTACTGGGATTGGATAGCAGAGTATGTGTGCACCGTAGCTTAGTCTCGGGGTGCTAGTAATGTATATTTATGATGAGAATAATATACTATTAATTGAAATGAACTGTCTTGATTAAATGTGAGTATAATTATAGCAACGTTATGTAAAGATAAAATGGATGATCTCTAGTATATTAGTAATGCTAATAATTGGGAAACCGAGAATTAATGTAAAGCTCTCTAGTTTATTAATGATGTTGTAATCAAAGCGTGTATCGTATAGAAATGATAGAATTTATTTTGGACTAGTTAGATATGAGAATCACTAGAATGGGTACGGGTACGTTAGGAGTGCACAAATAGTCGATAGGTAAGTATTTCATGTTAGAGCACGTCCTAACATGTATTTTGCATTCTTTGTTTTAATGTCATTAAAACACTTGCTATATTTTAAACTATTTTTCACAATCGGGCTCTGACCCGTTTGCTTTCAAATATATTTTTGTAAAAACATTTTAGGTGCCCAGCCACAAGGACACCATGCATAGGATTTCCATTCAGGTGACGGACTGTAGCTGCCGTGGAAGTTACAGGACTTTGACAGTAGACGCCTCCACTTTCGATCTTGACTCTATGTTACTAGATTTTCCTCATCTGTTGGGCATGTCGCCCTATTTCCTTTTTGAGACACTTTATTTAATTCAGTTATTTCAAGAATTTGGGTTGTAATTAATTTAGTGATACAGACTTGGTACTTGTTTATTTCAGCATTTGGATTGTGTAAGGAGTATTCCTCCAGACTCATTACTATTTTAAGGTTAATCTATTGTCATCGTGTTGTGGTGCTTGTGTTAGCATTTCATAATTTACTTATTGCATGATAATCGGATTTAATTGAAATTGACAACTCACTTTTTAAATATTAGGTGGCTAGTAATTAATAAAATGTTTTCGACAGTGATGCTATGAACTGAAACAACTTGGCATTTTGTATTAATTTAATAAAGGAGTAGCTACCCGGTATTTAATTAGTCGGGGTGTCTCTGGTGGTATCAGAGCATCAAGTTCTAGTGTCCTTAGGATATGTACGGCTTATTATGTTTTCGTTGAGCTTTCTTTGATGTAGAGCCCTATATTTTAGGACTGTTGTATTCTTTGTGTATGTATCGTTCTTTAGCTATTTTGAGATAATAACTGCGAACTTATAAGACTTTACTCCCATTTCTGATGCCTCCACGACGTGCACAGCGAGTTCCTAGGGATGCACAGCTCGAGCCACAGTCGGCTCTAGTTCAGGGCACCATGAATGCCGCCGAGGTTGCAGCTATTGTAGCCCAAGCGGTGAATGTCTCCCTAGCCGTTATACAGCCGGCACCACCTCAGGCGCCGGTAGTCGCGCCAGTTCAGGCTCATACATTCCCATCTGCTTGGGAACGCGTCCATGATGCTTTTCAGAAAGCACACCCTCCGGAGTTCGCAGGTATCTCCGATGTTGTAGTATCCAGTCAGTGGAGGAAGGACATTCAGAGGCACTTAAGGATGTACGAGTGCACAGATGTTCAGAAGAAGATACTGGCTACTTTTAAGCTAGTAGGATCAGCATTGCAGTGGTGGGAGTCCATTACCACCGCGAAGGAGAGGGACGCTCTCACTATTCAGGAGTTCTGGGTGCGATTCGACCGCAAATATTTTCCGTCAGCTGTTCACACTGAGATGAGGAGGAAGTTGATGAACCTCAAGCAGGAGGGAAAGGTCGTATCCGAGTATGAGGCTGAGTTCACCAATCTCTTGAACATTGTTTCGAATGAAATTCCAATCGAGGAGAAGAAAATTCAGAAGTTCACGGATGGATTGACTTGGAGGATCCGTCATCACTTGTTGAGGAATCTCTCATTGGCCACTTATTCTGATGTGGTTAACGCTGCACTACTTCACTTCCAGGATCATCACTTCCACATGTCTGAGAGCAAGAGATCAGGAGAGTCCATCCATCAGGGCAGGACCGGGGGAAATGGTGCCAGCGGGGCACAATCTGCTCAGGGATAGCACAGGCAGGGTGACCAGGGTTCCCAACAGGGGGATCATAAGAGATTCAAATATGGGGGTTTCAGGAATGGACAGGGAGGTTTCATACATGGCCATCAGGGTCAGAATGGCCATCAGGGCCAGCAGGGTCAGAAGGGTCAGTAGCAGCAGTTTTAGCAGGGCCAGCATGGCCAGGGTAGGAATGGTAATGGCCATCAGGGCCGTGGGCAGCAGGGACAGCGAGGGGGAAACTTCCCAAGGAAGTGCTTTATTTGTGGCAAGAGTGGCCACAAACGCCAGGATTGTCCTGATAGGGGCAGGGCCCCACAGCAGCATCAGCAGGCTGCACGACACGAGCCACAAAGGCCTATGTTTCCCGCCGCCCTCCTAGTACCACCACAGATGGCAGCACTACCACCCATTCCAGCAGTCCCGATCCAGCAAGGACACCTTCAGTATGGGAGAGTGTATCAGCTCCAGCATGCCGCAGTCCCACAGGATCCGCCTGCTATTTAGGGTATGTTCTCTATTTAGGGGACTATGGGGCATATTTTATTTGATACGGGGGCCGCACATTGTTTCATTGCCATGATATTTTCACGCACTATTGGGTTGTTAGACACCGCAGAGAGCACGGTTACTTGTGTAGATTCACCGTTGAGTAGGGGTTCCATGATTTCGCTTATTTATAGAGGTGTGGGTATAGAGATCGGGAGGTTTACCTTATCCGCTGATATGTTAGTGTTAGAGATGACTGAGTATGATGAGATTATTGGTATGGATTGGCTAGTTGCGTACGAAGCCATGATTGATTGTTTTAGTAGGGGTATTATCTTTGCCATTCCCGGGCAGGAGATGTTTTTAGTGGAGATGCCTCACCCTGAGGGAGGATCGTCCACTCACTTGTATTATATAGAGGAGGAGACCTCTAAGGAAGTGGTGCTACCACTCAATTAGATTCCAGTCGTGAGGGAGTTTGCTGATGTATTTCAGGATATACCTGGATTACCGCCTAGTAGAGAGATAGATTTTGTAATCGATTTGACACCGGGCACTCGGCCGATTGCCCGCGCACCTTACCGTATGGCTCCAGCAGAGATGAGAGAGCTACGGGATCAGATAGAACAGTTGTTGGGTCAGGGGTTTATCCGGAGGAGTATTTTACCGTGGGGTGCCCCTGTGTTGTTCGTAAAGAAGAGGGATGGATCGTTGAGGTTGTGCGTAGATTACCGGGAGTTGAATAAAGTCACGATACGAAATAAGTATCCGTTGCCCAGAATCGATGACTTATTTGACCAGTTGAGAGGAGCTTCCTTCTTCTCGAATATTGATTTATGATCGGGATACCATCAGTTGCGTATCAGGGAACAGGACGTCTCGAAGACTGCTTTCTTAACGAGATATGGTTCCTACGAGTTTTGGGTTATGCCTTTTGGCTTGACCAACGCTCCAGCCGTGTTTATGGACTTGATGAATAGGGTGTTCAGAGAGTTCCTAGACCAGTTTGTCATTGTCTTTATTGATGACCTTCTGGTTTACTCCCAGACAGAAGAGGAGCACGCCAAGCATTTGAGACAGGTTTTGCAGACGTTGCGTCAAAACGAGCTTTATGCAAAGTATGAGAAGTGTGGGTTCTGGTTAAAGGAGGTTCAGTTTTTGGGGCATATCATTTCAGACTGCGGGATATCTGTTGATCCGGGTAAGGTATCCACGGTGAGGGAGTGGGGACAGCCCACAACACCGACTAAGAACCGTAGTTTCTTGGGCCTAGCAGGATACTACAGGAGGTTTATTCGGGGTTTCTCAAAGATAGCGGGTCCTTTGACACATCTGACTCGCAAAGGTGTGCCATTCATCTGGAGCGATGCCTGTCAGTTGGCATTCGATGAGTTGAAGGACAAGTTGACCTCAGCACCTGTGTCACTACACCAAAAACAACAATTTGGCACACCCTGATATTAAAAATCTGGCACAGTTTAAAACCGTGCCAAATTTTGGCACGGTTTAATAACAATCTGGCACTGTTTTAAAGTGTGCCAAAATTAAGTACACTTAACTAAAATATAAAGTACCCTAAAAAATCATTATAGTAGTTTTGTGGTTTCTCGCTCTCATTCCCGCTCACCCTCTCATCCTCATTCGCTCCCTCTCATGAATCAGCCTACACGCACAACTGATTTGGTTTGTGCATTTTATGGATCGATTGCAGTTTTAATTATGGTATTCTCTGTCTTCATCATTCTCTCTCTCTTCAGTATTCATCATTTGTTGTTTTGAAACCTTAATTTTTTATTTCGATAATCACTAATTTTTCACTCCAACAAATCAGTTGCAAAGTGAAAGTGTTAAATGTTTCTATTTGTTGATTCCATCTCAGGTATTTGAAACAATTCCTAAATGGGTAATTTACTTTTGTGTTCTTAATTTTTTTTTATTGGTTTATAGAAGATGGGTAGAGGAATGAACTTAATTTTTTGATTAGTTTATAGAAGTTGGATATGAAAACAATGTTTTGGATTGTGACTTAAGTATTATTTATCCAACCATGAGCTTTTACATCCATCAATGTGTTTTGTAGGCATTTTGTTTTTATCATATTATGTAAAAGTTAATACATAAATACTCAAATAGTTGTTTGTTGGTATGTTTCAATTTTGAAATAGGTAACTCCCTCCCCTGTTTGGGGATTGAAAAGGTAAGAATATTATAAATAATTGGCCTATACTTATTTATAATATAGAATCGTTGTAATCTTATTAATGATTTATTTATATTTATTATGTTATTTTTTTAATCGAATCATTTAACATGTTATTTGGATAATAGGCTAATACACGGTGTAATCAATATTTGGTATTTCAATCCCTCTATCATTCATTGGACATGGGGTGTAGTTAAGTGTAGCAAAAGGTAATTTTTTAGAAAGTGAGTTTGGTGCTTTAATTGATTTTTTTTATTGACGTGAGTTTTCATTGTTATTGATTTTTATAGGTTTGGTTGTTACTTTAACATGTCCACATCGAATTTCTAAATTTAGGTGTTGTATGAGACCATTTTTTATATTGATTCTAACTACAAAATTTGTTAATATTCTAGAATTTGGCCAAAATCAAAGGGCAACCTTGCAAGATGCCGGTCTTGTTCAAGAGGTACCCTAGTCTTTACATAAGGTAATAGAAGTAAGTTTTTTTTTTTAAATTTAGACCAAGGATTTTGATTTATTTATATATTATTTTATGAATATGTGAATGATTGAAAAGTCATTGACATTGATCATGTTGCTTTGTAATATTTATAAAAAATAGTTATTTGATAATCGAAATATTAGTGTCATTGATCACAAATCAAGAATATTATGTTGGATGCCATAGGAGACTTCCTAAATTCATGAGGAATTGAACTCAATTGATTGTAATAATCTCTATAGCAGATGGGGATAAGTTTATTTGAAATAAAAAATCACACTTAAAATGGAAGATGGGATGACATGAGTTTGAAACCGACTCGAGCGCACCCCAATTACGAAGTTGTAACATGGTGTTGGGGTGTATTTGATGAGAAAACAAAACCCAACCAGTTTTGATTTCATAGAGCAGTCTGTTAGTTTCAAGAAAGATAAAATCGTGACATGGTGGTGTTATTAGCATAAAACTTACAACAACGTTGATTTGTTAGTGCGGGTACTTTTATATGCTTTTATTATTCCATCCATTTCATGCGTGTAATGTTGAAGGCAGGGTATAGTGTGATTATTATTCCATCCCCTTTTATATACTTTTATGGAATATCGGGTCTATTCACTGTAAATTTATATACTCAGGCCTGCTCTTTTTTTAGGTTCCATTCACTTTTTGCTAATTCTCTTCATTTGACTAAAATTTTGTAATAAATTGTTATAATTTTTTATTTGATTGCTATTGCTTTTGATTTTCATTCAAGCAGACACAAATACCAGAATAAAATTGAACAAGTATGTTCTCTTAGTTTTCTTTTGTGGGTAACTATATGTGTTGTGAATTTGAAAAGAAAACGATAATCACGAGTTAGTGTTGTTGGTTTGACTGAGTTTAAAAGCATATGTCGGTAACTGTATGTGTTATTTGGCAAGGTTTACAAAGCATTTGTAGCCCCCAAAATAACCCCCAAATGTACCCTTAAGAGGCAAGAACACCTCATACAGGACTAACGTAACACGTAGGGACTGACCGTGTATTCTCGGGACTCCCGATTTGAGAATACGATAATAATTTGCAAAAATCTAGATTTAGGATAGAAAACATGCCGTGAGAGGGTGAAAGCCCAAAATAACTCCCTAACGACCCCTTAAGAGGTACGAACACCTCACACGGGAGTAACGTAACTCGCAGGGACTGGTCGCGTACTCACGGGACTCCCGGTTTGAGAATATGATGATAATTTGTAAAAACCTAAACTTAGGCTTGAAAACATGCTGTCAGAGGGTGAAAACCCAAAATAACTCCCAAACAACCCCTTAAGAGGCACGAACACCTCGCACGGGATTAACGTAACACGTAGGAACTGACCGCGTATTCACGGGACTCCCGATTTGATAATAAGACGTTAATTTGCAAAAATCTAGACTTAGGCTTGAAAACATGCCGTTAGAGGGTGAAAACCCAAAAGAACCCCCAAATGGCCCCTTAAGAGGCAGGAGCACCTCACACAGGACTAACGTAACACGTAGGGACTAACCGTGTATTCTCGAGACTCCCGGTTTGAGAATACGACGATAATTTATAAAAATCTAGACTTAATCTGGAAAACATGCCGTGAGAGGGTGAAATCCCAAAATAACTCCCTAACGACCCCTTAAGAGGTACGAACACCTCTCATGGGACTAACGTAACACGTAGGGACTGATTGCGTATTCATGGGACTCCCGGTTTGAGAATACGATGATAATTTGTAAAAAAACTAGACTTGGGCTTGAAAACATGCCATTAGAGGGTGAAAACCTGAAAATAACCTCAAACGGTCCCTCAAGAGGCACGAACACCTCGCACAGGACAAACATAAAACGTAGGGACTGACCGCGTATTCATGGTACTCTCGGTTTGAGAATACGACGATAATTTGAAAAAATTTAGACTTAGGCTTGAAAACATGACGTTAAAGGGTGAAAACTAAAAAAGTGTTGTACAATCTCAAAATGTGTTGTACAATCTCAAAAAGTGTTGCACAATTTACAAAGACGCCATCAGAATCAACAGCACTTCAATCAAGGAAATCACATATCCGCACAAATGGATGCATATGCAGAGAGGTTGTTTCCGCAACTTTACCGTTGCTTCAGGTTCACCTCTTTAAATCGATGAGATGGTAAGGAGAGATTGAGAAATCATTAGAGAGAGAGAGAGAGAGGGTTCCAGTTGTTGGTATGGATAAGACGTTTATGTACATAGTGCCTTTAATTTGGTTCTACTAGTTGTAACCCAAGTTTGACCTGCAAATAACCCGCTTCAAACTGACAATATGGGACATTAAACCCATTTTTGACCCGTCGAACGAATCACGGGACCAGGCAGTGCTACTTAGGGGAGATATCGGGCATTTTTTTCCTATCTAACCCATATTGCTGACCCTACTTCCAAGTGAAGTTTATAACTTTTATCAAGAAAGAAGAAAGATCACTATATATCATTATTCAAAATAACTCCCAAGGGTTAATCTAATGGTAGAGTGGGCCCTGATACACGCCGCATGAAGAATAGGTTTGGTGTTCAAAATCCATGCATGCATATATACCTGCAAGGGCGGAGCTATGTGTAGTACTCTAACGGTGTCGATTGACTGAACTTTGTAAAAAATTAATAAGCATATGTATAAAAATGACAATTTGTAAGAAAATAACTAAATTGAACTCACTAAAATAAGAAGGAAAAAAATACACAGAGCAGTGTCAAAAATAATTATGTAACAGATCAAAATTGATAATTGAACTGATTCGCCTAATGTTCTTGTTATTGCAAATTTATACTCTGTTATGAATTTTTTTGATATGTTATATATACCAAATTTCAATATCAAAAATAGCTTATAACATTTGAAGTCTTATGAATTACAATTGGGATTAGGTGTGGGTTGGTTGTAAATAAACTGGACTTAACCCAACACCAACTCTAACTCCAACTCCATTCACATATGGGCTTGGAGTATTGCTATGCACACAAAATGATGTGGCGATGATTATGATTGGTTAGGCAGTTAGTGGACTCCTCTATTTATCCATAAAACCAACCCCAATCATTTTGTTGGCAACTTTTTGTGCCCAAAATGAGTCGCATTATTCATGGGCTTATAGACATCCTTGCATCAGAATAATTGTTTCTTAGCTAGGAGTACTAGTAGCTCAAAAATGTAAAGTTATAAATTGGCTATAGTTTTCCAACCTTATAATTGTTATCATCTAAATTGTGCATTTTTTTTTTGAATTTTCAAAGGAAGAAACAATAGAAATCATTTGTCATCAGCATTATAAATTTGTGGGCGGAGGATGGGATGTGAATCAAACCTGCGCCACTTGTTCAAGAGTTGTCAACTTGGCATTTGATGCCCACTTGGGGATGGAATGGGCAAATACTTATTAGAAGCAAGATGTAATATAGTTACCATGATTGCTACACCCCTCTCCGTACTGCGATGCAGGTTCGTACTATCCAAAAGATAGTGTGTGCGCATTGTAGATATTTTTATTCGTACTACTTAAAAAGATGGAAATATGATAGGTCTGCATTCCAGATTTTTAGAAGTGGCATCCCAATTTTAGCATTCATCATTAATATAACAATAATAATACATGATTTGATTTCAACAACAAAATAAAAGGGGAAAATCGACTTCCTAACTCAAAAAGTAAAAGTACATGAGATTGCTAGATTTAATAAGACTTTTAAGGCATCCCATAATCCAAAATAGCAAATGAACTAAGCATACTCTCATCATACTGCGTACCGGCTAAATAAATGTACCATGACCTGTACATGTACCCTGCATCCATACCACTTACTAGGGCAGTTCATATTCCAATCCGGCAAAGGGTTAGTTCATTTATTGGCTAATAATATGAAATATATAATTATAAATCAAATCTATTTTATTGATTATGAAGCTAAAGTCAATAAGTCCCATAATAAGATAGCACAAGTAGGTGTAGATCAGCAAGACACATTTACCATCGTTGGAGACTAGGTTTGAGCTGCAGCTTCAGTATTGTCAACATGACTGGTTCTTAGATTGAATCCAGGTTAATTGTATATCAGATGATTCAAACCCAATAACAGGGCCGAACCAGATTAGTAGTTGGCTTCTCTGGGCTGATGTCCAATTCGGTTTGGTTCTCGTAATAACACTGGAAAGTGCATTTGATTATAAAATTGATTATGCTTGAAGTTGGTCCGATACAATTTAATTGCCTATTATGGTACTTGTTTTGATGAATTGATTTATTTCTTTCGGCTGACTTTGCTCTAATCTCTTGTGCACTGGTATTGTTATCCTCGAAAGGGACCTCTAAATAATCTAAGGCATAACACGTTCTACTATCATAATTGATCATTTAGACATTTGTTCCATTGATATTTTGTTGCATTGGTGTTTGCAGGCATCTCAAAGTGGATATGCAGTGGATTATGTTACGCAGGGAGCACAAGGTGGGTTTCCAGGTGGCTTCTTGAACCAGAATTCTCAAGTTGGATATTCTTGCTTTGGTACATGCAATGATTTTTTGTCTCAGGTTTGTTCAGTTTTATTTGCTACTCTTTTATGGCTGCTGCTTATTGCTGACTTTCATTAGACCCCGAATGAAGCATAGACTCGTCGTCACGATAAGTTCTAAAAGTATAGGACACGAACATGTAGATGGTGAATCTACAAGAAATATACTAACAATTTGGAGCAGAGGTTTTTTAGAGTCAGTGTACTCTCGTTGTTTGGTTAGGCCTTTGTGTTCAGCAAATGTTTTTTAACCATTAAACCATTTGATTGAGTTTGCAACTTACTATAAATATACTTATCTGATTCCTTTCAACTTGTAGGTCAACTTGATCTAATGCCAATTCAAATCAAAGAAGGTGGAACCAAATTGAACAGTTGCAAGATCAGCTACTTTACATCTATAGGTATTCCACTCCACCATTTGAGGAACTTCAGGTATGATTGGTTATGATAATTATCAATATTTACTCAAAATCTATTAGTTTTGAATCTTGAATTACCTTTTTCTCCCTTATATTCTGAAGCACAAGATATTTTTTTCTTGAGGCGGGTAATGGAGAGCTACAACGGGAACTTCAAGAATGTCGAAACAGTTGTGAGCATCGAAAAAACAAGATTTGGAAGCTCGCCCAAGTATTTATCCCACTTCTGATGTTAGTACTCAAAAGATGAAAGAAGAATATCTTCAAAAACAGAATTTTCTTAGAGCACATGTAAGTCTGTGTATGTTTCCTTAGTCCAATTATAATACCCTTTTGAATAACCATATCCTATTCAGAGTGTGCTGTATTTTGTCTTATGGGCATGGAGGATAAATAACTTACGAAAATATGGTACTTAATGGTTCATGTTGTATTGCCTTTATGTGTCAGTTTAACTAGTGCTTGAAATCATTCTTAGAGGTTACATGGCAGAAAAATATTCTTAGATGGATAAAGGAATGAATTTGAGATGCATAATCTATTATCATTAAACCAAAGGCAAAAAATGGTAAATTCATGTTTAGTAATTATTTAAATATCACTTATTCACTTTTAAAGAACTATCCTTCTCACTTTGTTTTCTTCATGCCAGGAGTGAATTTGTCTTGTTTTTCCTTTCCTTTCTTTTGTTTTAAAAGTGGACTACTTTCCATATTCTTTGCATTTCTTTACTGTACTCCTTAAATAATTATGTATTTAGACATACCCCCTTACACGTTAATTACTTAGACATACCCCCACCATGTAATGGACTTTCCATCTTCGTTATGAAAAGCCCATAAAATGTATTTAGGCCTACTCCCCCTTCCCTGTGTAGGAATACTTTTTAACGGTGTTGAATGTATGGCTACCGGCTGGGCGGTAAGTCTATTTTGTAACTTGTAGGAACTGACCGCATAGTCCCGGGTCTCCCGGTTTTTGAATATGACCATAATTTGCAAAAATCAACACTTTAGAAACAAGCCGTAAAAGGGTGAAAACTCAAACCAGCACCCAAACGACCCCGTAAGAGCCACGAACACCTCGCACGGGACCAATGTAACTTGTAGGAACTGACTCCCGGGTTGTGAATATGACGATAATTTGCAAAAATCAACACTTAAACTTACAAGCCGTTAAAGGGTGAAAACTCAAACCAGCCCCTAAACGACCCCGTAAGAGGCACGAACACCTCGCAAGGGACCAATGTAACTTGTAGGAACTGAACGCGTAGTCCCGGGTCTCCCGGTATGAGAATATGATGATAATTTGCAAAAATCACACTTAGACTTAAAAACTAGCCATTAAAGGGTGAAAACCCAAATCAGCCCCCAAACGACCCCGTAGGAGGCACGAACACCTCGCACGGGACTAATGTAACTTGTAGGAACTGAACGCGTAGTCCCGGGTCTCCCGGTTTGTGAATATGACGATAATTTGCAAAAATCAACACTTAAACTTAAAAACAAGCCGTTAAAGGGTGAAAACCCAAACCAGCCCCCAAACGACCCCGTAAGAGGCACGAACACTTCACACGGACCAATGTAACTTGTAGGAACTGACCGCGTAGTCCCGGGTCTCCCGGTTTGAGAATATGACGATAATTTGCAAAAATCACACTTAGACTTAAAAACAAGCCGTTAAAGGGTGAAAACCCAAACCAGCCCCCAAACAACCCCGTAAGAGGCATGAACACCTCGCACGGGACCGATGTAACTTGTAGGAACTGACCGCGTAGTCCTGGGTCTCCCGGTTTGATAATATGATGATAATTTGCAAAAATCACACTTAGACTTAAAATAAGCAGTTAAAGGGTGAAAACCCAAACCATCCCCCAAACGATCCCGTAAGAGGCACGAACACCTCACACGGGACCAATGTAACTTGTAGGAACTGATCGCGTAGTCCCGCGTCTCCCGGTTTGTGAATATGATGATAATTCATAAAAAGCAACACTTAAACTTAAAAACAAGCCGTTAAAGGGTGAAAACCCAAACCAACCCCCAAACGACCCCGTAAGAGGCACGAACACCTCGCACGGGACCAATGTAACTTGTAGGACTTGACCGCGTAGTCCCGGGTCTCCCGGTTTGAGAATATGACGATAATTTACAAAAATCAACACTTTAAAAACTAGCCATTAAAGGGTGAAACCCCAAACCAACACCCAAACGACCCCGTAAGAGGCACAAACACCTCGCACGGGACCAATGTAACTTGTAGGTACTGACCACGTAGTTCCAGGTCTCCCGGTTTGAGAATATGACGATAATTTGCAAAAATCACACTTAGACTTAAAAATAAGCCGTTAAAGGGTGAAAACCCAAACCAGCCCCCAAACGACCTCGTAAGAGGCACGAACACCTCGCACGGGACCAATGTAACTTGTAGGAATGGACTGCGTAGTCCCGGGTCCCCCGGTTTGAGAATATGACGATAATTTGCAAAAATCACACTTAGACTTAAAAACTAGCCGTTAAAGGGTGAAAACCCAAACCAGCCCCCAAACGACCCCGTAAGAGGCACGAACACCTCACACGGGACCAATGTAACTTGTAGGAACTGATCGCGTAGTTCCGGATCTCCCGGTTTGGGAATATGATGATAATTCACAAAAAGAAACACTTAAACTTAAAAACAAGCCGTTAAAGGGTGAAAACCCAAACCAACCCCCAAACGAGCCCGTAAGAGGCACGAACACCTCGCACGGGACCAATGTAACTTGTAGGACTTGACCGTGTAGTCCCGAGTCTCCCGATTTGTGAATATGACAATAATTTGCAAAAATCAACACTTTAAAAATAAGCCGTTAAAGGGTGAAAACCCAAACCAGCACCCAAACGACCTTGTAAGAGGCACAAACACCTCGCACAGGACCAATGTAACTTGTAGGAACTGACCGCATAGTCCCGGGTTTCCCAGTTTGTGAATATGACGATAATTTGAAAAAATCAACACTTAAACTTAAAAACAAGCCGTTAAAGGGTGAAAATCCAAACCAGCCCCCAAACGACCCCGTAGGAGGCACGAACACCTCGCACTGGACCAATGTAACTTGTAGGAACTAACCGCATAGTCCCGGGTCTCTCGATTTGAGAATATGATGATAATTTGCAAAAATCACACTTAGACTTAAAAATAAGCCGTTAAAGGGTGAAAACTCAAATCAGCCCCCAAACGACCCCGTAAGAGGCACGAACACCTCGCACGGGACCAATGTAACTTGTAGGAACTGACCGCGTAGTCTCGGGTCTCTCGGTTTGAGAATATGATGATAATTTACAAAAATCACACTTAGACTTAAAATATAAGTAGTTAAAGGGTGAAAACCCAAACCAGCTCCCAAACGACCCCGTAGGAGGCACGAACACCTCGCACGGGACCAATGTAACTTGTAGGAACTGACCGCGTAGTCCCGGGTCTCCCGATTTGAGAATATGATGATAATTTCCACTCTTATATGTAATTTTTTAGTTTGTGTAGATTTTTTTTGGTAAATTATTGGGTTACTAATATCGTATCTTTTTTGTATCCTATTTTTATTGCAGGATAACAATTTATCGTTAGCATTTATTCACGTGGAACACACAGTGAACTCAATGGTTTACAACAAGGAGTTTATTCATGATTCCATTTTTTTTTGTGTTATGGTCGTGCAGGCTTTTGTAGTTTTATTGTTAAGTTTTATGGTCGTGCAGGCTTTTGTTAGTTAATTGTTATATTTTGTGGCCGTGCGGGCTTTATGTTAGGAAGGTTTTGTATTAGCAGGTTTTGGAATGTCCAGAAAATAGATGGAACTTTGCCCAATTTTTTTTGGTCTGTGAACTATTAAAGACTTGTAATATTTTGAAGTTTGTATGTACATTAGTTTATCAACAACGTGCAATATTTTTAATTTGTGAATTTTTGTGCTTTCAAATAATTTTTTTTTCTTTTTATAAAATAATTTGGCACAGTTCAAAACCGTGGCAAAAGTGTATCATATTTTGGCACGGTTTTGAACTGTGCCAAATTTTTTTAAACTGTGCTAAATCTGACACAGTTAAAAACTGTGCCAAAAATATCAAATTCTGGCACGGTTTAAAAGTGTGCCAAAAGTGTTCCTATTTGGCCAAATCTGGCACACTTTTGAGCCGTGCAAAAAAAAATGGCCATTTTGGAACACCTGATTCTGGCACGGTTCAAAACCGTGCCAGATTTGATCTGGCACAGTTTTAAACCGTGCCAGATTCCTATTTTTGGTGTAGTGTGTTAGCATTGCCTAGACCGGGAGTTGAGTATTTAGTTTACATATATGCGTCCTTACAAGGACTCGTAGGTGTACTGCAGCAGGAGAGTCAGGCCATAGCTTATGCTTCCCGTAAGCTTAAACCTCACAAGAGGAATTACCCCACCCACGACTTGGAGTTGGCGGCAGTCGTATTCGCTCTTTGGATTTGGAGACACTATCTCCTGGGGGAGAAATTTCGGTTGTTCACGGACCACAAGTCTTTACAATACCTCTTCACGCAGAAGGAACTGAATATGCGTCAACGACGGTGGCTTGAGTTTATGAAGAATTATCAGTTTGATATCCAATATCACCCGGGAAAGGCTAACGTGGTAGCAGACGCGTTGAGCCGTAGGCCAGTAGATGAGGTGGTCGAGGTGTGGAAAGCCAAGTGGCAGGAGTTGGGACACCAGGATGCAGTGGCCCGATCGTTCATGTCTGTAATGACTATTACACCTCAGATTGTTACGAGGGTGGTAAAGGCCCAGACAAATGACTCATTCTGTCAGGAGCAGATAGTTCGATTACTAGCAGAGGGAGCCGAGTCCTATACCGTTGGCTCAGATGGGGGATTACGCTTCAATGGGAGACTGGTCATTCCGGAAGGGGAGGACTTGCGACACGAGGTAATGACGGAGTCGCACGGCTCACGGTTCGCGGTACACCCTGGTGGGGATAAGATGTACCAAGACATGAGAAGACAGTATTGGTGGAGCGGGATGAAGAGAGATATCGCCGTGTTTGTTTCCAAATGTGCCACTTGTCAGCTAGTAAAGGTGGACCATCAAAAATCGACAGGACTTCTACAGCTATTAAAGGTTCCGACGTGGATATGGGAGAGCATATCCATAGACTTTATCACGGGATTACCTACGTCACAGAGGGGTCAAGACTCCATATGGGTAATTATGGATAGGTTAACCAAAGTTGCTCATTTTCTACCCGTGAGGAAAGATTACACTACGGGACGGTATGCCCAGATATTTATTGCAGAAATAGTGAGACTTCACGGTGTGCCTCTAAATATCGTGTCTGACCGAGACAAAATATTTATCTCATGATTTTGGGAGAGTTTCCAGGAGGCCATGGGTACGGAGTTACGGTTGAGTACGGCTTATCACCCGCAGACTGATGGGCAAACTGAGCGGACAAATCAGATGTTGGAGGACATGTTGCGTATGTGCATCCTAGACTTTGGAGGTGGATGGGAGCAGTACCTTCCACTGGTGGAGTTTGCTTATAACAACTCCTACCAGTTCACCATTGGCATGGCTCCATTTAAGGCGTTGTACAATAGACCTTATCGTTCCCCAGCATGTTGGTTAGAGGTGGGGGATAACAAACTACTTCGATCGAAAGTGATTCAAGATACTTCGGCAAGGATTGAGTTGATACGGAGTCGCATTCGGGTAGCTCAGGACCGACAGAAGAGCTATGCTGATGACAAGAGGTTCTTTAGAGAATTCAAGGTGGGAGACCAACTGTTACTCAGAGTATCTCCGATGAAGGGGATCATGCATTTTGGAAAGAAGGGGAAACTGGCACCAAGATACGTGGGGCCATTTCCTATCATCGAGAGGATTGGACCAGTCGCATACAGACTTGGGTTATCGGAGCACTTACATAGAATCCATGATGTGTTCCATATTTCCTCGCTAAGGAAATATCTTAGGGATGATTTGGCCCATACTCACATTGCTTTGGAGGACATTGATCTTCAGCCCGATAGTTCCTATGAGGAGGGGCCGATTGCTATTTTGGATCGAAGCGAGCGGAAACTGAGGTCGAAGATAGTACCGTTAGTACATGTTCAGTGGCGGCATTATAATGCCGAGGAATCCACATGGGAGCACGAGGATGAGATGCGCGAGCGCTATCCAGAGTTATTTTTACCAGGTACTCTTTAGTTCTGAATTTCGGGACGAAATTATGTTATTAGGGGGGAAGTATGTAATACCCCGTAATTTTCGTGATTTTTTTTATTTAAGGGATCAATGAAATTAAATGAGAATTAATTGGAAATTAATCCGGGTATAAATACTAACGAGATGTGAGTTGGTATTTGATTATGATGTTAAAATTTATTATTTCCGAGTATGTATGGTAATACATGAGTATTGATGATATTTAAATTAATTTGGGAAATTTAGTTGGGACGCGCGTTTCAGTCGCGTCAGGAATGTAATTATTTGAATTAAAAAGTGAATTTTATTTTTATCAACTGAATGGTCATTTTGAGTGTGCCAACGTGTCCAGAAAGGTCAAAATAGTCAGAAAACACTAGCCGGGGGTTTAGTTTGGGTCTCGGGGCATTTTTAGGCCACACCGGCAATCCAAAAGGGTAGTTTGGTAATTTTAAAAATAGGGGAATTAAAACCCACGAATTTTAGAGGTTATTTTTATATTAGAAAAGAACCCACTAAGCCATTATCAGCATTTGGGAAGTTAGAGGGCTCCGGGAGTTATAGGGAGGAGTTGGAAGAAGTTGCAAAAAGGAAACCCTAGCCACCATCACCATCTTTGGAAGAAATTTGTAGAGAGAGGGAGGAGAATCAATATTCAATTCTTCAACATCAAATCAGAACATCTAAGGCAAGTGGTTTAATTACATTAATTTCAAGCGAATGTTTCTTCCATGCTTAGAATTGAATAATCGTCTTATATTGGAAGTTTGATGAAAACCCATGAAATTGGAGGTCGAATTCATAATATGATATATGGATTGCATGTAGAATGTTATTGGATAAATGTTATATACAAAATATATCTTTTGATGATGTGAAAACGGATTTATAAGGAGAAATTGTAGTCATTAAATTATGGGTTCATGATTATAGGGTTTGGGACAAGGTTTGGGAATTTTGATGATTATATGTTAATTTAGGAAGCATTGACCCCATATATATGTTAAAGAGTGACCTATGAGGACTTAGAGTGGTTTAATAACGTTAAAATACCATTGGGATGATCTTAGGATGAGTTTAGAGAAGAGAAAAATTGAGAAAAACGAAGTAGAGAATTTCTGGGCTGAAACTGCCATCTCGTTAGAAGACCTGCCCAGGTCGTTCGAACGACCTCGTTCGAACGAGCTTCTAACAAGATGACAGTGTTCCTTCTAACAAGTTTGTAGTTAGTTCGAAGACTTTCGTTCGAACGACCTCGTTCGAACGACACTTCTAACGAGTTGACAGAATGGCTTTTTGGCCTGATTTCATTTCAAACGTTCCGTAGACTTATTTAATTGGAGTATTAACCTTCCCTCATTGATTAGTGGGTATAATTGTGAGAATTGGGGTACGTTGAGGAGTAGAACTTAGAACCTTATAATAAAATCGGATGTTAATTGTGGAGTAGGAAACGAGTACCTAATTATGACGTGAGAAGGGTTGATAACGTTAATATACAAATCGAGGACTTGTTATCGTATAACACTAAATGACGGTATAAGAATGAGAAGTGTACCTATATTAATAATACGAGATATCTAAGATGTGCGAATGCTTAATATATGTGGTTTTATGTGTATAACATACCTACCATACTTGCTATCATGGGAGGTTTGCGTTCGATTAGGGCCATCTAATCTTTGTGTGACTACGGGGGGATTTAGATTGGTACCTCGAGAGCATAGGTCAGAGAAGGTCTTATTGAGAAGTTAATAAGTCTGCTGATCATGGGAGCGTAGGTATGTGCGTGACCCATGTGATGTGAACTATGTTCGCCTCCATTTTGTGTGAATGTTGTTATTTGAAAACGATTCCTGAGAGATTCGGAATGCGTGGTCCTTATATACGTGATGTACCGGGATTCGATAGCAGAGTATGTGTGCACCGCAGCTTAGTCTCGGGGTGCTAGTAATGTATATTTATGGTGAGAATAATATACTGTTAATTGAAATGAACTGTCTTGATTAAATGTGAGTATAATTATATCAATGTTATGTAAAGATAAAATGGATGATCTCTAGTATATTAGTAATGCTAATAATTGGGAAACCGAGAATTAATGTAAATCTCTCTAGTTTATTAATGATGTTGGAATCAAAGCGTGTATCGTATAGAAATGATAGAATTTATTTTGGACTAGTTAGATATAAGAATCACTAGAATGGGTACGGGTACATTAGGAGTGCACAAATAGTCGAGAGGTGAGTATTTCATGTGAGAGCACGTCCTAACATGTATTTTGCATTCATTGTTTTAATGTCATTAAAACACTTGCTATATTTTAAACTGTTTTCCACAATCGGGCTCTGACCCGTTTTCTTTCAAATATATTTTTGTAAAAACCTTTTAGGTGCCCAGCCACAAGGACACCATGCACAGGAGTTCCATTCAGGTGACGGACTGTAGCTGCCGTGGAAGTTACAGGACTTTGATAGTAGACGCCTCCACTTTCGATCTTGATTCTATGTTACTAGATTTTCCTCATCTGTTGGGCATGTCGTCCTATTTCCTTTTTGAGACACTTTATTTAATTCAGTTATTTCAAGAATTTGGGTTGTAATTAATTTAGTGATACAGACTTGGTACTTGTTTATTTCAGCATTTGGTTTGTGTGAGGAGTATTCCTCCAGACTCATTACTATTTTAAGGTTACTCTATTGTCCTCGTGTTATGGTGCTTGTGTTAGCATTTCATAATTTACTTATTGCATGATAATCGGATTTAATTAAAATTGACAACTCACTTTTTAAATATTAGGTGGCTAGTAATTAATAAAATGTTTTCGACAGTGATGCTATGAACTGAAACAACTTGGCATTTTGTATTAATTTAATAAAGGAGTAGCTACCCGGTATTTAATTAGTCGGGGTGTCTCATGATAATTACTAAGTACACACATGAATTCTTCAAAGTACACGCAATATAAATAATGTACACGCACTCGTTAATCTAATAATTTTTTTATTTTTAATTGAAAACTACTTTATATATTTATTCAGAAGGACACAATAACCAAAATCAATTTATTAAGCTCAACTACTCATTTCCCAACTACTTCTGGTCAAAGAAATAAATAACTTTAACTTTTTCTATAAAAGAGAAATATTTGTTCATTTCTTAACCATTACATCTTGGGTAAAGATTACATAATGACTATTCCAGTAGAAAAGTTGCGAGATACTCTTGAGAGAGATGAAAGAAATAAAAAAATAAGGCAAATTACGAAAAATCTTTCTTCATATGAAACTGCCTTTGAGCAGTTTCAAACATATGTGAGGGAAGGATGCTCTGGACTTCCATCCAATCCCGTAGATTTATTTGATGTGGATGAGGGTCATCCTCAAACACATGAAGACCTCATATCTTTCTATAGACAAGAAGTTCCCTTAAAAATTGTCAAGCTGAAGGAGAAGAAGGCTCACCATGAAGGCCTTGTAGCTGTCATAGAAGAAGAAATTCGACCCTGGTCGAATTTAGTTGACTCACTTCTTGACACCATAGATGCCTTTAACAAATTTCCTTAATAGAAGCCTTCTTTAGTTTTTTTAGCTTTTGTTATGTAAAAAAATTGTACTTTATTTTTCTAGTTTTGATAAAAAAATTATTTCTTTCATGCATGTATTCTCACTTATATCATACACCAAATATAGTTAAGTACACGTAAACCTTTATAAAAATGATCACGTGTACTGTAAAAAATGTAAACATTAATATCATTTATTGTAAAAAAATTGGTATGTCAAAATATGATTCTATCTATTATAAATTATAATACACGCAAGTTTTTATAAAGCACACGCACAAGGTATTATCCCAAACCATTATATAAATGCGTGTACTTTATATATTACACGTGTACTTTATAAAGTACTTGCATAGTCTATAAAGTACACGCTTACTGAAATACTTGTATAATAATGCCGCTGGCGCGGACCATAATACACATAGGAATTTAAGAATATGAGTGCCCTAAATGTCTTTTATAAAGTACAAGCACATTGTAATGTCCAAAACCATTTTCCAAATAGTACATGTATTTATATATGTCTACTTGATAAAATTACACGTATAAAAATATGCGTGTACACGTATATTTAAAAGCGTGTACTTTATATATTATGCGTGTACTTTATAAAGTACACACATATTTCATCAAGTACACGCATATTATATTTATATTATGCGTGTACATAAAAAATTACATGCATATTTCATCAAATAAATCTAAATTAAATGTAATTAATAAAGTACACGTATGCTTTTATATAGTACACGCAGATTGAACTGACCAAATCCATTTTTAAATGCGTTTACTTTATATATTCTGCATGTACTTTGTAAAGTACACGCATTGATAAAATGGCTTTGATCATCAAAATGCGTGTGTACTGTACATAACAGGCGTATACAAATGTAAAGTACATGTGAACATCAGGAAAAATGATCACGTGTATTTTATGAAAAATACATGTACATCTACACAAAAAACAAATTAAAAAATGAGACTAAAAACTAAAATTACATTCATTTATGTGAAACAAATGGTTTATTAATTAATTTATTCAATCAAACGGTTAAAATGAATGAATTCAACAATTTTAAACGTACTCAAATGGGTTCCTTACAAGTAGACCTGTAATGACCCGTTTTACTACACCTCGAGCAAGTAACTTTCTTTACTGTGATCTCACCAGAAGACTTTATTCTCTTATTTCTTGGCCTGCCTGTTGGTCTCTTAGTCATTGGTGGAAGGACAGATGGATTTTCAGGTATAGGAATATTTAAGGAAATCAAATCAGGAAGAGGAACTATAGGTATCGAGTATGATTTTCTGTAGAAAGATACCTTATAGTACTCCTCAATATAATCATAAATACTAGTCCCTTTCCTCTGTACAACACAAACAGCATGACAACATGGAAAACATCTAATCTACCAACTCTTACAAGAACAAGTCATTTCTATTAAGTCAACTGTTGCTCGCACTTCTGAATGAACTTCAAATACGTTTTGACTTGAGCGACTAATAGTCCAATGTCGGCTTTTATTCCAATTTTCATTCACTAACTTTTGAAAAAAAGCACATAACTCATTTGTCCAAGTGTCAGACTCAACAAGTTTGTTTTCATTGAAATTCATAATCTTCACTCTCAATTTATCAAGCATATTCATTAATGGTAAATGCCTTTCCTCCAATATCCATGAATTGAATGACTCCGCAACACTAGATGACATGTCACTATACCGTTTACCAGGAAAATATGCACAAGACCAATTCTCGAGAGGCAAACTATCAATGAAATCAACGATAGCAGCTCATCATTACTTCTTCAATGCTTCAATATTCTTGTGAAATGTATCTACTGAGACAGCATATGCACAAGACACAAATATTTAACAATTTTCTTTCGAAATCCAGCACAATTCCCACGAATTTTCTTTTTTATATTCCCTTATAAATGATGTATATAGTAGGAATGTGCAGACAACGGGAAGACCCTCGAAATAGCTTCAAGTAATCCATTGTTTCGATCTGATATAAATGTCATGTTTCGATATTGCTCAACTAGTGTACTATGCAAATTGACAAGAAACCACATCCAGTTATCTTCGGTTTCAGAATTAACAACAGCATATGCAACAGGAAAAAGGCCTGAAATATAAAAATATATCAAAATTAAAATAAATAACATATCCATGTAGAACACATCGTAAATTGATGCTGCTGGTGCAGACCTTAAAACACATGGGAAATATATTATGTGTTTAATTTAAATTGTTTGTAAATAACAAGACAAAACATAAAAATGTACAGTACACGTGATAAAGATAAAAAGACGAGCACGTTTACTTTCCAATCTTTTTCTTGTACTTTGAATTAGTTTAAAAAGACAACACTAACATCAACGTACAGGCATAGTACATGTGAACTAAACAAAGACATTCAAAGGTACTTTACATTTTTAACGTGTACTTAGCTTTATTATTTCTAAATAACAACATCATCATCAAAGTACACGCATAAAAATGAAAAGTACACGTAAAATTAACAGAAACATTCATGTGTACTTGACATGTATAATGCGTGTACTTTAGTTTGTATTCAACATAACAACATCATCATCAAAGTACACGCATAAAAATAAAAAGTACACGTGAAATTAACATAAACATTCACGTGTACTTGACATGTACTATGCGTGTACTTTAGTTTGTATTCAACATGATTACATCATCATCAAAGTACACGCATAAAAATGAAAAGTACACGTGAAATTAATAAAAACATTCACGTGTACTTTACATGTACTATGCGTGTACTTTAGTTAGTATTACACATAATAAGATATATCATCAAAATACACGCAGAAAAATGAAAAGTACACGTGAACTAAAACAAAGACATTTAAATGTACTTTATATTTTTATGCTTGTATTTTGATGATATAGAATGGAACAAACAAAATGTCAATACAATACACAAAATAAAATATTTATAATTAATTTACCATTGTTGCCATTCCTTGCAGTTGCTGACAATATTGTTCCACGGTAACGGCTCTTCAAAAAGGCACCATTAAGAAATAAAATAGGCCTGCAGTATTGAAATTCATAAATACAACCTCTAAACATTACAAATATTCTCTTGAATGTTTTACTCTCATGTTCCACGTCAATGATGTAATGCGACCCAGGATTATACTGCAATAGAAGGTCACGATAATTATTTATTAATGCATAAGAAACCTTTTCATCACCATGTATATCAAACAGCAACCATCTCTTTCGCACACCATGCATGTTGATAAGCTATATCAAGACCATAATTCTTCTTCATGTCTCTAACTACATCAATTGGTCTCAATAGCGGATTATCTCTAAGATCATCAACTACCAATGTTGAAACCAACTTGGAGGCTATCATTTTAACTGACGGACTACGAAAGACACCTCTACATGTATGCTCATTATTCATTGCACGTATGTAAAAGTATCAATTTATTGTAGATAATGAAGCATGAATTCTCCACATGCAATTCTCAGTAGTCTTTTTAGAGCATTCGGTCGTCACTCGAGTTTTATCATTCTTCAATACACATACTTGAACCCAACCTCAACGGCATACTTTCGCAATTTTTCTTGAAATTCCACTACACCTCCTTCAAAACACTGTTGCTCATGACTTATATAAGTCTTCCAATCATTTGAAAGATAGACTTTCAACTTATTTGGCTCCACACCTCCAAGATAAAAGTCATTTTCAATGCAACTATTAAAATCATTTGCAGTGCCTGATGGTAAAGGCTCTAACCTCTGTGTATTTGTATCACCACAGTCAACCCTCTCAGAACTTGTATTACTGCAGTCAACCCCTTCAAAAATTCGATTAGAGCATTCAACCCGTTCACGACATGTATTACTTGGCAATGTTACTGAATCAATGACATATATCCAAATGAAATTAGCTTTCACGATCAATTGGGACCGCAACATACAACAAACATCATTGTCACAAATCAACATGAACCGACATTCATCACCAAATGAATACCTCAATGAAAAACTCTCACTTCTCAAATTAGTAAACCTAATACACAACTCATTGCATATGAAATCTAATGAACTATCTTCAAATATTTCAATACAAGCCATATTATCCAAATAACAACACCTTGCTATTATACTACTTACCATAATGCCCTACAGTAAAAGGAAGACGAAAAACAATTACTTCAAGGCAACAATTCTAAAAATATGTGCAATAATTTAATGCATGAAATATCAAAATGTTTATATATAATTAATATAAAATTACAGGCACTATTTAAAAATCTATACATGAAGCAATAAAGTAGACGCATATTTCCAAAAAAACAATAACGCCTACTTTATAAACCCTGCGTGTACTTTGAGAACTGATGTCGAACTGGTTAGTTCCGTTGGCGCGGATCTATATCAATAAGTGATTCAATACCAATTCAAAATCAAGTGCTCTTAAAATTAGAATGAAACATCAATAATATTCATTCAGTACATTCAACTAACAATTACAAATATTAATAAATATAACTTGTATATGAAGAATCCAAACATAAATGCATAAAAAATACAAAATCAAAACATATACATATAAAACATATAAAAAGCTATTCAATCACATAAATTACGAAATTACAATGAGTCTCTTGAATCAAAACAAAGTACATGACCTATTGTAATCGATCGAAAATAGAAAAATCAACTGCTGATAAAGATAAACATATAAATGATAGATCCAAGTGATACAGATAGAATCGATTAAGAACACTGTAATCGATTATTCGAGAGACGAAAAAAACATCAGGATTGATGTTATTTTCGATTTCGAAAAATAGTAGTTAGTTGCAGAGAAATCTCCAATAGCCAATTAGATTTATGATTTTTTTAGACTGACAGTGTTTATAAGTTGGCCCTAATTATTTAAAATTTCTTTTATCATTTTTTTATTCAAAATGTTTAGTCAAATGACTGGACGGTAAAAACCTAATCCAGTAAAAACCTAATTAAAAAATGTGTAATCCATGGAGGAGTGATTTGTGGAGCTCCTTAGGCCATCTGTAGTGGGGGATGTAAATGTGTAAAACTACACATTTACATCTCACAGTGGGTAAACAATCGTGTAGTTGGAGGAGAGAGAAAAGTTAGCCGAAATGCAAATGTAAACATCCGAAACACAATGTGCAAATGGGCCCTACGTGATCTGCGCGTTAAACACAGAACCGCCCAGACTGGGCGTTAAACATTTAACCGCACAGATTTTCTGGGCGGTAAACATATAACCGCCCAACCTCAATTTTAAAAAAAAAAAATATAAGTTTCAAACGGTAACTTTTCTAACGGCTAAAACATATTTACAACGGTAACTTTTATTTTTGTGTATTTATATTACATCCCTCACATACTTTGAACACAAAAGTATTTTATATCTTTGAACATTATAATTTAAATAATTTTGTTACACAAAATTTTGTTAAATAAGTTAAATAATTTAAATAATTTTGTAATAAGAATGAAAAATAGAAGAGGAGAAAATGTTATTTATAGGGGGTAAATATATAATTAATATTTAGTTACAACGGATATATTTGTAACGTCTATAAACGGCTAGAGGTTAACGGCAAAAAGTGGGTTAGAACTGGGCGGTAATATGTTAGCCGCCCAGATTTTCGCGGTATAGCCGCCCAGATCTGGGCGGTAGAATTATTAACGCCCAACACTGCCACGTCACACTTTTACATTGTCCCAGTGTAAAACCTCGCCAAATAATCTATCCAAAATAATTTAAACTTACATCTCCACGTATACAATTTACACATTCCCACTACAGATGGCCTTATAGTTTAGAAGTGCGGACGAGAACATTTTAACGTTACGTCGTTGTTTTAGCTGCTTGACGTTTGGCAGATACGCTTGGGAAAGGTGCAGAGATATAGCGTGGGACTAAGGAACAGAAAATATGTTGGCCCCCCTTCTTCAACTTCAGACCTCAAATATGCAGAGCATATTCCCACCGTTGCCAACCTACCCCACTCCGGCACTCCCACGTGAGTGATCTCCGCGAAACCAAACCAGTTAGCGACACGTGTCATTGTTCATTCCCTACAAATTGTAGCTCTTCCTCTACCTTCACTCACCCTCTCAGACAAATATTTTGTGGGGGATTTTCTCAATCAGTTACGATCTTTATCTCTTTTGCTTGCTCACTGTAACTGCAAACTAGCTATCAGGTAATTTCTTCATCGCTTTTGAGTTTATAGATTAAATCAAGAGGAATTTTTGGGACCTGCTATTTTTACTATCGTTGAGAAATTAAGCACTCCATTCTCTATCGTGCCTAGTATTTCTTATGGTTTCACGTGGGACTATTTCAACCAACGTTAATTTTGCTCTACTGTAGTGTACTGGTGTCATTGTCATGTTAATGCTCAACTTTTCCCTTCTTTTTTTTCCACCTTATATCATCTTTGGGAAATGGAGTTTCAAAATTAACTAATACTATTATTATTTTTTGGAGTGTCACTAAGCATAATTCATTCTAAATTCTTTTCCAATGGGCCTTCTGTTTATTTCAATATTAAGATGCAGCATACAAAAATCTTAAATTGTTTTAATTTCAATTGAACCAAAACGTAAGTAAAAGGAAGACCAACTCATTTATATATAAGCAAGCTGTGAAGTGAGTAGTTCAGGGCAAGTGTTTGGGTAACTAGACTTTTTTAAGAGATGCTAATTTACTCTGTGACGTGGTATGTCTGATTCTTTAGGTTCAATTAGAGTAACAAATTGCAAATTTTTATTTCAATATTTTGATAAGTAACAGTTGGAGTACCAATTGAATTAGCATCTAGGTAATCATCTACAGTTCACTCATTGATAAGTTCTGGTACCTAGTAAATAGAAGTAAAGCTGTAGAGAAAATATAGCTTGAGAGTGATTTTTCTAAATTTCTGTTATTAAACCTACAATTTAAAATCATTAAAACTGAATCTATAAGTCTCAACTTTGTTTCATTGTTTGCACCAAGTTTTGTTGGATCTGATGCTAGTGGAAAGGTGACATTCATTTTAAAATCAGGATCAAGAGATGGCAGCTGTGACTGCTTCACACTTTGTGTCAAGAAGCTCGCATGTCAATGGTGGAGCAATTTTGAGATCAGAAACCAAGACAAATTTGGCACAAATGGGCCTAAGGAACAAAATCATGACTCACAGTGGGTTGAGATCTTTGAACAAGGTGGATATGCTTCAAATGAGAACCAATGCAAAGACAACTGCAATGCAAGCTAGGAGATATGAACCCAGAACTGACTCCAACAGGCCCTCAGGAACCATTATATGCGGAACTGGAATGAACTTGATTTTTGTGTCAGCTGAGGTAGGTCCATGGAGCAAAACTGGGGGGCTCGGTGATGTTCTTGGAGGACTTCCACCAGCCATGGCGGTGAGCACAAGTTTCCGGTTCTATTTTTTAACTTTCTCACTTTTTCCTTGTTGCAAAAATGTTGATAACCCATGTTGTATTTAGTTAATACAGTGTTTTAAATCGCAGTCACGAAGGGTATCGCGTTTTGGCTCCGAAGTAGCGTCGCGCATCGTGCAAGCAATTCGTGCATTTCAGTTTTTTAATTAGAAAAACATATAAAAAATATAAATAAAGAAATAGATAACATTTTAAAATGAAATTTGTAAGGAAGTAACATTTTAAACTGAAATTGGTAAAAAAAGTTACATTTGAAACTGTTTTTTTTTTTTTTTTTAAAGTTACTTTTTAAATTGACAATTAAAAAATAATAATAATAATAATAATAATAATAATAATAACATTTTAAACAGAAATCTGAAAAATAAGTAACATTCAAAGCTGAAAATAATAAAATAAATAACATTTTAATCTGAAATTTGTAAAATAAGTAAAAGTTTAAACTGAAAACTATAATATAATAACATTTTAAACAGAAATTAATTAAACAAGTAGCATTATAAATTGACAATTATAAAAAATAATAATAATAACATTTGAAACAGAAATCTGAAAAATAAGTAACATTTAAAGCTGAAAATTATAAAATAAACAACATTTTAAATAGATATTTATAACACAAGTAGCATTTTAAATTGGCAATTATTGAAAAAAAACATCTTGAACTGAGATTTGAAAAATTAGTAACATTTAAAACTGGAAATTATAAAATAAAAAACATTTTTTTACTGAAAAATGTAAAATAAGTAAACGTTTAAGTAAACCGAGAGTTTGGAGCAGAAAATATTAAATAAAGTAACATTTTCAACTAAACTTTGTAAAATAAGCAAATAGCATCTTTGAGACCTTCATAAATAAGTAAATTGGGGGTTTGGAACAAAGAATACCTCACCCAAGCAAAGTCGGCACGTGAAATAAGGTAATGATATTGTTTTGTCCCCTCTTAACTAAATTGAGGGTTCTAAAAAAACACGGATAGCGTTGTTGTTGCGCCAAATAGCGCACATATTTTGAGCATCCCGTAATACATTGACCACAACGTTGCTTTTTTGGCCCGCAAAACGCAATAGCGTGCTTTTTAAAACATTGAGTTAATATCTATGCTCATTGTGTAGGGCAATGGGCACCGGGTTATGACAGTGTCACCACGCTACGACCAGTACAAAGATGCTTGGGATACTGATGTACTTGCTGAGGTAAGCTCTTGAGGTAATTATATGTTTTTTGTGATTTACCTCCTTAAGTAAACAGTGCTTGGGATTTGTTCTCTAAAGAGCAGCTTTTCTATTTTAGTTTAAAGTCGGTGATAAAATTGAGACCGTCCGCTTCTTCCACTGCTACAAACGTGGGGTTGATCGTGTTTTTGTGGATCATCCATCGTTCTTAGAGAAGGTTAATAATTTTCTGAATCTTCACTTCTCGGGTTCAATGAACTTTGATTTTATGAGATATCTGTTGAACGTTAATGGGAAACATAATTGCAACTCTGATACTTCTATTTTTTATTCAAAAGGTTTGGGGAAAAACTGGATCAAAAGTCTATGGACCTAAGGCAGGAGACGATTACAAGGACAACCAACTCCGATTCAGTTTGTTGTGCCAAGTAAGTCATCTGATATACTCAAATATCATGTATGGTTTTCATCAGTCAGCCTCTCAATGGAAGGAAAATTAGGAGCTTTGGTTGGCTGTGAAACAATGAATGAGAATATGGTGTCAATGAATTTTTGAAGTCCTATCTTATGAGCAGGGCATTAATAACAGGTCTCAAAGTGCATGTAGAATAAGGAAAATTATCTCCGACTTTTTTAGCAAAAGAAGAATCCTCTCAATTGAAACCCCGACCAGTGAAGGTCAGGGTTCAACGTTCTTTATATTTGGGATACTTACATATAATCAGAAAGGCAATCCCTCTTCTGCCATTGAGCATGCAGAACTTCTCATTATATGGTTGATAGTTTGACGTTGCATGGTGTTTAACATGCTAGTAAAATTTTCACATTCTTGTATTGTCTACGTGTGATCGATTCGTCAAGACTAATACACTTACGTAATGTAATGCCTTCAGACTAATAACCGTTTAGAGGATGTATATATGTTCTGCCACCACATCTGATGTCCATCTATTCCAAGTTTCTACCTGATCATATTAACTGTTATATGACATTTCTTACGCTTGCATTTATTTATGCTCCTGACAGGCAGCTTTAGAGGCACCAAGAATTTTGAATTTGAACAGCAATAAATATTTTTCTGGACCATATGGTATGCACACTTCTCTCAGTTAAAGGATTTACTTTACATTATATTAACATATGACATCATTAGTAGCATCTGATTTGCTGCACTTATGCAGGGGAGGATGTTGTCTTCATTGCCAATGATTGGCACACTGCGCTCCTTCCATGCTACCTAAAATCTATCTACAAAACAAACGGAATCTACAAAAATGCCAAAGTAAGATGTTGATTTGAATTTGCTTTGAAGAGCTTCATGAAGAATGTGACCAACCAAGTACGGGTGATTTGAGATGTGACACCTGTATATAAATGATGGCAGGTCGCTTTCTGCATTCACAACATTGCCTACCAAGGCAGATTTGCCTTTTCTGACTTCTCGCTTTTCAACCTTCCTGATGAATTTAGGAGCTCTTTTGATTTTATTGACGGGTACAAGTTTATAAGTAATTATATTTGGGAATATTATCTGCTGCTCATGAGGTTTCAATTGACATGGAATTCACATGTTGCTCTTGTCAACATATGCAATTCTGCAAATGTTGCAGGTACGACAAGCCTGTGAAGGGAAGAAAAATTAACTGGATGAAGGCTGGGCTATTAGAATCAGACAGGGTCTTTACTGTGAGCCCATACTATGCCCAGGAACTTGTTTCTGGCGTTGACAAAGGTGTGGAATTGGATAACATCATTCGTAAGACTGGCATAACTGGCATCGTCAATGGTATGGATACCCAAGAATGGAATCCATCTACGGATAAATACGTTGGGGTCAAATATGATATCACAACCGTAAGATTCTCACATATCCTTATTTTTTTGTTTTTGTTTGTAACTTTCACCCCCACTTTTGTTTCGACTTTCCTGAAATTTTGAGATACACCCTAAAGCGTTGCTTAATCCGAAATAATTTCGGGGTCTTTTTTATTTTCATCCCCACTTTTGTTCCGAATTTTCCATTACCCTTCCCCCAATTTTCTGATGATTTAGTGTACAGTTTAAGAGGGTCTTTTTCACTTTGTAAGATTTGTGACTTAAGCGTTCTTCCGTCATCCACTTCTCTGAAAAATTGAGATATACAGCCAAAAGCATCATGAAAACTCATTAAGTTTCAATTTTAGAGGGTCTTTTAATACACTGTGTTTTAGCGATGCTTTTGAGGGTGTGTCAAATTTTCACAAAGTGGAGGAAGTGGTAAGAACAGAAATAGGGTTGAAAGTCAAAATGACCCTTTATTTTTTCTTTAAGGGTCCGTTTGATAGACCAAATGTGGCAAATGGTGGCAAATCACAAATTTGCCTACTATTTTGTGTGTTTGATTACCATTATTTGCCATGGAAAATTTTTCATGGATACCCATGCTCACATACAAATTTGCCATCATTTCCCCACTTTTGTTGGCAAAATTTGCTTACCTATATAGCAAAGTAAAATTTCTCCACAAATTTGCCATCCTTTTTAAAAATATTAAAAAACTATTTTTTGTTTGTTAAAAACTTTTTTTTTTAAAAGAAACGTTTTTTTTCCGTAAAAATTATTTTTTCTGTTTTAAAAACTGTTTTTCCGTTAAAAAAAGTTTTTATTTTGTTAAAATCGTTTTTTTAAACTGTTTGTTTGTTTGTTAAAATTGTGTTTATTTTGCTAAAAACAGTTTTTTTCGTTGAAACTGTTTCTTTTTTGTTTTTGTTAAAAACTGTTTTTTTGTTACGAGTGTTTTTTCTTTACAAAAAATCGTTCTAAACTGTTTTTTTGTTAAAACTGTTTTTATTGTTAAAAACTGTTTTTATTGTTAAAAACTGTTTTTCTAAATAAATGTTTTTTTCTGTAAAAATTATTTTTTTTGTTGTTAAAAACTGTTTTTCCGTTAAAAAATGTTATTATTTTGTTAAAATCGTTTTTTTAACTGTTTGTTTGTTTGTTTGTTAAAACCGTTTTTATTTTGTTAAAAACTGTTTTTTTTTTACAACTGTTTTTCTTTAAAAATAAAATCGTTCTAAACCGTTTTTATTTTGTTAAAACTATTTTTTTTTTCTGTTTAAACTGTTTTTTTGTTAAAACATTTTTGTTTTTGTTAATTTTTTCTTAAAAAACTGTTTTTTTTGTTAGAGTTTTTAATTTTATTAAAAACCGTTTTTTTTTCATAAATTGTTTTTTTTGTTCTAAACTGTTTTTTGTTTTTATTTTCCATCAATGCTATCAAACAACCCATTTTTGTCACCTAGAAAACTACTCCTATCAAACAACCTTATGTGGCAAATTATAAGATTTGCCCTCACAAATTTTGCCATGGCAAATTTTATTATGAAAAAATTTGTCATGCTCTTCATTTGCCCACTTTTGTATCAAACGGACCCTAATTACCTGAACTTTCCTGAACTGAAACATGGCCCCATTGAAATGACTTTTTAGGCTGTGGATGCAAAGCCTCTGTTGAAAGAAGCTCTTCAAGCAGAAGTAGGATTGCCTGTGGACAGTAATATACCTCTAATTGGTTTCATTGGAAGACTGGAAGAGCAGAAAGGCTCGGATATTCTTGCAGCTGCCATCCCGAAATTCATCGGCCAGAATGTTCAGATAGTAGTACTTGTAAGCATTAACCATAATCTTTTTCTTCCCCTATTGTAAGCGCTACAATATCAATTAACATGAATTGCACTGATGATATCTTTTTTTATCAGGGAACTGGCAAAAAATATATGGAGAAGCAGCTTGAACAGCTTGAGATATTGTATCCTGACAAGGCTAGAGGAGTGGCAAAATTCAATGTTCCCCTGGCCCACATGATTATTGCTGGGGCCGATTTTATGATGATCCCAAGTAGATTTGAGCCCTGTGGTCTCATTCAGTTGCATGCCATGCGATATGGAACAGTAAATCTACTTTCTTTCATACCCTCGATTAATAATGCTTAATTAATGAATAATTATTTTCCCAAAATTGATCCTTCACTCCTGTTTGGAAAACTGCTTTGGAACAGGTGCCTATTGTTGCCTCGACTGGTGGACTTGTTGACACTGTCAAAGAAGGCTACACAGGGTTCCAAATGGGAGCTTTCAACGTTGAAGTATGTATCTGATGGAATTGTTCTACAAATTCTTTTTATATTCTTCTCTGGAGAATATCTTTATTACATCCCTGAAAACTGATAAATCGTGCTCATTGGTTGTGATTAGTGTGATGCTGTTGACCCAGTAGACGTAACTAAAATTGTGACGACTGTAGTGAGAGCCCTAGCAACATATGGTACCCTTGCCTTGAGAGAGATGATCAAGAATTGCATGTCTCAGGACCTTTCCTGGAAGGTAAGGATAAAAACAAAGCTCCATTACAGATTCTTTAAGTATTCCAAGAACTTGTAGAAGAGAACATGATCAGCTAAAAATGTTCTTTTAACCATGTGATTAAGTTATTTGGTTGGCAATCATGCAGGGGCCTGCCAAGAAATGGGAAGAGATGCTACTAAGTTTGGGGGTTCATGGCAGTGAAGCTGGAATTGATGGGGAGGAGATTGCTCCACTTGCCAAGGAAAATGTTGCCACTCCATGAGGTTTAAAATATTGCATCGACTTTGAGAAATGACTCCTTTAGCACAAACTTGGTGATTGAACAGCAGTTTGCTTCAGATTTGTCTGTTTTTACATGTGATGAAAAACTCAAGAATGGATTCATGGAGCGATTTTGAAGGTGGATGATGGCCTTGGAGGTGTGAACAAGGTAGTAGCAACTAACAATTTCTAGTTTGTTAAGAGGTGCAATAATGTGTCTTCTTAAGCAGCATGCAAGGTAAATTGTATATAGTGTAGTCCATGGAATATTTCTTATTTAGATCTCCAGCTGTACGAATGCGTTGAAGTCCTGGAAGGAAAAATCAATGTTAATTTTGTTGATCCCTTGTGCCACGCTTGTTCAAAAGTTGAATTGTAATATTATTTCAGTTAGGTAACTAACAACCCGAGTTAAAGCTTCAGCAAATCTTTATGAATAAGGAGTCTAAAATATGCACATTAATCTTAGTGCACTCACTTTTAAGTCATATTTGGATGTCTCGAAAAATGTGCAGAAATTAAAGAAGGTAGAGTACTACAAATGTGTATGGTGTATTTGTGAGTTGGTAGGGTAAATTTGCAACGCCAATGTATAAAAATTTATACCGCGCAAATGGTTTAATGCGCAAAAGCTACATCAATTTGGGGCAAATTTTTCCACGGACCTGTTTTCCGTTTGATATTATTGTTGCATAAATGTTTTGCTTGAGATTATAAAGGTTTCGAATCCACCCTGGTTTGGTCCAGTGGTAAGGGGCGAGTCGAAATGGCCATAGGTCACGAGTTCGAAACCCCCCAGTGGATACTGGCTAGAATTTAAATGGATGAATTAATTTACAAAATACCTTTAGATGAGAAAATCTTAATAAGGAGATTTTATGGTCACGTAGGAGTAGATTGTGTGGAAGATGAGATGTTATTTATAGGATATAGTTTGGTAGTTTGGAATAACCATGGATAGTCTAAGATTTAACAAGTGTTCGTGATCTTATACTAGTAAATACATGTTACAAAATAGAAGGTGAGCATATCATAACTTTTAGAAGTGTGACATATAAAAATCAAATAGACTTTTGTCATTACGATCAATTAATGTGCATTGACTATAATGTTCTCCCAATATAAAGCTTTACCTCCCACATAGTATAATGGTGACGCATATAAGCATAAAAAAGGCAATCACGAGTGCAAAAGAGAAGGTAAACGCACAAATTAGTTCATCGAACTTAAAATATTAGAAAGAGTGGTGCTATAGGTACCAAATAACTCCCCCAAATCTTCCCCAAATAGCATTGATGAGTTGTGCCCTGGTGGGGCCCATACCATAAGGTATAACATTTAAAGCTATTTGGGGGATGATTTGGGAGAGTTGTTTGGGATACATAGCATTTTCCTATTAGAAATATATAAAGACAAAATATTAAAAAAAAGAGATGAAATGAGTAAGATAAGAATATCAAAATGTGAAATTAGATGGGTGATGTAGATAAGCGTAAAAAGCTATAGCGAATGCGAAAGAGAAGGTAAACACACAAACTAGATCATTGAGCTTAAAATATTAGAAATATTTAAAGATAGGCATATCAATAGATCATATTGGATTGGATCAAGGTAAATACATATCAATGGATGAATTAATTTACAAAATACCTTTAGATGAGAAAATCTTAATAAGGAGATTTTATGGGCACGTAGGAGTAGATTGTGTGGAAGATGAGATGCTATTTATAGGATATAGTTTGGTAGTTTGGAATAACCATGGATAGTCTAAGATTTAACAAAGTGTTCGTGATCTTATACTAGTAAATACATGTTACAAAATAGAAGGTGAGCATATCATAACTTTTAGAAGTGTAACATATAAAAATCATATAGACTTTTGTCATTACGATCAATTAATGTGCAATGACTATAATGTTCTCCCAATAGAAAGCTTTACCTCCCACATAGTATAATGGTGATGCATATACGCATAAAAAAGGCAATCACGAGTGCAAAAGAGAAGGAAAACTCACAAATTAGTTCACCGAACTTAAAATATTAGAAATATTTAAAGACAAAATATTAAAAAAGAGAGATGAAATGAGTAAGATAAGAATATCAAAATGTGAAATTAGATGGGTGATGTAGATAATCGTAAAAAGCTATAGCGAATGCGAAAGAGAAGGTAAACACACAAACTAGATCATTGAGCTTAAAATATTAGAAATATTTAAAGATAGGCATATCAATAGATCATATTGGATTGAATCAAGGTAAATACATATTCATTTATTAATAAAATTATTGGATCAGATCATATAGCGTATTTTGAAAATGCTAATCCATATCCAAATCCTAGTGGATTCGGATCAGATATTATCCGATCCTATTAAAAGACATTTATTATGTATTTCTTTTTTATAAATATATTAATAGCTTAGATAATAAACTAAATAAACCAAGCTTATAAAGTATGTTATATATAATATACATTTATAATGTAATAATAATAATGAAATAATATAATTTTTTTACTTAAATACATTACTGATTTTCGATTTTAGACTTAAATATGATTTTAATTAAAAATTAGACTTTGCTCGAAATTGTTACAAATTTTTTGAATCTTAATAAACATGTGGCATTTTCTAGAATTAGAAAGAGAAAAAACTATAGGAGAGTGGTGCTACTAGCTTTACGAAAATATTGAAAAGGCGAGGCTTGAATTGTCTTCAATGAACAATGAAGGAGTAATCTGGTATCGAATAGTTTTTCTGGTATAATATTCAACAACAATAACAACAAATAGTTCTTCTCTATGAAAGGACCTTTGAGACCTTAGGAGAAAAGGGTGAGAGAATAGTCACTCTAAAAATAAGAGAGTGAATAACAGAGTGTAAAAGTACCAAGTGTATGTGTGTGTATGCGTGAATAATGATATAAACTCAATAATTAATGATAAGCTGGTATAACTTTGAAGCTGAAACTTTGAACTTCAATGGTTTTTTTTTAGGCTAAACTATGAGCCACAATTTATGGAGAGTGATTGTTGATACCAAATTTAGTCTGCTGACATGGACCAATCACTTGAAGACACGTGTCAACCTACGTGGAAATTACAAATACTTTCAACTAACAACATACTGCCACCGAGCTACTCAAGCGCCCCGAGCAACTCAGGCATACCGAGCAACTTAAGCGGTCCGAACAGCTTGGCATGCAGAGCATCCAAATCAAGAGAATCAAAAAGACGACTGCACATTAAATGCTCATTATTATTGTACAGATGTATATGTCTACTAGATAACAGCGCATTGTCCTTTCACATGTATAGCCTCAACGCTATAAATACATTGTAACCTCCTCATTAGAAGGGGACTCTAGATCTCTTGGTAAACGACTTATCGGGAATTCCAGGCAAACAGTCGGCAATACAAAAATAGTGGATGTAGGCCATTCTCATACGGCTGAACCACTTTAAAAATCATTTATCTTATTTATTTAGTCATTTTTTATTTGTGATTAAAATAATTAGATCGAATCTAGTTTTTTATATCAACAGTGATCTTGCCTCTTTATCTTTCTTTTTTTTATCCTTGTAATGGGGGCTTAGCCTTTTATTTATAATGTTTTTTGGGTGAATTGGGATTTCACCACAATATGACATGTATTCTCATCCTTAAAATGAGATGGTCAAACAGTGGCGGATCCAGGAATTTGACTCAAGTCGGGCGAAAATTTGTGACGAAGGCTGGGGGTTCGGGGGCGAAAGCTCCCGAACCGATTTTTTTGAATTTTTTTTACTTTTTTTTTGTAATTTTTACCCTTAAAAATGTTTGAGGTAGTAATTAACTAAATTTGGATTCCTACTTTGTTCGTGGATTTTTTTTATAATATTACCCTAAAGGGTTGTGTATTGTCTCCTCTTTTTCGTTTAAAAAATTTCTCCATGACTTCCTATTTAAAAAATACCACATATTTCAGACTACATAAAAAATTGCTATTACAAAAAATTAGGCTACAAAAAAATTAGGCTACATAAAAAATTAAACTACACATACATAAAATTTTTACACACATAAAACTAGGCTACATAAAAAATTAAACTACACATTATCACATACAAAAAAGTAAACTACACATCATCACATACAAAAAAAAATTCCTGAAATGAACAGCTGGACTGGACAGTGGTGCCGGGAGGGAGGGAGTCGAGTCGCTGCTGTGCTGGGAGAGGGAGGGAGGGAGGCGCAGGCGGAGGGAGGGGAAATAGGTTTAGGTAAGAAGGGAAGGGATGAGATAAATGAGATGAGAGGTAGTTGTTGTTGTGTTACGTTTGTAGGTTTAATATTTTAGGTAATTACAATCTTACACCCTCAGTTTTGTAAATAATTAGAGGTACACCTTGAAGTTTGGAATTTTACCAAAAAATCTTATAATTTTTTTTAAAAATCCCAACTGGGGCGACCGCCCTAGTTCGTCCTATGCTCCATCTGCTCCTGTGGTCAAACATGTCTTTATTAGTTAAATAATATAATAAGACTTTAGGGGCACAAAAACAATATGGTCAGGGACAACCTCTGCGGTTGGCCCCCAAAAGTTTGGTAAAATATACGAGTGTTGAGTCCCTTTTTTTTACTAAAATAAATAATAAATATAAAGCTATCATTAAAATGACCTTTTTGGATTTTATGGAACTTATGTAATAAAAATGACTTGTCGAGAGACCATGAGCCTGCTCGACTAATTGTTATATTAGTTATGACTTTTCGAGGGGGATGAACCCCATCGAGTGACTATAAATAAAATATACTACTTAAGGGGCGTGAAGCCTCCTCGAGTGACTATTTATGAAAATAAATTGTCAAGGGGCCTTGAGTCACCTTAACTAACTATAATGTAAAGGAACTCTCGAGTAACTTTAAGGTCCCATGATGCTAGTGTGACTTTCTCAAGTAATCGTGAGTTACTCGGTACTTTTGGTGTTTTTTCTATTATATTAGAATAGTTGATCATTTACCTTAATCAACGAATCTTACTCTCTAGCATCAAAGCCAAAACGTCTCAAAGATCCATTGGCTACTTTGGTGGGCCCCTCGAGCCATTCTGACTCAAACCACTAATTTAACCAGCATACCATTCTTGGTAACCTGTAATATAAATTGCTATTAGTACTAAAAATATATGATTAATTAATATAAATTATAACTAGTACTAAGAAGCCCTGGGGCCTCTATACATTACCCCCCACACATAAGTCTCTTCATTTGCGAGAGAATTGTGTTTGCACAATTTAATCATCATTATTTTTTTTACTTTTTACTTATGTTGGGAATAATAACCTTAATATAATTTCACTTTCATATTTATGTTTTTAGGTTCCCACGTGTGACATATGTTACTTAAGGAAAAATTCATAACTTGTACTTTGTTGTTTCAACACTCCTCTATTACCCCCCTCATGCAGAACTCTCCTGTAGTGTCGAGAGACTTGTGCACGAAATCTCAACTACATTACCATTGGCCAAAGTGAAATTATACTCTTTTTCTTCACTTGCTCAAGGACTTTACTATGTTACCCCCTTGTGCAAAATATATGTGCACAGATCAATTTAAAAGCTAGTGGTATGTCTTTTTATGGGTTAGAACTACCCTTTTATTTAGAATTTATATCTTTCCACCCATTCGTATTTTCACACCTACGATGTGACCCATTAGGACTTCCTCTAGTCCTATGCTTTGGGAACTTTTTATATGTAACGCAATGATATTTATTGAAACCTTTTTAACAATACTGACTATAAATATCACGATCCCGGCCCAAAATTTATAGGGAACGAGTGTTTTGACATGCCACCAAGGCAACAAATATTCTTGCTTAAAATATTTCTTATAATGAATGCAACGAAAATACAATCACATAGTTATGAATCGTAAAATACTAAAAATGAAGGAATTACGTCATCAGAGTTTTCTAAAAGGAAACTTCATATACTTAAAGTATTAACGGGCTACAACTTAAGATAATATTTAAAACTTATTACAAGAGAGCCAAACATGCTCTAGATGATAAAACAAACATTTTACTTAAAGTAACAAAAATAGCTCTAAAAGCTTAATCTTCAACATAGTCCTTTTACGTTCCCTCCTTGAGCCTACTAATTTTTAAAAAATGGTTATTTATACAACATCGGCTGAATGACGAATGAGATTCAATCTCTAAACATTCATGGGTTTTGAAATTGATACCTATTCAATTTAGAACATAAGGCATATACATATATGGACAGGAATTTGCTGTAATACCTCGTAATTTTAATGACTTTTAATATGAGATTAATTAAAAGTTAATGGGCTAAATAAATGGAGATTAATTGAAATTGATTATTAAAAAAATAATTGGGATTAATCCCGATTAAATATTACTAGAGATTAAAGTAATATATGATTTTGAACATTACTTAGTGATATAAAAGTAATATGTGAAAATAATAATTATTGTCGAGAGCTCCAAATACGGCAATAATGGAAATTAAGTCGGGACGCGCTTATGAGTCGTGTCGGGACTAAAGTTGGGAAATAAAATGAGATTTATTTTAAAGTTATTTGGATGGTTATTTCCAGTGCACCGTTGAGTCCGTAAGGGTTGAAATAGGTAGAAAAGTCTACCAGGGGATTTATTTTGGATCTCGGGTCAATTGGAAGATGAAAGGACACCCTGAAGGGGCATTTTAGTCATTTTGCTTAGGTGGTGAATGGTACCTACATTTTTTGCCTTTTAGTTAATCTTGGAGACTTATTATATATGTGGGTTTAGATTGTACATAAGATTCATTTCATCTAAACATAAGTGAGGTCTTTTGAAAGAGAGTGAAAAGCCTTAGAGAGAAAGTGAAAGGTTATCTTGAGGAGAGGAAGAGTTGCTTGGAAAGGAAGAGTCATCTAGGGAAAACTAAGAGGGCAACCACTATCTCTACACCTTGCACCACCACCGGATTATCGCCAAAAAAAGGAAGAATAGGTTCCAAACACTTGTCTTCACCAAAGGTCCGGATGTACACATAAGACAAGTCTAATTCTTGCTTTATTTTGGTGCTTATATTATCCATGTTAGAATAGCATTTCTTTTTGGGTTGATGAACTTATTAATTTGGGATTAAAATGATTGATAAATCAAGTTTAATGGATGGGCAAATTCATGTAGTTGGAGATTTATACATGTAGAGACTATGAACATGAAAATGGATATATACATGTAGAGACTATGAACATGAAAATGGATAGGTTTTACATGAGAGGATTTATTTGTTTATGGATGCTATGAAAGTGATGTTAGGTATTGCATGTAGATGAATTCTACTCATGTTGAATATGGAAATTTGATGATTTAGTTATGAAATGATAATTCTAAATTCTGGGTTTTTAAGAGGTTTAAAAATGGAGGATTTAGATAAATTGAAATTCTAAGGATTTAATGGGTTTGATGATAATACCCTTATGAACATATGAATTTGATGTTATTTTTATGTGAAAATCACCCTTCAACATGTTAGAATACTGTTAACAAATATGGGTTTTGGGTAGAATATAATCCAAAAGGGTTTGGGTGTAAGAACTTGAAGAAAAACACAGAAAACTGAGGTTGAATATGAACTGGAATGACTTTGTTCTTGTTCGAACGAGACATGCTGTTGTTCGAATGAGATGCCATCTCGTTCGAACGAGATTTCTGGGTCTTTGACGAGATTCCAGAATTTCTATTTTAGCCCATAACAGTTTGGAGAATTGTATTTTCAGCCCACAATAGGTTCTGAATAATTTTTGGTACATTAACAAGGAGTGACGAACTTGGGTTAATGTTGGAAAATTATGTGAAATTGAGGAATAAAATTATGTAAGAGATATCTTCATAATAATAATAATACGATTAAGAGATGAATAATCGTCATGGCCAAGTACGGGTTAATATTAGTGATATATACGGGTACTTGGGATTATGTGAGTGATAACTACATAATTAAATATACGATGATAATCGTGATTAACAAGTAAGAGTGGTATTCGAGAAATACGACAGGTACTTGGGATAGGAGGAAATCATAATATGATATTGGTCGAGTGCGTACCGAATTTTATATAGGTTGATGTGTCTACCTATTGCTTGTTTAATTTATGTGTATGATATACCTATCCTACTTGCTATCGACGGGAGGTTTACGCGTAGAGGGCAGTCATATCCTAATGAGACTTAAGGGGGATCTTTGACTTGTTGCCTCAGAACATAGGACTTAGGTTGGAGTGCCATTAGTGAGAACAATGATATTGAACGGTATTTTGGGTACGTAGCCCAAAGGCTTAGGACTATGCTTGCCTCCATTGTTTGTGATTTGTTAATTATGGTTCGTGGGATATACCGAACCTATGGTCCTTTATATAGTGACGAGATGTACTGGGACATGATAGCAGAGTATGCATGCACCACAGCTGAGCCTCGGGGTGCAGTTTAGTATATATATATATATATAATAATAATAATAAAGTGAATGTATATATATACTTGTGATAGTGTTTACTGTGTGAATTAAGTAGATTTGAAAGAAAGAAATCTAAAATAAATTAAGTAGATGAATACTTAATTATATTAAATTGAGAAAGTGATTATCCATGTTAAAGAGAAATTGGATATATAGTATGTAGTACCTGTATTGCGAGAGAAATACGTGGGAAAGATATGGGCTATGGTCAGTTGGCACCGATATGAACTACTTAGCATGGGAATAATAACTAGTATGGTTTTAAGGTACGTTAGGTGTGCACTCTGGATGAAAGGTGAGAATCTCAAGAGAGGTGTGCACTCTAACACGTATATAATAATTGATGAATATAACATTTATTCACTTGCTGTTTTCTAAACTATTTTTACAATCGAGCTCTGACCCGTTTTCTTGCATATTCTCTTATCTCTTGTATCTCCTATAACAGGTGTCCAGTCGCAGGGACGCCAACCATAGAGGATTGAGATTTTTGACGAGCTATGAATGCTATGGAGTCTTGGACTTTGTTTAGACGTTTTCATATTCATCGATTCATACTTTGTAGTTGATCTTTCATTTAGGGCATGTCACCCAAGAGGATTCTAGTTATTTCTTCTCTATCATAGACAGATTAAGTTCTTATGTTGGTTTTGGTACATTTAATTTTGATGGGATTATTGTATTGAGATATTTAAACTGGAGAGTTTTATTCGAGTTGCATTTAATTCAGTTTTGATATTACTCAGTTGTTATTCATTGTGTGAATGTGTTGTGCTAAATGGTTTATGTTTTAAAATTGGACATTTTATTTATATTGAAAACATAATTAATTCAACACCTACTTAGTTGGATATTAGGTGATTATATAAACAAAATGTTTTTCGACAATGGTGTTGAGAATGAACCAACTGTAAATTCTGTTTTAACTGGGTATAGGACTGATCACCCGGTATTTAATTAAGTGGGGTGTTACAGGTGCTATCACAACATCAGGTTCTAGAGTCTTTTATGATCTGAACGGTTTATTATGCTTTCAGCTTAGCGTTTTTTGATATAGAGCCCTATCATTAGGATTGTTGTATCCTTATTTGTGCATATACGATCTTCAGCTATTCTTTGGGATTTAAATTGAATACTGATGAAATTTTTTCTCTCATTCCAGATGCCTCCTCGACGTGCACCTCAGTCTGCCCCAGTTCAGGGTACAATGAATGTTGTAGAGGTTTCTTCCATTGTTGCTCATGCAATCAACGCAACTTTAATCGTTGTTCAATAGGCACCAGTACAGGCACCGGCTGTGCCACCCATGCCAGGGAAGGCGTTTCCTACTTCTTGGGAACGTGTTAGGGATGCTTTTCAGAAGGCGCATCCACCTGAGTTTGAAGGAGTTTCGAATGTTGTGACTGCTAGCTAATGGAAGAAGGACATCCAAAGGCACTTGCGAATGTTCAAATACACAGAGGTTTATCGTCAGATACTAGCTACATTTAAGCTAGTCGAGGAAGCTCTGCAGTAGTGAGAATCTATTACCACCACCGAGGAGAGAGATACTATAAATATCCATGACTTTTGGGTGCGATTTGATCGTAAATAATTTCCCTTCGTCGTTCAGACTGAGATGAGGCAAAAATTACTTGACCTAACCCAGAAAGGGAGGATGGTGGCAGAATACGAGGAGGAATTTACTCGGCTAACTAATTTGGTGCCAGGAGAGGTACCTACTGAAGAAAAGAGAATTCAGATATTCACAGATGGCCTGAATTGGAAGATTCGCTAGAACTTATTGGGTAATCTTTCATTACAGACTTACGCTGATGTTATAAATGTTGTGAGGCTTCACTGCCAGGATAACCGTTTACATGCTAAGGGTGGCAAGCGGGGGATTGGGTCGATCCAGTAGGGCAAGAGTGGTGGAGGCAATTTTAGCAAGACACGTCCAAGTCAGAGTCAGTAGCACCAGGGAGAGTAGGGTTCCCAATCGGGGGACTATGCTAAACGTTTAAGATCCAGAGGGTTTCATTTTGGACAAGGGGGTAATAGGCAGGGGTAGCAGGGCCATCAGGGTTAGCAGCAGGGACAAAGGAGAGGTGGTAACGACCAGCAAGACCAAGGACAGCAGGGATAAAATAGGGGAAAGTTTACTAACAGATGTTTCGTGTGTGGTAAGACAGGCCACGAGAGACATAATTGTCTTACTAAGGGAAAATTTCCTCAGCAGGGAGCTCGTCAAGAGCCAAAGATATCAGTATTTCCACCAGCCGCTCTCCCACCACCAGCTCAGGTGCCAGCATTACTTGCCATTCTAACAGCTCTAACATAGCAAGGATAATACGAGCATGTATATAACGTCCATCAGGAAACGGTTCAGCAGCCACCGTCCATGATTGAGGGTATATTATTTATGTATGGGGTTATGGGGTGCATTCTGTTTGATACGGGGGCCTCACATTCATCTGTAGCCACTAGATTTGCACGGGCCATGACACTGTTACTTATCTTGGCCGATGGCACTGTTACTTATGTAGACTCACCAATGGGTAGTGGGACACCTATTTTCTTTATATGTCGTAGAGTGAGTATAGATATTGGGAGTCTGATTTTACCAGCGGATTTAGTTATTTTGGACATGTCCGAGTATGATGTGATTATCGGCATGGATTGGCTTGTTTCATATAGGGCGGACATGATTGATTGTTATATTCGGTGTATTATTTTTGCCACTTCGGGACATGAGATGTTCCTTGTGGCGATGCCTTATTCTGAAGGAGGGTCGTCTACTGATTTATATTATATAGAGGTGAATACCTCTACGGGAGTAGTAATATCCCTAAATTTGATACTGATAGTTTGTGAGTTTGTGAATTATTGCAGGAGATACCGGGATTAGCTCCCAGCAGGGAGATTGAGTTGTGATTGATTTAGCACTAGGCACTCAGCCTATTGCTCGTGCGCCTCACCGTATGGCTCCAGCAGAGATGAGGGAGCTTAGGGACCAAATAGAACAACTTTGGGGGCATGGGTTTATCAGTAGGAGTACGTTACCTTCGGGTGCCTCGGTGTTGTTTGTAAAGAAGCGAGACGGTTCTTTACGGCTATACGTGGATTATTGGGAGCTTAATAAAGTCAGGATACAAAATAAGTATCCATTGTCTAGAATCGATGACTTGTTTAATCAGCTGAGAGGAGAAACCTACTTCTCAAAGATAGACTTAACGTCTGGTTATCATCATCTGCGTATCGTGTGGCAAAAAGTTTCAAAGACTGCCTTCTTGACCATATATGGATCGTATGAGTTTCGAGTTATGCCGTTTGGGCTGACTGATGTGCCGGCAGTATTCATGGACTTGATGAATAGGGCGTTCACAGAGTTCTCAGACCAGTTCGTCATTATTTTCATAGATAACATCCTGATTTATTCTCAGACTGAGGAGGAGCATGCCGAGCATTTGAGGCAAGTCCTACAGACACTATGTGAGCATCAACTGTATGCGAAATATGAAAAGTTTGGGTTTTGGCTTCAGGAAGTACTGTTTCTTGGGCATATTGTGTCTGAGATGGGAATATCGATGGATCCTAGCAAGGTTTCAGTAGTGAGAGAGTGGGGATAACCCACGACACCGACAGAGGTACTCAATTTCTTGGTATTGTCCGGTTATTATAGATGTTTTATCCAGGGCTTCTCAGAAATTGCAAGTCTGATGAAAAATCTAACCCGTAAGGGCGTACCATTTATTTGGGATGATGCGTGTCAGTTGACATTCAATGAGATGAAAGATAAATTGACTTCAACACCCGTACTAGCACTTCCCAAGCTAGGAGTGGAGTACTTGGTTTACATTGAAGCATCATTACAGGGGCTTGGAGGACTATTACAGTAGTAAGAGAAGGCTATAACTTATGCCTCTAGAAAACTTAAGCCTCATGAGAAGAATTACCCCACCCACGACTTGGAGCTTACAGCAGTCATGTTCGCTCTTCGGATATGGAGGCATTATTTATTGGGGGAAAAATTTCTCCTATTCACGGATCATAAGTCACTTCAGTATTTGTTCACTCAGTGGGAGTTGAACATGCGTCAGCGCAGGTGGCTTGAGTTCATGAAGGATTATCAGTTTGAGATACATTACCACCCGGGGAAGGCTAATGTGGTAGCAGACGTGTTGAGCCGAAGGACGGTAGTGAAATAACCTAAACACCTAACGTGTTTTAGTTAATAAATAAAACTCCAACTCTTTTAAAATTTAATAAAAGACTTTATTGAAATCGTTGTAAACACCCACACAAATAAAACAGATTTGGAATGATGCTGCTGAAATAAGTATAATCAGAATGGGATGAGGAAAGGTAGATAATAACACAATATTTATTCTCGAGGAACCCATCGTGGTGGTAAACCCCGTGTCTCTAGTCCCAGGACAACAGACGCATCTAAGTCCACTATTACCAATTAAGAGTTAAAGATTAAAGTCCTCTAAGTCTACCACGAATTAAACTAAGTAAAATACACACCTGTACAACAAGCCTAGTCTAACACAACCCAACTTAACTGAAAATTAGTCGACCAAATAACACCCCGGTAATAGTGACTACAACACACGGACAACAACACACTCTAGCCCGAGATCCCGTGATGTATTGCAACACACAGATTTTAAATAATGAAGTTTGATTTAGTAAAACAAATTGTTTATAAAAAGTAGACCAAACACACAAGAGTTCAAGTCTATTTTATTAACACCAAAATTATACCAATCAGGGACTAACTGAAAGGTAAGGTTTTAGATTCAAACACACGCTAACAAATTGGTTTTTACACAGGCCAAACCACACACCAAAATTAATCTGATTTTATATCTAAAGTAAATTCTGATTTAAATAGTAAAAACAAATCCAGATTACTTTAGGTGTCTTCCAAGGTAAATACAAAACACAATAGAGATTGGAAATTAGACCAAATCCAATTTTAGTTAAGTCCAAATTCAGTCCAAAAATAGGTCCAAGTTCAGTCCAAATATTAGTCCAAGTTCAGTCCAAATACTAGTCCAAGTATTAGGTTCAATATTAAAAAAATATAAACTCAGTTTTTGTCTGAGTTGACACAACGAGTTAAGTCCGAGTTGACTCAGTGAGTTATGTTCGAGTGAGATCCGAGTTAAGGATCGAGTCAAAGAACACTCACACCAGATCACTAAGCACACATCCACACAGTTTACCAAACACACCCACACACGGATTAGCCAACACGCACTGATTTGAACCAACACAACCAGATACGAAAAAGAAATAAAAAAAATCGCAAAACTAAAAATAATATCTAAACTATATATATATATATATATATATATATATATATATATATATATATATATATATAACTATATATATTTATATGTATATATGTATATATAAGTAGAAACGGACTTACAGCTCAAGCGATAAATGGCTTTAGCAGAACCCGAGTTCTCGTAGGAACTGAGATCGGAAACCACCAGTCACAAACAGAAATAAACCCAGCAAAGAACACAAGAAACCCCTCAACTTCTTCCACACAAAACCGAGAAAAAAAATCACCAGCAAACTCTCAACTATTTCGAACCCAAACAATATGTGTGTATGAGTTAAAAAGATGAGGAGAAACACTAAAAAAATTGTATGATAGTTTAGAGAGAGAAAATGAGGAGCAAAATGTAGGCCGTTTTTTGATTTTTCAAAACCCTAAAAAAACAAGAGTCCCCTCTTTGTATTTATAGATTCGTGAGACAGCTAGGGCAGCCACGAAAATAACACAGCACTAAAGGGTAGGAAAGGAAAACCATAAAATAGACAAGGGATAAAAGGGTAACACCAACCAAGTAGGGGCACTACCATAATATCTCAAAGAACCAAACGGTCAAAAAATAATTAGCTGGCAACAACTATAAATCGTGAGGCAAAGTAAAGTAATCCCATTGGCCCAATCATGTTGAAATGGATCAAGAGAACAAACACACAATGGTATCATCGTAACCATTAAAAACAAGAAAAAAAAATCGGCCTTCTAATTTTAGTTTAATCATTAAACTAAACAAAAATTTTAATTTGTTTAATTAAATCTAATGATCAAACTAAAAAAAATAACAAAAGAAAATCAATAAATCAACAACTAGTATTTTAATACCAGAAATTAAAAATAATTTCTAACCAAAAATAGTAAATTAATAAAAATTAATGCAAAAAATATTTTGAAATTATAAAAAATCAAGGACTCTAAATAGGGCAAACAACAAAGTCTCAAAATTGAGACAAGATACAACAAGGGATAATTTCATTCTCCCCCTTTGGTCAATTTTGAGACAAACACGACTTTGAGACAAAATACATAACGCAACTAAAAACATTTTGAGTCCTATTCAAATACAAAACTCAACTAACAACATATATTCTAAAAAGCCATACAACATAAAGACACAAAGAGTCTCAAATTCTCCCCCTGTTTTCCTCAAAGGGACGAAGGGAGGAAACCAAAATCAAATTATTTAGGAAATGCACACACACCAATAGACATTCATAAAGTTTCAAATCTATGATGATCTAATGGTTTAGTAAACAAATCAGCAAGTCGGTCTTTAGTATTCAAATACTCTATGCAGATTTCCTTTTTCTCAACGATTTCCCTAATAAAATGTTCACGCATTTTAATATGTTTTGTTCGTGAGTGAAAAACGGGATATTTCGAAATACTGATAGCACTTTGACTATCGCATAAAATGAGGGCACTATGTTCATTTATTCCATAATCGTTTAGCATTTGTTTGATCCACAAAAGCTGAGTACAACAGCTACCAGTAGTTATGTAATCGGCTTCGACGGAGGAAAGATACACACAATTCTGCTTTTTAGACGACCAAGAGACTAGGTTGTGTGCTAAGTAAAAGCAACCACCAGAAGTGCTTTTACTATCATCGGCACACCCAGCCCAACCAACATCTATATACCCAATTATTTTAGAATTTGTGTCAAAAGTATACATAATACCAAAACTTAGAGTACCACTAACATATTTCAGTATGCACTTAACCGCAAGTAAGTGAGATTCTTTCGGTTCACATTGATATCTAACACACACACACACACACACTATGCATTATATTGCGTCTACTAGCGGTTAAATATAGAAGGCTACCAATCATACTACGATAAAGTGTAACTTCAACCTTCTTACCCGATAAATCTTTGGAAAGCTTAGTGATGGAACTCATAGATGTCCTAGCAGTTTTTGCATTTGCTAGACCAAAATGCTTAACTAATTCATTTGCATATTTAGTTTGGGATATAAAAATGCAGTTCGGTTTTTGAGAAACTTGTAAACCCAAGAAAAATTGCAACTCATCCATCATAGACATTTGAAATTCAGATTTCATAATATTAGCAAAAATTTCAGCTTCTTGAGGAGATGTAGACCCCAAAACAATGTCATCAACATATATTTGAGCAATAAGCAAACAATTTGTATTTCTTTTAACAAACATTATTAGGTCTAATCCCCCTCGATTAAAGCCATGGGTTAAAAGAAAAGAAGTAAGACACTCATACCAAGCACAAGGGGCTTGTTTGAGATCATAAAGAGCTTTCTTTAATCTAAAAACATGATCCGGAAGAAAAGGATCAACAAAACTCTTAGGTTGTTCAACATACACTTCTTCATTAAAAACCCATTCAAAAAAGTAGATTTTACGTCCACTTGGTATAATTTAAATTTCAAATGACAAGAAACGACAAGCAAAAGTCTAATAGACTCTATTCTAGCAACCGGGGCAAATGTCTCATCAACATCAATCCCATCAATTTGGGAGTACCCTTGAGCTACTAGTCTAGCTTTGTTACGCAAGACATTACCGGTTTTGTCACATTTATTTTTAAAAATCCACTTAGTTCAAATGACATTAGTATGAGTAGGACGAGGAACTAAAAATCGTACATCATGGATTTTAAATTGACCCAACTCTTCCTGGATAGCAAGAAGCCAAGATTCATCCACAAGGGCATCCTTTAAATTATTTGGTTCAACTAGAGAGACAAAAGAAGACATCAAATCATTTAAAGTTTGAGCTCTAGTTTTAATTGGTTCTTTAACATCACCCAAAATGTTCTTTTTAGGATGATTTGCCCTAACCCAATTTAGAACATCAAGGTCGTCCGATGGAAGGGAGTCTAAATCACTATCCGTTGATTATTTTGATAAATCATTCGATGAAGTATTTTCAACGGGTAATGATTCCGGGCTATCTTCTACAAAAGGGGAAATGAAATCATTAATCACAACATTAATGGATTCCATAATAGATTTTGTTTTCAAATTATAAACTCTATAAGCCCTACTGTTTTGGGAGTATCCTAAAAAAAGAGCCTTATCTCCCTTAGTGTCAAATTTGGACAAATGTTCCCGATCCTTACACACATAACATTCACTACCAAAAGCCCTAAAATATTTCATATTGGGTTGTCTACCATACCATAATTCATAGGGTATTTGTTTAGAATTTTTCCTTAAATGAACCCTATTAATTATGTGACAACCTGTTTGGGTAGCTTTAACACAAAAATATTTTGGCAAGTTTTTAGCATGAATCAAAACATGAGCCATTTCTTGAATGGTTCGATTTTTTCTTTCAACAAAACCATTTTGTTGGGGTGTCTTAGGAGAACTAAACTCATGTTGATACCCATTCCCAATACAATAGTCAATGATACCCGTGTCTTTAAATTCCCCACCCCTATCGCTACGAATACGAGCCTTGAGTATCCTTCTCATTTTCGATTTTTAGCAGAATTTTCAAAAACTGATTAAAAGTGTTTGATTTTTCTTTCATAAACGCAACCCAAGTAAATCCAGTAAAGTCATCAACAATAACTAAAATATAGGAATTACCACATAAACTAATTGTCCTAGAAGGACCCATTAAATCCATATGTAATAATTCCAAAGGGTGAGAGGTAAAAATTTCATTTACTTTCTTATGAGGTGCCTTATGAATTTTACCAATCTGACACGGACCACAAATAGAGTGTTTAACTTTAGTTATTTTGGGTACACCATGAACCAGATTTTGACTAGTTAATTTAGCCAAACTATCGTAATTTAGATGGCCTAAACGTTCATGCTATAAGTCTAAATCACTCATTCTGGAAGATAAACAATTTTCAGAATCATGTTCATGTTTAATAGCATAACAATTGTCGGGAGTCCTAGCGCCACACAAAATTAGTTTCCCATTGGGATCTAAAATTTAACAATCAGATTTAGTGAAATTAATAGCATGATTATTGTCACAAAACCGAGTAATACTCAATAGATTTACTTTTAAACCATCAACGAGTAAAACATCCTCCAAATTAGGGAGCCTATATGCCTCAATCGACCCTTTGCCTATGATGTGCGACATCTTTCCATCACCAAAAGTTACAACACCACCAACAAAAGATTTTAAGGTGGTAAAGATGGATACGTCCCCCGTCATATGCCTAGAGCAACCAGAATCTAAATACCATTGAGAATTTTTATTACGAGCATTTAGAGCCGATGAAACAACAATGTATCTCAATGAGTTATTTGATTCAGATTTTCTAACCCAATCAGCCTTAGTTTTCTTAAAACAGTTTTTGTATGATAAGGCTGCTTGTTGGACAGATTAGGCTTCCGAACAAATTCAGTTTTGCCATTAAAATGAGCTGGCCTATTTTGAGCTTGCAGTTTTTTATACCAGAAATCAATCAAGTGACCATTTTTGTGACAAAAGTCAAAACAAAAAAATTTCCTATAGACAGGTCTAGTCGGGACAGCATGCTTTGGGTTGGTCTAGAGTTGGCCATGTTTGCCTTTTTAAAACAAAAGTGTTCTAAATGCCCAAATTTAGAGCAATATCACAATGAAAAGTCGGTTTGGTAGTTTAAAACTTCTTTCCATTTTGAGTTTGCCTAAAATTGCCCAAATTAGGACCATTATGTCCTAACTTCTTAAAACAAAATGTTTCCAAATGTCTCGTTCTTTGACAAAAACTGCATTTAAAGACAGGCTTAGAAGATGTTGAACAACCTTTATTTTTCACATGTTTGTAAGACAACCTAATTTCATTAGACTCGGGAAATTGTTCTTTTAAATTTACGAAATTATTGACATCAAAGTCTTCTCCTTCAAAACCAAGTCCTTTTATAGGAACAAAATCATAATAAGAATTTGTGGGATCATAGCGCATACTTTTATTAATAGTTTTGACAGCAAACCCAGAATTCCAATAACTATTTAATCTTTTGGAGGTGATCTCTAGTTCCTTTTTACACTCATCATATTTATTCAAAACACCCTTAAGTTCAATTTGAGACTCATCATATTTAAACAAAATTTCCTTGTTTTTGGTCTCAAGAGAGTGATTCAAATCGGTTAGTATAATAGTCCTCTTTTCAAGTAAAACAACATCATTTTCCAATTTTTCAATGTGAAAAGATGATTCTTCAGACATAATTCTGATTTGACTATTTGAGGCATTAATTTTTGCTAATAACTTAGAATTCTCTTCACTTAAGTGTGTGCTGTCATTAATTGTGTCATTTTCAGCATTATCACACACATCTTTTTCAACATTTTCAACAACCTCTAGCAAATCAGATTCATCCAAATTAGCATAAATATTCCCAATATCAAAAAGAGATGCCATGATAGTTGGGTGATTTTGAGCAAGAAAGGTATGAGATAAATTCACAAAGTCTAAGTCACAAGTATCATCACACAAATCAGAAATATCCGATAAACTTGATATGCTATCTAAGATGTCCTCCGATATCATAGTACAAGCAGAAGTAAATTCCATGAGGTTATCAAAAGTTTCTTCATTATCATTATCGGAGATATCATCACAAGTTTTAGACAAATGTGCCTTATTTGAAGGTTGCCATTTAGATTTAGAAAAGCACCTATCAACATAATGACCATATTAATTGCACTTACGACACTGAATGTGGCTCAAATCCTTCTTAGGTCCATATTTTTCAAAACTTTTCTTCTCAAAATATTTTTCATGAGGTCTATAGGAATAACTAGGCTGACCTTGTTTTGAAGCATATTTATTCCTATACTTCACAAATTTCTTATAGTGCTTAGACAAGAGTGCAAGTTCATTATCCAAAGAATCCAAAGAAATTTTAGATTCGGTTAAATTGGACAAAGAGGATACAAAAGCCAAACTACTTTCACTACTAGTTCTAAAATTAAGCACATTTTGATTTTCAATGTGTGCAAGTACTTTACCTCTTTGCTCATCTCTTAAGGTATTTTGATATTCAAAAGTCTTAAGTTTACTACACAAGAGATGAGATGTGTAACTATCCAAATTATTAGCAATAGTATGAGTAATTAAATCAAAACTCTTAGGAAGTGATCTAAGAATTTTATCAAAAATTTCAGAATCAGCATAAATGACACCATTAGCATGTGACTGATTTACGACATCTTTCAATTTCAAATAAAAATCATCAAACTTCTCATTATCTTTCATGTAGAGAGAATCATAAATCCTAACTAGCATTTGGGACTTAACCCTTTTAACTCTAGATTCTCCTTCATGGGTTGTCATTAATATGCCCCAAACCTCTTTAGATGTAATGCAAGCTGAGATTCTTAAAAATTCAGTTATACCCATCGCTTGAAAAATGGCATTTTTGCCTTTGTGGTTATACTGTGAACTAATCTTTTCTTCCTTAGTCCATTCAGAAAAAGGTTTTCTAACAAATATTTCAGCATCATCATCACTAGGTATAGTAGGTCCAGAAAAACCATTTTCAGCTGTTTCCCATACCTCATCTCCCAAGTGTTAGAGGTGTGCAACCATTCTCACTTTCCAATAAGTAAAGTTTTCACCATCAAACACGGGAGGATGTACAAAATACCCATTGTGGTCATCCATAATAAAAAAAATTGATTTATTGAAAATAAAAGAGTTCAGAGTCTTTGCGGAATAAAACTTTTAAAAAGTGACTCCTGAAGCTCTGATACCACTTGAAATAACCTAAATGCCTAACGTGTTTTAGTTAATAGATAAAACTCCAACTCTTTTAAAGTTTAATAAAAGACTTTATTCAAATCATTGTAAACACCCACATAAATAAAATAGATTTGGAATGCTGCTGCTGAAATAAGTATAATCAGAATGGGATGAGGAAAGGTAGATAGTAACATAATATTTGTTCTCGAGGAACCCACCGTGGTGGTAAACCCCGTGTCCCTAGTCCTAGGACAACACACTCGCCCAAGTCCACTATTACCAATTAAGAGTTACAGATTACATTCCTCCAAGTCTACCATAAATTAAACTAAGCAAAATACACACCCGTACAACCAACCTAGTCTAACACAACCCAACTTGAATGAAAATCGGTCAACCCAATAACACCCCGGTAATAGTGACTACAATACACGCACAAAAACACACTCTAGCCCGAGATCCCGTGAAGTTGTGCAACACACAGATTTTAAATAATGAAGTTTGATTTAGTAAAAAAAAATTGTTTATAAAAGGTAGACCAAACACACAAGAGTTTAAGTCTATTTTATTAACACCAAAATTTTACCAATCAGGGACTAACTCAAAGGCAAGGTTTTAGATTCAAACACACGCTAACAAATTGGTTTTTTAACAAGCCAAACCACACACCAAAATTAATCTGATTTTATATCTAAAGAAAATTCTGATATAAATAGTAAAAGCAAATCCAGATTACTTTAGGTGTCTTCCAAGGTAAATACAACACACATCAGAGATTGAAAATTAGACAAAATCCAATTTTAGTTAATTTCCAATTAAGTCCAAAAATAGGTCTTGTTTCAGTCCAAATATTAGTCCAAGATTAGTCCAATAAAAGTCCAAGTATTAGGTCCAATATTAAAAAACTATAAACTGAGTTTTAGTTTGAGTTGACACAGTGAGTTAAGTTCGAGTTGACTCAGTGAATTATGTCTGAGTTAGATCCAAGTTAAGGACCGAGCCAAAGCACACTCACACAAGATCACTAAGCACACATCCACACAGTTCACCAAACACACCCACACATGGATTAGCCAACATGCATAGATTTGAACCAACACAACCAGATGTGAAAAAGAAACAAAAAAATCGCAAATCTAAAAACGATATCTAAACTATATATATATATATATATATATATATATATATATAAGTAGAAGCGGACTTACAGCTCAAGCCATAAATGACTTTAGTAGAACCCGAGATCTCGTAGGAATTGAGATCGAAAACCACCAGCCACGAACATAAATAAACCCAGCAAAGAGCACCAGAAACCCCTCAACTTCTTCCACACAAAATCGAGAAAAAAAATCACCAGCAAACCCTTAACTATTTCTAACCCAAACAATATGCGTGTATAAGTTAAAAATTTGAGGAGAAACTCTCAAAAAATTGTATGAAAGTTTAGAGAGAGAAAATGAGGAGCAAAATGTCGGTCGTCTTTTGATTTTTCAAAACCCTAAGAAAAACAAGAGACCCCTCTTTGTATTTATAGATCCGTGAGATAGTTAGGGCAACCACGAAAATAACACAGCACTAAAGGGTAGGAAAGGAAAACCATATGATAAACAAGGGATAAAAGGGTAACACCAACCAAGTAGGGGCACTACCATAATATCTCAAAGAACCACACGGTAAAAAAAAATTAGCTGGCAACAACTACAAATCGTGAGGCCAAAGTAAAGTAATCCCATTGGCCCAACCATGTTCACATGGAATAAGAGAACAAATACACAATGGTATCATCGTAACCATTAAAAACAAGCAAAAAAAATCGGCCTTTTAATTGTTGTTTCATCATTAAACTAAACAAATTTTTAATATGTTTAATTAAATCTAATGATCAAACTAAAAAAATAACAAAATAAAATCAATAAATCAACAACTAGTATTTTAATACCAGAAATTAAAAATAATTTCTAACCAAAAATAGTAAATTAATAAAAATTAATGACAAAAATATTTTGAAATTATAAAAAATTAAGGACTCTAAATAGGGAAAACAGAAAAGTCTTAAAATTGAGACACGATACAACAAGGGATAATTTCAAGTAGGTGAGTTGGCTGCGGTGTGGAAGGCGAAATGTAAGGAATTGGGACGTCAGGATGCAGTTGCCCGATCATTTATATCAGTTATGACAGAGTCAGGCTCAGGCAGCAGATCCGTTTTGTCAGGAGAAAATTCGATAACTTTTAGTCGGGGGAGTAGATTCTTACTCAGTGAGTTCAGATGGGGGCTTGCGCTTCAACGGTAGATTGATCATTACTGAAGGTGTGGATTTGTGTCATGTGGTGATGACAGAGTCGTACAGATGCAGATTTGCAGTACATCTCGGTGGGGATAAGATGTACCAAGTTATGCAATGGCAGTATTGGTGGAGTAGGATGAAAAGAGACATTGTTGAGTTCGTCTCTAAGTGTGCCACTTGTCAATTAATGAAAATAGACCATCAGAAGCCTTCTGGGTTTCTTCATCCATTAGAGATCCCGATGTGGAAATGGGAGAGTATTTCCATGGACTTTATCATGGGGTTACCTACTTCTCAGAGGGGTCACGATTCCATATGGGTGATTGTGGATCGGTTGACTAAGGTAGCTCACTTTTTACCAATTCGGATGGATTACTCTACGGGATAGTACACCCAGCTTTTTATGACCGAGATAGTGAGATTACATGGGGTACCACTTGATATTGTGTCCGATCAGGATAAGATTTTTGTATTCCAATTTTGGGAGAGTTTTCACGGGGCCATGGGTACCGAGGTGCTTTTGAGTATGGCCTATCACCCGTAGACAGATGGGGAGACAGATGGTACAAATCAGATATTATAAGACATGCTACGTATGTGTATCCTGAAATTTGGGGGATGATGGTATCAGTACCTTCCACTAGTAGAGTTTGCATATAATAACTCCTATCAGTTCACCATCGATATGGCTCTATTTGAGGCACTTTATGGTAGACCTTGTCGTTCGCTTGCATGTTGGTTAGAAGTGGGGGATAAAAAGTTACTTGGATCAGAGGTAATTTAGGACACGTCTTCCAGCATTGAAATAATTTGGAGTCGTATTCGGGTAGCCCAAGATAGACAGAAAAGCTACACCAATGCGAAACGGTTCTTTAGAGAATTCAGTGTGGGGGACCAGGTGTTTTTGTGGGTATCTCCTATGAAGGGGATAATGAGATTTGGAAAGAAGGGGAAATTGGCGCCCAAATATGTAGGACCATTCCTATAATTTAGAGAGTTAGACCGGTTGCTTATAAATTGGGGTTGCCCGAGCACTTGCATAGGATACATGATGTGTTCCATATTTCTTTGCTGAGGCGATATCTTCGAGATGAGTTGGCTCACACTCATGTTGCATTAGAGGAGATCGATTTGTAGCCAGAGAGTTATTTCGAGGGAGACCGGTAGCAATCTTAGACCATATCTAGAGAATGTTGAGATCGAAAGTAGTTCCACTGGTGCGTGTCCAGTGAGAGCACCATAACATTGAGGAGTCTACTGGGGAGCGTGAGGATGAGATGCGCGATAAATACCCTGAGTTATTTTTACCAGGTATGCTTTTATTTTTTGAATTTCGGGATGAAATTCCTTTATAAGGGGGGAAGTATGTAATACCCCGTAATTTTAATGACTTTTATATTGAGATGAATTAAAAGTTAATCGGCTAAATAACTGGGGATTAATTGGAATTAATTATTAAAAAAATTAATTGGAATTAATCCGGATTAAATATTACAAGAGATTAAAGTAATATATGATTTTGGGTATATGATTTTTAATATTACTTAGTGATATAAAAGTAGTATGTGAAAATAATAATTATTGTCGGGAGCTCTAAATACGACAATAATGGAAGTTAAGTCAGGACGCGCTTATGAGTCATGTCGGGACTAAAGCTGGAAAATAAAATGATATTTATTTTTAAGTTATTTGGATGATTATTTCTAGTGCGACGTTGAGTCTGGAGTCGAAATAGGTAGAAAAATCTACCCGGGGATTTGTTTTGGGTCTCGGGTCAATTAGAAGATGAAAAGACACCCCAAAGAGGGATTTTTGTCATTTTGCTTGGGAGATGAATAGTACCTACGTTTTTTTGCCTTTTATATAACCTTGGAGACTTATTATATATGTGGGTTTAGATTGTACATAAGATTCATTTCATCTAAACACAAGTGAGGTCTTTTGAGAGAAAGTGAAAGGTTATCTTGAGGAGGGGAAGAGTTGCTTGGAAAGGAAGAGTCATCTAGGGCAAACTAAGGGGACAACCACCATAGCTACACCTTGCACCACCACCGTATTGTCGCCGAAAAAAGGAATAAGAGGTGCCAATGCTTGTCTTCACCAAAGGTTCAGACCTACACATAAGGTAAGTGTAATTCTTTCTTTATTTTGGTGCTTATATTATCCATGTTAGAATAGCATTTCCTTTTGGATTGATGAACTTATGAATTTGGGATTAATTTGATTGATAAATCAAGTTTAATGGATAGGCAAATTCATGTACTTGGAGATTTATACATGTAGAGACTATGAACATGAAAATGGATATATACATGTAGAGACTATGAACATGAAAATGGATAGGTTTTACATGTAGAGGATTTATTTGTTTATGGATGATATGAAATGGCCAATGTTTTACATGAAAATGGATAAGAGATGAATAATCGTCATGGCCAAGTACAGGTTAATATTGTCCATTTTTAACATTTCAGTTGAGGTGTCTGGTTCCGGAGGGGTCTTGCAGTCTTATTTTATTGAGCAACGAAACGCATTTTTAGCTTTAGCTATATTGACGACACGTGTAAGCATGAGGTGCCAATTAAGGGTATAAGGGCCATTTTACACATGAAAGGCATTTTGGTAATTTCACACTTCATATTTTTAATATTTCTTAAAGGTCCCTAGAAATATTTTATTTATAAAAAGGTCATTTTTACTTTTTATTTTGGTCCCTAAAACTTTCTTAATTAGAACCAAGACCCTAAAGTTTCATAAAATTATATTTTCTACCCCAAAACTTATCATTTAGCTTAGGATGTGCATTAAAACTTCAATTTGACCCATTTTACAGTTGATTCTTCAAATTTAAAAATGCGCTTCCACATTATAAGAACCCAGATTTTCACATTTGTAATAATACAACATTTATCAGATAATAAGTGAGATGAAATTGTAAAATAAACTATTTATGAACATATAAAAGTGGGCTGCCCTCCTTATAAAACGTTTGGTCCCCAAACTTGACTTACATTAATTTTCAAACTGGTATGGATATCGCTCCTTTATTTCATCTTCCTGCTCCCATGTTGCTTCTTCAACAGAATGATTACGCCATAATACTTTGACTAAAGAAATTACCTTACTTTGTAATATTTGATCTTTATGGTGCAAAATTTCTACTGGATGCTCAATGTAGGTCAATTCTTCTCTAACGTGAAGAGGTTCATGACTTAAGACATGCATTGGATTTGGGACATATTTCTTCATCATTGACACATGAAATACATTATGCACGCTAGAGAGTTCAGGGGGTAAGGCTATTCTATATGTAATATCACTTATCCTTTCAAGAATTTCAAAAGTACCTATGTATCTTGGACTTAACTTCCATTTCTTCCCAAATAGGATTACTCCCTTTACTGGTGATACTCGCAAGAACACAAAATCTCCTCTTTAGAATTTCAACTATTGGTGGCGATTGTCAACATAACTCTTTTGACGTCTTTGAGCGATTCGAAGTCGATCTTGTATCAATTTCACTTTCTCTGCTGTGATCTGAATCAATTCTGGTCCCAATAATTTTCTTTCTCCAACTTCTACCCAACACGCAGGGGAATGACACCTTATACCATAGAGTGCCTCATATGGAGCCATTTGAATGCTCGCTTGATAATGATTATCCTATTTCAGATCAAGTACACATGCCCTAAACATATCCTATAAGGTTTGAATGGTTCTCTCAGATTGTCCACTTGTTTGAGGATGAAAAGTAGTGATGAAATTTAATTGTGTTCCCATGGCTTCTTGTAGGCTTTTCCAAAAGCGAGACACGAATCTAGGGTCACCGTTAGAAATAATTAAAATTAGGGTTCCATGAAGCCTAACAATTTCCCATACATATAACTTAGCTAATTTTTCTAAGGGATGGGAAATCTTAATGCCAAGAAAATGAGCATATTTAGTTAACCTATCTATAATCACCCAAATAGAATCATTACAATTTAAAACTCCATGGTAAACCTATCAAAATATCCATAGTAATATGTTCCCATTTCCACTCAGGGTTAGGTAGGGGTTATAGTAATCCTAATGGTTTTTGATGTTCAGCTTTTACTTGTTGACAAAACTTGACACGATTAAAAATATGTCTCAAGTGCATGCTAGTTACGGTTCAAGTGCAAACCAGTTACGTAAGTAATAAACTCACTAAGACGGGGTCGAATCCTCATGGAAATAAGATGATCTCTCATGAAGACGGTAGGTAAGAATACTAATCCTAAAGTTTACTCTAGAAAAAGAACGAAAAAGGTAATGAATTTGTGGAATGTGATTTCTACTAACTAAATGCAAATTAAATTAAATTAAACTACTTAAGCAGAAGTGAACATACTGTGATTAACTAAATATTAATGAGAAAAATAGGTTGGAATACGATCCCCCGAACCCTAGTAATTTACTGGATATAAAACTGGTCGTAATTAGATAATTGATTAAACCCAATCTTTATTAATCTCAAGCATTACATATATGAGGGTACTATCCCACATCATACATAATCAAGAGTAAGAATAAAGCGGTATCGAAATAGCTAACACGCGCGTCGCACTCTTAAACACCCCGGTTACCTAGGGCAAACGAGGTTAAAAGTCCTACGATGGTTGTGACTACTACAAAACACGATTAAATCATTTATTTAATTCAGATAACTAATTTTATAGTCATGCAAACCACATCAGGTTGGGTTCATGCATCCTAACCCTTATAAGTCTAGTCTAGTATGGTGCAATTAAGTAAAACTATGTTTTCTATTTTGCATATACTCAAAACCATTATGAAATTATACATAGATAAGGAAAAGAATTTAAGAACTTCTGAAAATAAATAAGCCATGCACGAATTATGAACTTCAAATAGTAAACGAAAAGAAACAAACTCTATTGCAGAAATCTTGAATTGCAAACCATAAAATTGTAAAACTTGAGTTCCTAGTGTTCCTGTCCTTCTTCTCTCTCTAAAACTCTGCAAAAAGGAATCCCTCAATGTCTGGTAACAAGTTGGAATAAAAACACTACGTTTTTACAAGATTTTATTCCATGCATGACTCTTATTAAAAATAAAGATAATTCAAAAATTCATCAGCCAAACCGATCCGGTGTAGGGGTATCGGTTCAGTTTGCTTTATACAAAAGTTTTGGCAACACCGGATCGGAATGGTTCATTTTTCATCTTCATCGATTCAGTTTGGTTTGTTTATAATATTTACCACCACCGGACCGATTCATTTTTCATCTTCATTGGTTCGGTTTGGCTTATTCAATTTTCTTATTTTCCTTATTTTTCTTCTTGATTTCTTCTCAACTTTGACTCTTCGTAACTTTTGATCCGGGACTCGAATTTGGATGTCGTTTCTTCCTATGGGCTTTTATATTCGAGATCTTCAACTTTTCTTAGGCTTCTCGTTCGAATTCCAGATGTAACTTTTTTCCCTTGACTTTCCTTCACTTGAAATTTTCTCGAGTTTGATTTTCTCTTTTATCCAATTATGTAAAATACCTGCAAAATATTCGAGAAATACACGAAACTCGATGCACTACATAGAAAAGGTTAGTAGAAATGATATGAGATAAATCAACTCGAACTACAGTGCACAAGACGATAAAAGCCTCTAAATTATGGGGATAAATATGGAGAATTTACGCCTAATCAAACACCCCTAACTTAGAACTTTGATCATCCCGAGCCATGTAAAAGAATTAAAACAAGGCCAAACTCTTATCAAATGTCTTATTGGGATATAATACCTCTTTTGTGGGCAAGCGATAGCATTTAGTATATGCAATAAGCCTTTAAACTCCTAGGTTACCCTAGTAGGACGAGTGGTGTCTCGTGAGGGTTTGCAGTGAATATACCCATAAAATTCTTTTTTCGGCACAAAGAAAAATCAAAATACCTAAAAATTGTCCAATTTAATCTCCCACAAAATAGTCACTGTAAATTCATATTCAATAGTCTCAATTTGTAGTGTGTGTATGCAAAGCCGAGAATTAAACCGTCAATTTCCACCGATTGATCATTACGTTACTTTTTTGAAAATTCGTTTTGATTTTAAAATCTCACTAGATGCTCTCACAAACGAATCACTCGGAATGTGGCTATTTCACGGACACAAATTCCCACACACAATTTGAAAGATGGAATTTGTTTGGGTGAAAGAATATCTTCATCGGAATACGGTCTAAGGAAAATGGGAAACATCGCTTTTTTCACACCATGTTATCTCTTTTTTTCTTTTCGTGTTTTATCTCTCCATGCGGTAATAAATTTTGAAATTCGGATTCGGTTAGGACTTTTTTGGGTTATAAGGTGTATTGGGTAAAATGAGAATGATTGAAAAATTCGAAATTGGAAAATGTTCTTATGATGTCCTTTAGTGCTTTTTCGGGTTTTGCTCATTTTCTCTTTCTTCTTTTATATTTTTTTCCTTTCTATTTTTGTTGAGCATGTTTTCTTTTATTTTTTTCTTGCCCCTTTTTATTGCACCATTTGGACTTTTTTTATGAATTTTTTAATTTTTCATAATTTCGGGCTAAATGGGTTTTTCGGGTTATCAAACAAAAAGGAAAAATTTTATTAGGCTCAAATTGGGTTGCAAAGGGATAATTTCTCACAATTTTTTATGGATAATATTTTTGGGTAACAAATGAGGGCCTACGTCATTGTCCGAATTGCTAATTGTTTTACCATATGCAGCTCGAGATTAAATTAGTTTAGAAATATATTAGCGCGCTTTTTGAGATAGCATCTCACACATTTCTCGTCACCGATCAAAACAAAGGAATTAAAGATCATCAATGACTTATTTAAAATACTGAATTGAACTTTGAGTTAACCATTAACTCGGATTGATTTAAATACTCTCAAAAATTGAAAGGCTCGAAATCTCACCGGGTTAATAATCACCACACTTATTCGTTAAGTCATCAACTTTCTTTCAATTTCCATCTTTGGTTAATTTCGGCTTTATGCATTTGAATTTTTACAATTTGAGACTTCATCAAATTTTTAGTGAAATTTTTGGAAAGTTTAAATTTAAATTTTTATTAATTTTGAAGATAAATATTTTGGCTTTTTCAAAAAATTTCAATTTTGGGGGGGATTTTTTTTGAAATTTTCTATTTTTTGGGAGGGCATTTTGGACTTTGTGAAAATTTTAAAGCGCATGTTACCCCCCTAACTTAGACTTTTGCAAAGGCCCTATGCAAAATGACTAAAATGTAAAATAAAGGAATGTTCTTAAAAATAAACAAAGGCAAAATGCAAAAATAAAATTGGTATTACTGAACAAGGAGTACAAGAAAAGAAAGGATAGAAAATACATAGCTCTTCATCACCGAAAAACAAAAACAAATACAAGCAATTAAGTGCCCAAAGGTTGAAGAACTACATATTTAAAATAACCACACAAACATCGGGCTACGGCGAGGGTGGGTTTGACTGGCCGGGTTCGTTAGGATCATAGGGGTCATAGAAGTAAGTGTAGAGTGGTATCCCCTCACTTACTTGGATCTTGTACATTTCCACTTAAAGGCGGACCATCATGCTGGTGTCACGTCGTTATGCCACTTGGTTCATACTATAATCCCTTAAAAAGTCAATGAAACTCATTTCCAAGTTCTCAATGTGACGAGTGATGTCCGCTCCCGCCGGCTCGTTATCCGAATAATCCGCTTCGTCATACTCCTCTTCCTCACCCTCTTCCATCTCAACATCCTCAGCCTTCTCCTCCTCATCGTCGTCATCATCATCATCATCATCATCATCATCATTATCCACTCTCGCGACTCGTATCCCTTCCCTTTGCTTTTCATTCCTTGTGCGGGATTCCTGCCCAATGGGCTTTGGAATATGGGAAAACACTCGGGGGGGAGGGCAATAACGGGATCGGTGAGGACTGAGGTGATGAGGCAGGGATATGGGAGAGGGGCCTTACCCTTTTGATCCAAGGCCGTGTAAAGAATATCGGTGTATAGGGTTCGGCCAAGATGGATAGTGGTGTTAGGATCGAAGAGGTGGTAGACAAGGGTGGCTTGGCGAGGGCGCATCGTCGAATCGTCGAATCGTTTGAAGTTTGTAGGTTGTTGCCGCATACGATTCGAAAAGTGATGCGGCCTTGTTATTAATATTTCCCACTGAAAAAGTTTCGCAAAACCAATTTTCTCTGGGTGCAAGGCTGGCAATGCACGTATTTTTTGGAATTGTGGGTGCATTATTGGGATACACATACCGATCAGGGCTCGAAAGCCCCTTGGCTGCTAGCTTGCTGAACAAAAATTTTAATGAGAAGGGGATTGGGGTCACATCGACATAAGCTTCGACTTTAAACTGGACTGTGAGGATAAGAGATCCATAAAAAGAATGCACTGCGTCCTCCCACACCACTTCATGTGGCTCGTTGAAAAATTGGAACCACCCCCTTGGAAGGAAAATGTTTGTGATGGAGGGAGGTAACTCGTTCCATTTGACCTGGCACTCGATGTGTAATTTATGAGAATGATTGAAAAAGCGCTTGCACCATAGTCACTCTAGGCGCGAACGGAACTCCCAGTATAGTTGCCATCGGGAAGGATTTCAACGGAGGTGTATTTCACGGGTAGAGCCCTGTTTGCCATTTGGAAATAAATAGGGGCCGCTGGAAAAATGAGGGAAAGTAAGAGTAAGAGTAAGAGTAAGAGTAAGAGAGGAAGTGAATGGTGTGAGGATAAATGGGTGGGATAGGGTGTGTATTTATAGGTGGTGTGGAGGAGGTGACGAATTTGGAGGGATATGGATGGAGGGACAAAGGGGGGAAAATGAGGGAAATGGGATTTTGAGGGAGAGGAATGGATTGGGGGGAAAGGGGGATGAACCTAGGGAAGCAGAAAAATCTGCAAAAATCGAACCGGTCCGGGTCCCATGGGCAGACCGGTCCGGTTCCTTTTTTATTTTATTTGTTTTTTATTACCGAACCTATCCGGTCTGCTGTCACACTCCGTCTAATTCTGGCATCGGACGCCACCAAAATTAAGCTGGGCGTGAGTAAATAAATACCATTCTTAGCATGAAAAAGATATGAGACATATAAAAATTAATCCACGAGATAAATGACAATCAATCCCAAAAGATAAACCATCCAACCAGGCGATAAAAGATCCATCACCATGCTAAACTCAAAGTAAATTCAATCTTTAATAAAATGAAACTGAATAATCTCCAACTGAATCTAGGAAAAATAATTGAATAAAACCTATACAACTTTGGAACCTAATGGCCCAATCACAACCATAAACTCAGTCTCAATACAAGTGTGAAGGAATAAAAAACTAAACTAAATCAATACGCATTAAGTAGAGCATCTCCAACTGGACCTTCAAGCAACTCTCCAAATAATTTTATGCAGCTTATCCACATACTAATCCTGAAAAAAATTTAGTCAACGCACGAGGTCAGAGCCCCGAGCATGAATACACACTACTCCCCTAAAATAGGATCCTTGAATCCAGAAGGCAACATTATATGCAATAAATATCACAATAGAATATTTTAAATTAAACTAGATAAATAAACGTGATAAATAAAAATCACTAACTACCCAGAGAGATCCCCATTTATGAAAGCACACTAATATGATTTAAATTCCCAAGTCCCACGAAGTTAATCTTTTATTAAATTAACTCAATTCCATTATTTGTTCTCACTTAATTATACTAAGGTTAGCGGTCCTCTCGCTTCGAGTGATTTCTCCACCAAAATACACATCCCCTCATCAAAACGCCGGTTGGCCCGTTTAAACTGTCGGCCATCGCTCATTGACGAGGTTCCACACACTACACGGCATAAAATATTGGCTGGCCCGTTCAAACTGTCGACCCTCGTTGATTATGTCGCCAGTATATTTTAATACCCGTCTTTGTATCTTAGGCACTAATTCTCAAATTCACAAGTTCAACTTATAAAACACCTCACCCTTTTATCGATGTGAGATCCTCAAAATACCCCTTAGTCCCATACCTAAGGGTCCCCAAGTTATCAATACGTCCTACCCTATAGGAAGAATGAATTTCTAACATAAATCTTGACCTAGTCTCATGTGTAGGGTAGTGTAACGACGATAAAGTGATAAAACCAGCCCACCCCCAAGATGATAAAAATGCGATAAACTACCCTCACTAGTCCCATAACTAGAAGGCGTAAATCATCAAAAAGCCTACCCACTAGTCCCATACCTAGAAGGCATCCTAAAATATAAGGGGAACAAAATATACCCAACAATCGGTCGTCACAATGGTAAATTAATAATACCAACGAGTCACACAAACCAACATAATTAATCAACGTATAAAACTACGCATAATAGTCCAATTTAATTAAATCTTAATTTAATTACCACATCTACAAAAACTACCAATTAATCTCATGTAATAAAATATACTGATTTTTCATCATTAAAACATCAAGATTTCAAATTTCATTATCTCCACATATACTACGTGAGTTATACCTCCTCAAATTCATTTAATACAAAACTAGGGTTTTCTACATGCAACCTACACCGCCAAAACCCAAAATCCACTATTGAATCCTACGTACCCAGAGGTTATGAATGTTATTCATATTAAAATATTTCATAAAAACAACCCCAAGTTTTATGTGTCCACTTTCTCTAATTAGATTGCTAATTAGTTTTAAGAAAAAATTGAATTAAGCTTTAGGAAACACTTAAAACGCATAATACTAAAGGAAAAGAATAGAGTATTCATGCCTGTTATTAACTTTAATAAAAAAATCTGAATAGGAGTTTTAACTTTTCTTGAGAAAACACCAATTGAAGCTTCAAAACCTGTGAAAGGTAGGGGATAGGGATTGAAGATGAAAGAAATATGTTTTGGAAAATCTTTTTGGAGAAAGTTTGAGAGAAAAGTGATTTGTAAAGTCCCAGCCCCGTATTAATTTAGTTTATAAAGGGTTTAAGAGTTGTAAAGCAATTAGGAGTCTTATACATCCATCAACTGCTTGTCCTTCGAACGAGAACGCTTGTCGTTCGAATGACAATGCGACGTTGTTCGAACGACAGGTCATGTTGTTCAAACGAGCCCCACAATCCCAAAATCAAATCTTTTAAAAACCAACTTAACTATCTGGTAAAAATATATTAGCTGAACAAATACGCACCTGTCAGTTGAATATTTAAATAAAACCTTATAACCTTTTTATATAAGACTCGAATTAATTCCCGATTGAAAATTTATACGTAAACCAACTTAAAATCTTTAAGGCTATTAAATCCAAAATTTTATTTTACTCCAAGTTAATTAAAGTCAAATAATTAAAACATGGGGTGTTACATCCGGTATACTGTCAAGCACTCCTCTTCTCTTTGCAGTGTAGCCTCTTTGTCTCTCAATTTTTCGGATTGTTCCACAATTATTCCTACGCATTATTAGCTTGGACTGCCCGATAATTTCCCTCGAAGCTCTCTATGCTCTCTCGAACTGTGTGCTTGAGCTCCTATTCTCTCATGACTTGCCCCTAAGAACTCCAAACGATCCTAACCTACACACTACTAATATACACAACAATCACCCCATATGCGTCGGGGGTGTGACGACCTCTCCATTACAGCTCACTCAACCCCGTAAACGGGGTCTGACAACCAAATAGTGTCAGCTTCTTCCACACACGTCTCTAGATATGGATTTAGGTGTTGTCCGTTGGGCCAGTCCATCCCAATCGCAAATTTGTAGGAAACACGTGTAGCCTAGAGTTGTGGCGAAGCAACTTTTGGCCTGAATGAAACTCTTTTTGATGGATAATTTGATCATGAGTGAGTTTCATCCTTTCCATAGATATTTTGGCATTCTCATAGGCACCATTACGCGGCTCTTCCAACTAATTCAATTGAAGCTTTCATGCTTTACCGGCTCTACCCAAATTATAGTTCAACCTCTTAATGGCCCAATATGCCTTGTGTTCTAGCTCCAAGGGGAGATGGAAAGGCTTTCCATACACAAAGCGAAACAAGGACATTCCGAGGGGGTTCTTGTATGCAGTTCAATAAGCCCATAGCTCCTCGTTTAAGCGTAGGTGCCAATCTTTCCAATTAGGATCGATGGTATTTTCTAAGATTTTCTTAATCTTACGATTTGCTAACTCGGCTTACCCATTTGATTGGGGGTGAGAAGTCGTCCCAACCATATGGATGACTCCATACTTTCTCATAAGATTTTAGAATGGACTGTTGTAAAAATTCTTACCATTATCACTAATAATTTCCTTCGAAGCACCGCAGCGAGAGAGTATGTGTTCTTCCAAGAACTTGATCACCACTTTATTGTCATTTGACCTTGTAGATATGACCTCAGCCCATTTCCACACATAGTCTACCACGACAAGGATGTATAGGAAACCAAAGGAAGGGGGTAAAGGGCCCATGAAGTTAATACCCCAACAATCAAATATCTCGGTGATGAGTATAGGGGTTAATGGCATCATGTCTCATCGGGTTATAGCTCCCATCCTTTGACATCCATCGCAAGATTTACAATAAGCGTTCACATCTCGAAAGATTGTGGCCCAATGAGGCTGCTTTAAAGAATCTTAGAATCCATCGTATTCATAGAAAAGTGGTCTTCACACGCTTATGTATGATAATAATGAATGATGCTAGGGATCTCATCATTCGATACACATCTTCGGATTATTTGGTTGGTGAAATACTTTAAGAGATATGGGTCTTCATAAAGGAACATGCGTGACCAAGTAATGAACTCATTCTTCTCTTACAGTGTCCAATCGGGAGGGATGACTCCCGTGACAAGGTAGTTAACTATATCTGTAAACCAGGGGAGAGGAGAAGTGTCAAATAATTGCTCATCTGAAAAGAATTCGTCTATGGGTATGGGATCACTAGGCACGTCGAACGAAAACTTGGATAAATAATCAGATACGACATTTTCTACCCCATTTTTATTTTTGATGGAGAGATTAAACTTTATAGGAGTATTTTCCACCTTATGAGGCGCGACTTAGCATCTTTCTTAGCAAAGAAATATTTCAGTGTCGCGTGGTTGATAAAGCATGTGATGGGCGAACCAATGAGGTATGAGCGAAATTTTTCTAGGGCAAACACTACCGCTAGCAATTATTTCTCCGTGGTGGAGCAATTGAGTTGCGGTCTGGCTAGCATAGTAGATGACATGAGCTTTATTTTCCTTTCTTTGTCCCAAAACATACCCTATAGCGAAATCACTCGCATCACACATAAGCTCAAATGGAAGGGACCGATTCGGAGCTTGCATGTGATTTTTAATTTATCAAAAGAAACTTGGAATACTTGGTTTCACTCAAAGGGAGCATCCTTCATAAGGAGGTTACTCAAGGGTCTATCAATGGTACTAAAATCCTTGATATACCTTCTATAAAATCCCACATGGCCCAAGAAGGAGCGCACATCCTTTAGTGATTTAGGTGGGGGAAGCTCGGCTATGGAATCTATTTTGGACCTATCTACTTCGATTCCCTTGGACGACACTATGTTGCTAAGACCTATTCCTTTGGTTACCATGAAATGGCATTTTTCCCAATTTAAAACCAAGTTCTTTTCCACACACCGAGCAAGTAAAGTCATCCATAAATACCTCAAGGCCTCTTTCAACTATGTTGCTAAAGAGACTAAGTATGCACCTTTGAAAGGTCGCGGGTGAATTACACAATCCAAATGGCATACGTTTGTAGGAAAACGTTCCAAAGGGACATCTGAAAGTCGTCTTATCTTGATCAAGAACATCTACCTCTATTTGGTTATGTCCGAAGTAACTGTCAAGGAAGCAATAATATGGGTGTCTCACTACTCTCTCTTGCATTTGGTCGATGAATGGTAAGGGTAAATGATTTTTCCTTGTGCCCGCATTCAGTTTCTAATAATCAATGCAATTTGGGAATTAACTCACCCTTGGCATTCTCGACTACAGTCATTCTCGACTTTTTTGGGACGACTTGTATAGGACTCACCCATTTGCTATTCGAGATTGGGTAGATGATCCCGACATCTAATAACTTAATAATTTCGGCTCGCACTACCTCTTTCATTGTGGGGTTCAATCTTCTTTGTATTTCCCTCAAGGGATTCACGTCCTCCTCAAGGTGGATTTTTTTTGTACAAATAAAGGGACTTATACCCTTCAAATCCACCATGATCCAACTAAAATCACTTTGATGCTTCCTCAAAATTTCTAGTAATTTACCCTCTTGCTCTTTATCTAGGCTCGAGGAGACAACAACGGGAAATGTATCATCATCTCCCAAATAAGCATATTTTACGTTAGAGGGTAGTTTCTTTAATTCGAGGGTGGGAAATTTTTCTTCGGAGGGGATCATGCATGACTCCCTTTGGGGTAACTCCTCAAATCTAGAAACCCAATTAATCTCTCTCAAGTTCTCAGTCGACACTCTCTCGTCTAATAACGCTTTTAACCCCTCCTCCTCTCCCTCAAACTCGGTGTATGTACCCTCGCTCTTGTTACTCCTCATAAGGCCTGTCTCTAAGGCGTCTCCACTAATAGCTCTCTTTATGTGCTCTTACACTATCTTATCTATGAGATCGACCGCATGAATTTCATCTTCTTCACCCACTTGTTAGCGAATTTGATAATGTTTATCCCGAGGGTCATGTTCCCGAAAGTAAGTTGCATTTTCCCATTACATGTATTGATCAAAGCATTAGTTGTATCTAGGAATGGGCGGCCTAGAATGACGGGAACATGATTACTAGAATGGATGGAGGGTTCCGTGTCCTAAATGACAAAATCCACCGGGAAGTAGAATGTGTCCACTTAAACTATCACGTCCTCGACAATTCCCCAAGGTATCTTCCCTGTGTGATTCGCTAGTTGAAGAGTGATTCGTGTGGGTTTAAGGTCACCTAAATCGAGTTTCCTATATATGGAGTAGGGAAGAATGTTGACACTCGCCCCTAAATCAAGCAAGGCTTTTTCTCTTCAATTTTTCCTAATAATGCACAAAATTGTGTGTGCACCCGGATCTTTAAACTTTGGTGGGAGGTCGTTAAGTAGAACGGAGATCACATTTTGTGCTAAAAAGACATTATTTTTCACCTTTAGTCTTCTTTTCACCATCAATAAATCTTTAATGACTTTGGCATTGGCGGGAATTTGCTGGATGGCATCAAGAAATAGAAAATTCAACTTTACTTGCTTAAGGACATCTAGAACATCTTCGCGGGAGGATCCCTTTTGGGGTGGATCCCACCATTGAGGGAATGGTGCGGCGGTGGGAGGTTTCACTAGGACTTAAGGCTCACTAGTGTCGTCATTTTCACTCTCTTTCAAGGGGGCATCTTTGGCCTCTTTCGTTCCGGGTAAAACCTCCTTGTCTTTAGATGTGTCGTGTGAAGAAGGTGATAAATCAACAACTCGCCCATTGAATAGAGTGGTGATGGCTAGAAATTGATCTTGATGATCATGGTAGGTAGAGCTAACATTAGATTGACCTTGAAGAGGTCTTTGGCCTTAAGCCGGAAACTTGCCCTTCTCTTGGATATTTAAATATGATTGCAACCTAGAGATATTCATATTTATCTTGGTGAACATGCGATCATACTTAACATTGGTTTCATTTTATGATTGGATAAATTTATTTAAATTATCCTCGACATTTCTCCGCGCTGGGGTGATATACGGTGCGGGAGGAGGTTCTTGCATAGGTGGTGCTTGTTGAAAATGAGGAGATGGAGTTAGGACAACGTGTGAATTAGGATTCAACGCAGACTGTTGTTGCCCATAGCTAAAACCAGGATGGTTTCTCCACGAAGGGTTGTAAGAGTTCCCATACGGGGCATTGAAATTACCCTTAAACCCTCGTATCGCATCCACTTTCTTGTGTAACATTACTTCGTAGGCGGGTGTCATTGGGAATTCCTTCGTTGAATGGATCGCCTCACAAATAGCATGCACCATCTATTTCGTGGCTCGGGTTAGTTCTTTTATCCTTGGTTCGACTACATCTCCCACATGGTAAAGGCTTGGCACTAAAGGAGCAGTGGGAGTTTGTCGAACCCGATTTTGGGTATTAGGATCAAGGTGTCCCACGATTGAGTTGTCTCAACGACAAACTTAAGGTGAGCATCTGAATCGTGTTCATCTAATTCTCAAAATGGTCTCTCGTATATTATCTCAACGAGTTGTTTAGAAGCTATATTAATCCCATGGTGAAAAAAGGATATGAGACAGTATTTCTCAAAAACATGATGAGGGCAAGTACTAACTAGCTCTTTGAAATGCTCGTAACATCGATCAAATGACTCATTTTCTTATTGTCAGAATGTTTGAATCTGAGTCTGGATGGGATTTTTTCGATGTTGGGGAAAGAACTTTAAGAGAAATTTTGGGGCCATATGCCTCCATGATCCAATTGAGTTCGGGGATAAATACCAAAGCCAGGTTTTATCTTTATCCTTTAAGGAAAAGGGGAAAAGCTTTAGGCGAATGACATCTTGTGTACAAGCTTGATCGCTAAATGTATCGCGTGCCTCTTCGAACTCACGAATGTGGATATAATTCTTTTTTGAATCCAACCCGTGGAATGTGCAAATAATTTATATCATATAATTGCGAAAATGGAACTGTCCAGCATTGTACAAAAGTAGAATGCATCCTAGGGTTATAGTTCTCTCGCGATAGAGGAGTTCTCTCATGGGAGAATATGGCATATCACCCTCACCTGAACCAAAACTAGCGTGCTCAGACATGTGTCTCTCTCCAAATGACTTAAAATCCTCACTCGGTGTTCTAGAAGTGTGACTTGCAATGGAATTTGGTTGTGTAGGATGTGGGACCCATAACTGAGGTGCGTTAGGAGTGTGTGGGCTATCAGGATCGTACTCAACTATTGGATTCTCATGGATGCATGTGGGAGTAGATTTAGGGGTTTGAGATTTTACATGAAAGGGCTATGATAGATGTTATATTTTTTTGTTTTTCAATTTTCTAATTTTTTTTTGCTTTTTAAAGATTTGGAGTCAAATTATAAATTAAATCGACCTAACTTAACAGTCTACCTAAATTCCCTGCAATGGCGCCAAAAACTTGATGCGACTGAAAACATGTCTCTAGTGCATACTAATTACAGTTCAAGTGCAAACCAGTCGCGTAAGTAATAAACCCGATAAGACGGGGTCGAATCCTCAGGGAAATAGGACGATCTCTCGTGACGACGATAGGTAAGAAGACTAATCCTAAAGTTAACTCTAGAAAAAGAAAGAAAAAGGTGATGAATTTGTGGAATGTGATTTCTGTTAACTAAATGCAAATTAAATTAAACTACTAATTAAACTACTTAAGTAGAAGTGAACTGGCCGCGATTAACTAAATTTGAATGAGAAAAATAGGTTGGAATACAATCCCCCGAACCCTAGTAATTTATCGGATACAAAACTGGTCGGGAATTAGATAATTGATTAAACCCAGTCTTTATTAATCTCAAGCATTACATATATGAGGGTGCTAGACCGCATCATACATAATCAAGAGAAAGAATAAATTGATGTCAAAATATCTAACACGCACGTCGCACTCTTAAACACCCCGATTACCTAGGGAAAAAGAGGTTAAAAGTCCTACGACGGTTGTGACTACTACATAACACTATTAAATCATTTATTTAATTCAGAGAACTAATTTTATAGTCATGCAAACCACATCGAGTTGGGTTCATGCATCCCAACCCTTAGAAGTCTATCCTAGCATGGTGCAATTAAGTAAAGCTATGTTTTCTACTGTGCATATACTCATAACCATTATGAAATCATACCTAGATAAGCAAGAGAATTGAAGAAATTCTGAAAATAAACAAACCATGCACGAATTATGAATTTCAAATAGTGAAGGAAAAGAAACAAACTCTATTGTAGAATTCTTAAATTGCAAACCATAAAATTCTAAAACTTGAGTTCCTAGGGTTGTTATCCTTCTTCTCTCTCTAAAACTATGCAAAAAGGAACCCCTCAATGTCTGGTAACAAGTTGGAAAAAAGCACTGCATTTTTTTGCAAGAGTTTGGTCCATAAATGACTCTTATTAAAAAGAAAGATAATTCAAAAATTCATCAGATCCAGTGCAGGGGTATCGATTCGGTTTGGCTTATTCAGTTTTCTTCTTTTCCTTCTTTTTCTTCTTGATTTCTTCTCAACTTTGAATCTTCGTAACTTTTTATCCGGGACTCAGATTTGGATGTTGTTTCTTCCTATGGGCTTGTAGATTCTAGATCTTTAACTTTTCTTCGGGCTTCTCGTCCGGATTTCAGACGTAAAATTTCAATTTTTCCCTTGGATTTCCTTTACTTGAAACTTTCTCGAGTTTGATTTTCTCTTTTATACAATTATGTAAAATACCTACAAGATATACGAGAAATACATAAAACTCGATGCACTATATAAAAAAAGTCAATATCAATGATATAAGATAAATCAACTCGAATTACACCGCTAAAAGATGATAAAAGCCTCAAAATTAAGGGGATAAATATGGAGAATTTATGTCTAATCACACTAAGATACAAATTCTGCTATCTCCCTCTTCATGTTATTCCACAAAAACACTTCTCGAAGATCCTAATACATCTTTGTAGATCCGGGATGAAATGTGAATCTCGAGTAATGACTTTCCTCCAAAATTTGCATCTTTAGTTGGGCATCACATGTCTCACACACTCTATTTCCAAACATCAATATATCATCTTGTATCACAAATTCAATCCTCTTCCCTCAATAACTTCTTCTCTAATCTTCTTCAATTGTGGGTCATTTACTAGTGCAATTATGATCCTTTTCGTCAACATGGGTTGTACTTGTAAGTTTGCGATTATTCCTGCGTTGATATAAATATGTACATCTATTTCCATACTTCTCAAATACCTTAACAAAGGTTCCTTATTTTTAATGAGATATGATAAATTTGGTGTAGACTTTCTACTAAAATCATCAGCTACTATATTGGCTTTCCCCGAGTGATAATTAATATTTAAATCATAATCCTTCATCAATTCTAATGACCTCCTTTGTCTCATGATCAACTCTTTCTGAGTAAAAATATATTTCAAACTCTTATGATCGGTATAAATACCACATGTCTGACCATACAAATATTGTCTCCAAATCTTAAGAGAAAAAGTTACAACTACTAATTCTAGGTCATGGGTTGGATAATTCTGCTCATGGGTTTTTAACTGTCTCGAGGCATGTGTAAAGATATATTTCAAATTCTTATGATCGGTATAAATCTCACATATCTCACCATAAAAATAATGTTTTCAAATCTTGAGAGAAAAAATTACAGCTGTTAATTCTACGTCATGGGTAGGGTAATTCTGTTAATGGTTTTTTAACTATCTCGAGGCATAAGCTACTATTGTTCCATTTTGCATTAGAACACATCTCAAAACCATTTTTAAAAGCATCACTGTAAATACAAAATCCCCCATATCCCAAAAGGAATAGTCAAAATTGGGACAGTTATTAATCGATTCTTAAGTTCTTGAAAATTATTCTCAATTTCCCCAGACCATTCGTATTTCACCTTCTTTTGGGTTAACCTAGATAGCGGTTTGGCAATACTAGAAAATCCTTCAACAAATCTTCGATAATAACCTATTAATCCAAGAAAAACTATGAATCTCCGTCACATTAGTTGGTTTAGGCCAATCTAGTATAGCCTTGATCTTTTGAGGGTCAACCGATACTCCCTCCTCAGAAATGACATGTCTTAGAAAAGAGAAGCTATGCAAAAAAAACTCACACTTCTTTAATTTTGCATATAATTTCTCCCTCCTAAGGATTTGTAACACTGTCGATAAATGCTTTTTGTGTTCTTCAATACTATTAGAATAAATAAGAATGTCATCAATGAAAATAACCACACACTGATCCAAATATTTCATAAACTCTCTATTCATCATATCCATAAAAGCGACTGGTGCATTAGTTAGTCCAAATGGCATCACGAAAAATTCATAGTGACCATATCTAGTACGAAAAGATGATTTCAAAATATCATCTTCCTTAATCTTCGATTGGTGATAGCCTGATCTAAGGTATATCTTAGAAAATACTTGCGCACCTTGCAGTTGGTCAAACAAATCATCTATACGAGGTAGGGGTATTTATTCTTAATGGTCACCTTATTTAGTTCACGATAATCTATACATAACCTTATTGTCACATCCTTCTTTTTAACAAATAACACTGGAGCACCCCAAGGGGATACACCTGGTCTAATAAAACCCTTGTCTAACAGATATTGTAATTGAACTTTTAATTCCCTTAATTCTAAAGGTGTCATATGATAAGGTGGTTTCGAGATTGATATAGTTCCAGGAATAAGGTCAATCGTAAACTCTATTTCTCTAGTAGGAGGAAGACTGGGTAAATCATCTGGAAAATGTTTAGTGATAGGAATATCTTCTAAACTAGGTTTTTTTGTTTGCAAATCAATAACACTTTCAAGGATTCCTTGACATCCCTTCTTAATGAAACTACAAACTTGCATTGCATTGATAATACGCATGGGAGATAGGATGCTAGTTCCTTCAAAAATGAATCCTGGTTGGTTAGGAATTTGGAAAGTAACTATCTTCTCAAAATAATCTACCTTAGCATGATACGATGCTAACCAATCCATCCCTAAAATAACTTCAAAATCTCTTATGTCTATAACTATTAAATTATCGAATAGTTTATGACTACTAACATATATAGGGAAAGACTTATACACTAATGCTTCCGTCAATAACTCACCCGAAGGAGTAGAAATGTGTATGCTATGATTCAAGGGTTCAGGCATATTAGGAAAGTGGTTAACAAAACATACAAACAAAAATCAATGGGTAGAACCAGGATCTATTAAGACTTGAAAAGGTTGTGCACATATAGAAAGTGTACCTGACACTACTGCATTAGAAGCTTGGGTATCAAAAAGTGAAAAAACTCTACCCTGTCTGCCTTGGTCCTTGTTTTCTTCTAAAGGCTGTATCAGAATCTTTGTTGGGGTTGGCAAGTCTTTTATCAGATGTCCTTTATGTCCACATCTAAAATAAGCTCCCGAATCCGTGTAACAAGGTCTTCCTCCACGCATCTTTCCACATCGCTGACATATCTTGTTATTATACTGTTTGTTATCATTAGCTCCCCCAACATTGGGCGAACTCCTAAAATTATTACTATTATTTGGGTTATTCCCTATTTGTTCCCCAAACTTCCTTTTGCCTTCTCCAATTCGATTCTACTCCTCTCCATCCCTTTTGGCTATCGTAGCCTTAGCCACAACATGACCATATGATGTCAACTTTAGGATGAAAATTCGACTATGAATACTCAACCTTAACCCACGTTTGAATTTTTGACTTTTAAAACATCAGTTACCATAACATAAGGTGCAAAATTGGATAACTTAGTAAACTTTGCCTCGTATTGACTAACCATCATATTCCCTTACACTAGACTCGTGAACTCAGATGCCATTTCATCTTTCACCATTTTAAGGAAATATTTCTCATAAAAGATCACCAATAAGTCATTCCAACCTATGTAAGTATTACTTTCCTCGTGTATTATCTTAGCCATTCTCCACCAATGCTCAGCTTCACCTGTTAACATAAACGTTGCAAATGAAACCCTTTGTTCATTGGTGCACTTAAGAATAGCCAGCATCTTTTCCATCTGCATAGCCCAACTTTCTGCTTCAGTGGGCTTAGGAGTACCTTTGAAAGATGGAGGATTCAACTTCTTGAACTTTTCAATAGTACAACTACTTAGTTCAAGATTCCTTGGTACTCCATTATTCACCCGATGCTCCACGATCTTTGCTAGACTTTTAATCGCCTTGTATGCACCTTCCACTCCCTCCATATTTGAATCACTAGTTCTCACAGTTGATCTTATCGTGGTCATTTTCTACAGGCATGGACAAACATAAGACATATTATATTATCTCAAGATTGAAAATTAGAAGAATAATTATATATAGACTGTAAGACATATGAAGGGTTATCACATAAGTCGAATATTTAATCCTATATCCTATGTATGAAAACTTAAATCTATAATGTTTGAAACTTATGTTCAGTAGTCTACGGGTTCATAACCTATAGTCTGATACGACCCAAAATTTGTAGGGAGCGAGTGTCTTGACATGCCACCAAGGCAATAAATATTCTTGTTTAAAATATTTCTTATAATGAATGCAACGAAAATACAATCACATGGTTATGAATCGTAAAATACTGAAAATGAAGGAATTACGTCATCAGAGCTTTCTAAAAGGAAACGGCATATACATTAAAGTATCAACGAGTTACAACTTAAGACAAAATTTAAAACTTATTACAAGAGAACCAAACATGCTCTAGATGATAAAACAAATATTTTACTTAAAGTAACAAAAAGATTACATTCCCTTCGCAAGACTACTAATTTCCTGAAAAATGGTTATTTATACAACATCGGCTAAAAGATGAATGAGATTCAATCTCTAGACATTATAGGGTTTTTCAGAAAATTGATACCTATTCAATTTAGAATATAAGGCATATAAATATATGGACAAGAATTCGCAATAGTATATATAAGTAATTGAAGGTATATATTTTCAGAATAAACAGTGCATAACAGATAAAACAATTAAGCAATATGTCAATTGTTCACTTTTATTTTAATGTCCATGTACGCTCTAATACCCAGACAGGCAAATAGGGTTACCAAATATTTTCACCCAGTAACAACACAGGCAGAAAATCATGATTTCTAGAACAACGCATTAATTAGGGCACACCAGCGATAGACCAGCTGGGAAGGTACCACCCAAATATTTCCACCTGGTGGTCAAGGCCAACATAGTAAGAGAGTTTCCATAGTCCAATTGAATAATTTCAGAATTCAAATCAGATGTATATATTGAGAGGTATACGCGGAACAAACGATAGAATCACCGGTATCAAATATATTTTGAGAATAAAAGCAGTTTCACAAAATATATATAGTTTGCATAATATCATATTGTCAAAATATACAAGGAATGTCATAGAGTACTCACTTAAAACTGAAGTTTGAAGTTACTGATATTGAGTCTTAGATCACTTCGTTAAGATGAAACCTCTTCTTAAACTTACAGAATTCCTTCTTAAGATATCACTCTTTCTTACTATAATTATCAAGGAAATGGTATGAGTTTAAATGATCCTAAAGGTTGTATTTATAGTTTTCCAAAGATTTCACGGTGTTGACACGTGTCTAGCTGACCAAGCCTTTACAATGGCGAGTCAGCATTGAGGTGTCGATTTCCAGAGGGGTCTTGCAGTCTTATTTTATCGAGCAGTGACACTTGTTTTTAGCTTTAGCTATATCAATGACACGTGTAAGCACGAGGTGTCAATTAAGGGTTTAAGGGTCATTTTACATATGAAGGGTATTTTGCTAATTTCCCACTTCATATTTTTAATATATCTTAAAGGTCCCTAAAAATATTTTATTAATAAAAAGGTCCTTTTATTTTTTATTTTGGTCCTTAAAACTTTCTTAATTAGAACCAAGTCCCTAAAGTTTCATAAAATTATATTTGCCACCCCAAAACCTATCATTTAACTTAGGATGTGCAGTAAAACTTCAATTTGACCCATTTTACAGTTGATTCTTCAAATTTAAAAATGCGCTTTGTCATATTAAGAACATAGAATTTCACATTTGTAATAATACAACAATTATCAGATAATAAGTGAGACGAAATTGTAAAAGCAAACTATATATGAACATATAAAAGTAGGGTCATTACAATAAACATCGTACCTTAAGTTGTCGGCTAATACTTTGCCCACACGTGATCATATAGAAGATCTTTCTACCACCACGAGTGACCATTAGATCAATTTTCTTGCTATTACCACATTTTTCATTATCACATCTTTGTAAGTTATTTTTTAAATCTCCTAGACCTTTTTTTTATATTCAGGTAGGGAACACGTCTGATTAAGCTACTCGAAACTTCTATTGAACCTTAAATATATATATATATATTCTTTTCAAGAAAAAAAATTGTGCACTTTTTACCTTATTTATCATTATTAGTACTTGTTCACATTATTCAACCTAGTTATTTTGTTTTTAGGGTAAACAAAATGTGGAAACATGTGTTTTAGGTGCTCCGTTGTGTTTGGAGTCCCATATATATAAATTTTAGTACTTGCGTTAGTAACCATTGACACTTTCTCGCACTGTTCAACTTGTTTATGAGTTGATATGAATGCAACAAATATTTGACTTGGGTGCTTGCATACTTTTAGAGACCCAGGTACATTAACTTTGGGTATCTTTGTTCTTGCGTTTGGTTTGCAATACTCATTTCTTAACCTATATTCTCAGGTTAAGGCTAATGTTAAGGCTTATGTTTTGGGTGTCAAATGTTTATGGAGTCCCAAGTACGTCATTAATTGCGCACTTACTTTGTGCTTTAAATAATAATTGTTCCACGCAATACTCACCCTTTTTATCGAGTTGAATCTAATGTTAACGTTTGTGCCTTGGGTACTTATGTTCTTGTGGAGTCCTAAGTAATTCACTATTTAACACTCGTACTTTGTGCTTTAAATTTCAACACTTTCTCGCATTACTCAGCCCTTTTTATCTGGTTGAATATAATGTTGAAACTTCTTTCATGGGAGCTCGTACACTTATGTAGTCTAGGTTACATCACATACTAGCACTCATACTCTGTTCTTTTAATTTGGTCGAATTTCTCAACCCGTTTCCCTAGTTTCAGATTGCAACAAATGCTAAAACTTTTTTCCTCGGTACTCTTATATCCGCAGAGTCCCAGGTATAATATTACGTGCACTTATACTTTTTATTGCATACATACTTTTTTCTTTTAACATGGTTGTATTTCTCAACCTGTTTTATTTTTCCCAGATTAAAGAAAATGCTTAAACTTTTGTCATATGTACTCACATATATGTGGAATCCCACTTAGAATATTTACTTGAAATTCTACTTTTTGTTGCGCCCATACTTTGCAAATTTGTTTATTATAAATATATTGACTTTGAGCGCTCCTACTCATTTGGAGCCCCAAGCACTTAACTGTCACACCTCTTTGTTCTTTTGCTTAAACTTTTCAAATACTTGCTCGGCTTCTCAACCTATTTGTTTGTTTTTAGGTGAGAACCACGAGTCATTCTATACTTGTGGAGCCTCGGGTATTAAACTTTTGTACCTCTTTATTGTTTTATATATACTCGGAACTTGCTCGTTTGCACAACCTATTAATTTATTTTCAGGTTAATTTGATGAGTGTTCAGGTTCCCTTAGCACCTCATGTACCAATTTTTTGTATATTTTTATATACTATTATATGTACTTGGCATTTGCTCATCTTCATAACTTATTTCTTTGTTTGTAAGCTAATATTAAGAGCATTATGGGGCCCTTTTAGCCATGTGTACTAAGCTTTCGTACTTATTATATACTTTCATTTATACTTAGCACTTACGCCCCTGGATAACCTATTTATTTGTTTATATGTTAATATTAAGAGGGTTACAATGCCCTTACATCCTTAGGTACTAAACTTTCGTATCTTTTTATATACTTTTATATATACTTGGCACTTGATTGTCTGCAAAACCAATTTCTTTGTTTGTAGGTTAATATTAGGAGCTCTCCGGTGCCCTTTGAGCCTCAAGTACTAAAGTTACTAACTTTTTTATTCTTTTATTCATAATTGTTACTTGTTCATCTAATCAATCTATTTTTTTTCAAGTTAATCCTACAAGAGCTTTTATGTGTTTGGAGCCTCGTGCACTAAACTTTCGTACTTACTTTATTATTATAGTCTGTGACACCCCGTCTAATTAAACATCGATTGATCAGGACTTTATTAAATTAAAACAGGTTTCTCATATGGTTCATTCTTAGCATCATTGTCGAAAATGTTTTAATTACTAACCACTTAAGTGAAAATAGATCGGTGCCAAATTTTTATCTTTATTTAAAACAGATACGAGAACAATGCAGAAAAACAAAATTTAGCCATTCACAATACATTAGAGTACAACTACCAAAATATATAAATGAATAAAGGTTTGCTGAATAAGACATCGGCCAAAATCCAAAACCAAATACTCCATAATAATAAAATAACTGAATGACTGAAAACTAACAACGGACAACATGACCACACATGGAATATAAAAATGAGATCCTACACAAAATCTGAATGAAGGAATCTTCAAATCAAATCCTGTCAGCATCCATAGTGATACAACATCGAGTCCCGGGAATGAAGTCACTCCTAGCGTCCCTGTGGCTGGACACCTAAAAGGTTTTAAAAATATTTTATAGAAAGTGTTAGTACATAAAACGTTTTGAAAATATTTAGCAAAAATTTGGATATTGATTACACATGTTCACGTACACTGTCTCTTGAGTTTTCCTCATCTCTCATCTATAGTGCACGCCTAACGATTTATACTTATCCCACCTAGCTACGCTACCCAAACTAACTAGACTAAAGTATTCAACTGAACTTATCTACACATCTAAGTTCTCGTACTGCCCATACAGTACATTAATTTATTAACATCTATCATGTGTTGATTATCAACATAAGTAAAATTCCTCACATGTTATCCTTTGAATCACCACATTAAGTTTCTTTTATGTAATTATCATTTCGTTGTCCACAATCACAATTAATATTCTCATATGTTATTAGCTTAATCATAATTAAGTTTCACAAATTAATGTATTCTTATTAGATATATACTATCTACTGCTTGCAGTCTCACATAAGTAGATAAATCGCACGGTATATATTTTCCACACAATATATACAAATAAATATATACTTCACTATAATATCCTCATATCACACATTAATGATTCATTGGTTCGGATGTTCCTTCGACCCTAATTTTTCATGCCATTCACATTGGTCCGGATAGCCCTCGACCCCAATGTAAATGTTATATATATATCGAACATAAATAACATTAGAGTCGATGGAACATCTGGAACAATATATATATATATATATTGGTCCAGATGTTCCATCGACTCTAATGTTATTTATGTTCGATACTGGTCTGGATCTCCCTCGACCCCAAATCGAACTTTCATGTATTGGTTCGGATATTCCCTCGAACCTAATAAATTTAATATACTTTAGGTATTCACACAACCTAGGTATTCACGAAACCTAGGTATTCACACTTGTACGTAGTATTGGTGAGTTTTGCACCAAACCATCACAATAACATATGAAGAATGGATTAAATCACAAAATCCTCAAAACCCTAGAATTCCATGTTCTTCCTCAAATTTTAACATAAAACCCAGGTTAAATTCGTATTGATAATTACTCATCAATAGATTATCGATTACCTACTTATATGAATGATACTACATATAATAACTATCCATAACATGCATAAAAATATCATTTTCTTCCAAGAATGTGTATTATATCATCAATTCAAGAAACCCTCCTAACATGGGTATTATAACTTCAAAATAATTGCAATAAACAGTTGCCTCTAGGTTTGTAGTTTATGAAATCGTGGTGTTGCTGATGGATTGATGGTTCTCTCATCAAATCCGTACTCCTTAGGTGATTAGGGTGCAAGGTTTAGGTCCAATTCTTCAAGAACACCTCCTAAGCCTTGAAAATTGGTTTCTCTTTTCTCTCCAATGGCTTCCTTTCGATTTAACTGTTTCTAAACCTAGCATCAAGTATTAAACATCAAATATAACACTTAAAATTTCGTTGGTCCTTTAACCTCTATTTGCCAAATTACCAAAATGCCCTTAATAGCTGTCGGTTTGGTCTAAAATTGACCCGGGACCTAAACAATACTCCTCGATACACTTTTTCAACTATTTCAACCCATTCGAAAACATCCGTGACCTCTAAATTATCATCTGAGTCACTTAAAATATTTTTCCTATCTCGATCTCAAGTTAGTCTACCCGCGATTCCTAGTTGAGATGAAATAAAATACGCATGTATCATGCACTATGCCGTATTACAATAATCAGCAGTTATTTACTATACACACTTACTAAATTTTATACTATAATATAAATCCGTATCTATTTCTCTATTATTTAATAATCACATTTTTCATTCAATCACATTAAATTACTTCGCTCACGTAATTTAAATAAAATATTTTTTTCCAAATTGATTCCCCGAATTAATTAAATTAGAAATACACAGAAATACGGGGTATTACATACTTCCCCCTTACAAGGAATTTCATCCCCGAAATTAGGACATACCTACGGTGAATACATCCTCGAATCAACTCAATCTTTGCAGTAGTCTCGTGAATCATATCAGGTCCCAATAGCTTGTTATCCCCCACCTCTAACCAACAATTGGCCAAACGAGAAGGCCTCCCATATAATGCCTCAAACGATGTCATACCGATAGTAAATTGGTAAGAGTTGTTATACGCAAACTCTACCAATGGGAGGTATCTCTCCCACCCTCCCCCAAAATATAGGATGCATATCCTCAGCGTATCCTCAAGCATCAGATTCACCTTCTCATTCTGTCACGGTACATCATACTCAATCGTAAATATGTGCCCATGGCCTCCTGAAAGCTCTGCCAGAAGTGTGACAATTTTTTTTTATCTCTATCAGACACAATATTAATCGGGACCCCGTATAGCTTAACAATCTCTGAAATGAATAGTTACGCGTACTGCATCGTCTCGTAGTCTGTGCAAACTGGCAGGAAATGATCCACCTTGGTTAGCCAATCCACTATCACCCATAGGTAATCGTGACCCCGCTGTGATGTAGGTATCCCAGTAATAAATTCCATTAAAATTCTCTCCCACTTCCACACGGGAATGTCAAGTGGCTGTAACATCCCCGAAGGCTTATGATGGTTAACTTTCACAAGATGATAAGTAACACACTTTGAGACAAACTATGTTATGTCTCTATTCATGTCGGCCCACCAGTACTGTCTCCTCATATCTTGGTATATCTTATCCCCATCGGGATGTACCACAAATTTGGAACTGTGAGACTTCGTCGTAACTACATGTATCAAATCCTCATCATCGGGCACTACTAATATTCCATCAAAGCATAGGCCTCCCTTTGAGCTGATTGAGTAAGACTCTACACTATCAGCTAATAACTGTCGTACCCTGTCCTGATAGAACTTATCCTCTGCTTGTGCCTTCACTACCCACATAAAGATATCGGAAGTGATAGTCATAACTGCTATGTATGCTTTAACAACCTCATCTTCTTATCGAAGATCACTCAACTTTTCTTTCCACACCTCCGTTAAGTCTCCAGTATGTCGTCAGCTCAACGCATTTGCAATTACATTAGCCTTACCAGGATGATATTGTATATCAAACTGGTAGGCCTTCACAAATTCTAGCCACCGCCTCTGCCTCATATTCAGATCCTTCTGTGTGAAGAGATACTGAAGTGACTTATGATCTTTGAACAATGTAAACTTCTCTCCCAATAGATAGTGTCTCCATATCCTCAACACAAAAACGATCGTTGCCAACTCGAGGTCGTGGGTGGGGTAATTCTTCTCGTGGGGATTTAGATTTCGAGAACCATAAGCTATATCCCTGTCCCCCTGCTATAACACACCCCCAAGTCCCTGTAAGGATGCATCCATATAGACCTGATACTCAACCCCATTCCTAGGCAATGCAAGTACGGGTGCTGATGCCAATCTATCCTTCATCTCGTCGAAAGCTAACTGACATTGGTCGCTCCACACAAATGGTACTCCCTTACGAGTCAAGTTTATCAAAGGCCTAGTAATATTTGAAAAACCTTTGATGAAGTGGTGGTAATATTTGTCCAACCCCAAGAAGCTGCTAATCTCGGTCGGTGTCGTGGGACCCCCCATTCCCTTACCGTTGATACCTTACTCGGGTCAACAGCTATGCCCGTGTTGGACACAATGTGGCCAAGAAATTGCATTTCCCGAAGCCAAAATCCACACTTACTAAATTCGGTGTATAGGTGATGGTACCATAATGTTTGCAGAACCATATGTAAGTGCTCAGCGTGCTGCTCCTTCGTACGCGAGTAAACGAGGATGTAATTGATGAATACTATCATAAACTAATCTAGAAACTCCCAGAATACTTTATTCATGAGGTCCATGAACATTGCAGGCGCATTGGTGAGCCCAAATGGCATCACCCTAAACTCGTAAGATCCATACCGCGACAGGAAAGTGGTCTTAGGAACATCCTCTTCCCGAATATGCAACTGGTAATAGCCTGACCTCAAATCGATCTTGGATAAGTTCGCAGCCCCTCTCAACTGATCCAACAAATCATCAATCCTAGGTAATGAATACTTATTATGTATCGTCCCCTAGATCCATGTAGTCAACACACAAGCGAAGCGAACCATCCCACTTTTTCACAAATAACACCGGTGCACCCCAAGGCGATGTACTCCGCCCAATGAAACCCTGACCCAAGAGATGCTGAATCTTCTCTCTCAGCTCCTGTATCTCTAAAGGAGCTATGCGATACGGTGCTCTGGCAATCGGTCTCATCCCCGGTGCTAAGTCAATGACAAAGTCTATTTATCGGCTCGGTGGGAACTCGAGTATCTCCTGGAACACATCCTCAAAAGCCCTCACTACTAGAATCTAATCCAAGGGAACAACCACCTCCTGTGAGGTATCCTCCTCGATATAATATAAATGAGTGAGCTATCCTCCCTAGAGAAGAGGCATCGCCACAAGGAATATCTCTTGTACCGAAATAGAAAACACAATAGTCCTCTCATAGAAATCTACCATCGCTCTGTAGCCTGCTAACCAATCCATACCTAGAATCACATTATATCCTTTCATGTCTAACACTAGAAGGTCTATTGATAGACACAACCTCCCTATCATAATATCAACTGCACTACAAATCAAATGTATCAACGAACCACTACCCATCGGTGACTCAAGACACATAAGGAGACCACCGGTTGTCTCTAATGATCTAGCAGCTCGTGCAAATCTAGTCTTAATAAATAAATGAGATGCCCCAGTATCAAACAAAATCTTACCCTCGAGCTCGTGAATAGGAAATAAACCCTTTACTGCCTGCGGTGCTGGAGGCATGGTTATATCTCGGATGTTGTACATATATCCATAATGCATCTGGACCTGCTGATGTTGTGGAATCAGAGCTGGAGCTGGAGCTAAAGGAGCCTGCTGCCCCTGTTGGGCACCCTGCTACTGACGCCTATCTCGTTGTGGACAAGTCTTACTCTTATGACCCTGCTAGCCACATGTGAAGCACTGACCCTGATGGGCTTGGCCTTGCTGGTCTCCCCCTAGTTCCTTTGACCCTTAAGGCCCTGAGGAACCTGCTACTGCTGGGGACCCTATTGGCCCTGTCTGTCTGATCTATACCCACCATATCTAAATTTCTTAAAAAAGTTACCCTTTCGGGAATTCTGCCCCTGTTTTCCCGTTGCCTACTGCTTGCGGGGGTGGTGCCCCACTACCACTCCTCTTCCGTGAATTTCCCTGATGTCTAGTCTATGATCCTCTCTTGCTTCACTTCGCATGGAAGTGATAATCCTGACTGTGTACAAGTGCGGTATTGACAATGTCAGTGTAAGTCATCAATGCAAGATTTCCAATAAAATGTTTCCTGATCCTCCAGGCCAACCCATCCATGAACTTAGTCTTCTTCCTCTACTCGTTGCTCACCTCCTCTATTATAAATTTATCCAGATGGGTAAACTCCTCCTCGTAGTCAGCTACTGAGCAATCACATTAACATACCTCCCCAAACTTCCTCCTCATCTCTGACTCAACTGCAGGCGGAAAGTACTTGCGGTCAAACCGCATCCAAAACTCTAAAATAATTATCGAGTCTCTCTCCTTAGTGGTGGTCACTGATTCCCACCACTGAAGGGATTCCCCTGCTAATCTGAAGGTGGCCAATATCTGCCTCTGTACCTCACTGTAATCTAGCATGCACAGATGGCACTGAATATTCTTCTTCCATTGGCATGCCACCACTATATCTATACCGCCCTGAAACTCGGGCGGGTGACCCTTCTGGAAGATCTACTTGATGCTATGCCAAGTGGGTTACCCTTGCTGGGCCTAAATAGCTAGTTCTGCGGGATGTTGTGCCTGAGGCTGAGGGAAGTGGGTTGCCATGGCCCTCATAGTTGTCTCAACGACCTGTGCTACTATCACTACCACCTGAGTGTTAGAAATCATCTTTGGTTGTGGTGGTGGTACCTGCTACTCCTGAGGGTCCTCCCTAACCTCGTCTTTAGCTGCTGCCCTCTCTGTTCTCTCTCTCCTCAGTGGCATACTGCAATAGAATTTAAATTGTATAAGTACATAGTTTATACAAAATTCTCATAACAGAAGAACGATATCTAAAGCACGCAAAGATGAAACAATAGTCCCAACAATAGGGCTCTATATCAAAATAATGATACACTGAAATCGTAATAAGCCGTATAGTTCCTACGAAGACTAGAACCTGATGCTCTGATACCATATGTGACACCCCATCTAATTAAACATGGGTTGATCAAACCTTTATTAAATTAAAATAGGTTTCTCATATGGTTCATTCTTAGCATCACTATTGAAAACATTTTAATTACTAACCACCAAAGTGAAATTAGACCGGTGCCAAATTTTTATCTTTCTTTAAAACAGATATGAGAACAATGCGTAAAAACTAAATTTAGCCATTCACAATACACTAGAGTCCAACTTCCACAATATATTAATGAATAAAGGTTTACCGAATAAACCAGCGTCCAAAATCCAAAACCAAATACTCCATAATAATAAAATAACTAAATGACTGAAAACTGACAACGAACAACATGTCCATACATGGAATATAAAATGAGATCCTACACTAGAACTAAATGGAGGAATCGTCTAATCAAATCCTGTCAGCATCCACAGTGCTACAGCTCCAAGTCCCTGGAATAAAGTCATGCATGGCGTCCCTGTGGCTGGACACCTAAAATGTTTTGAAAATATTTTATGGCTGTTAGTACACAAAACATTTTGAAAATATTTATCAAGCATTTATTACATTAAAATTATGTTATTGATTACACATGTTCATATACACTCTCTCTTGAGTTTTCCTCACCTCTCATCTATAGTGCAGGCCTACGTTCTATACCTAGCCCACCTAGCTATGCTACCCAAGCTAACTAGACTAAAGTATTCAACCAAACTTATCTACACATCTAATTTCCCGTAATGCCCATACAGTACATTAATTTATTAGCATCTCTCATGTGTTAATTATCAATTTATTAGCATCTCTCATGTGTTAATTATCAACATAAGTAACATTCCTCACATGTTATCCTTTAAATCACTACATTAAGTTTCTCTTACGTAATTATCATTTTGATGTCCAGAATCACAATTAACATTCTCATATACTATTATCTTAATCATAATTAAGTTTCTAGACTTAATTTATTCTTATTAGATATAAACTATCTATTGTATGTTGTCTCACATAAGTAAATAAAACGCATGGTATATATTTTCCACACAATATATACAAATAAATATATACTTCACTATACTACCCTCGTATCACACATTAATGATTCATTGGTTCGGATTTTCCTTCGACCCCAATTTATCATGTCATTCACATTGGTCCAGATAGCCCTCGACCCCAATGTAAATGTTATATATATATTGGTCCAGATGTTTCATCGAATTCAATATTATTTATGTTCGATATTGGTCCGGATAGCCCTAGACCCCAAATCGAACTTTCATGTATTGGTACGGATATTCCCTCGACCCCGATACATTTAATATACTTGAAGTATTCACACCGCCTAAGTATTCATATGACAGGTATTCACACAACCTAGGTATTCACACTTGTACGTAGTATATTTCCCTCGTATACTCTCCGTACTAAATTTCTTTATGAATTATTCCACTTATCGTATTTATGAGTATTCACACAACTCTAAGGGTCCTAGTTACCCTCTTATAAATTTCAGTAGTTAAGCCTAACTCACCCCTCTGATCTACTTCATAAATTCAGCTCCCAAACTCCCCGTAATTCATTATCTTTCTCTCGAGTAATTTTACGATACAAAAATCAACCTAATTTTGTTCTCGTCTTAATCCTCTCAATAAGACCAAACCATACCTCCATCATAAGCCTACTATAATATTTTACATCTTTCAATATTACATTACCAAAGTCCTCAAAAATCTCACAGTAAGGATTTAGGTATTTAAGGTAAGAAGGGGGAAATTTTTAATTTTCCGGGTAACCGAATCGATTCGCCTTAGGCCGAGTCGATTCGCTTTTACCGAATCAATTCGGCACTGCCCGAATCGATTCAAAATGGTTCAGATTTGTCTACTTCGTCTTCTTCATGCGTTTTTCACCATTAATACATCTCTAAACCTCATGCAACTTCACCAAACTTTAAACTAATCATTCCTAACCATTTCCACATGTATTAGGATTAACTTTAATAGGATTTTTACACCAAATCATCACAATAACATATCAAGAACAGATTAAATCACAAAATCCTCAAAAAGCTAGATTTCCATGTTCTTCCTCAACTTTTAACATAAAACCAAGTTTAAATTCGTATTGATAAATACTCATCTACAGATTATCAATTCCCTAGATATATGAATGATACTACATGAAATCCCTACCCATAACATGCATAAAAATATCATTTTCTTCCAAGAATGTGTATTATATCATCAATTCATGAAACCCTCCTAACATAGGTATTATAAGTTCAAAATAATTGCAAAAAACACTTGCCTCTAGGTTTTTAGGGTATGAATTCATGGTATTACTGATGGATTGATGTTTCTCTCTTCAAATTCGTACTCCTTAGATGATTAGGGTGCAAGGTTTAGGTCCAATTCTTCAAGAACACCTCCTAAGCCTTGAAAATTAGTTTATCTTTTCTCTCAAATGGCTTCCTTTGGGTTTAATAGTTTCTAACCCTAGCCACAAGTCTTAAACATAAAATATAACACTTAGAATTTCGTTGGTCCCTTAACCTCTATTTGCCAAATGACCAAAATGTCCTCAATTAGTGCCGATTTGGTCTAACATTGACCCGAGACCCAAATAATACCCCTGGTTGCACTTTTTTTTAACTATTTTGACCCATTCAGAAACATCTGTGACCACTAAATTATCATCTGAGTCACTTAAAATATTTTTCATATCTCGACCTCAAGTTAGTCTACCCGCGACTCTCGGTTGAGATAAAATAAAATACGCACATATCACTCACTATGCCATATTACAATAATTAGTTATTATTTACTATACACACTTAGTAAATTTCATACTATAATATTAATCAGTATCTATATCTCGATTAATATTTAATAATCACATTAAATTACTTCACTCATGTAATTTAAATACAATATTTTTTCCAATTGATTCCCCGAATTAATTAAATTAAAAATATACAAATATACGGGGTATACATATTCATACTCGGCACTTGGTCATCTACTCAACATGCTTATTTGTTTCCAGGTTAATACTATGAGCGGTTCTGATGGCCTTGGACCTCGGGTACTTCACTTTTGTACCTTTTTATTATTTTATTCATTCTTAGCACTCGCTCGTCTACTCAGCTTGTTTCTTTATTTTCAGGTTAATATTATGATCACTTCGACGCCCTTAGAGCCTCAGGAACATATCATTTGTACATTTTATTATTATTTCATTCATACTTAGCACTTCCTCATCTACTCAACCTATTTCTTTATTTTCAAGTTAATACTATGAGAGCTTAAGTGCCCTTGGAGCCTCGGGTACTAAATTGTTGTACCATTTTTTTATTATACTTTTGCAAATAATTTTTTTGTTTTCTCACCTATTATATTATTATTATTAGTTGGAGAAATACTAGCAAGTAAAAATGCAGTGGGAGGCACCATGCCCTGTATAAAATAACTTAAAATCTAAGAAAGTATAATTGATTTCTCATACTTTTTGTTAGGCCAGGCAAAATGAGGCACGACGTGATAACACGACACGAACCGACATAAAATTATAAGTTAATGGGTGGACCCTTTATAGGTTCGGGTCATATCAGTGCCAACCCAATAAGACACGATAGTTAACGGGTCGGGTTAATGTTGACCCCTATCACCCGTTAATACCTGATAAGACCCATTATGACCCATTAATTTAAGTAAATAAGATATACTCCATAAATAATTTATGTAGCGTAATGTTAATTTAATCATAATGAATTTTACTAAATGAGAGATTTAGTAATGTCGATTAATTAATGGCTCTACTTGGGTTAAAAAATGAGATAATATGTCAACTTGTATACAATTCAAGATAATTCATTATCTTAATGGCTATTAACGAGTGAACATGACATGACACGTTAACATAACGGGTGAGGTTTGGATATGATTTTTTCACTGGATAAAAAAGTCACCCGTTTAGACACGAACCCAATAAGACCCGAACACGATAAAAAATGACACGAACACGACCTGACTCGACACAACCCATTGACAGGTGTACTTTTTGTTACAAGATTTTCTCTTTCAATATAAATTCTCAAGCATGTTGGTGTGGAGCGTACTTCAATACATTCATTCTAAAACTTAATTTTTTTTATAAAAGATTCATATATCTGCTTTCTGAACCCGTTGCTTGAATCCAAGCATGCAAAAGGATAAAGTTTTTAGTAAAGCAACTATAATATTTTAGTTGCACAACATAATTTTTTTAAATGCATGTCAATAGAAATAATATCTTCAAACAATTAATATGACTAAAAAATATTATATGTGGCATAATAATGAATATCTTTCGAAGTCATTTATATTTTAAACGAATGGGCCAGGCATGTGAAGGATTAAGAGATCTTATCTTTCCTCATATAATGAATTAATATAGTTCAAAATATATAACGTTAAATGGATTATGAAGTTAATCACACAAACTATGATGAGTAAACAAATCTTAGAATCTTAATATTATCGATCAATTTTACTCAGGTATTCCTGAAACTTTGTTAAAACAAGCAAACGTGCGAGTTAAAAATTTGAGCAACACTCTTCGTGGTAGACTTTTACACATGTTTAGGTTATAAATTAAAGTAACCCAATTCTTGTGAACTTAAACATGAAAACTTGGGCTATAAATTGGAGAAACCCCTTGTCACATAAATGATCAGGCTATAGATTCAAATGACCTTATTTTTGTGAACTTGAAATATAAACATATGGGTTTTAAATCCGAGTAACCCTATTCTTGTGTTTAGGCTACCTTATTATAAAAACAACACTCGTGTTATTTGAGAAATTTTATACTAAGAAAGTATGGATTATATACTTGGACAAAATTTATTTTATGCACTGCATTTAAATGAAATCAAATTATGGCATGTGAAGTTAATCATACAGAATGAACGACTTGAAAAATTCCAAAAAGTATCAATTCTAAGAAAGTAATTTATGTTTATGCCAATTGTTATCGTTTTTATTTTAGCAATGTCCCTTGTGTCTTAAAATAAAAATATTTCAATAAAAAAGACGTACCTAATGAACAAGTATCATGCTTAACTTCAAGGCCTAGGAGAGTAAGATGTCGACTCGTCTTAACCCCATCTATGAAGATGATGCTCCTCCCATGTCTCAAACTATATACCAATTATTGCTTGTGCAAGAACACTTATCATCACACCAAATTAATATCGTGTGAGTTTGTACATGTGAGAGCATATACGAGAAGTCTAACAGGCTAATACTACGTGAGTTCACACGAGTAAACCAAACAAAATAGTTACTCGAATCTGTACTTTTTTTTCGAGCACCGACTTTAAAGCATTAAATATATCAAGTACTTCACGAGTATTATACTGCTCTATAATGATCAAGGGTGGGATATCATTCTTTTAGGAGTGTTGCTAGTCTCACCGGCCCTTAACACATACTTAGTATTGATATAAGGAGTTGGACAACACTAAACCATTCCAATTATAATTAAGAGGTTTGGCTATAACAAAATGCCACCAAAAAATCCGTCAGAACCAAAATGTCCATTACAATTACATTAGCCACCAAACTGAATCCCACAAAAAACATCTTTATCCTTGGCTCCAATTTTTAATTTTAAAACTATTTTTTCTTCAAAGTTAGAAGAATTACTTTTTTGAAATAAAAGTTAAAACTTTCCAAATGTACCTAAAATAATTTTTAAAAAAGTTTAAAAAAAATTGAGTTTAAAAATAAGGGGTGTGGTTGGCGCAGACCTTTAAAAATAAGATAATATTGGTTAAATGGGTGTTTGAGAGACTAAATGAGTAAAAAAAAAAAATCTTATTGGAATAATTTTATTTTTAAAAACATATTTTCATTGAAAATACATATTTTTATTTTTTATTGAAATAGTTATAAACATTTTACTTTTTATAAACATTTTCTTAAAAATAGTTAATAAGTTGGTTTTTTAAACTACTTGAAATGTTTTTTTTAAATAGTTATAAAAAGTTAAAAATAATTTAAAAAATTTGTTTCTTATTAAAAAAAATTAAATAGGTTTTTATTGAATAATGTAGATTTTTAGTTTTTATTAAATACATTGTTTTAGTTAGGAGAAAAAAAAAAAGTGACCCTTTACATTTTGTCTTATTATGTGGGTATGGATTTTGGAGTTTTATTTTATGTTTGGCTAGTGTTACTCTTGTGTTTTATATTTGAATCATACTGTTAAACTTTAGAAACATGTAATCTTAAATATAAATCTTGAATATAATCTTGAAAAAATAAAAAGCAATTTATTTTTTAATTCACAATAATAAACATACAGATGGTAGCACATATATTGAAGGTATTAAAAATATTTGATAAAGGCTTTTGGAATAAGAATTTTTTTTCAGCATTAAGAATAATTCAACACTCAGAATGGTTGGATTTGCTGAGTGTTGTCCACTTCAGCAGCAGTTGCTAAGTATGTGTTAAGGGTTCGATAGTCTATCATTATTTTTCTTTTAGGGGGGCAATGCCCTTCAGTTATTTGACTTTGAATAGTAACTTTTTTGCTTTTGAGTAGGTGGGCTCTACCTTTTGTATTGCTCCTATGCATGTAAAAGAATGATAGAACTCTAGACCAAAAAAGTAAGCGAACAAGCGTTTTACATTGCTGGTGTTTTTCTCACGTCTCTTTCTTCAAAAAAACACACCTTACCCAAGTTTCAAACACGAGAGAGAGAGAGAGAGAGAGAGAGAGAGAGAGAGAGAATATGCAAGAGATCTGTTGGAGGAAGCTGGTCAAGAGATTCTTCACCAACTTTTCACCACATCTCGGAAGAAATCTATCACCCTTTATCTAAGAGATGTTCTATTATTATTATTATTATTATTATTATTATTATTATTATTATTATTATTATTATTATTATTATTATTATTATTATTATTATTATTATTATTATTATTATTACTTTCTCGTCTATAAAGCTCTGGACATATGTTCTCACCGTCTGAAAGACAAGAAAAAAAAATTCAAGAGATTTGTTCGCCCCGTATTTGGCGACCAAAACGTTTTCTAATGTTACCGTCGATGACTACTTTGATTATATGTTTGAATTTGAGGAGGATTCTGGGTTGCTCAGACCGGGTCGGTGGGATTGTTATTGGTCATCATTTGTTTGATATAATAATGTTGGTGAGACACCTGGCTTTGTTGAAGATGTTACTCAAGCTAGAACCAATTGTGTTGATTATGCTGGATCGAGAAGTTGCGAATAATTTTGGTTCGAGCAAGCTACCAAATAAAAGTGAGTTTGAAGAGGAAATAAGGGTTATGGTTCATGGAAGTTATGTTGTGTAACAATTAATGATTTTTTTTGGTATATGGACTACTTGGGGAAGTTTGCAGGCTTCTTCCCTCATCTAGGTATAATTTTTTTCAATTTTTATAAGATTTTGTTTATTTTCGAGTCAACAGTAACCCATTTTTCACTTTTACAAAATCGAGAAATTTGTATGGGCTTTTTATTTTGGGTATCATTTATTTGATAAACTACGAATCGTAAAAATCCTTTTAATTTTCTTTATTAATTCTATACCTTCTGTGTTAAAATATTTTTGACCGCGTTTTCCTAATTTATTATATAGTGGTCCTACCAATTTTGATAAATTTGGTATAAAATTTCAACAATAATTTAAAAGTCTTAGAAAGGATTGTAATTATTTTGTTTCTTCTATTTTATCTGAAACTTCTAAAACTTTTGTTACTATATGCTTTGTAATTCTATTTTTCCTCCTTTTATATATAGTCCTAAAAATTATATATCTTCTTTTTCTAATTGCATCGTTTTGTTGCTTATTATTAATCCCTGGTCTATAAATTCTTTGAATATAATATTTAAATGATTTGTATATTCTCATTTATTATTACTAAATACTAAAATAACATCAATATATAGTATACAAAAATCTGAATACTTTTTAAATATTTTGTCCATTTTATTTTGAATGATTTGTGGTGCATTCTTTAGGCCAAAAGGTATTAGTAGCCATTCAAAATGTCCTTTTGGACATGTGAAGGTTGTCCATTCTATTTATTCTTTTTCCATCTTTATCTATCAAAATCCAGATTTAAAGTCAAATTTTGAAAAATATTTTTATCTCGAATTTTATTTATTAATTCATCTTTATTTGGTATTTTATAAATATCATCGTATGTATTATCGTTTAGTTTTTTTTATAGCTTTTCTCCTTTTTATTTTTGAATGATTTCTTACCATAAAGGCGGGACTTATGTGTATGCTAGTGCTTCTTCGTATAACTCTTATATTTAATAGTTCTCTGATTTGAGTTTTAAATTCTTCTTGATCTACTAATTTGCATGCCATGTCTTTAGTTTTTATGGTTAAGTTTGGGTTAATAATATTTAATTTTGCTTATATTTTAGTTTTATTCCAGTGTTTCTGTGGGTTTTCTCTTATTAATTATGTTTTTCTATTAGTTTGATTAAATCTTCTAATTCTATGTTTGTGTTTTTAAAAGTTATTTTATTTAGTTTTTAAAAATCTATTTTAGGTGTTTGACTATCTTCTACATGTTGTAAGTATTTACATAAATAATTATTATGTTATTCTTCCACTTCTTGTTGTTCTATTTTTCATTTAATCCTTCCTTTTGTTCTGTTGATGGATTTGAAGTTTCTAAAGATATATTATTATTATTATTATTATTATTATTATTATTATTATTATTATTATTATTATTATTATTATAAATTATTGTTCCTTTTTGTATTTCTATATCATTACTCTAATTATCAGGCATAATATGTGTTCCTTTTTTAAAAAATTGTAAGCATGTAGGTGTATACATAAAATCGATTTCTCTTAATATTGGTTTGAGTGAGTAAAAAAACTATTTGGTCCAAGAAATTCGAGAAACATTTTTCTTTGGACTCAAGGTGAGTGAATTTCAAAACCTTTTGGTTTGTACAAGCCGCTAATAATTTTGGACCGAGAAAATTAAGAATAATTTTGGTGCGAGCAAGTCCCAAGATATTTTCAATCTAGCAAGTTGTGTACTTTGAGAATTAGAGGAATAAAAGGATGTAGCTTATTGAGATGTGTTTGGTTCCTCGTGTTGAGTAAGTCAATAACCACATAAGTAACGTTAATAAAGTGCGTCAATTGTTACTGTGAGCAAATGTAACAATTACTTTTGAGGAAACCTCATGGTGGAATGCTCTAGGAGGTTGACATTTTCGCTATTCCAACATCCGTGTTTTTTTTAAGTGTTTGGGTTCCCATGTTAAAATAAAGACATGAATGCCTAAGTTGAGTAAGTAAACCTAAACGCTCATTCGAACCTTTTTTTTTACATCCTGGTTAATTTTCAATTTCAAAACTGATTAATTTTTGCATTCAGTTCTGATAACACCCGAGGGAGTCATTTTTTGTTGGCCTCTCGATTACAAACCTATCTATCACAACATTCATTGTATTATATATCCTCATTTATATATTTGTGTGTATATTGGATTATTGTGACAAAGAATTTGATAGAGGGGGTAATGACAACCGTAAAAGTTGATTCTGATATTTTTTTTCTTTATCAACTTGTGTATACTTTTCATAAAAACTTTTCAGAAATGTCACCATCTATAGTAAACCTATCAATAGGTCTACTAAAAATGTAAGAGGTAAATGGACAACTAATATTCAGGGAATGTGATAAATAATTAATATTTACATGTAATTACGTATGAAGAGAGATGAAAGGTTAGTCTTTGTCCTTTTTGCTTAATTTATTGACAAGACCCTTAAGCAATTATCTCTAGGCAAATGCAATATTTTTGAATTTTCAAAATTTTATCTTTAGCAACCGTAAACTTATCTTGTGAAAATCAATTTGATTTACCAATTGTATCTTGTTATCCCTATAGCATGCATCTACAAGATTTAGAAGATAATGTAAATAAATCAACCACAAGACACGTCAATATACGAGGAAACCACTAAGGGAAAAAATCTCGAGCGATCAGATTAGACAATCATTATAATACAAAAAAATTAGAAAGAGAGAATTTGGTCTTACTCAACTACTCGATCACCCACAAGCCTTGACACCTTTTTTTTGTCTTTTACCGCTCCTCCACAGTGCCACGCAGGAGTCCCAAGCAAGTGTCCACAATACACGAGTCCACGTGCACCTCAGTATCCACTGATGTAGCCTCAGCAATGTCTACGAATTCGAACACGAAATCCATCGATTCTTCTTTGTAATTAACACGTACGAAATCCACCGCACAAAAAAGATTGTCCAAAGTGATAGAACAATTTTTTGTGCCAAACTCAAGATCACAGAACTTTGGAACTATTAGATTTGATCCTGAAAACTTCGGATGATAGAAAACAGTTGGGAACTTTTGTAAACCAGATGCAAAAATGTTTTTGCAAAAGTTATCACAAATTTTCAAGTGAATGAAGTCCTTAAATATGAAAACACAATTTTCGAGGCGACGCGTCGTTCGAACGATACACAGTTGTCGTATGAACGAGAAACTGATCTCGTTTGAACGAAACCAAATGTCGTTTAAACGACAGGGAAAATTTATTTTTATTTTAAAATCGTCTTCGAATTTTCTAAAACAAAATTAACTTAGAAAATATTTTTAAATACATTTCCAAAAATATTTTTCAAATTCCCAACATAATTTAATTTAAAAAATCACCCTTAATCAAGATTCTAAATCTCATAATCCATAAGCATTCATAGCTGTGTGATCTAGAATAAACCAAGTGTGAAGATATATGAAGGCATGAAATACGGTACTGATATCATCTTCAAAGCTTTGCCGCAAAATCTTCCACACTGAACATCATAGGCTTTGTGGGATCACAACTCAATAACTAGCCTAGACTCAAATAGTTTTTTTCGAAATTAAGCTAATTACAAACAAATTGACTCGATTGGAAATTTACCCTTACAAATCTCCCCATTTGGCTATTCAGGGACAAAATCAAAAATATTGAAATGCTAAACCGGGTCGTCAAGCCAAACAAAAATCTATGCCATCCCATAATCTCCAAAAAATGAAATACAGGACACGACAAATCTCGATAAATTCTGGTAAAATAATGTCTGAAATGTGATGTAGACAATATGTTTGAATCTCTATAAATCACTACACACACTACACACGAATCAAACAAGTATACCACAAGTGAAGTATGGAGAAACATAAAAAATATATAAATTAATGATAGTAATACTCCCCCTATATCACATATCTCTCCCGCTTTTTGCCTGGAATAGACAAAGCATGGGACAAAATAAACATGAACATCATATCTAGCAATAATATAATGAATAAATATAAGTATGACTAGATAATCAAAATCTCAATATTAGTAAACAAGATAGATAAATGAGAGTTGAAAATAAAAATAATCAAAATCTCACCAATCTCAATATTGGTCTCTCCATGGGGAATGAGTTCATTTTGGTCTCCTCCTCCTCAATCCTTCTTTTAAAACGAACCAAATGCGATAAAACGAAATAATGAAATTTGTGTTTGTAATAACCATTACCCAGATTGCAAAAATTGAAAATCATATCTTCGGTAAATATGTTATACTTAAAGCAATGGAATCAAGTTGCGAAAGACAGATTGTCTTTGCGTGAATAGCCATCATTTACAAAAGGAAAAGAGCCTAAAGGATTAAAAGGAAATAAAAAGAAAATATATATATATATATATATATATATATATATATATATATATATATATATATATATATATATATATATATATATATATATATATATATATATATATATATATATATATATATATAAAGTGTCTAGCCAATATCAAAGAACATTGTTGCTTCGCTACATATGAGCATTGATTTATTCAAAATAAAAAGATTTGAGAGAAAAAATTCAATATGTGAGTTTTGAGGGAGTTTAGTCGAAGATCAATGGGTTTGCACGTCCTGAAAAATTCTCGTAAAAGCATTACATAGTTTTGGGCGTTATTGGTGTGAAAATAACTCACGACCTTGATTAGTTGAATAGGCTGAGTCGATTTCACTTGAGTTCACCATTTTTACACCTAAGGTAGACTTTGAGATCTTGTGTTAGTGGTGTCTCATTCCTTCGTGCACATATGTTATGTTTGTCTACATTGATTTACCTATAGAAAGTGTTCACACCCCTGTATTCCGTTTTTATGGTTCGAATATTTTTGTGCTTTCTCCATGGTGTGTTGCTTTTGTAAAATTATTTTTTATTTGAAAATTTTAAAAAATTAAAAATAGCTTGTGAGGGCTTTTGAGATTATCATTACATGATTATTCATTTATATCTTTTTGTGATGATATTTTTCTATGCTTGGCGATGTTCCTTATATGTTTCATCATTAGTTTCTACTCCTTATCTATTTCGAACAAAATAAAATGGGAATAACAAATTATAATGGAGTTTGATTTATGGGGGAGAGTTTTTATGTCTTTATGCATTCTATTTGATATATTTCAAACTCGATGCATCACGGGGTATTTTCTTTGTTTCATGTGTGTAGGTATTTTGAAAGATCATATTTGGATTACACTTGATAAAGGCAAAGTGCCCATGAGAAAACAATGGAGAAATGAAGATTTGAAGACTTTATATTGAAGACAACTTTATCTTTGTACCTATCCATTTTCGGGTTTGTGAAGGTATTAAGAGTATTGGTCTTAAGGATTATTTTGTAATTTAAATTTAAATTTTATGTTTGTATCGGAATATCAAAAAAAGGGGAGATTTGTAAAAGTATGATTTCAATCACTTGCTCCTAGCTTACGCTACATTTAGTTTTGGCCTATCCAGTTACCGATTGTTTCGAGCCATCACGAAGAACCCATTTTCATCATCTCCAAATTCAAGAAAATCTTCACAAAACAAAGGTATAAAATGATATAGAATTTTGAATTTATTTACGTTTATATTTGGGAGTTATTTTCATTAAAATAAAGGCATTTTTCTAAACATTTTTCTGGAAAAGGGGCCAGATTGTTCAAACGAGATGAGAACCTCATTCAAACAACATTGCAACCTCGCTCAATGTGGTCAATGAAAGGTTCCTTCAATCGAAAATGTAACACGAGTGTACTATTTTGTCACATTTAAAGCTCGTCCAAATGACCTTTGTGTCGTTCAAACGAGAGTCTATTCTCGTTCAAACGAGGCTTTGTTTTCGTACGAACGAGACTAGTCGCCTCAAATTTTGTGTCACCTTCTAAATATTTGTTTCGTACAAAAAATTGAAAAGACTTTTGCGAATTTGATTTCTGAAATCCTGCAACAAAGTTACTCACTCTCTTTAGGTCAAAAACATATTTTAATTCACCATCATTCCTCCCATTTATATATGTAAATCAATTTAAAACCCTGAATTTCTATATTTGAGTTATACTTGTAAGGAAATTCTCCTCACGTCCGACTCATTGAGGCTTTCGAGGGGGTCACTACTGAAAGGAAGACCAAGGCTGATCAGTGAATACCGAGGGTTGACCACCACCTATGAACGACTCGGAACTGAGTCATTTTTTTATAGAGGTTTTTATAAATGCATCTTGTAAAAACTCTATAGTGCTGTTAAAAGATTTTACCCGCAAGGGATTTTCCCTCAATTTGCCTTAAATGTGTTTGCATGCATGATTTTACCTGTTTTATCACATAGTTGCTTCCTTAGGGTAATAAATATAAATTTTGAACTTGTGTGTGCCGAATACTTAATTATAAAAATTATTCATTAAGATCGCAATCGCACTCTCACAAATTAATCAAAGGCGTTCCTATAACTCACATCATCAAAAATATTCCAATTGTATCTACTTTAACACATAATGGTCGATCGTAGATAAAAATGCAAAATGTTGGCACATAAATGACTATTTGGAATACTCAAAACATTCGAATGAAAATGGAACAACCCTCCTTTAAAATAATCGAAAGAAAAATTGTCCAAACCCTCGATTTTAACAGACGACTGCATCACAAAAAGATTGCTAAACACAAAAACGCAACTAAAATAGCTCATACAAATTGCAAAATATCGTTTCAAACTTAATCAAATAAGCTAAATCCCATATCATCATCGCTCTCTTCCTTAGCCTCTTCCTGCAATATCATTGTACACACATGAAAATCAAGCATAAAATTTATGTAGTCACCAAATTCAACCTCCTGCCTTAATAAAACAATCATTTTTTTAACCTTTTTCTCGACAGCTGCAGGTGCGGCGGCAACAGGGGCAGCACCACCAGCAGATGCAGAAAGAGCAACAGGGGCAGCGGCACCACCACCGCCACAACCAACATTCACAATGAGGTCTTCAATGTTCCTCTTCTCCACAAACTTAGCAAAAAGACTCGGCCAGTAAGATTCAACACTCACATTCGCAGCTTTGACCAAGGCTGCAATTTTCTCAGCCTGATTTATATATAGATTAAGGAAAAACCTACACCCTTAATGGTATATGGATCATACATACTATTAATGAGATGAGGATACGGTTATGGAAATGCCATCGTCGTGAAGGGCCAAACAGGCGTACGAGCAAGCCAGCTCCCCAACAGACATTGTTTTATCGGACAAATATTCAGTGGATCACTATATCATTGTAATCAGGTCGTTAAATTACGCAACAACAGCAAAAATGATTGTGAAAGTCAAAGAGTGGAAATAAATTAGTACTTACAGAAGTTGAGGAAGGAGAAATTTGCTGGGCTGCACCAAATATGAATGTTAGGGTTTCAGAGGGTTTTACGACTTATTGACCTTTATAGGGTTCGAATTTGTTTAATTAAACGCCGCGGGTTCCCGTGAGCCCAAATCTTTATTAGTTCGTCCCAGTCTTGCATTTTTTTTCAAAAATAAATCAAATAGCCTCACATTGAAAAAGAATTCTCAATTCTATCATTAATATTAATATAATTCTAATATTGATCCACAAATTATTATATTCTAGTTGTAAATTCGCGCGATGCGTGAACGAGATGCAATGTGCTGAATATAAATAATAAGAAAAAAATACGAATCGAAAATTTATATCAATTAGATATTTTTTTACCACCATCTTTGAGACATTATTCAAACAATACATGAATAATATAAAGTTACGAAAGAGGATCTGGTTTACATATCCTTTTGTCTTTATTTAGTTATAACATGTAACAAAATATTTTACAAAATACCATGGATTACCATCGAAAAAAATGATGATACATAACAAAGTTCAAGGTATATAAAAGAAAAAAATATGTATATCAGTGTTATATAAAAAAAATATACGAATATATACGACTTTCGAAACAGTGGTGAAAAGTAAAAAATTTCATATATATTCATTTTCATTTTTCATCATTTCACCTGATAAATTTGGAACAGCCTAAAAAATATTATAGTCTTAATGGATGCAAAACTAAATGATTGAATTAACTTTAAGAAATATGAAAAATCTCTAGATCTCTGTTAAGGTGAGCAGCCTATTCATACTTGTATTTTTTGATAATAAAATACCAAATTAACATTTAGATAATACACTCGAAATAATTAAACATGGATAGACATCCCAACTAATTAAACGTTCATAAATACGTTATTAAAATTGTGAGACGAAAATCACTGGTTTGGGGGAAAACACTATTTACATAAGACATTTGATCTTCAAAATAATTTTTTCTTAAACTATTTGTACATGTAGTAATAATCGATACCTATTTTTCAAATAGTACTGACGTATTAAAATAAAAATATATTTTCATGAAACCTCTTCGAGGGGAAAAATCCATATGACTACATAAGTAATAAAGAGGGATAATTAATAAATATTCCATGAATTTTTTATGTGTTTATATTTAAAAATGGCCATTCAAGAGAATATTGTGGTAAAAATTTATGCATCTTTGTTAAAGAGAACAACATCTCTATTCCTCTATAAAGAAAATAGAGTAGTTGAACTGTCTTTGTGTACATATCTGAGCCAAGTAACCCCTTTACAAAAAGATGATACAACATTTTGTACGTAGATTGTGGCTATAGACTCTGCAGCTGCCAAGACAATCCTTGTTGAAAAATACTTGGGTAAATTTGTTGATTGTACTTGGTTTAAAAAGGAACAAATCATGTGACTCACGATGCTCATGTTGACTCGGTGCACTTTTTACGTGGTTTGGGAGATTTTTGCACCTAAAAAAAGGTTTATATATATATATATATATATGTGTGTGTGTGTGTGTGTGTGTGTGTGTGTGTAAATTACCCATTGTGTCAGACTTACATAAACTCGTGGTTCAAGATTAGGAGGGTGAGGAGACTTTTGAAACTTTACATGTTCTCTTACCTTCCCATTCACATGATGTTAACCTTGAGGCTTATAAAGATGAGAGTGATGAGATGTCTCCTCTTTTGATGTAGCCCACTTCACATATTTAACCTTATTTGAATAATTTTATAAGTAGGCTTCAACCAACTTTTATCAACTCTCTTAGAAGTCTTTTTTTATTAAAAAAAAAGTAATGAAAGTGATGATGATATATCACCCAACAGGTGCTCTTCGGCTTGGGTGGCCAAGCTGGTCACCTTCGGCCTGACTATCTAGTTGGATTTTCAATCTGGTAGTTGTCATACCCTCAGAGCAGTCCTCGATTGTTATGGTAAGCCCTCCAATGTAGTTATCCAAAGACCTCTATCAATGGAGAATTCCAATCGTCCCCTCCAACTGATTCAGTGCATCTCAGCCAATACACCTGTCGAAAATTTTTCAACCCCAACACTGTTTATTATCAATATATGCCAACACCCTCTCTGAACCAAATCGTGTTCCTCAATAACTAGTCCCAAATAGACAAATATATATTTTTTCCTTGTAATAATTATACTATGCTCTCTTTCTCTTCTGAAAACCCAAATGTCACCCTGCTATATAATTAAAGAGAGAGAAGGCTAAACGTCGAAAGATATTGAGAATGCACTTTTTGTCAATCAGAGAAACAAATTTAGTTAAATCCAACTTTTAATTATCCAAATTTAAACACGCACCAAAGTCATGCATCTAAAGGTGGTTGATTCGACATTCAACATATTCATATCAAGCAAGGATCAATCACACACAGCAAATTAGGGAAAATCCCTCATAGGGGCAAAACCTTTTTATTTCAATATGGTTTGTAAACACTTACATACATAAAGAAATACAGTTTGATAAGTGAAGACCCTCAGACACCGGTTTGTTGTTGTCAGAAAGAGCTCCCTCAAGAGGATCCAAGTTTAGTAGTGTAGATAATACTCTTCCCAACACAAGATGCTCCACGAATGGGTATGACTGGATTTAGGATGATTCACACATATGATTATGAGTGTTTGTGAATCTCAAAGTATTTGTATTTAAAACATATGAAGACTTTACGTATAGGGTCAATAAAGTGTTTCCTTAAAGTCTTAAATAAAAACATCTCCGAAGTGGGAATTTATAAAGGCAAACAAAATCTGATGTGTCGAATTTTTCTGAGCCCGTCAGACCGATTCGAAAAGGATCATCGGATCGGTTAGATCATCCGGATTGATTCAATTTTCATCTTAAACGGATCGGTCCGGACATATGACTTTTCCTGTATAAAATTACCAACCGGATCGATTCATTTTTCTTCAGCTCCGGATCGATCCGATAAGAAGACATTTTCTGTATAATAATGCCACCCAGATCGGTTCGATTATCTCCAGCTCCGCTTTCTTTTTGTTTTTGTATGAGAGAACTTATGAATCTGAAAAATTAATACCATGAACCCATGATGTAGGTAATTATCACGACGCACGATATTGATGATGATGGGCACGTGAAACGCCTAATTTGGATTGAGGTCATCAAGATATGATCGTGCTGAGATGAGCCGACTGTAGTCGTATATGACATATATGCTGAGATCTAGGATACAACTAAAATGCCTAGATTCGAACCCGAACATTTATAAAAACATGTCCTTACAAATCTCCCCCTTATGTCTATGCCGGTACATACATAAAAATCCGAATTATATTCCCGAAAAAAACAAATGTCATACAGAGTAATATCCCTATAAACCCAAAAACTGGAGATACGAAATGAATGACATGTCTTCAAACAAATAACAACAACATCTTCAATTTTTTTTTCTTTGTCCTCATCAGGGTGTACTAAAGAATCCAAAATTTGATACCTACACACATGAGGCAAGACACAAATATCCGTGATGCGCAAAAGTTTGAAATATAATGATAAGCAAAGATAAATATCAATTATGAGCAAGCAAATCATTATTTGGAACAAACAAGACTCCCCCATAAATCGTTATTCCCCATTTTATGATGTCCCCAAATAGACAAATAAGAAGAACATAAATAGATGCATATCGAGATAGTCACAAGCATAACCACTTCCTCTTTTTGAATTTTCAAAAAGTTTGCTTACAAAATATACAACAAAAATCACACCATGAAAGAACACTAAAATAACCAAGGCGGTGATAGCGGAAATGTAGGGTTGTGAATAGATTCGACGGGAAAATCAACACATACAACCATAACATATGTGCATGATGAATGCTGGATACTCCTAACGAATGAACTCAACATCTTCGTTAGGTGTAAAAATTGTGGAATTAAAAGAAAGTAACTTAATCAAATCAAAAAATCAAAGCTCAAAGTGATTTCCACACCAATAACGTCCAAAATGTTTGAACGCTTTTTCATGACTTTCAAGGACGTGCAAACCCATTTTTTATTTCTTTCCATCCAAACTCCCTTAGAAATAATTAAACATTATATTTTTCTTTTGAGGTGATGAAACTAAAACATATTGGCCTATTTGAATTGGAAATATTTTCTTTTTATTGCCACTTAATTTTTCGGGCTCCTTTTCAAAAGGTAACTTCACGATGAGTAAACTTTGAACTCTCGCAACCCTTTTTCCGTGATTCACTCATCATATTTTATTGCAATTAAATCATCATGGTAAATGGCTTTTACATGCACTACTATCTTGTCAAGTTTTATTGCATTTTGATTGTTGTATAGATAGAATTGAGATGGGAACACTCCAATATGTGAAAGACAAGTATAATATTCAAATAATTCCGTGCATGTGTACAATAAGGGAGATAAGGAGTTAAACATGTTGAAGATATTACTAATAACATCTCAAAGACTCCAAGCAATGTCAATCACATGGATGAAATGATGTAGCATCTCAAATCACTATCAAATCATCATGTGGAATATGAAATGAAATTGTGACTATGGTTATCTTAAATGTTCATCAACAAATGGTGTAAAAAAAATACAAAACTCTTTTTATTTATTTTTTAAATTTTATAAAACGAAAATCTTTTTGGCTTTTTCTAAAAAAATTCAAAAATAAAATCTTTTTAGATTTTTTAATTTAAAAAATAAAATAAAAATCAAACAAATAAAGATACACATGATACAATCTAGCGATAGGAATCAGATGATATGAACATGAAAAATTCATCCTACTCTAGACATAGCGACCACCCCTCAGTCAATTGTGCAAATATCTAAAGATCTCCTAAGACTGTCAAATCTAAGGGCATCTGAAGGCTTCGTGAAATTATCAGCTAACTGAAGGTCGGTAGATACAAAACTCAAGGATACGACCTTTTCTTCTACAAGCTCACGGATAAAGTGCTCGTGTATCCTAATATTTTTTGTGCGTGAGTGCTGGATAGGATTGCTGGATATGTCTATCGCGCTCGTGTTATCACAGAAAATGGTCATGGTGTTCTGTGATATCCCATAATCCTCCAACATCTACTTCATCCACTGAAGTTGCGTGCAATAACTACCGACGGCTATGTACTCATCCTTCGTAGTGGATAAAGAAATGGAGTTTGCTTCTTGCTCAACCAAGAGACAAGAGCATAACCAAAGAAGAAACACCCATCAGAAGTGCTCCTACATCCATCTGCATCCCCGACCCAATCGACATCCGAATAGGCGGACAGTAGGTCATTGGTATTAAAGCAATACCAAATATCGTAGGAAAGAGTCCCACTCACGTATTTGATAATACGTTTTAGAGCGAGTGAATATGAATCTTTGGGGGATGACTGATATCGTGCACAAACTCCAACATTAAAGGTGATGTCGGGACAACTAGCAGTCAGATAGAGAAGACTGCCTATCATACTCCGATACAAGGTTTGCTCAATGTCCTTGCCTAAAGTGTTCTTACTAAGCTTTGTAGATGTACTCATAGGTGTACGTGCGTGTTTATCGAAGTCCAAACCAAATTTCTTCATGAGGTCTCTAGCATACTTAGATTGGGAGATGAACATCCCGTCCTCTAGTTGACAAATCGAGAGACCAAGAAAGAATGTAAGCTCTTCAACCATGCTCATCCCAAACTCACTCTTCATCTCCTCCTCAAAGCTGTGAGCATGCTAGGAGCACGTGGATCCAAAGACTTTGTCGTCCACATAGACTTGGGCAACCAAAATAGCATTGTCATCTCTCTAGGTAAACATCGTCTGATCAACTCCCTCTTTCTTGAAGCCACGGGCTAAGAGATAGAAAGTAAGCCTCTAGTACAAAGCACAGGGTGCTTGCTTCAAACCATACAGGGCTTTTCTCAGATAATAGACGTGTCCTGGATGCTTAGGGTCTTCAAACCCTTTTGGTTGTTCTACGTATACTTCCTCCTATAGAATGCCATTCAGAAAGGCACTATTGATATCCATCTGATATAACTTGAAGCTCAGATTACATGCAATGGCGAGTAATAAGCGGACGGACTATACCCTCAATCTGTATGTACCCCTGAGCGACCAACCTAGCCTTATTATGGATAATTGTACTATTTTCATCCATTTTATTCCTGAAAATCCACTTGGTACCAATCACATTAGTCTCACTAGGTCGGGAGACAAGTTTCCAGACATCGTTCATTCTAAACTGAAGTAACTCATCTTGCATAAGAGATATCCGTGTTCATCCTTGAGTGCTTCTTTGTAGATTTTGGGCTCGACTTTGGACGTGTAGCAGACATGGCTAACAACATTCTCAAGTTGGGCACGAGTCTTGACCCCTAGGGTGGGATCTCCTAGAATTACAGTAGGATCATGAGTATTGTGAACCCAAGCAGGTGTGTCCCCTAAGACAGTAGTAGGGTCCACCCTAGGTGTATGAGGGACAAGGGGATCATTACCAGAATGGTCCTCATCCTCACACAAACGGATGGGGTCAACTAACGTCAGAGGTTCATCATTTTGCATGGTGTCGTTAATTGACTTCATAACCTTAGAGTTGCTCAGGTTAAACACTCGGTATGATCTACTATTCGATGAATATCCTAACAGTATTCCCTCATCGCTTAGAGAGTCAAACTCTATCCCGTAGAATGTAGCATTTACTCCTAAAAATACGAAAATATGCCAAGTTGGGTTTCTTTCCACTCCATAATTCATAAGGTGTCTGAAGTGTGTGTGGACGTAAGTAAACCCTATTCACCGTATGGCATGTGATAGGCACCACCTCCGCCAAAAATCTCCTACAAACTTTATAACTAAGAAGCATAGATCTAGACATCTCTTAAATCGTTCGATTCTTCATCTCAACGATCCCATTTTGCTAAGTGGTCTTTATGGTCGACAACTCATATTTGATTCCAGGGCTATCAAAGTAAAGATCTACTTTAAGCTCCGTAAATTCAGTGTCGTTATCACTACGCATTCTATTAATACTGACACCGTGTTAGTTTTGCAGGACATGACACTTGGTCGTTAGGAACTCTACAACATCTGATTTTTCCCTAAAAAAAACTACGATGGAGTATCTGGAAAAATTATCCATCATCACGAGGATATACCTCTTACCACCCAGACTTTCTGTACGAGTAGGAGCCATAAGATCCATGTGAATTAACTCAAGTACCTTAGAGGTGGTAATGGAATTTAACTTCCTGTGGGGGGCTACGAATTTGCTGTCCCAACTGACAGGGTCCACAAACTGTGAAAGTTGGTCTTCCAAGAGATGGTAAGCCACGTACTAGTTAATTTTTTTACTAATCTATCTAAATCTTTAAAGTTCACATGACCTAAACGTTGATGCCATAGATCCATAGGAGTGATCGTGGCGCTGTTGCAGACAAATGAGGACTTGGGAATTATTCCATAGAAATTATCTTTTATCCTTACCCCTTGCAATACAAGTTTACCGACTTGATCATAAACATTACAAGCATCCCGATAAAACTTAACTACAAAGTTAGCGTCGCATAACTGGTTGATGCTGAGAATGGTTTGCCTTCAAACCTTTGACGTATAACACATTCTCTAGCTTAGGAAACTCATATATCTCTATAATACATCGTCCTACAATGCTAGACCTTCTCCCATCACCAAAAGTGACTTTACCTTCCTTGTGATCCGCTAAGGAGGTAAAAAATGAGACATCACCAGTCATGTGTCTAGAACACCAACTGTCAAAATACCACAGTGAGGTATTCTTAGCTTTTAGAGTAATGTGAGCAATAAGAGCTTTGTTGTCATTCTTAGGTACCTAAGTGGAGGTAACCTTTTATTTGTCCTTGTTGCTGGTGGTTTTAGTCGTAAAGTTGGTAGTATCCCCAGATGGTCCTGATAACTGTTGGAATTCTCCCATTAAACTCTGAGAAGTGGAGACTAAAAATTCAATTTGTTCTCTTACTCTTGTGATATTCCTCGTGGGGTGTGATGGAGCATAAGTACATCCTATTCGACCCAAACTATAGTAAAACTCTCTCAAGTGGACTTTTCTCTTACAATAAGTAAAAAAGTACACAGTGTGAGGCCTACCTCAATTTTCTTTTCTTGGCCTCACAACTTTCTTGGATTTTGGTGGATGACCATAAAGATTCGTTGTAAACTTAGGGACTGGTCCAGGTGCAACTTGTGAAGTGGATGCACCATCAAAACCAATTTCAGGCCTCTCACCAAATCTTAATGCAGGGGCGAGGAGCATCTTTCCCATTTTTTCAGATATATCCTAGATTTGAACATTGACTTCCTGTGCTCTTTCAAGATCGTGAGTGAACTGGGAAATAAGGGCTTCCAGAATCTTACGAGCCTATTTGTATGCACAAAGGTCTCTCATTAGATTATCCACTTGCTTTGTCAAGTCCCCTTTGACTTTCTCAAAACACTTCTCTTTCTCTCCAAACAAACTCTCTCTCTCCCAACAGACTTTTTCTCTCTCAAAGCGGTGCGCAGAAGGAGGACTCAATCTCTCTCATCTCTCCCAACTCTTTATCTAAGTTGGTAATTCTAAGAACCAAACCTTTATTTTGCTTTTTGGTTTTAAATGAATCAGCATATAAGTCAGCATAGGCGCGACTAAGGTCACTCTCGTTGTCACTCCCTGCATCACCTCTCTCACTCTCAGTGTTGAGGTCTCCATGCGAAGAGGCGTCCTCATTGTCATGAGGTGCATCAGAATATCTCACATGTCTAGCCATGAATGCGGTGAAGTTTCACTCATGCGGTGATTCTTCTCTTGAATCCACCAACTCGACTTCACTATCTTCACTCAGGGTAGCATTAAGAACAACTTTGACTTTTTCTTTGGATAGTCTGTTCAGCCTTGTAGCACACTCAAAAGCTCTATGACCCTTACCATCACACTCATAGCATCTCTCATCATTTCCCTTGGGTGTTCCTTTCTTTTCTTTTTCAAAATTCTTAACATTTTTATTTTTCTTAAATTTATTTTTATCATTAACTTGGCCACTATTTTTTAACTTGAGAAATTTCTTAAAACTCTTTGCAAACAAAGCCAAATCATCTAAATCGAAGTCAAAATCAGAATCATATGTATTTTCCTCACTCTGTTTAGGCGATTCTACCCTCCTCCTAGCTGACTGGAAATTATTTTTGGCTTGGGCTTTAATAGCTATCCCTTTATCTTTTATTTTAATAGCTTTAGGAAACATATCTATTTCATAGGTTTGAAGATCACCTACTAATTCTTCTAATTTAAGAGTGTTTAAATTTCCTAAAGAATTTAACACGGTGACTTTGGGGATAAACAGCTTAGGCAAAGAACGCATGATTTTCTTAACTACATGTGCATTAGGAATGTTCTCACCAAGGTTGAAACTAGTGTTAACTATATCAGACAATCGTGCATAGAATTCATCAAAACATTCAGTCTCAAGCATAGTTATTGTCTCAAAATCGTGTAGTTAGGTTTTGCAGTTTTGATATTTTAACAGCGTTTGTGCCTTCATGGGTAAGTTGAAGAACATCCCATGCTTCTTTAGACGTGGTACATATCATTATGCGTCGAAACTCGTCAGGAGTGATGGATCCATAAATGGCACTAAGCCCTTTAGAATTATATGTGGACCATTTAAATTCATCCTCGGTCCATTAAGCCACAAATTTTAAACTTGTCACGTTTTCAACGGTGATGGTGGGTGGTGTCCACCCATTTTCAACAAGAATCCACACACGTTCATTAATGGCTTTAAGGGCGAATTTCATACGGGCTTTCCAGCATGCATAGTTATACCCATCAAAAACTGTAAATTTATTAAATGATTTTTCCATTTGAACAAACGCCTTTTCAAGAAATCAATTTTTAAAGGATTAATATTCAAAAAAAAACTTTGCGGAACATTACACGGTGAAATTGTGTAATTGGCTCTGATACCAATTTGAGAGTGCACTTTTTGTTCAACCGGAGAAACAAATTTAGTTAAATCTAATTTTAATTATCCAGATTTAAAAACACACACCAAAGTCATGCATCTAAAGGTGATTGATTCGAAATTCAACATATTCACATCAAGCAAGGATCAATCACACACAACAAATTAGGAAAAATCCCCCAAAGGGGCAAAACCTTTTTATTTCAATATGGTTTGCAAACACTTACATACATAAAGAAATACAGTTTGACAAGCGAAGACCCTCAGGCACCGGTTCGTTGTTGTCAACAAGAGCTTCCTTAAGATGCTCCAAGTTTAGAAGTGTAGAGAACTCTCTTCTCAACACAAGATGCTCCACGAATGGGTATGACTGGCTTTAGAACGATTCACACATATTATTCTGAGTGTTTATGAATCTCAAAGTGTTTTTATTTGAAACATATGAAGACTTTACGTACTAGGTCAATAAAGTTTTCCCTCAAAGTCTTAAATAAAAATATCCCAAAAGTGGGAATTCATAGAGGCAAACAAAATCTCATGTGCCGAATTTTTTTGAGCCCGTCGAACCGGTTCGAAAAGGATCATTGGATCGGTTCGATCATCCGGATCAATTCGATTTTCTTCTTAAACGAATCGGTCTGGACAAATGACTTTTTTTGTATACAATTATCAACCGGATCGATTCATTTTTCTTCAGCTCCAGATCGGTCCGGTCAGAAGACATTTTCTATATAAAAATGCCACCCGAATCGATTCGATTATCTCCAGCTCCAGATCAGTCCGAATATTGCTTTCTTTATGATCCTATTTGAAAGGACTTATGAATCCGAAAAATCAATAACATGAACCCACGATGGAGGTAATGATCACGATGCATGATATTGATGTGATGGGCACGTGAAACACAGAATTCGGATTGAGGTCATCAAGATATGATCGTGCTGAGACGATTCGACTATAGCGGTATACGACATATATGCTGAGATCTAGGATAAAATTGAAATTCCTAGATACTAACCTAGACATTTATAAAACACGTCCTTACAGATATAGAGGTTAGAAGAAATGGAAGTAATGGATGTACATGAGGAGTCTCTCTGAGTTAAGTGCTCTTTAATATTAGAGTGAGTTAATAGATTCCACGGGGAGATGTTAAACATTAGACAGTATTAGAAGGCATAAAGTTGAGAAGCATAAGGGGATGATTTTTTTAGGGTTAAAACTGTGTTGCCACCTGGGCAACTTAAAGGAGCAAGGTACTTAATGGATATATAGCATTTTAGATTATTATATAGATATATAGATTTGAAAATATTAAGTAGAGGTGACAATTCGCGTTTGTTGGATGGGTTTCGAGCCGAAATAACACGACAGGGAGTTTTTGGACACAAACACGACCCCATAGTATTTCATGTTTTTTATCTGACACGAACACGACTTATATAAAACACGATACTATACGAATAACGTAATTTCTTAAATTTCATGAGCAACTAAATAAAATTAAGCACGATAAGTCGAATAAAAACATGATTGACATGATAAGACAATATAACACGACTCATAATTTTGATCTTAACACGACACGACACAACTTAATGACAAAAAGAGCCCATATGAACACGAAAGATCATGTCAATTTTGTGTCGTTTTTAAAATTGTCACCTCTTGCTATAAGTACTTCACAGAATGTGTACAAAAATAATTTAATCCTGACGCATGTATGGATTTTAGATTTAAAAAAAAAAGATAATAGAGAATGGTTATTTTGATATTAGCTTTATTATTCTTGCAGTGTTAAAGTTATTAGGGTGGGTTTGATAGGGATTATTTTCCCTCACAAACCAATATTTTCCTTCCATTTGTCAAAATTGGACTCGTTTAATATGCAAAATTCACCATGGAAACTTTTCCAACTTTGTCCTCACGTTACCACATTGGCTTACATTTCTCAAAAATATTTGCTTTGGTATGGACCAAAGAAAATTTTGCCACCCTTTTTTTTTCCATCTTTTTAAGCAAGTTTACTATATATTGATAGAACATGCCTGACCTCATGGTTACCACCACAGGAAAGGAGACACAAAACCCCATTTCTCTATTTGGTTCTCCAACTTCTCACCGCACCTGAGCTCAGGTATGATTTCTCCGTAGTTTTTTTCATCTTTTCATTTAGAACAAGCTATTTTTTTTGCATTAACGCGGGTATCTGAGGTTTTTTATTTTATTTTTCTATTTGATTCGGACGTCTACATCTTAAGCTCAGTTTTCTATTTTTCAAATTTATTTTATGTGAACATTTTTCTCTCTTTGTTTGATTAGGTCTTCAGATGCACAAATTTATGGGTTGAATGTTTGATGTAAAATGGGTTTGTTATTTGAGGTCTAGGGTTCATGGTTTTAAATTGAATGGGTTAAATATTTTAGGTATAATGGGGACCTATTTTTTTTAATTATAATAACCGGTATATTTTTGTTGTAATGAATTTGGTGTTTGATATTATAATGGTTATTACTTTTGTGATATAGTAAGATTGATGATTACGTTGACTGCTTTAATTTTTTCAGATTAATCTTGATAAACAAAATTGTTTTTTGTTCAATTAAGCCATTTTACATGTTTTAATTATTAAGCCTGATATTAAATGGTATATTATGACCAAGTAAAGCTTTTAACATGTTTTATATCGTGTTGGTTCATAAATAATAATATTCTTATTTACTATCCAACCCATGTCTGATTTTGCCAAATTAATTCCTATTTTAATTTATCTTTTCTCACAGACAAACTCCTCGTCGATGTCATTCGATTCAACCTCTATAGATAACAACCAAAAAATAATAGTTTATGGTGAATATTTATGATTATTTATTATATATGTCTATATGTAATGACATTGTTATCGTTTAATTTAATATAACTGTATTTGTTTTTCTAATTTGATTACCTTAATGTCCATTGAAGTTTAAAATTTCAATCACACCATTAGATACCCAATAAGAACAAGTGATGTTGTTTTTGTCCCCAGTTGTGCGTGCAATTATGATATACCAAAATGATAAGTTTTCAGAAAATCCTGGGGCCCCACGACTTAACTAGAATAACTATCGAGCCAAAACCGTTTACTGTATCTATGGTATGAGTGATAGGGTTTTCACGAAACATTAAGGATTAACATAGTCTCTTTCAACATTTGTGCACAAAATTACATTTGTACGGTTTGAAATACAATCGCTCAGTTTCAATTCAGGAATAGGTTGATATATTTTTAAACATCATAGGTTAGGACAAAGGATTTATAAAAAAAATAAATAACTTTCGTCGGTTCGGTCAAACTATTATCTTCTACCTTCATCGGGTGTTGAGGGCATGTATGGACATGTATAAAGATCAATGGGTATCCAGATAAGTCCCCCGTAGATAATGACAATGACATAACTGGTACCATTATTTGAAGTTAGGGTACTAACTTTAGTTGTGTTTTTCAATATATATACAACTTAAGATTTATTTATTTTCAATATGGGTACACATTAATTTCATTTAATTATCCTGCTAAGATGTCGTTGGAGCAATAAATGACACACATAAGTTTCTAACGTTCCCTTAGTTGACAAACTAAGGTATCGTAATCGAAAACAAATGATATCTCAAAACATGCTTGTTGCATGTACATTTGACATGCATGTTACATGTGTTCTTTCTGGATGAGAGGGCTCTATGCATGACGGGCAATTGTTTAGAGCCATTATCCAATGTTAAGGCGCCAAACTAACCGTACCCATTGGCACGTTTTTACCATGTTTATTCAATAGCGTATTAAATAACAAATTATACCCATATACTCGAATAATTTACCGATTTCTTTCCGTAAGCAAATATTATTTGGCGATGCTGGATTCCCTTTAGTTCCAAGGTTTTTTTCACATACAAAAAACACTTTACCACCATTGAGATATGGAAGGTTAATGATCGAAGAATAGTCGATAGTTGATTAATTTTTTACACTCATCTCTATTTTATATCATTGAACGGACAATCGGTTTGTTAAAAAAATGATTTGCATGTCTCTGACATCACCTTTTTCACAACATTGAGACTCAATCAAAGATTGTTCTCTCATATTGTTCTCTTCATAACTTTTTACGACTGGGTGATAAATCCAATGTATGTGAGGTGACATAGAGAGCAACGATGAGATAAACCCAACCCTGCGTAACATACTAGATACTGCCATAATAAATAAGACTATTACGTTTACTACCCAAGCAACATGGAATGAAAAAAGTAATTTAATGGCTACATTAATATTAATTTTTAAGACATATTTGATAGGTTGGAAGGGATGCAAATGGATGATACAGATATGATGCAACTACTCTCTGTGTTTGAGGTTAACCAAGGGTTAGGTCGTATCTTCACGGGGATAACTAATGAGGCATTTGCTCACAATTGGGCTTTTAACATGCTTAATGAGATGATATAGGGTATCAATTACGCTATTTAAAAATTTGGTTGTAACTTTATTATGTCCGTTCTGTTAAGAAGTCCATTACATATTTTGGATGTAATCATAATGGGTAGATCAAGTAACCTGACTTGGTTGTATTAAATATTTTCGTTGCATTATGGTACTGTTATGAAAGATTTGTATCGAATCCAAGTAACATATTCAAAGTTTCTTTGATATTTATGTTTGTGCATTATACCATAGGAATGTTTTGTATTAATATAATGTTTTGTACCATTTTTTAAAAATTTTAATTAAAAAAATGGTTGTTTTTAGTTGTAGGAAAATATCATAACTTACCCCTCTATTTATACCAACAACATAAAGATTATATTACTCATTCACTACACCATATTAGGCGAATGGTCACGGACAAAGTCCCTGACTAGTATTGTGGGTCGTGGCCAAGGTCTGTGACCATTTCGGGCGTGACCATTTTCATGAGCCACGACCCAAATCCCTGACCAAACGACGGGTCACGACAGATGGTCGTGGACTTTAGCCGTGACCCATGCATACATATGGTCATGGCCAATGGTCGTAATCCATCCTTTAATATATGAGATTGGTTACAGCTCATGCCTGTGATCCATCCTTCGGTATATGAAAATGGTCACGACTTAAGGCCGTGACCCACGCTTTGACCTTACAAAAATAGTCATGGCCCTAAGTCGTGACCTGTTTATACGTGGTAACAAATGGAGATGGCCACGGCTTAGATCAATGATCATTTTTAACTATATTAAAAAAAAATTGGGCAAAATTTCCTCTGTTTTCTGTACATTCTAAAACCCGCATAATGTAAACCCCGCACGACCATAATGTTAAACAATAAATTATAAAAGCCCGTGTGGTTAGGAGACCCCTAATTTGAGAGCACGATGATATTCTCAAATTATCATTGTGCTCTCGAACCGGGGGTATCGTGACCACATGGTCGGTTCCTATGAGTTACATTCATCCCGTGCGAGGTGTTTGCACCGCTCGTGGGGCCGTTTGGGGTGTGTTTCAGGGTTTCGCCATCTAACGATATTTTTTTATCAAGCCTAAGTGTATATATTATGAAAATTGGGCCGTGCTCTCGAACCGGTTGGCACGTGACCACGCGGTCGATTCCTATGAGTTACATTGGTCCCGTGCGAGGTGTTGGCGTTGTTCACAGGGCCCTTTGTGGGGTGTTTTAGGGTTTCTCCCTCTAACGACATGTTTTTAAGCCTAAGTGTAGATATTCTGAAAATTGGACCGTGCTCTCGAACTGGGTAACCGTGACCATGCGGTCGGTTCCTATGAGTTACATTGGTCCTGTGCGAGGAGTGGGTGCTGCTCGCGGGGTTGTTTGGGGGTTATTTATGGGTTTCACCTTCTAATGGCATGTTTTTAATCCCAAGTGTAGATATTCTAAAAATTGGGTCGTGCTCTCGAACCGAGGGTCCTATGACCATACGATCAGTTCCTATGAGTTACATTGATCCCATGTGAGGTGTTGGCACCGCTCACGGGGCTCTTTGGGGGGTGTTTCGAGGTTTCGTCCTCTAACGACATGTTTTTAAGCATAAGTGTAGATATTATGAAAATTGGGTCGTGCTCTCATACCGGGGGTCCCGTGATGCAGTCGGTTCCTACGAGTTACATTGGTCCCGTACGAGGTGTTGATACCCCTCACGGAGCCATTTGGGGGGTGTTTCGAGATTTCTCCTTCTAGCGGCATATTTTCAAGCCTAAGTGTAGATATTCTAAAAATTGGGTCGTGCTCTCGAACTGGGGGTCCTGTGACCATGCAGTCAGTTCCTACGAGTTACATTGGTCCTGTACGAGGTGTTGGCATCGCTCATGGGACCATTTGTGGGTGGGTGGGGGGGGTGGGGGGGTTCAGGGTTTCGCCCTTTAACAACATGTTTTCAAGCCTAAGTGTAGATATTCTAAAATTTAGGCCGTGCTCTCAAACCGGGGGTCTTATGACCACGCGGTCGATTCCTATGAGTTACATTGGTCCCATGCGAGGTGTTGACATCGCTCACGGGGCTCTTTGGGGGGTGTTTCAGGGTTTCACCCTCTAATAGCATGTTTTCAAGCCTAAGTGTAGATATTCTGAAAATTGGGTCGTGCTCTCGAATCGGGGGTCTCGTGACCACGCGGGCGGTTCCTATGAGTTACATTAGTCCTGTGCGAGGTGTTGGCTCCGTTCATGGGGCCGTTTGGGGATTTCGCCCTCTAACGACATGTTTTCAAGCCTAAGTGTAGATAATCTAAAAATTGGGTTGTGCTCTTGAACCGGGGATCCTGTGACCACGCGGTCGGTTTCTACGAGTTACATTTATCCTGTGCGAGGTGTTGGCACTGCTCACGGGGCTCTTTAGGGATGTTTTGGGATTTCTCCCTCTAATGGCGTGTTTTCGAGCCTAAGTGTAGATATTTTGAAAATTGGGTTGTGCTCTAGAACCGGGGATCCCGTGACCACGCGGTCGGTTCCTACAAGTTACATTGCTCCCGTACGAGGTGTTGGCGCCACTCATGGGGCCTTTGGGTGGTGTTTTGGGGTTTCTCCCTCTAATGACATGTTTTCAAGCCTAAGTGTAGGTTTTCTGAAAATTGTCTTGTGCTCTCGAATCGGGGGTCCCGTGACCACTTATCGATTGCTACGAGTTACATTGGTCCCATGCGAGGTGTTGGTGTCGCTCAAGCCTAAGTCGAGAGGTGTACCAAGTGTCGTCGGTAGTTGATTTGTACTCCACCTCATATTTAGGATTCACCATCATAGGTATGGCGTTGGAATCTTAGGAAAGTGTCAAAGCTACTGTAGTGTTTGTCTAAAGTAGCATGGTGTGTGTGTGAAATACAACAAAATTCGAAAACAAGCACACTTAGGCTTGAAACGTAGAAACACCCAAACGGCACCGCAAGTGGCATGAACGCCTCGTCCGCAACTATTTCGAGCTCAAGATTTTTGTAACTTTTCAGAGTGATAAGAAGCTTTTTGCGTATGTATCGTTGTAGTGCAAAAGCTACTCTCAAAATTCCCTTGACTACCTACAAAACTTGTCTAAAAATAACTCGTATTGCAGTAAGTACGGGTATCAATCCAACTTTCAAGGTTAAACAATTATTGTGAAAACGTGCAATTCAATTTTTTTTTATGAAAATCTTTTTTTTAAAAAACAATTTCAAGGGAAAAATTGACTAACAAATGCTAAAAATGATTAAATAATGAAAGAAATGTGCAATCGAGTGGGATAAATGTGAGAAGGTCAAGAGATGGGATTACATTGCATTTTCAATTATTTTAATTTCTCAATTTATTAATTTGAAATATTTCGAGATAATATTAAATCGATAATCTAACTCTCGTTAAAATTATAAATTTAATAATATCTTTTTCAGAAAATTAATTTAAAAATGTCACACAATGAAAAATTAGGACTTATACTATTTTCAGAAAATTACCCTCTACAATCAATTTAAAGAAAACAATATCAATCCTCAAATTTCAATATCAAATTAATATTCAAATATCGGAAAAACCTATATCTAGTTCGATTCCTAAATTCAAACATTAATTTGTTCAATTAATTTACTAACTCTCGTTACATAAATTAATTGGTGACACTTAAAAAATTACCTAGAAATATAAAATTAATGAAACCAATTAATTAAAGTAACATCATATGTAGTGCATCCCACCTCTCGAACGGGATGTTTAGCCAAACATTCTCATGTGTGCATAAACAACAATAGATAATATGTCAAGAAGAAATTAAATTGAAAAGAGAATGTAGAAATACAATACGCAATTTTTCCCCAAATTTGTCTTGAAATGCGCCTTGACATACGTCCAACTTCTTCACAACTTTCAGCACTTGATTACAAAAAGAAGAGTATAAACTAAACCAAAAAATTATTCTAAAACTAAAGTAATTTTTTTTTGTATTTTTCTGAAATTTTTTATGACCCTAAACTTTACATAATATACCGTCTCTTTTTCAATCTCTACGTCTCTTTTCTTTTGTTGTTGTGAGAGTCTTCTCTTTTAAATGATTTGTTTGGAATGTTGGATGAGAGATTTATGGGATTTCGTCTGGAGAATAAACATTTGGATTTGATTGACTTTGGTTTGTTCCTGATTTGTAGGAATGTCAGGTGACAAAAATCGTGGGTCCCGATTTAGGTGGAAATGGTATTGGGTTGAAGTAGGGGTGGATAGGGTTCCAGGTTTCGGGCCGGACAGGGCAGATTCGACGGGTCAGGGGGTCGGTTTGGTAGCGGGATCGGGCGCTGGTATGGTGGATGGTTCCTGCAGTTTGGAGGTTCAGGCGTTCGCCGGAGTTGGGTTATTGGCTTACTCCGATCGCGGGTAGCGATCGGGTTGAACTGCCGACGGGTGAGGCGTGAGGAAGGGAGGTCGCCGGCGGGCCTGGGTCAGCTGGATCGGCAGGTCGCTGGCGGGGGCTGCATGGTTCAGACAGCAGGGCAGAGGGTTCGCGGGTCTAGGTCCGAGTTGGAGTTCGGTGCTCAAGTCGAGCGGGTTTGGCCCGGATCGCGGCCTGGGTCTGGCGCGGATACGGGGTTGGTTGTTTTGACAGCGGGGTGGCACTGGAATTGAAGTTGGAGGTCCGGACAACACTAGTTTCGCTGCCGGAGGAGACGCAGGAGGGGGGAGAGGTGAGATCGCGATCGGAGAACAGCGCCGGTGGGATTTGGTTGGGCTCCGATTGGGACGGCGACGGGTAGGAGGGGGGAAGGTTTAGGGGTTGTAAGATTGGAGATGTGGGTTATGGCGGTTTTGGGGCTTTGTTAATGGGGTAGGAGAGCGAAAAATGTTGTTGGGGGAAGAAGATGAGGGGTAGAAGAGTTGTGTGTGTGTGTGTGTGTGTGTGAGGGTATAGGATAGTTTAGGGGTGTGTGTGAGTTTTAGTTTGTAAAAAAAAATAGAAATAAAAACTAGATAAAAATAAAATCCTACTAAAAAATAAAATAAAAATAATAAACCTATTAAATTAAAAAGACTCTAAAATATATATATATATATAAAAAAAATATAAAAATATAATAAACTATAAGAAAATATAAAAGACACAAATAATAAAAATCTATTAAAACTAAAAATTATAATCCTAATATAATAAAACTAAAGTAAGATAATATCTAATAAAAATAGAAAATAAAATCATAAAAACCAATCCTAATAAAACTAAAAACTAATAAAAATCAAAATAAAATAAAATTATAAAAATAAAATTGAAAATGAAACCTAAAAAATTCTAAATAAATCTAAAATAAATCCTAAAAATAAAATGACTAAAAATAAAAATCTAAGAAAATCTAAAAGGGCACAAACTCAACACACACCGGGCTCAGAGTATGGACTGGACTCGGTCTAGGCTTAGATTTGGTTCGGGACTGGTTCGGGGCATTGGAACACATCTCGGCACGTTCAAATATGGATTCCAGACTTCGCGATCTCCTTGATTTCTTCTTTGCAAGCTTTTGACTGCTTTTACGTCGCAATTGATTGGATTTAGCATTTTTTAACACTGCGACTGCGTATTGACCTACAAAATGATAAAATACGAACATAAGGCCAATTTTAATTAAAACGAGCGACTAAAATGCATCTATTCGGGGTATAAAATAGACACTTTTGGGTGCTTATCACAGAGCTCAAGAGTTTTGCAAACAAGACATTAATTGAATAGAGATGGTTAGGGACCTTGGGAATCCTATGTGCTACGACTACCAATAAATATCCAACATATTATCCAACGATTGGACATTTGTCTGTGTAAGGTGTTGGCGCCTCTTACGGGACCGTTTTGGGGGTATTTTGGTTTTTCGCCCTGTAACGGCATGTTTTTAAGCTTAAGTCTTGATATTTTTAAATTATTATCATATTCTAGAACCGGGGGTACCGCGACCACGCGGTCAATTTCTATGAGTTACTTTGGTCCCATACGAGGTGTTCACACCTTTCACGAAGCCATTTAGGGGTGTTTTAGTTTTTCACACTCTAACGGCATATTTTTAAGCCTAAGTCTATATATTTTCAAATTATCGTCATATTATCAAACCGGATCACGCGATCAGTTCTCGTGAGTTACATTGGTCCCGTACGAGGTGTTTGAGCCTCTCACGGGGCCATTTGGGGGGGGGTGCTTTGTGTTTTCGCCCTCTAAAGGGAGGTTTGGAAAGAAAATCTACATTTTTTGGACTTACCAAATGTAGCGCGTTGTAGAGATCATTAAAATTGTTCCGGAAAGGAGTCCCGGATAATATGATGCATTTTTTCATTTAGAGTTTGATAGAGTATTCCAAATACGACTCCCCTCATTATGGGGAGTGTGGACTTCATCAAGATCCAACAATCCCGGACATTCCAATAGTATTTTCCCCCATTCTTAATGTTTCTCATTTACAACACCCCTTTTTCGCTCTTTTGAGTGTTCTTTCACCGTGATTTTCTCACCGGCAAGCTTCTTATACAAATTATAGCTTACTCCAAGGACGCTTGGGTCTTTCTTCCATGAATACACCTTTATCACGCGTACAACTTATTTACTCACACACCTTTTCTCTTGGAGAAGCTTAAGATCTATATTTGTATTTATAAATTTCTCAGGATTATTGAGGTTATGAATCGGGTATTTCCAGATTTCCATTTTTTGATAAAAAATGGAAAGTTAAATTCTCATTTCATAACCTCAACATTCCTAACAAATCTAGAAATGAAAATATAGATCTTAAGATTCTCCAAGAGAAAAGGTGTGCAAGTAAATAAGTTGTACGCATGACAAAGGTGCATTCGTGGCAAAAAGGCTAAAGCGTCCTGGGAGTAAGCTATAATTTGTATAAGAAGCTTGGCAGTGAGAAAATCACGGCAAAGGAACACTCAAAGAAGGGGAAAAGGATTGTCGTAAATGAGAAACATCAAGAATGGGGGAAATTAGTATTGAAGTGTCCTGGATTAGTGGATCTTGATGAAAGCCACACTCCCCATAATGAGAGGAGTCGTATTTGGAATACTCTATCAAACTCCAAACAAAAAATGCATCATATTATCCGGGACTCCTTTTCAGAAAAATTTTAATGATCCTTTACAACACGCTGCATTTGGTAAGGCCAAAAAACAGAAGATTTTCTTGCTAAACCTGCCTCTAGAGGGCGAAAACCCAAAGCACCTCCCAAATGGCCCTATGAGAGGTGCAAACACCTCGTATGGGACCAATGCAACTCGCAGGAATGAACTGTATGGTCACGGGACTCCTAATTTGAGAATATGATGATACTATAAAGATGTAAAAACTTAGGTTTAAAAACATGTCGTTAGAGGGTGAAAACCAAAACACCCCCAAACGGCCTCGTGAGAGGCACGAACACCTTGCACGGGACCAAAGTAACTCGCAGAAATTGATCGCGTGGACAGGAGACCCCCAGTTTGAGAATATGAGGACAGTTTGAAAATATCTAGACTTAAGCTTAAAAACATGCCGTTAGAGGGTGAAAAACTAAACCACCCCCCAAACGGGCCCGTGAGAGGCGCGAACACCTCGCATGGGTCAATGCAACTCGCAGGAATTGACCGCGTGGTCACAGGACCCCTGATTTGAGAATATGAGAATAATTTAAAAATATCTAAACTTAAGCTTAAAAATATGCCGTTAGAGGGAGAAAAACCCAAACGGCCTCGTGAGAGGTGCCAACACCTCGCACGGGATCAATATCCGATCGTTGGATAGTTATTGGTTGTCATAGCATGTAGGATTTCCAAGGTCTCTAACCATCTCTCTCTAATTAATGACCTGTTCGTAAAACTATTGAGCTCGAAACAGTTGCACACGAGGTGTTCGTGTCACTCGAGTTCCCGTTTGGGTGCCGCTGGGGGTGCCCACATCCCACATCCCCGCTGTACGTTTTCAAGCATAAGTCTGCCTGTTTTTAAATTTTGTTGTATTTCACACACACACTATGTGTAGACACCAAATTCTAGCACCCCCTAAGTCTTTCCTTAGGTCCATAACACCTCCCCCATTTCACTACAAAACCTAGGTTTCACTTCGGGTATCGATCTAAAGGCCATTGGGCACTCCTGGGCCCCGTTTTACTCTGGTTAACTTCATCATAAGAGCGAAAACTCTTTGAATCTTGAAAGGTATATGAATCAACTTTCCAATGATTAGGCCCGTGCATGAATCGGCATAACAGTTCGGACAAACGAAACATTTTACTACCAAAAATTGATCTGGAGGCCATCGGGTTCTCCCGAGCCCCAATTTGACCCCAACCAACTTCACCGCTAGAGAAAAATCTCTTTAAATCTTCAAAGGTCACTGAAACCTCTTTCCAACGGTTGGCCCCATGTGCAAAATGACATAACCATTCAGATGAACGATTAGTTTTCCCATAAAAATTGATCCCGCGGTCATTAGGCGTTCCCGGGATCTTTTTGGCCAAGGTCAACTCTTCATCTCCAATGAGACTGAATGAATATCTAAAGGGCATTGAATATCCTTTCCAAAGATCAACCCCATGTATGATTCTGATTTACGAGACAAACGAATGATCCGTTTTACTCCGAGAGGACACCGAGAGCTTCCGAGCCCCGGTTGACTAAGGTTAACTTTCAAACCGAGCGAAGCTCTTCGGAATGTCGAGTTACATTACCTAACATTTCCAATGGTCATCCCGGTGTGCAATTCCGACTCACCGCTGGGACGAACGATCTGTTTCCATTTGAGTATCTCCCGTCCAAAGGACCGACGTGCGCTTTACACCAAAGTTAAGGAAGAAGTGGTCAAACAGTTGAACGTGGGTTTCATTCGTGTGATCGAATATCCCACATGGTTATCCAACATTGTACCCATGCCAAAATTAGGAGGAAAAGTTTGCATGTGCATTGATTACCAATATTTAAATAAGGCATCTTCAAAGGATGATTACCCGCTTCCCAACATCGATATGATTGTGGATAATATAGGTAGCCACGCTCTCAAGTCATTTGTTGATGGTTATATTGGATATATAATGAGATTAAGATGCACCCCAATCATCAAGAGAAAATCACATCCATCACCCCTTGTGGAACCTTTTGCTACACCGTTATGCCATTTGGTTTAAAAAATGCTGGGGCTACCTACCAGAGGGCTTCCACAACCATCTTGCATGAACTGATATACAAAGAAGTTGAGGTCTACATAGATGATATGATTATCAACTCTAAGACTAGAGAAGGTTATGTCCTTGATCTTCGAAAGTTCTTCGAGCAACTACGATAATATCATATGCGACTTAACCCTTAAAAATATGTCTCCAGCATTACCAAAGGAAAGCTCTTGGGATTCATGGTCAATGAGAAAGGGATAGAAGTAGATCCTGCCAAGCTAAAATCCATACTCAAAATTCCACCACCCTGAACTGAGAAAGAAGTCCGAGGATTCCTTGGAAAATTATAATATATCAGCCAGTTCATCAGCCAGTTAACTTCTATCTATTAACCCATCTTCAAACTCCTCTAAAAGGATTCAACCAAAGTTTGGAACTAAGCTTCCCAAGAAGCCTTTGATCTAATTAAGCAATATCTAACCCAACCTTCGATACTCATACCACCATAGCCTGATCTTCCCCTACTCCTATACCTAACCATAATAGACCCTCCAGCTGGGGCTTTCCTAGCCCAATACCTTGAAGAATTCCACAAAGAGAGAGCCATCTACTACACCAATCACAAGTTGGCCGCATACGATAGTTAACTACACTGCCTTGGATAAATCATATGTCTCCCTTGTCTGGTTCACCCAAAAATTACGACACTATATGCTCACCTTTCCAATCAAGATCATATCCTGAATAGATCCCATCAAATACCTATTTAAAAAATCTACCCTTTCCAATCGAATGACCCATTGGTTGATGCTTTTAGCCAAGTTTGATATTATGTATGTCACGCATAAAGCCATGAAAGGAAGATCCATCTCTGACAACCTCGCTGACTACCCTATGGAAGAAGCTGATGTCTAGATCTCTGACTTCCCGGATGAGAATATCCTTTCTACCTCCCAAGAAGACCTTCGATGGCACATGTTCTTCGACGCCGCCGCCAATAAGAAAGGGTATGGTATTGGGATCCTCCTAATTGCCCTGATGACTCCCATACGCCCATCTCCATCAAACTAAATTTTCCTTGAACCAATAACATGCCTAAATATGAGGTGTGAACGGTAGGCCTCAAAGTTTCTATCAAGAAATGGATTCGATACCTAGATGTCTATGGGGATTCAACCCTCATCATCGGTAAGTCAAAGCCGAAAAACTCTTACCCTTCTAATCCCACTTAGAAGAATTATCCTATCAATTCTAAGATATCACCATCCACTACCTACCCCGAGCAAACAACTAACTAGCTGATGCCCTCGCTACCTTAGCCTCCGTGATTGACATGCTCGAAGGAATAACAATGGCCCTTTTTCTAGTCCAAAAGTAAGATAAATTGACTCACTATTACCATATTGAGCTCATCACAGAAGAAGATCCTGATCTAACTGACTGCTGGTACTATGATATTTGGCACCTTCTCAAGCATGGTAGGTATCCACAAGGCTTCGATAAAAAATACCAATCAACCCTTCGTAAACTGGATGCCCAATACATTGTCCGTCATAAAGCATTATTTAAGCAAAACTTCGATGGAACCCATTTACACTGCATCCCAGGGGATGACATTGAAGAGATGATGCAGAAAATCCACAGTGGGGAGTGCGAACCCCACATGAATGGCCGTATGCTTGCCAAGAAAATATCCGATAGGGTTACTACTGGACTACTATGGTATAAGATTGCATCGCATATGTTCGAAGATGTCTCAAATGTCAGTAGTTTTCTAACTTTCAGCACTTGCCTCCGCGGGAATTGTATTACATGACTTCTCCCTGGTCATTCTCCACATGGGATATCGATATCATAGGGAATGATACACACAAAGCCTCTAATGGGAACGAATTCATCCTAGTTTCCATTGACTAATTCACTAAATGGGTAAAAGTCGAGTCATATACAGTTCTAAATGCCAAGAAGGTGGCTAAGTTCATCAAAAAAAATATCATGTGTTGATATAAGGTCCCGCATGAGCTAGTGTTAAACAACTAGTTATATTTCAAAGCAGAAGTCACAGAAGTGGTCGACCAGTATGGGATTTAGAGACATAAATCTTCTCCCTACCGACCTCAAACTAACGGAGCAACTAAAGCGACTAATAATAATCACAAAGTCATTATCGGTAAGATGATAGAGAGTTGCCAAGATTGGGACGATCGGATCCCTTATGCCATCTGGGGCTACCGCACTTCAGTTCGAACATCTACTGGGGATACCCCTTAATCTATAGTCTACTATATGGAAGTCGTCTACTCATAGAACATGAAATCCTTTGATGAGCAATGTCAGCGAGGAAGACTAGCATTAGAGCCGTCTTAACGAGCTGTCACTTGGACGAAAAGAGACTGAAGGCTCTATATCATATACAAGGGTACCATCGTCGAATAGTGCAATCATATAATAATAGAGTCAAGGAATGCGGTGTCCGAGAAGGTGATTTATCCCTTAAAGAAATAGTAGATCCCATCTGGGACCCCAATGGGAAATTCAAGCCCAATTGGAGTGCCCCCTACATCGTGAAGAAGATCCCATCAGGCAACGCTATTATGCTCACCGCCCTCGACAGAGAAGAGATGGCGCACCAATTAACTTGGACCGTCTCAATAAATTCTACCCCTAGTCTGAAATCTCAGCGTGCTACGACTCTTCTCATCTCCCTTCTATTCTAAAAAAAATTCTTCATTTTCCTCCACTCAGAACTAAATGGGGCCTGATCCTCTAAAAATATTTTTTCTTTCAAAAAATGAAACACAGATAATCTTCAAAACCCCCTGAGGTACGTAGGCAGCTCATACGCTTCACATGAGCACGACCCTTTTTTTTTCATAAAATGAGATTCTTTTCTTATCCCAGAGAACAATAGTTCATTTTATCATGTACATGATTATGTACGCCTTAGCGATTGATATAGATAATTCAAATGCATAAACTCATCAAGAGGCACAATAATATAATCAAAATTTTATTTATTCCACTGATAAAAATTCAGTTACAAATACATCAGCATAGGGGGTCAAACGAATTCCATTGACTAGTTTATCCCTACCTTCCTAAAACAAAAATAAAACCAAACCCCAAACATTAACCAATTACTCCTAAAATTATTCCCACCCAAACAACCAGAAAGATAACCAGGAAAACCATGCAAGAGCTTCAAAAATAAATTCCCCCAGGGGTCCTTCCCATTGCTGCCAGAGGAATCGGAACCATCATCATCCACATCCTGCGGTCCCCAAACTTTATCTACCTTAATAGAGTTCCGCTAACGCTCCATGGAATGATAAGCCCATACTAGCCTGGGGAAAATCACAACACCTCCCTCCATGGTGTCAATTATGGCAAACCACCTTTGCGCGATCTCTACAGCCAACATCTTGGCAACTACTCTCCTCTATAACCACTTCATGTAGTCCCTAGAAATATGCCAGACTCTACCCACAGACTAGGATGGACGGGTCGATGGTCGGCGATTCTTCCATAAAGAGCCCAGCCGCATGTGCATATTCTCTATCAAGTCCTCCACCGCAAAGAAATCTAATGTCTGAGGTGGAAGAATCTGTTCCCTGCCAAATTGGTGCAAGAGCCACCGTGGAAAGTAGAAAGAGGTCTACCTGAGGCCAACCAACCTAACATACTGGTATTCCCATAGTTCCATAATGGGCAACAGTCCTCCCACCAAGGCACTGACCAACGCAAGCCTCGAGCCTCGTGCCCCACAAACTAGTTCTCCCATCTCTCAATGTCCAGGCCTACACTGATAAAGTAACGAAAGAAGAAGTTTGGCGCAGTCGACAAAGGATATTCAGGAGGGACCACCATACGTAATCTTTCCAATAACCACATGAAAAACATTATGGGCTACCCCTCAGAAAGTTGGAACGGCCTTCTCCCTAGGCATCCAGACCATTCAAAGTCTCCGCTAGTATCACCGCCACAGGATTATGACGGTATGACATCTAAGAATTAATGGCTATAAGTTATGGATCCACCAGTAGTTGCCCAGTCAACAACAATAGTTTTGAAACTATGCCCAGTATAACGGCTCCAGCATAGCCAACATCTTGCAAATGCACGAAATGCAGCACATTAGTAAGAGTAATCATTCCTGCCGTAATTAATGACCTTATTACCGAAGGTGAGATATGGAAAAGTATTGATAATGACTCCCGAGGAGATCGAGAAAATACAGGCATAGCTGCCGCAACACTGGGATTTATCCCCAACATAGCAGAGAACTCTTCATAGGTCGGACAAATTTCGTCTAACCCGAAGCTAAAGACATGGTCTTCAGGATACCAGAACTCTACCGCTGCCAACAACATGTTTCACTATATGGGCCGGTTACGCCATAAAGAGACTCGACGCATGTTGAAAGAGTTGTAGTCGACATTGTAGGTGCACATCGCCTCTAAGGTTTTGAGGTAGTTAGAAAATTCAACACTATCAGGGAGAGCCATATCAGATAAGAAGCAAGAAGAATGTAAAAGAGAAGGAATAGGAAGGTTTGGAGAAAATACTTCACCACACCCCTATTTATACTTGAAAACCCTCAAACAAAGACAAGGAACCCTGCAGAAATTAGAGAAAAACTTAACCCACCAAGTGCTAAGCAATTGAACAAAGTACAATCAAAGCCTTGGATTGATTGGACTGGAGTAACATGCCGATAGGCTAGACAAGAGGCATGCCGATTGACAACCCCTATGTTTGGAAATTTCCCTTTTTCCTCTTTTGGAAAAATAAAAAAACTCAATAAAAATAATTTATATTCTTAAAAAAATATGAATTTGCTCATCCTTTTTGCTTCTTACTTGTCTTGTGTTTTAAAATAAATTCTCTCAAATAATTTTTTAATTCTTTTTACGGTCTCAGCAGCAAAGTAAAAAGAGCATGTGCATTAAGTCATTAAAAGCAAAAATTAATAAAAACTTCATTTGCCTAAATATTTGTTGTGTTACATGGATTTTGCGGGGAATTAAAAATACAACGGGACTCAGCCCGAGCCCTCATCTCTCTCTCTCTCTTCTCTCTCTCTATCTCTTTAGGAGCCTCCTTCCCTGCGGCGTGCTTTCTTCTCCCTGCGACGAGATGACATACCACCACTCCTCGAGCCAGACCTTTCCTCTAACGAGGCAAATGGAACCAAGCAATTAGGAATCAGAATCACATCCCGAATGTGGGTGTACGCCGAAGATATCCAATCCCAAATATCCTTCAACTAGGTGGTTGATACTCGAATGTGCTACAAGAAAAAAATAGAAAGAGCAAATTAGTCAGTCTGTGGAAAAGAAAGAAATCAAGAAATAAAAAAGACAAAGAGATAAGAAGTATACCGCCAGTTGGAGAACCTCCTTCATTAGCCCCACCTCCTCCGGGTCCATCACATTGGGACTGTGTAGTGTACGCACCGACCCTCCATCAGCCCATCGAATATTATAAGAAGGAGGGGACAATAAGGGAACCTCCAAGGTCATCGTCGTCGTCGATGTCGGCGCACCACCTGCGCTGTGGGAAGACCCCATTGGACGACATCGCCAGTCGTGGCCACTAATAAGCCTCCCAATACAAGAAAAATAAGCAAACGGGCCATCTGTCGCACTTGGGGCCCGTCCTCCTCGTCGATCCTCCAACTTAGTAATAACTCCCTCAAAAGAGACAAACATAGAGAGACCCCAGATACCACCTTCTCCACATCAGCCAACGCCGCCGTCACCGCCTCCGGTGTCACCCGTAAGGTCCTGTCCACCTCTATCTGCACCTCATCGCACTACAACCCCAGTAGCTACTGCACGTCTATAGGAGTCACTGTCATCTCCAAAATCCAAAATGCATAGTGTGAGTGGTGTCCCATGACCTCTCCCCCATAGCATAAAGAACAACCGTAGAAGGGGGCATCTCATCCAGTGAAGATGCTAGTTTCCCAAAATCAGATGATTACACCACCCAACGCACCATGGGTGGAAGGCGCTCCCAAACGTCCTTAAGCCCATCGTACCTTGAGCGCACAGAGTCGACATAGAGACATCAGTCTGTCAAAGACAAAAAGAAAAACCCTTGTCAAAAGTCAAAGAAATATCACCCAGGGAGAAGAAAGAATACAAAAAGTCATCAACACTTACATAGCTTTATTGTTGAGAAACATTCCTTCTTCAGATATGGTGAAAAGAATGATCTCCAACCTACTCGTCAGAACTAGGTTGCCTCCCATAGTAAGTAAAATACCTGAAGTTAAGGGTCCAAGTCATCAACCATTTATGCGTTGGAGAGATCATTTCTTATTTTGTGTTGAAGCAATTTATGAAGTACAAGCTGAAGTAGACGAAATCAAAGGGCATTAATTGAATGCTACTGTGGGTACATGCGAAGAAATGATGAAAAGAGCTATATTTTCCAGAGAATTGGGAGTTTCTATTGTAAATCGTATCCTTCTAGATGATTCCCCACCTAAGTACCTTGAGACTTTGTGTAAGAGGTTAAGGAAGTGTCCAACTCCTCCATGGAGGTAGTTGTAAATTAACCTATTGATAAGTGAAACAATACTGCTCATTCTATCCCAGTCAACTCGGAGCTCGCTCATAACCTGATAGGTGGTGCAGTTTTCCCAATCGATAAAGTGACTACATCTTCTCTCCCGTACTCAATGCTAGTGATTGGGTAAACCACAATTTATTCCTAGTAAGTTGATTGACCATTATAAAATAGTTATCATATTTCTTTTATTCTCTTTTGTAACTTTATTTTCTATTGTAATTTTTGATTTATTACGAACAACATTTGAGGTTGAATGATAAACGAAAAGAGTCTTTTTCTGATATTGGGGCAGCCTTCAATGGGATGCTCAAGTCTTTGGAAGCCGCTGATTCTGATCACGAGGAGGAGAAAAAGAAGCTAAAAAGGAAGTTTCGGTCATTATAGAAGGATAAACTCTTACGGATCAAGATGCGACCACTGCTAAAAAGGAGGCCAAGGATGCTAAGAGTATTACTGACCAGGAAAAATTCTAGGTGGTGTAGGAAAAGGCTAGATATGCCAAATATGAGGATGATGCTTTCACCAGGGGTTGGGATAAGGCATTATCTAATGCCTATATACAAATAGATTATCTGATGAAGTCCTCCTTCAAGGATAATTGGGATGCGGCCCTTACCGAGGTCGATACTTTAAGAGGATTTGAGCTCTTTCTCTTGAACAATCCTAGAACTTCTCCTTAAATTGATGAAAAAATGGATGATGATGAGGAGGTTGATGAGACTGCAGCCAATGAACAACTGGTTATTTTCGAACAAGCTGAGGTTGAGGTTGTGGTTAATAAACAAGAGGTGGGAGATGGATCCTTATAATGTAGGATTATTATTCTTTTTCCTTTTTTTCTTCCTCCAATATAATACTTTTATTTAACTCGAATCATTAATATGATAAAATGAAGTTATATTCTCAGTATTATGGACTTGATCAAATTCTGGCAAGTTTTTTTCTCGGTAAATAATTATATCCTTCCACTTATTATTTAGTTTAACATTAGGGTGACATATTTGATCGCCGTTCTGAGTGACCTTTAAAAAAGGTGTAATCAGTTATTCGGCCCTGGTTATGAAGAGATGGATAAGGATGATCTTAGGAGTTTTCGTCCAAGACATCTGGTCAAACCAAGAAAGCATATCTAAGTCTTCATCGCTTTTTTCACCAAAGAGTGGCAAACACTATTGTTTTTCATGAAATGATTTTCAGTCTTCAATAAATCAATAGGAAATAGTAGTAAATCTTTATGTCAACTATGAGAAAAAACTATTTGACTTGAGGTAGGATAGTAGATTTGATTACATGTTTCTTTCTTTGTCCTTGGCATATTCTAAGAAAGTGCTTGTCCTTAATTCTGACTAAAAGGGTGCTGGAGAGGTCACCAAGTTACTCAATATAGAGATTAATTCTTCACGTATTAAGCTTGAAGGCATTAAGAACCCAACGTCTTTGGACTAGAATGAAGGTGTACCCTTCATGGTGCAAGAGAATGCTCATCTCATGGAACAGTAAGCATAAATAATAATTTATAGAGATAAGGGCCGGTCCTCTCAATAGAAGGGTAGGATTTAACAAACAGTAGAAGAACAGAGAACTAATAAGATTCTATCTGATCAAGCCACAATTATGAATAATTATTCATCGACTATCAAAATGTTGAATGATTATGTGGATCACCTTAAGTATTAGTTTCAAAAGAAACCATGTACTTTTTAAGTTGATGGTTATGATGAAGACCTGCAGCAAATGAGCATAGTGTTTGACCATGCCGTAAGGTTGGCTATAAATAAGGTTGGAATAATTAAATTGCAATAATTATGTATCTGAAAGAAAATGAATTATTGTATTGGGATGATCCACGGTCCCTCGAACATCCTAAACCTACATTAAAACTGAATGTTTCATGGATTACTCTAGATGTTATCCTAGTGAGTTTGACTCAACACGTTCTAGCAGCTAGAGAAGACTTATAAATCTTAGGATAACTATCACTCATAATGCCTTAGATGGTCCTCCACCTAGTTTTATAAAGGAATAAAGCAAGTAACCTCATTTAGTTTGATAACTAGTTATCTTTTCATTTAGTTATATTTTTAATAATTCTTCATGATTTATTCCATTTCTATTTCCTACGACAACTTATTGACTTCTACTTATTTAGAAAATATCTACTATTAGTTTAGTCTTATGATTATATGGTCGCATATTTCCTGAAAAATCCTCCTTACTATTTATTGAGGTTTAGCGAACGAAGGTTGTCCTACCTTAGGTTCTACTAATATGTGACCTAGATTATTTATCGTACAAACGGATCTTATCATCTTAAGCAAGTGCTAACATCAGTTACTGGAGGAGACCAAATGTATTAAAACTTATCCTTTCATTTAGCCAGTTAAATCCATAATGGGAAAAAACCTCGGACGACCATGGCCTAACAAATTCACTAAGTATGGTATGAATTTTACAAAGACTCGACAAGAGGACTTACTCAACTGACTCGACTCCCTTCACGTCTTGACGAGCTCCTTCGAACTTCAACCTCCGCTTAGTGAATAATCGCGAAGTCCACTGGAACCTTAGAGTCCACCAATCGAGACCAGGCTACCATCAATAACACATGGTTCCTTTCACCATGTGAGAATGTCACAGAAAAACAAAAGCTTCTTCTTTTAGGGATATAGAAGTAAACCCAAACTTCTCTTCTTTGAGGTTTAGACAAAAACCTGATGCCAAACACTCTAAGAATATATATATATATATATGTGTGTGTGTGTGGGGGGGGGGGGGGGGGGTACTTGGAATAAACTAGTATGGGTTTAAACAAAAGTGTTTTTGAATAATTTTATTGAAAAACAAACACTCAAAACATGAACTTTTTCATAGAAGTATCAGACTCTCAAAAACTCTCTCTAGAAATTGTAAAGGATGAAAAAGTTGGTTTTTCAAAGTTGGGTCCCGCACATTTTAATTCTGGAAAAGTTAATGGGACAAAAGAAGTGGGAACATGGAGAAAACTGCCAAAATATTTTCCCGTCGGAAATCTCATTCGAATGAGATTTTTTTCAAACGAAGTCTCATTCGAACGACCCTTCTAACGAGGTTCCAGAGTCCAAAAGGAAAAAATCTTTGCAAACTCGTTCGAACGACCCTTTTAATGAGGTTCCAGAGGCCAAAAGGGAAAATCCATTGGCAAAATCGTTCAAACGACCCTTCTCGTTCAAATGAAAAACTCGTTTGAACGACAATAACGAACGAAATCCCAGAAAGTTCATAATTCAATATTAAGACCAAAACCTTTATTAAATGTTTTAAAATTAACCTTATGAAATTAAACTTCATTTAAAAAAAAATTACACCCATTAAAAAATGTTCCAAGCTCCTATATATATGTAATGCATTCATACCTTAGGAGAGATTGAAACTAAGTTGATGACGTGAAACGAGGAACATGTAAATCGGCAATCATGTTCTATTGATAAGTAGGCCGCAACATCTTCAACTTCAACATGTAATAGGCTTGAAGGATACATAAGAACACTATCCTATGACTCAAATGTTTTTGTCCAGAATTAAGCCAACACTACATTAAGACTCAATCGAAGATTTGTGTCCTTACAAAGCTCCCTCTTTGGCTATTCCGGGACAAAAATAAAAAAAATCCTAAAGTGCCATCAAGCTCTACTAGACTCAAAACATCCCACCCAAAATAGAAAACTTGACTTAAGACCCAAGGATCAATAGCTTTGCCGATGAAAGTTGCCACTTAGAAATTCTTGCACACTTAAACAAACTATCAAACACATAGGGAATATCAAGAATATTAAATGCATGTAAAATAAATACTCTCCCTAAATTAATTATTCCTTTATCAACGATGATCAACCTAAGAAGGTCGCGACTCCCCCTAAGGTAAATCTACTAAACTAAGATACGATTATAATAGGATTAGATACCATTTTCCCCCCTAACATTCTTCCCCTTTTTTTTTCAGGAATAGACGAAGGTGATAGAATTAATAAAGTACTCATTTATCCCCCAAGATAATTAAGTACATGAATTATCCTAAAAACTACATAAGGGATATATATATATATGGGAAAACAAGTAGAGAGACGATGCATAAAGTGTTAAAGAAATTAAAGCATATGGGCAACAAATGGACAATAACTAATCCAAGCAAGAATAATGGATGCTAACGATTTGACACATAAGAAACTAGGCAGGTGATATCAAACAAAATTTTGCAACAAGTTAGGTACCAATTATGAATTAATGCATAGGCGGACTAGCTACCAAGGCAAAAACTAAACAAAATAAAATATCATATATATGTATACATATTAGATATAAAATGTATGCAAGCACACATATATAGATATAAACACACAAATGACACAAAATAAATTAATATGAGTTTTTCACACTCTTATAGCATAAATGTGTCATATGAAAACGGAAGTGAAAGGGTGTGAACAAGATACCAATGAATTAAAAACCAATCACTTAAAACATGTTCACATAGTTCTCATTTGATTGTAAAATTTTATCACATTTAGATATAGCCTCATGTGACAATATAAATTGAACTCATTGAACAAACAAATAAAATGCATACATTCCTAGTATGTTGATGATTCTACAAACCAATAGATTCATGACATTAAAAGCGCAACTAGGAAAAATGGATATTGTGCAAACCGTTGATATACCATCCAAACTCCCTTAAAATAAGCATATTAATTTTTGAATGACTATATCAAACTAAACAAATAGGCCTTGGCAAATAGTTTCTTTTAATGCCATGATTCTTTTAGGCCTTTGGACCACATATTTCTTTTAGGTCCAAGCAAACACTGGTTTACTCGCAAAGGAGGATATTTCCTTTCGGAGCCCTTCCCCTTCCCCATGCACATTTATATATATCATTTTTATATCTCACACAAATCTCACGTGAAACATATTTTAACATGCACTAGTCCTCCTAGGTCACATAATACGTAGATGACTAGATTGGTAGGAGAACACCTTACAAAGCTCAAATATACATGTGTAGTTAAAATTTCAAGAGAGCTCGTGTATTTGTGAATTGAGGCATATAAAAATAGAATCCATTATAGCAACAGAAAATACAACTACTCCATGTAAGCATGGTAAAGAGCATTTTAAGGATTGATAATCTTAACCAAAAGTTCTAGCCACATGGAAGCAAAAAAGAAGGGATTCAAACACAAACATATGCCACAAAAGATGTGTAAAACCAAAATACACACAATAAAAATCTTTTTGAGTTTTTGAAATTTTTAACCAACCCAACAAAAATATTTACTCAAAAGACACCCAAAAATCATTTCTATTTTTTGTAAGGATATGATTTTATAAATGTCCAGGGTAGAATCTCAGAATTTTCTATTTGTCCTAGATCTCAGTATGTCTGTCTGATACTGCTACATTCAGCACGTCAACACGATCATCCTGACGGCCTTGATCTGAATTCATGCATCCACCATCTTCACACGTGCATTATGCTTCATGCGACGTGCTGCTTAACTCATTCCCACTACTCCACTTCGCAATATTGGTAAAATAATTTATTGGAGTTGGTTATAGTTTCATAAATATTTTGGAATTTTTTAGAAAATATTTTTTAAAGTCTGAATTTTTTTATCAAAAGTAGAAATTTTTCCAAGTGTAGAAGGGGACTGCCTCGGTTGATGAACTCATTCAAACGAGATCACACTGTCGCTCGACCGACATAAGCATGTCACGTGATCTCATTTGAGTGATACATGTCCTTCGTTCGAGGGACATGCCTATCTCGTTCGAGCGACTCCGCCATCTCGATTTTCGTATAAATATCTGGGTTCATTATACACGTTTTTCAAGTCTTTTTCTCACACGATTTCTGTGTTTTACAGCCCAAAAAATAGACTTCACATTTTAAGGTTTCATACTTTCTTTATTCACATAAACACTCCCATATATGTATGTGAATCTTTAAACCTTCAAGAGGATCATTTTTACTCATCTGTAGTAACTTGTGGAGAAGTTGTCTCTTCTTCATTACTGTCCATATGGAGTTCTTGCTGGAGATTCTAGCCGACGACATCGGAACCGATACCTGAGGGTATTTCGTATGTCACTATTATTTTCATTATAATCCGTGTAATCCGCTCACCATAAATTATAGTGAAAATAAAAAAAGGTTTTGCCCCTTTGGGGGATTTTTCCTCATTTGTGTGTTTGAATGTTCTTGCATGATTATATCATCTTCAATCAGACCTAGATGCATGTTTTAGGATTTAATTGAAAAACTGAGCTTAATTAAATAATTTCTTTGTTTGAACGCACGCGCAATCTTCAAATTGTTATCAGAGCCAATTACACAATTATGCCGTGTAATTTTCCACAAATTTTTTGTAAGATATCAATTTTTTGAAAAATTGATTTTTGAAAAATGGCATGTTCAATATGGAGAAATTATATAATAAAATGCCAGTTTTTTACGAGACAAATTATGCTTACTGGAAAGCTCGCATGAAATCTGCTATAAAAGCCATTGATGAAAGAGTTTGGATTTTTGTTTAAAGAGGGTGAACACCTCCCTCCATCACTGTTGATAACGTGACTAATCTAAAATCTGTGACTGCATGGACTGAAGAAGAATTTAAATGGTCATCTTTTAACTCTAAGGGTCTAAGTGTTATTTCTATATCCGTCACACCTGAAGAGTTCCGACGGATAATGATGTGTACCACGTCAAAAGAGGCATGTGATGTTTTACAACTTACCCATGAAGGAACTAATGTCATGAAAGAATCAAAATTGTAAAACTTAACAACTCAATTTGAAACTATCGCCATGTTTGAGTCTGAATGTTTTGATGAATTTTATGCTAGGTTATCTGATATTGTAAACACTAGCTTTAATCTTGGTGAACAGATTCCTAATGCCAGAATTGTTAAACAGATTCTAAGATCACTGCCTGAGCGGTTTATACCTAAAGTCACTATGCTAAATTCTATGGGTAATTTAAACACGCTTAAATTAGAGGAACTTGTAGGAGACTTACAAACGTATGAAATTGGTATATTTCCTAAATCTGTCAAGCCTAAAGATAAGAGAATTGCACTTAATGCCCAGGATAGGAAGAGTGAGGGGTCGGCAAGAAAGAGGGTAGAGTCATCTAGAAAAAGGGAGATAGAAACGTCTGATTCCGAGTGTGACCTTGATTTAGATGATTTGGCGATATTTGCAAAAAAATTCAAGAAAATTCTCAAATTCAAGAAAAATGGAAATTTCAAAGATAAAAAGAATTTTGAGAAAAATAAGTTTGAAAAGAAAAATGAAAAAGATTTTAAAGACCCTCCTAAGAAAGACAGTGAGAGATGCTATGAGTGCGACAATAAGGGTCATAGAGATTTTGAGTGTGCTACCAGGCTGAACAGACTTGCCAAAGAAAATGGTAAAGCTGTTCTTAACGCTATCCTTAGTGACAACAGTGAGGTCGAGTCGGTGGACTCTGGAGACGAGTCACCGCATGAGTGTAACTTCACCGCATTTATGGCTAGTCATGTGAGTACCTCTAATGCTCCTCATGACGATGAGGATGCTAATTCACAGGGACACCTCGATAGTGAGAACGATGTGAGTGAGGGGGAAGTTGATGCAAGTGAGAGCGAGAGTGATCTCCAACGTGCCTACGCTGAGTTATATTCCGAGTCATTTAAAACCAAAAAGTGTAACAAAGCATTAGTTCTTAGGATCACCACTTTAGAGAAATATTTAGGACAAGAGAGAGAGAGAGATAGAGAGAGAGAGTCCTCCACCTGCACTACCTTGAGAGAGATTGAGAGAAAAAGTCAATTTAGAGAAAGAGAGAGTTGTTGTGAGAATGCAAAAAAAAGAGAAGACAAACTTGAGAAGATAAGATGTTTTGAGTGCGATGGGATAGGGTACAAGAAATTTGAGTGTCCCACTAGACACAGGAGAGAAGGCAAGAAAGTTCCCATGCCCGCTACCCTAAGCGATAGTGAGGATGATCTCAAACAAGCACGAGAGATCCAAGTCTCGTTAGAGAACGCATCTGAGAAGGTTGATAAGATGGTTCCCTATCCCGTTTGAATGATGGTGAGTATGTTGAAAAAGGTAATGATGGTGCATTCACTACTTTTAATGCGCCCAAGCCTATCTCCACTTTGGTGTATGAGTCTCATGGGTGTCCGTCTAGGAAGCTCATCCCAAAATTCTTGATAAATTAATTCATAGACCGATTTATGTTTGCTCCCACTGCAAGAAGCGGGGACACCTTAGGAAGTTTTGTTCTAAGTTGGATTTTGTTCCATATGATGCCACTTCACACGTCCCCGCACACACATCCATTCATGATGCTTTACTTCCACATAATGATAGAGAGTTTGCACATATTCACGAGCAAGTGAAGTTTTTGGTCAAGACCACACATGATCTTATGGATTTGGTTCACAAGATGTCACCATCTTTGAAAAACTCCACCGCTCTTCACGGTTGAGGTGTTGACATGTTTGCTAGCATAGGGTGATGTACATGATGTCTCTTTTGCCTTTTGCTAGTATGTATAATTATTTTTTTTTAAAAATCCAAAAAGATATTCTTTTTTTTTTAAAAGCACAATTTTTTTTTTGTATTTTGTTTACACCTTTTAGGGATGAGAATTTAAGATAGCCGAGTGACATATTTCATTCCATTTATCCATGTGACTTTTTGATAGTGATTTGAGACGCTACATCATTGCATCCACATGCTTTACATTATTTGGAGTCTTTGAGATGTGATTAGTGATATCTTTCTACATGTTTAGATCCTTATCTCCTTTATTGCACACATGCATGGCTTTATTTGATTATTGTACATGTCTATCACATATTGGCTTGAGTGTTTCCATCTCAATTCTGTCTATGCAACGAACTATATGCGATAAAACTTGACAAGATTGGAATGCATGTAAGAGCCATTTGTGAGATTGTGTGCTTTATTTGAAAATGACGAAGGGCTACGAAAGGTTCTCATCTATCCTTTGCGATTAAGCCACTGTTTAAATTAGACCTAAAAAATTGAGGATTTTTAATTATCCGGGGTCCAAAGAGGTTAAAAGAGTCCGAAAAAATTTAAAGGCAATAAAAAGTAATACATGCCGAATATGGCCCATTTGGTTTCACCATCAATTCTCCAATGTTTAAGAATTTAGATCACCTCTATTCAAAATATAAGTCTGAGGGAGTTTGGTTGGAGAATTTAAACGGGCTTGCACTTCCTTGAAAGTCCTGAAAAAGCATTAAATCGTTTTGGACGTTATTGGTGTGGAAATCACTTTGAGCTTTGATTTGATTGAGTCAATTTCTTATAATTCCATATTTTTAAACCTAAGGAAGATGTTGAGTTCATTCGTTAGGAGTATCCGATATTAATCGCGCACATATGTTATGTTTCTATGCATTGATTTTCCTATCGAATTTTATCACACCCCTACATTTCCGCAATCATCGGCTTGGTTGTTTTTATGTTTGTTCATTGTATGATTCTTTGTTGTATATTTTGTGTGAAAATTTTTGAAAAAATCAAAAATAGAAAGTTTATTACCTTGTGACATTCTCCATTCGCATTTATTTATGCTTCTCATATCTTTCTATTTGGGGATAACATAAAAAAGGGGGAGAATGAATTATGGGGGAGAATTGTTTTGGTGTTTAGTTGATTTATCAATGATTTTCTTAAGCTTAATTGATATTTGATTTTTTCATATCATTAAATTTCAAACTGTTGCTTGTCACGGGTATTTTCTTTATCTCATGTGTGTAGGTACAAATTTGATAATCTTTGGATTGCACACCCTGATGAGAAAAACTTTGGGAGTTTCTGAAAAGTTGAAGCGTTGAATATGTTGAAGTTTGATTGACTACATGTCATTTAGTATTCTCAGTTTGAGGGTTTAAAGGGGATATTATCTTATATGTCATTTGCTTTATGGAGATAGCATAATTTGGATTTTTTATGTATGTACTAGCATAGACATAGGGGGATATTTATAAGGTCGTGATTTTATAAATGTCCGCGGAAGAATCTAGGAATTTTCTATTTGTCCTAGATCTCAGTATGTATGTCTGATACCGCTACATTCTACACGTCAACACGATCATCCTCGATGGACTTGATCCGAATCCATGCATCCACCATCTTCACACGTGCATTATGCTTCATGCGACGTGCTACTTAACTCATTCCCACTACTCCACTTCACAATATTGGTAAAAAAATTATTGGAGTTGCTTATATTTGCATAAATATTTGGGAATTTTTTTAGATTTTTTTTAAAATCTGAATTGTTTTTTATCAAAAGGAGAAATTTTCTAAGTGTAGAAGTGGACTGCCTCGGTCGACGAGCTCATTCAAATGAGATCACACTATTGTTCGAGCGATATAAGCATGTCGCGCGATCTCGTTCGGGCGACACGTGTCCTTCGTTCGAGCGACATGCATATCTCGTTCGAGCGACGCCACTGCCTCGATTTTCATATATATATATATATATATATATATATATATATATATATATATATATATATGGGTTCATTCTACACGTTTTCCAAGTCTTTTTCGCACACGATTTCTGCATTTTACAGCCCAGAAAATAGACTTCATGTTTTAAGGTTTCATACCTTCTTTATTCACATAAACTCTCCCATATATGTATGTGAATCTTTAAACCTTCAAGAGGATCGTTTTTACTTATCTGGAGTAACTTGTGGGGAAGCCGTCTCTTCTTCATTGCTGCCCATCTAAAGTCCTTGCGGGAGATTCCAGCCAATGACATCGAAACCGACACCTGAGGGTTTTTCGTATGTCACTCTTGTTTTCATTATAATCCATTCATTAAAAATTATAGTGAAAATAAAAAAAAGGTTTGCCCCTTTGGGGGATTTTTCCTCATTTGTGTGTTTGATTGTTCTTGCATGATTATATCATCTTCAATCACACCTAGATGCATGTTTTAGGATTTAATTAAAAAATTGAGTTTAATTAAATAATTTATTTGCTTGAACGCATGCACACTCTTCATTTTTCATTAAGCATAAATTACTAAAACGGTAAAACACAAATGATATACAAAAATATTTTTGTATTTTTCATATAATGCAAACAAAATAAATATAATACAAAAGACAGACAAACATCATAATTCTAGCATGCGATATGTGATAAAGCAATGTCTAGAAAATGATAAACAAGCATACAATTAGTATGATAATATATCATGAAGCATAAAAGCTAAAGTATGCAAACAACTAACACATTCACCCTTTAGATTTAGCAAAGAAGGTATCGTGTGAAAGTAAATGAGAATTAAAAATCCTATCTTGTAAAGCTACCAAGTCGAATCTCCGAACCCAAACAAATGATGAATGACGATCTCGAGATTTAGGAATCTTGGCTACCTCGTTTGCCTTACGTAGGGATTTTCTAAGACCTCGTTTAAGATCAAAATAAAATTTCTTAAGATGACATTTTTTACCATAATGTGAGCACCTAAACACATGGCAAAAAGGCTTACCTAAGGACTGATCTATAACATTGTTCCTATAGGATTCTCCTTAAACATTATTTTTGGCTTTATAAGTTGACTCATTACAAGTATCGAAGCCTAAACCACACATGTCATTTTTAATTCGGACTGTTACTAATATTGTATCTAATTTCGCCGAACGACACTCCAAATCAAATTTGACTTTACTAGAGTCTTTTAGTTAATTTTCTAAATTTACAATGTGAGACTCTAATAAAACATTGCGGTCTTCAAACGCGAGAAGATCCTTTTTCAAGGATTCCATTAAACCTTTAAGGCTATCTCTCTCTCCTTCTACATATTCAAGCTTCTCACGAAGAGAAAAGCTCTCTCATGTGTCCTAAGGTCTTCCACTAAAGCACTCTCATTAATGAACTCGACCCACTCTTTTAAACTAGCTTCTAACTTCAAATTTTCTCTTTTTAATTTAATAGATTCTTCATATAATTCTTGAAATGCAAATTAAAGTTCACTCTCTTCAACATCCTCATCATTTTCTCTCTATTTTCTCTCCACTCTCACTACCATCATTTCTTTGGGATTCACAAACTATGGCCTTGGAAGTGTCATGTGTTAAAATTTCATCAATAAAGGAGTGCTCACTTTCACTCACATGACTTGCCATAAAAGCCACAAAGTCAGGCTTAGTGGGGGAAACGGGTCCATCTTCCTTACCACTATCACTAAGGGTTGCATTGTAGGAAATTGGTTGCTAACCCTCTATCCTTAGTTTAGTGGGGCACTCTCTCGCCCGATGGCCACAACCCTCACAACCGTAACACCTATTAAACTCGTCCCTATTAAGATCATCTTTTTGAACTTTAGGAATCTTATCGGTTTTGTCATGCTCAGAGTTGTCAAGTTTCTTAAAATCATTTTTATATTTGTTAAACTTGAGAATTTTTTGAAATTTCTTAGCAAACATAGCCATCTCCTCCGATTCACTATCACTTTCGCCCTCTACTACTTGTTTTTTCTCCTTTTGGGATTTCAAAGCAACACCCTTATCTGTTTTCTTTTTCAGTTTTAGAAGGAAACATATGTAGTTCATAGTTTTGTAAATCACCTAAGAGCTCTTCTAATTTCATAGAGGCTAAAGTGGGTAAATAATTTAACACGGTCACCTTAGAAATAAATCTATCGGGTAGGGATCTTAAAATTTTCTTTACTACTCGGTTGTCGGGTATTTTCTCTCCCAGATTAAAAGATGAATTAGCTATATTAGAAAGTCTACCATAAAATTAGTCAAATGTTTATTTTTCATTCATCTGGATGGTTTCAAATTGAGTGATGAGGTTTTGGAGTTTTGAAGGTTTTACGACACTAGTTCCTTCATGAGTGAGTTGTAAAATATCCCAAGCTTCTTTAGCAGTTTCACACGTCACAATGCGTCGGAATCCATCCGGTGTGACTGCGCTAAACAAGGCATTTAAACCTCAGGAATTAAAATTTGAAAGTTTAAAATTCATTCCCACTCCATCTACATGTGGGTTTGGGAACACGATCATTTTCAACTAAATATGTAGGTGGGGACCACTCGTTAACGACTGACAACCAAACCCTCTCATCTTGAGACCTAAGTGCCGATTTCATATGCGCTTTCCAATACGCGTAGTTGGAACCATCGAAAACAAGAAATTTTGAAAATGGAAAAATTTCGTTTTAGTCAAAAATACTTGAAAGGACTTTAACGCAATAAATTAGCACTCTAGATCTGATACCACTTGTTGGAGACGTAGATCCCCAATTTTAAAATCTTTCTATTTAAAAATCAATTTCCTTTTAAATGCGGAATAAAGATGGTTCAACACAACAATTTAATTTTCCAAATTTTATTTGATTTTCTTTTCTTAAAAATATGAAAAATTAAATTAAACAAAAATTTTAATTTCTAAAAGCAAAATTAAATTTAAGCCTAAATAAGTGAATTATGATGAACAGACACACACACTCTTGAAATTTAGTTAAACCAAATTAATTTAACCCAAGTCCCGGAAATTTGCCTAATATTAATTAATTCAATTTGCAAATTAGGCCAAACCAACTTTTATCAAATGTCATTATTTAGACTTGAACTAAATTAAGTTAAACATTACCCAAATATTAAACATGCACCAAATTAGACAAGAGAAGTGAATTAAACCATATTTTATCTTTTAATCCTAATCACGCGTTCTAGGTGATTTGCAAGATAAAATAAATTCACAACGACTACGTGGCGATGTACGAGAAAAAACCCACAATGGGAAAAAAACCTCGGATGGCCCTGACCTAACAATTCACTAAGTATGGTATAAATTTTACAAAGACTCGACAAACAAAATTACTCAACTTATTCGACTCCCTTCACGTCTTGACACGCTCCTTCTAACTTCAACCTCCGCCTAGCGAATAATCCCGGAGTCCACCGGAACCTTGAAGTCCACTAATCGAGACCATCAACCACACATGGTGCCTTTCACCATGTGATAATGCCGCAGCAAAACAAAAGCTTCTTCTTTTAGGGATGTTGAAGTAAACCCAAACTTCTCTTCTTTGAGGTGTAGAGAAAAACCTGGTGCCAAGCACTCCAAGAATATATATATATATATAGGGAGAGGTTCAAAAGTGAACCAAAAGAATGAACTTTTTAATGAACCTACTAAGATATTAAAAATTGATCCTTAATTTCTTGTTGTAATTGGTCCGCGCCAGCGGGGGATTGAAAAATTATTCATTGCCGCTGGCGCGGACCAATTATAATAAGAAATTAAAAATAAATTTTTTAATATCTTAGAAGGTTCATTAAAAAGTTCATTCTTTTGGTTCACTTTTGAACCTCACCTTATATATATATATATATATATATGTGGTACTTGGAATAAACTAGTATGGGTGCAAACAAAAGTGTTTTTGAATAATTTTCTTGAAAAATAAATACTCAAAACATGAACTTTTTTATAGAGGGATTAGGCTCTAAAAAACTCTCTTTAGAAATTGTAGAAGATGAAAAAGTTGGTTTTTCAAAGTTGGTTCCTGCACATTTTAATTCTGACAAAACTTAATGGGATAAAAGAAGTGGGAACGTAGAGAAAACTGCCAAAAACTACGAAAATATTTTCCCGTCGAAAATCTCGTTCGAACAAGATTTTCATTCGAACGAAGTCTCGCTCGAACCTTCTAATGAGGTTCCAGAGGCCAAAAGGTAAAAGTTGTTGGCAAACTCGTTCGAACAAAACTCTCGTTCGAATGACAATATCGAACGAAATCCCAGAACGTTCATAATTCAATATTAAGCCCAAAAACTTTATTCAAAGTTCTAAAATTAACCTTCTGAAAATAAACTTCATTTTAAAATAAAATTACACCCATTAAAAAATGTTCCAAGCTCCTATACATACATGTAATACATTCATACCTTAGGAGAGATTGGAACTAAGTTGATGACATGAAACGAGGCACATATAAACCGGCAATGATGTTCTATTGATAATTAGGCCACAACGTCTTCAACTTCAATATGGCATAGGCTTGAAGGATACACAAGAACACTATCCTATGACTCAAATGTCTTTGTCTGGAATTGAGCCAACACTACATTAGGGCTCAATCGGAGACTTGTGTCCTTACATCAGTCTAAACAATCTAAACCAAATCCTATAGTGTGACATTGTAAATAGAAAATGTGAAATTGTAAACCCAAAATTCAAATAAAGAAGAGATATGGAAGTTACAATGGAAACATTGGGGGGGGGGAGGGGGGGAGGGAAACAACGTGGAGCTGTGGGCGGCGGTGAGAGATATAACCTTGGAGTGACGGTGAGATATTCAAATATAAGTATGGGAAGGTCAAAGGGAAGCATTGTGGAGCTAAGGGTACTGGTATTGAGAATGGCAGGGTTTGTGTTCGGAGTCATGAGAGAGAGAGAGAGAGAGAGAGAGAGAGAGAGAGAGAGCGAGAGAGAGAGAGCGTGTGTGTGAGAAAGAGATCTAGAGAGAGAACAACTTGTTTATGAAATGATAGATCTATAGTAATAGACCTTTCCCCCATATTATATTGATTCGGGTATGCCAGCTCTTGAAGGAATGAAGAGAATTTTAAAATGTATTAAATCGTGAATAAATTAAGTTATGAATGTTTTCTATATTATTCAAATAACTATAAACAATGTAAAAAATATAGGTAAACACCTTGTTTAAAGGATAATACACCTTGTTTTAAAAAAAATAGTCAAATAACAATACTAATGGTCTGTCCTGGACCTTGTATAAACAACACCATCAATGCATGAAGACCCAAAAGATGTGCACATGGTCTAACGCTCTGACCCAGGTTTGGGTCACCATCAGGCCATCCCATACCAAGTTAAGGAGTTAAAGGGGGAGAGGAAAGTCCAATTCTATTATTTAAGAAAAACCCTTTAGGCACATCACATTATAGGAGTCAAATCGTTGGTTTTAATTTTAGAAATAAGTGATCAATTTACATACTTAAGTTGAATAAATTATTTATAAAAATCTGTTGAGTCCAACGATGCTTAATAAATAAGAAATAAACCATGACTGTCCCTACATTATTACAACAGTTGGCCGAAGGCCCGAATAAAGATGATTTAAAATATCTCAAGTATAATGTTTTCAAAAAGACAAGTTTTAAATATAATGACATAGATTCTAATGACGAGTACTTCCCTCAGGGGCCTTATCGATGGCCTTGCCATGTCCCTACTCGATGTACCTGGGGGTGGGGATTTTAACATCAAAAGTAGGGGTGGGAGAATGCTCAGTAGGTTAGAAAATACTAAGCTATATGTTTTCTATGAATATACTATACATATAACATGGAATTTAAACAAATCCAAAATAGTTTACCAACTTAGCCAATGTTATTGAATCTGCTATGCAATGAACCCGAGCAATGTACTCATACTCACACTTAACAATTTTATGCCACCATTTATCGGGTCTAGAGACTAGTTAATCTTTTTTTATTCATTTGTCTCCATTTTATCTCTTATCACTAGGTCGTTTTATTTACATCCTTAAGTGTAACCAAATTCGTTTTCATTTTCATTATCTTTTCTCGAAATCCTCCAATAACCGCATACACTAACGGTCTACATACCACCATCTATTCTCCCATATTCTCTAGTAAGTGGTTTTGGGTCTTCCATCCTTGGGCTCCGAGCCCTTCTTAATTATTTTTCAGTTTCATTCGAGTCCATATTAATGTGCTTTAAATTTTTTACCAAAGTCCACAGTATTTCTTTACATTCATCATTTTCATGCCATTTCATTCGTTCATTTACTTTTTTACAAAACCGACCGACAAGGTCAAATTTCTAAGTCCAAGCACTAGGTACCTCGAATTTTACCAAAATTTCCTTCTTACCCTTTGTTTACCGAATTCTTATGAAAAAGCATATTTTTCCCATTATGGCATTACAAATCATCATTTTATATTCAAAACCATATTACAAGAATTTATGTCCAAAATTCATACATTACCCCTTTTTTCCAAAAAAATTCCATTTCTTTACATTTCCTTACAAGAAACATATTTAATGTTGTAAAGACCATTTTTATTAAAAAAAAATGCCTACTTTACCCTCATACACATATGTTGTATTAAATGTCAATTCTTCCTCATTTCACCATGATTTTACAGCATATTTAGGGCTAATATTTTTAACTTCTTTATTTCATCAAGAAATCCATTTTCAATTCCACATATCATATTTATAAGTGTTTCTTCAACATACTACAACTTTTTACACATTTTTGGAAGAATCTCAATGCTAGAAACCCTTAAATATGCAACTCAACATGGTTTTATCATGGGAATACATTTTCGTGCATATTTCCTCACATTTCAAGATTAAAATATCATTTGTTCTTAAAAAATCCATTTGCACTTATATTTCTCAAAAAACCCTTTTTGGAAGATAAATAAACATACGAGAAAATATTATTTAAAAAATAAACCCTTCTAGCATGCATCCTAAAAGTTTTTAATCTTGAAAACATATAGAGGAAAACCATACCTTAGATTTGAATAGGAGAAACTAAATGGAATGACTTGAAAGTTAAAAAACTCTAACTTCTTCAAGAAAGCTACAACAATGGCTTCTTCTACCCAACTTCTTCCCTAATTATTAGCCTTGGAATAACTTTAAAATAACTTGGGATTGAAAGGGAAAACCTTGCGGATGGTGGAAAAAGGAGAGTGTAGCTTACCGAGAGAGAGAGAGAGAGAGAGAGAAAGAGCTTAAAAAATCTGATGGCAATGTCCGTTACATTGCCTCTCGCTTCTATTTAAACTCACAAACACTCAACCCATTAAAAAATGGTTCAACCCCCTATTGGCCCACATTTTTATCCTAGCCATTGATAGCTCGACATATCAATAAATCCAATGCTCCACGTCGCGACATCACATTAAAATATGAAAAAAAATTATATTTATGTCTGATCATTATAATGAATTTGAACCTCGTTCATATAAGATACCCTCTTATTCGAACAAGAGTTCCAATAATGGTCAAACATAGGATTAAATTGGGTCAAACCCCCAACTCGTACGAATAGGAAACTACCCCTCGTTTGAATGACACGCACCTAGTTTGAAAAATAGCGTTCCAATGAACATCCTAAGAGTGATGGAAATTATTCAGATCCTTATCATTAGATAGTCGAACAACAATCTCTTCTTTGTTAAAACGACTTGGCCACTCGTTTGAATGAGAGCTAAAAATTTTCATCTCAACTTTAATCTATTAAATCCCAATTCAAATTGCACAAAGGCCACTAGCATAGTTAAAATTTAACATTTATCAATAATGTTCAGTTCCTAATCAAAAGTCATATAATTTATAGGGAATGAGGAACAAACCTTGGTCACGGGTGTTACATTCTCCCCTCCATAGGAGATTTCATCCCCAAAATCAGAACAACCAAGCTAAGCAAAGAGTTTTAGGTGCTTCTCGTGCATCTCCGACTCGCGCTCCTAAGTTGCACCTTCATTTAAGGATTGACCTTATTGTGCAAGACTCGGTCCTCGTGGTCGAAGATGGACACATGTCGCATAAAAAAAGTGTCATCCTACTCCAACTCAATGTGTTTCTAGTCGATGACATACAGGGGATAATGAAGACAACTCTTCAATATATAAATGTGGAACACACTATAAACTTGGAACAATTACGGAGGTAGCGCCAAGCGATACGATACATCCCCATTCCATTCAAAGATCTCAAATGGGACAAGATACCGAAGGGCAGGCTTCCTCTTTTGACCAAATCATTAACTATCGATCCTAGATCTAACCTTTCATAGCACATGGTCACTCACCTCAAACTATAAAGGTATCGTCGATTCTCAAATTGGTTCTTTTGTCGACTCTAAGCCATCATGAGCCTCTGTCGAATTACCCGAACTTTATCGATCATTTCTCTGATTAAATCCAAACCAGTGAGACGTTTCTCACCCACCAATGCCTAGAAAACTTGAGAGCAGGATGACCTCCCATAGAGAACTTCATAGGGATCCATTTAAATACTTGCATGGTAACTATTATTGTAGGAAAACTTTATCAGATGCAAATTATTTGCCCAACTACCCTGAATATCAAGGGCACAAGCTCTCAACATCTCCTCTATGATCTGGATGGTTTGTTGCGATTACCTATCTGTCTTAGGTAGATATGTTGTACACATGTTTAACTCGGCACCGAATTCTTGCTAAAATTTATTCTTGAACCCGAACATAAATCTAATATCCTTATCTGAGACAATTGAGAGGAGAACACCATGAAGTTAGACTATCTCCCGAACATGAAAATTTTTCGACATAGCTACATTGTCCATGACCTTAATCAGCAAGAAGTGTGCAGATTTCATGAGGTGATCCACTATAACCCAAAGTATGTTGTGACCCTTCTCAATCTATGATAAATCTGTGACAAAGTCCATCATGTTGTGCTCCCACTTGCACTTTGTTATAGGTAATGGTTACAATAGCCCTGTCGGCCTCTTGTGCTCTACCTTCACCTGCTAGAAATCGTAGCACTTGGTTACATATGTCGCCAAATATTTCTTCATATCAGACCACCAGCAGTCTCTGCATAAGTCCTTATACATCTTCGTATCACCGAGATGTATTCTAATGTGCATATGACGGGCCTCCACATCACTTCGTCCTGAATCTCATCAATCATTAGGATAATCAACCTTACCTTGTGCCTCACCCCACCATCCTTTTCCATGATAAGAGTATCGAATACCTCATCACTTTGAATACGATCACGGTAATGTGAAAACTCACGATCGAACAACTGAGTGTCTAAAACATTCGGCTGAATAAATGACCTAGCTACCAATCCTCAAAGGTATGCCTTATCGTAACCCCGCTGGACACGTAGCACGAGCTTTAGCAGTTCACTGAACATCTTTACTCGGTAAAACTTTATCACTACCAAAGTAATCCCAAACTTTCGACTAAGAGCATCGACCACCACATTGGCCTTTTCTGGATGATACTTTGAGAAAGGTCGTAGTCCTCCATCAATTCCATCCATCTTCACTGACGAAGGTTAAGGTCACGCTGTGTGTAAATATACTTGAGGCTTTTATGATTATAAAACATCTCAAACCATTCCAATATAGGTAGTACCTCCATCTCTTAATTGCTAACACCATAATGGCTAACTCCAAGTCATGGTTGGGGTAATTCCTCTCATGCACCTTAAACTGGTGAGATGCATAAGCAAATAATTGACCATTATGCATCAAAACCTCACTAAATAGTAACCCAAAAGCATCAATATACATTATATAACCCTTTCCACACTCTTGAAGGATAAGAACGGGTGATAAAGTGAACCTAACATTCAACTCTAGAAAGCCAACTCACAATCCTTGGACCATTCAAATTGCACATCTTTTCGAGTCAATAGGGTGGCAGGAAATGAAACTCTTGAGAAGTTTTGCATGAAGTTATGTTAGTAACATGCCAAATCCAAAAAATTGCACAACTTCGTGACCGTATTTTGTCTATCCCAACTCCAAAAGGCCCATTTTTGGAAGAGTCAATGGAAATGCCCTCGCCGTAAATCACATGGCTAAGGAAATTGACCTTATTGATCCATAAATCACACTTTGTAAGGACACCGGTCTTCGATTAAGTCTTAAAGTAGTGATGACTCAATTCCGGACAAAAGAATTTGAGTCATAGGATAGTGTACAAGTGTATCCATCCAAGACTATGAAGTATTAGTTGAAGACGTAGCGGCCAAGATTATCAAGCTTCATCATATGCCGAGTTTATCGTGCCTTGTTTATACGTCAACAACATCGTTCCAATGCTCCTAAGGTATGAATGCATTACATATATATATATATATATATATATATATATATATATATATATATATATATATATATATATATATATATATATTGGGTGTCATTTTATTTTTAAACTAATGTTTATTTTCAGAAGGTTTCTTTAAAACTTTAAAATAAAGTTTCTGGGCTAAAAATCGAAGTTTATGCATTCTGGAACTTCATTCGATATTGTCGTTCGAACTAGTTTTTCGTTCGAACGAGTTTGCCAACGAGGTTTCCCCATATGCCTCTGGAACTTCATTAGAAGTGTCGTTCGAACGAGACTTCGTTCGAACGAAAATCTCGTTCGAACGAGATTTTTGGCGGGATTTTTTTGACAGTTTTACTAGTTTTTCCCCATGTTCCCACTTACTTTTACCCACTAACTCTTGACATAAGTTATATGTGTGGGAACCAAGTTTGAAAAAATAACTTTTGAAATTTTCTATACGTCCTATCCTATGTAGGATGAGTTTCTAACATAAACCTCAACCTAGTCTCATGCATAGGCTAGCGTAACGATGATAAAATGGAAAAAATCAGCCCACCCCCGACATAATAAAGTCATAATAATCTACCCTCACTAGTCCTATACCTTGAAGGCGCAAATCATCAAAAGGTCCACCCACCAGTCCCATATCTAAAAGGCATCCTAAAATATAGGGAGAGAAAAAATACCCAATAACCCGTCGTCACAAAGACAATTAAATAATACCAACAAGTGACACAAACAATCATAATTAATTAAGGTATAAAACTATGCATGATAGTCCAATTCAATTAAATCTTAATTTCATTACCACATTGTCAAAATACCCAATTAATCTCATTTAATTATTTTAAATTAAATACATCGAGATTTCATCATTAGTAAATCATTTTACAAGTCTCATTAATTCTACATAATTTACGTGAGTAATACGTCCCCAAATTCATTTATTTCAAAACTAGGATTTTTCTACTTGCAACTTACACTAATAAAATCCAAAATCCACTCATGAATCCTATGCACCCAAGGGTTATGAATATCAATCATATTAAAAGAGTTTACAAAAATAGCCCCAAGTTTAAAAGTCCACTTTCTCTAATTAAGTTACTAATAGATTTTAATAAAAAAACACATGACTAAGGGTTTAACCGATACTTAAAAGGCATAATACTAAAGCAAAAGAATAGAGTATTTATGCCTGAAATTAGTTGGATAAAAATCTGAATAGAAAGTTGAACTTCTCTTGAGAAAGCACCAATTGAATCTTCAAAACTTGTTAAAAGTAGGGGCTAGGGGTTGAAGATGAGAGGAAATATATTTTGAAAACCTTACTGGAGAAAGTTTGAGAGAAAATGTGTTTTTCCAAGGCCCAGCCCCATATCAGTTTGGTATTTAAAGGGATTAAGAGTTAAAACGCAATTAGGAGTCTAATCATTCACCGCCTCTGTCGTTCGAACGAGGACAACTATCGTTCGAACGACATGCGACGTCGTTCGAACGACATCAGCTGCCGTTTGAACGACCCCCACATCCAAAAATACAATCTTTTAAAGTCCAACTTTTTAAATTGATAAATATTCTTAAAAAAGCACCTGCCAGTTAAATGATAAAAATCCTTATAACCTTTTATAAAAAACCCGAATTAATTCCCGATTGAAAATTTACTAACAAAACCAAGTTAAATTCTTAAAGGCGATTACATCCAAAATTTTATTTTTTTTCTCCAAATTAATTAAAGTTAATTAATTAAAACACGGTGTGTTACAATATGACTATTTTGTAAATGGCAGATCCATGACGAGTTATTATAACTCCCCGATTCGAATTTAGATTACCGTTGGAATAACCCAAATCCAAATTAAGGTGTTAAAGGGCAGAAGAAAAAGTTTACTTTATTATCTAAGAAAAACATTTATTTAATTGACTTAAGGACATAATATTCATTTGTCAAATTTCAATTTAAGAAGAATAAAAATTTAACAAGCATAATAAAACCAACTTATGAATTTGTTCATGAAAAACTATTTAATACCATAATTAATCTATCGAAATGAAGTTCACTGAGTAAGACTACACAATAGTCCAATTCCCATAATAGAGTTCCATCATATTAATTAACGTGCTATAAATATAAATTTTAACATACTATGGAATGGCCAACAGAGCATCTAATGTCGAGTATCACCCTCAATATCCTTACCAAGATCCTTTCCGGTGTCACCAAGTGAATTTCCTGGGGTGGGAAAAGTAAGGAGTGAGCGAATGCCCAGTAGGGTGGAAAATACTAAACAATAATTTGATAAACAAAATACTATACATATACAATGTCTTTTGGTATTTTGTAAAATAATTTCTAATTCATTAAATGTTAATGCAACTACATACAATGCACCTGGGGTATATGCCCAAATCAGACTTAAGTATTTTCATGTGTCATGCCCGATACTTAACTTATTAATCAAACTATGTTGTCATCATAATATTAATAAGTTCCATTTATTAAAATTAATTAATACATTCATTTTCCCAATCTTTCATGAGTATTTCTTCTACTACTTTCGGATTTTCTAACATCCACGATTTTATAGCCTTTCACCGTCAGTATCGAACACAAACATGCTACACTGTCCAAGTTGTTTGGGGTCTTTCACCTCTAAGGAAGTCAATCCCTCCTTAATTATTATTTCCGGCAACATCCAAATATCATTATCTTTTCGTATATCACATTCTTCCAAATATTTTTCATCATGATTTTATCTGTTCTAATCTGTCCATATATGTATATGCCTTCTGTTGTAAATTGAATAGGTATCAATTTTCTGAAAAACCATGGAATGTCTGGAGATTAAATCTCACTCGGCTTTTAGCTGATGTTGTATAAATAATCATTTTTCAGGAAATAAGTAGGTTCGCGGAGGGAACGAAAAAGGACTCTGTTGAAGATTCAGCTTTTAGATCTCCTTTTGTTATTATGTTTGTTTTATCATTTAGAGCATGTTTGGCTCTCTTGTAATAAACTTTAAATTTTTTCTTAAGTTGTAATTCATCGTAACTTTTAATATAAATGAGGTTTCCTTTAGAAAGCTCTGATGACGTAATTCCTTTAATTTCAGTATTTTACGATTCATAACCATGTGATTATATTTTCGTTGCACTTATTTAAGGAAATAATTTAAGTCAGAATATATGTTGCCTTGGTAGCATGTCAAGACACTCATTCCCTACTACTAATTTAGGTCGGGGTCGTGACATAGGTGGTATCAGAGGATAGGTTATGAGCCCGTAGACTTATGAATATAAGTTTCAAACGTTATCGAATTTAAGTCTCCATACATAGAATATAGGATTAAATATAGCCCAATTTTACTCATTTATTAATTTACCGCCTTTTAGTGTGGCATTCGATTTGGTTGTATTATGTTAAACCGAGTGTTTAGTTATTTTATTTTATTTCAGTTTTTGTGTATATAAAATGTGTGAATGTTTAATTTGGTTGGTTTGGTTAAAAATATTAGTTAAATAAAATTTTGACGCTAGCCTAATAAGTTATTAGTAATTAAATTGGTTTTCGAAAGTGATGCTGAGAATGAACCATATGAGACTCCTGTTTTAATTTGGTATAGAATTGATCACCCCGTATTTTATTAGGCGGGGTCTCACACCCAACTGTTGTCATTTATTTTATTTTCCACATTTTTTGGTTGCACCTATTCAATATGGTTGTTTAAATGTTTTATCGAGAGTTATCGGTTATTTTTTATTTTAATTCAATTAATGTGTATATTAATTGTGTGGATGGTTGTAACATCCTCCTAATTAAATACCGAGAGATCAGTCCTTTAATTAAATTAAAAATCAAGGTGAACGGTGTGGTTCATTCTTAGCATTACTGTCGAAAATTATTTCTCCGTTTTAATCACCCTATATAATTTAGCTAAGTGTCAAAACAATTTAGATGATTTTATTTATTAAATTCCGCAGTAAAAACTTTTTAAGCATAAACTAAATTATGAATAACCCAAATGATAAAGATACCACTCATCCAATGAAACATGCCAACTAGATCACTCAAATCCAAATAAATAACCACTACTGTCAAAGTGATAGATAGAATAATCCCAAATAAAAACAGAATAGTGAAATAATAGAAGTGTATGAAATCCCTATCAAGTCTAAACAGGAGGCTGGAAATGGGCGACACATGCCTTAAGTAAAAGGACTAAATACAAATCTGAGAAGCCAAAAGAGGAAGTGCCTAATGCAATGACCTGCAAGTCCCACACAAGCTGCATCACATCTAGTAAAATGAATCTACACCTGACGCCCCTGTGGATGAGCACCTATAATATACGTGTGTGTATATATATATAAGAGAAGGAAAAATGACAGGAAACAGGTCAGAGTCCGAGTGTCAAAAAATATTAAAAATGGTTTAGCAAGTATTTAAAATGCTTAATGGATAATATAACAACCATGTTAGTACACGACACTCTCTTGAGAATTCTTACCTCTCAACTAGTGTGCACACATACCATACTACTAAAATAGCTTATAAGTCTAACTCTATACTCCTACCATAATCTCTGATTCGCAAGATCATAAGACTATGATTAAATTAAGATAACATCTTCTTAAAGGTTAGTTAAGTCACTTATGTATTTCTCAATACAACTGTGAAGTTTCAAACAATTACTATAATTATGAGCATTTATTCGATTACTTATCTACTTATACGCACAGTAGAAGGATCTCAGGTATAGGTATATATATTAATCACTCATATAATATATATACTAATCAGCACCCCACATAAAACCTATGGTGTTCGCATACTTTACTATCAAGTTCCGTATACCTCGTATAAGGGAAATACTAGTTCAGAATCACTCTCGAACTGTACTAATACAATACACACAAAATGGAGGCAAATCATAGTTCCAAGTCACTAAGAGGTCAACATATACCCTCACGTCTCTTAGGACCGTCTGACTATCATTCTCAGATAGCTTGTACCAAGGATTCCTATGTTCTAGGGTAGGAGTCAATATCCCCCATAAAGGTCCCATCGAGATAAAATTGTCCCGGTACAGTAACCTCCGTGATAGTAAGTAGCACGGATATGATTACACACACACACACACACACACACACACACATATATATATATATATATATATATATATATATATATATATATATATATACATATATACATACATAATCACTCGATTATATATATAAACATTCACATCTTTCAATTAGGTTCCCTTGCGACCTATAACAATATTTTAACCGTACGTAGTACAAATTACCCAATTCTTACGCATAATGAACTCATCTCTTTTTATTCTCAATTATAACCATTTCATAATTACTTCTCATCCCAAGAAGTTCTTTATCTTCCTAAAGGTAAATTCATTAAGTATACCCTCACTTCCAAGTTGGTCTAAGTCTTTCTTGAATCTCTCAATACCTTACTTAACGTACGAACGATTTCTAATAAATGTCATACCCCCCGTTATCCCGCGATTACATCTCGTGTAAAATTATATTCACCGAAACCTACCCAGACCCTACTGGTCCCCTTCATGAACCATTATGATCTTTAAATGATAACCAAAGGCTCCTACGTATTTTAACCAAATTAATTAAAAGGGAAAAATATTCAATTTCCAGGAGGGGTCGATCGATCGATAAAAGGGGTCAATCGATCGATCGATCGACATTCTTGAGTCGATCGATCGATCAAGCAGTTCTTGCCCAGATTCTGCTATTCCAACCTATGGGTTTCATCACCTTTCAACCTCTAAATTATGCTTAATTCATCCCAAACTCCCAAACAATTAAACCAAGAGTTATATCAACCTATCTACATGATTTCCTACGTAAAACATGTAAAATTCATCAAAGGCATGGATTTAAAAGGACAAATTTAGTAGAATTATCAAGAACCCTCGTTTTATCATAAATTCTAATATTCTCAATATTTTTTTAGATTTCTTTATATTAAATGATTACAAATTCGTGGGTAATCCTCTACATATGACAAGGGTTCCAGACTACATGCCTTCCTCCTAAAACATGTGATTTAAATTTCCTAAATCATATCATTCTTCAATAAACCATGTATTTACCAATCCTATTTTAACACGGGTGAAATATTAACTAGGAACCAATAAGATAGATACTTTCCTTAAGATTATAGGTCTCATTCCACAAAATATACTGATTTAGGCTTGAACCCCTCGCTCCGATCTACGTTTGGTGGTGGGGGAGGTCTAATTTGGTTAGTTCTTGGCCTTGAATTCTTGGAAAGCTTTTTCCTTTCTTCATCTTACTGCCGTTCTAAACTTTTGAGAATGTTGACCCTAGAAGGCTCTCCTAACATTTGATATTAATTCCCAATTTTCGTCATTAACTAAGGCCTAAAATGGAGAATGACTAAATTGCCCTCCCGGGATGCCGATTAGGACTAAAATTGCCCCAGGCCCTAAACTAAACCCCCGGATACACTTTTCTAACTATTTTGACCCTTCCGAATACGTTGACGCACTCGAAATGACCATGCGGGCGACTTATAATTTATTCATTTTTTATTATAATAATTTAGTCTCGACACGACACATGCGCGTCCCGACTTAATTTTCCATAATTATTGTATTATTCACTTGTGACAATTTTAATAAATTCAATTCTACATATTACTCTACTCATTAAGTAATATTAACAAATTTCACAATAATTACTAACTCTCGTCACGCTAGTAAATTTTTAAAATAAATTTTTGGATTAATATTACATTAATTTATCTTAATTAAATTTAATAAATCCCCAATTTAAAAGCCATAAAAATACGGGGTATTACATACTTCCCCCCTAAGAACGAAATTTCATCACAAAATTCAAAAATAAGGTATCTGCCTCTCGCTCCCAAGTGGACTCCTCCACTGCACCAGTACTGCCGCCTCATATCCTGGTACATTTAATCCCCCCGGGATGTACCGTAAATCTAGACCCGTGTGACTATGTCATCACTTCATGATGTAAATCATCTCCCTACGAGACCACCAATCTCCCATTGAACCTCAAACCCCTATCAAAACTCACCGAATTGGACTCAGCAACCTCAGCTAAGAGTCGTACAATCTGATCCTGACAAAATGTATCCGTTGCTTGGGCCTGTATCACCCTCGTAATAATTTCCGGTATGGCTGTCATAATGGATTAAAAGAACGGGCTACCGCGTCTTGGTGCCTCAACTCTTTCCACTTTTATTTTAATACTTTTGCTACCTCACCTACCGGCCTACGGCTTAACGCATTAGCAACCACGTTAGCCTACCCATGATGGTACTGTATCTCAAACTGGTAGTCTTTCACAAACTCCAGCCACCTATGCTGACGCATGTTCAACTCTCGCTGAGTGAACAAGTATTACAGTGACTTGTGGTCTGTGAACAAGCGAAACTTCTCCCCCAACAAGTAATACCTCCAAATCTGCAATGCAAACACGACCGCTGCTAGCTCCAGGTCGTAGGTGGGGTAATTCCTTTCATAAGGCTTAAGATTGTGGGAGGCATAAGCTATAGCCTGCTCCTCCTCATGAAGTACTCCACCGAGTCCCTGTAGAGAGGCGTTAGTATACACCAGGTACTCCACTCTCGGTCTGGGTAGAGCAAGAACTGGCACCGAAGTCAGCTTATCCTTCAGCTCATCAAAAGACAATTGACAAGCATCATACCATACATACGGTACCCCCTTGCAAGTTATATTCGTCAATGGACCAGTTATTTTTAAAAAGCCTCGAATGAACCGTCTGTAGTACCCGGCTAACCCTAAGAAACTACACACCTCTGTTAGTGTCGTGGGTTGTCCTCACACCCTCACCGTCGACACTTTGCTTAGGTCAACTGATATCCCCATTTCCAACACAACGTGCCTTAGAAATTATACCTCTCGTAACCAGAATCCGTACTTCTCATACTTAGCGTACTGCTGATGCTCTCGTAGATTTTGAAGAACCCATCTCAAGTGTTTGGTATGCTCCTCCTCAGTCTATGAATAAATCAGGTCGTTATTTATGAGGACAATAACAAACTAATCCAAGAACTCTGTGAGCACTCAGCTCATCAAGTCCATAAATACGACCGGAGCATTTGTTAGCCCAAACGGCATGACTCTGAACTCGTAGGACCCATATCTCGTCAAGAAATCAGTCTTCGACATATCCTGCTCCCTAATCCGTAGCTGATGGTATTCCAATCTCAAATTTATCTTCGAAAAGAAGGCAACTCTCCTTAGCTGGTCAAACAGGTCATCGATTCGGGGCAACAGATACTTATTCTATATCATGACATTGTTCAACTCTCTGTAGTCCACGCACAATCTCAACGAACCATCTTTATTTTTCACAAACAACACTGGAGTGCCCCAAGGTGAGGTGCTCCTATGAATGAAGCCCTGACCTAATAGCTGCTCTACTGATCCCGTAACTCCCTCATTTTTGCTGGAGCCATACGGTATGATGCATGTGCTATCGGTCAAGTGCCCAATATAAAGTCTATGACAAAATCTATCTCTCGACTAGGAGGTAGGCTCGGTATCTCCTAGAACACATTCGAAAACTCATGAACAACTGGAATCAAATCCAAGGAATCGTAATGTCCATAGAGGTATCCTCCTCTATGTAATACAAATGGGTGGAAAATCCTCACTCTGGGAGAGGCATCGCCACTAAAAACATCTCCGAACCAGGAATGACAAAGATAATACCCCTACCAAAACAATCTATCATGGCTCTATACACAGCGAGCCAATCCATGCCAATAATGGCGTCGTGCTCATGCATATCTAAAATTAGCATGTCCGTAGGTAAAATCAAGCTAACAATCTCTATACCTACTCCCCGGCATATAAAGAAATTAAGGACCCATTTCCCAGTGGTGAATCTACGCATGTCACTGTACTCTCTGTCGTATCCAATAACCCCGTGTCCAGTGTGAAGCTAGTATCTATAAAATAGTGTAACGCCCCAGTATTAAATAAAATACGCCCCATAGTGCCATGAATAGGAAATGTAACCTCAATCGCAGGTGGCGCCTATGGTGCTGCTGGCTGTTGGACGTTATAGACACGTCCATAGTGTAATTGTCCCTGCTTGATGGGGACAGCTGGGATAACTGGTAAAGCTAGCATCGGAGGTGGTGCTGGGAGGGCGGTTGGAAAAAGTGGTCTCTACGACTCCTGACGGTCACCCTGCTATTGTGGGGACCTATCCCCCTTTGTACAATCCTGGTGCCTATGGCTATTCTTGTCACAACCAAAAAACCTGCCCCTGAAGTTCCCTCCCGTCTGTTCCTGGTGACCACGACCCTGCTGGCCATTACCACCCCTCCATTGGCCCTGATATTGGCGATGTGGGCCCTACTGGCCATTCTGACTAGAGTGGCCCTATTTAAATCCCCTAAATACCTTCCTAGAATCATTGGATCGGAATCGCTTGGCAGGGTCCCCCTAATGGGAACACTGCTTACTACGACGGGTCTGCCCTTGGGCTACTGGTGTCCCACCAGTACTACTGATCCCTGTCCGGCCCTGCTAGCTGGACTCTCCTACTCGCTTGCTTCCCTGCTGATGGAAGTGGTGATCCTGGCAATGTAATAGGGCGGCGTTGAGTACATCAGTGTACGTACCCAACGATAAATTACCTATGAGGTGCTGACGAATCCTCCAAGCTAACCCATCTAAGAACAGTAAAATCTTCTTCTCCCCAGTGGGTGCCTCATACGGCACTATAGTGAGAAGTCTCGTGAACTCCTCCTCATACTCAACAACGATCATAATTTCCTTCTTAATATTCAGTAATCTCCGCCTCATCACAGTCTACACAGTGGATGGGAAATATTTTCGGTCAAAACACACCCAAAAATGACTGAATCGACATGATGTCCCTCTCTTTTAAGGTGGTGGTGGACTCCCACCACTGCAAAGCAGCCCCCACTAACTTGAAGGACGCTAGTAACTGCCTCTGCATGTTAGTGCACTCATACATATGCAAATGCCTCTGGATGTCCTTCTTCCATTGGCTGGCGATGGCAATATCGGAATCGCCCGAGAACTCCGGGGGATGGGCCTTTTGAAAGGCATACGTGACCCTTTCCCATGCCGTGGAAAGCTGTGCTGGCACTGGCGCTACTGCTTGAACCTGGTGTGGAGCCTGCTGCACCACCTCTAATACGACATTCACCACCTGAGCAACTATAGCGGCTACTTCAGTTGCGTTCATCATTTCCTGAGCCGGAGATGCTGGATTCTCGGGATGGGCATTCCTATCTCGTGATGCTCATCTCGGAGGCATCTAAAACGAGAAGGAAGTTTATTAGTCTATAGTGTATTATCAATCTCAAATAGCTGAAGATGTAAATCGTATAAACAAGAATACAACAGTCTAAATATGTCTCTATATCGAGGACGCTAAGCTGAAAACGCAATAAGCCATACAGATCCTAAAGGACACTAGAAACTGATGCTTTGATACCACCTGTAACACCCTGCCTAATTAAATACCAGGAGATTAGTCCTTTATTAAATTAAAAATCAAGGTGAACGGTGTGGTTCATTCTTAGCATCATCGTCGTAAACAATTTCTCCGTTTTAATCACCCTATATAATTAAGCTAAGTGTCAAAATAATTTAAATGATTTTATTTATTAAATTCCGTAGTAAAAACGTTTTAAGCATAAACTAAATTATTAATAACACAAATGATAAAGATACCAATCATCCAATGAAACGTGCCAACTACATTACTCAAATCCAAATAAATAACCATCACCAACAAAGTGATAGATACAATAATCCCAAATGAAAAAATAATACTGAAATAATAGAAGTGTATGAAATCCCTATCAAGTTTAAATAGGAGTCTAGAAATGGGCGACACATGCCCTAACTAAAAGGACTAAATAGAAATCCGAGGAGCCAAAATAGGAAGCGTCTACTGCAATGACCTGCAAATCCTACACAAGCTACAACACGTCCAGTCAAACAAATCAACACCTGACGCCCCTGTGGCTGAGCACCTGTAATATATATATATATATATATATATATATATATATATACACACACACACACAAGAGAAGGAAAAATGACAGGAAAGGGGTCAGAGCCCGAGTGTAAAACATATTTTAAGAATGGTTTAGCAAGTATTTAAAATGCTTACTAGCTAATATAACAACCATGTTAATACATGACACTCTCTTGAGAATTCTCACCTCTCATCTAGTATGCACTTCTACCGTACCACTAAAATAGCTCATAAGTCTAACTCTATACTCCTTCCATAAGCTTTGATTCGCAAGATCATAAGTCTATGATTAAATTAAGATAACATCTTCTTAAAGGTTATTTAAGTCAATTATGTATTTGTAAATACAACTGTGAAGTTTCAAAACACTTACTAAAATTAGGAGCATTTATTCGATTACATATCTACTTATATGCACTATAGAAGGATCTCAGGTATATATATATATATATATATATATTAATAACTCATACAATATATATACTAATCGTCACCCCACGTAAAATCTATGGTGCTGGCATACTCTACTATCAAGTCCCCGTATACCTCATACAAGGGAAATACTAGTTTGGAGTCACTCTCGAACTGTATTAACACAATACACACAAAATGGAGGCGAAACATAGTTCCAAGTCACTACGAGTTCAGAATGTACCCTCGCGTCTCTTAGGACTGTCTGACTATCATTCTCAGATAGCCTATACTAAGGATTCCTATATTCTAGCGTACGAGTCAATATCCCCTATAAAGGTCCCATAGAGATAAGACTGTCTCGGCGTGTTAACCTCCGTGATAGTAAGTAGCGCGGGTATGATTATACACATAGATGTATATAATATATGTATACACAAGCACTCGACAATATATATAAATATTCACATCTTTCAATTAGAATCGCTCGCCACCTATAACAATATTTTAACCGTACGTAGTACAAATTACCCAATTCTTACGCATAATGAACTCATCTCTTTTTATTCTCAATTATAACCATTTCATAACTACTTCTCATCCCTAGAAGTTCTTTCTCTTCCTAAAGGTAAATTCAGTAAGTATACCCTCACTTCAATGCTGGTCTAAGTCTTACTTGAATCTCTCAATACCTTACTTAAATTACGCATGATTTCTAATAAATGTCATACCCCCCGTTATCCCACGATTACATCTCGTATAAAATTATATTCACCGGAACCTACTCAGACCCTATTGGTCCTCTTCATGACCCATTATGATCTTTAAATAATAACCAAAGGCTCCTACGTATTTTACCCAAATTAATTAAAAGGGAAACTTTTTCAATTTCTAGGAGGGGTCGATCGATCGATAAAAAGAGGTCGATTGATTGATCAGTCGATCGATAGATATTCTTGAGTCGATCGATCAATCAAGCAGTTCTTGCCCAGATTCTGCTATTTCAACCTACGGGTTGCATCACCTTTCAATCTCTAAATCATGGTTAATTCATCCCAAACTCCTAAACAATTAAACCAAGAGTTATGTCAACTTATCTACATGATTTCCTACGTAAAACATGTACGAATTCATCAAAGGCATGGATTTAAAGGGACAAATTCAGTAGAATTATCAAGAACCCTAGTTTTATCATAAATTTCAATATTCTCAATCTTTTTCCAGATTTATTTCTATTAAATGGTTACAAATTTATGGGTAATATGTCAAGGGTTCCAGACTATACGCATTCCTCCTAAAACATGCGATTTAAATTTTGCTAAATCATATAATTCTTCAATAAAACATGTATTTACCAATCCTATTCTAAGATGGGTGAAATATTAACTAGGAATCAACAAGATAGATACTTGCCTTAAGATTGTAGGCCTAATTCCATGAAATAGACTGGTATAGGCTTGATCCCCTCACTCCGATCTACGCTTGGTAGTGGTGGTGGAGGTGTAAATTTATTAGTTCTTGGCCTTGAATTCTTGGAAAGATTTTTCCTTTCTTCCTCTCATCGCCGTTCTAAACTTTTGAGAATGTTAACCCTAGAAGGCTCTCCAAACATCTGATATTAATTCCCAATTTTCGTCATTAACTAAGGCCTAAAATGGATAATGGCTAAATTGCCCTCCCGGAATGCCCGTTAGGCCTAAAATTGCCCCAGGATCCAAACAAAATCCCCGGGTATAATTTTCTGACTATTTTGACCCTTAGGGACACGTTGACGCACTCGAAATGACCATATGGGAGACTTATATTTTATTCAATTTTTATTATAATAATTTAGTCCCGACACGACACATGCGCGTCCCGACTTAATTTTTCATAATTGTCGTATTATTCACTCGTGACCATTTTAATAAATTCAATTCTACATATTAGTTTACTCATTACGTACTATTCAACAAATTTTCCAATAATTACTAACTCTCGCCACGCTAGTAAATTTTTAAAATAAATGTCCGGATTAATATTAAATTAATTTATTTTAATTAAATTTAATAAATCCCCAATTTAAAAGCCATAAAAATACGAGGTATTACAATGGTTTCATGGTGTGTTTAAGTTAATAAGATTGAAAATTTTTAAATTTAATGCGGGGCCTAATTGGTTAATAGTAATTAATTTGTATTTTCAACAGTGATGCTGAGATTGATCCATATGAGCATCCTGTTTTATTTTAATAAAGGATTGATCAACCGAGATTGAAATAGGCGGGGTGTCACACATAAATCCCCAACTTTATATTTTTAGATCTAGAGTATTGGTACCAACCTCTAGATATAGGTAAGTTTGGGTGTTTTAGGTGGAGAAGCTGTTTATCTATTTATAAAAATTTATAAAACTCGCGGGGATACTATACCTCTATTGATAAAAAATGATAATTTCTCATTAGTTATTGAGACATATTTTTTGTAGTGCAATCTAACAGGGCCTAGTGTGTATATTTGGGAGCCACTAATCATGATTTAAAATCTTTGTAGGGATTATAGGTAATGATGGAGTTCCGTGATGTTTAAGTGTTTCTATTTATAGGGGATTACAGTAAGGCAACAATCTTTGCAACAGGGAATTTAGTTTTGTTTTTTCATGCCAATAAAGAGTAAATTTTAAAATATTTTTTTGTTCATACTATTAGATGAAATTCTATTTAGGTTTCTAAGTTAGTTATGAATGGATATTTAGTTTATTTAAATAAAGGAGTTTTTATAAAAAGAAAAATAATTTTATCTGTTTTGGCACATTAGAAAATGATCTTTATGTTATCAAGTATGTCTCACCGTTACAATTAAATACTGAAATGAATGACTTAAATGGAAATAACCTAAAGAAAAATAAACTTTCAAAGGTTAACCAAACATGTCTTCACTTACTCTTAGGTCATATTAATCTAAAAAGAATTTAAAATTAGTATCAAATAGACAATTGTGTTCACTGAAAGTTAGGACATTTCAGGTCTATGGATCATGTTTAAAAGTTAAATTGACTAAGAGGCCCTTGACGACCAAAGGCAATTGATCCCAAGATGTGTTAGATTTGGTTAATTCTAATTTTTGTGTCCTTATGACACTACGAGAAAGAGGTGTCTATAAGTACTTCATCACATTCATTGATGATTATTTGAGATTAAGATATGTTTACCATATATACCACAAGCGTGAAGCCTTTGATAAGTTCAAAGTGTACAAAGCTAAGGTGAAGCGTAGACATGTTAAACTAATCTAAACTCATGATTTGATCATGGAGGTGAGTACCTCTTGGGAGATTTTAGGATTTATTTATAAGAGATGGGGATTACATCTCAATTTTCTGCACCAAACACTCCACAATAAAATGGTGCAGCGAAAAGATGAAATATGTGTCACACCCCGCGTAATTGTGGCATCGGTTGCCACCAAAACTATGCCGGGCATGAACAAAATAAAATACCATTCTCAGCATATAACAGATATGAGACATAATTAAATCAATCAACAAGAGAAATGATAATCAATCTCAAACGATAAACCATCCAACTAAGTGATAAAAGATCCATCTTCATGCTAAACTTAAAGTAAATCCAATCTCTAATAATATGAAACTAAATCATCTCCAACTGAATCTAGTGAAATAACTGAATAAAACCCATTCAACTTTGGAACCGAATAGCCCAATCAAAACCATAAACTGTGTCTCAAAATAAATACGAAGGAATAAAAAACTAAACAAAATCAATACGCATAAGGTAAAGCAGCTTCAACTGCACCTCCAAGAAAATCTCCAAATAATTCTATGCAGCTTCTCCAAATACTATTTCCTAAAAAGTTAGTCAACGAAAAAGGTCAGAGCCCCGAGTATGAATACACACTACTCCCCTCAAATAGTATCCTTGAACCCACACAGTAGCATTATACGTGTAATACCCCGTACTTTTGGCTATATTTATTTTGGGGATTAATTAATTAAATGCGTATTAATTGGAAATTAATCCGGGTTAAAAATACTAACGAGATGCGAGTTGGTATTTGATTACGTGCATATATGATTATATATGAATTTGGAATTATGAAAGTTGTCGTGAGATTTATATACGGCATTTTAGAAATTTTGTTGAGACGCGTGGGACCGCCGCGTCACGGTATAATATTTTGATTATAAAAGTGAATTTAAAATCTATAAACGGTATGGTCGTTTTGAGTGCGCCAACGCGTCCGGAAGGGTTGAGATAGTCAGAAAACACTAGCCGGGGGTGTAGTTTGGATTCCGGGGTATTTTTAGGCCATACCGGCATCATAAAGGGTATTTTGGTAATTTTACATTTTTAGGAATTAAAAGTGACGAAAATTAGAGATGTAAATCTGATGTGGATTAAACCCACTAAGCCCATTAACCAAACCATATTAACCGAGAAGGCTACATAGGTTATTAGAAGAGTTTTCTAAGTTCCCAAATCAAAACCCTAGCCACCTTAAGCCACCATTGGAGAGGAAGCTTGGAGAGAAGAAATTCTGCAGAAAAGTTCTATCAAACCTACACCAAACCCAGAGACAATCTAGGCAAGTGACTTTATTCCATTTAATTTCAGAGAATGTCTTTTCTATGTTAGAAATTGAGGAATTTTAATTGTTCTTGAAAGATGAATGAAAACCCATGTAGTTTGGAGTTTAGAACATGAAAATTTTGAAGAGAATTGCATGTAGAATGATAGGTAGATGATTTCTCTCATAATAATTGTGATTAGAAGAAATTAAAACGAATTAAATTCTGGGATTTGATGATGATATAAACCTAGGGTTCATGTTCTTGATAAAATTGGGGAAAAGTATAAAATCTTGTGATTTAATGATGTTTAGTATGCATTAATGTATTAAGAGATGTTAGTATATGACCTTAGCATGTTATAGTATGATTAGAGGACTTAAAACTCTGTTAGAACGAACTTTGGAGAAGGATTGAGGTGTTAAAAATGGTGAGAAACGTAACTTAGAAAATCTGGGACGAATCTGGCAGCTCGTTAGAAGCCCCTACCCAGGTCGTTCGAACGAACTCGTTCGAACGAGCTTCTAACGAGTTGACGATATAATGATAGAACTGGGACTTTTGGGTATTTATGAGAAGGAAAATTATATACGAGAGTTATATTAAATGGACGGTTTGGGTTGAGACGTGAGTGTCTACTACGACGTGAGAATGTATTATGGCCCGTATAATTACAAACCGGAGTAATATAAGTTGTGATAATTATAAGATAGTACGAGAAAGAGATATGTACTACGATTAAACTAAGTTGATTACTAAGATGCGTGTTACTTAGTATTGGTATATGAATTGTGTGTATGACATACCTACCATACTTGCTATCACGGGAGGTTTGCGTTCGCTTAGGGCCCTCTAATCCTTGTGTTGCCCGGATTTAGACTGGTTACCTCGATGAACATAGGTCATAGAAAGACTTATTGGGATATTAATAAGTTCGCTGATCGTGGGAGCGTAGGTATGTGCGTGACCCATGTGATGTGACTGTGTTCGCCTCCATTACTTGTGATGTTGTTATCTGTGAACTATTCCTGAGAGATTCAGAATATGTAATCCTTATGTACGTGATGTACCGGGATGGATAGCAGAGTATGTGTGCACCGCAGCTTAGTTCTCGGGGTGCTTGTATTGTATATTTATGATGTGAATAATATACACTTGATTAAGGAGAACCTTCATGTTATTGTTGTGAATATAATTACGGTATTATTTCGAGAAATGTAACGAGTTGACTGATAGTTATATATATTGTTTATTGAACGTCTGAGTTACGTTAAACCCCTACTTAATTATGAGCGTTATCATGTTAATAGAACCGAGTAAAATGGGTAGGACCTATGTTAAGTCTAGCTAGAGATGATGTCATTTAGCTAGTGGGTTGTGTCGTTATAGATGGGTGCTTACGTTAGGAGTGCACAGTTAGACGAGAGGTGAGAATATCATGTGAGTGTACGTCCTAACATGTACTTTGCATTTAATGTTTTAAATGTTTTTAAAGCACTTGCAGGTTTTTAAAATATAATTCCACATTCGGGCTCTGACCCGTTTGCTTTTCAAATCTATTTTTCTTTGTAAAACCATTTTAGGTGCCCAGCCACAAGGACACCAAGCATAGGATACTCATTCAGGTGACGAGCTGTAGCTGTTTGTGGAAGCTACAGGGACTTTGCTTGTAGACGCTTCGATCTTTTGGATTCTAGAGTTATTATCTATCAGTTGTAGGGCATGTTGCCCATTTCTATTAGAGATATCTTTTATATTACAGTTTTCAGACTTTGGCATGTACTGTTTAGTATTCAGTTTACTTTTCAGTTGTGGGATTGTAGTGAGGAGTTTTCCTCCAGACTTTATTTACTTTATGTGATGGTCATTCTATTTACTTCAGTATGGTGAATGGTGTTATTATTCTTTATTACACTTGTTGCATGTTAATCAGACTTTCAATAAAATTTGGCACTTACTTTTTAAATACTAGGTGGTTAGTAATCTTTAAAATGTTTTCGACAGTGATGCTATTAACTGGACCAACTTGGCATTTTGAATTAATTTAATAAAGGAGTAGCTACCCGGTATTTATTAGTCGGGGTGTCACAGGTGCTATCAGAGCATCAGGTTCTCGTGTCCTTTAGGATCTGACGGCTTGTTATGTTTCCGCTAAGTTTATTTGATATAGAGCCCTAAATTTTAGGACTGTTGTACTCTTTTGTGTATGCTTCGTTCTTCAGCTATTTTAAGTTTATAAATTGCGAACTTATAAACTTTGTTCTTATTTCAGATGCCTCCACGACGTGCACGACAAGTTCCCAGGGATGCAACGCCCGAACCCCAGCCCGCTCCAGTTCAGGGCATGATGAACGCCGCTGAGGTTGCAGCTATAGTAGCCCAAGCGGTAAATGCCGCCATTGCCGTTGTTCAGCAGGCACCACCTGAGGCGCCGGTTGCCGCGCCAGTACAGGTTAATGCATTCCCGTCTACTTGGGAGCATGTACGTGACGCTTTTCAGAAAGCGCATCCGCCAGAGTTTGCAGGTAGCTCAGATGTGGTAGTCTCTAGCCAGTGGAGGAAGGACATGCAGAGGCACTTGAGGATGTATGAGTGCACGGACGTCCAGAAGCAGGTGCTAGCTACTTTCAAGCTAGTTAGATCTGTGCTACAGTGGTGGGAGTCTATTACCACCATGGAGGAGAGGGATACTCTCACGATTCAGGAGTTCTGGGTGCGGTTCGACCGCAAGTACTTTCCGTCAGCTGTTCATACGGAAATAAGGAGGAGATTGATGAGTTTGAAGCAGGAGGGCAAGACTGTGGCCGAGTATGACATCGAGTTCACGAATCTGTTGAACATCGTTCCAGACGAGATACCAACAGAGAAGAAGAAAATTGAAAAGTTCACGGACGGGTTGACTTGGAGGATTCGTCAACATCTGCTAGGGAACCTATCGTTGGCCACTTATTCTGATGTGGTTAACGCTACATTGTTACACTGCCAGGACCACCATTTTCATATGGCCGAGGGCAAGAGGTCGGGGGAGTCTAGCCATCAGGGCAGGACTGGAGGACATGGTGCCAGCGGGGCACAATCTGGTCAGGGGCAGAGACAGAATGAGCAGGGCTCCCAGCAGGGAGATAATAAGAGGTTCCGGTCAGGGAACTACAGACAGGGACAGGGACAGGGAGGTTTCCGTCAGGGCCATCAGGGTCCAAACGGCCATCAGGGCCAACAAGGGCAGAATGGGCAGCAGTTTCACCAGGGCCAGCAGGGCCAAGGGAGGAACGGTAACGGCCACCAGGGCCGGGGACAGCAGGGGCAGAGAGGAGGGAACTTTCCAGGGAAGTGCTTTGTTTGTGGCAAGACTGGCCATAAGCGACAGGATTGTCCTGATAGGGGCAGGGCCCCACAGCAGCAGCAACAGGGTGCTCGCCAGGAGCCACAGAGACCTATGTTTCCCGCACCGCCACAGATGGCAGCATTGCCACCCATTCCAGCAGTCCCAGCTCAGCAGGGGCAGCTACAGTATGGACGTGTCTACAACGTTCACCAGGCTGCAGTTCCACAGGCACCGCCCGCGATTGAGGGTACGTTTCCTATCCATGGCACTATGGGTCGGGTATTGTTTGATACGGGTGCTACACACTGTTTTATAGCTACACACTTCGCGAAAGCTTTAGGATTGTTAGCTACGGCAGAGAGCACAGTGACGTGTGTCGACTCACCATTGGGGAGTGGGTCACTTATATTCTTTATATGCCGGGGAGTGGGAGTAGGGATTGGTAGTCTGGTATTACCTGCAGATATGTTGATATTAGATATGCATGTTCACGATGTGATCATCGGTATGGATTAGCTCGTAGCTTATAGGGCCATGATTGACTGCTTCAGCGGGAGCATTATTTTTGCCATTCCGGGGCAAGAGATGTTCGTAGTGGTGATGCCTCGCCCAGAGGGAGGATCGACCGCTCATTTGTATTACCTAGAGGAGGATACCTCTAAGGAGGTTGTGATTCCTTTAGATTCTATCCCTGTCGTCAGGGAGTATTCGGATGTGTTTCAGGAGATACTAGGCTTACCACCCAGTCGAGAGATAGAATTTGTTATAGATTTGCTACCGGGTACGAGACCTATAGCACGTGCACCGTACCGTATGGCTCCAGCTGAGATGCGAGAGTTACGGGATCAGATAGAGCAGCTGTTAGGTCAGGGCTTTATTCGCAGGAGTACCTCACCTTGGGGCGCTCCAGTTTTGTTTGTGAAGAAGAGGGACGGTTCACTGAGATTGTGTGTGGACTACCGAGAGTTGAATAAGGTCACGATACGGAATAAGTATCCGTTGCCTCGAATCGATGACTTATTCGACCAGTTGAGAGGAGCTTCTTTTTTCTCGATGATTGATTTGAGATCAGGATACTATCAGTTACGTATCCGGGAGGAGGATGTCTCGAAGACTGCGTTCTTGTCGAGATATGGTTCTTACGAGTTTCGGGTTATGCCTTTTGGTTTGACCAACGCTCCAGCTGTGTTTATGGACTTGATGAACAGAGTGTTTAGGGATTTTCTAGATCAGTTTGTCATTGTCTTCATTGATGACATTCTGGTTTACTCCCAGATAGAGGAGGAGCACGTCGAGCATTTGAGGCAGGTTTTGCAGACACTTCGTCAGAAATAGTTGTATGCAAAATATGAGAAGTGCGGGTTTTGGCTGAAGGAAGTCCAGTTTTTGGGACATATTATTTCCAACCGGGGAATATCTGTTGATCCGGGGAAAGTATCAGCGGTGAGTGAGTGGGGACAGCCCACGACACCAACGGAGATTCGTAGTTTCTTGGTTTAGCAGGATACTACAGGAGGTTTATTCGGGGTTTCTCGGAGATAGCAAGTCCTTTGACACATCTGACTCGTAAGGGTGTGCCCTACATCTGGAGTGATGCCTGTCAGTTGGCATTCGATGAATTGAAGGACAAATTGACCTCAGCACCTGTGTTAGCATTGCCGAGACCGGGAGTTGAGTATTTGGTTTACACCGATGCGTCTTTGCAAGGACTGGGAGGTGTATTGCAGCAGGAGAGACAGGCCATAGCTTATGCTTCCCGTAAGCTTAAGCCTCATGAGAAGAATTACCCCACGCATGATTTGGAGTTGGCAGCAGTAGTATTTGACCTACCAATTTGGAGGCACTATCTTTTGGGGGAGAAGTTACAACTATTCACGGACCATAAGTCCCTACAGTATCTGTTCACGCAGAAGGAATTGAATATGCGGCAGCGTAGGTGGCTTGAGTTTGTGAAGGACTACCAGTTCGACATCCAGTATAACCCGGGGAAGGCTAACGTGGTAGCAGACGCGTTGAGCCGTAGGCCAGCAGACGAGGTGGCAGAGGTGTGGAAAGCGAAGTGGAAGGAATTGGGACACCAGGATGCAGTGGCACGATCTTTCATGTCTGTGATGACCGTTACACTGCAGATTGTCACGAAGGTAGTACGGGCACATGCTAATGACTCGTTCTGTCAGGAGCAGATAGTTCGATTTCTTGCAGAGGGAGCCGAGTCCTATACCGTCAGCTTAGATGGGGGATTACGCTTCAATGGGAGATTGGTAGTTCCGGAAGGGGATGAATTGCGACACGATGTGATGGCAGAGTCGCACGGCTCACGGTTCGCGGTATATCCAGGAGGGGACAAAATGTACCAAGACATGAGACGCCAGTATTGGTGGAGCGGTATGAAGAAAGATATCGCTGAGTTTGTTTCGAAATGCGCCACATGTCAGCTTGTAAAAGTGGATCATCAAAGACCGGAAGGATTGCTGCAGCCATTGGAGGTCCCGGTGTGGATGTGGGAGAGCATATCCATGGACTTTATCACGGGGTTGCCTACGTCGCAAAGGGGCCACGACTCCGTTTGGGTAATTGTGGACAGGTTGTCCAAGGTCGCTCACTTTTTACCTGTAAGGACTGACTACACTACGGGACAGTATGCCCAGCTCTTCATTTCAGAGATTGTGAGACTTCACGATGTGCCCCTAAATATCGTGTCTGACAGAGACAAGATATTTGTTTCGAGGTTTTGGGAGAGTTTTCAAGAGGCCATGGGCACGGAATTGCGGTTGAGTACGGCGTATCATCCGCAGACAGATGGGCAGACTGAGCGCACAAATCAGATGTTGGAGGACATGCTACGCATGTGCATTATTGACTTTGGGGGTGGATGGGAGCAGTACCTTCCACTGGTGGAGTTTGCTTACAACAACTCCTATCAGTTCACTATTGGCATGGCTCCGTTTGAGGCATTGTACGGTAGGCCTTGTCGTTCCCCAGCATGTTGGTTAGAAGTGGGGGACAACAAACTACTTGGGCCGGAAGTGATTCAGGATACTTCGGCAAGGATTGAGTTGATTCGGAGTCGCATTCGGGTAGCTCAAGACAGGCAGAAGAGTTATGCTGATGCGAAGAGATTTTTCAGGGAGTTCCAAGTGGGGGACCAGGTTTTGCTCAGGGTATCTCCGATGAAGGGGATTATGCGATTCGGGAAGAAGGGGAAGTTGGCACCCAGGTATGTGGGGCTGTTTCCTATTATTGAGCGGATCGGACCGGTTGCGTATAGACTTGGACTACCGGAGCATTTACATCAGATTCACGATGTGTTCCATATTTTCTCGCTGAGGAAATACCTTAGAGATAATTTGGCTCATTCTCACATTGCTGTGGAGGACATCGATCTCCAGCCGGATAGCTCCTACGAGGAGGGGCCGATTGCTATTTTGGACCGAAGTGAGAGGAAACTGCGGTCAAAGATAGTTCCGTTAGTGCGTGTTCAGTGGCGACATCACAATGTCGAGGAGTCCACATGGGAGCGCGAGGATGAGATGCGCGAACGTTATCTAGAGCTATTTTTAGCAAATACTTTCTAGTTTCGAATTTCGGGACGAAATTCAGTTATTAGGGGGGGAGTATGTAATACCCCGTACTTTTGGCTATATTTATTTTGGGGATTAATTAATTAAATGCGTATTAATTGGAAATTAATCCAGGTTAAAAATACTAACGAGATGCGAGTTGGTATTTGATTATGTGCATATATGATTATATATGAATTTGGAATTATGAAAGTTGTCGTGAGATTTATATACGGTATTTTAGAAATTTTGTTGAGACGCGTGGGACCGCCGCGTCACGGTATAATATTTTGATTATAAAAGTGAATTTAAAATATATAAACCGTATGGTCGTTTTGAGTGCGCCAACGCGTCCGGAAGGGTCGAGATAGTCAGAAAACACTAGCCGGGGGTGTAGTTTGGATTCCGGGGTATTTTTAGGCCATACCGGCATCATAAAGGGTATATTGGTAATTTTACATTTTTAGAAATTAAAAGTGACGAAAATTAGAGATGTAAATCTGATGTGGATTAAACCCACTAAGCCCATTAACCAAACCATATTAACCTAGAAGGCTACGTAGGTTATTAGAAGAGTTTTCTAAGTTCCCAAATCAAAACCCTAGCCACCTTAAGCCACCATTGGAGAGGAAGCTTGAAGAGAAGAAATTCTGCAGAAAAGTTCTACCAAACCTACACCAAACTCAAAGACAATCAAGGAAAGTGACTTTATTCCATTTAATTTCAGAGAATGTCTTTTCCATGTTAGAAATTGAGGAATTTTAATTGTTCTTGAAAGATGAATGAAAACCCATGTAGTTTGGAGTTTAGAACTTGAAAATTTTGAAGAGAATTGCATGTAGAATGATAGGTAGATGATTTCTCTCATAATAATTGTGATTAGAAGAAATTAAAATGAATTAAATTATGGGATTTGATGATGATATAAACCTAGGGTTCATGTTCTTGATAAAATTGCGGAAAAGTATAAAATCTTGTGATTTAATGATGTTTAGGATGCATTAATGTATTAAGAGATGTTAGTATATGACCTTAGCATGTTATAGTATGATTAGAGGACTTAAAACTCTGTTAGAACGAACTTTGGAGAAGGATTGAGGTGTTAAAAATGGTGAGAAACGTAACTTAGAAAATCTGGGACGAATCTGGCAGCTCGTTAGAAGCCCCTACCCAGGTCGTTCGAACGAACTCGTTCGAACGAGCTTCTAACGAGTTGGCCAGTCGCTGCTAATGAGAAGGGGTTTCGTTCGATATCTCGTTCGAATGAGATATCGTTAGAAGGTACAGTTCGTTCGAACGAACTGGAATCTCGTTCGAACAGCCTCGTTCGAACGAGACTTCTAACGAGTTGGCAGAGGAATCTCGTTCGAACAGTCTCGTTCGAACGAGACTTCTAACGAGTTGACAGTTTGGTCCTTTTTGGACTGTTTTGATTTTTGGAGTCCCGTAAACTTGGTCGAGGGTATAGATAACATTACGAGGATGATATAATGATAGAACTGGGACTTTTGGGTATTTATGAGAAGGAAAATTATATACGAGAGTTATATTAAATGGACGGTTTGGGTTGAGACGTGAGTGTCTACTACGACGTGAGAATGTATTATGGCGCGTATAATTACAAACCGGAGTAATATAAGTTGTGATAATTATAAGATAGTACGAGAAAGCGATATGTACTATGATTAAACTACGTTGATTACTAAGATGCGTGTTACTTAGTATTGGTATATGAATTGTGTGTATGACATACCTACCATACTTGCTATCACGGGAGGTTTGCGTTCGCTTAGGGCCCTCTAATCCTTGTGTTGCCCGGATTTAGACTGGTTACCTCGATGAACATAGGTCATAGAAAGACTTATTGGGATATTAATAAGTTCGATGATCATGGGAGCGAAGGTATGTGCGTGACCCATGTGATGTGACTGTGTTCGCCTCCATTACTTGTGATGTTGTTATCTGTGAACTATTCCTGAGAGATTCGGAATATGTAATCCTTATGTACGTGATGTACCGGGATGGATAGCAGAGTATGTGTGCACCGTAGCTTAGTTCTCGGGGTGCTTGTATTGTATATTTATGATGTGAATAATATACACTTGATTAAGGATAACCTTCATGTTATTGTTGTGAATATAATTACGGTATTATTTCGAGAAATGTAACGAGTTGAATGATAGTTATATATGTTGCTTATTGAACGTCTGAGTTACGTTAAACCCCTACTTAATTATGAGCGTTATCATGTTAATAGAACCGAGTAAAATGGGTAGGACCTATGTTAAGTCTAGCTAGAGATGATGTCACTTAGCTAGTGGGTTGTGTCGTTATAGATGGGTGCTTACGTTAGGAGTGCACAGTTAGACGAGAGGTGAGAATATCATGTGAGTGCACGTCCTAACATGTACTTTGCATTTAATGTTTTAAATGTTTTTAAAGCACTTGTAGGTTTTTAAAATATAACTCCACATTCGGGCTCTGACCCGTTTGCTTTTCAAATCTATTTTTCTTTGTAAAACCATTTTAGGTGCCCAGCCACAAGGACACCAAGCATAGGATACTCATTCAGGTGACGAGCTGTAGCTGTTTGTGGAAGCTACAGGGACTTTGCTTGTAGACGCTTCGATCTTTTGGATTCCAGAGTTATTATCTATCAGTTGTAGGGCATGTTGCCCATTTCTATTAGAGGCATCTTTTATATTACAGTTTTCAGACTTTGGCATGTACTGTTTAGTATTCAGTTTACTTTTCAGTTGTGGGATTGTAGTGAGGAGTTTTCCTCCAGACTTTATTTACTTTATGTGATGGTCATTCTATTTACTTCAGTATGGTGAATGGTGTTATTATTCTTTATTACACTTGTTGCATGTTAATCAGACTTTCAATAAAATTTGGCACTTACTTTTTAAATACTAGGTGGTTAGTAATCTTTAAAATGTTTTCGACAGTGATGCTATTAACTGGACCAACTTGGCATTTTGAATTAATTTAATAAAGGAGTAGCTACCCGGTATTTAAGTAGTCGGGGTGTCACAATACGCAATAAATATCACAATAGAATATTTTAAATTAAACGAGATTATTAAACCCGATAAGTGTAAATAACTAACTACCCGGAGGGATTCCCATTTCAAAAGAACACACCAATATGATTTTAAATTCCCAAGTCCCGCGGAGTTAATATTTTATTAATTATCCCAAATTACCAAATTCTCAAATATTTATGTTCTTACTTCAACAATTATTAGGTATGGCGGTCCTCCCGCCTCGGGTGATAATTCACCAATATTCATTACAGCGGTCCTCCCGCTATGGGTGATAATTCACCAAAGTGTCACACTTCCCCTTGCCAAAACGCCATCCGAATCCATTTAAACTGTTGATCCCTAGCAATTTGACAAGGATCCATACAAGACACGACATAAATCGTCCAAGCTGATCCCGTTAAACTGTCAGTCCCTGACACATTATGTCGCCACCAATTTTAATTCCCATTTTTATCTTTGGCATTAATTCTCAATTTTCTCAATTTCACTATTCATAAATTATCCCACCCTTTTAATCGATGTGAGATCCTCAAAATCCCCCTTAGTCCCATACCTAAGAGTCCCCAAGTTATCAATACGTCCTATCCTATGTAGGATAAATTTCTAACATAAACCTCAACCTAGTCTCATGCCTAGGCTAGCGTAACAACGATAAAGTGGCAAAAATCACCCACCCCCGACATAATAAAGTCGTAATAATCTACCCTCACTAGTCCCATACCTAGAAGGCGTAAATCATTAAAAGGCCCACCCACTAGTCCCATACCTAGAAGGCATCGTAAAATATAGGGAGAGCAAAAATACCCAACAACCCATCGTCTCAAAAGCAATTAAATAATACCAACAAGTCACACAAACAATCACAATTAATCAATGTATAAAACTACGCATGATAGTCTAATTCAATTAAATCTTAATTTAATTATCAAATCGTCAAAAAACCCAATTAATCTCATTTAATTATTTTAAATTAAATACAATGATATTTCATCATTAATACATCATTTTACAAGTCTCATTAATTCTACATAATTTACGTGAGTAATACGTCCCCAAATTCATTTATTTCAAAACTAGGGTTTTTATACTTGCAACCTATACCAACAAAACCCAAAATCCACTCATGAATCCTATACACCCAAGGGTTATGAATATTAATCATATTAAAAGTGTTTACAAAAACAAGCCCCAGTTTAAAAGTCCACTTTCTCTAATTTAGTTACTAATCAATTTTAATAAAAAATACATGACTAAGGGTTTAGCCGACACTTAAAACACATAATACTAAAGGAAAAGAATAGAGTATTCATGCCTGAAATTAGTTGGATAAAAATCTGAGTAGAAGGTTGAACTTCTCTTGAGAAAGAACCAATTGAATATTCAAAACTTGTTAAATGTAGGGGCTAGGGGTTGAAGATGAGAGGAAATATGTTTTGAAAACCTTATTGGAGAAAGTTTGAGAGAAAAAGTATTTTTCCAAGTCCCAGCCCCGTATCAGTTTGGTATTTAAAGGGTTTAAGAGTTAAACTGAAATTAGGAGTCTAATCATTCACCACCTCTGTCGTTCGAACGAGGACAACTGTCGTTCGAAACGACAGGCGACGTCGTTCAAACGACATCAGCTATCGCTTGAATGACCCCCACATAGAAATATGCAATCTTCTAAAATCCGACTTTTTAAAGAGATAAATATTCTTAAAAATGCACCTGCCAGTTAAATGATAAAAATCCTTATAATCTTGTATAAAAGACCCGAATTAATTCCCGATTGAAAATTTACTAACAAAACCAACTTAAATTCTTAAAGGCCATTACATCCAAATTTTTTTTTCTCCAAATTAATTAAACATTAATTAAAACACGGGGTGTTACATACTTCCCCACTAGCCAAGAATTTCATCCTCAAAATTAGACGAAGCATAGACATCAACGCGTAAATCTCGCAAAAGAAAATAAGGTTCACATATGCCTACCCGTAGAATGCCATAATTGGGCGCCAATACACCGAATCCTACTCGCACCTACCCCATGAATAACAAAATTATATATATAGCTTATATACATATACGCATAACTATGAAAATTATGGCATACCACACGTTCTCACAAATCCCCACTCGATCCTATATCCGAAAGTCATCAAAATGCTAACATGCTCAAATTAAATCTCAACACCAAAAATCGATACATACGATACCTAACATCTGCACTAAAATCTACAAAATAATTATCGTCTCCATAATCCATTCTAAGGATCCTCACATCAAGCTTACTAATTCTAAACTCAATGCCTATAACGTCCTTAGCACAAAACTTAATATATCCAAGAAACACATCTAAAACGTATGCTAGACCCTCGACCTTAACGAGTAGGAATAAAAAAAGGGAATCAAATATCGATAACGTGGAAGCTAAACAGACTCATAACCTATGGGACCTAAGACCATGCTCTGATAGACTATGTTACACCCCGCGTAATTCTGGCGTCGGCTGCAACCAAAACTATGCCGGACGTGAACTAAATAAAATACCATTCTCAGCATGTGACAGATATGAGACATAATTAAATCAATCAACAAGGTAAATGGTAATCAATCCTAAAAGATAAACCATCCAACTAAGCGATAAAAGAACCATCTCCATGTTAAACTAAAAGTAAATTCAATCTCTAATAATATGAAACTGAATCATCTCCAATTGAATCCAATGAAATACCTGAATAAAACCCATACAATTTTGGAACCGAATGGCCTAATCAAAACCATATACCGTGTCTCAAAATAAATTCGAAGGAATGGAAAACTAAACTAAATCAATACGCATAAGGTAGAGCAACTCCAACTGCACCTCCAAGCAAATATCCAAATAATTCTATGCAGCTTCTCCAAATACTATTGCCTGAAAAGTTAGTCAACGCACGAGGTGAGAGCCCTGAGCATGAATACACACTACTACCCTCAAATAGGATCCTAGAACCCAGACAGTAGCATTATACGCAATAAATATCACAATAGAATATTTTAAATTAAATGAGATTATTAAACGCGATAAGTGTAAATCACTAACTATCCGATCCCCATTTCAAAAGAACACACCAATATGATTTTAAATTCCCAAGTTTCGCGGAGTTAATCTTCTATTAATTATCCCAAATTTTCAAATTCTCAAATATTAATGTTCTTACTTCAATAATTATTAGGTAAGGCGGTCCTCCCGCCTCGAGTGATAATTCACCAAAATTCATTACATCGGTCATCCCGCCATGGGTGATAATTCACTAAAGTGCCACACTTCTCCTTGCCAAAATACCAGCCGAATCTGTTTAAACTGTCGATCCCCTATAATTTGACAAGGTTTCACACATGACACGACATAAATTGTCACGATGCCGACCCAAATTAGTAGTAGGGAACGAGTGTCTTGACATGCCACCAAGGCAACATATATTCTGACTTAAATGATTTCCTTAAATAAGTGCAATGGAAATATAATCACATGGTTATGAATCATAAAATACGAAATTAAAGGAATTACATCATCAGAGCTTTCTAAACGAAACCTCATTTATATTAAAAGTAATGATGAATTACAACTTAAGACAAAATTTAAAGATTATTACAAGAGAGCCAAATTTGCTCTAAATGATAAAACAAACATAATAACAAAAATAGCTCTAAAAGCTGAATCTTCAACACAACCCTTTTTCGTTCCCTCCGTGAATCTACTTATTTCTCGAAAAATGGTTATTTATACAACATCAACTAAAATTCGAGTGAGATTTAATCTCTAGACATTCCATATTTTTTTAGAAAATTGATACCTATTCAATTTACAATAGAAGGCATATACATATATGGACAGGAATTTGAAGTAAAATATATAAAGCAAACTGACAGTATATATATTTTCAAAATAAACAATTCAGATCAGATCATATAAAACAATTTGAGCAGTATATCAGGTATTAAATTTTCTTTTAATGGCCATGTATGCTCTAATACCCAGATAAACAGATAGTGTCACCAGATGTTTCCACATGGTAACAACACAAATAAAAAATCAGGATATCTGAAACGCCTTATTTAGGGCACACTAGCAATAAACCAGCTGGGAAGGTACCACCCAAGTATTTCCACCCGGTAGTCAAGGCCAACATAGTGAGAGAGTTTCCATAGGATGAATCAATAATTTCAGAATTCAAATCAGATGTATATATCGAGAGATATACACATTTAATAAATGGCGGAATCATCGGTATCATATGTATTTGGTAATAAAAGTATTTCACAAAATATATGTAGTTTTCATAATATCATATAATCAAAATACACAAGGAATGTCAGAGTACTCACTTAGAACAGAAATCCGAAGTTATAGATTCAGAGTCTTGGATCGCTCGTTAATCTTAAGATGAAACATCTTCTTAAACTTCCTCACACTTTCTCTAACTATTTCTTTTTGAACTTTTGGAGTAATGTCATATAGGAACTAATCCTAAGGCCTTATTTATAGTTTCCCAAAGTTATTAGGGTATTGACTTGTGTCCCGATGATTGAGTGCTTGTTTTGGTGAGTCGTTGTTGACGTGTCGCGTAACGGGACTATCTTGCAATCTTTATTTCACTCGATGCCGATACGTGTTTTAGCCTTATTTAACTGAATGACATGTGTTTTATACTTATTCATATGGATGACATGTGTAAGGTGTGGTGGTGAAAGTATAGCACAAGGTGTCAAGCACGAGGTGTAAAGTTATTAAGGGTATAAGGGTCATTTTACACGTAAAGGGTATTTTAGTAATTTTACACCATACATTTTTAATATTTCTTAGAGGTACTTGAAAATATTTTATTTACAAAAGGGTTCTTTTTGTATTTTCATTTTATTCCCTGAAAATTTCTTTATTTAAAAATTAAGTCCCTAAAGTTTCATAAAATTTCATTTTCTACCCCAAAACTTATAATTTAGCTTAGGATATGCCATAAGACTTTGATTTAATCAATTTTAATGAAAAGGCGGGCTATTTGAAAGTGTTTAAGTCGGCCAAACCCACCTCCCCTTCAAGCAATCAAAATATTACACATGGCGTGGTAATAAGATAAAATATGACTTAAAGGATGGACAAATTTGCCTTTATTTCGTAATTTTGGTATAACTTCTTGCTCGGACCTCCTTTTAACACACTGTTTGTTGTGTTAAAAACCTACTTCATATATCTAATACTTTTTAGTTTTTACCTCAACTCAATTGTTATATTATAATGGTCAAAACTAGTCTCTAATATGAACATTCCTACCAAAAACGTTAAAATTTTATGTTTGTAACTAATTTGATATTTCATGATTTATAAAGGGATGATTAGACTAAAATAATAAATTAACATTATTCATATCACATATGAAATAACACAACATTTAAAACTACATATAAAAGTGGGGTCATTACATCCTACCCTCCTTATAAAAAGTTTGGTCCCCAAACTTTACTTACATTAATTCCCAAGCAAGTATGGATACTTCTCCTTTATTTCATCTACCCCCTCCCATGTTGATTATTCAATGGAGTGAAACCAATGGAATTACCTTGGTTCATAATATTTGATCTTTATGGTCCAAAATTTCTATCGGATGCTCAATGTATGGCAAATCTTCTCTAACTTGAAGAGGTTCCTGACTTAGGATATGCGTTTGATCTGGGACGTATTTCTTCATCATTAACACATGAAACACATTATGCACACTAGAGAGTTCAGGAGGTAAGGCTATTCTATATGAAATAACTCCTATCCTTTCAAGGATTTCAAAAGGTCCTATGTATCTTGGACTCAACTTCCTTTCTTCCCAAATCGAATTACTCCCTTTGCCGGTGATACTCGTAAGAACACATAATCTCCTATTTAAAATTCCAACTCTCGTCGACGATTTTCAACATAACTCATTTGACGGATTTGAGCGATTTGAATTCGGTCTTGTATCAATTTCACTTTCTGTGTTGTGATCTGTATCAATTCTGGTCTCGATAATTTTCTTTCTCCAACTTCTACACAATATGTAGGGGAAAGACACCTTGTTCCATAGAGTGCCTCATACAAAGCCAATTTGAATACTTGCTTGATAACTATTATTATATGCAAATTCTTTTAACGGTAGATGATCATCCCAATTCCCCTTCAAATTAAGTACACATGCCCTAAGTATATCCTCTACGGTTTGAATGGTTCTCTAAGACTGTCCATCTGTTTGAGGATAAAAAGTGATGTTGAAATTCAATTATGTTCCCATGGTTACTTGTAGGCTTTTTCAAAAGCAAGACACAAATCTGGGATCACGATCAGAAATAATTGAAACTACGGTTCCATGAAGCCTAATAATTTCCCTCACGTATAACTTGGATAACTTTTCTAAAGAATGGGTAATCTTAATGGCAAGAAAATGAGCAGATTTAGTTAACATATCAATAATTACCCAAATATAATCATTAACATTTGAACTTCTTGGTAAACCCGTCACAAAATCTATAGTAATATGTTCCCATTTCCACTTAGGGATAGGTAGGGGTTGTAATAATCCTAATGGTTTTTGATGTTCAACTTTTACTTGTTGACAAACCAAACACTTAGATAAAAATTAGGTGAGAACGTATGTGCTTGCGTTAAAATGAGCAACTTATATATTAAACACCTTTTAACCCAAACAAACCCTAAACATGCAACAATATGTGATTGAATAAGATGATAATCTAAGCAAGATCATTCAAACACATGAAATTGAGGAAAAATCCCCCAAAGGGGCAAAACCATTTATTTTCATTATAATATTGTAGGCTATACAATTTCGGATTACAATGAAAATGCAAGTGACTAAGAATTACCCTCAGGTATCGGATTCTGTAGTCGTGGCTGGAACTATCCCTTTCCAGTAGGGTTGGCGGCTGGAACTATCCCTTTCCAGTAGGGCTGCAATGGAGAAGAGAACGACTTCTCCACAAGGGTGTGAACAACAAGAATGCGTTCCTGGGTTGCAAAGTGATTCACAAAGGATTGGCAATTGTGTGAATAAAAAAAACTAGAGTCTAGATGCTCAATAGGTGAAGACTTAGGGCTTTCTGTACTCTGAAAATCGTGTGTTTAAGTCTTAGAAAACCACTTACCGTAGTGCGTTTAAATAAGAAGTCTCGGGCCTTAAAAATCTGAACACGATCTGTTAAATTTTATCCCAGGCGGACCGATCCGGGTCTGAGGAGGATCGGTCCGATATAACGGATCGGTTCTTTTATTCTGAGGCGGATCGGTCCGTTGATGATCGGATCGGTTCGCTTCCAGGCTTCATCGGTTCGCTTGTGGTCCGGGGTATACTGGCCTTCTGACAAACAAGCGGATCGGTTCGGGTCTTTAGGCGGACCGGTCCGGTTAGCCGGATTGGTTCTTTTATTTCAACGGATCGGTCCGACTGTCAGACTATGATTCCTATTCTTCTTTTGATATTCGGATCCGTTGAATCTTGAATCTTGAATTTCTTCAACGGTGTAACGGCGTGCGACATAATACATTGATAAGGGACAAAAATGTCCTTACAAATCTCCCCCTATGTCTATGCCGGTACATACATAAAAACGAACATCCGAATTATCAAACAACTAAACATGATGCCTATACAAATCTACCCTTCCATGAACCCAAAACTGGAAAGATACAATTGAATAAGACTACAGCGTTTGCTCTTCAATTCTGCAGGAATCTCAACGCTTTTCTCATCAGGGTGTGCAATCCAATGATAATCCATGTAGTACCTACACACATGAGACAAAGAAAAATACCAAGTGACATATCGAGTTTGAAATGAAATAAACATGTATACCAATTTATGATCAAACTCAAACTTTCAAAACTTTCAAAACTCCCCCATAATAAGATAATTCATTCTCCCCCTTTTTATGATGTCCCTAAATGGACAAATGAGAGAAAGAAATCAAATAAGCAAGTGCGGGGTGTCACTAGGATAAAATCACACCATGAATGAACACAAAGCAACCAAGACGATGATAGCGTAAATAAAGTGGTGTGATCAAATTCGATAGGAAAATCAATGCATACAAACAAGACATATGTGCACGATGAATATTGGATATTCCTAGCGAATGAACTCAAATGCTTCATTTGGTGTAAAATAATGTCAATATAAGATATTGACTCAATCAAATCAACAAATCAAAGATCAAAGTGATTTTCACACCAATAACGTCCAAAATGATTTTATGCTTTTTCAGGACTTTCAAGGAAGTGCAAACCCGTTTAAAGATTCTCCAACTAAACTCCCTCTGATATAATATAGAATAGAGGAATTCTAAATTCTCAACATTTGGAGAATTGATGGTGAAACCTAAGTGGCCCATATTTGGCATGAATTGATTTTTATTGCCTTTAAATTTTTTCGGGCTCTTTTAACCTCTTTGGACCTCGGATATTAAAAATTCCTCCATTTTTTAGGTCCTTTTTAATGGTGGCTTTTGCGCAAAGGATAGATGATTACCTTTCGCAGCCCCTCCCCGTTATATAAAAACACACAGTCTCACCAGAAACGGTTTTTACATGCATTCCAATCTTGTCAAGTTTTATCGCATATTGTACATTGTATAGACAGGATTGAGATGGAAACACTCAAGCCAATATGAGATAGACAAGTGTAATAATCAAATATAGCCGTGCATGTGTGCAATAAAGGATATAGGAGTCAAACATGTAAGAAGATATCACTAATTACATCTCAAAGACTCCAACCAATGTAAATCACATAGATGAAATGATGTAGCCTCTCAAATCTCTATCAAACAGTCACATGGATAAATGAAATGAAGTTGTGACTTGGCTACCTTAAATGCTCATCCATAAAAGAAGCAAAAACAGAATTCTTTTTGGATTTTTCAAAAAATTTTATCAAAATAAAATCTTTTTGTGCTTTTCTTAAAATTTTTCTTAAAGGAAAATCTTTTTGTATTTTTTCAAAAGCAATATAAACAGCAAAAAGAATAAATAAAAGCTGTACAACTATGAAATGGTACATATAAAACAGACTAGCAATAGGAAGCATATGATATGAACATGAGAAAGCATCCTATTCTAGACATAGACCAACCTCTCAGTCAACTGTGCAAATCCCCAAAGACTTCCTAAGACTCTCAAATCTAAGGGCATCTAAAGGTTTCGTGAAAATGTCTGCTAACTGACGGTCGATAGTAACAAAACTCAGGATACAGTGTTTTCCTCAACTAACTGACGAATAAAGTGCTCACGTATCCTGATGTGTTTTGTCCGCGAATGCTGGACGGGATTACGGGATATGTGTATCGCGCTCGTGTTATCACAAGAAATGATCACGGTGTCTTGTGAAATCCCATAATCCTCTAACACTTTCTTCATCCACAAGAGTTGTGTGCAACAACTCCCGACGACTATGTACTTAGCCTCTGCAGTGGACAAAGAGATGGAATTTTGCTTCTTGCTCAGCCAGGAGACAAGAGCAAAACCAAAATAGAAACACCCACCAGAAGTGCTCCTACAACCATCTACATACCCACCCCAATCGGCATCCAAATAGGTGAACAAACGGTCATCGGTATCAAAGGAATACCAAATACCGTATGATAGAGTCCCACTCACGTATTTAATAATATGTTTTAGAGAAAGTAAATATGACTCTTTCGGGGATGTCTGATATCGCGCACAGACTCCAACACTAAAGGCGATGTCGGAACGACTGGCAGTCAAGTAGAGAAGACTACCTATCATACTCCGATATAAGGTTTGCTCTACGTCCTTGCCTGAAGTGTCCTTACTAAGCTTGGTAGTGGTACTCATAGGTGTACGTGCATGCTTAGCGGAGTCTAAACCAAATTTCTTCACTAGGTCTCTAGCATACTTGGATTGGGAGATGAACATCCCATCCTCTAGCTGACGAACCTGGAGACCAAGGAAGAATGTAAGCTCACCAACCATGCTCATCTCAAACTCACTTTTCATTTCCTCCTCAAAGTGGTGAGCATGCTGGGAGCATGTGGATCCAAAGACTATGTCGTCCACATAGACCTGGGCAACCAAAATAGCACCGTCATCTCTCCTGACGAACAACGTCATATCTACTCCCCCTCTCTTGAAGCCATGAGCTAAGAGATAGGAAGTAAGCCTCTCGTACCAAGCACGGGGTGCTTGCTTCAAACCATACAAGGCTTTTCTAAGATAGTAGACGTGCTCTGGGTGATGAGGCTCTTCAAACCCTTTTGGTTGTTCAACATAAACCTCCTCCTGTAGAATGCCATTCAGAAAGGCACTCTTGACATCCATCTGGTATAACTTGAAGCGCAGATGACATGCGATGGCGAGCAGAAGACGGGCGCACTCAAGCCTCGCAACAGGAGCAAATGTCTCCCCAAAGTCTACACCCTCTATCTGTGTGTAGCCTTATTTCTGATTATGGTACCATTTTCATCCATTTTGTTCTTGAAGATCCATCGGGTACCTATCACATTAGTCTCACTAGGCCAGGGGACAAGTTCCCAGACATTATTCTTTTTAAACTGAAGCAACTCATCCTGCATAGCAGATATCCAATGTTCATCCTTGAGTGCTTCTTTATGGTTCTTGGGCTCGACTTTGGACGTGTAGCAAAGATGGCTAACAACGTTCTCTAGCTGAGCACGAGTCTTGAACCCTAGAATGGGATCGCCAACAATGGCAGACGGGTCATGACTCTTGCGAACCCAAGCAGGTGTGTCCCCTAACACAGGAGTAGGGTCCACAGAGTGTGAGAGAGGAATAGGTAAATCACTGTCAGAACAATCCTCATCCTCACACTGAAGGTTAGGATCAATAACCGTCGAAGGTTCGTCATCTTGCACGGTGACGTTTATTGATTCCATAACCTTAGAGCTCTTCAGGTTAAAAACCCGGTACGCTCTGCTAGTCGATGAATATCCTAGAAATATTCCCTCGTCGCTCCGAGAGTCGAACTTTCCTAATTGCTCTCTATCCCATAGGATGTAGCATTTACTACCAAAAACACAAAAATATGCCAGGTTGGGCTTCTTGCCAGTCCACAACTCATAAGGAGTCTGAAGAGTGTGTGGATGCAAATACACCCTATTCACCGTGTGGCATGCAGTAGACACTGCCTCTGCCCAAAATCTCCTAGAAATTTTATGACCTAGAAGCATATATCTAGCCATCTCTTGGATCGTTCTATTCTTCCTCTCAACAATCCCATTTTGCTGAGGAGTTCTCACAGCTAAAAACTCATGTTTGATCCCGAGGCTATCACAGTAAAGGTCTACCATTGCTTCTGTGAATTCAGTGCCATTGTCACTACGCATTCTGTTAATAGTGACACCGTGTTGATTTTGTAGGACACGACACTTGGTCGTTAAAAATTCTACAGCATCGGATTTCTCTCTTAGAAAACCTACAATGGAGTACTTGGAGAAATCATCTACTATCACGAGGATATATCTCTCACCTCCTAGACTCTCAGTACGAGTGGGACCCATAAGATCCATGTGAATTAACTCAAGAACACGAGAGGTGGTAATGGAATGTAACTTCCTATGAGGAGTACGAATTTGTTTTCCCAACTGACAGGGTCCACAAACGGTTGAAGTTGACTTTCCAAGGGATGGTAAGCCACGTACTAGGTCCTTTTTAGCTAAACGATTAAGATCTCTAACGTTCACGTGACCTAGACGTTGGTGCCACAGATCCATAGGAGTGATCGTGGCGCTGTTGCAGACAAGTGAGGATGTGGGCTCAGTCCCATAGCAATTATCCTCGGTCCTCACCCCTTGCACTAATAGTTTACCGGCTTGATTATAGACTTTAAAAGTATCCCGGCCAAACTTTACTGCAAAGTAAGCGTCGCACAGCTGGCTAATGATGAGGAGGTTTACTTTCAAACCTTTGACGTACAAAACCTCTTCTAGCTTAGGAAATCTAGGTAACTCGACAATACCTCATCCTACAATGCTAGACTTTCTCCCATCTCCAAAGGTGACTCTGCCATCCTGATAGTCCTCAAGAGTCGTAAAAAATGAGGCATCACCTGTCATGTGTCTGGAGCACCCACTATCAAAATACCACTGTGAGGTATTATGTGCTTTGAGAGAAACATGAACAACAAAGGCCTTTTTATCTTTCTTAGGCACCCATGCAGAGATGACCTTTTGTTTGCCTTTGTTGTTGTTGGTTTTAGCTGGAATATGAGAAGCATTCACTAACGGCAAAGTCATCCGTCGGAATTCTTCCATTAAACTCTGGGACGTGGCAGCTAAGAACTCAACTCGCTCTCTCAGACTAGAAAACTCATCAGTATGACATGGTGGAGCAATAGTACGTCGTGTCTGACCTAAGCTATAGCAAGATGAAAAGTGCGAAATCCCCGGTTTTTAAATAATTTATCTCGATTAAAAAATATTTAATTTCCTTTTTGAGTAAACACAATAGATGATGCGGAAGCGTTATAAAGGTGATGGTTCAACTTTAAAAAATTAACAACAAGTTTTTAATTAACTCAAGTCCTAGAATTTTCCTAAGTGATGATTCCCATATTTAAACAAAGTTAGGCCAAACCAATTTTAGTACGTGACTTGAATTAAAACAATTTGTACCCAATATTTAAATATAGTCCAATTTAAATTAATGTGATTGTTAAACCGAATTTTATCTTGAATTAAGCCTAAAGCATGGATTCTAAATTTTGGTGCAAGATAAAATAAACAATGTCACACTACGCCGCGATGTACGAGGAAAAACCCAAGACGGGAAACAACCTCGGACGGCCCTAGCCACAAGTCCACTAGATATGGAATTACAATTACAAGACAGATAGACTTACAATGACTGACTCGATCCCTCTCAAGCCTCGACGCTTCTTCTCGTAGAATCCTCTTCCTAGCGAACAACCTCGGAACACCACCGCGGTCTCGGAATCCACCGATGGGACTTTATATGGTCACCGTCACCCAAGCATGGAGCCTTTATCCAAGTGGGTAGAATCTTCAACAAAAAGTCTTCTTCTTTGATGGATGTAGAAGCAAACCAAAACTTCTCTTCTTGAATTCGGTAGAGATAAACCGGTGCCAAAACTCCAAGTAAAGAATATGAATATAGAAACTTGGAATAAACAACTATTGGGTGTAAACTAGAGTGTGTATGAATTTTTCTTTAAAAATTAACATTCAAAACATGAACATTTTCCCTAAATAAATTAGCTCTCAAGCTCTCTCTAAGATATGGCTATGGAATGGAAAAGTTAATTGGAAAAATTTGTTTCCCGCACATATTAAGTCTTGAAAAAGTTGGTTAAAATCCAAGTGGGGAAAGTGGGAGAAAACTGCCAAAAACTGCTCAAAACTGTTCCCGCCCTGGCGTCTCGTTCGAACGAACTTGACTCTAGTTCGAACGGGACTTCTAATGAGCGACCAGCCTGGGCTCGTTAGAATCTCGTTAGATACCTCGTTAGAACGAAAAACTCGTTCGAACGACATATCGAACGACTGACCAGTTTAGGGTCGTTGGCAAACTCGTTCGAATGAAAACTGGTTCGAATGAAAAACTCGTTCGAACGAAACCTGGTTCGAACGAAACCTGGTTCGAACGAAAAAACTCATTCGAACGACATTTCTAATGAACGACCAGAAAGTTTGTAAAATTTGATTTTGGCCCAGAAACTTTTATATACTTATTTTAAAGTTCTAATTGATTCTTTCTGAAAATAAAATGCAGTTTTTTATTACACCTAACACCCAATAAATATTGTTCCAAGCTCCTATATAAATATAATTACATTCATACCTTGGGATCATGGAACCTTAGTTGATGACGTAGAAACGAGGCACGTAAACCGGCATTTTGATGAAGCTTTATATTCTTTGCCGCTACGTCTTCAACACACACTTCATAGGGTTGAGAGTATTACAATAAATCACTAACCTATGAATAAATGTTTTTGTCCGGAATTGAGCCAAAACTATATATGGACTCAATTGGAAATTTGTGTCCTTACAAATCTCCCCCTTTGGCTATTCCGGGACAAAAACCAAAACAAAAATCCTAAAGGGCCGTCAAGCTCACTAGACTTAAAACATAACCCGCCCAATCTTGACTCAACCCAAGGATTAAACACTTTGCCTTTTAAAGATGCCGCTTTAGTAGAATATCTGCACACTTAAGCAAACTCATCAAATGCATCGGGAATATCAAAATATTAAATGCAATTAAATAATTACTCCCCCTAAAATAATTCTCCCCTTTATCACACAAATGACATTTACTTAGAAAGACGTCCCCCCCAAGATAAATCTCCCCCAAACTAAGATTCAATAATAATAGGTTTAGATACCATTTCTCCCCCTATCATCATTCTCCCCCTTTTTGTTCAGGAATAGGCAAAGGATAAAGAACTAATAAACTGTTTAAAGTGATAAGACATGAAAGCATATGGGCAATCAAAGCAAGGCAAAGATAAACAAATATCATATAAATATATACTATAAATATACCAATAAGTACGTGCATATATAGATAGATATAAACACACACATGACACAAAATACAATAAGTTTGCACACTCGTATGGCAAAAATGTGTCATATGGAAACGAAAGTGTAGGGGTGTGAACTAGCAACAATTAAATTTAGACCCAAACACTTAATAAACGTTCACGGAGTTCTCATTTGATTGCAAACTTCATCACAGTTAAATATAACCTCATGTGACAATATAAAGATTGAACTCAATGAACAAACATGCACAATGCATACAAGCCTAGCATGATAATGATTCTACAAACCAAATAGAGTCATGACATTAAAGACAACTAGGATAAACGAACTTTGTGAAAACCGTTGATATACCATCCAATTCTCCCTCAATGAGCATATATATTCTTTTGTTTGTGAATGAATATATCAAAGAAACATAGGCCTTGGCAATTGTTTTCTTTTTAATGCCAAATATTTTGTTTTTAGGCCTTTGGATCACGTATTTCTTTTAGATCCAATAAATGGTGGCTTACTATCGCAAAGGATTTAATTCATCCTTTCGGAACCCTTCCCCGTGCATATTATATGAATTTATCATGTTTTCATTTTTCACACAAATCTCACATGCAACGGATTTTGACATGCACTTGTCCTCCTAGGTCATAGAGATGTAGATGACTAGATTGATAGGAGAACACCTCAAAAAGCTCAAATATAACATGTGACATTAAGATTTCAAAAGAGCTCGTGCATGTGTGAATAGAGGCATATAGAAATATAATTCATTTAAACAACACAAAATCCAACTACTCCATATAAAGCATGGTAAAGAACATTTTAAGGATTGAAAATCTAAACCAAAAGTTCTAGCCACATGGGAGCGTAAATGTATGGGATTCAAACACAAATATATGCCATATAAAGTGTGTCAAACTAAAATACACACAAAATAAAATCTTTTTGAGTTTTTAACATATTTAATCAATAGTAAATATTTACTCAAAAGGACAAATAAAAATCATTTGTATTTTTCATTAAGCTTAAATGAAATAAATAAAACACAAATGATAAAAAAAACTCTTTTTATATTTTTCAGTTAATTCAAACACAAAATATAATACAAAAAGATAAACAAGTCATAATTTCTAGCATGGGATATGAAATAAGGCTATGACTAGAAAATGACTAAAACAAGCATACAATTAGCATGTGAATATAGCATGAAGTACAAACGCTGAAGTATGCAAACACTAACACATTCATCCTTTAGATTTAGCAAGGGAGGAAGCATGTGAAAGTAAATGAGAATCAAAATCCCTATTTTGTAAGGCAACCAAGTCGGATTTCCTAACCCAAATTAGTGAGGAATGACTATCTTGGGGTGTTGGAACGTTAACAACCGTGGTTACTTTACAATGGGGTTTTCTAGGAATTCGTTTAAGATCTAAACAAAATTTCCTAAGATGACCTTGTCGACCACAATGAGTACAAGTGAGAACATGTCGAAAATATTTACTTAAGGAGTGATCTTTAAAAGTATTCCTAGTTGATTCTCCTAAAACATTGGTTTGGGCTTTATGAGTTAAGTCATTACAAGGATTGAAGCCTAAACCACAAGTGTCATTTTTAATTTGGACCGTTCCTAACATTTTATCTAGTTTTTTTGAACGACATTCCAAATCAAATTTGACAATACTAGAATCTTTTAATTTATTTTCCAATTCTACAATGTTAGATTCTAGTAAAACATTTCGCTCTTCAAAAGCAAGAAGCTCCTTTTTCAAGGATTCCATTAAACCCCTAAGGCTATCTCTCTCGCATTCTACATATTCAAGCTTCTCTTGAAGAGTCCTCACATGTGTCCTAAGGTCTTCTATTAAAACATTTTCATCAATGACCTTGACACTTTCTCTTAAACTAGCTTCTAACTTCAAATTAGCTCTTTTCAATTTAATAGATTCTTTATAAAGTTCTTGAAAAGCATTTTGAAGTTCACTCAAATCAACTTCATCTTCATTTTCACTCTCACTTTCGTCTTCACTCTCTCTATCATAAAAAAATAAGAGAATCATGTACAATGACCTTGGAAGTGGCATGTGCTATCGTTTCATCAATCGATAAGTTTTCACTATCACTCACATGACTAGCCATAAAATCCACAAAATTTTTCTTAGTGGGGGAATCGGGCTTCTCTTCCTTATCACTATCACTAAGGGTTGCATTATATGAAATGGGTCGCTTACCATCTTTCCTTAGTTTAGTGGGGCACTCATAAGCCCTATGGCCATAACCTTCACAACCAAAACACTTATTAGACTCGTCCCTATCAACATTTTCATTACAAGACTTAGGGATCTTTTCGGCTTTAGAATTCTTCTCGCTTTTATCATGTTTAGAAGATTCAAATTTCTTAAAATCATTTTTAAATTTATCTTTGTTGAATTTAAGAAATTTTCTAAATTTATGAGCAAATAAAGCCATATCTTCCGAGTCACTATCACTCTTGCTCTCTACTACTTGTTTAACTTCTTTTCGGGCTTTTAAAGCAACACCCTTTTCGATTTTCTTTTCATTTTTAGAGGGAAACATATCCAGTTCATAGGTTTGTAAATCACCTACAAGCTCTTCTAATTTCGTAGAGGCTAAAGTGGGTAAAGAATTTAAAACGGTCACCTTAGGAATAAATCTATCGGGTAGGGACCTCAAAATTTTCTTTACAACACGGTCGTCAGGTATTTTTTCTCCCAAGTTAAAGGATGAATTAACAATATCAGAAAGTCTAGCATAAAATTTATCAAAAGTTTCTTTTTCATCCATTTTGATAGTTTCAAATTGAGTGGTGAGGTTTTGGAGTTTTGAAGCTTTAACGACACTAGTTCCTTCATGAGTTAATTGTAAAATATCCCAAGCTTCTTTAGTGGTTTCACACGTCATAATTCGTCGGAATTCATCTGGTGTGACAGCGCTAAATAAATCATTTAAACCACGGGAATTAAAATTTGCTAGCTTAAACTCATTTTCAGTCCATCTATCGACGGGTTTGGGAACATGTTCATTTTCAATTAAATGTGTTGGTGGGGTCCAACCGTTAACAACAGACATCCAAACACGTTCATCGATAGATTTAAGTGCCGATTTCATTCGCGCTTTCCAATACGCGTAGTTTGAACCATCAAAAATAGGAAATTTTGAAAATGGGGAAAAATCCATTTTAGCCAAAAATTAAAGGATCTTAACGAAGTAATTTATCGTTTTTGGCTCTGATACCAATTTGAAAACGTAATTTCCTTTTTGAGTAAACACAATAGATGATGCGGAAGCGTTATAAAGGTGATGGTTCAACTTTAAAAAATTAACAACAAGTTTTTAATTAACTCAAGTCCTAGAATTTGCCTAAGTGATGATTCCCATATTTAAACAAAGTTAGGCCAAACCAATTTTAGTATGTGACTTGAATTAAAACAATTTGTACCCAATATTTAAATATAGTCCAATTTAAATTAATGTGATTGTTAAACCGAATTTTATCTTGAATTAAGCCTAAAGCATGGATTCTAAATTTTGGTGCAAGATAAAATAAACAATGTCACACTACGCCGTGATGTACGAGGAAATACCCAAGACGGGAAACAACCTCGGACGGCCCTAGCCACAAGTCCACTAGTTACGGAATTACAATTACAAGACAGATAGACTTACAATGACTGACTCGATCCCTCTCAAGCCTCGACGCTTCTTCTCGTAGAAACCTCTTCCTAGCAAACAACCTCGGAACACCACCGCGGTCTCGGAATCCACCGATGGGACTTTATATGGTCACCGTCACCCAAGCATGTAGCCTTTCTCCAAGTGGGTAGAATCTTCAACAAAAAGTCTTCTTCTTTGATGGATGTAGAAGCAAACCAAAACTTCTCTTCTTGAATTCGGTAGAGATAAACCGGTGCCAAAACTCCAAGTAAAGAATATGAATATAGAAACTTGGAATAAACAACTATTGGGTGTAAACTAGAGTGTGTATGAATTTTTCTTTAAAAATTAACACTCAAAACATGAACATTTTCCCTAAATAAATTAGCTCTCAAGCTCTCTCTAAGAGATGGCTATGGAATGGAAAAGTTAATTGGAAAAATGTGTTTCCCGCACATATTAAGTCTTGAAAAAGTTGGTTAAAAACCAAGTGGGGAAAGTGGGAGAAAACTGCCAAAAACTGCTCAAAACTGTTCCCGCCCTGGCGTCTCGTTCGAACGAACTTGACTCTCGTTCGAACGAGACTTCTAACGAGCGACCAGCCTGGGCTCGTTAGAATCTCGTTAGATACCTCGTTAGAACTAAAAACTCGTTCGAACGACATATCGAACGACTGACCAGTTTAGGGTCGTTGGCAAACTCGTTCGAACGAAAACTGGTTCGAACGAAAAACTCGTTCGAACGAAACCTGGTTCGAACGAAAAAACTCGTTCGAACGACATTTCTAACGAACGACCAGAAAGTTTGTAAAATTTTATTTTGGCCCAGAAACTTTTATATACTTATTTTAAAGTTCTAATTGATTCTTTCTGAAAATAAAATGCAGTTTTTTATTACACCTAACACCCAATAAATATTGTTCCAAGCTCCCATATAAATATAATTACATTCATACCTTGGGAGCATGGAACCTTAGTTGATGATGTAGAAACGAGGCACGCAAATCGGCATTCAATTCTTCATCAAGATAACTTTTAATCTATGGATCAAATTCTCTAAATTCAATTCTAAATCATGTATTTGATTCCTATGCTAACATGAGCACAATTATTGCTAATAGAAATCAAGTAATAAACACTTGCCTCAATTTTGATGGTCTGATCCGCTGATGAAATTGGTATAGACTTATTCCTCATCTTTTGACCTACGCAAAGGTTGTCACGGTGGTGGAAGACGATGGGTTTTTGGCCTTAATCTCTTGGGGCTTGTTCTCTCTCACCCTCTGTGGCTCTCACTTGAAGTTTGTGCATAATGCCTTAACTTTTCCTTTATGTAACTGATATTAACCATCTCTAATTTTCATCATTGATTAAACCCCCAAAGTGAAATTTACCAAAACACTATATCGGGATGCCGGTTAGGCCTAAAATTACCTCGGGACCCGAACTAAACCCCCGAGTACACTATTATGACTATCTCGACCCTTTCAGACTCAATAGCGCACTCAAAATAGTCATACAAGTTACTTAAAAATAATGTACTTCTTCAATCTATTAAATTAGTCCCGACACGACTCACATGCGCGCCCGACGTAATATACCAAGCTGTTACGTTTCATATTCACGACAAGTTGTAAAATTCTATAATTCTATATTACATAACCACACAGTAATATTCAACAATTTTCATCAATAAGTATTAACCCTTAGCATGCTAGTTAAAAATTATTTTAATCCGAAATAATTAACTAACAAATTAATTTATGACCTTTTTAATTTAATTAATCCAACTATAATAATAAATCTAATAATTTTTTAAAATCATAAAAAATACAGGGTGTTACATACTTCCCCCCTTACAACGGAATTTCATCCCGAAATTCGAAAAAAAATACCATGTACAAAAAAATGTTGTATATATATTGCGCATCGTATCGTTGCGCTCCCAAGTAAACTACTCCGTACCACCCATATAATACGCTATTGAATACCTTTAATGATGTACACTTCACATATGTTCATTTTAAACTCCATGTTACCCTGTCACGTGGATTCTTATCTAAGCCTTACTGTTTAAGTTTCACTAATTAATCTTAATTTTAGGCATACACTATCTAGCCTTCTACTATTTTCATCTTAGTGGATTAATGATTCTTTAGATACATTCGATCTCGCCTCGCAACGATCGCACACAAGTAGGTTATTTGCGCAGTATATATTTTTGCACACATAATATACTATAAATATGAACTCATCTCCTATCTTCGCAATAGCACCTGGTCCCTCACCTTTAACTAGCAAGCTAAAGAACAACAAGGCCTACTTTGTCATACCTCAACTTGCACAATGCTCAAAGCTGAGCTTATAAGAGTTATTGTACACAAACTCCAATAGTGGAAGGGACTGCTCTCGCCCTCCCTTGAGACTCAAGGGTACACATATAATTTATTCTCCAACCTTTGACTAGTCCGTTTGTTTTGCCTATTCGTCTGCGGATGATAGGTCGTACTCAATCATGATTTGGTACCCAAAGACTCGTAAACTCTTATCCAAAATTGAAAGACAAAGATCTTGTCCCAATTGGACACGATATCAAGCGGTACCCCATATAACCTCACTATCTGTCACACCCCGCCTAATTCTGGCATCGATCACCACTAAAACTAAGCCGGGCATGAATAAATAAATACCATTCTTAGCATGAGACAAATACGAGACATAAATAAATCAATCCTCGATATAAATAATTGAATCAAACTAAATTAATAACAACAACTGAACGATAAAAACTCCATCACACGCTAAACTTTCTAATGAATCCAATCTCCAATAATGATTAAATAAAATTTGAATAATCAACTCACTACAAATACTCCAACTAAAATCCAATGAAATAAGTGAATAAACCTATAAAACTTCGGAACCGAATGGCCCAATCATAACCATAAACTGAGTCTCAATACAAATGCGAAGGAATGAAAAACTAAACTAAATCAATATGCATAAGGTAGAGCAACTCCAACTGCACTGCCAAGCAAATCTCCAAATAATTCTATGCAGCTTCTCCAAATACTATTTCCTGAAAAGTTAGTCAACACACGAGGTGAGAGCCCGAGCATGAATACACACTACTCCCCTCAAATAGGATCCATGAACCCAAACAGTAGCATTATACGCAATAAATATCACAATAGAATATTTTAATGTAAACGGGATAATTAAAAGCAATAAATATAAATCATTAACTACCCGTAAAGATCCCCATTTAAAAGGCACACCAATGTGATTTTAAATTCCCAAGTCCCACGATATTAAACTTCTTTTAATTAACCAAATTACCAAAATTTTGCAATTATTTGTTCTTACTTCAATAATGATTAGGTATGGCAGTCCTCCCACCGCGGGTGATAATTCACCAAAATTCATTATAGCAGTCCTCCCGCCACGGGTGATAATTCACCAAAAATGTCACACTTCCCCTTGTCAATATCCATCTTAATCCGTTTAAACTATCGATCCCCCGCAATATGACAAGATTCCAACTCACGTCGTGACATAAATTGCCCAAGCTGACCCGTTCAAACTGTCGGTCAGTGACACATTATGTCGCCACCAATTTTAATACCCGCTTTTAACTTATTCACAATTCTTGATTTCACAATTTATAAATCACCCCACCGTTTTAATCGACGTGAGATCCTCAAAATACCCCTTAGTCCCATACATAAAGGTCCCCAAGTTATTAATACATCCTACCCTAGATATAGGATGAATTTCTGACATAAACCTCAACCTAGTCGCATGCCTAGGCTAGCGTAACGACGATAAAGTGACAAAAATAAGCCCACCCCGACATAATGAAGTCGTAATAATCTACCCTCACTAGTCCCATACCTAGCAGGCGTAAATAATCAAAAGGCCTAACCACTAGTCCCATACCTAGAAGGCATCCTAAAATAAAGGGAGAGCATAAATACCCAACGACCCGTCGTTACAATGGAAATTTAATAAAACCAATAAGTCACATAAATATGCACAAATAAATCAATGTACCAAACTACGCTTGATAGTCCAATTCAATTAAATCTTAATTTAATTATCTCATCGTCATAAGCACCCAAATTAATCTCATATATTTAATTTAAATTAAATACACCGAGGTTTCATCATTAATACAACAAAATTCCAATTTCATTACCTTAACAAAAATTACGTGAGTTATACGCTCCCAAATTCATTTATTTCAAAACTAGGGTTTTTCTACATGCAACCTACATCAATAAAACCCAAAATTCACTTATGAATCCTACGCACCCAAGGGTTATGAATATTATTAATATTAAGAGATTTCATTAGAACAACACCAAGTTTTATGTTTCCACTTTATCTAATTAGATTCCTAATTGGTTTTAAGAAAAACATGAGAATAAAGTCTAGGTAACGCTTAAAACACATAATACTAAAGGAAAAGAATAGAGTAATCATGCCTGTGATTAGTTGGATAAAAATCTGAGTAGAAGGTTGAACTCCTCTTAAAAAAACACCAATTAGGCATTTTAATCTAAGGTTGAAATCTTGAATAAGTTTGGGGCTATGGTTTGTAGATGAAATGGAGTAATTTTGGAGAGGTCTTCTAGTTGAAAAGTTTGAGAAAAAGTGATTTGAAAAGCTCATTCACGAATTAGTTGTGATATATAAAGGATTAAGAGTTTGATTAAGAAAAAAGTTATAATAAGATACAAACACTCAAAAAAATCATTACGAACGATCGAATTGTTAGAATACCTTAAAATTTTATTATTTTGTAGCGAACGGCGAGATAGGACTGCTGTAAAAAATACAGCTGAATCGGAAGGTCGAATTTCTAAAAATATTATTTTTATCCTTCTTAGCTCGGATTCTCCTCCGATTCTTATACAAAAAGTTATAATTTTCAAATTTTTTAATCCCGATTTAAATTCCACTTAAAACCTTATTTTTATATATAAAAACCAACATATTTAATTATTAAAAATAATTAAATCCAAAATTTTATTTTTCTCGGATTTTTCAAAATTAGTTTAAAAATACCTATTTAAAAAAACCGAGGTTGTTACACTATCTCGTTTAGTTACATCTGCTTATATTGTCCCGTAGTATGATCAGTCCTAACTGGCATAACATGAGCAACTTCGGTCAACTGATCCATTATCACCTATATAGGATCGTAACCCACTTCTCAATAAAATTCATAGGAATATTCTCCCATTACTACTTCATAATCCGTAACGGTTGAAGAAACCTCTACTGGTTTCGAATGATCCACCCTTTTTCAATGGGATTGGTGACCCATTGCAAAACGAATTTGGCTATATTTATCCTCCTTAAATCCCATCACCACTATCATTTATAACATGATACATATGATATTCTTCTCAAATATACCTTTAACCTTGATCCATGTAACTTTGCCTCACCGTGTGTCATAGGTCCTTCCCTCGGTCTAAATATTAGTTTCTCGTGAAACGTAAGCCTCTAACAAATCTTACGGAATAAACTTCAACTCCCCGGGCTAAATGTTGTCGAATTCACATGACAATCACAATCTACTGCCTAATACAATACCATTATTATGAGCATACAATCAATTACTGATATCTCCACTTCTATCTTCATTTACCTCATCCCATATGTTCCGAACGGAAAAAAAATCAAGATTCAATTACCTAGGGCACCCATACACCCTATGCTTTGTGCATTTTTGCACAAATGAATTATATTCTCACATTATAGTGGAATTATCCACTCTCAATTATACTCTCATAAATGTATAATTAATAAGGTATGAATCCCATGTACTATCATCCAAACTTCTCTCCAACTCCTGAAGTTTTCATGCGTGGGATGTCTTGCAAAGCAAAATCCAAATAAGGAACCCTCCCAATACACTATTACCTAACATTATCGATAGTCAAGATCCGTAAGGCCCCTAATCCATAATATGTACCTTCCCACAATCTCCGTATGTTGACATATTAATCTACGTATGTCCATAAAAATAACATGAAACATGGCGCTCTCACTATCCCAAGTTTCGGCGCTGTATATAACAAGTTATCTCTCGCTGCTTGATAAAGAACATAATGTATCCTGAGTCACCTTAGTAAATAAATTGCTATATATTAGTGTCATATATAACTATGTAACATACTCACTGGAGTCTACAATATCATGAAATTTTCATATACATATATATAGGCGCATCCCTATTTTAGGTGGCACCACACATAAATAATTTTACTCACCCGAAGTATCCAGCACGATAGTCTTATCACTCAATCTACTATCGTTCAAACATTCAGTAATTATCACTACACATTACCATAATAAGATCTATTTTGCTAACTCAGTCAATAGTAAATTATAACAATAAAATATTCTTTTTGGGCCCACCCGTCTCACTCACGGGCGACATCAAAAAGCCCCATTACCCATGATAAATATGTTTATAACCAGGCTATTAAAACTAACATACCCACTAAACTCGCCTTGCACGCGAACGTTATTCATATATGTATTGTGATACGCCCATCTCACTTGACCTAATATTTTTCTCGCAAGGTTGAAATAAAACTTCATCAGGTTCACCTGATCGTAGGGTCCTAGCACGTAGCTATCAACATGACCCATAAGCATCTGCAATCTTTATGCATCTAGTATTTCACCCCATAGTTTCCCCCTCCTCGTTGTGAGAAAATTATTCTATTATGCGGCTTACACACCCATCATTGAAACATTGGCCTAAATCTCGAGACCTCAATTATGGCCTTACTGGCCACCCTATTTCATCCTGGGCCCCATCGACCCAGAAATACGGTATTCTACTATTACCGAGGACTCTAGTGGTCCTGCTTGAACCCTACACTCCCGGGTTATAACTTCTTGGGCTCAATTCTTTTGACCCAATTCCTCCTCTGATAATCTCACTCCTCCAATAGTTATGCCTAACTGGCATGGTTTACCCTTCTCAAATCTTATCGCTCTTATTTCTAAACATGGACACATTCAACATTAGTAGTTCCACTCTCTACACGTAGGGAAAACTTCCCGAGCCATTTCCCATCACTGGTCCCACTGACCATTTTGAAATGTCCTTTCCTCGGACTGGAAATCTTAGCTCCCAATCATTCTCCCATTGTCTCTTTGGCTATACGGGCCTTTCAGAACTATTGTTGGCCTCTACAGCCCTGATTGATTTCATCGTCACTTGGTAGGAAGTTAATCAATCAAGATTATCTAAATGAGTTCCCTATTGGGCATACTCTCATGTGGTGTTTCACTAACACCGTTAAGTTCAGTTTTGCATTTTGAGCAAATTCTCTAACCCTCCTGGATCACTTCTTCTAGAAGTGCTAAAATAATTGTAAACGTATAACTTTGATGACATCAACATCAATCATCCTAGCTGGATTTCTCATCCATCCTCGTATTCTATACACGGTCCTTTATAACTATAAACCATTTATATTCTATCCTCCTATAAAAAAATACACAAGCCATTAAGGTTATCACTATGGAGCTTGAGGAGTATATTAATAGAGTATTTAGAGGGTGGAACCTATAAATTTTTGGTGGAGCTTAATATGAATTTTAATGGAGTTTAGAAGGTGAATTTTTACAAGGATCTTTGATAGGATATTTATAACCTTTAAGGCCACCGTTGGAGGCGAGGGTTGCCTTCTTTTCAACTATTTTGAGGTCATTTGAGGTGGGGCCTTTTATGTGTTTAATATTATAAAATTATGCATGTTAGTGTATATTTATGTATGTGTTTACATAGAAATATTATATAAACATGTTGCCACTTTGTTAATATTGATTTTATCTTGGGAACAAATGAAAATATGTATTTTGAATAGTTTTCTCAAAAATTTCAAAATATTATAAATGGTATTTTCATGAAAGTGATAAGTAGAAAATGTTACTATTTTATATGGAAATATGTTATTTCATTAAGATAAATAATAAGCTATAAAAGTTGGTATTTTATGTGTAAAAATTCAAGAGAAGTCACATATTTTCACTTTAGGGTTAATTGTGAACATCCTTAAGGGTTGTTTAACATGAAAATATAACGATAATATTTTTATAATATTATTTACACAAAACAATGTGACTTTAAGTTGAAAGAAGACATGAAAATGTTGTTAAACATTCCTAAGGGGTATAAATTAATATATTTTAAATTACGGTGCAAATGGTAAACCTTTGAATGTTTGATGTTTAAGTTGATGAAGTATATGTAAGACTTGAAAATAATTAATTTATAAAATGAACCCTAAAAAAGGATGAACTTGTGACTTTTACGCCAAACAAGACATTTTGATATATACAAACTTTGTTACACAATGTTCTGAAATGAACACAAATATAGTGATAATGTTGCTTGAGCTTAAAATGAAAAAATAACATTACTTTGGTAAAAAATAAAATGTTGGCTAAGAATTGTAACTAAATAAAAAGGACTAAATGGAAAAATATGTTCAAATGTATAACAAGGGTGACAAAGTGGTATTTACCTTGGGTTTTGTCCTTTGGGATAGGTAAAATGTTAAAGTAACATTAAGAAAATAAAGTTGCATTTATGCAAGTAAAAGGCGACGATATGTTGGCTATTTAAAAAAAAATGACTGTTAGACCACGAGTAAGCGGACTTAATAAAAATTGAAAGAGTTTTTACAAATGAGGGCCTAAAAATTTAAAGAGGGCCCGAATCCCTAGGGTGCATCTTCGGGTTTGACCCAAAACCACTATTCAGTGGAGCAGTAATTGCAGCATTTATTGAAGATGGTGAAAGCCCATAAACATATATGGGATGCAGTTAGATCCATGATGTAAAAATAAATAAATTGAAAGATATGGAAATGATAAATTATGGGGAAAACGAATTGTTAATAACTTCATATCGATATGATATTCTAGGTTTAAATGGCATGTAATGAAATTATGGATAATCTTGTAATTGGGATAATTGAAAAACTCATGGTGTAACGGGTTAAAAAAAATGAATTAACATGGTAATGTGTTGGTTAAGTACAAGGCTAAAGGGAACAAAGCAATAAAGACCGTAATTCGGAGTTCGATTAACTTGTAGCAGTTATAAGCCAAGATTTTTATGAGTCTTTAAATCGGATGTGTCTGTTAAAATGATATTTTACAAAAGGCCATGTACAAGGCGGTTTAAAATGTGAAATTGATGAATTTTAAAAGGAACTGGATTAACATAAAGGAAGAATAAAAGAATACGGCTTCTCGCATATTTATCATGTGGGCTAATGGATTGAAGAAACATTTTCAAATAAAATAATAAAGCATAGAATGTTAAGGTTAACGGATTAAAGTAAATTTTTTTGGATAAAACATGATTGATGCATATATATTGTGTAGTTATTGCATGTACATTCGAGTTGATAAATAATATAACATCAATTCTTTTTATCGTTCATTTATGTACTGTATTATTATTAGAGACCCTATTGGGAAATGTCTCTCACAGTTCCCTTTGTTACGGAAGGTAAAATGATATATCATATTTTGATAGTATTTTACAATTAAGTGGTTCTTACTATTTCTGCTAGTATCTCTGATAACTTCAACACGATAAAAATTGAAATGAGCACGACTCAACACAACCCATTGTCGGTTCTAGTTATCGGTATCAAGTGCTCACTTTGATTGTTGGGTCCATGGATTTTAGGATATTTGCTGTTAGGTTCATATTTTCCTTTGGCTAAGATTTCTCTTGTGTCATAAGTGTTTGATTTGTTTAACTTTGCTTGTAATCTTTATTCTATATATTTTTTCATGGAATATACAAAGGAGGATATTGTAAGAGTATATATAAATATATACTTGTATGACCAAACGATAATTGGATATATTGTTATATTCCATTTTACAAAATATACTTTGATTCTCCTCTCCTTACTGTCGTTCCGACAAAGCAATATGAATAGTTATATTCACTATAATGTCCTAGGGGAGGGCTAACCCCCTAAGTTTGGGGGATTTTTCTTACATATATGGTAAAAACAATTATAGGCTTGTACATAAATTTTTGAAACAAAAGGTAAGAAAAAATGGTATTTTCAAAGTTCGTGGAAAAGCAGTAAATAGTTTAAAAAGGACAAGTGTTCCACTTTTCATGACCTTTAAACCTTAACATACTCTCTCTCTCTCTCTCTCTCTGTATATATATATATATATATATATATATATATATATATATATATATATATATATATATATATATATATATATATATATCCAAAAATGTAAACATTTGTAATTATATAAAAGTTGCCGATATATCATGCCAAAGCATTGAGTCGTGAGTCACTCAAGCTACATAGGCTTGAATCAAGGTGATATATTTAAGTTGAGTGAGGATCGCTCATTTAGAATACATGGAAATTTGGGACTTTGAAGATTTAAAAAGCTACTCTACTTCACAACACTTCCATTGCCAAATTAAAAGTATATCATTTTGATAGTTTTGTGATTGATTATTGTCTATGCGCATTGTTGATACCAAAATTAATCTGCTGACATGGACCAATCATATGAAGACACGTGGCTATCTACATGGCAACAATAAACACTTCCGAGGAACCCACTCGCTCCGAGGAACAAGACTACAACGAGGAAGACTAGTTCCCCGAGGAACTCACAAGCTCCGAGGAATAATGCCTCTCCGAGGAACTCTTGAATACCGAGAAGCTTAGGCGGTCCGAGCAACTTAGGCGGTCCGAGCTGCACCTCGAAGCAGGATACCAACAGTTCAACTGATTCATTAAATGCTTATCATTCAGACGCACACGCAAAGAGGGCATTAAATGTATTACCCTTTCATATGTATATCATTTAATGTATTACCCTTTCACATGACAGCCTCATGGCTATAAATACGTTGTACAATCCTCATTGTAAAAGGAACCTGGACCTGAAATCCAGAGGGGAATTTCTTGATAGAATTCACAAATCGAGAATTCCCAAACACTCAGCAATAAAGCAACAGTGGACGTAGGCCATTCTTATAAGGATGAACCACTTTAAAATTCTTTGTCTCATTTATTTATTTGTGATTGAATTATTAGAGTGATCTAATTTTTTACATCAACAGATTGGCGCCGTCTGTGGGAAACGACTGTTAATATCGTTTTTCATCAAAAATAATTCATTACCAATGGCGGATATTCCTGAATCCAGCAATCGAAACGCTGGAACCCCTACAAATCCATCTGCTCCACCAATTATTCCAGATCTGACTGGAATAATGGCAAATCTGGCTCAACGCCAGATCGTCATGCAAGAAACAATGCGACAACTCATCAAAACCCTCCATGGCGGTGCATCAGCCCATTCCGGACCACGAAGCATTCAAAGAAATACCCGTGCACCTTCTTCGCGTACTAGGCGTACTAACTCACATCGCAATGAGGAATATGATGATTTCTCTTATCAACCTTGGCGAAATTCGTCGGTGCGAGCCACGGATACTGAACAACGTGTCACCCTCTCCCCAGAAAGGACCAGCGCATTGGAAAGATTAAGTAGGGTTTCTCCTTTCGACCGATTAGGCCCTAGGAGGAACAAAAGTACTCTTAATGCAGCGTCGAGGAACTTTCGACGACCATCAGATTTAAGGGAAGGATCTGCCCAGTCACGACCAGCTTCTCGTCAAGATAGATCCTATGACCGACCAGCTGCTCGTCAAGATAAATCCCAGGAAGCCACATCAACGCGATCAGTTGCTCGAACTAATAGGCCCGAGCAAGGAAATAATGCATGAAAAGGATATATTCAGAGGCTGGAGGATAGATTAGGGGAAATGGCTAAGGCCAAGAACCCTCTACAACGAACCTTTGTTCGAGGAACACCTTTTGTCCAGGATATTGTTGATTTTCCAACACCATCAAAGTTCAAAGCACCTGTTGTGACTCCCAAGTATGAGGGGAAGACTGACCCTGTCCTTCATATAGAACAATACCAAGCTGCAGCCGACATCTATGCTGTCCCAGATGAGATGAGATGCAGAGCATTCTCGGGAACACTTACTGGATCTGCTCAAATATGGTATAATAGCCTTCCTCGGGGTAAGATTTCAACTTTTCTTCAACTGGCCGAGCTATTCATTGGGAATTTCTGCTTTGGGGCAAAGCCAGTTAAACGAGTAGCACATTTGTTAAGTGTTAGATAAAAAGCTGGTGAGAGTACCAGAGATTATATAACTCATTTTAATAACGAGAAACTCGAAGTCATTGATTACAAAGAGAAGACATCGATTACTGCTTTGATGAGTGGACTACTGCCAAACAAGTTGTACTACACTTTGGCCAAAGATCCACCTCGAACCATGGCAGACCTAATGGGAAAAGCGTCCAAGATTATGAATGCCGAGGAGGCTATGTCTGCGAAGAAGAATATGGACGCCAAAGAAACCAAGGTGGAAGGTGATAAAGCTAAGAAGAAAGAACATAAGAACAATGGTGATGACAAACAATCCAAAAATAGGTCGTCATGGGAGGTCTTGAGGAAATTTGATAATTACACACCTTTGAAGGTAAATATCAACCACGTCCTGGAAGAAATTAAGAACAACGAGGAGTTAAACTGGCCAAAGAAAATGAAGGCTGACCCTGACACGAGGAATAGGGAAAAATATTGCGAGTTCCACAAGGATCACGGTCATATGACCAAAAATTGCATAGCTCTTCAGAATGAGATTAAAACACTCATCCGACGAGGAAAGCTAGCAAAGTATGTTGATCGGGGAGGCGAAAGAAGAAACAACGACCGAACTAGAGAGAGATCTAGGTCTCCTCGTCGAGCAGAGGAGAACAAGAAGAGAAACCATGAAGTTGATCCAGAGGATGACCCCGATCTTCCCAAGAAACCAAGGCAGCCATAACGAGAGGTATTTTCAATACGATTTGGGTAATTTGATTGTAATGTTATTACAGTAGGAGATGCAGGAGGAGGAGACCTTACTTCAAAAAGAAAAGCTTACCTCGGTGAGGCCCAAGCTTGCTCGTACATTCAGCGAATAAATCTAGCGGAGGAAGATCGCCCGAGAAAGGTGAACAAGGAGAAATTTGTTATCGGTTTTTCAAAAAATGACCTTGCAGGTGTTTTATATCCTCATGATGACCCGCTGGTGATAAAAATGAGAATGAAGGAGGTCATCATTTCAAGAGTGCTGGTCGATAATGGTAGCTCGACAGACATCATGTTCTACTCGTGTTTTGATAGTTTAAATCTAAAGCTATCTCAACTGGAGCCTTACCACAGACCCTTCATCATTTTTGCTGGCGAGAAAGTATTTCCACTTGGGACAATCAAGTTGGATATATTCATTGGTACGTGGCCTGCTTGTCGGACAGAAAGAATATGTTTCTTCGTGATGGATAAGAATGTCCAATCATCGTACAATATCATCATGGGAAGAGTAGGATTGAAGAAGTTCGAGGCTGTACCATCTACAGTGCATCGGTGCCTAAAATTTCCAATAAACTTTGGAGTAGGAGTTGTGAAAGGCGATTAGAGAGTAGCTCGGGAATGCTATTATTCATCCGCCGAGCAAGAAGAACTGGAAGAATCAAAGAAAAAGACCACTACTTATCAAGTGGATGAAGCTACAGAAATTGAAACATTGGATCCTCGAGATGAGTCGCAAATCGTGAAAGGTCAAGTGGTGGAAGCTACTGAAAATATCATTCTGGACGACGAGCACCCTGAGCGAACTACTCAAATAGGTTCATCATTGGAGGCCTCATTAAAACAGGAATTGATAACTTTCCTTAGAAGTAAAAGACAAACTTTTGCGTGGAGTCATGAAGATATGCCCGGGATAGACCCAAACTTCTTATGTCACGAGCTCAATCTGAATAAGGAGATCAAGCCTGTGAAGCAGAGAAGAAGAGTATTCAGTCCCGAGAAGAATCAAGCTATACAGGAGGAAGTCGAGAAGCTCCAGAAAGCTTGTTTCATTGAAGATGTTAAATATCCAGATTGGTTAGCTAATGTGGTGATGGTAAAGAAGAAAAACAACAAATGGAGGATGTGTGTAGACTTCACCGACCTCAACAAAGCATGCCCAAAGGATCACTTTCCACTGCCCCGAATTGATCAACTGGTGGATGCTACCTCGGGACACGAGTTGCTGAGCTTCATGGATGCTTATTCTGGCTACAATCAAATTAAAATGAAACCTGAAGACAGGGGGAGTACTTCTTTTATTACCCCTAGGGGAACTTATTGTTATAAGTTATGCCTTTTGGTTTGAAAAATGCAGGTGCGACATATCAGAGGCTGATGAACAAGGTCTTTGCTGAACAAATCAGTGACAATATGGAAGTCTATGTTGACGATATGCTGACGAAAAGCAAGAAAGCTGTCGATCATCTAGTTGACTTAAGTCAGACTTTTGATCAACTAGATAAATATCAAATGAAGCTGAACCCGACGAAGTGCATCTTTGGAGTACGAGAAGGAATGTTTCTCAGGTACATTGTCAATCAACGAGGCATTGAAGCAAATCCTAAAAAGATCAAAGCTCTATTAGGGCTGCGATCTCCAACGACGAATAAGGGAGTATAGAGTCTCACAGGACGAGTAGCGGCGCTCAATAGATTTGTGTCACGAGCAACTGATAGATGTCTCCCATTCTTCAAGACACTCAGAAATACTTTTGAGTGGAATGATGAATGCGAGAAGGCTTTCCAAGACTTGAAGAGATACTTGGGAGCACCTCCACTGTTGTCCAGGCCAGTGATGGGAGAAAAATTGTACTTGTACCTTACTGTGTCCAAGAATGCAGTTAGCTCGACGTTGATCAGAGTGGAGAATGGAGTACAAAAGCCAATTTACTACACAAGTAAAGCCTTCCGAGGAGCAGAAATCAAATATCCAAGGCTGGAGAAATTGACATTGGCGCTAATAGAGGTGAGTAGGAGAATGAGGCCATACTTACAGGATCATACTATAGTAGTATATACTGATATGCCATTGAGGCAAGCCCTGCATAAGCCAGAAAAGTCAGGAAGATTGATGTACTGGGCAATAGATCTCGGTGAATATGATATAATCTATGAACCCAGATCATCGCTTAAAGGGAAGGCTGTAGCATATTTTATAGCGGAGTTCACCTATCCTGATAGCTCTGAGGAATAAAAGTTACTCGATGATCAACCTGTGAATGTTACAGGATCAACAAACACAGGCTCAGACCAATTTCGGTTGGTAAAAGGGCGTGTGGATGTTACAAGATGTGATGCATAGATAGTTGTGAGGACTCCGGACGAGAAACAAGAGTTGCTCGTTGATTAACCTGTGGATGTTACAGGATCAACAAACACTAGCTCAGACCAGCTCCGGTTGGTAAAAGAGCAAGTGGATGATACAAGATCATTGACTTCAGGCTCAGACCAACTCCGGTTGGTAAAAGGGCAAGAAAAGATGATCGACGAAGAGCAAGAAAAATCCGAGGAGGAAAGGAAGCAACAAATATTTCACCGAGGAACTCTGACTGATCATAAATTCGAAGACGAATTACCTATATGGAGGCTATATGTATATGGCTCATCTTGCACTGCAGGATGCGGCGCGGGGATTATTTTGAGCACTCCGGATGAGGTTGATATGGAATACGCCTTGCATTTCCAATTCAAAGCTTCCAACAATGAGGCTGAGTATGAGGCCATGATTGCAGGACTTAGTTTGGCAAAAATTATGGAGGCACAACAGGTCATTGTTTTCAGTGATTCTCAATTGATCATAAACCAAATGATGGGAGTATATTCAGTTAGAGGAGAATTAATGATCAGATATCATGCAAAGGCAAATGAGCTGGTGTCAGAATTTGCCGCTATTCAGCTGGTCAGAATACCAAGAATGGAGAACGCGAGAGCAGACGCCCTAGCTCGACTAGCATCAGCTACTCGCACCGAGCTACGACGAACAATCCCAATTGAAGTGTTAGCTGGTCGGAGCATAGATGAAGATCTGACGATGAACTTTATCACCCTTGATTTAGGACCATCTTGGATGGATTCCATCAGGGCGTATATCGAGGAGGGAGAATTGCTAATTGATAAGCTCGCTGCCAAAAAATTGAAGTTTAAAGATACTCGGTATGTATTAACTAATGGTGTTTTATATAGACGAGGAATTATGGCAGGTTTGCAGAGATGTGTACACCCCTCCGAGGTGAAAGAATTAATTGAAGAGATCCACGAAGGGTCTTGTGGAGCACATGTAGCAGGTCAGACGCTTTTACAAAGGGTGATGACACAAGGATACTACTGGCCGACGATGAGGGCCGATTGCATAGCCTACGCCAAGAAGTGTGATAAGTGCCAGTGCTTTTCCTCCATCCGAAGAACTCCACAAGCATTGTTGACACCCATAACTTCCCCTTGGCCATTTGCCATGTGGGGAATAGACTTGATTGGGCCATTGCCAACGACTCGAGGAAGGTTCAAGTACCTCATCGGCGCACTGGATTATTTTATCAAATGGGTAGAAGCTGAGCCACTCATTGATATGATGTACGAGGTGTATCAATTTGTATAGAGGAATATTATTTGTCGATATGGTCTACCTCATGCTTTCATCACAGACCATGGAACACAATTTGATAACGAAGAGTTTGCCGCCTATTGTCATCAATCAAATATTTTGAAGGTCCACTCAACACCAGGCCATCCTCAAAGCAATGGACAAACTGAGGTGACAAACAGAACGCTGCTAAATGGCTTGAAGAAAAGATTGGATGATGCAAAAGCAAACTGGATCAACGAGTTACAATCAGTACTTTGGGCTTACTGAACTACTCCCCGAGTAGCAACTGGAGAATCACCATACATGCTGGCGTTCGGAAGTAAAGTCGTTATACCCGCCGAGTTGGGCCTTCCAACACACAGGGTACTAAATTTCAATTCCCCTGTCAGCGACTTAATGAGAAGACTGGATTTAGACATGCTCGAGGAAGTCAAGGAAGAAGCAGCCATTAGAAATGCTGCTTTCCAGCAGCGAACATCTTTGTTCTACAATAAAAGGGTGAAGAAGTGCGACTTGAAAGAAGGAGACTATGTGCTGAAGAAAGTAATTCAAAAGCACAATAAGCTGGAAGCAAACTGGCATAGACCATACCGAGTTACAAAAGTTGTTCGACCAGGAACTTATCGAATAGCAACTCTAGAGGGGGAGGAGTTCAAGAATGCATGGAACGCAGAGCACCTACGCAAGTATTATCAGTGATGCATATGTAACACAGTTCCATCAGTATGAATAAAATGAAGATATTCTGCTAAAGTCTCTCCTTTTATTGAGAATTTTTCGGGGAATACTAGTGCTGCACACTACTCGGCAAAACTCAGACTGCTCAGCAGCAAAATATTCCTAAAAATATATTCCTAAAAATGCCAACTTCGGTTGGTTAGGAAACAAAATATTCCTAAAAATGCCAACTTCGGTTGGTTAGGAAACAAAATATTCCTAAAAAAGCCAACCTGTTTGGCTAGGAAACGAAATATTCCTAAAAATGCCAACCTGTTTGGCTAGGAAACGAAATATTCCTAAAAATGCCAACCTGTTTGGCTAGGAAACAAAATATTCTCGCAAATGCCAACTTATGTTGGTCGGGAGGTAAGATTATTCCAGAAAGTGCAAAAGTTGCTAACTATGGCTGGTCGGGGATAAAAACCCACCAACTGTAGTTGGTCGACAAAGAAAATTTACTGACCTTGGTTGGTCGGGAACATTTAAGATAAAAGTCTACTAACTATGGCTGGTCGGAGATAAAAACCCACCATCTGTAGTTAGTCGACAAGCAAAATTTACCGATCTTGGTTGGTTGGAAACATTTTATAGGTAAAAATTATTTCAAAAAAGACTAACTATAGCTGGTCGGGGATAAAAACCCACTAACTGTAGTTGGTCGACATGGAGAATCTAACAACCTTGGTTGGTTGGAAACATTTTAAACAACATTTTTATACTCATTACTTTATTATTAAGTGATCGAGCAACAATATTGATACTTGTAACTTTTTAATTGATACTGAGTTGGTCGACAAACAACACAATATTGTTATCTTTTTAACAGATATGCATAAATATAAAGTGTTTGATAAATACAAGACAATAGCAATCAAGATTTGCAAATAAAAATGAAAGTCTTTCATTGAATTCAAAATAAATTACATTGATAATGAAATTACAGTTACATTGACATGTATACTAACTATTACATCAAAAATTCCTATTCTACGGGTCTCTTCCACTCTGCTTTTGACACAGGTTCCTCGCGAGCAGGCGGATCATTTAAAGACAGAGGAGAATTAATGAAGTTGAGGTCCTTCAAGATCCTGACATTCATCACGGATGGTCGGTCTAAGAGATGCTCAGGACGAGATACCTCAATTTGAGAATGTAAATTGTAGTCATCGAGATACTTTGAAATTAAGTTCCGAGGAATGGCCCGAGCAGGGATCCAATCCATCTCCAAATTGTATGGTGGCACAGGCAAGTCGAGCAACCCAGGATCATGGTAGTCCCACAGATAATGACCTTATTCGAGCTTCAGCACACCTAAGGCATTCAGCCAGCCTTGCTTGTAGCCCTCATTGTTGGCATTCTGGATACGATCATCCAAGTGGAATAATGCTTCATTGTATCCAGCCATCCAGAACTCCATGGGATGTTTATAGAATTGGTATGTTAGCCTTTCTAACTGCTCGTGGAGATTCTTGATGAAAAGCTCCTTATTCTCCAAGATTGACTTCTGCGCAGAGAGTTGTTTTTCCAGGTCCCTAATCTTCTTTGACATATCAGATAAAGATTGGTTCTTCGCCATTAATTGGAAAGCCTGGTTCTCTAACGCAGATTGAGTTCTCTATTCCTCGACAAGAACCAGAGCTGCTCTTGCTCGTCCCCGAGGAGCTCTTGCTCGACCACGAGAAGATGTAGAGGTGCCTGAACTCTTCAAAGTCTCCAACTCGTCTCTCAACTTGGCATTCTCAACCGATAAGAATGAGAATCCCTCTTCGGTCACTGGGATCAAGGCACTGGAAGTGGAGGCTGTAGACTTCAATTGTGATAACTCTTTTTGCAAGTTGTTGTTCTCTTGCTCTAGCAACTTGGCAATCTGTCTGCATTCCTCTACCTCGCCCTTCAAAGTTCTCTCCCTCAGATCATACCCAGAAAAAAGCTTCTCGTAGCCCTTGTCGGCCATGATCAGCTTGTACTTCTTTTTGTACCCCTCATGCAACAAGGCAGTTGATTCCTTGTATTGATTCTGAAGGTCTTCGAGGGTACACTGGAGATCCTCGATCATGTCATAGTAAGACACATTATTGGCCACTGCTCGGTCAAGTAGACACTTCAGGTACTGATATACTTCAACTGCCTGTTCTGAAGCATCATGACCAAGGATGTCTGTAACTTATCCAGCACTCAAGTCTGTGTGACCAGCCTTAAAGTACTCATTACATTGTTGCAACAACTTTGTGTCATGAGCAGATAGCAATTCCATCTTATCCAGAAACTAGCAGAGAAAGCAGAGCAATCATCAATAAGAAGAATAAGCAGAGTATGAATGAAAGATAGACAATAATATGCAAAAAAGTTCAAATTTTATTAGATCATAATTCAGAGTTACATCTTCTGAGTTACATTTGAAAAAGAGAAACAAAATAAAGAGAAACCCGAACAACACTAAACCTTTTCCTTATCTCCCAAAACCTTCTCGGGAGGCTGGGATGAAGAGGTAGGTTGCTCGGAGGGAAGAGATAGTTGCTCGGGGATAATAGGTAGTTGCTCGGAGGAAGAAATGATTTGTTGATTTTCCCCATCAGCAGACTGGATGGCTAGGGCATGATCTCCCATCACCATCAAAGATTCTTCAGAGGTAGCTTCGTCCTCTTCTAATTCTTCTGGAGTTGGAGGGGGACCAAGGATATGTCTCTGGAAGAGATCGGAAGACTCGTCGACCTTCATCTCCTGAAGTGTGGCAACCCATCCATCCCTAAAATATTTAAGACTGCCATAGTCCACTTGCGACACCATGGCGGCCAACCCCTTGTTCCAACCCTTGTCCCAGCCAGAGCTGAAGGACTTCTTCACATCAGCTTTCCTCTTCAGCTTCTCCGAGGAAAGTTTCTCAAACAGCAGGTTCTCAGCAACCTTCAATTTATTTTCTGCTTCCTCCTTTTGACGACCTACTTCTTGAAGCTGGCCCAACCTTTCCTCAGCAACCCTGAGCTTATCGTCAAGCTCTCCAGTAGTTTTGAGCTTATCTGTGAGCTCTTTATTTTCCTTCTCCAAGGCATTATTTTTCTTCTCTAACTCTTTGGAAGCCTCAACAGCTCGAGCTCTATCCTGCTCGGTGGAGGCAAGCTTCTTCTCCCAGATAGCTTTGTCATCAGCATATTTCTGACGAGAATCTGCCAGAGACTTGGTAGCTTTTTCCAGAGCTCCCTCCACGCTGGACGAGGAGCAAGAAGCCTTAATTGCTTCATCCTTCTTCAGGATTATATTGAAGCAGCTCGTCAACTATGAACAGAAAAAGAAAACAAGTTAGAAACAGAAATGACAAAAGAAATATGAAAAATTAAAAGTAAGAAGACTTACAGAAGCAAGGTGACGAGCAGCTAGTGAGGTGACTATATCCCGAGTAAGGTTTTCTTCAGTACCTTATACCTTGGTAATGATCAAGGACTTTACCGAGATCATTGCAGAGCTCAGGGGAACAAAAGTTGGAGCCCTAGTTCCAGCAACTGGGGGCTGAGCAATGGTATCCGCCAAATTGACCGAGGAGCTCTTCTTCAGCCTCCTCGGGGGAACAGGTACCGATTCAACCAAGGAAGAACCCTTGGTCGGTGATATCACAATCACCTCTCTAGGAGCAGCAGACTTGCTCGGAGCCACTACGGGCTTATCGGTAACTTTGACAGGAACAGCTGAAGGAGCTGCATCAGTCTTCGTCGTCCCCTCCCTTGGGACATCAATCCTACTCCTTTTTACCTCCCCAGAACCGGAGGCAGTTTTCTCAAATAGAGCAGGAGGTCTTCTCTTCTTCATCCTTTCACTTAAAGGAATATGGGATTCAGGCGATGAGCTTATGGAAGCTGGAACTGGCTTTGATTCACTTATCATTGGACGAGCAGTGAAGGAAGTGGTGTAGCTCTTGTATTGGAGCAGATACGAGGCCGACCTAATGTGCTCGTCGACAACACTCTGATGCAGACTCCAGATAAGTTTCAGATGTCTTACATTAACATCTGCTTCCTTTGGGCACTTTCTTTTGTTATCAATTGCAAATAGATAAACATTGTTATCAGTGGCACATTTTATCAAACACAAAAGAAACATGATTTCAAAATAAATAAAATAAAACAAAAATAACCTATCCCATTGCCATAAGGAGGGCATTTGGGACCCTGGTAAATCTCATCTCCAGCTAATGGAGGGTGTTGCCAGTTTTTTATGACAACCCCATGTTCAAAATAATCCCTATTGGCATCATGGAGATTGACTACTAAGGCTCTATTTAAAAATCTAGTTTTTAAATAAAAAATATTATCATTAACTGCCCATCTATAGCAGTACATGATTTCTGGAATTCCTATGCGAGTTCCATGGACTTGATTTAATTTATGCACCCCATTAACTATTCTCCATGTGTTGGGGGCTATTCTCGCAGGAACGACGTCAAAATAATGACAGAATTCCAGACACAAGGGATTTGGTGGAAAATAAAATCCACACTCAGCGATAAAAAGGCTAGGGAACCAATGTCCCTCAGCCAAATTGAAATAATCAGAAGGCTCAGAAAGCTCTTCCAAGACAACCCAAGAGGGAATGGAAAAATCAGAGCGAAACTTTTCAAGAGACTCAATAGAGTAAACCATGATGATGAATAAAAGAAATGAAGAAGAAAGAAGAAGATCTTACAGAAAAAGAGTAGAGCTGTTGACAACGAACGACGAAAAAGATGAACGCACAAGAGAGTAGGAAGAGACGACGTAAAACTCGAAGATAAAAATTGGAAAGGTAGAAGACGATGGGAGAGTCTGTGAAGTTTAAATACCTTGCCTTGGGAAATGGTGAAGTAATGATTACAAAAAAGGATGATTACGTTACTGGCGGCTAAAAAGATGAAAATTAGCGCGGGAATCAAAGAGGACAATAGCGGCTAAAAAGAGGAAAAGTGGCGCGGGAATCAAAGCGGACAACAGCGGCTAAGAAGACGAAAAGTGACGTGGGAATCGAAGCACGCAGAAAATTCCAAAAAATCATGATTCTAAGAATTAGGAAGGAGAAATAAATACAAGGGAAACGCTCCCAAAAATCAGGAAGACTATTTAAAGCTACCATATTCGGAGAAAGAATGTTCCATACTCCTCAAATTTCGAACTATGAAATATTGGGGGCTTCTGTTGATACCAAAATTAATCTGCTGATATGGACTAATCAGATGAAGACACGTGGCTATCTACATGGAAACAACAAATACTTTCGAGGAACCCACTCGCTCCGAGGAATAAGACTACAACGAGGAAGACTAGTTCCTCGAGGAACTCACAAGCTCCGAGGAATAATGCCTCTCCGAGGAACTCTTGAATACCGAGAAGATTAGGCGGTCCGAGCAACTCAGGAGGTTCGAGCTGCACCTCGAAGCAGGATACCAACAGTTCAACTGATTCATTAAATGCTTATCATTTAGACGCACACGCAAAGAGGGCATTAAATGTATTACCCTTTCATATGTATATCATTTAATGTATTACCCTTTCACATGACAGCCTCATGGCTATAAATACGTTTTACAATCCTCATTGTAAAAGGGACCTGGACCTGAAATTCAGAGGGGAATTCTTGATAAAATTCACAAATCGAGAATTCCCAAACACTCAGCAATAAAGCAACAGTGGACGTAGGCCATTCTTATAAGGCTGAACCACTTTAAAATTCTTTGTCTCATTTATTTATCTGTGATTGAATTATTAGAGTGATCTAATTTTTTACGTCAACACGCATACTTGCACATTTTTATCAAATGTGTTTTATGGAATGGACAAGTGATTTTGATACATGAGATGTGTTGTGTATACCTTTGGGAAAAGGCCTAATTTTTAAATGTGATTTTGTTTGAAGTCTTTTTCATTTATCTTCAATCCATACGCATGGTCCCATTTGGACCCATGTGCACAACTCCGTTCGCACGATCACATTTTGACCCGTTCACACGGCAGAGTAAATTTTTTAAAAAGTCCTATAAATATGGTCATTTCTCTCTCTCTCTCTCTCTCTTTCTCTCTCTCTTCAATATATTTGAAATACTCATTAATCAATTACATCTCATGAGTATTTTTGAGGTTGAGAGCTTTTGTTTAGCTTCTTTATTTTCAAATTCACTTTTTCCCTCCAAATTAAGAGAAAAAACGAGATTTATACTTGATCTTTAGCTCGAAAGGAAATTGAAAGGTATTCGATTCAAATCCACATTATCAAAAGTTCAATTCAAACTACTTTTTACTTGAATTGGTTCATCAACACTACTATAAATAAAAATATAGGTGTTGGAGAGATCAGTGGATGATGTGATTCTAAAGAGGATAGTGTACTTCCTCGTTCACCTTATGGATCTTAAGGTGGATCTCATATTATCAATGGCGAAAAGTCCAATGTTACCGGTAACTAATCATGATTGCCTATGTGAGAGGTATCTTCTTGCATTGTACTAAATATTTTCAAGTCAAATAAGATATTAGTATGCATAGAGGTTTTTACCTCCTACGCGGGGGGTTTTCCTCATAAAATCTACGTTATAGATTGCTTGAATGTTGTGCTTGCTTTTTTGTTCACTCGCATCACACATGACACCTAGAACTCACCTAGATCTTGTTAAATCCATAAAATTGAATTATGATTTGTTTATCTAGTAAAGTGACCTAAATAACCTAATCATAACTCGATTTTTTTTATCTAGACCTAATATAACTTCACCTTATTGAAACATGTGCTAGATTGCTTAAAATTTATAAGAAAATTAAAATTGTCAAAAATCAGGCAAAATTGCAATTAAACCTATTCACCCCCAGATTTATTTAGAGTTGAAATATTGGTATTGAATACACACATCCTTAATTGGTATCATAACAATTGCTCTTGTTTGCATCACATGCTAAGAGTTTCGATCTTGCTTTTGTTTTGTGTTCTTTGTGTTTGTTACACATAAATCTTGTTTTCTTGTGAGTAGTTGTTTTGTGATTGATGATGGATTTTTATTACCAAAATTTGCATAATATAGATAGACCTATGCTTTTGAGTGAAAATTAGAGGATAAAACATTTGAAATCCAAAATGGAAAAAAATAAAATGGAATCTTCTCATTCTTTCAAAAAATCAAAGTCTATTGATGTTGACTTCGATAAACATGATAAAGTTGGAAGTGTCAAATCATCGAGTCAAGACAAAGGAGAATTCAGGTCCTAATTTTTTAAAATGAAAAGGTTGAAGGTTAAATTTTCTATAAAAATCAAACCATTTGAACAAGAAAAAGAATCATTTGAAATTGAGTTTGAAAAGCTTAGTAAAATTACCAATCAAAAGTTAAAATTGATTGAAAAAGAGAAGGGCGAGTAACTAGACTTAACTTGTGTGTTGAAAGAATATTTCAATTACTTGAGAGCATAAGATTAGGATTTGAGAAAACTGAATCGTACAAAAACTTTTAATTTTGAAAAACTCAAGGTTATTGAACAAAATAAAAGTGATTTGACTCTTAAACTCGAAAAGGTGGAGAAAAAGCTTATTATTTATAAAGTTTCTAAAGTTGAACTTCAGAAGAGATTTGATTCTTTGAAAATTGAATTTGACTTGTCTAAATGTTTGAAAACCAAGTCATATTCTTGTTAAGTTGACACACAGAGTGAATGTTTATCACATGATTCGAATAATATCAATAATTTGATATTGAAAAAAAAGAAAAAAAAAAGTGAAAGAGAATGTTCAATTGAAAAAGAAAAGGGAATGATAAAAATGTTTCAAAAGATCATACAAAATATTCTATTACACACTTTGTAACAAGGCATGGCATAATGAATCTTTTTGCTACAAAATGAAGAGGATTAAACGAAAACATGGTTTCTATCTCCATGAGGTTGAAAAGGGAAGACACATTTGTCTACAGATATGCATTTAGTAGAAAGATATTTGATAGACATTATGATGGTAAACCAAGATCGTTGCCATATGTTCCTCCACATTTATGAGATAAGAGATTTGAGAGGATAACTCACGAAGCTAAGGAAAAATTAAGAAGGAAGGTTGCTTTTTATACCTCTTGCAAGATGCAAGGTCGCACCAATCAAGTTTGTAGGTTACTGAAGGAGAGAAAGCATATGTTCTTGAAGGAGAGAAACCATAAGTTCATTAACAATAGAAAGTAAGTATTCCATAAGGATCTTATTATTGGACTTAGGGGTAAGATTGGTGAGTTAATGAAGAGAGTGGATTTCCTAGTGAGAGGTAGAGGAGAGGCAATAAGGATATACCTAGACCATTTGCTCAAATTCCATGGAATAGATATGAGAATCCTATGAGGAATGGGACATGGACGGCAAAGAACTTTTGAGACATGCCTAGGAACACTCTAATGATGAGGATTTAGTTTGAAGTTCCCCAAGAGAATTTTTTTAGGAGGAAATTTGTCTTTGTTCCTCCCATTGATCTGGGGGATGTAACACCTATCGCCATCTAGGAGATAGTTTTATTAGGATGCCTAGGATTCTTGTTTGTTGTAGGTCCCCTCCTAAGTACTCTTTATTTATTTGGGGTCAAATCATTTTTAGTGAGTGTTGGAAAGTCATTTGGATCATTTTTTAGGTTTTGGTGAGGATTTTTATGCATATGTGCATTTACATACATTTTTCTATATGTTTTCTTCCTTACTTGACATGTTGTAAGTATGTGCATCATAATTTTAAAAAATCCCAAAAAAGATTTTTACTTTATTTTTTGTGATTTTGTGATTAAGTTCTTTGCTCCATGAGATTTGATGAATATACTTAACTTAATGATTATTGAAATATGGATTTTTAACCATATTTATTACAAATGTTGGTAATGTTAATTTTAGGTTAGAATTCATTTGAAGAATTATGATAGCCAAAATTGTTGAAATTTTTGGTGTTTATTTCACACTACTTTAGCACTTGCATATCACTAGATGCGTATGACTATAGTAATGTGATTTTTACTTTTAGTACTTCAATCAATCTTGATCAAATCTCGAGATCCCTTATTGGTTTTGAAAGTTTCTTTGATCCGCGTGTGATATTTATGTGTTTCATACTTTTTGGAGCTGAAGAAGAAATATTTTATATCTGTTGATAAGGGCTACCAGTGGAGTGATTATGCCCGATTTTTAATTTTAGTATCATTGGGTAGGTTTCATCTGGGTGTGTGAAAAGACAATCGATGGCAAAAGCCAGTATATTGAAAAGATCCATAACCCAAGATCTTAAATCGGCATTCAAAAGAAGACATGGCGATAACTTTTAAAATGAAAATTGCTATATTAGTTTGGATTTGAAAAAAATTAAATATGCTTGAGGGAGTTTATGGAAACTACCATTTGATGAGATCTTAAAACGATACTAATGTAATGATAAAATTAACCATTATTAGTAATTTTCTTATGATATAGTTATGTGTATTCATTTGATTTCGTAAACCATATTTGTCACAAATCAAACCTTGATTGAAAAACAAAGTTGCTTGAATTGATTTGAAAAGAATTTTGAACCTTATTTGCTGAATTGATTGATGTTGGTGTTGAATGTGTTCTCAATTTATGCATTAACCAAGATTCAAAGGCAATTTGTTTATCAAATCAAGTTTATCATGTTATGCCTAATCACTATCACACATTTTTATCTTAGAGACTGCATATATATACCACAAACACACAAACGTGTGTGTGTGTGTGTGTGTAAGGTTTGATTTTTCTGCATTTATCTCAAAATTTTGTTTTACAAGACATACATGAATGATTTTACATACCTTTACATTCATTCATATCATATTATTGTGGGAGATTGGATTTTTAGGGTTCCCAAACTTAGTATTTCTTGGAGTTATATTCCCTGACGATTATACTAGTTGGAATCGTATGCATGACAAAAAGCCCTATGAAAATGAATTTGAGCATTTAAGGGTTTTATGTTCACTTGCTCATTTTCGTTTCAAATTACTACATAGAAAATACCTTCACCAATTCTCATATGAGATAAAAAAAAATCTCCGTTTTTAGAGAGATTCACATATCGTTTAGAGTTTTCTCAACTTCAAGCTCTAGTTTTTCAGATCCATTTTATTTCTTCTAAGTTTTACTCGTGTAAGTCAACATTCTTAGATTTGATTGTAGGGGTTTATTTTGATTTTGTGGTTGGTATATAAGGGACTTTAGGTTTGTACACCTTAATTCTTTCCATACGCTCTTTAGATTATTATTTTTTGCATGTGCAATATTTTTCTATGATATACTTGACATTATTGGTAGAGAAAAGACACATGAATGGAAGAAAGTCTTACCGTGACACCCGAATGGTCTTGGAGAGACATCCCGTTCTAGAGCATCACCACGCTCATCTCATTATTAGCAGGCCCCGGAAGCCTTTATACCTATCTCTAACCTTACCATGAATATGTCTAGGATTATGTTCACAAGAAATGGTTCTTCATTCCATGCTAGGTTTGTGTTTAAATTCGTTAGAGTTGACAGAGAGATTGATTTAGAGCATTTATATTGATGCGAGGAAGGTCAGTTTGGGGTTCCTTTAGTTGAGAGTCTACATAATTTGGCGTGGTTTTGGCTACATTCATTAGCCAATGCCACACTTGTTTGCGAGTTCTACGAGAACATGCTTGTGACCTCTACATCCCCTCTTATTTTGAGTTCTTTTGTTAGAGGTGTTGAGGTTATTTCAACTGAAATGGCTGTCTCTTCTTATTTAGGTGTTGAGGTTTATGTTCATGATCCTGGTTATGTGCCATTCATGCAGTGCAAGATTACTTATGATCAGGTTGCCTATTTCTTAGCTAGATATAAGACGACATGGGTTGGAAAACTTTTTCTTCAGGTTGCTATGAAGAAGAAGTATTTCAATCTTTATTTTTTGGTTATCTATAACGTGATGCCTCCTCTCCATTCTGAGTATTTCCCATTTTCCATAGTGAGGTTGATATATATTATACCTCATGGTGAGTCTATTGATTGACCTAACTTCATCCTGAAGATTATGCGTAAAGTCTGAATAGATTCTACACATGAGTCATTGCCTTATGGTCGTATGATTATCCGTTACCTATACCAGTTAGGTGTTCTGAGACTTCATATGGATGACATTGCTGCTATTCTATGTCCCGTTCTAGTGTTAGAACTTATCATTCCTCTAGCCAGACTCCTCATAGACCACCACCTCAGCCTATATTTCTTGAGGAAGCTCATGCAACTGCAACTTCCCAGCACCAGAACCTGTATCGCGTTCACACCAGGGTATGCGTGACTTCATGGAGGCGCAATTTGTATACATGAGAGGCCAACTTGATGCGGTGTATTCACAAATGACTCGGATGTACGCTCACTTTAGTCATGTCTTGACATGGTGGATATAAAGCACGATAGTCTAAGGACTAATGTTACTTTATTTTCTGATTATCTAAGAAGGATTGAACTTGTTTCAGATATTCCAGCATCTACTTCTGCACCACCACCCACGCCAACTCATGTTCTCGTTGATAAAAATGATGATGACTATGCAGATGATGACAAGACTAATGATAAGGATACTAATAGTGATTAAAGATTATTTGTCTTATATCTATGTTTTTTACGATTGAGACATTTTGGTACCTTTTATATTTGTTGGAGTTTGAATGAGAACTATATGGTTATATTAGAAGAAGTGAAGAAGTGAAGAAAAAATAGGAGATAAGTTGGAGAAGACAAAATTGTTCTTAGAGAGAGAAGTGTTGTTTTTATTCAGCAGTGTACTACTTAAAACATGGGTGATGGGATACATTTATGTGCTCAGATTTTTCTACTAACTACACATATTAATTTCCCTACAAAGTAGGTACAATAACTTGAGTTTAGGACCACTTAGGCACACATTAAAGGCACATTAATTATCCCTACAATAGCCACATTAATCGCCCTACAAAAGTAGTTACAACAAAACAAAGGCAGCAACTATGCATTAATTTTAACACTCCCCCTTAATGCATTTGTTGAACACCGATCATATCTCTAAGAAATTGAACCTTATCCTCGGGTAGAGCTTTGGTGAAGATATCAGCATCTTGTTCTTCGGTCTTGATATATTTGAGTTGAATTCCTTCATCCTCTACGGCCTCTCTAATGAAATGAAACTTGATTGCAATGTGCTTGGTGCGACTATGGTAGAAGGGATTCTTTGTCATGAAAATCGTGGATTAGTTGTCACAAAGTATTGGAGTATCATCTCTTTGCTTTTCACCAACATTCTCCAAAATTCTTCTTAGCCACATCGCTTGTGGAGTTGCTAATGATGCAGACACATATTCGGCCTCGGCGGATGATTATGCTACCGTTTGTTGCTTCTTTGATGCCCATGAAACTGCTCTAGAGACAAGAGAAAATACATACCCGAAACTACTTCTCATGTCATCAATAGAACCAACCCAATCACTATCACAAAACCCAAGTAACTTTATCTCAACATTATTCTTATACACGATGCCAAAATCAGAAGTTCCTTGGATGTACCTCAACACCCTTTTTGCAGCCCGAAAATGAGTTTAACTCGGCTTGTGCATGTACTGAGACAATAAACTAGCAGCATACATGATATCCAACCTCGTAGCCATCAAGTACAACAAACTTCCAACCAAACTTCTATAAATAGATGCATCAGCCTCTTTGCTTCCATCTTCTTTCAATAATTTTTCATTCACCACCCAAGGCGTAGCCACCGATTTGCAATTCATCATTTTGAATTTTTCAAGAAGGGTTCTTGCATACTTCTTGTGGAAAATAAAAATTCCATCTTCTTGTTGATAAATTTCAATGCCCAAGAAGTAATTTAGACGACCCAAATCACTCATTTCATATTTTTTTCATCATGTCACTTTTGAAGTCTTCAATCATTTTTGCATCACTACCGGTAAACACCAAGTCATCAACATAAAGAGAGACAATAAGAATACCTGTTGCCCCGCTTCTTTTGATGTGCAAGGTTGGCTTGCTTTTACTTCTTTGAAAGACTCTTTCATTGAAGTATGCATCAATCTCACTATACCATGCTCGGGGAGCTTGATTCAAGCCATACAAGGCCTTTCTCAGCTTGTATACCTTCTCTTCCTCACCTTTCATCACGAATCCTTGAGGTTGGTCAACTTACACCACTTTATTACACACACCATTCAAGAATGCAGATTTTACATCAAGTTGATACAAAAACCAACCTTTTTTAGTGGCCATGGCAACAAGTGCTCTAATTGTGTCAAGCCTTGCCACGGGTGCAAATGTCTTTTGAAAATAAATTATGAGTTGTTGATAATACCCCTTTGCTATAAGTATTGCTTTGCTCTTTTGGATTGATCCATCCGGATTAACCTTGCTTTTGTAAATCCACTTCACACCAATGACCTCTTTTGTTTTTAGGCCTCTCCACCAATTCCTAAGTTTTGTTTTAATCAATAATCTGATTTTCTTCTTCCATTGCAAGCTGCCAGACTTCTTCATTTTTAGCGTCTTCAAAGGTCTCCAATTCAGCTACACAAAAATTATAACTAGCATACACATCATTTAGACTTCTCATTCTTCTTGGAGTTGAGCTTGGAGATGGGGAGTTTGATCTTGATGGAGAACTTGAGGATGATTGTGGACTTGCATTTGTACCTGCATTTGGAGACACCTGAGGAGCTTCTACATCTTCCTCTTCATCTTCTTTAACGCTTTGTGATATTTCATTAAGGGTGATAACTTGATTTTAGGATTTTTTTTCTTTCCAATCCCAAAAAGCTTTCTCATCAAAAATCACATTTCTATAAATAATCACTTTGTTCCTCTTCAAGCTAAAGAGTATATAGCCCTTTGATTTTGAGATATACCCCACAAAGATGCATTATTCACTACTTTCATCAAGCGTGGGTCTCACTTCTTTAGGGACATGAGCAAAGCAAATACAACCAAACACCCTCAAGTGGTTCACAGATGGTTTTCTTCCACTCCATGCCTCAAATGGAGTTTGGTTTTCTACGGCCTTTCTGGGGCATCTATTTATCAAATAAATAGTCGTATACATCGCTTCGGCCCAAAAAGTAAATGGCAGCCCGTTCTCATGTAACATGGATTTTGCCATTTCCTCAATGGTTCTATTCTTCCTTTTCACCACTCCATTTTGTTGTGGAGTATACCCAACCGTTAGTTGTCTTTCCATGCCAATATCATCACAAAATTTATCAAACTCCTTAGAGTTGTATTCTCCACCTCTATCACTTCTCAAAATTTTCAAGTAGTGACCACATTATTTTTTAACTAGTTTATGAAATTTTCTAAAAATGGCATAAACATCTGATTTTTTTCGCATAAAATACTCCCAAGTCATTCTTGTAAAATCATCAATAAAGGTAATGAAATATTTGTTACCGGCATGAGAAGTGTTCTTCATTAGTCCACACACATCGGTATGAACAAGATCCAATGGTTCTTTAGCTCTCCATTCTTTCTCCTTTGGAAAAGTCTCTCAGTGGTGCTTTCCAAGAGCGCATCCTTCACAAACACCATTTACTTCTTGGATGCTTGGCAGCCCGTAAACCATGCCCTTTTGATGCAAATTCTTCATGCTTTGAAAATTCAAGTACCCATACTTCTATGCCATAGCCATATGTCGTCAACCACATTCATCTTCAAGGCCACATTCTTTGATTATCAAAAAGTGAGAGGAAAACTTCTATTCTTTTCCATCTTTATTTTTGCAACAACTTGGCTTCTCCCCCCTTGCCAAAAATTCTGAACGAGCCTTCTTAAAAGAGAATAGTATACCCATGTTTCACAAGTTTCCCAACACTCAACAAATTCTGCTTTAAATTCAGAACTAGTAACGCATCTCGAATATACTTTATTCCTTTATCCATCTCAATGGCTATAGTACCCTTGCCCTTTGTTTGGACTAAGGCACCATTACCCATCCTCACTTGAGAATTAGAAGAAGTATCCATAGAGATAAAAATATTTTGATCTACGATCATGTGATTATTACACCCACTATCAAGAAACCACAAATCCTTTCTTTGCTCCGATGCACTTTGATAAGAAAAAAACATATTCCCCTCACATTCTTGTTCTTCGGTGAAGTTAGCTTGTTGGTTGTTCTTGAGCTGACAATCTTTTTGCCAAATTTCTTGCAATTGTGACATTTTGTTTTTCCCCGGAACCAAAAATCTTTATCAATATGGCTACTTGTCTTGCAAATACTACACTTTTGTTGATTGAAACTTTCACTACTTTATATTCTTTCAAAATTATTTCTACCTCTTACTCGAGTGTTTCTTCCTCTTCCTCTTCCATGTCTTCCACCTCTTGAAGATTCACCTTTGGGTTGATCAAAACATGGTTTGTCCCCATCATTGAGCTTAGATTGAAAGGAATTCTCAACAAATTTTTCAGAGTGTCTACTCAACCTTTGCTCATATATTTTAATGGAAGCCATCAATTCTTTAACACTCAAGGAGGTTATTTCTTTAGTTTCTTCAACAATGGCAATAATGGGGTCATACTTTTTCGGCAAACTAATCAAAATCTTTTCAACAATTCTTTGATCAGAAAGTTGTTCACCATATGTTATCATTTGATTCACAATCTCCATTAATCTAGAGAAGTAATCTTTCAATATTTCCACATACTTCATCTTCATATTCTCAAAATCTTTTCTTAAGGACTGAATTTTAATAGCTCTTACCTTCAAAGTACCACTGAATTATTTTTATAAAATATCCCAAGTCTCCTTTTCTTTGTTTGCATTGATGATTCTTGGAAATATTGTTTCAACTAACCCCCTGTTGGATTAGGCTTAGAGCTTTTGCATCTTTCTCTTTGTGCTCCTTCAACTTTTGCTTTTGAGCATCCGTTAAAGCCGTGATATCCTCCGATTCATCAAACCCATATTCAATATACTCCCATAAATCAAATGAAAAGGAAAATGGTTTTCATTTTTACATATCATAAATCATAGTTCTCTCCATTAAAAATTGGAATTAAGAGTTGTTGGGTACCTATTTGGTTGCTAGAACTTGCCATAAATTTTATGTCGCTTTTCGTCGGATTCATTTTCCGGCCAGCAGAGAAAACACCCAGATCTTGATCTAAACAGGAATCTGATACCACTTTATTGGAGTTTGAATGAGAACTATATGGTTGTATTAGAAGAAGTGAAGAAAAAATAGGAGATAAGTTGGAGAAGCCAAACTTGTTCTTAAAGAGATAAGTGTTGTTTTCATTCAGCAGAGTACTACTTAAAACATGGGTGATGGGATACATTTATGTGCTCAGATTTTTCTACTAACTGGACATGTCAATTCCCTACAAAGTAGGTACAACAACTTGAGTTTAGGACCACTTAGTCACACATTAAAGGCACATTAATTATCCCTACAGCAGCCACATTAATTTCCCTACACAAGTAGGTATAACAAAACAAAGGCAACAGCTATGCATTAATTTTAACATGTGGTACTTTGTTGTTTGTAGTTGTTTTTATGGATATTTGTACCTTTTAATCATTTGTTGGTCTTGGAGTACTTTTATATGGATGTTTGGTAAATTTGGTTATTAGTTATGGATTTATCATTCCTATATCCATATATTTTATGCTTATCATTGATATATACATGATTCATATGATCTCATTCTAGTTAGATTGGTTTATCTCAGATTCCATACTTCACATGCTCACTTGGTTGGTATATCATATTTACTAGTTTTTATCTCGAGATTCATATTGTGTTACAAATATTTTTTGTTCATACTCATGCTGATTTCCATTGAGTATACCCTATTTACAGTATTGGTTTATTTTACATTCTTATCTAGCTCTTGCTTTGCTATTTTTGCCTGTTCATTGTGATTGTAGATATATTACCATGTTATACACGTTATCTATGTCTTTTTACTTCTCTTTGACTTTCTTCATAAAAAAGGGGGGGGGGGGGGGGGGAAATGTCCAAGATATGGGGAGTAACTAATATAGGGGATATTCCCATGTTTCTTTCTTTAGGGAGTGAAACTTTCATTTATGGTTTTATGGGGGATAAACATTATTTTTAATGAGATATTTAATGTAGGAGGATCATTTACTTACTCTACTTATTGATATTAGATGATGTTATCAATTTATACATGCTTTATATCAGCTTTATATCTCATTGATTTTTTAGAGGATTCCCAATATAGGGGGAGTTACTATTTGTGCATGTTTTTACCTACATGAAATTTGTGTCTTTATTTCATGTGTTTTATAAATAGAAATGTTGATCTGGCTCATACCCACATTTCAAACTAGACTTTGATGTGACATTAGTCTTTTGGACTTTATGTGCATTACTTCCTACTACTTTCATTATATGGCTAATGTGGAGTGGGTTTGGTAGGATTAATCAAGATATATTTTTCGGTTTGGAGGGTTTTCCATGGAATAGACAAAAAGGGAGATTGAAAATGTAAACATTTGTAATTATATAAAATTTGGCAAAATTCCGTATCAAAGCATTGAGCCATGATTCATTCATGCTACCCAGGCTTGAATCAAAGTAATACATTTGAGTATTGTGAGGCTCCTTCATTTAGACTACATAAAAATTTGGGACATTGAAGATCTTTAAAGTTACTCTACTTCATAAGACTTTCGTTGCCTAATTGAAGATATATCCTTTTAATAGTTTTTTGAGTGAACACTTTTGGCTTTGCACACAGTTTCATGCTTATATAAAATGTGTTTTTATGGATTGAAAAAGTTAATGATATATGAGATGTGTTGTGTATACCTTTGGAAAACACCTGATTTTTAAATTTACTTTTGTTTAAGTCTTTTTCATTTGGCTACAAACCATCACATGATCCCATATGAACCCATGAGCACTACATTATTCGCACGGTCACATTTTGACCCATGCGCACAACCACGAACCATTTCAGCCTTGGTTGTATATTGGTTAAAATCGTGCGCATGAAAAAAGTTAACCATGTGTACGACGGAGCAATTTTTTTGAAAAATTCTATAAATAGGTCATTTACCCTCTCTTTTCAAAATATGTGAAATCTTGATTACTCACTTACAACTCATAGAGTATTTTAAAGGTTAAGATATTTTGGTTGGCTTTTCTATTTCAAAATTCATCTGTTCCCTCCAAATTGAAAGAAAACCCTATATTAATACTTTAGTTTTGGCTTGAGAGGAGATTGAGAGTGATTTGATTTAGATCCACACTAGCCAACGTTCAGTTCATACAATTTTTCACTTGAATTTGTTGATTAATACTCCTAGATCTAAAAAGGGAGGTGTTTCATTCTATTGGAAAGATCGAAGCATGATGTGAGTCTAAGAAGGAGAGTTTACTTCCTTATTCACCATATAGAGCTTAAGGTGGATCTCTTATTATTAATGGGGGAAAGTGCGTTGTTCATAGGTAACTACTCCTAATTTCATGATTGGAAGGTACATTCTTACATTGTATAAAATATTTTCAAGTTGAATAAGAGATTAGAGTGCTTCAAGGTTTTACCCCTAGGCGGAGGTTTTTCCTTATAAAATCTGCATTATGGATTGATTGTGTGTTGTGCTTGCTATAGTGTTCACTAGCAGCACACACTATACCTAGATCTCACATAGATCTCGTTAAATCCATAAAATTGAATTATTATTTGTTTATCTATTAAATTGACCTGGATATCTCGACATAAATTTCGTTTGATCCATGCCTAATATGACTTCATATAGTTGAAACATATGTTAGGTTGATTAAAATTGAAAAGAAAATTGAAAATTATAAAAATTGGGGGAAATTGCAATTAAACCTATTCACCCCTCCCCCTCTAGGTTTATTTAGAGTTGAAACACTTGTATTAAATACTCACATCCTCATATACATGTACATGCATGTATCAATAGAAACCCAAACACTTATTTAAGTTTTATTATTTGGGTTTCTATCAATTAGGTTATAGTGGTTAGTTTTTATTTCGAAAATTGGGTAGAGGAAAATTTGAGATAAAGAAGATCGAGAATGTGAATAGCAGGTAAGTTAGATTCTCAAAAAGAACAGTGAACTTATAGTTCTTTGTGATACTGAAGTCGTTGTTATTATTTTTTCAAATACGGGGAAGCTTTGTGAGTATTATAGTTCTGAAAATATATTTATCAATTTTTTTAATTTCAATTTGATGGATTTTGTTTTGTTAATTATGGATTAAAAATTGCTAAAAAAATGCTGAAAATTTGAAAATATCCTTATAACATTTGCCTCAGGGATCCCGCTCTATAAATCTTGACCTTGGTAATAAAATTTAACACTCCATAACCAAAAATCCTGGGTTTTCCACTTTATGCAACAACGTATTCATTTAATTTTTTGGGAAGGAGCATTGCATAAGTATATAGTGTTTTTTTATTAAGGTTAAAAAAATACACAACTTATTTTGCCTTACCAAAGCTCTTGTGTATCTCGTGACTTGATTGTTCTAGTGAAGGAATGTTCACGCTCAAGAATACTCTTATCTATGCAAACTCTTCAAGAGATTTTTCAATTTTTGTAATATTTCCTATGGGACCGCTCTCCTCGTGGACCATTACGTCAGCGGAGACTTTTATCGCGACGAAAACATTGCTTAGTGGGTTGCAAAGTTTGTCTGTGTATGAGATGTTTTGAAAAGATCTTTTTCTTTTATTTGAGAATTCATGAAAACTTTCCTGCAGACGTATCCTTCCTTATTTTTAACACTTGAGTGTGATATATTGATAATGGAATTACCCTCCACACTTTTTCTACTTGTGGTCCACCACACATGTGGAGAAACATGATATAAGTGAAGAGAAATCACATTATCATTATCTTTCATCCAAAACTCTAGAGAGCACAAATTATTTGAGAAATTTTCTGGGATTCAAATAGACATTTGATCAAGAGGAATTTTTGAAAAAGAAATTTTTTTGAGTTAACAAAACTCTAAAGATCAAAACTATAATTTTCTTTTTCACTTCTCTTTTGTATTTGAGATGATTATTTTCAAACATTGATCATAAGTCCTATTAAAGCTTAAAACACTTCTACCTTTACTCTTGAGAAAATATATTTATATATATGTTCTTGAATCACTTATGTGGATATGTTTTAAATCCATTTTGATGTTTGAGTAAGTTGAACTATTTTTCAACACTTTCAAAAGCTTTAGGATCACTCACATCATAAAAGTGCTACCCAAGTATTTGGTGGCATCTCAACAAAGTTCATTGTCAACTTCAAAAGATGAGTTTGATTTTGAGGTAAATCTTTGAAGACAATGGTCGAGGCCAAAATCTACGACAGTTGTGTAGCGTTCTCCAACTGTCATCAGCTTCTACGGAAGACATGGTGCAGAAGAGTGGATAATTAGTTAGTGCATTGTGAGATTGTAAGTCGTTAGTTTCTAAATGTAAAACTCTACCATGGTGCATTTGGCATTCATTTTGGTCCGAGTTTTTATCCCCGTTAGTGGCTTTTTTTCCTCGCACGACTTGGTGTTATGTGGTTGTTGTGCCTTAACTGCATTTAGATTAATTACCTAATATTGAAGATAAAATTTAATGTAATCTAATTTATATTACATTTTATCATCGACTTAAGTAGTGTTATGTGTGTTCATAAGAAATTAAAAAGGAAAATGTTGCCTCTGTAGTAATAATTTCAATTTGGGTACCTTCGCTCCATCTTGAATTCGAGTACACACACTCCCAGGAGGAGTAAATGTCTGAGATGCCTATAATATGACGAGAGAGATTTAGATAGAACAGTGGTAATAAAGTGTTTATCATTTACTTTAGTTATATATACACCTTCCAAAGTTCGCTAACTTAAGATAATCATATGATTGCTCGATGACTTTTATATCAATGAACTTTTCTAGTCAAGATATGTTTCATTACTTTATTTTACGATAAATGTGGATATTATAATTATCAACATACATACTTGAACTAAGTTATACTAAATTTCTAAGGGGTTTGAAATGTTACATGTGGAGATTTAGGAGAAGGCTACTGTTAAAGCCTTTGGACATATCGTTTTCAATATTTAACGTGTGGGCTTTGCCTACTGTCACGTTCTAGACTAATTTGGGCAGAGATGAGGGGCATTATAGTTTTAGATGGCAATAGCAATAGACAAAAGCAGTGTGTGGTGTTCTTTAAATGTAGTGTGTAGCTAATGATGGTTTTTCCTTTAGGTGATAAAATGCATTAAAAGAATAAACACAATTAAAAATTAAATACCATGTTTTATTGATACTTACTTAAGGATTAAACTCTTTGACTTCATATTTTTTAGTTAGCCCTAAATTTTAAAGATATTTTATTGCGCACAAATTATATTCAATAAAAGATTGATTTTTATGGAGATTAATGTAACTTTAGGGTGAGTTGTAACAAATGAACGTTATTTCGGATCCAATTGGGGTTAGGGGAAGGGGGCGAATTTTTTAAATTAGGAACAAGATGTAAATACGATATAGTTGAGGAGTTTGGTGTAATTTATCTTAAAACATCTTCAATGGCAGTGTATATTTTAGTGTAAATTATAATTTACCAATAATACACTTCATTTAGTACTCTAACGATATTTGACAAATATATTTGCAAAAATTGAAAAGATATAAGATATAAAACATATAGAAAGTTGGTATTTTATCAATAGTCTTTACAAATTAATTTTTACTATATATCATGTTTAATAAATTTGATGAATGATTTTTAAAAAATATCATTTTTCTCATAATAAAGTCTTGGAAAATAAAATGTGGTGGATAATTTACAAATAAAAAGACAACATGACTTAATAAGGGTGTGTTTTATAGAAAAGTTGGAAAATGGATAGGTTGGTAAATGTAATTTAGTGATGTTTGATATGCTTTATTTTCATGTTGGCAAATTCTGTATTTTCCATCCTTTTGTGTTTGATAGGCACAATTTACTAACTCTGAAACATGTAGTTTTCTACTTTTTATGTTTGATAGACAAAATTTGCCAATGTAATTTTCCCACGTCTGTAGTTTGCTCACTTCTATTTTTAAATATTTAATGAGTATCACTTATAATAATATCATTTTTAAGAACAATACGAATATTTATATTTGATAGAGGTCGTTTACACACATTATAACATATAAGTTTAAAACGCACATTCAGAACATAACAATCATAGTCCTTCCACGATTGATAGATTCCCGGTCACTGTTGATCACAAATTGCAAATTAGTAATTCCAATTATTAAGATTCATTGGTTTGGAATTGGGTTAAATAAATGGAATTACGTTAGTATCACAACTGATCTAACATGGATATTCTATGATTGAGGTCCATAAGTGTATGCTTTGAAATTAACTTTTGCTCGAAGCGTACCAATTGGATCCTTCAATAATAAAAAAGCTCCCCCAATTGAGTTGCGTCATAATTCTATTACAATTGCAACTGACTGAAAAAGGAAAAAAAAATCAAAACATTAAATAATAGCATATTAATTTTTTGAAAAATATGTTTATAGTATTTACCAGTGGTAACCTCTCCCTCTGACGTTTTTTGTTGATCATTTGCGATGTTACGTGACATCCCAAATTAAAGCCCTTGTAACTAATTGCTCGTTGCAATGTAGCTCTAGAGAAATCCATGTCCATTATGGAAAAAAATGTGTATTTTTTCAATAATTTCTACACGCATATATAGACATTTTATGAAACATAGCTATTCTTTAGGCCTGAATGGAGTACTCAACTTGATTTCTACTACCAATTTTGTAGGTGAAGTGATTAGCCAATGACAAAAGTAACCATTGTGTAGCTGTTGGTAGGAGATTGAGTTATCAGGTCTAATTGATATAAATAAATGATGTTGCCCACTCATTTCGTAGTGTGTTGTCAAATCACTTTAGTGAGTAATTAAAAATTTGAATATTTCTAATTCGGCCATTGAATATTGCAATATCACCTCACATGCACATTGTCATCTACACATGATGTAAATAATTGTTGTTGTCAGTTCATTTGGTATTGTGTTATTAAATCAGTTTAATAACGATTTTGAAAATTTGAGCATTGATTATTACAGAACATCCAAAAATCATTACACTAAATCCTATGAATGGTCATCCCCAGGGGGTCACGGCCCATAGACCTAACCAGCTGGTCACGACCCAAAGCCGTGACCATATAAAATTTGGCGTGACCATATCCATGACCCAGTGTGGCCATGGATGCTCCTAGAAATCGTCATTGACCAAATACCTGACCAGTATGGGTCATGGCCTAGGGATGTGACCAGGTCGTGACCATCATAGCGCCAAATTTGCGCCAACCTTCCATCGAAATTTGGTCACGGTAGGGTCATGAACAAGGGCCGTGACCAAGGCTACAATGTATGCCCATCAGGTCACAACTTTGGGCCAAGACCATCTCAATTTGTTCACTCGCAAGGGTCACAACTGAGGACTTTGACCACATGGTTGCCTACACGCTAATGTGGAAAACATTTAAGGGTCATGGTAATGGTTCATGGCTCCAGGCCATGACCAGTGTCCTTATACTAAATACATTCCGCCTCCATTTCATTTATTCCTGCGTCAATCTCTCTCTCTGTTTCTTTGTGCGCTACCAGAGATTTGTATTCTCTCTCTCTCTCAAACCCTAATTTATCTCTCAATCTCAAAGGTAAACCCTATTTTTTGTATTTCTGATTTAAAGCCTTATTTATATGTGTGTATATGTGTGTGAATGTGTGTTTAAATCTGTGTATGTGTGTGTACGTGTGTATATGTGTGTGAATGTCTGTGTATTTCTGTGTACGTGTGTATATGTGTATGTGTGTGTGTATTTCTATATACGTGTGTATATATGTGTGTACGTGTGTGTGTGTATGTGTGTGTGTACGTTTTTTCAAGAAAAGGGGCTATTTTATAATTTCATATTTTGAGTGGGTATGTTATATTTAGCAATTGAAATTTATTGGGTATTGTTAACATTGATTGGGAATTGTTATTTACAGTTTGAAATTAATTGCATTATTTAAGGGTATTGTCATTATTAATATTGACTGAATGTGGTTACTTAGGGATTAAAATAAATTGCATTATTTAAGGGTATTGTTATTTAGGGCTTGAAAATCATTTAGAGTTTCAAATTAATTGAGTATTATTAGTATTGACTGAATGTGGTTACTTAGGGATTAAAATAAATTGCATTATTTAAGGGCATTGTGATTTAGGGCTTACTTTGTATTTAGAGTTTAAAATTAATTGAGTATTTTAGGTTCCCCACCCACTAACTCAAATTCCTTTCCATTCTCAAAATCTTAATCAAACTAATATACCCTTATACCTTAATCGTATGACTCAAATTCACGCCCTTGTATATTTCTCTCAGGACCACAATTTCAAACTCCATTATATAAACTAATATACCCTTATACCTTAAGCATTATATACATGCCTATTGATACTAGATTCCACACGGTCTCTCGTAACCATAGCTGATGGGCTTCCGTGGCCAAGTTTAGCTGTGGCACTCATATTTCCGATTGCAATAGACCAACAAAGTTTTCATATCAACTGCCTAAGTTATCCATGATTATTCAACAAGTCACGGCTTGGATTGGCCATAAATTTCAATAACTCACGGCCTAACTAGGTCGTTGATTGCAACAACTCACGGCTTGGGGTGGTCGTGTTTTCCTTCCCAGTTTAATTTGTTAGGCTGAGACGATTATTCTCATTTTAAATTCTTATTCCCATATTTTATTGCAGCTCTATTAAACGGGGAGAGCTACTAGACCACATGTGACTGCATTTTTAATACATCGGTGATTAGGTTCTAGGTAACGTGGTTTGCTAGGTATACTCTCTCAATATCTAAACGTTCATATGTAATACTATATGTTTAAATTTATTTTTTTTGCACTAGCGTGCCAATTATTCGTTATCTAAAATTCCCTTTATAATACTAATCTGTCAAATATTACTAAATTTATTTATTGATTTTTCTTGTCCTCTGGATGATCTTGCTCACTTAGCTGCATTTCAGGCTCGATACTATTTTGAGTGAGATTCTTCAAAAAATGAATCTAGCAGTGGGGGTAGGGTCATAATATAGAGCGCAATGAATCTGCACAATAGAGCGCAATAGAACATTCGTCTCTATTTCGCAATAGATATGAATGTTCTACTGTGGTCTATTGCGCAACTCCATTCCTCTATGTTATGGCCTTACCCCCACTGCTAGATTCATTTTCAGAGGAATCTCACTCAGCATAGTATCGGGTCCGAAATGCAGCTAACTGAGCAAGGTCATCCTGTGGATAAGAAAAATTAAAAAAATAAATTTATTAATATATGATAGGATAGTATTATAAAGGGGAATTCTAGATTGCAAACAATTGTCACAATAGGGTAAGAAAAAATAAATTTAAAGAACTGGGATCATAGATGTAACTTTAAATATGAGCGAGTACACCTAGCAAACAAAGTCACCGACCATGACAACTAATTTTAGGGCATGGGTATCAAAAGAGCTAAATTTCATATCTTATGTGTGCGGTTATTTATTCTTGTCTGATAAAAATATGCCCTAATACAAATCCATTAATAAATGTAGCTTCAAAGGTAAATTCATCGAATGTTTAGTTACTTTCACAAGATTCTTGGTTTGAGAATAGAGTCATTTAAGTGTGTGATTTTATCAAATTGACTCAACTCAATTTCCAAGTGTACCTATACATATACATTTGGTGATTATTTTCATTGATGCAGTGTTCATAAAAGGAAGTTAA